>CM043697.1:76902500-78395000 GCA_023935145.1 Bretschneidera sinensis | reverse complement strand
AACGTTGAAATGTCGCTGGGGCATTGCACAATCCGAATGGCATCCTCCTAAAAGAAAATGTACTGTAGGGGCATGTGAATGTAGTTTTCTCTTGATCTTAGAGGGTTATGACAATCTGGTTATACCCCGAATAACCATCTAAGAAGCAATAGTAGGAATACCCAGCCAATCGACCCATCATTTGATCAATAAAGGGTAATGGAAAATGATCATTCCTTGTTACTCTATTCAACTTACGGTAATCTATACATGCACGCCAACCCGTGACTGTTCTTGTAGGAATTAACTCATTGTTGTCGTTTCTCACCACTATCATTCCACCCTTTTTTTGGTATAACCTACACTGGACTTACCCATGAGCTGTCTGAAATAGCATAGATAGCTCTAGTATTGAGGAGCTTCAAAATTTCAACTCTCACGACCTATTTCATTATTGGATTTAATCTAAACTAACTCTATCTTAACCTAGTTCCAAATTTCAGAATGATATTGCAAAATAAATTAAAACTAAACTAAGTTGATTTTAAAACTAATAATAAAAAGCACTAAGGTTTCTGAATCCACCCCACCGAAGTTAAGCATATATGTTCTAAAAATATAGTCTATCAAAACATTCCATGAATCCAACTTACGACAAAAAACAAAGAATATCCCAATTAAACCAAAAGCATCCAATGTATCCGCTTTTAACAAATCACAAAGGAAATCCAATTTAATCGAAAAGCATTCAATGTATCCATCAAATGAAACACAAAGAATATCCAACAGACAATTTAAACTCAATCAATTATAAGATTAACTCAAATAATTGACAGAAAATTTTATACTAAAAATTGTCAGATTTGTACAAGCAAATCTGAACTACTACGCCAAACAACGGCGGGGCTTCATCTTCAACCTTAGCTGAAGAGTCTAGCCACTCATAACTATGAAACTACAATTCATAATAAAAGTGCTAAACATTAAACTAAAAAAACTAAATAAAAAGAAATAAATAACTTTACATGGGAGAAATTCCACTCGCTGACGGGCGGCGCTTCCCCTCATGGTAGCAATGCCTTCGGGATCCACTAAAATGCTAGCGGACGTCCACCGGTAAACACTAATGTGGCTCAGGAATTGTACACTGAATGATGAAGTGGATTGGGTCTTATATAGGCAAATACCACGAGTGCAATGTGTTTCCAATCCGATGTGGGATGTGGGATATAGAAATGTGTTTCCAACCGATGTGAGATGTGGGATTTAAGTCTTCACATGCCCTTCAAAACTTCTGTTCACGCTAAAATCCCGCACAGCCCGCACAGCCTGACCTTTGTCTACTAAAACAGCCATAACTTTCTGTAGAAAAATCATTTTTACGAGCCGTAAAATTCTCCAGAAAATAGACTTCTGGATTTTTCTAAGCATATATGGCTCATATCCTGGTTCTTCTTGAATCAATACAGTTTAATTTTCAAAGATGATTGATCTGTACAGGAAATTCTGGCAATTTTAGTGAAACTCCTTTTCCCAGTGTTTGTAAACCTGAAAAACAACGAAAACAACTCAAAGTAACAAAATCCTAAGCTAACAAATGTAAATTAAGTGGCCAAAATATGCAATATTTTTCTCTCATCAAATACCCCAAAACTTACATTTTGCTAGTCCCTTAGCAAAACAAAATAAATAAAAAAACTAAATGAAAAACAAAGAACATAAAGATAAGTTCAGTATTCATGGTATCCAAAAATTTAAGGAGCATTCAAAATCATGAGATTCATTCATGAGCAAGCTTAAATAAGTCCAACCCATATTCACAATGAATAAGAATTTAAAACCTAATTACTTACAAGAGGCATGGTAAGACATCACAAGCTTGAATCAGTGTAAAGTGATTTAGCATATACATATGAGGTTTCCAAATAACTTCAATGTACAAGGTAATCAAGTCTCAAGATCCACAGAATTTCTCATCGGAAAGAACAATGATGGCATAGTTTTTTTTTATTTTTTATATATATATATTTAGTTCCCTTAAGCTTTCTAATCGACCCATGTAGCGAGTGTTGAGTCAATGACTCCCAAACCAGATGGTTTTAGGGCATTAGGTGTAAAGACACCTTTAAGGACTTACTAACTCGAGTAAAAAAGGCTATGAAATTAAACCGGCCTTAATACTACCAAGCAAAATTTCACCTTTTGACGTGAACACTCACTGCTTACTGAGGCAAGAGGTCCAGTTACTCAGCGGAAAGTTTCGCAATGATCATTATGAATAAAATTCCCACCTTTTGACATGAACACTCACTGCTTACTGAGGCAAGAGGTCCAGTTACTCAGTGGAAAGTTTATTGATGATGATCATTATAAATATTAGTAGTATTAACTGTTTTTTTTGTATATATATGCCCAAGTGTTTATCCAATAAGTCATCCGGTTTCAGTTAAGACAAGGAAACGTATACATTCAACTCACTTGTCATACCTCACACAAATATGTGCTGATGTGTGTGATGTGTCTCCCATACCCCCAAACTTAAATTACACATTGACCCCAATGTGTGACTAATATGGAAAGAGGTAACCTGAGATATGGAGAACTATCTGGACTGGTATGGCTCATAGCATGCCCCCAAACTTGAACTGAAGTACACATTGTCCCTGAAAAAAAAAAACTGGAAAACAAAAAATACTAGAAACAAATATTAATCATAAAAATGCGAAATAATAAATAAACAGAAAAGATAAGCTGTGGGGTGCTTCCCATGAGCGCTAAGTTTAACGTCTTCAGCCAGACCCAACATTAGTAAACATGCCCAACTAAGTGCTCCACCATCTGATCAATAAATAGGAATGGAAAATGATAAAGCCTAGTGGCAGCATTCAACTTACGGTAGTCTATACTCACTCTCCCTCCTGACTGAACACGAGTTGGCACCAACTCGTCGTCCTCATTCTTCACTACCATTAATTCAGCATGTTTGGGCACGACTTGAATCAGGCTCACCCACTTGCTATCAGAGATGGGATAAATGATCCCTGCCTCTAACAGCTTAATATCTTCTGCCCTCACAACCTCTTGCATAGCAGGGTTGAGCCTTCTTTGTGGCTCCCTCGATGGCTTGGCATTCTACTCCAACTGTATCGTGTGTATTACCAACGAGGGGTTAATTCCCTTGACATCCTCAATAGTCCAGCCTATAGCTTCCTTATGCTCTCTTAAGACATCTAATAATTTTTTCTCTGGAGCATCACCCAAATCTGAAGCTATAATTATAGGCAAAGAATCTGCTGGACCTAGGAACTTATACTTAAGATTGTCTGGTAAAGGCTTAAGTTCCTTTTTGGGGGGTTCAAGTGTTGTGGTTTCCTCCGTCTCTTTGCTTTCTCGAGGATCAGACTCCAAAATGGCATTCATTTCCTCGAGTATTTTTCTCAAATTACTATTTGATCAATTTCACAAATTTATTCTCCTCATATATCACATCAATTTATTAACCATAACTCATCAAGAATTTCATTTATCACCTTCATTATTAAATGGACTCATTATTCTAATAATAATAGTTCTCTTATCTAAGTCTAAATCCTCTCCAAACTGAGCAAAGCCTGCCTCCATAATGTCCTCAGACTTCCCTTCTTTCTTGGGCGCTTGTAGTCTGTCAGAGTAAGGCGCTTTAGGTAAAAATGACCTAGAGAGATCCTTAATAATAGGTGTGGCTGTAGATGGCTCAGCATCTCTCTTTTCCTTGTTGCATAGCAGGGTTCTCCTCCACTTGATTGTCCACTTGTCTCCCAGATAAATATGGGACAGTTGATTGCACTTGTTCCTACCAATGCATAGGAGTTGATGAATTTCCCACCGCAAACTGTTCCTTTGGGTTAGGCTCAGGTTGACTAGGGAACTCTCCTTCCTCTCCTTCACCCACGTAACTTGCGATTTGATCAATTTGACTCTCTAGCTTGGCAATCGCTTGGGTGTTTTCTATTGTTGCACTCATCACTTCGCTCATGGATTGGCTAGTCATTTTCATGTACTCCTTAAGGGTGTCCTCAAGTGACAGTGAAACTGGTGCTGGTGTTTGAATGGGAGCTTGGTAAGCAGGTAATGGTGCTGGATTGGCTGAGTGACTATAACTTGGAATTGGCGGAGGAAATTCAGGAGGGTATTGATTGTGAGCTTGATAAGGGGCTCCTCCCTGATTCCTCAGTTGGTTCTGCATCCATGAAAAATTAGAGTGGTCCCACCACCCTGGATTGTATGTTTCGGAGTAAGATCCATTTGATTGCCAACAACAGTCATTGAAAGCATTCATTTGTTCCATGGGATACTCGGCACAAGCCGACATTGATGGACAATTCTGTGCTAGATGCATAGGACTAGCACAGATGGAACAACTATCAACATTGAATGTGTTGGTAGCATTGATGGACGGACCGGTCATTTTCATGTACTCCTTAATGGTGTCCTCTAAAGACTGTGAAACCGGCGCTGGATTCATCCACATTTTTTTTGATAACTAACTAGTAGAAAAATAAAATCAATTCAGACAAAAAATTTTCACAAACCAAACAATTCTCCGGCAACGGCGCCAAAAACTTGTTGTGAGTTTTAAATTACTCGCAAGCGCACGAGTCGTTTGCAGTATAGTGTTGTACAAGTGCGAGGTCGAATCCACAGGGAGTTGCATTGTGAAAATATATTTTTAATCTAAACTAACTCTATCTTAACCAAGTTCCAAATTTCAGAATGATATTGCAAAATGAATTAAAACTAAACTAAGTTGATTTTAAAACTAATAATAAAATGCACTAAGGTTTCTGAATCCACCCCACCGAAGTTAAGCATATATGTTCTAAAAATATAGCCTATCAAAACATTCCATGAATCCAACTTACGACAAAAAACAAAGAATATCCCAATTAAACCAAAAGCGGATAGCATCCAATGTATCCGCTTTTAACAAATCACAAAGGAAATCCAATTTAATCGAAAAGCATTCAATGTATCCATCAGATGAAACACAAAGAATATCCAACAGACAATTTAAACTCAATCAATTATAAGATTAACTCAAATAATTGACAGAACATTTTATACTAAAAATTGTCAGATTTGTACAAGCAAATCTAAACTACTACGCCAAACAACGGCGGGGCTTCATCTTCAACCTTAGCTGAAGAGTCTAGCCACTCATAACTATAAAACTACAATTCATAATAAAAGTGCTAAACATTAAACTAAAACAACTAAATAAAAAGAAATAAATAACTTTACATGGGAGAAATTCCACTTGCTGACGGGTGGCGCTTCCCCTCGTGGTAGCAATGCCTTCGGGATCCACCAGAATGCTAGCGGACGTCCACCGGTAAACACCAAAGTGGCTCAGGAATTGTACACTGAATGATGAAGTGGAGTGGGTCTTATATAGGTAAATACCACGAGTGCAATGTGTTTCCAATCCAATGTGAGATGTGGGATATAGAAATGTGTTTCCAACCGATGTGGGATGTGGGATTTAAGTCTTCACATGCCCTTCAAAACTTCTGTTCACACTGAAATCCCGCACAGCCCGCACAGCCTGACCTTTGTCTACTAAAACGGCCATTACTTTCTGTAGAAAAATCATTTTTACGAGCCGTAAAATTCTCCAGAAAATAGACTTCTGGATCTTTCTAAGAATATATGGCTCATATCCTGGTTCTTCTTGAATCAATACAGTTTAATTTTCAAAGATGATTGATCTGTACGGGCAATTCTGGCAATTTTAGTGAAACTCCTTTCCTAGTGTTTGTAAACCTGAAAAACAACGAAAACAACTCAAAGTAACAAAATCCTAAGCTAACAAATGTAAATTAAGTGGCCAAAATATGCAATATTTTTCTCTCATCAGGCTTATACCTTTTATGTCGGAAATAGTCTATCCTAAGGCTGTTCTATGCTCCCTTAACACATGCAACAACTTTTCCTCTTCTTCTTGTGTGAATGATGCAGCAACAATCACTGGAAATGTGTAACTATCACCCAAGAATGCATAGAGAAGATGCTCAGGTAATTTCTTTAACTATAGAGTTTTAGTTTGCTGCATCTTTTCTCTAGAAATTTCAGAATCAGGCCTTGCTATAATCGGATCTAACCTTCCCACTTCATTGCTAAGTGATGCATCTTGCTGCAAAGCTCCCAAGGCAAATACATAGTGGAGAAATTCTTCACCAAAAAAAGATAAATCAAATTCACAAACAGTATAATTGGTAAAATTATAAGCTTGAGATGAAGTGGTGATACAATGTTCAAGGTGATCAGTTAGCACATCTTTTTGAAAGGTTTCTTCTACACATTTCTTAATGACATCTACCCGAAAACAAGTGCTTGGATCTTCTAGAAATCTCATGGCTTGGTAGATGTTGAACACAACATATTCCTTGTTTACTCTCAATGTTAATTCACCCTTTTGAAAATCAATTAAAGCCCTTTCCATAGCCAAGAATGGTCAGCCAAGAATTAGTGGGACTTCTTGGTCTTCCTCCATATCTAACACCAATACATTTTCTACGATTCCACGTGGGTACTTGATGGATCGGCCTGTTAGTTGCAAAGAAATAGTTGTTTGTTTCATCTCTCTAAGTCCTAATTTCCTGCAAACAGAAAGTGGCATAAGATTAATGCTAGCACCAAGATCACATAAAACTTTATCAAAAAATGAATTTCTAATAGTGTAAGGCAAAGTGAAACTCCTCGGATCTTTTAATTTTTGAGGCGATTTCTTTTGAAGAATGGAGTGCCATTCTTCAGAAAGCTTTACTGTTTCGAACTTCTCCAACCTTCTCTTCTTGGAAACGATATCCTTTAAGAATTTGACATAATTTGGCATTTGTTTCAAAGCATCTATAAAAGGAATATTTATGTGAATTTTCTTTAAAATATCCAAAAACTTAGAAAATTGTTTATCTAATTTTTGTTTTTGAAAATGTTGAGGGTAAGGAAGTGGAGTAGGGAGAATAGGAGGATTGTTAGAAAATGAAATTTATGGAGGCTTGTCAATTTCTCTTAATGTATCATCGACAATCTCCTCTTCATCTACTTTATTTTAGCATTGGCCATTGGTTGGAGCTATAGAGGTGGACTTGGTTTCCTTTGATGGTGACCTCTCAATTTCTCTTTCACTCCTAAGTGTGATGGCCTTGCATTATTCCTTTGGATTCCCTTCTATGTTGCTAGGAAATGTTCCTCTTTGTTGGGCATTGACGGTTGTGGCTAGTTGCCCAATTTGCACTTCAATATTCTTCATAGTGGCTCCTATGTTGCTACAATGAGTCTCAATGTTGCCTAACCGTGAATCATTATTTTTGAACCTTGCTTTTATCTCCTCAACAAAGAAAATCATGGCATCCTCAAGTGACATCTTCTTCTCGCTTGGTTGATTAACAAATCCTAGAGGAGGTTGCAGCACATTCTTTGTGTTCCCATAAGATAAATTCTCATGATTTCGAAGCCCTTGATGGTAGTAATTTGGCATAGGATTTCCACGATAGTTGTAGTTCTGATTGTTGATGTATTGAACTTGTTCTTGACTTGATTCATTACTTGGAACTATCATACTTAGAGCTGCAACATATTTTGCACTTCATGGTATTCCTTGTGTTGTCAAAGCTGAAATTTGATGAGATAGAGAAGCAATTTGAGCTGAAAGGGCTGCTAACGGATCCAATTCATGAATTCCAGCAAGTTTCCTAACTATAGTTCTTTCAGTTGGCCATTGATAGTTATTTGCTGCCATTTCTTCCAAAAGAGAAGTAGTGCCTTCAGCTGTTTTTGACATCAAAGTTCCACTAGACACAACATCAACTATGGTCTAAGTTTACCCATTGTAGAACATCCAAACTTGCAACTAGTCCAACAATTCGTGTTGAGGGTAGCGTCGAATCAAATCTTTATACCTTTCCTATGCTTCATAGTGTGACTCGAAATCATTTTGCTTGAATTCACCAGTCTCACTCATGAGTTGAGCTATTTTTGCAGGTGGGAAGAATTTAGCATGAAACTTTTTAACCATTTCCTGCTAGCTAGTGATACTTCCAGGTTGTACAGCTTGTAGCCAACCTCTTGCCTTGTCCCTTAAGGAAAAAAGGAAGCAATCTCAGTCTAATGGTGTCTTCAATAACACCATTAATCTTTACAGTGTCACAAATCTCCAAGAATATCGCCAAATGAATATTGGGATCATCTAGTGGCGATCCACTAAACTGGGCATGTTGCACCATGCTGATTAAGGCCAGTTTGAGCTCAAAATTGTTGGCATGAATGGGTTGAAGTTTTATACCCAAGTAGTTATCATTCATAATTGGCCGTACATAATCCTTCAAGGTACGCTATTGTGCATCATGTTGTTCATTAGCCATGGCTAGTACTTGATTTTTTCTTCGTGATCTAAAGGTTCTTTCAATCTCCCGATCAAAAGGGGTAATGTCACGATATCTAGGACGACGCATGGAACATCAAAAACACACTTGTAGGACAACAACAACAACAACAACAACAACAACAAAAATAATAATAAAATTCTAAATTAAAACCAAGATTGCTTTGTACCGATATTAGCAAAAATAAGGAGAAATCAATCCTTGGCAACGGCGCTAAAAACTTGATCAATGCAAAACTGCAAGTGCACAGTATCGTAGTTTTATAGTAAAGTGATAAGAAGAGTATCGTCCTCAGGGATTGGTAACTTGCTTCTGACAAGTACCGAAATTATACTGATCTCGATTTTATTTAGAAAAATCTCTTTTTGTTGTTTGTAATTGCAATATGAAATAAAATCAATTTAAAGGAAATAATCAAAGGAAAAGAAAGTTGTTTTTCGAATATCAAATTAATAAGAGAAAGAACTTCTAGGAAACCAATTTCACTTAATTCTTCACTATACTTAACTCATCTAACTAATTAAAATTAATCCTCTCTATTTGTTTGTGAAATCTCCAATTTATCCAAAAGCCTCTTTCGTTAGTCAACTGGAAATATTTTTATTCATTATTCTACATAAGAGTATGCAAATTAATAAAGCAAGAAACAATTAAGACCAACAATTTTTTTTAGACTACACAAGTTCATATAAGTATTTCGATTCCTATATTTACCTATACTGAAATATCCAAGTTCTATCATGTAATTCCTTCTTTCGACAACAAATCACAAGATCAAGATCATCTAATTAATGGCCAGACAATTAGAAGTAATACATTCAAAATAAACCAGCCAAACATAGAAGATAATTATTGCAAATCAATATAGAAAAGCAAGCATAGTTTGAAATTAAATTACATTGTTTTCCTAGAATAAAGAAAGTTTAGTTCATGCTGAAAATTAAATTTAACAGCAACAAATTCACCATAATTTCATAAACCAGTGTGCGTTCAGCTGCTGCTGTGGAGGACTGCCGCAATCACCACTGTTGTGGAGGGCTGCTGTGCGATCAACGCTGGATATCGAGCTGGGAGGCGAGGTAGGTGCCGAATGTGAGGAAGCAACTGTTGGAGGCGGCAGCTATTGGTGTCGGATTAGGACAACTGCTATTGCCGGATGAGGAGGAGAGGGCTGCCGGCTATCTCTCTAGGACTGCAGACTGTCTCCTTTAATTAGGGTTTCTTCCTTTCCTTTATATAGGCTCCAAAGTCTTCAATTAAAATTTCCTTTTCTAAACAAGAGAAAGAGTCCCTTGATGATAGGACGCTAAAATTTGGATCTTTCCCTTCTTCTAAACCTAAAATAAATTAAATGACAACAATGAAGCCTAAAACCAACGAAAAATAATAAAATTAGATTAAATTTAAAAGTTAAGACGTGATAAAAATAGAAAATTATGCACGATATCACCCATATCACAGAGAAAATAGGGAAAGGAAAAAAAAAAAAAACAAGAACCATCTCGTTTGCATTTTAGTATCACTTTATAAATTCTTTTAGGAACTTAAAATGACACTCCAAAATTGAAAAAGGTATAATAAATTTTAGGGATTTATTGATTTTCTTAGCTAAAGAACAAAAATTTCCAGTTTCAAGATAAGAAAAATGGTGAATTTAGGCTTAATATTCTCCTTCAAAGCTAACAAACATCAATTTTGGAAAAGGAAAAAAAATGTAAATTCCATAATTCAATCTCGTAAGCTTAGCAACTTAAAGTGACACTCCAAAATAAAAAGGTATAATAAATTTTAGAGATTTGATTTTCTTAGCTAAAGAACATAAATTTCCAGTTTCAAGATAAGAAAAACAACGAATTTAGGGTTTATATTCTCCTTCAAAGCTAACAAACATCAAATTTGAAGCTTATAGAATCAAAATTTGACACAATAATTCAATCTTTACCATCAAAGTAGGTTTTTGAACTGAGAGAGAGAGACAAAGCCAAATGGGAAATGTAAGAAAAAGAATAAAAAATAGAAAAAAATGAAAAAACTTGGAGGAAACTTACCAAAAAAGTCATGCCTCACGGAGTTACGGTGACAGTTGAGTGGTCAGCTTTTGGTTTCAGTTCTATAGGCGCTGCAGAGATCTTGTTGCAGAGAGAGGGAAAAGATATAGAAAAGAGAGATAGAGATGAAGACAAATGAAAAATGCAAGAAAGAGAATAAAAAGTAATGGAAAACTTGGAGGAAACTTACCAAAAAATTCGTGCCTAGTAGAGTGACAGTGGTGCGTTCACGGCTAGCTTTTGGGTTTTGGTTCTACGGGTGTTGGAGAGATCTTGTTGTAGAGAGAAGAGACAGGAAATATGAGGGAGATAGAGGAAGGAATGGCAGAGAGGGGGAGGATGGAGCTGTGCAGAGAGAGGCAAGGTTGAGAGGAAGTCGCGATCTATGATAGAAGAGATAGGGAAAGCATAGAGAATAGAAAAGAGGGTTCAACATTTTTTAGAAAATTAGTCCTTAAAACTCTTCAAAGCGTTTTAAACAAAATGGTGGACCCTAAAAAGCTCACTATGCACTAATCAGTCTCCAATCCCTAGGTCGATTAGAAAACCAGAATGAGGAGGCTATCAAGATCGAGCACCCCCAGTCATAGAAGACAAGCTCGTAGCTCCACGGTCTAAGGCATGAAGGGTCGCGAGAGTGAACGATAAGACCCCTCAACAACATGGAAATTTAGGAGTAAATGGTCCTACACCTGTACCAGAGCATCTTGATATAATGAATCAATCTCTAACCCTCAATCTTATGCCTCCCTAGTTGGTGGAGGAGGAGGTCAAGAAGCCTAGAAGAAAAAATGAAATAAATGGAATGCAAGTTAAAGGACTTCACCAGAGGGAGGGCAGAGGTACCCTTGAGCTCGCATTTGATGCTAGCCTCCTTTAATCAGGATATGCTTGATGAGCCTTGAGTGAAAGGCTTCAAGTTGCCCTATATATTGACCCATACGATAGTTTCACCTGCCCTGAGGACCATTTGGCTAGTTAACAATATTTCATTCTATTCCATAACGCTACTAATCCTGTCACATGCAAGGACTTTCCCACAACCTAAAGGAAGACAGCTCGTGTTGGTTTTACAAGCTATCCTTGAGGTCCATAGACTCTTTTGAAACATGGATTCAAAAATTCATGGCTCGTTTTCTCAGTAATCGAAAGAACCACAAGACCACAACCTTTCTCTCGAACCTAAGGTAAGAAGAAAATGAAAGCCTGACACTACATTGAATAGTACACTAAAAGACCCCTGTAAGTCAATGACCTAACACCCGACTTGGCCATAACCACATTGGTCTCTAGGTTTGGAGGATCTGAGTTCAACTTCTCCTTTGCCAAACGACCCGCGCAATCTTTGACTGAGTTCCGATAGAAGATGGACAAGTACAACAAAGTGCAAGCACCTTAAGTTGCCAAGGGGCAAAGAACTAGAGAATTCTAACAGTCTAGGTGGGAGGACAAGGGTCAACGTCCTTAGAACTGGAAGAGCTTTGAGAAGTACACCTTGCTTACTATCTTGGTTGTTAACATTCTTATAGAAGTACAGAGGGAAAGGCACATCCAATGTTTTGGAAAGATGAAATCTAGAAAAAGAAAAAGAGACAAGTGCAAGTGGTGTCGTTTGCATCGCGACTATGGATATGACATTGATAAGTATAGGGTTCTGAGGGGCGAGATCGAAAACTTGATCTAGAAACGGTACCTTAAAATATTTATCCACTCAAAGGTTGATCCACAAAACAAGCACCAGAAGAACTCCCTTGAAAGAGGACAAGAAAAAACTTAAGTGACATGTAAGATTTTCACCATAAATGGGTGGTTGGTTGGCTAGGGCATCTTTAAGTGGGCCAAGAAAGCCTACATCAGGTAAGTAATGACCTTAAGTGATTCAAATAAGAAGACCAAGACTGATCAAGCTATCAGTTTCTCAAACTTAGACTTAGAAGACATCCATACCCCACACAAAAACACACTGGTAATCACCCTCTCAGTAGCTAGCTTTGAGGTGAAAAGGATCATAATAGACAATGGCAGTTTTGTATACAACATTTTCATAGAGGCCTTCAAGAAGATAAAGATCGGGGTGGATCACCTCAAGCCAGTGGCCACATTTTTTTATGGCTTTTCCAAAGAACCAGTTATGTTTGAAGAATCCATCACACTACCGGTCATTGCAAGGAAAGCATCATGCCAGGTAACTATTTAGTCACATTTTTTGTGGTCAAAATTCTATCTTCTTACAAAATTATCCTAAGTCGACCATACATGATTACCATGAAGATGGTAGCCTCCAGTTATCACTTCAAAATGAAGTTTTAAACTGAATGTGACATAAAAGAAGTGTGTTGTTTACAAGTTCTAGCAAGACAATTCCATTTATGAAAAAAAAATTAATGTAAAAAACGCAACGAAAATTTAATTTTTTCCATTGATTCCTATAAACTCTTAATCACCTTAGGAATTATGTACAACATTAGGAACATTCAAGGATAAAAATATTACCTTTTATTTTTTGTGCTTTGACTCATTGAATTTGTTGTGCTTGAATTCTACAATACGCCAGAATTCTTCAAGATACCTTAATACAAATTCTTGGGTTCTTGAATCCACAACAATCACAAAAGTATGTGATCTTTAAAGAAAGTCCACACAAGAAAAATTTTGAATTAGGATTTTTCTCAATGATTTTTCTCTCTTTGGGAATAGAAGGGTCTAAAATCTCTTAGAAGAAATTTGTGTGTAAATTAATGTGCTAGCAAAAATTTGCATACTAATAAACTTTTTATAGTGTTAGGGTTAAGAGCAACTAAATATTAATTACAAACTAAACCTATGCAGTTATTTCCTAATTATGCATTGCCTCTTTTGTGTGTAACCCTTTAGGTTCAAACTAATATAGTTGTAGGCCATAACTTTTTTGTAATTATAATTGAAACCCTTTCCAATTAATTTGAACTTCTCCTAATTTATTTTGAATCAAAACTCATTTTAATTTTTTCTTTTACCTGAATTTTTTATTTGTTTATTAAATTAATTTTTAGGACTTCTACAACCATGAGTGACACCTAGCAGCATATCATGACTACCCAGATAGTGTGAATTTGGTTGTGAAACCTTGAACCTTTCTATTATTAGTTATTGTGCAATTCAATCCTTCCATAATGCAATGTACCGATTAAGCTAATTCTATGTGTCGACCATTAATGTAAAACCATTAGCATTAATTCTATGTGTCTAGATATCAAGAATATAATTCTTATGGCTTTATAATTCTCACCCTGCCTTGGACAAGGAACTTCCCGAATTATATCTTAATAGATCATATATGACATTCTCTCCTTTTACTTAGGAGTGATAGATCTTTTATTGTACACTCACATACCTTCATATAAAACCCATTATACCTAATTACTACAAATTAATGATCCATGAATAGAACCATATTAAATAGCATCAAAGTATAATAAGTCGCATATAAGATAACCATAGTGCCTCAGGTTTAAAGATCACATGCACAACTGTAGTATAAGAACTACTTATTGACAAGCAAGTAAAACTCCATTAGGTGTTCTCAAGTCGAGTCATGTTTAGTGAACTAATTCTCCAATAAGAACCTACATACTTTTAGTCTCTACCGCATAAGTGACATTGAGATCAATCACCCTTCTAATTGAGCAAACATAGTATGTACTAGTCTAACCAGATTACTAACGTCCATTTAACATCCTGCGACCAGGAACATTTAAGAGAAAAACTTTTGAGAAGACTAGGTCTTAAAATTATGATCTCATCATAATCTTATCTCCAATGTTCTTACTATATGGACTTAATCATGAGAATGTAATTAAACAAATATTCATGATAAATAAACTTGCCATTAATTATGATAATAAGTCAATAAGATTGTTTTCAAATACTATGCATAGCCATCAAATGTTATTTGCTTGTAAGGCATACTACTAACAATCTCTCACTTGCACTAAATCCAATAGTTGATGCATCTAATACCCATCTTCTTAAGATGATGATCAATGTGCTGTTGTGTCAATGCCTTAGTTAGTGGATTTGTTTTATTCTTTGTCGACACAACCTTTTGTATACTTACGTCCCCTCCTCGAATGATTATGCTAATCAATTAGATGAGCTACTCAATGTGCTTGGATTTTGAATGAGACATTGGTTTCTGGGCTTGAGCTATCGCCCATTGCTATCACAGTACAAGGTATTGTGAATTCAATGTTAAGAACAACACCAAGCTTGGTGACAAACTTTCATCCAAACCATGTCATTTGTAACCCTAAACACAACAATATACATTCAACCTCAGTGGTGGAATCTCCGGTTATAACTTGCTTACAACTCTTCTAGCTCACTACTCCACCATTTAAGGTGAACATAAACCTAAAAGTGGACTTTCTATCATCCACATCAGATTATAATTCTAAATCAGTATACCCTTCCAATTTCAAGTCACATCCTCTATATGTAATAAATCTTTAGTCCTTCTCAAGTTCTTAAGAATGTTCTTCACAACAACCCAATGTTCAAAACTTGGATTAGACTAATATCTGGTAGTAACACTTATAACATGACTAATATCAAATCTGGTACAGAACATAGCATACATCAGACTTCCTATCATTGATATGATTCATGTTTTCTCTCTCTTTAGGCGTCTTTAGGGACATTTGCTTAGAAAGATGCACTCCATGTCGAAAATGTAACAATCATCTCTTGGAGTTTTCTATGTTGTTCCTCTTCAATATTTTGTCTATATATGTAGATTAGGACAAGCCAAACATCCTTCTAGATCTATCTCCATAGACCTTTATTCCTAGAATATGGGATGCTTTTCCCAAATCTTTTATGGAGAAGTTTCTTGAAATCGAAACTTTGATCGATTGTAACACACCTACATCATTCCTAATGAGTAGTATGCCATCAACATACAATATCAAAAATTTAAGTGCATTCCTACTACTTTTCTTGCACACACACGGTTTATCCACATTTTTTAGAAAACCAAACGTTTTGTTTTCCCCATCAAATCAAATGTTCCAGTTTTGAAAAGCTTGCTTTAATCCATAAATTGATCTTTGTAGTTTACACACTTTGTGGTCACTACCACTCGATGAACAATCCTTTGTTTGGTCCATGTATATTTATTCCTCTATGTTACCATTAAGGAAGACGATTTTAACATTCATTTGCCATATCTCATAATCATAGTGTCCATCTATTGTGAGCAAGATCCCGATGGACTTAAGTATGACTACAAGAGAAAAGGTTTCATCAAAGTCAACTTCTTGTCTTCGTTTATAACTTTTCACTACTAGCTTTACTTTAAATGTCTATACCTTTCCATCGACACCCATATTTCTTCTATAGACCCATTTATAACTAATAGGTAGAATACCTACAAGAGGGTCAACTAAGGTCCAAACTTGGTTAGAATAAATAGACTCCATTTTAAATTTTGCAGCTTCAAGCCATTTTCCCAAATTGATGTTTGAAATCACTTCTTTATAGTTAGTAGGATCCTTATTCCTAATAAGGTGTACCTCTATGTCACCCTCGATGAGATACTCATATCTCTATGATACTTTAGGTATCCTATCTGATCTATAATGAGGTTATGTGATAGGAGACTCTTTTACAATAGGCTCATCACGTTGATTATTGTTGATTTTTAGTTCTTGAGACTTCTTTTCAAGTTCTATTTTACTTCCACTACTCCCTTCTAGAACAAACTCTTTCTCTAGAAAGGTAATAAATTTTGAGACAAACAATATTTGCTCATTAGGGAGATAAAAATAATATCCCAAACTTTCTTTGGGATATCCTATAAATCTACACTTATCAGACCTTACTTTTAACTTGTCTGCAACTAATCTTTTGACATATATAGGACAAAATCAGATCTTAACATGCTTAAGACTAGGTTTCCTAGCATTCCACATCTCATATAGCATATTAGACACAAACTTAGAAAGAACTCTATTTAACAAATATGCTACAATTTCTAAGGCATAGCCTTAGAATGAAATTAGAAGATCAGTGTAATTCATCATCAATCATACTATATCCAATAAAGTATGATTTTCCCTTTCGAACACACCATTCTCTTTGATATGATACAAAAAGTCATTGGTCAAGTATTCACCTCTTCAATCATATCGAAGAACTTTGATACTTTTGCCAGTTTGTTTTCCACTTCATATCTAAAATCCTTGAACTTTTCAAAGAATTCAAATTTGTACTTCACAAGATACATATACCATAACATCGAATAGTTATCAGTGAAGGTAATGAAGTAAGAATAACCTCTCTTAGAAATTGAGCTTAATGGCCCACAAATATCTATGTGGATCAATCCTAATATGTTAGTAGCTATTTCTTTGTGTCCACTAAATGGAATCTTAGTCATTTTTCCCATAAGACAAGATTCGTATGTTAGGTATGACTCAAAAGTCAATGGATCAAAGTATCCATCTTTAGTAAACTTACTAATCCTACTCTCATTGATATGACCAAGTTTAAGATGCCATACATTAGAGGGATTAATTTCATCCATTTTCCTTTTATTACATTATTGATCAATATGTAGTATATTACTATTCAATTCCAGAATATGAAGACCATTTATTAATGTGTCAGTACCAAATAACTCATTATTTAAAGAAAATGAACATAAACAGTTTTTAAAAGATAGCTCATAGCTGTCTTTGTCCAAAACAGAAACTAAAATAATATTCCTAATCAAAACTTGCACATAAAAATAGTTATTTAATTCCAAAACTTTTTCAGATGGTAAAACTAAGTAATAAGTCTCTACGGCTAATGTAACAATAGTTGCTCTATTTCCAAGACGATTGTAACTACTTATTTACTTAGCTTCCTCATTTTTCTCAGTCCTTGCAAATTATTGCATATGTGTAAACTATATTCGATATCTAATGCCCAAGTAGAAGCATATTTTATTGACAAATTTATCTCAACAAGAAATAAATTGGAAATTGTTTCTAAAGTTTTGCCCTTTGAACTCGCAAGATACTCTATGTAGTTTCTCTTCTAGTGTCTATCTTTGCCATAATGGAAGCACTTCTACATTTTCTTCTTAGCCTTTGAAAAAATATGGATTGATGATCCTTCGATTATCCTAACCCTAAAGAGGTCATTTGATATCTGAAACATCACAGTGCGACTATGCTCACCTTACAACTCTTGCAAGTGAAGCAACATAGTATAAACACTTTCATCTTCTCATGTTGCTTTTGAAGCTCGTTAGATATCAATGCTATCATATAACATCTAGCTTTCATGTCATCTTCCTGCCACTTATCGAAAGTAGCGACCTCTTCTTCCAATGCATTCTTAGCAACACTTGTTGGAAGCATTTGATAAATAACATAGCAAATTTTCTTGGAATTGAGAATGATTCTCAAGTTCCTTAGCCAGTCCATGAAATCAGGCTCAATCATCTATTGGTAACAAGAATTCTGGATAGTGGGTTGAGGTAGGTCATTGTGATCTACAAGTCAACAACAACAGAAAATTAGCTTCTATTCAATTTTATTATCTACAAATAGATTTGGTCTTTAATCATATTGGTCTCCCCACTATTCTTTTTGAATTCCATAATCCCTTGGTATAAAATTCGGGTGACCTCTTTGGAAGGTCTCATAGTGGAGATTAGGATCCCATTACTTATTCAAAATAGCCTCACATAATAGTTTCTTGGCTATAATAATCCTTTAACAGATAAATAACACTTATCAATTACATCTCATGTAATTTCCAATAATTCATTCGACCTCTAAAATATATCATCTTCACATGGTAGTTTCTTGAATAATATATTCTAGTTAAGTTAGACCCACCATTTTCACAAGTTTAAGTGATTGAACCAATGAGCCCTCACATGATAGTTTCTTGTACCCACTATTTTCCTACCTCGTTATATCATATATGTTGAGAATTTTAATTAGGTTTTCTATTATGTGTCATAGTAGGTTTCCTAAATTTTATATATTTTTATGTCTATCTTATCTAGTTATGTGTCTTAATCTTATTAAGTTTGATATTTGTAAATCCATATATATGACTGTTGAATTGTATTCAGATAATCAATCAATAATACAACAATTTCTTATTCTATCTCTTTTATTCTAACATGGTATTAGAGCCAGGTTCTCTATTAGGATCTTGAATAATTTTTTCTTCTTTCTTCTGAAAAAAAAAATTGTTCATGGGTATTGTTCACATCATTGTTCTCGAGTACTATTTACGACACTATTTTTCTGGTACTGTTAATAGGTAGCAAAGAAAGTTTAATATATAGATTCATATGAAAGAAAAGAAAAAAAATGCAGTAAAAAAAAGAAAGCTATAAAAAAACATAACAGAACAAAATAGCCAGTAAAAAAAAAGCAGTAAAAAAAGCCATCAGAAGTTCAAAATAAAAAGGTTATTCTTATTGTTGCAAATAAATCTGCTTTGGTGACTCAGGCTAGGCAAGATTATCAAGCTAATGCTAGTAGTAGTAAAGGACATGGTTTTAATGATCTAAGCCATCATAATGGCAGATGTGGTAGTGGTATATTTGTTGGTCATGGTGGTATATTTATTGGTCATGGTGGACAAGAAAGAAATTCTAAAACTAAAATAGTTCCTAAGTACTAAGTTTCAAACAAAGGATCTAGGAAAACTGAGATATTTTTTGGGTATCGAAGTTGTAGATCTTTTCATGGTATTTCTTTATCTCAGCATAAATATGTTCTTGATTTGTTGAGTGATACTAGAATATTGGGGTGTAAACCTATAGATAATCCTATGGATCCCAACATAAAACTTGCAATTGATCAAAGTGAATTATATTCTGATCCAGAAAAGTATAGAGGATTGGTTGGAAAATTAAATTATTTAACTGTTACTAGATCAAATATTTCGTTTGCAACAAGTGTAGTTAGTTAGTTTCTAGATACTCCATGGACTAGTCATTGGGATGCTGTTATTCTTATTTTGAGATATCTAAAGAATGCTCTTGGTCATGGTTTACTTTATCAAAATCATGGTCGTACATAGGTTGAGGGTTATACTGATGATGATTGGGCATGCTTTCTAGCTGATAGGAGGCCTACTACTAGATATTGTGTGTTTGTTGGAGTTAATCTAGTGTTGTGGAAGAGTAAGAAGAAAATTATGGTTGCTAGATTGAGTACTGAGTCTAAATACAGATCAATGGCATACACTACTTATGAGTTAGTTTGGCTGAAATAATTATTAGTAGAACTTGCGATTAAGCAATCAAGTCCTATAAGTTTGGTGTGTGACAATCAAACAACTATTCATATTGCAAATAATCTAGTGTTTCATGAGAGAACGAAGAATATTGAAGTTGATTGTCATATTGTTCGAGAAAAACTTGTGTAAAATGTGATTAGTACCAAACATGTGAAGTCAGCGAATCAATTAGCAGAATTATTCACTGAATTATTAGATGGTCTACAAGTTAGATCTATTTGTACCAAGTTGGGAGTGTTGAGAGTCCTAATTAGGTTTCTTATTACGTGTCATAGTAGGTTTCCTAAATCTTATATATTTTTATGTCTATCTTATCTAGTTAACTCTCTTAGTCCTATTATGCTCGATATTCATAAGTCTATATATATGACTGTTGAATTGTATTAAGATTATCAATTAATAATACAAGAGTTTATTCTTTTATCTCTTTTATTCTAACAATATATTTAGTAGGGCATCATGAATCTCCTATAATGTAAGTCTTATATGTTTGCGACAAAACTTACTTAGAACAGTAGATCCAGTATATCCTTACAATGGTGGAATGCCACAGTAAGACATTCATAATATCTATTTGTTACAACTTAATATCAGTTACTTTCATGAGGGAGTTTAATTGGTCTTCAGTCTTATCATTTAATTTAAGCATACATCACATATATATTATACATCATATAATATCAAATAAAATATGATTATGGTTTATGGACTTTTATGCATGATTCATTTGAGCCATTAGGTGAATCATGGGTTTGAATTTAGGGTATGTTCTATAATAATTTCACCAATTTCCACATAATGGGCCTTGTAATCTTTAAACGGGCCTTCAATGCTTCCTTGTGCACTCGATCATCCTCCAACTTTAAATAAAAAATTCCTATATACTCTTATCAAACTATTCAAACTAATTACATTAAATAATCAATAGAAAACCTTGATTCAAAATCAAGGGGAATTACAATGAGAGGGAGATAGAATTTTACAACCAAAGATAAAAGATAAGCAAGGTATGCAAACTCCATTTAAAATTACATAATCCAAAAGTAGAGAATAAATATTATAACTCATAAAATTAAAACTATACATTCAATCACATTGAATAATGACCAATCACATAGCTCAATTATTTAGTCTTAAGTTGTGATTCTCGTACCCTAAATGTAAGGGCAAAGAAGTAAATTATGAAATTTTTTTGCTATTAACATGCATAATGTGAAATAAAATTTGAGTTGGAGACATTTTTGAAGAAATATGCTGAATGAAATTAAAGAAAAATAGTTAGAAAATTTTCAAAGAAGAAAGGTAATTTTTTTTTCAAAATTTTAAGGAAGGAACTGGTCGACCAAGCAGTCGACTGACGACCTAATCGATCGGCTAGTCAGTGAACTAGTGGGGTAACCGATCAACCAACCAGTCGATTGGTGACCTAACCGATCAAATGTTTGGTTAACTGGTGAGGAGCAGATCGATTGACCAGTCGGTTAATCGGTCGGTTAGCTGGTCAACTGGTCGGTAAGCTGGTAGTGATTTATGCTTGGACTTGTAATTTTCGAATTTTAACTTGTAACCAACCGGTCGACCGATCAGTTAACTTTTTTCACATATAATCATTTAAGATGTTCAAAATTCATTTCAGACATTTGAATTTTTGTTTTCTCTCTCTAGAAAAAAAAAGCTCTTAAACACTACAAAACTTAAAGATTTCACAATCCTATTTTAGAAATTGATTGAATCACGGAAGAATTTCAAGAAATTTAAGGAAAAACATCTTTGGAAAGGTAATTTCGATAATTGTATTCAAAGATTTTGATTCTAGAAGTTTAGTTCTTCTACTTTTTCTTAAAAAGAGATTTGAATTAGATTCAAACCATAAGAAAAGGATTTTCATCAAACTTTGAATTTGAGTTAAGATGAATATGTCACATGAAATAAACCCGGTACATGGCATAAAAATTGAAATATAAGATAGTGAGATTGATGGGAATTTTATAGTTATGTGGTGGAGAGCAATCTAGTGGAATTGCTAAAAGGAGCCAGAAATGCAAGTAGGTGATCCACGATTAGCTTTAAGTGTTACATGATGAGTTCGATTCACTATTAATAAGCGAAAAGAACACCATAAATAAAACTTGAAATAAATGATATTATATGAAAAGTATTTAATATATTATGATTATATATATTAGTTGTTATGATATATGTTATGAACATGAAATGTATGAATTAGAGAAAGAAATATCTCTTAATAATAAAAATGTTTAATGAATATGACATTGATGAATATGAATTGATGTAAGATATGATCTAATGTGATATATGCATATAAATATGAATTTGATGTGATATATGATATGAGTATAAAGTTGATGAACTGAAGAGAGATGTTTCTTAATGATATATGTATACTTGATTGTATGGATAAATCCTTTGAATTGGTTTCTTTTGATGATGTGAATTATGTGTTATGATTGTATGTGAATGTACATGCATAGTAGGATCATAGAAGAGGAATGATGAGGTAGGATTACAGAAAAAAAAAATGTGATCCGAGACGAGGCTAGAACTATGGCTTGTCCCAGAGTTAGAGTGCTGACACATGGAGAGACATCCCTATTGACATACTTGTGATAGTATGTATATGGCATAATATCATGAAATATGAGAAGAGATGTGAAAATTTGAAATAGAGATTTATGCATTTGCATTCACTCATATTTATTGAGATGTTGAAACATCAAGAGGATTATATATATTATGATGAAATGTATGAACTTATATAAGAATTGAAATATGTATGATGATTGAAATACATGAGAATTGATGTGATATGATTACAACAAAATAGGTATTCCATGGCGCACTGAAACATCACAAAAATTAATAATTTTGTCACGAAAGCATTTGGGTGACGAAAAAAATTTGTCACGAGGATCGTCAACATAGCTCCGTTGCTAAAAGTATGCGATGTTTCCATATTGTCATCATTAATTGTTAGTTATTGGTGACAAAATTAATTATCATCACCAAAGGAAAAAAAAAATTGTGACGCAACATTGCATCACCAACACTAATGAAATTTCATTATTAAAGATTTATATTCGTCACTAAATACATAGCAAATCTTTACTATGGATAACTAAAAAATATGTGTCATCTTAAGAATGACTAGTTAGTAACGTAAAAAATAGTAATGAAAGCCAATAAAATGTCGCTGCTGAAAGTTCCAATGCATCACTTAATAAGCAGTTATGTTTCACTATAGAGGACGATGTTATGTGTTACTAAAGAAAGGATACTTTTGTGATGCTATATTTGTCACTAAATCTAATACACTTTTGTTATTAATTATTCTAAATAATCACTATATATACGACTCAAATTTATTAAAGACGACAAAAAACAAACGCCAAAAAAGGTTTATACTTTGGTAACGCTATGTGCATCACAAAAGTTGTTGAAGTTATGTCATTTAATGTAATACCCGTATTCGTAAAGAAAGGGTAAAGAAGTAATTTAATAAATATGACATGGGGTGAAAATAATGTATATATACCTTAAATTCATCACCAATGTTGGTATTTTTCTAAGGTTTAAACATGTCTAAACACGGTTCAAAGATGGTTAAAGTCTAAACTAAGGTTGGAAGATTAAAATACAGCATGTTAAAGGAGTGCACACATGTGTGTGCATCCATTTGGGTGTGTGTGCACACCCCTAATCAACAAAGCAAAGTAGTGCGCACTGCTGTGTGAAGGGCAGCATCAGTGTGCGCCTCATTGCTCCTTCACCAGCGCCTCACCGGGAAGCAGTTTGGAGAAGGGTAGCGCCGTACCACCCTTCCACCAACACCGCACTGCCCAGAATGTGGTGCAAAGAAGCTTTGCCTAGCGCCTCACCCCCCCTGTTCAGCGCCTAGGTGCTAGGCACACTGAGGCACACATGGACAGCTTGTTTAAACCTCATCTTAGGTGCGTGGATGCAAAGTCAAAACACACACACAACACCACTTAGGATTGATGGAGGGCCATGGTTAAGTGGTCATCAAGATCTAAGGGTGGAGATTGACTCTAAAGATTGGATAAGAAGTTGGTGCACTATATAAAGGGTCACCTAGCTTCATTCTCAACACAAGTTTGTGGCATACTTTGAGATCAATTGTAAAGAGTGACATACAATAGAGAATTGTGTAAGAGTGCAAAGACACAAACACAAGAGGGATTCATTATAGTGAGGCTGGTTGTAAAGAGAGAGGAGTCTAGATTAGATAGAGAGCCTGGTTAGTTCTTATCTTCTTCATTTCTTCTCTTTTTGGTTTCTTCAAGAACTTGACCTTCTTGAAAAGGGTTGCTGTAATTGTAAAGAACCATTTATTTAGTGCAGAGAGTTCAGAGGAACTCACGGGGACATAGACTATTGCTGAACCTCGATAACAAATCGCTTGTCTTCTTTTCTTTCTTGCTTTCGATTGCTGTATTTCTTTCTACAAGTCATTCTAGACTTGGGTGTTTGGAAGATCACCACCTGGGCATCTTATCAAGGTGATTTCCAATAGTTATAATTGTAAAGAACCATTGATTTAGTGTAGAGAGTTCAGAAGAACTCACGGGGATGTAGGCTATTGCCGAACCTCGATAACAAATCGCTTATCTTCTTTTCTTTCATGCTTTCGATTGCTGTATTTCTTTCTACAAGTCATTCTAGACTTGGGTGTTTGGAAGATCACTACTTGGGCATCTTGTGAAGGTGATTTCCAGCAGTGATATCAGAGATAGAGGAGATACCACAACAGTGGTGTCAGAGCTAGAAGAGATACCACCAATAAGGAGGGCCATTTTAAGAAAGATTGCAAGAAGAGGATGTGGGATGAGAGGAGAAGCCTACCAACAATGAAGAGGCTTCAGTTGCTAAGGGAGAACAGCAAGATGACGTTCTTATTGTGTGTTCAAATATGAGCAGGAGGCAAGGCAGTGAAAAGTGGATTCTGGATTTCGGGTGCACTTATCACATGTGCCCTCACAAGGAATGGTTCAAGAATTTCAAGGAGGTCAATGATGGAAGGGTCTTCTTAGGGAATGACAATTCTTGCCAAGTGAAGGGGATTGGAGACATCCAATTGAGGATGTTTGATGGAGTCACAAGGCTACTGCGAAATGTGAGGTATCTTTCAGATTTGAAGAGAAATTTGATCTCATTGGGGCAGTTGGATTCCATGGGGTATACATGCAAAGTGGAGGGAGGAAAGATCAAGGTGGCCAAGGAATCTTTGGTAGTGATCAAGGCAGCAAGAAACGATGGACTCTATGAGATGATCGGAGAGACAAAAATCAATGATCAAGCAGCAAGCTTGATGGCTGAGATGGATAGGCAATCCTTTGGCACACTCACTTGGGACATATGAGTGAAAAGGGCCTGCAAGTTCTTAGCAAGGATGGTCTACTTGGTGGGGACAAAGTAGAGAAATTGGATTTTTGTGAGAGTTGTATTCTTGGGAAGTAACACCGGGTCAGCTTCAACACCGGAGTGCACAAGTCTAAGGGGATTCTTGACTACATTCATTCGGACCTTTGGGGACCAACAAGAACACCAACACAGGGAGGTAACTTTTACTTTCTGTCTTTAATTGATGATTATTCAAGAAGAGTGTGGGTTTATTTACTTAGAAATAAATCAGATGCCTTGAATAAATTTGTTGTGTGGAAGAAGTTGTTGGAAACTCAAACGGGTAGCGTAGTTAAGGCTTTACGAACCGATAATGGCTTAGAATTTTGCAATAAGGATTTTGATAAATTCTGTGAATTAAATGGCATTCTATGACATAGAATGGTTGTAAAAACATCTCAGCAAAATGGAGTTGCTGAAAGGATGAATAGAACCCTTATGGAAAAGGTTAGGTGCATGTTAATAGGATCCGGTTTACCAAAATATTTTTGGGGAGAAGCTGTGGCTATAGCTGCATACTTGGTAAATGGATCACCCTCTAGAGCTTTAGAGCTCAAGACTCCCATGGAGATGTGGAGTGGGAAACCCCCTGAATTAAGCAACCTTAGGACTTTTGGGTGTGCTGCATATGCACATCAAAAGGAGGATAAATTTAGCCCAAGATCTAGAAAATGTGTATTTCTAGGATATGGTGATGGGGTTAAGGGATATAGGTTTTGGTCCTTAGAAAAGAAAGGCATGAAACTCATTATAAGTAGGGATGTTTTTTTTAATGAATTGTTATTTCCCTACTTGGAGAAAACTAACCCTACAGGGGCTAGTGAGCAAACCAGTCTGGAAGTTGTGGAGCATAGCATCAAGGAGAGTTCAGTTCAGGTAAAACAAGGAAGGCAAGAGGATTCAGACCAGGTAGAGCCCCTTGAATGAAGGCCAAGCTCAAGAAACTCAAGAAGAGGCTGAACAAGAAGAGGTTGATGCAGCAAGTCATAATGACTACCAGCTCACAAGAGACCGAGGAAGGAGAGTGGTTAGACCACATTTGAGATATGGGTTTGCAGATGCTAATGTAGCAGCTCCTTGGATAGAAGGAGAGGTTGAACCAGAAACTTACACGGATGCCATGGAGTGTAAGGATTCATCAAAGTGGCAGCTGGCTATGGAGGAAGAAATGGATTCTTTGAGGAAGAACAACTTCTGGGAATTGGTGCACATTCCGGGAAATCAGAGAGTTGTGGATTGCAAGTGGACTTACAAGATCAAAGAAGGGTACCCTCCAGGAGATAAAGTCTGGAACAAGGCTGGGCTGGTGGCAAATGGGTTCACAAGAAGAAAAGACATAGATTTCACAGAAACTTTCTCACCTAGACACAAGGTAGAGAAGATGGTGAGTATCCTCATGATGCGATGAAATTTACACTAGCAAGTGCACTAATTGTTCAAGTAATAAAATGATGAGTAAATATCGTTCCCAACGTGGACTGAACAAGTACTACAGAATTTATGACTCAATTCTTACTGTTATTTGAGCAAACGAATAACTATCGGAGAAAAGGTTACTAATAATTAACTAAAGGGAAAAACAGAACACAATATTAAATAACGGAAGATTTGCAAACTTTGGAATGAAGACTCTTATGAACTAACGTGCTAAGGACTCGATTTCACCTAAACCATAATTGACAAGAGTTTTGAATGGACAAGTTTCGTTTACTATGTTTTTCAAGATGGTAGAATCCCCAATAAATTGGTTATCCTTATTCAGGTCTAACCACAATCTCAAGAATCATCAACTTCAAATATCCATATTCCAAGTCTATTCTAGATTAATTAAACTTAAGAAGCACTACATTCAATGGAATTCCTTTCAGTTAAATCTCCCTATTCAGTTACGGTTTAAACGGACCACATGAACTTCCTAGAATCCCTATTCGGTTACTCCTATTTCATTCATGGCATGTTTTACCCTGGCTTTGCATAGATAACAATCCAACATCATATTTATTAATTCAGCCAATCATAAAAGCATAGCTTCTTTATTTGACACATCACCATGCCTCAAGAAGGAATCAAAATAATAAACAGCATTAAGAACAATAAAACACACTCTTTGAAAAACAAAGCAAATTCCAACTTGCCCAAATAGCACTCATGACATAGGTTTAGGATCCATCTATCCTTAACACAAAAATATCTACTCCATAATAATATTCAAACAACCCATGTTCATATTATAAAACATCAATATAGCTAGATAAGAATAATACAAAACCGAAGAAGAATGATTTAAAAGCTTGATGCATAGCCTCTCAGAGTGTCTCCAACTCTCCTTTTGCGTCTCCTCTCCTCCAAATTATGTTTTCTTCTTCTACGGTCGCGCTTCCCTTCTCTTGTTCAGCTAGGGTTTCTATTTATAACATTCAAAATCTGCGGGCTGGCGCTACAGCGCCAACATCCCAGCGCTACAGTGCCAAGACATATTTCAAACCCTATTCTAGCGCTGCAGCTCCAACTTTCCAGCGTTGCAGCGCCAACTTTTTGTCCAAATTCCTCTCTTTTTTCCAGCTACCAGCGCTGCAGAGCCAACATCCCAGCGCTGCAGCCTTGAGTTTCTGTCTCCTTCAGGCATTTTGCCCTTCCAGTGCTCCAGCAAGTGTCTGCACAGAAGATTTCCAAGACTTAGCATTGATCATTAAACTAAAACAACTTATTAGTAGAATAAGATAAACTAAACTCAAATTGCTAAAAACACATGCAACACAATTCTAATACTTAAGATCAACACCAAAAACGTGCCTAAAAGCAGTATAATAACATGATTTATTCAGAGTTATCACACCCCTAAACTTACGTTTTTGCTAGTCCTAGAACAAAATTCTATGCACACACATCCTAAGAGTGTGAGATGGCTTGATTAGATTTGATATAACATGCCTAAAAGATTTCATATAAATTATAACACAAGAAAACTTTCCAAATGCTGCTAATGTCTAGAATTTCAAATTTATTGCTAACTTTATCTTACATCAAATTCTTAAAACGTGTGTGTGTGTAACACCTTTATAAACTTAATTGTTTTGCCACTCTGATCGGTTTATACAAGCAGGTAGGATAATTCCAATCTTTCAAAGTCCATAAGCTTGCTTTTCACACCACTCTCCACTAATGTAGGCCATGACAATACCCGAGATCACCAGGACTTTATTCAGCTTATAACTTTGGCTAAGGTTGAGGTATGGTAAAAGATTGATTTGAGGCTCACATCACCTTAAGCACATCAACCAATAACAATTTTATTTCAAACTTTCCCTCAGTTATCATGGAATTCTTCTAATACTTTTGCTGTTGTCACATATTCTTCTTCTTCTTCTCTTCTTCTTATTTTTTTTTCGTATACTTGTACTATAGTAGCACCAGTCTTTATTTCCGTGTGCATTAATGAAACTACAACATAGCATGTACACGACGATCAAACACGGCTTTGCCAGCTTTGATCAAACAGTTCGTGTGGTACACTTTTTAACTTCAACCTTTCCCTTGGTCACTCTCGATGGAAAATATTTGGTACTTAACACAGCCAAGTCGAAGACCGCTTTCTCTTGCTCAATCCTCTGCCACCACTTAAGAGAATAATCCATTCATTAATCGATGTGCTTACAGGTGAAAGGTAGAGTTGTAGCAAATTTTTTTTTTTTTTGAAAAATAAATAGATTAGATGATCGAGTGACAAAACAATAGATTTCCAAGCTCAAAAGGGGAAGACTAAGGATAATCACATATTAAGGGTTGGCTAGAAAGGCTCAAACTTTCCAAACATGGCCTGGATCCTTTCTTTGGTATAGTACTACCTAGGATTTCACCTCGAGTGGTCTTCAAACAAGTTTTACAGTCTAAGAGATCACAAGAACTACACTGCTCATATAAAAATTCTCCGAAATAGCAAGACAACAAAGTGCTTAGGTGCAAGTGCTCATTGTGTTCAAAAAGTTCGATGTAAAATAAATCCAACAACAAATTCAAGCACACAGACAAACACAACATTTTTCAAATTTTCAATGGCTATAATCAAGTCAATCTATTTCTCATCATTGGCAGAATCAAAATCAAACAACTGAAAGCACTCAGATATAACAAACAAAAAAATAACTAGAAACATATAATACCCGTATTCATGCATTAAGGGTAAAGAAGTAATTTGATATACATTTCATGAATTTTAAATAATATATTTATGCAAAGGATTAGTATTGAATAAAATAATTTTTTTTAAAAATAAATATCATGAATAGTAGAATATGAATAGTAAATCGTGAGTAGTGAATAGTAAAAAAAATGGTTGGACACCAGGTCCAGAAGAATGAAAAGAAGGAAATATATATATATATATATATATATATATATATATTAAAATATTTTTTTTAAAAAGAAAAGTTAAAAAAAAAATCAAAGTCAAAAGTGGCAGCTTTGCTGCCATATAAATGTTAGGTGGGAGAGAGTTCTCAATGTATTTTTTTTTAAACGTGGAGGATTATTTTTTTTTTAAGAAAGTGGGAAGTAGGTGGAAGATTATATTTTTAAGAAAGTGGGAAGTAGGTGGGGGGAGTTGCTGAAGATTAAAATCGTGGAGTGTTTGTTTTAAAACAAAATTTAAAGTTCGGTGGAGAAGGGCAGCTCACTCTTCCTATATATGCAAATATGTATAAACTGAACGAAATCGTTCAGTTTCTTTCTTTCAAATTTCTGTTTTCTCAAAACATTTGGAGATCCAAAGAAAAGTCAAAAGAGCAAAAATTTTGAAGAAATTTTCTATTGAATTTCATAAAGGATCATGAGAAGCTACTAGTATTATAAGATAATAGTATAATTTTTATTTTTGAATTTTTAGCATATATGAAATTCTCGGAGCTCAAAGTGAGAATTTTCAAAGGAAGTGGTTTACGATGAATTTAAGAACTAATTAGAAATTAATACAAATATTATGTCAGGTGTTGACTATCTACAACAGGAGAAATTTCTGAGAAGAACCAGGAAAGGCAAGAAGGTGACCCACAAGTAGCTTTAAATGCTACGGGGTGAGTTGGATTTACTTTAAGTAGTCTAAATCAAAAATCAATTATTTGGTGATAATATTAAATTTAATTATTAAAGTATGCTTGGGTGATAGATGAAAAATTGATTTATGGGTATGATAGGAAATTTGGACAGGTAGAAATATTTTTTTCGGTGAGAAATGATATTTTTTGAAAATTATAAGTTTATTTGAGAATAAAAGCAATAAATAAATTATTGATGTGATATATTGATGTTTTAATACAAGTTATGATGAGATGAATTTTAGTAGATCTTGACAAATTTTGGTAGATGATTTGAGATGAATTTTAGTAGATCTTGACAAATTTTGGTGGATGATTTGAGATGAATTTTAGTAGATCTTGATAAATTTTGGTGGATGATTTGGTAAATCTTGACAAATTTTGGTGAATGATTTGAGATGAATTTTAGTAGATCTTGATAAATTTTGGTGGATGATTTAAGGTGAATTTTAGTGGATCTTGACAGACTTTAATTGATTATTTGATGTGATTTGGGAAGAGAAGAATTTAGTGGAATTTTTTATAATTTGATAAAAATCAAGATAATTGGATGTAAGAAATTTTTAAAGAAACTTAGTTATATAAAATTTGTGGATAATCAAGATAGCCAAATTAAGTGGTTTGAATCTTTATATTATTTTTATATTACTGTTTATATTTCTGTTTCATATCATTGTTCATGTGCATATGCATTTAATAATATAACCGAAATAACCGGGAAGGCAGCCGGTCTAATGAAATAACCGTGACAGCCGGTATATGCTGGGATGAAAATAAAAACCGTGACAGCCGGTATATGCTGGGATGAAAAGTGAAAACCGTGACAGCCGGTATATGCTGGAATTAACCGGGAAAGCAGCCGGTCTGATGAGAATAAAAGAACCGGGAGGGCAGCCGGTCTAAGATAATAACAACCTGTCGACAGGTGGGAAGATGTTCTTATCATAATCATTCATGCATTTGCATCTATTTTACTTATTGTTGCATGATTTAAATGCTGAGGTGTGATTTATTATTGTGAAAATAATTATAGATGATTGAGTCTCGCAGAAAGAGACAGTTATAATGAAAATATTATTGAAAAGCTGAGATGAGGTATATTGTTGTGTATGATGGCTGAGTCTCATAAAAAGATACAGCTATGATAATGAGATTATTGAAATGTTGAGATGTGGGCCATTATTGTGAAAATAATTATAAATGGTTGAGTCTCATAGAAAGAGACAGTTATGGTGTTAAAGCTTATTTAAATGGAAGATTTTATGATGTGAACCTCATTACGAGGTAATTATGAGATAATTGATTGTCTTAAGGTGGACCAATGATTGAGAAGAAGAGATTGATAGAGAATAAATCTTATGATATGGGAAATAATAGTAGAAAGTTGTCATCAGGCTATGTGAAAAATAAAAGATTAAATATTAAAAGATTATTTATGGAATTTGGAATACTTTTAGTAAACTTAATTCACTGAGCTTGTAAAGCTCACCCCTCATTGTACAATGATTTTCCGGTAGCAAGCTTGGCAGATAGTTTGATGAGATGAAGTTCAGAAGAAATCATTTTCTGTAAGCTGCGTACGTGTCATCGTCCTAAGACTAATGAGAAAATAAATAAAAAAAAATTATTTGTAACTCTTCATGCATTTTACGGATTGATTTAAAATTCTTTTGGTAATATTTATTTTTACTGCTGCATATATGCGTCGTGCTGGGATTCTCGAAATGAGATGACACTGTTTCGGGGTGGCCAACCCGGGATGGGTCGTTACAAATTTTGGTATCAGAGCATTAGGTTGTATGATTCTGTAGACTGCATAAAAAGTAAGAAAGTGGAAGATTAACGTAAATTATAACGAGCAGTCTGAAGATGACACGTGGACGTGCTAGAGCTAGAGTTAGAATTGTTGATTTAAGAGGGCGTAGTAGGCCCAAAATATTTTTTTGATAAGTCAAGGTTGAGTCTGAATCTGTGGTTCCTATAAGGGAATGTGTTGATAATATGATTAATATTAGTAATATAATTGAGGTATGAGAGAATCTGAAGTTAAAAGAGATGAGCTAAGATAAGCTCTTACTCATACTTTTGAGAAGATGAATGTCTCAGATGATCGAGTGCATAAATTATAGCATAGACTTGATAAGCAGACTAGAGTAGTGCCTGATGTTGTTAATTCAATAATTGTAGACACTTAAAAAAGAGAGAAAAGTGGATTTATGCATAAGATGCTGGGAGATATAATTAAGCTAAATTTTTTATTGTTTAAAGGATCTATGAATCATTTTGTGCTAAGAAAGAGACGTTTTGTGAATGGTGGAAGGATATTTTTCCCAAGGTAAGTATGAATATTGATAAACTCTTAACCTGAAATAGGTTTACAGAAGTTTTTTTTTTTCTTGATAGGTATTTTTCTTATATCTCTAAAGCTCAACAAGATAGAGATATTATTTATTTGGGGTAAATGTGTTAACTGTGGCTCGATATGATAGCAGATTTATGTTTTTTTTTGTTATACCAAAAATAGTAGACTAAGAGGAGAAGAAATGTAAGAGGTTCAAAGATGAACTATGTTTTAAGGTTTGATCGAAACTATCTTACATGAGGCATATGAATTATGTTAGATTGGTGGATATATTATTTCAGATCGAGAGAGATGTGATGGAGTTTAAGGGAAATAGAAAAAGTGGTTAAAGAGGCTTAGACATAAAAATTATAGAGGTAGTGGTAGTATGAGTGTATAGGACAAGAGACCACCCTAAATGAGGCATTCCTTGTTACTGGAAAACTGAAGTACAGAGTCAGAAGCAAACAGAATCTGATGCGTATGTATCTTAAAATACTATTGGTGGGACCCTTAGATTCGGGAGATAGATTATGAGAACTGAAGTCATAGTAGAGGAAGTAAGTATGCCACCAAGTGGAAGTGGCAATCTGATGTATGATTGGGATATAAAAAGTTTATTATAATTATATTCAGAAAAGATGTTTATCCCAGAATGTTCAAAATTCGAAATACTTTATGTGTGGAGAAGGTGGACATGTCAGTGTTGGTTGACTTTGATGCAACCCATTCTTTTGCATCCAGTATTCATATAAAATCTATTGAAGAATTTATTAGTCCTTGGATTGCAAAATATTCTTGTTAAAGTTCTCACTTGAGATAGAGTGATAATCATGAATATTCATGAGGGATTGTGTGATTCGTACTAGTGACAGAAAATCTGAAGTTGATTTATTATCTTCGAATATAATTTATTTTGGGAAATAATTGGTTATCGATGTTTTACGTCTGGGTTGATTATTCCAGAAAAAAGGTTCAAGATATAGACGTGAGATACTTTTAACTATCTTATTTTTGCTATGGCCAATAGGAAATGATTGAAGAAGTGTTTTAAGGAGTATTGGGCATATATAATAAATTATAAAAAGGAGATAGTGATGAAAGAATTTTCTAAATTAATTTTTGATGAGTTGTTTAGGTTACCTCCAAGTAAGGAGATTAAAGTCTCTATTGATGTGATACTAGGATTATCACATATATTTAATAGCACCCTACAAAATGACATCAGCTAAATTGAGAAAGTTGAACGTACCGTTTTAAGAATTTATGGATAAACAATTTATCTGACCTAATGTATTTGGGGAGTCAGGTGTTGTTAGTGAAGAAAGAAGATGGAATGATAAGGATGTGTGTAGACTACAGATAGTTGAATAAGAATAAATACATTTTTTTTCCAGGATAAATGAATTGTTTAAGCAGTTGCAAGAAGTGAGAATGTTTTCTAAGATAAACCTGAGATCAGGTTATCACTAATGGAGGATAGAGAAGGGAGACTTGCCTAAGATTACTTTTAGGACACGTTATGCTCATAAGCTTTCGTGATGTCATTTGGATTAACTAATGTTCCAGAAACATTTATGGAGTTGATGAATAAAATATTTAAACTGTTTCTTGATAATCTTATGGTTGTGTTCAGTAATGACATTTGATATATTCTGAGAAGGAAAAAAAACATATGGACCATTAAACAGTGTGCCAGAGGTTCTGAGGAGAGAGAAATTATAGGCAAAGTTTCTAAGTGTGAATGTCAGTTGAAGGAAATAACTTTCTTGGAACATATAATATTCGGAAACGGCATAACAGTTGATCCACAAAAGATAGAGATAATGTTAAGTTGGGAGAAACCAACTAATATAACTGAGATTAGAATATTCTTGGGATTAGCTGGTTATTATAGAAGATTCTTTCGGAATTTGTCTATTATTGAATTGCTCAACCAGTAAAGATGTGAGATTTGTATGGTGAAGGAAGTGTGAGAAAAAATTTTCAATTACTAAAGGAGAAATTGACTACAGCTCCGGTATTGGTGTTTCCTTCTGGTGATGAAGGATTTGTGGTGTATAATGATAAGGCATATCAATGATTAAGATATGTGTAACATAGAAAAATTATGGGCTATATTTCTAGGCAATTGAAGATTTATGATCGAAATCACCCTACTCATGGCTTAGAGTTGGCTGCCATAGTGATTATTTAAAAGATTGGAGACATCAATTGTATGAAGCCACTTGTTAGATATTCATGGGTTATAAGAGTTGGACATACTTATCTACCCAGAGAAAGTTGAATTTGAGGCAAAGATGGTGGATGAAGTTGATTAGTAACTATGATTGTACAATTTATTATCATCTAAAAATGCGAAAGTGATAGCTGATGTATTGAGTAGAAAATTCTACAAGAAGGTTAACTGCTATGAGAATCCGGATGTGAAATTGATGATAGATTTAAAAGAGATAATAATGAAGTTGAATATTAGTGGCAGAGGATCATGGTTAATAAATATGGTTGTACAGTCATCCATAATGAAATGTTTTAGAGATGCAAGGTAGAGATCAAGAGATAGAAAAAGATTAAGCATTGAGTGCTTATTAGAACGTAATATGATGTTAAAATTGAAGTAAGAGTATTTTAGTATTGGAACTTGGAAGTTGTGTTCCAAATAATGTGAAGTTAAGAGAGGGGATAGTGAGAAAGGTACATAATGATGTAGATTCGATGAAATCAAGTAACAATAAGAAATATAGAGGATTTAAATAGAAATTCTGATGGTCAAGATTTAAAAGGGATATAGCTGAGACTATGAGGTTGTATGGAGTACTATTGAGCATAGAGTCAAATAAAGATGTTAGATTTACATCTTGGTATTGGGAAAGGCTTTCAGAAATCCACGGATACACAGTGACAATTTAATATAATTTTCATGCTCATAATGGATTTTTAGAATACTAGAAGATATGTTAAGGACAAATGTGATGAATTTCTCAGCAAGTTGAGATGTTTACATTCCATTGATTGGAGTTGCTTATAATAATCAGTATAAAATTGTATTGAATGACACCGATTGAGACATTGTATGGTAGGAGGTGTAGAGCTCCTACATATTGGGAAGTGAAATATATTTGGCCTATCAATGACTGAGTTAACAATAGAGATGATCAAATTTGTTAGAGAGAACCGTACAGCAGCCTAGAGCAGACCTCTTAAGTCTTAAGTAGGTGATAGAGTATAGTAAAAAATATCTCAATGAAAAGGTGTATTGAGATTTAAATGGAAAAAAAAAGTTGAATCCAAAGTATGTGGGACCTAAGAGGTTGTTGAGAAAGTTGGATTAGTTGTGAGTAACCTGAAATTGCCTCCGGAATTAAAACATTTATATAATGTATTTCATGTTTCACTTTTAAGAAAGTGTTTACATGATATTTCGAGCTAAGTTATAGAAATTCAGAAAGTTAGGACTTATATACAAGTACTAGTGAGAATTATGGACAAAGAGAGTAAGTCTTTTGTAAAAGAATAATTTCACTAGTGTAAAGTTCGGTGGCGGAATAAGAATGTTGAAGAGATTTCGTGAAAGCATAAGACAAGTATGAAGAGAGATTAAGTAAATTTCGAGGACGAAATTTTTGTAAGGTGGGTAGAATTGTAATACCCGTATTCATGAATTAAGGGTAAAGAAGTAATTTGATATATATGTCATGAATTTTAAATAATATATTTATGCAAAGGATTAGTATTGAATAAAATAATTTAAAAAAAAAAATCATGAATAGTAGAATATGAATAGTAAATCGTGAGTAGTGAATAGTAAAAAATAAAATGGTTGGACACCAGGTCCAGAAGAATGAAAAGAAGGAAAAATATATATATATATATATATATATATATATATTAAAATAATTTTTTTTAAAAAGGAAAGTTAAAAAAAAAATCAAAGTCAAAAGTGGCAGCTTTGCTGCCATATAAATGTTAGGAGGGAGAGAGTTCTCCATGTTTTTTTTTAAACGTGGAGGATTATTTTTTTAAAGAAAGTGGGAAGTTGGTGGAGGATTATTTTTTTAAGAAAGTGGGAAGTAGGTGGGGGGAGTTGCTGAAGATTAAAATCGTGGAGTGTTTGTTTTAGAACAAAATTTAAAGTTCGGTGGAGAGGCAGATCACTCTTCCTATATATGTATATATGTATAAACTGAACGAAATCGTTCAGGTTCTTTCTTTCAAATTTCTGTTTTCTCAAAACATTTGGAGACCCAAAGAAAAGTCAAAAGAGCAAAATTTTTGAAGAAATTTTCTACGGAATTTCATAGAGGATCATGAGAAGCTATCAGTATTATAAGGTAATAGTATAATTTTTATTTTTGAATTTTTAGCATATATGAAATTCTCGGAGCTCAAAGTGGGAATTTTCAAAGGGAGTGGTTTATGATGAATTTAAGAACTAATTAGAAATTAATACAAATATTATGTCAGGTGTTGACTATCTACAACGGGAGAAATTTCTAAGAAGAACCGGGAAAGGCAAAAAGTTGACCCACGAGTAGCTTTAAATGCTACGGGGTGAGTTGGATTTATTTTAAGTAGTCTAAATCAAAAATCAATTATTTGGTGATAATATTAAATTTAATTATTAAAGTATGCTTGGGTGATAGATGAAAAATTGATTTATGGGTATGATAGGAAATTTGGACAGGTAGAAATATTTTTTTCGGTGAGAAATGATATTTTTTGAAAATGATAAGTTTATTTGAGAATAAAAGCAATAAATAAATTATTGATGTGATATATTGATGTTTTAATACAAGTTGTGATGAGATGAATTATAGTAGATCTTGACAAATTTTGGTGGATGATTTGAGATGAATTTTAGTAGATCATGACAAATTTTGGTGGATGATTTGAGATGAATTTTAGTAGATCTTGATAAATTTTGGTGGATGATTTGAGATGAATTTTAGTAGATCTTGACAAATTTTGATGGATGATTTGAGATGAAATTTAGTAGATCTTGATAAATTTTGGTGGATGATTTTAGGTGAATTTTAGTGGATCTTGACAGACTTTAATTGATTATTTGATGTGATTTGGGAAGAGAAGAATTTAGCGGAATTTTTTATAATTTGATAAAAATCAAGATGATTGGATGTACGAAATTTTTAAAGAAACTTTGTTATATAAAATTTGTGGATAGTCAAGATAGCCAAATTAAGTGGTTTGAATCTTTATATTATTTTTATATTACTATTTATATTACTGTTTCATATCATTGTTCATGTGCATATGCATTTAATAATATAACCGAAAGAACCGTGAAGGCAGCCGGTCTAATGAAATAACCGTGACAGCCGGTATATGCTGGGATGAAAAAAAAAACCGTGACAGCCGGTATATGCTGGGATGAAAAGTGAAAACCATGATAGACGGTATATGCTGGAATTAACCGGGAAGGCAGCCGGTCTTATGAGAATAAAAGAACCGGGAGGGCAACCGGTCTAAGATAATAACAACATGTCTACAGGTGGGAAGACGTTCCCATCATAATCATTCATGCATTTGCATCTATTTTACTTATTGTTGCATGATTTAAATGCTGAGGCGTGATTTATTATTGTGAAAATAATTATAGATGATTGAGTCTCGCAGAAAGAGACAGTTATAATGAAAATATTATTGAAAAGGTGAGATGAGGTATATTGTTGTGTATGATGGCTGAGTCTCATAAAAAGATACAGCTATGATAATGAGATTATTGAAATGTTGAGATGTGGGCCATTATTGTGAAAATAATTATAAATGGTCGAGTCTCATAGAAAGAGACAGTTATGGTGTTAAAGCTTATTTAAATGGAAGATTTTATAATGTGAACCTCATTACGAGGTAATTATGAGATAATTGATTGTCTTAAGGTGGACCAATGATTGAGAAGAAGAGATTGATAGAGAATAAATCTTATGATATGGGAAATAATAGTAGAAAGTTGTCATCAGGCTATGTGAAAAATAAAAGATTAAATATTAAAAGATTATTTATGGAATTTGGAATACTTTTAAGAAATTTAATTCACTGAGCTTGTGAAGCTCACCTCTCATTGTACAATGATTTTCAGGTAGCAAGCTTGGCAGATAGTTTGATGAGATGAGGTTCAGAAGAAATCATTTTCTGTAAGCCGCGTACGTGTCATCGTCCTCAGACTAATGAGAAAATAAATAAAAAAAAAATTATTTGTAACTCTTCATGCATTTTACGTATTGATGTAAAATTCTTTTAATAATATTTATTTTTACTGCTGCATATATGCGTCGTGCTGGGATTCTCAAAATGAGATGACACCGTTTCGGAGTAGCCAACCCGGGATGGGTCGTTACAAAACATAAGCAGCGCATAACACTCAGATAAAGTTCCCACCCCCAAACTTAAATGATACATTGTCTGCAATTTATGAAATTTGAATTATAAAGTAAGAGAAGGGAACTCCCTGATTAGTCAGAGGCCGAATCAATCGTCTTTGTCAATGTCCTCATCCTCTGGATCACTGCTATGACCGGGATATGGTGGTAGTGGAGGTAGCTGCTGTGTGTCAATGCCCAAATGATTGCCAAAATCCTCATCATCTGGTCATTGGCTTGAAAACAACCTGCAACGTAGGATGCCTGCTGCTGACTCCACTGCCGAAGCTCATGAAGCTCTGTCTCAACCACTGTTAGATGATCAGAAAGTGATATATTCCATTGTTGGCGTGCTGGAAGAGGCTGTGAGGAAGAGGCACCTGGGCTCGGTGCTTCTTCTATATCCATGATCCGATAGATAGTCATGAGATCCAGCGGATGCATTGGTTGTTTGATTTGTTCCCCTGCAGTCTAGGTAACACCACACGATCCACAAAGTACTATTATCAAAGATGGAAAATACAACCCCACACTGATCGAATTAGCGCTTTATAGAATGCTGTTCTAGATAATGCGTCCCACATCAATACTCAATCCTTGGTAGATGGCGAATAAAGGATTACTCTGTCTCTTGTGACATCACTTAAATGGGTCGTCGGAAGCAAATGAGTGCCTACAAAGTAATGCCAAGCTTTTGCTGTCCTATCCATTACACTCAATAGAAATGAAGTCCGCTCATCACCGGACAATTTCCATTGTGTCTCAACTTTGCAAAGAACCCGGAGTACCTCGTCGAGGTTTGGCGCACTGGCATAAGCACTGTACTCATCCATTGGGATGGTGGGAGTGGGGAGCAATTTGTTGATTGTGCCTCTGTCGAATGTCACTAATTTCCCTCTAACTTTTACCTTCAGATTCGTGTGCTCTGCAGCATTTGCATAATATTCACGCACAATTGGAATAATTGCAGCATCTGGTGTTGTGCAGAATTGTTCCCATTTTCGAGCAGCGATAATCCTGTGAATGAGGGCGAAGTGTCCCTTGGTGATATTAAATCTCCGTTCAGGAATTGGGACTTTCTTCAGTTGAGAACGCTGAAACCTCTGTTCTGCTTCTTTTGAGACAAAAAGCTCGGAATTGTAACTGGTGGAGCTAGGTCTCGCGCATTTGGGAGGAGCCATTTAATCAAGACTTTTGTGCATTAAATAATCAAACTTCAAACTACAGAAAATAACTGAGAGCAACACCCACTTCCGCACACACAGAAGCCCAAAGAAAATATTTTCAGTAGAACTTTCAATCCAAGTTATACAATGTCTTCAATCAATTGAGTCTTGAATAACCCAGCATAATATAGTGCATATTTAACCCATTAACACAATAAATTTATTCAACTACAATACCCTTTTCTTTCAACGCACAGCCATGTGAAAATTTTCAGCATAAATTTAAGAAAATGCAACTTATCCTTTTATACCTTCCTCAATTTTTCATCAAATCACCATGTATTATAAGATACCCATAAACAACTCAAGTGATTTCACTTAGAAATCTGAAGTTTTGGAGTCTCAAAGTGGAGAAATCTTACTTGATTAGAAGACATCAACAGCACCTAAAAGCACTTGAGAGGAGTGATTCTCGTGAAAAATGAAAGCAATCCATGGTGGATGATGAGAGTCGTAAAATGCATCTTAACAGTACTTAACTGTTATCACTTTAGGGTTGATCTAGGTTTTAATTGCACTTTTATACGTTAACAACTCTAAAGTATCATTCTTGGATCATTGATCTATTTCGGTGCATTTTCAGGTACTTTAAGCTCAAAAGAGGAGGAAAAGTTATCATTGCTTGAAGCACAAAGACTTGAGGCATACTGGAGTGAAGGAATGCTTCCGAAAGGACAAGATGGAGGGCTTAAAAGAGCAACAGCTGCTGCCCGCACTGGAAAGAGTTTCACTAAATTGCGAGAATTTCTCGTACAGATCAATCATCTTTGAAAATTAAACTGTATTGATGCAAGAAGAACCAGGAGATGAGCCATATATGCTTAGAAAGATCCGGAAGTCTATTTTCTGGAGAATTTTACGGTTTGTCAAAAGGATTTTTCTAGAGAAAGTTATGGCAGTTTTAGTAGACAAAGGTCAGGCTGTGCGGGATTTCAGCGTGATTTTGGGCATAAATCCCACATCCCACATCGATTGGAAAACACATTTCTATATCCCACATCCCACATCGGATGGGAAACACATTGCACTCTTGGTATTTGCCTATATAAGACCCACTCCACTTTAGCTTTGGAAATCAATCGGGGATGAATCCAGAGGGCCTTTAAGAGCAATCAAGAAGGCCTTTAGGAGGAACCCGAAGTTTAAAGTTTGAAGGTTGGGAGAGATGATCGTCGGGAGGCCGGAGGCAACTCGAGGACGCATGAGCCCCATGACTGGCTAGTCTCCAAGCAAAGGGAAGGGATGAATCCCTAGGTGTAGTTGTTCTTATTTTTCCTTTATTTGATTCGGTTGTAGTTTGAATTATTTTCGTTAAATATTGTTATGTTTTATTCTTTAATTTAATTAGTAGATTTATTATAACTCCGGTGGTTGCATGCTTCTTTTCCATATAAGTTCAGTCAGGTTTTTCTTATGTGTACCTGTTTGGGTGTGATTGAGTCCGGTAGGTCTCTTTTATAGATTTGTCCATTGCTGCGGTATCGTCATTTAGATATATCTTCGTCTCTTGATAATTTATAAGTTAGGTCATGTGTGCTTGAAAGTAAAGAAGATTTCATAACAATTACATTAGGATTTATAAATGCGCTTTAATTGAATATTTTCCGATTGCCTGTTTGGGATGTGAAACTTGCAATCGAGATAAAAACAACTGAATCAAGTTAGGATTAGAGCAACGAACCTAGGGAGGATTTCCATAACCTTGTAATTTTTATTTTAAACTTATTTACACAATTACCCTTCTTCTCAAACAACTCAGATTCTTTTAATCTTTTATCGTTTGTGTTGAGGTTTACACCTTCTGTTGTACTTAACTTGTTTCCTTGTGGAATCGACACCCCAAAACTATACTACAATAACCGCGTTATGTTTTGGGTATAATCAAATTTTGGCACCGTTGCCGGGGAAACACGCTTAAGTACAATAAAGCTTGTCAACTTTAAGTGTGATGCTAAAAAAAAAAAAAAAAAAAATTCTTGTTTTATTTATTTTGTTTCCTCTCTGATTCATTTGGTGCATGCTTAGACAAGAGATCTGCGAGGTAGATTTATTAGAGGACCTAAGCTAGAATTACCCTCTCCTTCCGAGTCTGATAGTGAAACCTCGCCTAGATAAACCCATAGAGAAAACCCAAGTGAGAATCTAGAGGATTTTGTTAACATGGCCGATAACCATAATGAGAATGTTGCTAGGACACTTCAGGATTACCTCAACCCTACAAGCACAACCACACCATCATGCATCATATTTCCAGCCAATACTCGCCCATTAGAGTTTAAAACAGGGATGATACATTTACTCCCCACATTTCATAGCTTAGATAATGAAAACCTATATGTGCACATTAGAGAGTTTGAGGAAGTAGTCGCGACTTTTCATAGTCAAGACGAAATCGATGACATTGTGAGGCTTAAGTTCTTTCCTTTCACTTTGAAGGATAGAGCTAAGAGTTGGCTATACGCACTTAGACCACGATCTATTGGGTCGTGGACTGAGATGACTTGGATTTTTTTTAATAAATACTTTCCCCAACATAAGACCAATGCTTTAAAAAGGTAAATCTCCACCTTTGCACAAAAAGACAGCGAGACTTTGTATCAGTCTTGGGAGAGATTTAAAGAGTTATTGAGTATGTGCCCTCACCATGGGTATGAGAGTTGGCGCTTAGTGAGCTATTTTTATGAGAGACTTACATATAGAGAGCGCCAATTTGTAGAGATGATGTGTAATGGTGAGTTTTTAGAGAAAGATCTTGATGAGGCCATAGAGTACCTCAATAAGCTTGCTGAAAAAGCTCACACTTGGACTGGACCTAGTGCTGCTGAAAGCACAAATAGGTCACGACCTATAGGGCACCCAAATGGTGGTGGAATTTACCATCTTAGGGAAGAGGATAACCTTAGAGCCAAGGTCGAGATGCTCACTAGAGAGTTTGATGCATTTAAAACTAAGGGCTCAAAGCAAACACATGTGGCTAATCATGCCGAGTCTTTAGAGCCGTGCTTTGTGTGTGGCGGGGTAGATCATCTCACCAAAGAGTGCCCCCCATTTTTTGATATGAGAGGGGCGTATGAGGAACAATGTAATGCCTTAGGCATGTACAAGAGGCCTCCTGCACCTTTCTCTAACATTTATAACCCGAGGTGGCGAAATCACCCCAACTTCAGCTGGAAATCTGAAAACCAGCATGCACAGCCCCCTCGATCATCCCCTGCACCTTATCACGCACCCTCGGCCTCTAGGAACTCTCTAGAAGACACTTTATAGGCTTTTATAGAGGCACAAGGCAGAACAAACCAAAGGTTTGAGGCACTAATTACGCAGGTGATGGAAGAGGGTAAAGAAACTAGGAGCCAAGTGTCCAAGTTGATGAGCTACTTGAGTGTGACTGAGTGAGGTAAGTTTCCTTCTCAAGCTCAGTCCACATCCCGTGGTCAATACCTAGCACAAAAGAATTTGGAGGAGGTGAATGCCATTGAGACACTTGGTGGTAAATCAGTACACATCCCAACAACGAAAAAATCAGAGGATGTGGCTGAAAGCTATCAAGCACAAGCATACATGATGGACTTGTTCATGGAAAAGGTCCAGCACCTTAATCCATTAGAGTCCACCTTCATCCATGGCTTCACCAAAGCATATATCGAGCCAGCATTTGTGGATGTTACTGATGACATCCTTGAGGCCCCTCTCAAGCATAGAAGCACCGAATTTGGCAATGAAGCAGTGGTGGATGCATTCAAGCTATGTTTTTCAAGGAGGGAATAAGAGCGTCTGGCTGAAGACGTAGAACTTAGTGCTCATGGGAGGCAGCCCACAACGTATCCTTTAACTTTTACTGTTTTTCATATTTCTTTCTCTTGTTTATTATTATTCTTTTGCTGTTTTCCAGTTTTACTTTACTATTTATTTTTCAGGGACAAATAAATGAAGCAGTTCAAATGATCGTGCACAACTTTCAACTCCACGCACCATTGGTTAAAAAGGGAGTTTCCTTAACTTTCGTTTTTTTTTTCATTGAGGACAATGCTTATCTTAAGTTGGGGGTGGAAGATATACATTTCTTATTGCATATCATTGAACTACTTGGTGTCATTTTTGTTTGTTTTTAACATGCTTGGTGTTTGCCTTAGAGTTAATTTACATGTTAATGATATAAACTTAATTGAGATAACATATAGCATTTAGAAGAAGTTGAATCTTGCTTCATTTTGAAATTAATTTAAGCATCAATCTTCATTTGGTTGGAGACTCTAGTTTGTGGTAAGATTGTATGATTAGTCTATAACATCTAGAGCAATTTTATGTGTGATTATTTTGTGAATATTTTTACGGTTTCAACAAGCTCTAGAACTTACTTGATAATCGCTTGAGGCGAATTCCTAGAATGCACACTACTTAGGATATGATATAGGCCATTTTTGAACCGTTTGAGCCTTTCAAACCTACCATTGCTATATTTATCACTAGTCACCTATTTGAGCCTTTTTCTTGAAAAGAAAAATTGAGCCTTGTTTCTTTTGATAAACCATTTACTTACCTTTATGAGCCTAAAAATATTTTTATCTTTACCTTTCTTTTAAAAGAACTTAGTTATACACATGTTGTGAGAAGCATTTAAAAGGAATAAGGGTGGAAATATGAAAAAAAATATTACTACCGTAACCCAAGTACATTAAAGGAGATAAGTTGGGGATTGTGGAAAAGAAAAGAAAAAAAAATGAAAAAGAAGGTGAATGGTTATGTGCCAAAATAAAAAAAAAATGAATTATGGCAAAGAAAGAAGAAAGAAAGAAAAAAAAATGGTGATTTGTTGAAAGAAATGCTCGAAAAATGGTTGAAAGAGTTGGGTGTTGAAGTAAGGTTATCCAGTGCTTAAAGAGCTGTGTTCAAAACTACGAGATTAAGTTATTTTACTTGTGAATTCTTCCCATTCTTTCTTAGTCTTTACCTTAGCCAAACGTTACAAGCTTATTAAAGACCTATTGATCCAATGTAGTGTGATTTTTCTACAATAGTGGAGAGTGATTTGAAAAGTGAGCTTATGGAGCTTGTTTTTGTGATTGATGTCACGCAATTTATTATGTTTTTAGAGGCCAAGACTTATATACATGAATGTTATGCATAAAATCATCCGGGTGTTTGGACTACTTTTGGACTTAGGTGAAATTTAATGATTCTATGTGTCGTATGTTATGTGCAATTTTTGAGACAAAAAGTGAATTACTCTTGGTTTAACGCTAGCATTGCTTTACTTTGTTTTTAACTCCTACCATAGAATTCATCTCTTTATTTCGCTTCAATTGCTAGGGACTAGCAATAAGCTAGTTGGGGGTTGTGATGAGAGTCGTAAAATGCATCTTAACAGTACTTAACTGTTATCACTTTAGGGTTGATCTAGGTTTTAATTGCACTTTTATACGTTAACAAATCTAAAGTATCATTCTTGGATCATTGATCTATTTCGGTGCATTTTCAGGTACTTTAAGCTCAAAAGAGGAGGAAAAGTTATCATTGCTTGAAGCACAAAGACTCGAGGCATATTGTAGTGAAGGAATGCTTCCAAAAGGACAAGATGGAGGGCTTAAAAGAGCAACAGCTGCTGCCCGCACTGGAAAGAGTTTCACTAAATTGCGAGAATTTCCCGTACAGATCAATCATCTTTGAAAATCAAACTGTATTGATACAAGAAGAAACAGGAGATGAGCCATATATGCTTAAAAAGATCCGGAAGTCTATTTTCTGGAGAATTTTACGGTTCGTCAAAAGAATTTTTCTAGAGAAAGTTATGGCAGTTTTAGTAGACAAAGGTCAGGCTGTGCGGGATTTCAGCGTGATTTTGGGCTTAAATCCCATATCCCACATCGGTTGGAAAACACATTTCTATATCCCACATCCCACATCAGATGGGAAACACATTGCACTCTTGGTATTTTCCTATATAAGACCCACTCCACTTTAGCTTTGGAAATCAATCGGGGATGAATCCAGAGGGCCTTTAGGAGCAATCCAGAGGGCTTTTAGGAAGAACCCGAAGTTTAAAGTTTTAAGGTCGGGAGAGATGATTGTCGGGAGGCCGGAGGCAACTCGAGAACACATGAGCCCCATTACCGGCTAGTCTCCAAGCAAAGGGAAGGGATGAATCCCTAGGTGTAGTTGTTCTTATTTTTCCTTTATTCGATTCAGTTGTAGTTGGAATTATTTTTGTTAAATATTGTTATGTTTTATTCTTTAATTTAATTAGTAGATTTATTATAACTCCGGTGGTTGCATGCTTCTTTTTCATATAAGTTCAGTCAGGCTTTTCTTATGTGTACTTGTTTGGGTGTGATTGAGTCCGATAGATCTCTTTTATAGATTTTTCCATTGCTGCGGTATCGTCGTTTAGATATATCGTCGTCTCTTGATAATTTATAAGTTAGGTCATGTGTGCTTGAAAGTAAAGAAGATTTCATAACAATTACATTAGAATTTATAAATGCGCTTTAATTGAATATTTTCCGATTGCCTGTTTGGGATGTGAAACTTGCAATCGAGATAAAAACAAATGAATAAAGTTAGGACTAGAGCAACGAACCTAGGGAGGATTTCCGGAACCTAGGGAGGATTTCCGGAACCTTGTAATTTTTATTTTAAACTTATTTACACAATTACCCTTCTTCTCAAGCAACTCAGATTCTTTTAATCTTTTATCGTTTGTGTTGAGGTTTACACCCTCTGTTGTACTTAACTTGTTTTCCTGTGGAATCGACACCCCAAAACTATACTACAATAACTGCGTTATGTTTTGGGTGTAATCAGTGGAAAATGCAAAAGACTCTTGATTATGTATTGCGATGGGGAAAGAAAGTGTAATTTTGCTGTTTTGGAGAGAGAGAGCAGCTGGAAATCTAATTTTGGAATGCTGATGAGTGTTAAATATTACATGTTTTAGCCCCTTAGTTTACATTTGTTGAGTTCTTAATTATGTTATTTCGTGCTATTTTATCTATTTTCTGTGTTTTTATAGGTTTTGGAATAAAATGAAACAATGTGGAAACTTCAGGGCTTAAAGAGCAAAAGCTGAGGATGCCTAGTGCAATCGAGCGCACAGGATGTGCGATCGATTGCACCTGCGATCGTGCGCACACGGCATGAGATCAATCGCACCTGCACTCGAGCGCACCAGACTTCCGATCGATCGCAAGTGACTCGCACATCCCACATTGGAAAGGAAACATTTGATACTGCATATATATTACAGCGCACTGTGATGCGCTCGAGCGCAACAGGGCTGCGATCGATCGCAGTTGACTCGCACATCCCACATCGGATAGGAAGCACTTACAGCGCGCTAGTTGCATTGCATCGCACCATGCTGCGATCGATCGTACCAGACTTGCGATCGATCGCAAAGAGGTAGTATCCCACATCGAATTTACAGCTTATTGTACTATGAGAAATCCTTTATATAAACACTATCTCACCTCATTATTCAGTGTGCAGTATGGTGGATTTCTACTAGCATTCTAGCAGATCTCCTAAGGGCTTTTGCCACCACCGGGGGAAGTGCTGCCCAACAGCGTGTGGAATTTCTCCCAATGTACAATCAGTTTTAATTCTTTTTAAGTTTTTAATGCTTAGCACTTTTTATTGTGAAATTTAGTTTCATGATAATGGGTGGCTAAAATCTTCAGCTGAGGTTGAAGATGAAGCCTCGCCATTGTTTAGCATTATATTTTCAGATATGTTTATACAATTCTGATATGTTTAGTTTAAATGTTCTATTTCAATTATTTGAGTAAATTCTTACGATTGATAGTTTTTAATTGTTCTGTTGGATATTTTGTGTGATTCATCCGATGGATACATCGAATCTTTTCGATTAAATTAGATTTCCTTTGTGATTTGTTAAAAGCGGATACATTGGATGCTTTTGGTTTAATTGGGATATTCGTTGTTTTTTGTTTAAGTTGGATTCATGGAATGTTTGGATAATTTATTTTTATATAGAACATGAAGATATATGCTTTACTTTGGTTGGGTGGATTCGGAAACCTAGTGTTTTAATCATTAGTTATTAAATCAATTTAATTTAGTTTAGTTTATATTTGTTTTGCAAAAATATAATTCACAATTCGGAACTAGGTTAAAATAAGGTTAGTTTAGATAAAAAGCTATTATCACAACGCATTCCCTGTGGATTCGACCTCGTACTTGCACAACACTATATTGCAAACGATTCGTGCGCTTGCGAGTAATTTAAAACTCACAAGTTTTTGGCACCGCTGCCGGGGAATCTTTTTGTTTGTGAAATTTATGTCTAAATTGATTTTGTTTTTCTACTAGTTTAGTTAGCATTTTTGCTTTATTTTTCTTTATGTTTTATTTTATTTTGCTGCTTCTGCTAGTTAGTTTGTTTTACTGTTTTCTGTTTGGTGTATGCTTGGTCGGAGATCCCTGAATTTAGAATTGACACCTTTAGATCTCGATTTAGAAAGAACTCTTAGGAGACAGAAGAAGTCACTTGCTGAACAAGAGACAATTGAGATGGGAGAAAACTTGAGGAACCAAGAGCAACCTGAAGCATGGAACGTGGACTCCACCACGTCCCTGAGAGATTTGTTCTCACCAGTTGCAACTAACTCATCTTCCTACATCGTGTTGCCACCCACCAATGCTATCCATTTTGATTTAAAGCCACATGTCATCCAACTCCTATCCTCATTTCATGGCTTAGATCTTGAAAATCCTTACAGCCATGTAAAGAAGTTCAAAGATATTTGTGCCACATTCAAGTTCCAGAACTTCTCTGAGGAGTCAGTCCATCTTAGACTTTTCCCTTTTTCTCTTCATGATAGAGCTAGGGCATTGTTGGATTCCAACACGTCCGGATCTATTACATCTTTGGAAAATCTGCTGAGTAAATTCTATAATAAATTTTTCCCAATGTGTAGAGTGAATGAGTACCGAAAGAAGATTAGTTCTTTCACTCAGGAGGAGGATGAGAAGTTTTCTGAGAGTTGGGAGCGTTTTAAAGAGTTACTGATTAGATGCCCTCCACATGGATATGAGAAGTGGAGACTTGTTCAGTTCTTCTACCAAGGGTTAACTCAACCCAACCGTAGCCTGATCGAGTCTATGAATGGGGGGCATTCTTAAGTCTGACAGGGGATGAAGCATACAAGGCATTAGACAAGTTGTCCGACAACTCGTAGCAGTGGGATTTTTCAAGCTGTCGGGACAAGTCCATTCGTGCTCCTAGGAAAGGAGGCATCTATGAGATTAAGGAGGAGACTGACTTGAAGATAAAGAGAGATGCTCTCACCAAGAAAATTCACGCTCTCACTATGGGCAAGTCCATCAATGCTGCCTATACAATTAATGATGATTGTTGTTCCATCTGTGCTAGTCCTATGCATGTAGCACAAAATTGTCCATCTATGCCGGCTTTTGCCGAGTGTCCCACGGAACATGTAAACGCTTTCAATGACTATAGGAGGCAATCAAGTGGATCCTAATCTGAGACTTACAATCCAGGGTGGCGGAACCACCCTAATTTTTCATGGAAGCAGAACCAATCGCTGAATCAGGGAGGAGCCCCTCATCATGCTCACAATCAATATCCTCCTGGATTGCCTCCACCAATTCCAAGTCATGGTCGCTCAGTCCATCCAGCACCAGCATCTGCTTACCATACTCCCACTCAAGCGCCAATGCCGGTTTCACAGTCATTGGAGGACACCTTCAAGGAGTTCATAAAGATGACCGGCCAATCCATCAGCGAAGTGAGGAGTGCGATAATAGTAAACACCCAAGTGATTGCCAATCTTGAGAGTCAAATGGGGCAAATCGCAAGTCACTTGGGTGAAAGAGAAAAGGGGAAGTTCCCTAGTCAGCCCGTGCCCAACCCGAAGAGACAATTTGTGATTGGAAATTCATCAAATTCTACGCACGGGGAGGAACAAGTGCAATTGTTGTCACACTAAGGTCTGGGAGACAAGTGGACAATCGAGTGAAAGTGAGTCCTGCTATGCAGCAAGGGCAAGAAAGTGGCAATAAGGAGAAGAGAGATGCTGAGCCATCTACAGCCACTCCTACTGTGAATGACCCTCCTAGGTCGTTTGTACCTAAAGCACCTTACCCTAAGAGATTACAAGCGCCCAAGAAAGGAGGGAAGTTTGAAGAAATTCTTGAGGCATTCAAGCGAGTCCAAATCAATATTCCACTTTTGGATGCCATCGAGCAAGTGCCATCATATGCCAAGTTCTTAAAGGACTTGATCACTATCAAGAGGAGGACGAATGTCCCGAAGAAGGCATTTTTGACTGAGCAAGTTAGCTCAATCCTTCAGTGCAAGCTGCCGATCAAGTATAAGGACCTAGGGTGTCCTACCATCTCTTGCATGATAGGAGTCAGCCAGATTGAGAGGGCTCTATTGGATTTAGGAGCCAGTGTGAATATTCTACCCTATTCATTCTATTTGCAATTAGGGTTAAGAGAATTGAAGCCCACATCAACAACACTTCAATTGGCTGACAGGTAAGTGAAAATACCACGGGGAGTAGTTGAGGACGTTTTGATAAAGGTAGATCAGTTTTATTTCCCCGTGGATTTTATTGTGCTAGATACAGAGCCGGTCCAGAATATAGGGATTCAGATACCGGTGATTCTAGGGCAACCATTCTTAGCCACGGTTAACGCCTTAATCAATTGTAAGACAGGGGTGATGAAGATTTCCTTCGGAAATATGACAATGGAGTTGAATATTTTTGACATCACTAAGCAACCACTGAAATTTACTGAAGTGAGAAATATATGCTTAATAGAGGAGATTATTGAAGATACGGTGGATGAATCCAGCATGGAGGACCCCCTGGAGGCATACTTTGCTCAGTTTGGAGAGGATCTGGATTTGGATAAGTTACTTGAGAAAGCAAATGCCATTTTAGAGTCTACTCCTATGGAGAGTAGTGAGAAAGAAGAGACTGAAGAACTTGAGCCTCCTAAGAAGGAACTTAAACCTTTACCGGACAATCTTTAGTATAAGTTCCTAGGTCCAACAGAGTCTTTACCTGTGATTATAGCTTCAGATTTGGTTGAGACTCAAGAAAAGAAATTATTAGACGTGTTGAGAGAACACAAGGAAGCTATAGGCTGGATCATTGAGGATATTAAGGGAATCAGCCCCTCGTTGGTAATGCACAAGATAGATTTTGAGGAGAATGCTAAGCCATCGAGGGAGCCACAAAGAAGGCTCAACCTAGCTATGCAAGAGGTTGTGAGGACAGAAGTTATTAAGCTGTTAGATGCAGAGATCATTTATCCCATCTCTGATAGCAAGTGGGTGAGCCCGATTCATGTCGTGCCCAAGCGAGCTGGATTAACGGTAGTGAAGAATAAGGACGATGAGTTGGTGCCAACTCGTGTTCAGTTAGGGTGGAGAGTGTGTATAGACTACCGTAAACTGAACACTGCCACAAGGAATGATCATTTTCCACTCCCATTTATTGATCAGATAGTGGAGCGTTTGGCTGGGCACGAGTATTATTGTTTTTTGGATGGTTATTCTGGATATAACCAGGTCCCTGTGGACCCCGAAGATCAGGAGAAGACAACATTTACTTGTCCTTTTGAGACATTCACCTACCGTCGTATGCCCTTTGGGTTATGCAATGCACCTGCTACTTTTCAGTGGTGCATGGTCAGCATATTCTCTGACAAGGTGGAGTGTTCTTTAGAGATTTTCATGGATGACTTCTCCATCTTCGGTTCAACATTTGAGGAATATCTGCACCATCTCACTTTGGTTTTAGTGCGGTGCAAGGAAAAGAACCTGGTGCTTAATTGGGAGAAGTGTCATTTTATGGTCAAGCAAGGTATCGTACTGGGGCACATCATATCTCATCGAGGGATTGAGGTCGACAAAGCGAAGGTGGACCTGATTTTCAACCTTCCACCCCCACGTACAGTGAAGGAGGTTCGATCTTTTCTGGGCCATGCAGGATTCTACAGGCGATTTATCCATAATTTCAGCAATCGCCCGGCCCTTATGCAAGTTATTAATGAAAGATGCCCCATTTATATTTGATAAAGATTGTAAGAAAGTATTTGGGGATCTAAAGAAGATTCTGACGTCCACACCCATTATTCAGCCACCCAACTGGGGTGTGCCTTTTGAAATTATGTGTGACGCATCAGACTATGCTGTTGGAGTTGTTTTGGGGTAGCGCATTGATAAAATTCCCCATGTTATCTATTATACAAGTCAAACTCTAAACGACGCACAACTCAATTACTCTACCACTGAGAAGGAGTTGCTAACAGTCATTTTTGCATTAGACAAGTTCAGATCCTACTTATTAGGATCTAAAGTCATTATCTACTCGAACCATGCAGCATTGAAGTATCTTTTCTCTAAAAAAGATGCTAAATCTCGTCTTATCCGATGGATCTTGCTACTTCAAGAGTTCGACATAGAGATTCGGGATAAGAAAGGTTCCGAAAATGTGGTGGCGGACCATTTGTCTAGATTGATTGTGGATTTCACTGAGGCCACCACTCCCATTTCTGAGACCTTTCCTGATGAGTAATTGATGCACATTGCTCACAATCCCACACCATGGTTTGCTGATATAGTGAACTACCTTGTCACCGGTCAAATGCCTTTGCATTGGGAGCGACAAGATAAATCAAAGTTTTTGGCCATAGTAAAACATTTTTTCTGGGATGATCCTTACCTGTTCAAGTATTGTCCCGATTAAATCATCAGAAGGTGCATTCCTGAGCATGACCAATCTAATGTCATCGCCTTCTGTCATGATCATGCTTGTGGAGGCCATTTCAGTGCTAAAAAGACCGCTGCGAAGATTTTGCAGTGCGGATTCTATTGGCCTACCCTGTTCCGAGACTCTCACACTTACTGTGTATCTTGTGAGCATTGCCAAAAGCTAGGGAGTATTTCTAGGAGAAATATGATTCCCCTCAACCCCATTCTGATTGTTGAGATTTTTGATGTGTGGGGCATTGATTTTATGGGACCTTTCCTAAACTCCTTCGACTATCTGTCCAAATGGGTGGAAGCAGTTACATGCAAGACCAATGACCATAGAGTTGTGGTCCAGTTTTTGAAGAACAATATCTTTGCTCGTTTTGGTACGCCTCGAGCAATTATAAGTTATGGAGGTAAGTATTTTTGCAATAGGATTTTTGAGCAGTTGATGAAGAAGTATTTCATCACACACAAAGTTGCCACCCCATATCACCCACAGACAAGTGGACAAGTGGAAATTTCCAATCGCGAGATTAAGCACATTTTGGAGAAAACTGTGAACCCTAATAGAAAGGACTGGTCTCTGCGATTGACTGATGCACTGTGGGCATATCGAACAGCATTCAAGACGCCAATTGGCATGTCTCCATACCGTATTGTGTACGAAAAAGCCTGTCACCTTCCAGTCGAATTAGAGCATAGAGCCTATTGGGCTATCAAACAGCTGAACTTTAATATTTTAAAGGCTGGATCCCAAAGGAAGCTCCAACTCAATGAATTAGAGGAGCTGCAAAATGATGCATATGAGTGTGCACGGTCATACAAAGCACAAATGAAGAAGACTCATGACCAAAACATTTTGAGATGAGCTTTCGAGCCGGATCAAAAAGTTATTCTTTACAACTCACGCCTACATCTTTTCCCAGGCAAGCTCAAGTCTCGATGGACCGACCCCTTTATTATTCGGTCAGTTTTTCCTCATGGGGCTATCGAGATTGAGGATCCAAAGAATGGTAACACTTTCAAGGTAAATGGGCAGAGGCTAAAACCATTCTTGGAGTTGAGGAGTCCAAACATTGAGACAATATTGTTGACGGATCCTATTTACTCTGATTGAGGGTCATCTCCTAAGGAGAGTCTGGTTGAAGACTTTAAACTTAGCACTCATGGGAGGCACCCCACAGCTTATCTTTTTATTTGTTTATTATTTTACATATTTATGCTTAATGTTTGTTTCCAGTATTTTTTTGTTTTCTAGTCTTTATTTTTCAGGGACAATACGTACTGCAGATCAAGTTTGGGGGTATACTATGAGCCATACCAGTCCAGATAGTTCTCCATATCCCAGGTCAACTCTTTCCATATTATTCACACATTGGGGTCAATGTGTAATTTAAGTTTGGGGGTATGGGAGACACATTACACACACTTTGTTCTAATTTGTTGTTTTTTTTAATGTATGCTCATATTATTTTGAAATTTTGGTTGATCTAAACAATTTCTGTGATGTGATTCATTGGTGAGCTTAAATTTTGGAACACATGATCTGTTGATAAAGTTTTAAAATTTAGTTACTTACTTGAGGCATTTGAGAATTCACATGTCTAATCTCGAATCTAACACAAGCACATTAGTACGCATTATGTGAGGTATGACATGTGATTTTAATGTGTACGTTTTTGTCTTAACTGAAACTGGATGACTTGTTGGATTAACACTTTGGCATATATATATATATATATATATATATATATATATATATATATATATATATATAAATGATGATGAATGAAAATGGTGATCATAAATAAACTTTTCACTGAGTAACTGGACCTCTTGCCTCAGTAAGCAGTGAGTGTTCACGTCAAAAGGTTGGAATTTTGTTTAATAGTATTAAGGCCAGTTTAATTTCGTAGCCTTTTTGACTCGAATTAGTAAGTCCTAAGGGGTGTCTGTACACCTAATGCCCTAAAACCATCTGGTTTGGGAGTCGTTGACTCAACACTCACTACATGGGTCAATTAGAAAGCTTAAGGAAACTAAACATAACAGAGCCTTACAAAAAGAGAAGAAAATAAAAACCATGCCATTTTCGTTCATTCTGATGGGAAATGCGGTGAATCTTGAGACATAGAGACCTTACACATTGGACTCATTCGGAAGCCTCATTTCTATTTGCTAATTCACTTTTCACTGAGTTAGACTTATGATGCATTAGCTTGCCTTTTGTAAGTAATTAGATTTTAACATTTCTATTCATTGCGAAGATGGGTTTATCTTTTTAAGCTTGCTCATGAATCATTATCATGATGGTGTGTGCTCCTAAAATCTTTGGATACCATGAGTTATTAACTTATCTTTATATTTTTTGTTTTTCATTTAGTTTTAGTTTTGTATTGCTATGGGACCAGCAATATGTAAGTTTGGGTATTTGATGAGTGCTAAATATTACATGTTTTAGCCCCTTAGTTTACATTTGTTGAGTTCTTAATTATGTTATTTCGTGCTATTTTATCTATTTTCTGTGTTTTTATAGGTTTTGGAATAAAATGAAGCAATGTGGAAACTTCAAGGCTTAAAGAGCAAAAGTTGAGGATGCCTAGTGCGATCGAGCGCATAGGACGTGCGATCGATCGCACCTGCGATTATGCGCACACGACATGAGATCAATCGCACCTGCACTCGAGCGCACCAGACTTGTGATCGATCGCAAGTGACTCGCATATCCCACATTGGAAAGGAAACATTTGATACTACATATATATTACAGTGCAGTGTGATGCGCTCGAGCGCAACAAGGCTGCGATCGATCACAGTTGACTCGCACATCCCACATCGGATAGGAAGCACTTACAGCGCGCCAGACGCATTGCATCGCACCATGCTGCGACGATCGATCACGAAGAGGCAGTATCCCACATCGAATTTACAGCTCATTGTACTATGAGAAATCCCTTATATAAACACTATCTCACCTCATTATTCAGTGTGCAGTCTAGTGGATTTCTACTAGCATTCTAGTAGATCTCCTAAGCGTTTTTGCCACCACTGGGGGAAGTGCTGCCCAACAGCGTGTGGAATTTCTCCCAATGTACAGTTAGTTTTAATTCTTTTCAAGTTTTTAATGCTTAGCACTTTTTATAGTGAAATTTAGTTTCATGATGATGGGTGGCTAAAATCTTCAACTGAGGTTAAAGATGAAGCCTCGCCATTGTTTAGCATTATATTTTCATATATGTTTAGTTTAAATGTTCTATTTCAATTGTTTGAGTAAATTCTTATGATTGATAGTTTTTAATTGTTCTGTTGGATATTTTGTGTGATTCATCCGATGGATACATCGAATCTTTTTCGATTAAATTGGATATCCTTTGTGATTTGTTAAAAGCGGATACATTGGATGCTTTTGGTTTAATTGGGATATTTGTTGTTTTTTGTTTAAGTTGGATTCATGGAATGTTTGGATAGATTATTTTTATATAGAACATGAAGATATATGCTTTACTTTGGTTGGGTGGATTCGGAAACCTTAGTGTTTTCATCATTAGTTATTAAATCAATTTAATTTAGTTTAGTTTATATTTGTTTTGCAAAAATATAATTCGCAATTCAGAACTAGGTTAAAATAAGGTGAGTTTAGATAAAAAAAGCTATTTTCACAACGCATTCCCTGTGGATTTGACCTCGTACTTGCACAACACTATATTGCAAACCATTCATGCGCTTGTGAGTAATTTAAAACTCACAAAAAATGCCTCAACAGTGGAAGATCTATTTATTTAAACACTAGTGTTCGACCTGGCGCTGCAGCTCCCACTTTCCAGCGCTGCAGCGTTGAATTTCTGGGTAGTTTAACATGTGAGCAATGAACAGCGTGTGGGTACAGGTCTTGGCGCTACAACGCCAAAAATGTGAGGCTGCAGCGCTGAATCTCTGACTTGGTTAGTGTGTAGGGGTAGGACCTGGTGCTGCAGCGCCAAAAATGTAAGGCTGCAACGCTGGAGCTCTGTCCTGACTCCAAGTAAGCTTGAAAATAAACCAAGAATACACACTGTAAGGCCATAAAAATTAAAGTAACAGATAAATTAAACAAAACAAAAAAATTGAAACACACAAAATAACTTCAAAAGGCAAGAAAAATAAAAATTAAGAACCAAAATGGTAGTTCTAATTTATAGTTTTTAGCTTGACTTTCGGATTTATGGCTCTTGGAGAATGGTTGTGGACAATTGAGGGTCAAAAGTCCCCATAATGTAATGCTTCAATCTGTGCCCGTTAACCTTGAATGTCTCCTTGTTTTTCTCGTGTTTAACTTCAACGGCACCAGAATGTGAGACACTTATCATGGTATACGGTCCAGTCCATCGAGATTTCAGTTTTCCTGGAAATAGACGAAGTCAGCTATTGTACAGAAGAACTTGTTGCCCTGGAACAAATTCTTTCCTCGAGATGTGTCTATCATGCCAGTTTTTTGTTTTTTCCTTGTACAGCTTTGTATTCTCATATACTCCTAGTCGAAGTTCTTCCAATTCATCAACCTGCAACAAACACTTTTGTCCTACAAGGGTTATATCAAAATTCAAGAATTTGGTGGCTCAATATGCTTTATACTCGAGTTCGACAGGAAGGTGGCAGGCTTTTCCAAAAACTAGTCTATATGGTGACATTCCTATTAGTGTTTTGTAAGCCATTCTATATGCCTACAAGGTATCATCTAATTTAAGTGCCCAATCTTTCCTAGAAGTATTCACGGTTTTTTCTAAAATTCATTTCACCTCCTGATTTGAAACCTCTACCTGACCGCTTGTTTGTGCATGGTATGAGGTGCCGAGTTTGTGAGTTACTCCATATTTTCTTAATAAGGTTCTAAATTGACGATTGTCAAAGTGTTTACCTCAATCACTAATTATTGTCCTAGGGGTTCCAAACCGGGTAAAGATGTTTTTCTTGAGGAATTGGAGAACCACTTTAGCATCATTAGTGCGGGTTGCTATGGCTTCTACCCATTTAGACACATAATCTACAGCAACTAGAACATACTGATTTGACAAAGATGCAGGATAGGGTCCCATGAAATTAATACCCCAAACATCAAATATTTTGCAAATAAGAATATTGTTTAAAGGCATTTCATTTCGTTTAGAGATGTTACCAATTCGTTGACACCTATCACATGATGTGACGTAAGCCTGGGAATCCGTAAACAATGTCGGCCAATAGAAACCTGATTGCAATACCTTTGCTGCAGTTCGGTTTGCACTGAAATGTCTCCCAGCTTCTCTGTCATGGTAGTGATACAGAATATTGTTAAACTCATGCTCCGGCACACATCTGCGAATTACCTAGTCTGCACACAATTTGTATAGATACGGATCCTCCCAAAAATAATGCTTCACGTCAGATAGGAATTTCTTTCTTTGTTGATAAGTGAAGTGCCCTGGGATCCAGTTTTCTACAAGATAATTGGCGAAATCAGCAAACCATGGTGTCTCAGACACCAATAAAACATAATCAAACGAAGAAATAGAAAATATTTTCTCATCCAGAAATTCTTCGTTGATGCTGATATTAGTCTCTTCTGATTTTTCAAGCCTTGATAAGTGGTCTGCTACTTGATTGTCAGTCCCTTTCTTATCTTTGATTTCTAAATCAAATTTTTGAAGAAGGAGAATCCACCTCAACAGTCTTGGTTTTGTGTCCTTTTTCGCTGAAAAATACTTTAAAGCTGCATGGTCAGTACAAATAGTAACTTTTGATCCAATAAGATAGGATCGAAACTTATCAAAGGCAAATACAATAGCTAAAAGTTCTTTCTCGGTGGTAGCGTAGTTCAGTTGGGGTCCGGTAAGAGTGCGACTCGCATAATAAATTGTCCTGAAGACCTTATCTATTCTTTGACCAAGCACTGCTCCAACTGCGGTGTCACTGGCATCACACATTAATTCAAACGGGAGGCTCCAATCTGGTGCGACTACAATAGGGGCGGTCACCAATTTATCCTTTAATGTAGCAAATGCCTGCAAACAATCATCAGAGAAGTTAAACTTCACATCTTTTACAAGAAGATTAGAAAGAGGTTTATAGATTTTTGAAAAATCCTTAATGAATCTCATGTAAAATCCTGCATGCCCCAGGAAACTTCTGATGGCTTTGACTGAAGTGGGAGGTGGGAGTTTTTCGATCACATCCACCTTAGCTTTGTCAACTTCAATACCCCTCGATGATATTTTGTGCCCCAACACTATCCCTTCCTGGACCATGAAATGACATTTCTCCCAATTTAGTACTAGGTTCGTTTCTTCGCATCGCTGCAAAACTAAAGAGAGATTATGAAGGCAATCATCAAAGGTTAGACCAAATAGTGTAAAATCATCCATGAAGATCTCTAAAAATTTTTCAATCATATCAGAAAAAATTGCCAACATGCAACATTGAAAAGTTGCTAGTGCGTTACAAAGACCGAAGGGCATCCTTCTATATGCAAACGTGCCATAAGGACATGTAAATGTCGTCTTTTCTTGATCCTCGGGTGCTATGGCGATTTGGTTATATCCCGAGTATCCATCAAGCAAACAGTAGAACTTGTGACCTGCCAATCTTTCCAACATTTGATCAATAAAAGGTAAAGAAAAGTGATCTTTTCTTGTGGCGTCATTTAATTTTCTATAGTTAATACAAACCCACCAACCTGTCACATTTTTGGTGGGTATCAATTCATTGTTATTATTTTTCACAACAGTGATCCCACCTTTCTTTGGTACTACTTGTACCGGGCTGGTCCAAGCACTATCAAAAATTGGATAAATAATACCTGCATCAAGCAACTTGACTACTTCTTTCTTAATGACCTCCTGCATTGCTGGATTTAAGCGTTGCTGTGGCTGAACAGTAGACTTGAAGTTCTCCTCCATGAGAATTTTGTGAGTGCAAATGGAAGGGCTAATTCCCTTGATATCCACTATTGTCCATCCCAAAGCCTTTTTGTACCTTCTCAAGACTTCCAACAAGCGTTCTTCCATATTACTTGTCAATGAAGAGGATATTATAACTGGGAAAATATTTTTCTCTAGTAAATATATTTCAAATGATCAGGTAAAGTTTTTAATTCAGGGGTTATTATTGGTTCTTCTAGCACTTCTTTTCCCATTTCAGCTTCCAAATTCCTTGCTTCTTCTTGGATGACAAGTTCTTTAGTGGTGGTAGTTCCAGATTCCATGATGCATCTTTTCAAAATATCTTCATTTAATGTCTTCTCCTGAAACTCTTCAATGAGGTCATCAACAACATCAACATGAAAACAAGAAGAAGTAGATACGTCAGATGGATATTTCATGATTTTATACATATCAAAAACTACTTGTTCATCATTAACTCTCAAAATCAATTTCCCTTGTTTTACATCAATCAGGGCTCTCCCTGTAGCAAGGAATGGATGTCCGAGTATAAGAGGTACCTCCCGATCATCTTCCATGTCGAGAACAATGAACTCTACAGGGAATATAAATTTATCAACTTTTACCAGTACATCCTCTATAATTCCCCGTGGTCTCTTAATTGATCGATCAGCTAATTGCAATGACACTGTCGTTGTTTTGACTTCTCCTAATCCAAGTTTCCTGAAAATTGAAAGAGGCATAAGATTAATACTGGCACCAAAGTCACATAAAGCTTTATCAAAAAATGAATTTCCTAAAGTGCAAGGTATAGTAAAACTCTCTGGATCCTTCAATTTTGGAGGTAGCTTGTTTTGCAGTATAGCGCTGCACTCTTCAGTTAAAATTATCGTTCTATGTTCCTCTAGCTTCCGTTTATTAGACAAAATGTCCTTAAAAAATTTAGTGTAGCTAGGCATCTGTGCTAATGCCTCTACAAATGGTATGTTAATATGCAACTTCTTGAAAATCTCTAAAAATTTTGAGAATTGTTTGTCTAATTTTTCTTTTTGGAATTTCTGAGGATAAGGAAGAGGTGGCATATATTTAGTTTCAGAGTTAGAATCAATCAAACCTTTACCAGTAGACTTCTTTGCTGAAACTCATTTTTCTTCTTGCATAGTCTCTTCTTTCTCGCCTTCTTGATTAGAGATTTCTTTAGATTTTGGCTCATTCAATTGTGTGCCACTCCTTAGTGTTATGGCCTTGACATCCTCCTTAGGATTTTTTTCTGTGTTGCTCGGAAGAGAGCCTTGTGCACGTCCAGAAATTATAGTTGCTAGTTGACCGACCTGAACTTCCAGATTTTTGATGGATGCTTCTTGATTTTGAAATCTAGTTTCTGCTATACTTAAAAATTTGGCCATCATATCCTCCAAGTTGGACTTTTTTTCTTGAGGAGGATATTCAGGATGAGGTTGCTTCCCATTGCTTTGATTCCACGAGAAGTTTGGATGATTCCTCTATCCCAGATTATATGTGTTGCTGTATGGATTGTTTTGCCTGTGAAAATTTGAAACAAAATTAGCTTGTTCAACAGATGAATTATATGCAAACTGATTACCTGCTTGACAGCTACTGCTGTGATGGCCACTACCACCACACAATTCACATATTGAATGTGAGATGGGATTAAGTCCATCAATCTTCTTGTTGAGAGTCTCCAGTTATGCTGCTAGAGCTGTAACAACATCTACATTATGTAATCCTGAGGCTCTGTTGACAAGTAACCTTTCAATTGGCCATTGATAAGAGTTTGTGGCCATTTCTTCTAGTAATTCAATGGCTTCTTCTGGATTTTTTCTCATGATAGTGCCACCTGCAGCTGCATCAATCATGTTGTACTAGTTAAACCATTATAAAAAGTTTGTACCTGCATCCAAGTGGGCAACTCGTGATGAGGATATCTTCTCAAAAGATCTTTAAAACGTTCCCATGCCTCACAGAGTGACTCCCGATCGACCTTCAAGAACATAGTAATTTCATTACGTAACTTTGCAGTTTTTGCAGGAGGGAAGTATTTCCCTAAAAAATTTTGTGCCAATTCTGCCCATGTCATTATGGATCTGGCTGGCAAAGAAGTTAACCAGCTTTTTGCTTTATCCCTCAATGAAAATGGGAAAAGTCTTAAGCGAATTTCATCCTCTGATACTCCATTATGCTTGAATGTGTCACAAATTTCAAGGAAATTCGTCAAGTGAACATTTGGATCTTCTTGCGATAGGCCCCCAAATTGTACTGAATGTTGAATCATCTGAATGATGGCGGGCTTAATTTCAAAATTGTTCACTTGTATAGGTGGTCGTTGAATGCTAGATTCAACACCATCCATCTTTGGCATAGCATAATCCCATAGTGCACGTTGCACCTCTGCATTGTTTCCTTCTGCCATTGTATTAACTGTTACTGGTGCTGCTCTTTTCAAAGCGTGAAAAATGCGCTCAATCTCTGGATTCAGTTCTGCAAGTATTCTCCCACTAGTACGTGTCATGCACTAGTAACGAAAACCCTGAAAAACAGACTTACAAACCAAATTAATAAACTCTCAAATTAACTAGTAGAATCACAATTAATGTAATATTTTATATTAGTCCTCGGTAACGGCGCCAAAAACTTGATGCAATAAAATTTACACTAGCAAGTGCACTAATCGTTCAAGTAATAAAATGATGAGTAAATATCATTCCTAACGAGGACTGAACAAGCACTACAGAAGTTATGACTCAACTCTTACTGTTATTTGAGCAAACGAATAATTATCGGAGAAGAGGTTACTAACAATTAACTAAAGGGAAAAATAGAACGCAATATTAAATAACGGAAGATTTGCAAACTTTGGAATGAAGATTCTTATGAACTAATGTGCTAAGGACTCGACTTCACCTAAACCATAATTGACAAGAGTTTTGAATGGACAAGTTTCGTTTACTATGTTTTTCAAGATGGTAGAATCCCCAATAAATTGGTTATCCTTATTCAGGTCTAACCACAATCTCAAGAATCATCAACTTCAAATATCCATATTCCAGGTCTATTATAGATTAATTCAACTTAAGAAGCACTACGTTCAATGGAATTCCTTTCAGTTAAATCTCCCTATTCGGTTACGGTTTAAACGGACCACATGAACTTCCTAGAATCCCTATTCGGTTACTCATATTTCATTCATGGCATGTTTTACCCTGGCTTTGCATAGATAACAATCCAACATCATATTTATTAATTCGACCATTCATAAAAGCATAGCTTCTCTATTCGACACATCACCATGCCTCAAGAAGGAATCAAAATAATAAACAGCATTAAGAACAATAAAACACACTCTTTGAAAAACAAAGCAAATTCCAACTTGTCCAAATAGCGCTCATGACATAGGTTTAGGATCCATCTATCCTTAACACAAAAATATCTACTCCATTATAATATTTAAACAACCCATGTTCATATTATAAAACATCAACATAGCTAGATAAGAATAATACAAAACTAGAGAAGAATGATTTAAAAGCTTGATGCGTAGCCTCCCGGAGTGTCTCCAACTCTCCTTTTGCGTCTCCTCTCTTCCAAATTATGTTTTCTTCTTCTACGGTCGCGCTCCCCTTCTCTTGTTCAGCTAGGGTTTCTATTTATAACATTCAAAATCCGTGGGCTGGCGCTGCAATGCCAACATCCCAGCGCTGCAGTGCCAAGACATATTTCAAACCCTATTCTGGCGCTGCAGCTCCAACTTTCCAGCGCTGCAGCGCCAACTTTCTGTCCAAATTCCTCTCTTTTTGCCAACTACTAGCGCTTCAATGCCAACATCCCAGCACTGTAGCCTTGAGTTTCTGTCTCCTTCAGGCATTTTGTCCTTCTAGTGCTCTCCAGTGCTCCAGCAAGTGTCTGCACAGAAGATTTCCAAGACTTAGCATTGATCATTCAACTAAAACAACTTATTAGTAGAATAAGATAAACTAAACTTAAATTTCTAAAAACACATTCAACACTATTCTAATGCTTAAGATCAACACCAAAAACGTGCCTAAAAGCAGTATAATAACATGATTTATTCAGAGTTATCACCTCATCTATGTCATTGATGTGCTGTTGGTTTGGAACAGCAGGAAGAGGATGGAAAGGTTTACATCTCAACTCAGTGAGGAGCTTGAGATGAAGGATCTTGGCTATGCATAGAAGATCCTTGGGATGTGTATCATCTGGGAAAGGGAGAGAAGCAGATTAAAGATCTCTCAAACTTCCTACATAGAGAAGATGATATCTAAGTTCTCTATGGAAGATAGCAAACCTGTGAAGGTTCCCCTTGCTGGTCATTTCAAGTTCTCCAGCGATCAATGTCCGAGATCGAAAGTGGAGAAGAAGAAAATGGAAAAATTCCTCTACTCTAGTGCGGTTGGTTCTATTATGTTCACCATGGTTAGCACTAGACCTAACATTGCTCATGCAATGAGTGTTCTCAGTAGGTTTATGAGTAATCCTGGAAATGAGAATTGGCTTGAGATGAAGTGGTTGCTGAGGTACTTGAAGGGAAGCCCAGAAGTAGCACTAGTTTATGAGAAGAGAGGTAAGTCCATCTTCCTTGATGGTTTTGCGGATTCAGACTATGGAGCAGACTGGGATAAAAGGAGATCGATTACCTCCTATTTCTTCAACTTAAACGGATGTTATATAAGTTGGAAGGCTCAGTTGCAGCAAATGGTAGCACTCTCAACAATCGAGGCTGAGTACATAGCGGCTACGAAGGCAATTAAGGAGGCTATGTGGTACAAAGGGTTGCTGGAAGAGTTGAAGTTACTGAAGGGGCAGGTTGTGGTGTTTTCGGATAGTCAAAGTGCAATGCACTTATGTAAGAATCCGGTGTTCCATGAGGCGACAAAGCACACAGATATTCAATATCATTTCATTTGGGAAAATGTTATGAAAGGATGCATCCATGTGGACAAGGAAGCCACAGAAGAAAATCCTGCGGCTTTAGGTACTAAAGTTTTACCTCTAAGTAAGTTCTATCATTGCCTTGGACTACATAGGATTGGAGTTGGTTAATTGATGACTCAAGATGAGTTTGGATCCTAAAGCTCTCTGCACAATGATTCGAGTTTAAACACTTAGACAAAGGTAGAGATTGTTGGTATTTGTTTAAGGTTTAAACATGTCTAAACATGGTTCAAAGATGGTTAAAGTCTAAACCAAGATTGGAAGATTAAAATACAGCATGTTAAAGGAGTGCACACATATGTGTGCATCCATTTGGTTGTGTGTGCACACCCCTAATCAACAAAGCAAAGTAGTGTGCACTGCTGTGTGAAGGGCAGCATCAGTGTGTGCCTCACCACCCCTTCACCAGTGCCTCACCGCCCAGTAAGGAAGCAGTTTGGAGAAGGGTAGTGCTGCACCGCCCCTCCACCAGCACCGCACCACCCAGAATGTGGTGCAAAAGAGCTTTGCCTAGCGCCTCACCGTCCCTTATTTAGCACCTAGGCACTAGGCACACTGAGGCACACATAGACAGCTTGTTTAAACCTCCTCTTAGGTGCATGGATTCAAGGTTAAAGTGCACAGAACCACTTAATATTGATGGAGGGCCATGGTTAAGTGGTCATCAAGATCTAAGGGTGGAGATTGACTCTCAAGATTGGACAAGAAGTTGGTGCACTATATAAAGGGTCACCTAGCTTCATTCTCAACACAAGTTTGTGATATACTTTGAGATCAATTGTAAAGAGTGACATACAAGAGAGAATTGTGTAAAAGTGCAAAGACACAAACACAGGAGGGACTCATTGTAGTGAGGCTGGTTGTAAAGAGAGATGAGTCTAGATTAGATAGAGAGCATTGTTAGTTCTTATCTTCTTTCTTTTTTCTCTTCTTGGTTTCTTCAAGAACTTGAACTTCTTGAAGAGGGTTGTTGTAATTGTAAAGAACCATTGATTTAGTGCAGAGAGTTAAGAGGAACTCACGGGGACGTAGGCTATTGTCGAACCTCGATAACAAATCGCTTGTCTTCTTTTCTTTCTTGCTTTTGATTGCTGTATTTCTTTCTACAAGTCATTCTAGACTTGGGTGTTTGGAAGATCACCACCTGGGCGTCTTGTCAAGGTGATTTCCAACAACCAAAAACTTGACTTAATTGGTTGTGATAAACATTAGTCATGATGCTGACTTTTTTTATGAAATGTTTGGTGTCAAAAAAAATTGAGAATTTTTGTCACGAAATAACAACCATCATAAATAAATAATATTAGTAACGAAAGATCACGCATCATTGAATACCTTTTGTGACTATTGCAAGTGTTTAGTGACAAATTTTTATCATCTCAAAAACTTGTGTTAGTTCTTTTAAATGACAAAATATTAATGTCATCTTTCATTCATTTTTTTTTATTAAATTGTCTTTATTGACCAAATAATTTCGTCAATGAATATAGTAAAAACCTCCTATGGTGAAAAACTATATACATAGACATAGACATTCTCAATAGTATACATATCATGTAAAAAGAACCATTTTTTTTTATTGGAACTTAACAAACAAAAAGAAAGTCCCATAGTACTTCATAAAAAAATGTTTATAGGTTTCCAAGTACCAAAATTATTTAATAAATCCTATCACTGATAAACTAATTTAAAAAGCATAATAGGTCATATGCAAGCTCGCTTGATCATTAATTATTAGAAAAATGATAAATTCATCTCCAAGATTTCACCATTTGGTCAATTTGACCATAAGTTTTATGAGAGTGTCAATTTACCTTTGTGAATTATAAAGCATACCAATTAGCCTTTCCATCCAAATCAATTGTAAATAGACGTCATTTTTAATGGAAAAAGCACATGCAATGCACACCATATGGGTAATTTCGTCATTTCATTTCCATCAACTGATTATAATCAAATACCGTAATAAAAGAGACAATTTTGAAAATAATAAAACAAAAACCCTCCACAGTCATTTGTAACCTCTCTCATAGTCGCACAAAAACTCTTGGTCCAATAATGGTTACACGCAGCTCAACTTTTTCACCGACACCTCCACTACAAAAACAATAACCTCTCTCTTACCAAACTTCAACAAAGACGTCTCTGTCTTCTTTGACGGTGGCAAGAAAAAGAATCAGATCTGATTGTAGATCTATAAGAAGAAAAAGCCATATGACTTCTCCGTATCCTTCCATCTACTCACTTTGTTTCCTTCTCTTTGTAGTCCCCACCATTCACTAACTTACTAGATAGGCAAACCCCCACCTTTTGAGGTTGCTGAAATTTCTGAAACATTTTTCTCTTTCTCAACCTGTCAAATTTGGTCATCAGCTGAGTAGCTGACTTTTAAGTATGAAGTCAACTAATGCATTGTTGGAGTTGCCAACAATAGGCTATGTATTTTCTGCTATAAGATATGCATCAACAATCATAATTTTTGTGTACCGTCTTGATGACTCGAAAAAATATTTTTCGATTTGAAACACAAGTGTTCCTTCAAATTCTTCCATACTCTTATGTTCTTATTGTATGATATTGATTTCTTTTTTTAATAAAAAAATCAGTAGTGTTTTTGATCTAGGTCAAGATCGATTTTGACATGGTGTTTTGGTATTGGGGTGGGTGTAGAGATCAATTTGGATATACTGTTTTTTCAACTGTTGAAGATACTGTTTGAATCAATTTAGACATCAAACGAAAAGTGAAGATCGATTTGGATATGCACAAAAACTCCCTGGAGGTCTTAATTTCTTTTTCTTTTCTGGAAATTTTTGTGTTTTAAAAGAAAAAAGTGAAAAAAAAATATATTGATTTTATGCTCTGTGATTTTTTATTTTGGGGTTTCAAATGGAAAATGATAAGATAATAAAGAGAGATTTTTGTTTTTGTTTTTGTTGTTTAAACTAATTTTGTTTTCTTACTTCTCTAAAACTGTCTGAAACGTTTTGGTTCAGCTAATTTATGCGGGTGGACTAGAATTATCGATTTTGCCCTTGTTTCGGAGTCATGTGTGCCATTCATGTGTATGTAAATGTCTCAAATGGATGGAAGAGTTAATTGATACACTTTATAATTCTTAAGGGAAAATTGACACTCTTATAAAAATGAAGGTAAAATTGACCCAATGTGAAACCTTGAGGATAAATTTATCTTTTTTCTTTAGTTATCATATAAAATTTGAACCATTTAACTCAAACAACAGACATGGATCAACTCCTTAAGTCTATCCTTGTGTTAATGGTGTATTCGACACATTGGATCTTGTAACAATCATTAAATAAATAAAAAAATACATTAGTTAACATGTAGCATACTATCATATATACAACAATGATCTTATCTACAAATATAGATTTATATTAGTGTAATATATAAGGTAGAATATTCATATTAAAAAACTTAAATATAGTTATATGTATTGTTTCTTTTTGTTAAAAAAAATCTAGTTCTATATCCTAAACTACTAAATTTTCTTTCAAACTTTACATCAATATAATTAACTTTCCATTGTATTAATTTATTTTCATTAAAAATCTATACTCAATTATATCTAACCTTGAAACATGGAAGTAGGCAATTGAATTCCTGATGCTTCAAAAGCTTCATAAATTTGAGTCTAGCAAGCTAACATAACATTTAACTTGGCCTCAAAATAACTTCTCATATCTAATAATTGTGGTTGGTATGCTTCCAGCTCATCTTGTTTCTTTTGAAGAATATCCTCTGACTCAACATTTCTAGCTTGAGATGCTCTAGAAGTAGTAGGTTTGAGACCATATCCAAGGCCTTTGATATAACCTAACCTAGTCTTGAGTATCTCATCCACTATGTCATCGATACTCATTCGATCCACACCTTGAGAACATTGAGATTTCAACTCCACCATTTCCTACATAAATTAAGAAATAATTCGTAAATAAAAAATACAATTAAAAATTAATTTATCTTGCAATGTGTTAATAATCTACATATGTTTTCTCAACTTCAATAGTTATCCACCCTTTATCCTCTGAATGTCCTTGAAAAACTGAATCTTGTCAGGTTTTGTGTCATTCTTACTCTATGCAATCATAAACAAATTGAGCAATAGTGTTTAGAAAAATATTTCTTCCAAAAAGTTAGAAATATAATCATTACCAACTTAAAATGTCCAGCCAAAAATTCCTTTGACCCTTGGTTATAGTCTAAATTACTTGATTTCGGTTTTTTGTATTTTCTGAAATAAAAAAAGAATTAAAAACAATTACATGAGCCTTCTATAGTATATGTATATAAAGGACTATACATATGTTCGACCAAGAATATCATCACAGATTACATATTTTACACTGATACATATTGAAAACCAAGAAAATAAGCACGTAATCTACACACTTTTACTATTAACTCAGTACAATTTAGATCTCAACCAATAGAAAACAAAACCATTAAATTTAAACTAGTACACTAAATACCTTTTTGTGGATTCAGCATCTACAATGGCATTTAGGACTTCCTCCACTCTGTTCAAAAGGGACATACATTCTTATCTACTCTCAGCGCCCAACTTCAACTCCCTTGCATGCCTCAAAGCCACTTTCTTGTTTCCAGATTTCAAAGAGGCCAATGTTGATTCTCTTGACCTACACGAAGATAAAACTAATGAAACTTAGTGTACTTGATTTGGGATATGCCAACCTACATCTTCAACAAAATATAACTTCTACCAAAGAGAATAAAACATCATAGGATGAAAAAATGGTCTTTACTAATCAATTTTATGCTTGCAATATATGCCAGAAACCAGCCCTATTTCATTTTTTCATGGCAAGAAAAAGAAAGCTGACCACATATTCACTCAGTTTGTGCACTACTTTGCACCTTAAAGCGTCAATCAATAAAACCATAGATTTAGGATCATATGAATGTCTTAGAAAATAGGCTCTGATGCTAGACAAATTTCACTAATGTGAAAAACTTATTAATACTTTAGAAGTTCAAAGATGCCCTTGTCCATGTAGGTAAAGTTATCTTTGAAAATATCTATCAATTTGCAATCAAAGCAGCACAAAAACTTATATCTAAACAATCTAGTCCAAGAATCTCTTGGAAATCTACTCCTCCTTACCTAGCATTTAGTCCATGTAACTATAAATCCCTAAAACCTATGATATTTTCGAAAAAAAACATAGAACCAGACAGCAAAAAACAAACCAGTATTTCTTTCGAAGCGTTTGTCAGCTCGTTAAATATTTACAAAGACAAATACTTTACACATGTAAATTCCAATCAAATCCTACCAAGGGATACTTATCCTAACAATGCATCTAAAATTCTATAATCCTAATTATAGTCATAAGAATCCAACAACATTATCATGATAAGACTGAGTTAAACTTAAAAATGTAAAATGAATAACTAGAATAGTTATAAGTTTCAAAATTTTACCTGAGCAACGGGATTCCGAAGAAAATCTTTAGAGTGTAGATTGTTTTTTTAGGTTCAGGTCACACACATATCGAGAATAATTTTTTTGGTAAATCTTCCTTTAGAAAAAAATCTAGAAAAGAAAAAAACCACAAAATTATTTTACAAAAGCAGGCTTCAGAAAAATTTCTAAAAGATGGGCTAGTTTAAAAAGCTCAGTGAGTTTCACATTTCTATAAGTAATCAATTTTTTATTTCACTTATCAAACCTTATTTTATATCCATTTATTAGGTATACGTCTCTAGATGGATCTTCCCTTATATAAAAATAGCAATCACCTATTTCCCTCCTTTCTAATTCAGGAAAATAATCATTTAAAACAAAGAATATTGCACACCATAAAACACTCACACAATTTAAATTCATAAGCACACCAAGATACACATCACATGAGAAAATCATCTAGAACAGTACTTGTAAAATCAATTTCATATCACTATTGTTTTCGCTCAATTCAACTTTTTGCAACTCATTTCAGTTCATCTCTTCTCATCATAATTCATTTCAATCATCACGACTCATCGTAGTTTTAATGGCTTGTCTTAATTTTTGTGGCTCGTCTCAATCATCCCAGGAATCAAAACGGGTATGTCTTCTCACGTATCGATACATTAAACATCTCGTTTTCATTATTAACCTCCGCACCCTCACCCAATTCAGATGGGTCCTACATTAAACCTTGGTATTTCAGGCGGGCCTTACAATCCAATGTTATCCTCGGATCCCTTCACCTCTTCTGGGCGGGGCTTACAATCAAATATTATCCCCGAATCCCTTCACCCCTTCTGGATAGGTCCTATAATCCAATGTTTTCATTAGATCCCTGCATCCCTTCTGGGCGGGTCTTATAGTCATCAAGTATATATCATTATCCCATATAGCCTCAATGAAAGCCCAACCTAACGCATCACCTCACAACGATCTCAAACAATCCATTCTCATCACACTGAAAAATATTTATCACACAACACAATAACAAAACACATTTCTTTCATGTCAATCCATAATACACATCTCACATTTGAAACTATCCATCATATTCCAAATCACAATTTATTCAAACAAATTTCAATCATGTTCCAATCAAATTTTGTTTAAATAATAACACCACATAATGTAAGGAAAATATACTTTAGCTTAAATGAATATTATTTTATATACATACACACAATCATGTAATACATTCAGTGTGCAATCATATTTATATCCTCATATTTTCATTTATAATTTATTTAAAATTTAGGTTCCTAGTTCCTTCTCGCTTGCTAAAAGTAAGGTGAACTCACCTTGAGACCGCGCTACAATCCATGAATCAACTAATAGCAACTCTTGGATACTCGTACTCTTGTTTGTTTCCATTCCTAATCATGATACGAAGTAGGTAATTATGAGTGACTATGCCTTTTTTATTTTATGATAATCATACAATGGCATGATGCATATTTTATGTGTCTTTTTCCTTTTGAACTCTTCTAGAGATGGTAAAACTCATAATGTTTTAAAAGGAAAAGTTATAATGAAAATTAAATGAGTAAGGTTTTCAGATTTCATTTCAATAGTCCTCACTTGAAAAAAAAAATTAAATCATAAATCTTCCTCAACCTCAAATTACCAAAGAAGCTTTTTTAATTTAAATGTGTCTTCCACACCACCACTAGTCACCATACTTTCCCTTTGATCAAACCAATTCAATATTGAGTCACCAACCCATCCTTTAGATTATATATACTATGCCTCCTATCAAATCATTATTTATCTATCATTAAGTAACCCAAGTTAGCTATTCTAGTAAGCCTCCAATTCGAAACCATATCAAAGTAACCATATCTCACATTCTAAGCATTCAAAAAATTTAGTTTACCAAAAACCGTGAAATCTATAAATTCTTCACAAGATTTACATTAAAATTAAATCCCATTTTATTCTTTTAAGATCAAGAAATCTTATGTAAAGATACTAAGAGGAATTCTACAAAAATTTCGGCAGAGTATATTATGTTTTTCAAACTTTTCCAAATTTTCCAATGGCCACAACACCTGTTGATGTAGGGGAAAATTCCCTCTCCAATAATAGAATAACACATGACAACCTCCAAGGGTAAAAGAGTAATTTCACTACCCGGGCAGATCAGCCAAACATATCACCACATCTGATAAAGGCATCATGGTAACTTCACACTGTTGACCCGTATTTGATTTTAATAATGACAAAACACTACTCTAATTGCACTAATAGTTTTATCTAAGTGTTTAAGCCATAACAACATTCAGTACAAAAACAAGAGGCAAGAACTCAACACGTTCAAACACCAAAAGAAGACAGAAGATCTAGAATAGGCATTAAGGTAATTGAATCAACTGTAAATCTCTAGTATTCAATTACTTAGCTTGATCTATGGCTCAATTTAACAAAAGACTTTGACAAAACTATAATACAAAAAGTTTCTAAGTCAAAAACTATTTTGAAACATGAAAACTGGGTTGAAGGGCAACCAAGTTGATTGGGTCTACATACCAGTCGACTAGGATATGGGACAATAAGTTCCCAGTCGACTAGTACTAAGGACCTAGTCGACTGGTAACTTTACCTAGTCGACTGGTCCTACGACCCAGTCGACTGGTACCTTCTCTAAACCTAAAAGTGAACATTTTTCACTGGATCCAGTCGACTGGTACAAGGACCCAGTCGACTGGTAATTCGAAAATATAACTGTTTGAGACGCGAGACTTGAGCATTTAATACCCTAAACCTACCAAGTTAGTGTCAAACGACCATATTAACTCAAAGCTATATAAACCCACGTCAATGAGCATTTAAACAAGAAAAATAGTACATTCAATTCACAAAATAGCTCATTAATTCACTAAAGCTTTGAAAATTTTATTATGAGCCATTCTTCAAGCTTGTTCTTAAAAGAGAGATATTATTCATTTGTAAAAAGCATTCATTGTTATCTCTCTATCATTTACTTTACAATTAATACAATATATTGCAAATGGAAAGAGTTGGTGTAACTCTTAGAGTGTTTAGGATTAAACACTCCGATTGTAACTTCCATGAGAAAAAGATTATTGTAAGGTTTGTGCAACACCAGTGAAGTTGCTCGACTAACATTTAGTGGATTACTTCAAGGTGGTTCCTTGACGAGAGTGGACGTAGGGTTAGAGAGATTCCGATATTGCCGAACCACTATAAACGGAGTTTGCATATTCTTTTCTTTAACTCCTTTATTTTCAAGCATATTATTTGATTGTGTGCTTTGTGTATTAAATTGTTTTTAAAACTTTCAAGTTAATTAGAAAAAAGTTTTTAAAACCCAATTCACCCCCCTCTTGGGTTTGAACCTCGGTTTATAATTGGTATCAGAGCTTCATACTCAATTTCAGGCTTAAAATCCTTGAGTTGATCCGATAGCATCAAATAGCTATGCCGACTAGGCCTCCTTTGTTCAATGGCTCCAACTATAACTATTGGAAAAATAGAATGAAAATATTTGTCGAATGACAAGATTACAATCTATGGAGAGTCATTGAAGAAGGACCTAGAATTTCTACGAAGGAAATAATCATTGGAGAGATCAATCATACAATGCCTAAACTCAAAACAGAGTTTAATGAAGAGGATTGTAGAATGATATCTCTGAATAATAGAGCAACTAGCATGTTACCTTATGCTCTAGATATAGCTGAATATAATAAAATTTATACATGTGTTTCAGTTAAATAAATTTGGTACAAATTACAAGTTACATATGAAGGCACTAGCGAAGTAAAAAAAATAAAAAATCTATATACTAGTGTCCGAATATGAATATTTCAAAATGACTCCCAATGAAACTATTTCTCAAATGCACTCACGTTTTACTACCATTGTTAATGGTTTAAAGCTTCTTCGTAGGAACATTGAGGAGTTTAAACTAACAAGGAAGATCTTAAGATCTTTACCATCCACTTGGAAAGCAAAGAAGATAGCCATCACAGAGGCCAACGATCTCGACAAACTTGATGTCGAAACACTCCTCAGATCACTATTAACATACGAGATGGAAGAAATGAATTTCGTTGTCAATGATGATGAGAAGAAGAAAAATTTGATTGCTCTTAAAGCCTCTACAAGCAAAAAAGAAGAAGAAAATGAAGAAGAGATTGAGAGCAGTGAAGAAGATGGTGAGATGGCTTTAATAATCAAAAGGTTTCACAAGTTCTTGAAAAAGAGCAAGAAACCTTACATAAGGGAATCCACTCCAAAAAAGGAACCTCTTGTGTGTTCGGTTACAAGAAGCCCAATCACATCAAGGTTGATTGTCCAACAACAAGCAAACCATATAAGAGCTTCAAAAAGAAAGCCATAATTGCAACCACATGGAGTGATGACGAAGAAAAAGAATCTTCGGCTAATGAGGTTGGATATGAGGAGATTGCCAACCTATGCTTGATGGCAATCGAAAATGAGAATGAGATATCAATTTCTTCCCTTTCTAATAATAATAACATTGTTAGTAGTAGTGAAAGATTGAGGTTATAAATGAAATGCATGAAGAATTGAAGAAATTTGATTCTATGAATATGACCCTAAAAAAGGAAGTCTTGTCTCTTTCTAAAGAGATGGAAGGCTTAAAGGAATAAAATGAAAAACTATTTTCCATGCTTTATGACTCTTCACAAGATTTTCTAAAAAATAAAATTTTAAAGAAGAAAATAATAGAATTGAATAGCACCATATCTAGACTTATGCATGAAAAAGAAAAGCTAGATGAAGTGTTATCTAGCCAAAGGTTAAATCAAGGAAAATCCAGCTTGGGTTATTCTCCATTAGGAATGCAAAAATTAAAAAAAAAAGGACTTTGTTCATGAAAACAACATGTATGAATGAAGCTTCAACTTCTAAGACCACTAGCAAGATTAAAAGCACTCCTTCAATATACACTAGTAGGTCTAAGAATGCAAATTTAAATTCTAATGCATATAATAGAGATAAGCATCCTAGAAATACTCATGCATATATGTATGCTCACTCAAGAAATGAAAATGCTAAGAATAATCATTCAAGGAATGCACATACTAGAAATACACATCCTAAGAACTATCATCATGTATATCCTAAAGATAATGTGTATGCTCATGACTTGCATGGTAAAAGTGAACATCCTAGGAATTACCATCATATGCATCCTAAAGATAGTATGTATGTTCATAATGCTACAAGTACATATCCTAGAAATTACCATCATACATTTCTTAGAGATAACATGCATGTTCATAATTTTCAAAGTAGAAACATGAATTCTAGGAATTCTTATCTAAGGAACTATAGACATACACATTTAAGAAATCCTAGAAACTTCAATAACTATTATCCTAGGATCATGCATCATCAACATGTCTATAATTATAGAGCACCTTATAATGTTAAGAACGTAATGGTCCCTAAAGGAACTGTATTTTCTAAAGGACCCAGGAAATTTTGGGTACCTAAAGGTGCAATTATATATCTTTGTGTAATATAGATATGTCTCCACACCAGGGAAAATGTAACTATTGGTACTTTGATAGTGGATGCTCAAAGCACATGACCGGTAATCAAAGCATGTTCAAAGAGCTAACTCTAAGGGATGGCAGACACGTCACCACTAGAGACAACACCAAGATAAAGATCATCGGGCATGACAAAGTTGGTAATGATTTCTCAACTATTGATTATGTTTTATATGTGTAAGGCCTTAAGCCAAATTTACTTAGTATTAGTCAACTATGTGACAAAGGCAACAAGGTCATATTTGAAATCTCTCATTGTCTACTTATAGACATCAAAAGTAACAAGATCAAGTTTGTTGGCTATAGACACGAAAATGTATATATAGTTGATTTAAAATCTTTGCATTCGAAAAATGAAAAATGTTTTCTTAGATTTTAGTGAAAACCCATGGCTATGGCATAGAAGACTTGACCATATGAATATGGATTTGCTTAAAATTATTTAAAAAAAAGATTTAGTCATTGGACTTGTTGGTGTTTTATCCAAGGATTAAACAAAGTAAGATTCAGCATGCTCAGCATCAGGTTTGGAGCTGTGCGTCGCGGCCAGCAGCAACTCCAGGAAGGCTGCCCATCAGGTCAAGCCGCGACCCAGCTTGCCCAAGTTGCGACACCCAGAGTGTGAGGTAGTTCAGCCCTATTCCAGGCTGCGGCATGCCCTGTTCTAGGCCACGGCTTGAAGGCACACTGATGCTGATTCTTCCATCCTTTTAAAAGGTGCGTGGATGCATGATCAAAATGCACAGGATCACTTAGGATTAATGAATGGCTAAGTTTGATTGGTCCTCAAGATCTAAGGGTGGAGATTGACTCTCAAGATTGGTCAAGAAGTTGGTGCACTATATAAAAGGTCACCTAGCTTCAATCTCAAAATAACAACAAATGAAACATATGCGATTGTAAAAGTGAGATCAATTGTAAGAGTGCAAAGACCCTAACTACAAGAGAGAGTCTTTGTAGAGAGGTTGGAGGTTTAGAAAGAGAGAGTAGTATAGATTGGATACAAGGGCTTGTAAGGGAAATTTTTCAGGAAAATTCCAGGGTTAGTTCTTATCACTTCTTCTACTTCTTCTTCTTTTATTCTTTAAGAACCAGTGAGTTCTTGAAGGGATGTTGCTGATTGTAAAGAACCATTGATTTAGTGTAAAGAGTTCAGAGGAACTCACGGGGACGTAGGCTATTGCTGAGCCACGATAACAAATTACTTGTGTTCTTTTTTTTCTTTGATTTTTGTTTCTGTTCTGACCATTACAAGTCATTTTAGACTTGGATGTTTGGAAGATCACTTCATGGGCATCTTAAGGGTGGTTTCCTAACAGTGGTATCAAAGCTTTAGATAATGGGTATCGAACCTGGAACAAAAGGTATCAGAGCAAGACTCCAAGAATCAAAGATCAACTTCTTGGGTGATTCAAGAATGGAGTAAAGATCAAGATCAGATCGTGTTCTTGAGGGTGATTCAAGAATGGTATTAAGATCAATCTTCGATCGTGTTCTTGAGATTTAGAAGAAGTTGGAAAGCAATTATGGGTGCTGTATAAATCTGGGATTTTCTCCGCAAGATGGGTTCGAACTTTATTGTTGAGAAGTTTAATGGAAAGGAAGACTTTGCCCTTTGGAAGCGGAAGATCAAGGCTATTATTATGCAACAAAAGGTGGACTTGGCGATTGGAGAAGATGATGCTTTTCCAGCAAGTATCATGGAAGACCAGCGGATTGAGATAAAAAAGAAGATTTGGAGGAAAGAGATGCTTCTACTACAACAAGGAGGGACATTTCAGGAAAGATTGCAAGAAGAAGATGTGGGATGAGAGAGGAAGAAGTTATACCAACAATGGAGAGGCTTCGGTTTCCAAAGAACAGCAAGATGATGTTCTTGTTGTGTGCTCAAATGTGAGCAGGAGGCAAGGTAGCGAGAAGTGGATCCTGGATTCTGGGTGCACTTATCACATATGCCCTCATAAGTATTGGTTCAAGAATTTCCAAGAAACCAATTATGGAAAAGTTTTCTTGGGGAATGACACTTCTTGCCAAGTGAGGGGGATATGAGACATCTAGTTGAGGATGTTTGATGGAGTCACAAGGCTGCTGCGGAATGTGTGGTATCTTTCAGATTTGAAGAGGAATTTGATCTCATTGGGGCAGCTGGATTCCATGGGGTATTCATACAAGGCAGAAAGAGTAAAGATCAAGGCGACCAATGGATCTTTGATAGTGATCAAAGCAGCAATAAAAGATGGTCTCTATGAGATGATCGGAGACACGGAGATTAAGGATCAAGCAGCAAGCTTGATGGCTAAGATGGATAAGGCAGCCCTTTAGCACACTCACTTGGGACATATGAGCGAAAAAGGCTTGCAAATTCTCAGCAAGAATGGTTTACTTGGTGGTGACAAAGTAGAGAAATTGGATTTCTGCGAGTGTTGCGTTCTTGGGAAGCAACACCGAGTCAGCTTCAACACTGGAGTGCATAAGTCTAAGGGCATTCTTGACTACATTCATTCGAACCTTTGGGGACCAGTAAGAACACCAACACAAGGAGCTAACTTTTACTTTCTGTCTTTAATTGATGATTATTCAAGAAAGGTTTGGGTTTATTTGCTTAAAAATAAATTAGATGCTTTGAATAAATTTGTGGTGTGGAAAAAGTTGCTGGAGACTCAAACAGGTAGGGTAGTTAAGGCTTTACGAACCGATAATGGCTTAGAATTTTACAATAAGGATTTTGATAAATTCTGTGAGTTAAATAGCATTCTAAGACATAGAACGGTTGTAAAAATACCTCAGCAAAATGGAGTTTCTGAGAGGATGAATAAGATCGTTATGGAAAAAGTTAGGTACATGTTAATAGGATCTGGATTACCAAAATATTTTTTGGGGGGAAGCTGTGTCTACTGCTACATATTTGGTAAATAGATCACCCTCTAGAGCTTAGAGCTCAAGACTCCCATGGAGATGTGGAGTGGGAAAACCCCTGAGTTGAGCAACCTTAGGACTTTTGGGTGTGCTGCATTTGCACATTAAAAGGATGATAAACTTAACCCAAGGTCTAGAAAATTTGTATTTCTAGGGTATGGTGATGGGGTTAAGGGGTATAGGTTGTGGTCTTTAGAACCAAAAGGAATGAAACTCATAATAAATAGAGATGTTATTTTTAATGAATTTTTATTTCCCTATTTGGAGAAAACTAACCCTACAGGGGCTAGCGAGCAAACCAGTCCGAAATTTGTGGACCTTCGCATCAAGGAGAATTCAGTTCAGGTAGAGCAAGGAAGGTAAGATGGTTCCGACCAAGTAGAGCCCATTAATGAAGGCCATGCTCAGGATACTCAAGAGGAGGCTGAACTAGAAGGGGATGATGCAACAAGTCAGAATGACTACCAGCTCACAAGGGACCGAGAAAGGAGGGTGGTTAGACCACCTTTGAGATATGGGTTTGCGAATGCTAATGTAGCATCTCATTGGAAAGAAGAAGGGATGGTTGAACCAGAAACTTACATGGAATCCATGGAATGTAAGGATTCGTCAAAGTGGCAGCTAGCTATGGAGAAAGAAATGGATTCTTTGAGGAAGAACAACTCTTGGGAATTGGTGCCCAAACCAGAAAACAGAGAGTTATGGATTGTAGGTGGATCTACAAGATCAAATAAGGGAACACTCCAGGGGATGAAGTCCGGTATAAAGCTAGGCTGGTGGCGAAGGGGTTCACATAAAGAGAAGGTATAGATTTCACCGAAATATTCTCACCGGTTGTGACGTACAAGATGATACAGATAGTGTTAACAATGGTGGTCCAATTTAATTAGGAAATCGAGCAAATAAATATGAAGACAGTGTTCTTACATGGAGAGCTTGATGAGACCATTTACATGAGGCAACTCAAAGGCTATGAGAAAGGAAGGCAGGGAGAGTTGGTGTACTAATTGAAGAAATCTCTCTATGGCTTGAAGCAATCACCTCAGCAATGGAACAAGCGGTTTGATTCCTTTGTAACTAGCTTGGGTTTCATGAGGAGCTACTATGATTTGTGCCTGTACTACAAAGGGCACAAGGTGGAGGAAGTGGTGATCATCCTCATCTATGTTGATGATATGTTGCTGGTTGGGAGCAGTATGGAGAGGATAAGAAAATTGAAGGCTCAACTCAGTGAGGAGTTTGAGATGAAAGATCTTGGCTATGCACAGAAGATCCTTAGGATGTGTATCATCCGGGAATGGGAGAGAAACAGATTGAAGATTTCTCAGACTTCCTACATAGAAAAGATGATATCTAAGTTTTCTATGGAAGATAACAAACCAGTGAAGTTTCCCCTTGCTGGTCATTTCAAGTTCTCCAACGATCAATGTCCGAGATCGAAGGTGGAGAAGAAGGAAATGGAAAAGGTCCCTTACTCTAGTGCAGTTGGATCAGTCATGTTCATGATGGTAAGCACTAGACCTGACATTGCTCATGCAATGAGTGTTCTCAGTAGGTTTATGAGTAATCTCGGAAAAGGGCATTGGCTTGGGATGAAGTGGTTGCTGAGGTACTTGAAAGGAAGCCCAGAAGTGGGGCTGGTTTATGAGAAGAGGGATAAGTCCATCTGTCTTGAAGGTTATGCGGATTCGGACTATGGAGCATACCGGGATAAAAGAAGATCGATTACCTCATACTTCTTCAACTTAAACGGATGTTGTATAAGTTGGAAGGCTCAGTTGCAGTCGGTGGTAGCACTCTCAACAACAGAGGCTAAGTACATAGCGGCAACAGAAGCCATCAAGGAGGCTATGTGGTGCAAAGGGTTGTTGGAAGAGTTGAAGGTCCTGAAAGAGCAGATGGTGGTATATTCAGATAGCCAAAGTGCATTGCACTTGTGTCAGAATCCGGTGTTCCATGAGAGGACAAAGCACATGAATGTTCGGTATCATTTCATTCGAAAAAATGTTACAGAAGGATGCATTCATGTGGACAAGGTAGCCACGGAGGAAAATTCTGAAAATTTAGGCACCAAGGTTCTACCTCTACGTAAGTTCAATCATTGCCTTGGACTTCTTAGGATTGGATTCGATTGAATGATGACTTAAGATGAGTTTAGATCCTGAGTTCTCTGCACAATGGTTCGGGTTTAATCGCTTAGACAAAGGTAGAGATTGTTGGTGTTTTGTCCAAGGATTAAACAAAGTAAGATTCAGCATGTTCAACATCAGGTTTGGAGCTGTGCGTCGCGGCCCAGCCTTGTGCGCTGTGGCCAGCAGCAACTCCAGGAGGCTGCCCATCAGGTCAAGCCGCAGCCCAGCTTACCCAAGGTGGGGTACCCAAAGTGTGAGGTAGTTCAGCCCTGTTCCAGGCCACAACATGCCCTGTTCTAGGCCGCTGCTTGAAGGAACACTGATGCTGATTTTTCCAACATTTTGAAAGGTGTGTGGATGCATGATCAAAATGCATAGGGTCACTTAGGATTGATGAAGGGCTATTGTTGATTAGTTCTTAAGATCTAAGGGCAGAGATTGACTCTCAAGATTGGTCAAGAAGTTGGGGCACTATATAAAGGGTCACCTAGCTTCAGTATCAAAATAACAATAAGTGAAACATATAGGATTGTGAAAGTGAGGTCAATTGTAAGAGTGCAAAGAAACTAACTACAAGAGATAGTCTTTGTAGAGAGGCTAGACATTTAGAAAGAGAGAGTAGTATAGATTGGATACAAGGGCTTGTAAGGGGAATTTTCTCGAAAAATTCCAGGGTTAGTTCTTACCACTTTCTTCTACTTCTTCTTATTTCATTCTTCAAGAACCAGTGAGTTCTTGAAGGCGTGTTGCTGATTGTAAAGAACCATTGATTTAGTGCGGAGAGTTCAGAGGAACTCACGGGGACGTAGGCTATTGCCGAACCTTGATAACAAATTGCTTGTGTTCTTTATTTTCTTTGATTTCTGTTTCTGTTCTGATCATTACAAGTCATTCTAGACTTGGGTGTTTGGAAGATCACCTCCTGGCCATCTTGAGAGTGGTTTCCCACCACCAAAAATCAAATTTAAAAAAGACAAGGTGTGCGATTCTTGTCAGATGGAAAAAAAAACAAGAATTTCTTTTAAATCAAAAAATATAATCTCAACCTCTAGACCATTGAAACTTTTGCATATGGATTTGTTTTGTCTAATAAGTACCATTAGTCTAGGTGGCCATCAAAATGCTCTTGTTATTGTTGATGATTATTCAAGATATACCTTTGTTTTTTTTATTGCTTACAAGGATGGAGCATATAAAGGATTTGTAAACTTTTGCAAGAAGGTTCAAAATGCAAAATGTATTTCTATTTCAAGCATTAGAAGTGATCATAGAAAAGAATTTGAAAATCAAAGCTTTTCAAAATTTTGTGATGAAAATGGAATTGATCACAATTTTTCAGCACTAGAACTCCTCAACAAAATGGAGTTGTTGAGAGGAAAAATAGAGTTCTAGAAGAATTTACTATAACAATGCTTTGTGAAAACAGCTTGCCAAAATACTTTTGGGCGGAAGCCGTAAACATTTCTTCCTATGTTTTAAATAGAGTTTTAATTAGGCCTATACTCGACAAAACCCAATATGAACTATAGAAAGGTAGAAAGCCTAATATCTCTTATTTACGTGCTTTTGGTTGCAAGTGTTTCATCCTAAATAACAATAAAACTAATTTAGGTAAATTTGACTCCAAGACCGATGAAGGGATCTTCTTAGGATAATCAACCTATATTTAAGCTTATAGAGTTTTAACAAAAGAACTCTAGTGGTTGAAGAATCTGTACATGTTGCCTTTGATGAGTCTAACCCAATTAGTAGTAGAGTAGTTTCTTTTAATGATGATGCAGATTTTATTCTAAGAATGGAAACACCTACTCCCATTGTTGACTCGAAGGAGAGCCAACCTCAAACAAGTAATGATATAGATGCTCTCAATCTTGATCAACCATCTACAAGTCAACAGGAGGATAGTCTTCCCAAAGATTGGAAGTATGTAAATTATCATCCAACTGATCAAGTGATTGGTGATTCTTCACAAGAGATAAGAACTCAATCCTCTATTAGAAATATTTATAATTGTGTAGCTTATTTATCTCAAGTAGAACCTAAGACTTTTGTAGAAGTGGAAAAAGATGTTGATTGGATAAATGCTATGCAAGAATAATTAAATCAATTTGAAAGAAACAAAGTATGGAATCTAGTTCCTAAACCAACGAATCACACTATAATAGGAACTAAATGGGTATATAGAAATAAAATGAATGAAAATGGAATAGTAACTAGGAACAAAGCAAGACTAGTTGCTAAGGGATATAATCAAGAAGAAATAATAGATTTTGATGAGACCTATGCTCCTGTAGCTAGATTAGAAGCCATTCGTATGTTATTGGCCTTTGCATGCTTTAATAAATTTAATCTATTTCAAATGGATGTAAAAAGTACCTTTTTTAAATAGATTTATAGAAGAAGAGGTGTATGTTGAGCAACCTCTTGGATTTGAAAATCCTAGTTTTCCAAACCATGTATATAAGCTTTCTAAAGCTCTCTATGGGTTGAACCAAGCTCCAAGAGCATGGTATGAAAGACTAAGTAAGTTTTTGCTTGAAAATGGTTTTACAAGAGGGAAAATAGACACAACCATCTTCACAAAAACTCACAAAAATGACGCACTACTAGTCCATATATATGTTGATGATATTATATTTGGTGCTGCTAATGAATCTATATGTCAAGAGTTTTCTAAGTGTAAGCAAGGTGAATTTGAAATGCGCATAATGGGAGAGCGTACTTACTTTCTTGGATTTCAAATCAAACAATTGAAAGAAGACATATTCATCAATCAGTCAAAGTACACCAAGGACCTATTAAAGAGGTTCGAGATAGAAAGCTCAAAGTCAATTGGCAATCCTATGAGCACTTCTACAAAACTTGACCTAGATGAAGAAGGTAAGTTTGTAAATACTAAAACTTATAGAAGCATGATAAGAGCTTTACTTTATCTAATTGTAAGTAGACTTGATATAATGTTCAGTGTATGCATGTGTACTAGATTTCAAGCTAATCCTAAGGAATCATAGGTAATTGTTGTAAAAAGATTCCTAAGATATTTACAAGGTACTCAAAACCTAGGGTTATGGTATTCTAGAGAATCAACTTTTGAGCTTATAGGATATTTGGATGCTGATTTTGTGGGTTTTAGGCTAGATAGAAAGGATGACTCCCCCTCTCTGGAAGAAAATTCTAGAAATCAGAAATGACTTGACTGGCCAGGCAACTTCTACTCAGTAGGCCAGGGAAAGATTAATAGAATGGAAGGACCAGAATGATCTGTGCATAAAGAAGGTCTACAATTCAATCAGGCTGAAAAGAAATGTGGTCAGTTGGGCTTCCTTGGTGTGGAATGGTCACTACCCCCCTAAGCACTCTTTTATTCTTTGGCTGGCCATAAAGAACAATCTTCTCACAAAGGATAGACTACAGCTAGATGGAGAAGATAAACTCTGCCCTCTATGTAAAGAGCAGGAAGAGTCTAGGGAGCACCTTTTCTTCTCATGTAGGATTAGTAAGGAAACCTGGGATTTCATCAAAGTTTGGCTAGGTTGCAGAAGACAAATGACTACAATTGAAAGTGCAATCAAGTGGACCCGAAAAGTAAGAGGATCTGCCCCCCCAGCCATAGCAAAAAAGATAGCCCTAACTTGCACAGTGTACAGTATATGGATGGCTAGAAATGCTAAATTATTTGAGCAAACCCCAGTTCAACCTATCAGCCTAGCCAAGAAGATCCAAATTGTAATTTATAGAATTGTGTATGCATTTTGCCCAGAGATTAGGCTTCTTTTATAAGCTTATTTTTGTTTTCTATATATACTCTCATTATAAATCCCCTGGGTATGCCCAGTGATTTTTTTGTACATTTTTTATTAATACAAGCTTTATTTACTGACTAAAAAAAAAGGAAAAATAACTAGTGGAACATGCCAATTTTTAGGTACAATGTTAATCGCTTGGTTTTCTAAGAGAAAAAAATTTAGTTGCACTATCAACCGCCGAAGTGGAAAACGTAACAACCAGAAGTTGTTGTGCACAAGTGTTGTGGATGAAACAACAATTAGAAGACTATGGAATGAATTTTATAAACATACCAATTCATTGTGATAACACTAGTGCTATTAACATGACCAAAAACCCTATTCAGCATTCTAGAACTAAACACATAAAAATAAGGCATCACTTCATAAGAGACTATGCTCAAAAGGGTGATACTAGATTAGAATTCGTATCTTTAGAGGACCATATAGCTAACATTCTTACTAAGCCATTGAACGAAGACAACTTTAGCAAGATTAGACTATTAGTGGGATTAACAAACTATGATAATATGCGTATTTGATTGCATCTACATCTCATCATATGCATATTTAACATTTAGTGATATGAGTATTAACTCCCATTTAATATTTCCCTCACTTAAAATGGCATAGATAAATCATTTCGTTCAAAAAAATTTACTCGGAGCTCAAAATCTTATGATTTTTGTAAGACCTAGTCGACAAGTTGGATGACCCAGTCGATTGGTATCTCTCTGTCCATTTTACTAGTCGACTAGTTGAGTCAATCTAGTCGACTGGTAACTAACTGCCCATTTCACCAATCGACTAGTATTGTGCAAAAATCTACCTAAATTAATAAGCAAATAATTGAACAGTTTTACTTGCAAGTGCATAAGGTCAACATAGTAGTATAGTGTGCAAATGCGAGATCATCTCTACAGGGATTGGTAAATTTTGCTTTAGAATTAGTTTCGTAATATAAAACGATAGAAATAAATATTGAGTTTGAAGTGATAATGATAAAAGCGTAGGGATTTGATATCCACCACTAATCATGTTTCCACAATAAAACAATATGCCAATGCTTTAATCACGTCATGAATACCTAATGTTGTCAACCTAAAGGCATGGTGTATACTCCTTAAGCTATTGATTTCTCTAAGCAACGAGTTAGGCATGGTGTATACTCTAACTCTTTTATTTCTTAAAGAATTTAGCATAGTGTATACTAAGTTGTTCCTTAAGAAAGCATAGTATATGTGGAAATCAACAAACATATGAGACCTAGGGCATGGTATATACACCTGGTTTCCCACATTGATTAACCCAGAACCCGGCATGGAACCCAGGACTCGGTCATCCAAATTGATTTAACTAACTAGTCCATACCACATGCATATGTTGATCAGGCAAACACATATAAGGAATTCAAAAAAAAAGCATTAATCAAGTTAAGCATCACAATATAAATATCGCAAAGGTGCCAATATTGAATTATTGAGTAAACATAATTAGGGCTTCAATCGAGCCTTACTAGCAAATTAGTTACACACGAGTTTGATGTTAAACATCTTCATAAAATAAAATAGAGAGGAGAGAATATACCCGGAGATACTTCTTGGATGAGTCGTCAATTCTTCTTAAAATCCCTCCTAGATTATCCTCCCCTTATTTATGTGTTTCCAGGCCGATTTATAGAATTTAGAAACATAAGGAAACCCTAAAACTCGAAAAGAAAACCCTAAGTTTATTTCCAAAATAGGACCAGCCGCCATACTGCGAGAGTGCGCTCGATTGCGCTATTGTGATCGATCGCAGTCTCCTGTGCTCGATCGCACTAACAGACTCCAACTTTTTGTTCTTTAAGCCTGATAATTCCATAATGCTCCATTTTCTTCAAAAACCTAGGAAAACATAGAAAACACAGAAAAGAAATAAAATAACATGAAATAACACAACTAGGAACTTAACGAATGTAAATTAAGGGGCTTAAATATGAATATTTAAGCACTTATCACACCCTTAAACTTACATATTGCTAGTCCCTTAGCAATACGAAACGAAAAATTAAATGGAAAACTGATTACGCCCAAAACATAACGCGGTTATTGTGGTATAGTTTTGGGGTGTCGATTCCACAAGGAAACAAGTTAAGTACAATAGAAGGTGTAAACCTCAACACAAATGATAAAAGATTAAAAGAATCTGAGTTGTTTGAGAAAAAGGGTAATTGTGTAAATAAGTTTAAAATAAAAATGACAAGGTTCCGGAAATCCTCCCTAGGTTCGTTGCTCTAATCCTAACTTGATTCAGTTATTTTTATCTTGATTGCATGTTTCACATCCCAAACAGGCAATCGAAAAATATTTAATTAAAACGCATTTATAAATCCTAATGTAATTGTTATGAAATCTTCTTTACTTTCAAGCACACATGACCTAACTTATAAATTATCAAGAGACGACGATATATCTAAACAACGATACCGCAGCAATGGACAAATCTATAAAAGAGATCTACCGAACTCAATCACACCCAAACAGGTACACATAAGAAAAGCTTGACTGAACTTATATGGAAAAGAAGCATGCAACCACCGAAGTTATAATAAATCTACTAATTAAATTAAAGAATAAAACATAACAATATTTAACGAAAATAATTCCAACTACAACCGAATCAAATAAAGGAAAAAAAAGAACAACTACACCTAGAGATTCATCCCTTCGCCTTGCTTGGGGACTAGCCGGCCATGGGGCTCATGCGTCCTCGTGTTGCCTCCGGCCTCCTGACGATCATCTCTCCCGATCTTCAAACTTTAAACTTTGGGTTCCTCCTAAAGGCCCTCTGGATTGCTCCTAAAGGCCCTCTAGATTCATCCCCGATTGATTTCCAAAGCTAAAGTGGAGTGGGTCTTATATAGGCAAATACCAAGAGTGTAATGTGTTTCCCATCCGATGTGGAATGTGGGATATAGAAATGTGTTTTTCAACCGATGTGGGATGTGGGATTTAAGCCCAAAATCACGCTGAAATCCAGCACAGCCCGCACAGCCTGACCTTTGTCTACTAAAACTGCCATAACTTTCTCTAGAAAAATCCTTTTGATGAACCGTGAAATTCTCCAGAAAATAGACTTCCGGATCTTTCTAAGCATATATGGCTCATCTCCTGGTTCTTCTTGTATCAATACAGTTTAATTTTCAAAGATGATTGATCTGTACGGTCAATTCTCAAAATTTAGTGAAACTCTTTCCAGTGCGGGCAGCAGCTGTTGCTCTTTTAAGCCCTCCATCTTGTCCTTTCGGAAGCATTCTTTCACTCCAGTATGCCTCGAGTCTTTGTGCTTCAAGCAATGATAACTTTTCCTCCTCTTTTGAACTTAAAGTACCTGAAAATGCACCGAAATAGATCAATGATCCAAGAATGATACTTTAGAGTTGTTAACGTATAAAAGTGCAATTAAAACCTAGATCAACCCTAAAGTGATAACAGTTAAGTACTGTTAAGATGCATTTTATGACTCTCATCACAACCCCCAACTAGCTTATTGCTAGTCCCTAGCAATTGAAGCGAAAATAAGAGATGAATTTTATGGTAGGAGTTAAAAACAAAGTAAAGCAATGCTAGCGTTGAACCAAGAGTAATTCACTTTTTGTCTCAAAAACTGCACATAACATACGACACATAGAATCATTAAATTTCACCTAAGTCCAAAAGTAATCCAAATATCAATCTTAAAATCGTTATTGACTCTTAACATCCATCTTACCACAAACCATTAATCCAAACACCCGGATGATTTTATGCATAACATTCATGAATACAAGTCTTGGCCTCTAAAAACATAATAAATTGCGTGACATCAATCACAAAAACAAGCTCCATAAGCTCACTTTTAAAATCACTCTCTACTATTGTAGAAAAATCACACTACATTGGATCAATAGGTCTTTAATAAGCTTGTAATGTTCGGCTAAGGTAAAGGCTAAGAAAGAATGGGAAGAATTCACAAGTAAAAGAACTTAATCTCGTAGTTTTGAACACAGCTCTTTAAGAACTAGATAACCTTACTTCAACACCCAACTCTTTCAACCATTTTTCGAGCATTTCTTTCAACAAATCACCATTTTTTTCTTTTCTTTCTTTCTTATTTCTTTGCCATAATTCAATTTTTTTTTATTTTGGCACATAACCATTCTCCTTCTTTTTCATCATTTTTTTTTCTTTTCTTTTCCACAACCCCCAACTTATCTCCTTTAATGTACTTGGGTTGCGGTAGTGATATTTTTTCATATTTCCACCTTTACTCCTTTTAAGTGCTTCTCACAACATGTGTATAACTAAGTTCTTTTAAAAGAAAGGTAAGGATAAAAATATTTTTAGGCTCATAAAGGTAAGTAAATGGTTTATCGAAAGAAACAAGGCTTAATTTTTCTTTTCAAGAAAAAGGCTCAAATAGGTAACAAGTGATAAATATAGCAATGGTAGGTTTGAAAGGCTCAAATGGTTCAAAAATGGCCTATAACATATCCTAAGTAGTGTGCATTCTAGGAATTCGCCTAAAGTGATTATCAAGTAAGTTCTAGAGCTTGTTGAGACCGAAAAAGTATTCACAAAATAATCACACATAAAACTTTTCTAAATGCTTTCGATTAATCATACAATCTTACCACAAGCTAGAGTCTCTAACCAAATCAAGATTGATACTTAAATTAATTTCAAACCGAAGCAAGATTTAACTACTTCTAAATGCTATCTACTATCTCAATTATGCTCATATCATTGACATGTAAATTGACTCTAAGGCCAAAATTTGATTACGCCCAAAACATAACGCGGTTATTGTAGTATAGTTTTGGGGTGTCGATTCCACAGGGAAACAAGTTAAGTACAACAGAAGGTTTAAACCTCAACACAAACGATAAAAGATTAAAAGAATCTGAGTTGTTTGAGAAAAAGGGTAATTGTGTAAATAAGTTTAAAATAAAAATGATAAGGTTCCGAAAATCCTCCCTAGGTTCGTTGCTCTAATCCTAACTTGATTCAGTTGTTTTTATCTGGATTGCAAGTTTCACATCCCAAATAGGCAATCAGAAAATATTCAATTAAAGCGCATTTATAAATCCTAATGTAATTGTTATGAAATCTTCTTTACTTTCAAGCACACATGACCTAACTTAAAAATTATCAAAAGACGACGATATATCTAAACGATGATACCGTAACAATGGACAAATCTATAAAAGAGATCTACCGGACTCAATCACACCCAAATAGGTACACATAAGAAAAGGCTAACTGAACTTATATGGAAAAGAAGCATGCAACCACCGGAGTTATAATAAATCTACTAATTAAATTAAAGAAGAAAACATAACAATATTTAACAAAAATAATTCCAACAACAACCAAATCAAATAAAGGAAAAATAAGAACAACTACAATTAGGGATTCAACCCTTCGCCTTGCTTGGAGACTAGCCGACCATGGGGCTCATGCGTCCTCGAGTTGCCTCCAGCCTCCCGAAGATTGTCTCTCCCAACCTTCAAACTTTAAACTTCGGGTTCCTCCTAAAGGCCCTCTGGATTTCCCCTAAAGGCCCTCTGGATTCATCCCCGATTGATTTCCAAAGCTAAAGTGGAGTGGGTCTTATATAGGCAAATACCAAGAGTGCAATGTGTTTCCCATCCGATGTGGGATGTGGGATATAGAAATGTGTTTTCCAACCGATGTGGGATGTGAGATTTAAGCCCAAAATCACGCTGAAATCCCGCACAGCCCGCACAGCCTGATCTTTGTCTACTAAAACTGCCATAACTTTCTCTAGAAAAATCCTTTTGACAAACCGTAAAATTCTCCAGAAAATAGACTTCTGGATCTTTCTAAGTATATATGGCTCATCTCCTATTTCTTCTTGTATCAATACAGTTTAATTTTCAAAGATGATTGATCTGTACGGGCAATTCTCGCAATTTAGTGAAACTCTTTCCAGTGCGGGCAGCAGCTGTTGCTCTTTTAAGCCCTCCATCCTATCCTTTCGGAAGCATTCCTTCACTCCAGTATGCCTCGAGTTTTTATGCTTCAAGCAATGATAACTTTTCCTCCTCTTTTGAGCTTAAAGTACCTGAAAATGCACCAAAATAGGTCAATGATCCAAGAATGATACTTTAGATTTGTTAACGTATAAAAGTGCAATTAAAACCTAGATCAACCCTAAAGTGATAACAGTTAAGTACTGTTAAGATGCATTTTACGACTCTCATCAAAAACAAAGAACAAAAAGATAGATCCATCATTCATGGTATCCAAAAATTTAAGTATCACACAAAACCATGATATTCATTTATGAGCAAGCTTAAAATATAAACCCATTTTTGCAATGAAAAGGAATTTTAAAATCTAATTCTTTACAAGAGGCAAGTTAAGGCATCACAAGTTTGAATCAGTGTAAAGTGAACTAGCATATAAAAATGAAGCTTCCAAATATCTCCAATGTGCAATATCTCCATGTCTCAAGATTCACCGAATTTCCCATCAGAATGAAAAATGATGGCATAGTTTTTATTTCTTTCTTTTATTATGAGACTTTGCCATGTTTAGTTCCCTTAAGCTTTCTAATTGACCTATGTAGCAAGTGTTGAGTCATTGACTCCCAAACCAGATGGTTTTAGGGCATTAGGTGTAAAGACACCCCTAAAGACTTACTAACTCAAGTAAAAAAGGCTATAAAACTAAACTGGCCTTAATGCTGCTAAGCAAAATTCTCACTTTTTGATGTGAACACTCACTGCTTACTGAGGCAAGAGGTCCAGTTACTCAGCAGAAAGTTTATCAATGATCATTGCGAGCAAAATTTCCACCTTTTGTTGTGAACACTCACTACTTATTGAGGCAAGAGGTCTAGTTACTCAGTGGAAAGTTTATTTAATGATCATCATGAGCATTTTTTAGTTAAGCCATGAAAATATATATATTAAAATCACATGTCATACCTCACACAATTATGTGATAATGTGCTCGTGTCAGATTAGGTCAAACATATGAATTCTTAAATGCCTAAAGTAAGTAACTAAACTTTAAAACTCTATTATCAAATCATGTGTTCAAATTTTTAAGCTCACTAATGAAATCATATCACAATATTTGTTTAGATCAACTAAAATTTCATGAACATGCATTTATCTTTTCAATAATAAATAAAAAAACTCGGACAAAGTGTGTGTGAATGTGGGCAAGACATCCTCAAGAGTACCTCTTGGTCTTTTGATGCTTATGTCAGCCAGTTGCAAGGTGATGGAAGTTGGTTGAAGCTCCCCCAAACCCAGTGTTTTGAATACAGTGTAGGGTAGAAAATTGACACCTACCTCTAGGTCCAGTAATGCACGCTCGAAAAGCTAGTCACCTATCTTGCAAGGAATGGTAAAACTACCTGGATATTTTAGCTTTGGTGGTAGTTTTCTTAACAATACCGCACTTACCTCTTCGGTTAAAGCTATTGTTTCATGCTCCTGAAACTTCCTTTTATTAGTGCAACAATCTTTGAAAAATTTAGTATATCCAGAAATTTGTTGAATTGCATCTAATAAAGGAATATTAATTGCTACTTTTCTCAAAGTTTCAAAGATATCAAGCAATTTACTTTCTTTCTTTAGCTTTACTAACCTTTGAGGGAAGGGTGGTGCATTCAAATTCTCCATTTCACTTACCTTTGATGTGGATGTGTTAATTGGAGATGCTTGTGCAGGCTCATTGGTTCCTATGATCTTACCATTTCTGAGAGTTGTAACAGCCTTTAGTTGTTAGTGTCCTCCTGGATTAGGTAATGTTTGGGCTGAAAATTCACCTTGCTTTCTTCCACTCAGCTTCTTAGCCAATTGCCCCACTTGTACTTCCAGTCTTTGAATAGCTTGCTCATACTTTGCATTGATTTGTCTTTGCTCAGTCCAAAATTTTCTTTCTTTTGTCATAAACTGATCTTGTGAAGTCATCAGCTGCTGTTGCTGAGTGGCTAATTGCCTTACAAGACTTTCTAGGTCACTCTTTTTTGATTCCGGAATTGGTTGGGCTGCTGGTTGGGAGTTCCTTTGCTGCCTTTGAAGGTTCAGGGTATTCTAATTATTATTCCATGAAAAGTTAGGGTGGTTTTGCCATCTAGGATTGTAGGTATTTGCATATAGATTGTTCTTGGGAGAATAGTTGTTTGGTCCCACATAGTTTGCTTGCTCTGGATCTGCAGATGAATACAAAGGGAAAGTTTCAGTAATGTGATCAAAATGAGAACATATAGCACATACCTGGAGTTGTGTAGCTTGTGGACTAGGTGAGATGTTCTGAGCAGTCATGGCTTTTACAAGCATATCTAGCTTTCTTTCCACAACAACCATCTGATTTGAAGATCCACCATTTAAGGTCACCTCATACATACCCTTGCTCTTAACTCCTTGTCTACCTCTAGATGAGAATTGTTGGGTGTACTCACTTAATGTCTCAAAAAGCTCTATGGCTTCTTCACTGTTCTTTTCCATTAGCACACCTCCACAACTTGAATCAACAATACCTTTATTTATGTCACTCAAACCTTCATAGAAAGCTTATACCAGTTCATCTTGAGGTAGATTGTGATGTGGGCACTTGAGAAGCAGCTCGTTGAAGTGTCCCCATGCTTCAAAGAAAAGGTCTCCATCCTTTTGTTGGAAAGATTGAATCTCCTTCCTCACCTGTCTTATCTTTTGTGTTGGGAAAAACTTCTTTAGGAACCTACTGGATAGCTTCTCCCAGGTATGGATGGACACTACAAGCAATGAATTATACTACAACTTAGCATTATCTTTTAATGAAAAAGGGAAAAGAATTAACTTGATTCCCTCTTGATCTAGGCCCCGGATGTGCTGGAACTTGCACAGATCAAAGAATTCCTGAAGATGCAAGTGTGGATCCTCAGCAGGTGTACCTCTAAAATGAGTTAAAGCACTGAGTATCTGCGGGGATATGTAATTATTTCCTTCTACCTTAGGTTGATAAGCAATGCATAAGGGCTGGTTGAGGTTCCGTGGGATGAAGGATTATTTCATGGGTCTTCACTCTGGTGGCGGTTAGTTGTCAAGCTGTTCAGTGCTTCTTCCTCGAATTCTTCTTCTTCCTCCTCAACGTTGTCTCTAGGCCTTTGTCGAATGGTCCACTCAATCTCTGTATCGAGTGGAAAGATGGTTAGATTCCTAGATCGAAGCCCTTACATGAATAAGCTGAAACTCTTCAGTGCAGCAGCTTTAGTACTGCTACTCGGGTAGTTTCTGGACCTTTTGCACTCGATTGCAATGCCAGAAATTACTCTACTACAAACCTCAAACAGAAAAACAAAAAACAATAAAAAAAGAAGAAATAAATTAGATAATTGATGAAACAAAATAAAACATAACAGAAAAATAAAACTGAACAAAAAATAATTCTAAACAGAAATTTAGAGCAATCTCCGACAACGGCGCCAAAAACTTATTGTGCAAAAATCTACCTAAATTAATAAAAAAATAATTGAATGGTTTTACTTGCAAATGCACAAGGTCAATATAGTAGTATAGTGTGCAAATGCGAGATCATCTCCACAGGGATTGGTAAATTTTGCTTTAGAATTAGTTTCGTAATATAAAACAATAGAAATAAATATTGAGTTTGAAGTGATAATGATAAAAGTGTAGGGACTTGATATCAACCACTAATCATGCTTCCACAATAAAACAGTATGCCAATGCTTTAATCACGTCATTAATACCTAATGTTTTCAACCTAAGGGCATGGTATATACTCCTTAAGCTATTGATTTACCTAAGTAACGAGTTAGGTTAGGCATGGTGTACCCTCTAACGTTTTTCTTTTTTAAAGAATTTAGCATAGTGTATACTAAGTTGTTCCTTAAGAAAGCATAGTATATGTGGAAATCAACAAACACACGAAACCTAGGGCATGGTATATACACCTGGTTTTCTATGTTGATTAATCCAAGAACCCGGCGTGGATTTTTTTTGTTACTATTGTTAAACCCAGGACTCGGTCTTCCAAATTGATTTAACTAACTAGTCCATACCACATGCATATGTTGATCAGGCAAACACATATTAGGAATTCAAGAAAGCAGGCATTAATCAAGTTAAACATCACAATATAAATATCGTAACGGCGCCAATATTGAATTATTGAGTAAACATAATTAGGGCTTCAATCGAGCCCTACTAGCAAATTACTTACACATGAGTTTGATGTTAAACATCTTCATAAAATAAAATAGAGAGGAAAGAATAAACCCGGAGATATTTCCTGGACGAGTAGTCAATTCGTCTCAAAATCCCTCTTAGACTATCCTCCCCTTATTTCTGTGTTTCCAAGCCGATTTATAGAATTTAGAAACATATGGAAACCCTAAAACTCATAAAGAAAACCCTAAGTTTATTTTCAAAATGGGACCAGCCGCCATACTGCGCGAGTGCACTCGATCGCAGCATGGTGCGCTCGATCACATTGTTATGATCGATCGCAGTCTCTTGTGTTCGATCGCACTAACAGACTCCAGATTTTTGCTCTTTAAGCCTGATAATTCCATAATGCTCCATTTTCTTCAAAAACCTAGAAAAACACAGAAAACACAAACAAAAAAAAAATAGCATGAAATAACACAATTAGGAACTTAATAAATGTAAATTAAGGGGCTTAAATACGAATATTTAAGCACTTATCAACTAGTTCAAGGACCCAGTCGACTAGTGTCATACAAAAGGCCTGGAGTCAAAATTTTGAAAATTTCCTAGTCAACCCAGTCAGCTAGTAGGGTACATCCAGTCGACTGGTATCTCACTGCCAGATTACCTAGTTGACTGGTATCCCAACCCAGTCAACTGATATGTCACAATGTCCTCAAAATATGAAGGACTCAGTTGACTGGTACCCTAACCTAGTCGACTGGCATCACGATACTATATATAATCGCTTCAGATTTTCAGAAATTTTACGTCATTTTTGCAAACCCTAAGCTTTCTTTCTCTAGAAAATCTTTGATTTTAAACCACAATATCCTAAAATAACTCCATAGAACCTTCAATTATACCTCAAATCATCTATTTTTCAAGTTTTCACTGTTGAAAACTCCACATTTCCCAAAATCTCTTTCCAAACAAATTTTTCACAAAATGTCTGAGAGAATCCGGATAAAGACCATCGTTGCCGGACCTCACGCACCTACAAGGCCCCTATCAAAGAAGTCTAAGACATCAAACACCAAGGGAAAAGAGTGGTCAGTTCATTGAGCAAGATGACATGGATCAAATTCGATGAGTCCTTATTTTGGAACCTCACCGCCAATAAAAGGTATATGATAAGTGCCAAATATTGCATATTTTGGCCCCATAATTTACATTTGTTAAATCTTTAGCTGTGTCCTAATCTGATATTTTGTGTTACTTATATGATTTTTAATGTTTTGTAGGATTTCAAAAGAAATTAGGGATTTAATGTGAAAAAAAAGTAAAAGCTGAAATCTACTGTTGCAATCGAGCACAGGAGACCTGCGATCGAGTGTAACAGCGCTCAAATATTTATTTATATGTTTAGCTTAGTAATTGTTACTTTAGGTTGTTTTTTCGTTGTTTTACAGGTTTACAAGCACCTGGATAGGAGTTTCACTAAATTGTCAGAATTGTCTGTATAGATCAGTCATTTTTGCGGATTAAACTATATTGATTCAGGAAGAACCAGGAGATGAGCCATATATAATTGGAAAGATCGAGATGTCTATTTTTTGGAGAATTTACGGCTCATAAATATGATTTTTCTAGAGAAAGTTATGGCAGTTTTAGTAGACAAAGGCCAGGCTGTGCATGATTTCAGCGTGACAGAAGTGATTTTTGTGGATTAAACTGTAATGATTCAGGAAAAAACAGAAGATGAACCATATATGCTTGGAAAGATCTGGATGTCTATTTTTTGGAGAATTTTACAGCTCGTAAAATGATTTTCTAGAGAAATTTATGGCAGTTTTAGTAGACAAAGGTCAGGCTGTGCATGATTCCAGCGTGGGTAGAAGTTTTGAATGGCATGTGAAGGCTTAAATCACACATCCCACATCAGTTGGAAACACATTCTATATCTCACATCCCACAGCGATTAGAAACACATTGCACTCATGGAGAGTCCCTATAAAAGCCCCATTTCACTTCATCTTCAAGGTGTGAAATCTCGGAGGCTTCTCTACCAAGGTGTGCAATCTTGGAGGCTTTGCTACCAAGGGGTACAATCGGGAGGATTTTGCTACCAATCAGGGGAAACACCGCACAGCAGCTGTGAGTGGAATTTCTCTCTCTATATATTATTAGTTTTAATTTATTTCATTTGAGTTTTAAAGTTTAATGTTTAGTACTTTAATTGTTAAATTTATTTTCATAATCATGAGAGGCTAAAACCTTCATCTAAGGTTGATGATGAAGCCTCGCTATTTTTTAGCATTATATTTTCAGATATGTTCGTACAATTCCAATATTTTTTATTGATGTTCTATTTCAATTCAATTGTTTGAGTAAATTCTCATGATTGATTATTTTGTTTATAAATTGTTCAAATTGGATATTCCATGTGTTTCATCTTACGGATACAGCGAATCATCCAAAGTTAATTGGATATCCATTGTGATTCTAAAGTAAACGGATACATTGGATTATTTGGTTTAATTAGGGTATTCATTGTGATTTGTATATTGATGGATTCATAGAATTATTTGATAAAATTACTTTTATATAGAACATGAAGATATATGCTTTACTTTGGTGGGGTGGATTCAGAAACCTTAGTGCTTTTATCATTTGTTTTTTTAAATCAATTTAGTTTAGTTTATATTCTTTGCACAACATAGTTCAAAATTTGGAATTAGGTTAAAATAGATATAGTTTAGATAAAAATCTAGTTTCACGACACAAATACCTGTGGATTCGACCTCACACTTGCACACACTATATTGCAAACGACTCGTGCACTTGCGAGTAATTTAAAACTCACAACAAGTTTTTGGCGTCGTTACCGAGGATTTGTTTTGTTTGTGAAAATTAAATTTTTGTCTGAATTGATTTTATTTTTCTACTAGTTTAGTTAGCATTTTTGTTTTATTTTTGCAATTTTATTTGAGTTTATTTGTTTCTATGTGCAATTGCCTAAAAAATAAATAAATAAATAAAAATAAAAATTATAGAGATGGGGGACAATTTAAGGAAGGCAAAACATACACATTGAAATCGCATGTCATACCTCACACAAATATGTGCTAATTTGCTCGTGTTAGATTGGCTCAAACATGTGAATTCTCAAATGCCCAAAGTAAGTAATAAAGTTTTAAAACTCTATCATCAAATCATGTGTTCAAAATTTTAAGCTCACCAATGAAATCACATCACAATATTTGTTTAGATCGACTAAAATTTCAAAATAACATGAGCATGCATTTAACTTTTTTTTTTAAATGAAGAAAAACAATAACAAATTAGGAAAAAGTGTGTGTAATGTGTCTCCCATACCCCCAAACCTAAATTACACATTGAACCTAATGTGTGAATAATATGGAAAAAGCTGACCTGGGATATGAAGAACTATCTGGACTTGGTATGGCTAATAGCATACCCCCAAACTTGAACTGAAGTACGCGTTATCCCTGAAAAATAAAGACTGGAAAACAAAAAAAAAACACTAGAAATAAGCAGTAACAATAAATATGTAAAATAATAAACAAACGAAAAGGATATGTTGTGGGGTGCCTCCCACGAGCGCTAAGTTTAACATCTTCAGCCAGACCCAACATTAGTAATCGTGCCCAGCTAAGTGCTTCACCATCTGATCAATAAATGGGAGTGGAAGATGATCATTCCTTGTGGCAGCAGTCAACTTACGGTAGTCTATACTCACTCTCCATCCTGACTGCACACTAGTTAGAACCAACTCGTCGTCTTTATTCATCACTACCGCCAATCTAACCCACTTTAGTACGACATGAAATGGGCTCACCCACTCACCATCAAAGATTGGATAAATGATCCCTACATCCAATAGCTTAATCACTTCAGTCCTCACAACCTCTTGCATAGCTGGGTTGAGCCTTCTTTGTGGCTCCTTCGATGGCTTGGCATTCTCCTCCAAATGTATCTTGTGCATCACCACCGAGGGGTTGATTCCCTTGATATCCTCAATAGTCTAGCCGATAGCTTCATTGTGCTCTCTTCAAACGTCCAATAATTTATCCACTTGAGCATAAACCAAATCTGAAGCTATAGTCAAAGGCAAAGAATCTGTTGGACCTAGGAACTTATACTTAAAATTGTCCGGTAAAGGCTTAAATTCCTTCTTGAGGGGTTCAGGTGCTGTGGTCTCCTCCGTCTCACTGCTCTTCTGAGGAGCAGACTCCAAAGTAGCATTTGCTTGCTCAAATAACTTATCCAAATCCAAATCTTCTTCAAACTGAGCAAAGCGGCCTCCAGGGGGTCCTCAATGCGAGATTCATCTACAATCTTCTTCGTGTCACTGCTCTTCTGAGGAGCAGACTCCAAAATGGCATTTGCTTGCTCAAGTAACTTATCTAAATCCAAATCCTCTCCAAACTAAGCTAAGCGTGCCTCCAGAATGTCCTCAGACTCCCCTCCTTTCTCGGGCGCTTGTAATCTGTCAGAGTAAGGCACTTTAGATACAAACAACCTAGGGAGATCTTTAATAATAGGTGTGGTTGTAGATGGCTCAGCATCTCTCTTTTCCTTGTTTCCACTTTCTTGCCCTTGTTGCATAGCAGGGTTCTCTTCCACTTGATTGTCCACTTGTCTCCCAGTCCTCAATGGGACAATCGATTGCACTTAATCCTGCTCGTGCATAGGAGTTGATGAATTTCCCACCGCAAACTGTTCCTTTGGGTTAGGCTCAGGTTGACTGGGGAACCTTCTTTTCTCTCCTTCACCCAAGTGACTTACGATTTGACCCGTTTGACTCTCTAGCTTGGAAATCTCTTGGGTGTTTACTACTCCTCACTTTGCTTATGGATTGGCTGATCATCTTCCTGAAATCATTTAGGGCATCCTCTGATGATTGTGAAACCGACACTGGCACTTGAATGGGAGCTTGGTAAGCGGGTGATGGTGCTGGATAGGCTGAGTGACCATAACTTGGAACTGGTGGAGGAAATTCGGGAGGGTATTGATTGTGAGCATGATAAGGGGCTCCTCCCTGATTCATCAGTTGGTTCTGCGTCCATGAAAAATCAGGGCGGTTCTGCCACCCTGGATTGTACATATCGGAGTAAGATCCATTTGATTGCCACGAATAGTCATTGAAAGCGTTCATTTGTTCCATGGGATACTCGACAAAAGCCGACGTAGATGGAAAATTCTATGCTGAATGCATAGGACTAGCACAGATGGAACAACTATCAACATTGAATGTATTGGTTGTATTAATGGACTGGCCGGTCATCTTCATGAAATCCTTGAGAGCGTCCTCTAAAGACTGTGAAACCGGTGCTGGATTCATCCACATTTTTAAATTTTTTTTTATATATCTATAATTTTTTTATAGGCCAATGCAAATAGAAACAAATAAAATAAAATAAAATAAAATTGTAAAAATAAAAATCAAACAAAAAGTGCTAACTAACTAGTAGAAAAATAAAATCAATTCAGACCAAAAATTTAATTTTCACAAACCAAACAACTCCCCAGCAACGGTGCCAAAAACTTGTTGTGAGTTTTAAATTACTCGCAAACACACGAGTCCTTTGCAATATAGTGTTGTGGAAGTGCGAGGTCGAATCCACTGGGAATTGCGTTGTGAAAATGTAATTTTATCTAAACTAAACTTATCTTAACCTAGTTCTGAGTTTTAAATTATATGTTGCAAAACAAATAAAAACTAAACTAAATTGATTTAAAACTAATAATAAAGACACTAAGGTTTCTGAATCCACCCCACCAAAGTTAAGCATATATCTTCATGTTTTAAAAATAGCTTATCAAAACATTCCATAAATCCAACTTAAAACAAAAAACAACAAATATCTCAATTAAACCAAAAGCATCCAATGTATCTACTTTTAACAAATCACAAAGGAAATCTAATTTAATGAAAAAAAATTGACATATCCATCAGATGAAACACACGGAATATCCAACAGAGCAATTTAAACGTAATCAATCATAAGATTTTACTCAAATAATTTACAGAACATTTATACTAAAAAAAATCAAAATTGCATAAACAAATCTGAAACTATTATGTCAAACAATGGCGAGGCTTCATCTTCAACCTTAGTTGAAGATTTTATCCACTTATAATCATGAAAGTAGAGTTCATAATAAAAGTGCTAAACATTAAACTAAAAAAAAAAGCAGAAAATTAAAACTGACTATACATGGGAGAAATTCCACTCGCTGTTAGGCGGCGCTTCCCCTCGTGATAGCAAAGCCTTCGGGATCCACCAGAATGCTAGCAGACGTCCATCGGATTACACCAAATAGCACCAAGAATTGCACACTAAAGATGAAGTGAAGAGGGGCTTATATAGGGAAACATCACAAGTGCAATGTGTTTCCAATTTGATGTGGGATACTGTAAATTCCAGCTTTCGCTCTTTGACATTTGTCTACTAAAACTGCCATAACTTTCTCTAAAAAAATTATTTTATTTATCCGTAAAATTCCCCAGAAAATAGACATCCGGATCTTTCCAAGAATATATGGCTCATCTCCTGGTTCTTCTTGAATCAATACAGTTAAATCCTCAAAAATGGATGATCTATCACGCTGAAATCATGCACAGCCTGACCTTTGTCGACTAAAACTGACATAACTTTCTCTAGAAAAATCATTTATTGATCCGTAAAATTCTCCAGAAAATAGACATCTGGATCTTTCCAAGAATATATGGCTCATCTCTTGATTCTTCCTGAATCAATACAGTTTAATCCTCAAAAATGGATGATCTGTACGAGCAATTCTGGCAATTTAGTGAAACTCCTTCCCAAGCTTGTAAACCTATAAAACAACGAAAAATAAGTCAAAGTAACAAATTCCTAAGCTAAAAAATGTAAATTAAGTGGCCAAAATATGCAATATTTGGCACTCATCAATGGGGGACAATTTAAGAAAGGCAAATCAACCGGAGACTGTGGATGAATCAAGCATTGAGGACCCCTTGAAGGCATGCTTTGCTTAGTTTGGAGAGGATTTGGATTTGGATAAGTTACTTGAGCAAGAGAATGCCATTTTGGAGTCTGCTCCTCAGGAGAGCAATGAGACGAAGGAGACTGTGGACGAATCAAGCATGAGGACCCCCTGGAGGCATGCTTTGCTTAGTTTGGAGAGGATTTGGATTTGGATAAGTTACTTGAGCAAGTGAATGCCATTTTGGAGTCTGCTCGTCGGGAAAGCAGAGAGACGGAGAATACCATAGCACTTGAGCCCCCGAAGAAGGAACTTAAGCCTTTACCAGAAAATCTTAAGTTTAATTTCCTAGGTCCAGTAGATTCTTTACCTGTGATTATAGCTTCAGATTTAGTTGAGGCTCAAGAGCAGAAATTATTGGACGTTTTAAGAGAGTACAAGGAAGCTATCGGCTGGACTATTGAGGATATCAATGGGATCAGCCCCTCGATGGTGATGCATAAGATACAGTTGGAGGAGAATGTCAAGCCATCGAGGGAGCCATAGAGAAGGCTCAACCCAACTATGCAAGAGGTTGTAAGGACTGAAGTAATAAAGTTGTTGGATGCAGGATTCTGGACCGTCTGGCTGAAGACGTAAAACTTAGCGCTCATGGGAGGCACCCCACAGCATATCCTTTTGTTTTTATTGTTTTTTCATATTTCTTGTTACTGTTTATTTTTAAAATTTTTTGTTTTCCAGTATTACTTTGGTATTTCTTTTTCAGGGACAATGTGTGCATCAGTTCAAGTTTAGGGGTGTGCTATGAGCAATGTCAGTCCAGCTAGTTCTACATCTCTCAGGTTAGCTCTTTCTATATTATTCACACATTGGGGACACTGTGTACTTTAAGTTTGGGGGTATGGGAGACACATTCACACACACTTTGTCCCAGTTTTTTTAATATATTATTCAAAAGATAAATGCATGTTCATGATTGTTTTGAAATTTTGATTGATCTAAACAAATATTGTGATGTGATTTCATTAGTGAGCTTAAAATTTTGAACATATTATTTGATAATAGAGTTTTAAAGTTTAGTTACTTTCTTTAGGTATTTAAGAATTCACATGTTTTATCTAATCTGACACGAGCACATTAGCACATAATTGTGTGAGGTATGACATGTGATTTTCATGTGTATGTTTCCATGGCTTAACTGAAACTGGATGACTTGTTAGATGAACACTTTGGCATAAACAAATAACAAATAAAAAAAAAGAAAATGCTCATGATGATCATTAATAAACTTTTCACTGAGTAACTGGACCTCTTGCCTCAGTAAGCAGTGAGTGTTCACGTCAAAAGGTAGGAATTTTGCTCATAATGATCATTGATAAACTTTCCACTGAGTAACTAGACCTCTTGTCTCAGTAAGCAGTGAGTGTTCACGTTAAAAGGTGAGAATTTTGCTTGGTAGTATTAAGGCCAGTTTAGTTTCGTTGCCTTTTTTACTCGAGTTACTAAGTCCTTAGGGGTGTCTTTACAACTATTGCCCTAAAACCATCTGGTTTAGGAGTCATTGACTCAACACTCACTACATGGGTCATTTAGAAAGCTTAAGGGAACTAAACATGGCGAGCCTCATAATAAAAGAAAGAAGGAAATAAAACTATGTCATTGTTGTTCATTCTGATGGGAAATTCTATGAATCTTGAGACATGGAGACATTGCACATTAGAATTATTTGGAAGCTTCGTATTTATGTGCTAGTTCACTTTACACTGATTTGAGCTTGTGATGCCTCAGCCAGCCTTTTGTAAGTAATTAGACTTTAACATTTATATTCAATGCGAAGATGGGTTTATTTTTTAAGCTTGCTCATGAATAAATATTATGGTTTTGTATGATACTTAAATTTTTGGATACCATGAATGATGGATTTATCTTTTTGTTCTTTTCTTTTCATTTAGTTTTTTTTTATTTTGTTTTGCTAAAGGACTAGCAAAATGTAAGTTTGGGGATATTTGATGAGTGCCAAATATTGTATATTTTGACCCCTTAATTTACATTTGTTAATTCTTTAGTTGTGTCCTAATTTGAAATTTTGTGTTAGTTCTATGATTTTTAATGTTTTGTAGGATTGCAAAGGAAATTGAGGATTTAATGTGAAAAAAAATGCAAAAGCTGGAATCTACAGTTGAGATCGAGCACAGGAGACCTACGATCGAGCGCAACAGTGCTCAAGTATTTATTTATATGTTTAGCTTAGGAATTTTTTACTTTGAGTTGTTTTTTCGTTGTTTTACAGGTTTACAAGCACTTGGAAAGGAGTTTCACTAAATTACCAGAATTGCCCTTATAGATCAGTCATTTTTGCGGATTAAACTGTATTGATTCAGGAAGAACTAGGAGATGAGCCTTATATACTTGAACAGATCCAGATGTCTATTTTCTAGAGAATTTTACGGCTTGTAAATATGATTTTTCTAGAGAAAGTTATGGCATTTTTAGTAGACAAAGGTCAGGCTGTGCGTGATTTCAGCGTGGTAGAAGTGATTTTTGCGGATTAAACTATAATGATTCAAGAAGAAACAAGAGATGAACCATATATGCTTGGAAAGATCCGGATGTCTATTTTCTGGAGAATATTACGGCTCATAAATATGATTTTTCTAGAGAAAGTTATGGTAGTTTTAGTAGACAAAGGTCAGGCTATGGATGATTTCAGCATGGGCAGAAGTTTTGAAGGGCATGTGAAGGTTTAAATCCCACATCGGTTGGAAACACATTGCACTCATGGAGTTTCCCTATAAAAGCCCCATTTCACTTCATCTTCAGGGTGTGCAATCTCGGAGGCTTTGCTACCAAGGGGTGCAATCTGGAGGATTTTGCTACTAATTGGGGGAAGCGTCGCACAGCAGCTGCGAGTGGAATTTCTCTCTCCATATATTGTTAGTTTTAATTTATTTCTTTTGAGTTTTAAAGTTTAATGTTTAGCACTTTAATTGTAAAATTTATTTTCATAATCATGAGAGGCTAAAACTTTCATCTAAGGTTAAAGATGAAGCCTCGCCATTGTTTAGCATTATATTTTCAGATATGTTCGTACAATTCTGATATTTTTTATTGATGTTCTATTTCAATTTAATTGTTTGAGTAAATTCTTATGATTGATTATTTTGTTTATAAATTGTTCAAATTGGATATTCCATGTGTTTCATCTGACGGATACAGCGAATCATCCAAAGTTAATTGGATATCCATTGTGATTCTAAAGTAAACGGATACATTAGATAATTTGGTTTAATTAGGGTATTCATTGTGATTTGTATATCAATGGATTCATGGAATTATTTGATAAAATTACTTTTATATAGAACATGAAGATATATGCTTTACTTTGGTGGGGTGGATTCAGAAACCTTAGTGCCTTTATCATTTGTTTTATTAAATAAATTTAGTTTAGTTTGTATTCTTTGCACGACACAGTTCAAAATTTAGAACTAGGTTAAAATAGGTTTTGTTTAGATAAAAATCTATTTTCATAATGCAAATCCCTATGGATTAGACCTCGCACTTGCACACACTATATTGAAAATGACTCGTGCGCTTGCGAGTAATTTAAAACTCACAACAATATACCTCCATCGTACACCATAAGAAAATCATGACAGGCAGATTCGTTGATTTTGATTATATTCGTCATGAAAACTTTGACATTTTACATGCTTTTAAGGCTATTCACCTAATGTGACTTGTGAAAATACACCAAAAATACTATCAACGCTTCATCCACTAATTCTATGCCAACATGGTCAAACCGAGCCCATTAGCTCTTCGTTTTAAGACCAATGTGATTAGTATAGAATTTGAAGTCAATATCGACCTTATGGTAAAACTACTGAGAATCCCTGTGGGAGGGGTCCAGTTGTGTCTAGATGGATGGCTAGACAATTTTTACTATGAAGAGGCTTGTCAAATTGTTACAGGCGACCCTAACTATATCTTTTAACCCACCACATTTCACCAATGTAATGACATGCCCCTCGATTTCAAATTGTTCAATCTCATACTGAGTTAGACCATCCACCCAAGACTCGGGAGTCAGGGCTATATGTCCAAAATAGACATAGTATTGATTTGGTGCCTCCCATACGAGATGCTCATCACCCTGATCATCGAGCACTTCCATGTCCTTTACCTGCCTCAGAAGCTCAAGATATCGTCCCTAAGGACATTATTAATGTCTCCTCACTAAGGAATATGGGGTGCTTAATCTAAGATGGTATGATCTACTCCAAGGTTAGGAGGAATATATGAATTAGTGATGACAACAGTAGCAAGGAATACAACGACGACGAGATGTCGGGTGATGTAGCTCCTCCCACTGCCATGGACACTAACCCTAGTCCCTAACATGCTATCTATGGTAGCTCTAAGGGTGGTCAGGCTAGATATGATGACCTACTACAGGCTGTTGCGAGCTTCCAGTTGTCCATGTAGTCCAGGTTCCAGAGCTTGAGCTCTACAATCGACCATATGTGTCACAACCTCTTCACACTCCGAGACAATTTCGAGTTACACCGGGAGCACATAGAGGGCTCTTTGGCTGAGATTCGGGATCTTCTTCTGGACAGCTTTGATTCCCCCACTCACTGAGTCTTTTGCTTTATCTCTTTTGTTATTGATGTATAGCTCCTTAGATATTTTAGCACGAACATTCATTTTCTTTGTATACATTCATGTGCTTATACTCGATTTTTAGCTTCCTAAAAGCTCATGATGAATGGATATAACTATATACTTTCTTATTTATACTTGTTTAGACTTTAGCTTATGTATATGCTTTAATTTTGAGCTATATGGTTGGTTGGTTTGAGCTATTCGTGCTCATCTATATGCTTTAACTGGTAACACTTATGTGCACACTTCTGATTCTTCCCGGGAAGTCTTCCCAACTCTGAATCTGCCCAATTTTTTCACACAAGTTTGCTAATTCTTTATCTTCATGTTTGTGGTGACTAAATTACATATTTTTCAATTTTACAACCCATTTCCTTCTATTTTCAAAACGGGGGAGAAAAATAGAAAAATCTGGTGTAAAGCTTTCGAAAACCAAGATAGCATAAATTTAGGGGGAACATTGCCCCGAACATGTTGAAAACAGTAAAATAGTCTTACATTTCTTGGTTTGGATTGATATAACTATATATGAATTGTATTTGGAATGCTTACAGGTTGGTTTTATTAGAAAAACAGAGGAAACTTTGTCCAAATTTTTCAAAAACCCAACACTTAGTTTTTTAAACTGTTGTTTCTCTCTTTAGTTTTGTCATCATCAAAAATGGGTAGATTGTTGACTAATATTTGATTTTAATAATGAAAAAAAACTACTCTAATTATACTAACAGTTTTATCTAAGTTTTTAAGCCATAAAAGCATTCAGTACAGAAACAAGAGGCAAGAACTCAACACGTTCAGACACCAAAAGAAGACAGGAGATCTAGAATAGGCACTAAGGTAATTAAATCAACTGTAAATCTCTAGTATTCAATTACTTAGCTTAATCTATGACTCAATTTAACAAAAAACTTTGACAAAACTATAATACAAAAAGTTTCTAAGTCAAAAATGATTTTGTAACATGAAAACTAGGTTGAAGGACAACCTAGTCGATTGGATCTACATACCAGTCGACTGGGATATAGGATAGTAGGTTCCCAGTCGACTAGTACTAAGGACCCAGTTGATTGGTAACTTCACCCAATTGACAGGTCTTATGACCCAGTCGACTGGTACTTTCCCTAAACCTAAAAGTGAACATTTTTCACTAGACCTAGTCGACTGGTACAAGGACCCAATCGACTGGTAATTCGAAAATATGATCGTTTGAGACACGAGACTTGAGCATTTAATGCCCCAAACCTACCAAGTCAGTGTCAAGTGGCCATATTAACTCAAGACTATATAAACTCTCTTCAATGAGCATTTAAACAAGGAATATAGTACATTCAATCCACAAAATAGCTCATTAATTCACAAAAGCTTTGAAAAATTTATTGTGAGCCATTCTTCAAGCTTGTTCTTAAAAGAGAGATATTATTCATTTGTAAAAAGTATTCATTGTTATCTCTCTACCATTTACTTTACAGTTAATATAATTTATTGTAAATGGAAAGAGTTAGTGTAACTCTTAGAATGTTTAGGATTAAATACTTCGGTTGTAACTTCCGTGATGAATAGATTATTGTAAAGTTTGTGCAACACCCGTGAAGTTGCTCAACTAACATTTAGTGGATTACTTCAAGGAGGTTCCATGAAGAGAGTGGACGTAGGGTCATAAAGATTCTAATATTGCCGAACCACTATAAACATAGTTTGCATATTCTCTTCCTTAACTCCTTTACTTTCAAGCATATTATTTGGTTGTCTGCTTTGTGTATTAAACTTTTTTTAAAACTTTCAAGTTAATTAGCAAAAAGTTTTTAAAACCCAATTCATCCCCTCACCCCCCCCACCCCTCTTGGGTTTGAACCTCGATTTACACACACCAATGTCCTGATACTACTGTGCCACTCTAACTTACGGATAAATCATTATCCAGCTTATGGATAACTCTAAGCTTATCTATGGGAATATTATTCCTATAACAACTCTTAGTGATCAATCACTCTCCTAATCGGACTCTACTCCGAAACATATATAAATGGGGCTCTCGACACCAAAAGGTACATTAAATTATCACTCACAGCTCGCAGCTTTATACAACTCTCCCTATTCTCAAAAATCCATATTCTAACTTAGGCATTGGAGAGTTCCCTCGGAGGCACATCCCCTCTGGTCCTCCTGAGACTCCTTAGGGTTTATTTTATCTTTGTTTGTGCAGGCTTTGTTTCCCAACCATTTGGATTCTTGGAAGATTTTTTAAATCAACAGATTAGCACCGTCTATGGAGACTCTCTTTTTAATGAAGAGGAAATAACTCATTTGTTATGATGTCGCTCAAGAACACTGCCACTACTGGAGCTGCCAGTATTAGCTAGTGTGTCAGCTCTAACCTTCTTGCAATTGAGGGACATGCTACCTCCGACTAGAACCCTAGTTGTCGATCCAATGAACAGTCTCCACAAGATCAGCATTCCTAGTCCAACCAGCCTCCAATAAACCTAGACATCCAAGTCCCACCAAATCAAGAAGGTCCAAGCCAGTGGAACCCAAGTACTCTTGTTACACAGGGGGAGTTCCTAAAGCTTACTCAGCTCGTAGCCAGCTTGGTAGCAAAACTCAAGGAATAAGCTAACCTCCTTCTTCCATCCCAACAAAACCCTTGACTTATAAGGTGCAATAATCTCGATCATCAAGCTCACGGTCAGTCTACCACTAGTCCTACTCCGGACCCAATGACAAAGTCTCGAGATTTCTCCACGACTAAAAACTACAATGACATAGATCGCAAGCTTAAGGAGATGGACAGAAAACTAAGTGAATCATTTAAGGGGTGAGGCAGCAATATCCTAGATGAGCTCAACTCCAAATACCCTCCATTCACCTAGGACATTCTTGACGCCCCTCTCCTACGGTACTTCAGAATGCCTCTTATCAAGGCCTATGATGGCACGACTGATCCCATGGATCATCTTTATCTCTATAAGACCACCATAATGCTACATTGTCACTCGGATGCAATAGTATATTGGGCCTTTTCTTTGACACTCGAGAAGACTACCAGCACATGGTACTCTCATCTCAAACCAGGAAGCATAAGTTCAACCTCAACCATGCGTTCGCTAGACATTTCCTCAACAGCAAAAGACCACGAAAGATTTCAGAAAGTCTCTTCAACATCATCCAGCACAGAAGAGAAAACTTCAGGAATATATCTCGAGGTTCAATACCACAACATGGGAGATCTGAGATCTGGATCTGATGACCCAATCTATTGCTTTCAAAAATGGGCTCACGTCGGTGTCTTTCAGCTCTGTGCTTACCAAGCACACAGGGATATGAATGAAATCTTTGCCCAGGCTAAAGAGTACATGATTATTGAAGACGACCAAGTATTCCAAAGAGAAATAGAAGAGAGGAAAGAAGAAAATAAGAAGGATTTCACTGAGACAAATGACCACCCATCGAAAAAATCTCGGAAAGAAGAGAATACTAAAGGACCTAGGCAATACGACGACTATACCCCATTGAAGGTGCCTAAGTCTAATATACTGATGAACATTCAGAATTGTGATATTTTCTGCTGGCCCCCAAGACATGCACATCCTAGCAAGCACAAAAATTAATTCGAATGGTGTAGGTTCCATAGGGATCATGGAAATGACACCTAGGAATGTTGGGCACTGAAAAACTAGATTGAGTCACTCATCCACTGAGGATACCTAAAGGAGTATACTGAACCCGGTACGTTCTGAGGTAAAGAAGATTGCCCCTTATAGAATCCTGGATGCCAATTCAGGCAAAATATTGAACGGATGAGCAGACATAACTCCAAACGAAGTGATGGTCAGAGTCCTAAGAAAAGTCTGAGAGAAACGAAATCAAGTCAAACCTGGAATGTTGAAACCCTCCAAAGATTTTATCAATGACAATTTTTTCTTCTTAAATTATGTATTTTTGGCTACTTATCAATAAAATTTGTTATTTCAGAATTCATATTAAATTATTCTACCAAGGATGAAGCCCCGAGCTTCCTCCACCACAGAATCCTCATCAAGTCATCACAATAAGAGTACCAAGCTCCCTCTCTCCTTAGAAACCCTTTCAATCAAAGCTAAGGAGGGAGTGTCGAGTTCCTTCTTTCCTCAGAAACCTTTTCAATTAAGGCCAATGAGAGAATGTTGAGTTTCCTCCATCTTTGGAGATGCCCTAATCTAAGACCGAGAGGAAAACACTTAACTCCTCGGCCCTTTGACAAACAAATGCAAAGAAAAGAAAACTACACAGTAAAATATTGGAGAAAGATATACTAAAGGGGTCTACGCCCATATCATTCATTAAAGGATAAGTTCTATGGCGCTATTGACCTTTCTTACAAAGTAACAAACCACCCATTCTCATTACTTGGGAAATTTTTACAAGAAAAAGGCACTCATCCTCGGACTTATCTCCTAACTCCGAGGTGTTTATCTCAATATTGTTCCCCTCGGACTCATCTTATACATCTGAGGAGCTTGCCTCAATATTGACTTCCTTAAACTCATCTCTTAACTCCGAGGAGTTTACTTTAAGATCTTCCTACTCAAACTCTTATAGCTCCAATGAGCTTACCTCAAGCTTGTATTCTTTGGACTTGTTGGAGTTTTGTCCAAGGATTAAACAAAGAAGAAGAATGAAGTTCAGCATGTACAAAGTATGCACACCAGTGTGTGTCACGGCCCAGCTCTTACCAGGCCACGGTGCCCAAAATGGATGCAAGGTGTGGTGGTTTAGCCTTGCCTTGAGCCGTAGCCTGCCCTGTTTTGGTCCGTGGCTTGAAGGCACACTAATGCACATTGATTTAGCAATTCAAAGGGTGCGTGAGGCATGTTAAAAATGCATAGCTTTACTAAGGATTGATGAAGGGCTATAAATGATTAGTCTTCTAGATTTAAGGGTGGATATTGACCCTCAAGATTGGACAAGAAGTTGGTACACTATATAAAGGGTCACCTAGCTTCATTATGACATAACTTGTGAAAACTTATTATTAGAATTAAGATCAATTGTAAGAGTACAAAGACACTAAACTCAAGAGAGATTCTGTAGAGAGGTTAGTTATTTAGAAAAAGAGAGTAGAATAGAAAGGGATTCAAGGGCTTGTAAGTGGAATTTTTTTGGGAAAATTCCCATGCTAGTTCTTATCACTTTCTTCTTCTTCTTCTTTTGTTCTTTAAGAACCTGTGAGTTATTGGAAAGGTGTTGCTAATTATAAAGAACTTCATTGATAAGATAATGCAGAGAGCTCGGAGGAGCTCATGGAGACGTAGGCACATTGCCGAACCTCGTCAACAAATTTCTTGTGTTCTTTTCCTTCTTAATTTGATTGATTGTTGTCTCTTTTCTTTGGACAAGTCACTCTAGACTTGGGTGTTTGGAGGTGATATAAAATCACCTCCTGGGCATCAGTTAAAGTGGTTTCCCAACAGTGGTATTAGAGCTTGCACAGCTGGGTATCGGAGCAAGAACAGAAGGTATCGGAGCAAGACTCCAAGAATCAAAGAACAAACTTCTTGGGTGATTCAAGAACGGAGTAAAGATCAAGATCAGGTCGTGTTCTTGAGGGTGATTCAAGAACGGTGTTGAGATCAATCTTCGATCATGTTCTTGAGATTTAGAAGAAGCTGGAAAGCATTTGTGGGTGCTGCACAAATCTAGGATCATTTCTGCAAGATGGGTTCAAATTTCATTGTTGAGAAGTTTGATAGAAATGGAGATTTTTCCCTGTGGAAGCAAAAGATCAAGGCTGTTCTTATACAACAGAAGGTGGACTTAGCTATTAGAGAAGATTATGCTCTTCTAGCAAGTATCACGGAAGACCAACGGATTGAGATAAAGAAGATGGCATATAGCACCATCTTCGTACACATGTCGGATAGTGTCACAAGGGAGTGCAAAGACTCGGAAGATCCTACTATCATATGGAAGAAACTAGATGAGTTATTTCTTACTAAAACTCTCCCTAACTAGATTTATCTTCTTAAAAGAATCTTTACTTTTAAAATGGATCCTAATAAAAAGTTGCAATATAATCTTGATGTCTTTAATAAACTAGTTCAAGATTTGGCTAGTTGTAGTATTAAATTCCCGGATGAACAATTGGATGTTATGTTATTAAATTCTCTTCCTGATTGTTTTGATAGTTTAATTAATGCAATTGAATATGGAAGAGATACACTAACCAAGGAAATTGTGGTCAATGCTATAAGGGCTCATGATTTCAAAGCCAAGAGTAGGGAGGCATCAAGTGGGGAAGGGTTGTTCGTTAGAGGAAGGCCATCAACTCGGAATGGCAGTAGCATTCATGGTAACTACCGGGAGAAATCAAGAGGTAGAGGGCAGAGCCATGGGAGATCACATTCCAAACCGAATTTTGGAGGAAGGCAATGCTTCTACTGCAACAAGGAGGGTCACTTCAAGAAAGATTGCAAGAAGAGGTTGTGAGATGAGAGAGGGAGAAGCCATACCAACAATGGAGAGGCTTTGGTTGCCAAAAGAGAACAGCAAGATGGTGTTCTTGTTGTGTGCTCAAATGTGAGCAGGCAGCGAGGCAGCGAGAAATGGATTCTGGATTTCGGTTGCACTTATCACATGTGCCCTCACAAGGAATGGTTCAAGAATTTCAAGGAGATCAATGATGGAAGGGTTTTCTTAGGGAACGAAAATTCTTACCAAGTGAGGGGGATAATAGACATCTAGTTAAGGATATTTGATGGAGTCACAAGGCTGCTGCGAAATGTAAGGTATCTCCCGAATTTGAGGAGGAATTTGATCTCATTGAGGCAGCTGGATTCCATGGGGTATATATACAAAGCTGAAAGAGGAAAGATCAAGGTAACCAAGGGTTCTTTGATAGTGTTCAAAGCAGCAATCAAAGATGGACTTTATGAGATGATCGGTGAGACAGAAATCAAGGGCAGCAAGCTTGATGGTTGAGATGGATAAGGCAGCACTTTGGCACAATCACTTGGGACATATGAGTGAAAAGGGGTTGCAAGTTCTTAGCAAGGATGGCCTACTTGGTGGTGACAAAGTAGAGAAACTGGATTTCTGTGAGAGTTACATTCTTGGGAAGCAACATCGGGTCAGCTTCAATACCAGAGTGCACAAGTTTAAAGGGATTCTTGACTACATCCATGCAGAACTTTGGGGACCAGCAAGGACACCAACATAGGGAGGTAATCGTTACTTCCTGTCTTTAATTGATGATTATTCAAGAGTAGTTTGGGTTTATTTACTTAAAAATAAATCGGATGCTTTGAATAAATTTGTGGTGTGGAAAAACTTGCTGGAGACTGAAATAGGCAGGGTAGTTAAGGTGTTAAGAACCACTAATAGTTTAAAATTTTTTAGTAAGGATTTTGATAAATTCTATGAATTAAATGGCATTCTAAGATATAGAATGGTTATGAAAATCCCTCAGCAAAATGGAGTTGCTGAGAGGATGAATAGAACCCTTATGGAAAACGTTAGGTGCATGTTAATTGGGTCTGGTTTACCAAAATATTTTTGGGGAGAAGTTTTGTTTACAGCTGCATACTTGGTTAATAGATCACCCTCTAGGGCTTTAGACCCTTAAAACTCCCATAGAGATGTGGAGTGGAAAACCTTCTGAGTTGAACAACCTTAGAATTTTTGGATGTGCTGCATATGCACATCAAAAGGATGATAAACTTAACCCAAGGTCTAGAAAATGTGTGTTTCTAGGGTATGGTGATTGGGTTAAGGGGTATAGGTTGTGGTCCTTAGAACCAAAAGGAATGAAACTCATAATAAGTAGGGATGTTATTTTTAATGAACTGTTATTTCCCTACTTGCATAAAACTAACCCTGCAGGGGCTAGTGAGCAAACCAGACCAGAATATTTGGAGCATCGCATCAAGGAGAATTAGGTTCAGGTAGAGCAAGGAAGGCAAGAGGGTTCGGACCAGGTAGAGCCCATTAATGAAGGTCATGCTCAGGATACTCAAGAGGAGACTGAACTAGAAAAGGTTGATGCAGCAAGTAAGAATGACTACCAGCTCACAACGGACCGAGAAAGAAGGGTGGTTAGACCACTTTTGTGATATAGGTTTGCGGATGCTAATGTAGCAGCTCCTTGGACAGAAGGAGAGGTTGAACCAGAAACTTACATGGATGCTATGGAGTGTAAGGATTTGTCAAAGTGGCAGCTAGTTATGGAGGAAGAAATGAATTCTTTGAGAAAGAATAACCCTTGGGTATTGATGCGCAAACCAAAAAATAGAGAGTTGTGGATTGTAGATGGATCTACAAGATTAAAAAAGGGAACACTCCAGGGGATGAAATCCGGTATAAAACCAGGTTGGTGGCCAAGGAGTTCACACAAAGAGAAGACATAGACTTCACCGAAATATTCTCACCAGTTGTGAAATACAAGACAATCAGGATAGTGTTAGCATTGGTGATCCAATTCAATTGGGAAATCGAGCAAATGGATGAGAAGACAGCGTTCTTACATGGAGAGCTTAATGAGACCATTTATATTAGGCAACCCGAAGGCTATGAGAAAGAAAAGTAGGGACATTTTGTGTGCCAACTGAAGAAATCTCTATTTGGCCTGAAGCAATCACCTCGGCAATGGAATAAAAGGTTCGATTCCTTTGTAACCAGCCTGGGTTTCATAAGGAGCTACTATGATTCGTGCTTGTATTATAAGGGACACAAGGTCGAGGAAGTGGTGATCATCCTGATCTATGTTGATGATATGTTGCTGGTTGGGAGCAGTATAGAGAGGATAAAAAAATTGAAGACTCAACTCAGTAAGGAGTTTGAGATGAAGAATCTTGGCCATGCACAGAAAATCCTTGGGATGTGTATCATCCGGGAAAGGGAGAGAAACAAATTGAAGATCTCTCAAGCTTCCTATATAGAGAAGATGATATCTAAGTTCTCTATGGAAGATAGCAAACCAGTGAAGGTTCCCCTTGCTGGTCATTTCAAGTTCTCTAGCGATCAATGTCCAAGATCGAATGAGGAGAAGAAGGAAATGGAAAATATCCCCTACTCTAGTGCGGTTGGTTCTGTAATGTTCGCTATGGTAAGCACTAGACCTGATATTGCTCATACAATAAGTGTCCTTAGTAGGTTTATGAGTAATCCCGAAAAGGAGCATTGGCTTAGGATGAAGTGATTGCTAAGGTACTTGAAGGGAAGCCCAGATGTGGGGCTGGTTTATAAGAAGAGGGGTAATTCCATCTGCCTTTAGGGTTATGCTGATTCAGACTATGGAGAAAATCGGGATAAAAAGAGATCGATTACTTCCTACTTCTTTAATTTAAATGGATGTTGTATAAGTTGGAAGGCTCAATTGCAGCCGGTGGTAGCATTCTCAACAACCAAGGTTGAGTACATAGAAGCTACAGAAGCCATCAAGGAGGCTATGTGGTGCAAAGGGTTATTGGAAGAGTTGAAGGTACTAGAGGAGCAGGTTGTGGTGTATTCGGATAGCCAAAATGCATTACATTTATGCAAGAATTTGGTGTTCCATGAAAGGACAAAGTACATGGATGTTTGGTACCATTTCATTCAAAAAATGTTACGAAAGGATGCATCCATGTGGACAAGGTAGCCACGGAAGAAAACCCCACGGATTTAGGTACTAAAGTTCTACCTCTAAGTAAGTTCAATCATTGACTTGGACTACTTAGGATTGGAGTCGGTTGATATAATGACTCAAAGTGAGTTTGGATCCTGAGTTCTCTGCACAATGGGTTCAGGTTTAATCGCTTAGACAAACGTAGAGATTGTTGGAGTTTTGTCCAAGGATTAAACAAAGAAGAAGAATTGAGTTCAGCATTTACAAAGTATGCACACCAATGTGCGTCGTGGCCCAGCTCTTCCCAGGCCATAGTGCCCAGCAAGGGAGGCAGCCTGGAGGAGGTGTGCGCCACGGTTCAGCCTCCTCCAGGCTGCGGTGCCCAGAATGGATGCAAGGTATGGTGGTTCAGCCCTGCCTTGAGCCGCGATCTACCCTGTTTTGGGCCTCGGCTTGAATGCACACTGATTCTGCAATTCAAAGGTACATGTATCACAACAAATGTCTTCCCATATAAGAGAAACTAATTGTGAAGACCAAGGAGACTTAGGCAAATCCTAATTTGTTATCCATGGCTTATCCATCAAAAGCTTTTGAACCAAGTGATGATTACTACTATTGGATTTTCAAGAATGAAATAAGAACATATGTTGATACATGGGATAGTAAGTACAGGAAAATGAAGGCAAATATCAATAACAAAAATGTAGAGAAAGCAAGTAAGAAAATAAAGAGGAATACTTGACTCTTTGCATCCAAATGTTTTATAAAGCAATAATAAAGCCCATAACTTAGTACTTTTTAGAATTTGGTAAATACATTCTTTACAGTGCTCTACTAAAATGTAATGGATTATTTTAATTAATTCTAGTCTCTTATAATTTACCCTAAATTCTATCAAAGAATGACCATAATTGTATAATTTTCTCTTTTTATTTTTTTTCCTTTGCTCTAACTTTTTCCTAAGTGTAGATACCCAATTTTGCACCATTTGATAAATAATAATCTATCTTCTTAGAATTCTATGAAAATACCAAAGGTAATGAGTTTGTAGCATGGATTGTGTCCCATTCCTCCTAAAGTTCAGTTTCTCACTATTTCAAAGGTTGATTGATATAAAAGAATATGTTAATTATTGAGCCACAAAAAAGACTTTGCCAAAAACCCTCCAATTTAACTATTTGGAGAACCTGACTTTCAAATCTCATCAATTTTTATCTACAAAACCTGAAAACTTATTTTTTTTTTTTTTTTTTTTACAATTCCATAGATACTTTCATTATAGTTCTAATAATATATTATGTGCTTTGATCCTATAAGAGACAATTGCGGAATTATTTTTTTACTGAAATGATGCTGAAACTGGCTGATTTTAATGTTTGGACTCCCATTTAAAATCCAAAATTAATTAGCTCCTCAAACCACTTGGACTTGAAATGAGACTCTCTGGGATTTCCACAAAGTCCAAAAACATCCCAAAAACTTTTTCAGATGAGTTTGCACGGAAAATTTGAAATTAGGATCCAGAAATTGCTTATTTTCCTAATTAGTGCGAGGATTGGAATTAGAAATCATTAAGCACTTGCCTATTATCTTTAGGAAAACCAAAGCTTATTCCTCACCCTAATTGAATCTCCTAAACCTTATAAATATCCCTCTTAATATTCCTAGAATGGGTCTTGGAAGTTCTTTCAACCAACACAAAACCCTAGCATCTAACTAACTAGTGACTCCTTGATGTGATTATCCGCCAATGCTCTCGAGTCATTGGCACGTATCTCGATACCCTATTAAATAATCCATTGAGGAGAATTTATGTTCTTTCAGATTTTCCCATCGATGTCCCTTCGGTTTAGCTCTTCACCATGATTTTCTCATATCATTTCGAGTGGTGATCGCGAGTCACAGTCTCGTATTCCACAATTTGGTGACTTTGTTAGGGAGATTAAACCTAAAATTGAATTCAAATGGAGATTTTATAATTAATTATCTATTAATTGTTTTTCACCCCACTTGCACACACTTCTTTATCAAGACCAAATCTAGGAAACCCTATGGGGAGGATGAAATGGGGCATGGGTGTCCATTCGATACCCAAACATAACCCACGTGGTCCCTCCACCTCATGAAAGTCGTGAAGTCCATTCGATGATGCACACCGAGGGTTTGTCAAGTACCGTTTGACCTTGTTGGAATGCTACCAACTTGGAAGGTATATAGGGCATCCTATGTCATGTTGTACTAACTCAATTGTACTTTGTCTAGATGTTACCATTGAGTCAATAAAATGGTCCAACACCCATAACCTTGCTTGATTTCGTTATTTGAGCATTCCTATTAGCATGCATAATGTCATTTTCAATCATAGCATTCTATTAATCATGTGCTTATATGTACCTACGCATACCTAGAGTCATCCTATACGAGCTATAAGTCACACAATTGAGTGTAGTTCTTATTCATGGTTGTGCATGCCTAAGGTTTTTTCTTAAACAAACTAAATAAGACACACGATTGAGAAAACTAATAAAGTATATGCTTATACATACCCATGTATGTCCAGGTTTTGCCCCTTGCAAGCCATAAGTCATTTACTCAGTTGGTTCAAATCATGCATTGATTTCCATGGATTGATTGTTTGTTTCTCGATAGGATGCACCACTACCATGTTTTCTTCCCCTATTTCTTGAATATCTATTGAACTCAAATGGTTAATCACATCCACTTTAATTGGAAATTTCTTGAAAGAACTTAAAAGACTAACCACCCACACTATAATGAACTTGAAAAATCAACCATGAATGTTTGCTTGCAATTAACCACACCACCCATGATCATTCGTTGTATGCATTGTTTCCCTAGAAATTCTTGACGTGATTAATTGGCTTGATTATTTTATGCTCGTGTGAGATTTCTTGCATCTAGTATCTTAATTTCTATGGTCACTTTACACATTCATTTTCCCTTTTTGCCTATTATCCTTACATTTTATGATCTTGTGTGAATTTGTTTTATGCTAGAAACATGAAATATGTGTGCTTCTTCGGTATGGCATATGAGATAAGTGAAACTCTTACTGATTTTATGCTTGTTAATGAATCTAATGGCATAATTCACTTCTTTGCATTCACATTGTAATAAGACTAAGATTTCTTGTCACTTCACATTGAATTCTCTCTTCATCTAAGTGAGACATTTTCTTATACACAAAAAAAAAAAAGAGTCTTATTGGAATCAAAGAGAAAAACTAATAAGTTTAAATGCATGAATCACCATGGAAAATATTCACCTCTTGTTTGAATGCCTATTTTACATGTGTGCTCCATGCGGATGGTTAAACATAATGAAGGCATGTTGGTCCCAGTATGAACAAATCATGTAAACACGTGTGAAATGTGAATGCACAAGATAAAATCGATGCATGAAATGTGTCTGGAATGAAGGGAGTCATCTATTTTTTTTGTACAATTCATGTGTCGATGTGCATATTTGTGTTGCTTCGATTGCATGAAAATCTTAGGTGTTCAATTTTAAGATTGGTCCCTTGTGCATGAATTTTTGCATAGGCTTGAATGGTTTTGATAATGTAATGAAATTTCAATCTTGATCCCATTAATTTTCCAATTTGGTCCAAACTTTCAAAAAATCAAAAATCACTTTCTCTTGTAGATCAATAAAGATTTTTCAAAAATGATGGAATTAAAATTGAATTTATGTTATCCATTGTACTTGGGTTGAAAATTCGCTTCATCTTGATCATTTTGTGTATAAAATAATGGGGTACAACTTTATTCTTGATCTCATTACAATGTGTTTGCTTTACTTTTCTCAAAATAAAAAAATGTCTTCCTTCATGGTCCAACAAAATTCTCTTACATAATAAAACTTCATGTGTTGAGAATTGAAGTTGAGTTCCATGTGTTGGCTTGAGACTCGTGTTGCTTATTCATTCATGCATGAATTGAACTTTCCTGGTATGAGTGTCACTTTACTTTATCATTTGTGCATGGTTTGAGTTGTTTGGTCTATAATTTTGCACACATCTTTGATGATTGTGTTAGATTGAGGCATTGAGCATGTTTTCGTATTCTGGATAGAAAGCACTTTCTTCATCTTTGGGTCCTTATTTGTTTGGAGTCTCGAGTCTATGCATGTTTGAATCATATGATGCTAGTGTCGTCACTCATATAATTATTTTTAAGGTGGATGTTGTATAATCATGGTTGTCAATTCCGTTTCATTTTGGCTAAAACGCTTCCGTTTTATAGGAAAAACGAAACGAAACGCACCTATACTTCATTTCATGTTTTTTTTTTTTGGTGTGCTTTAAAAATTTTCATCTGTTTTGGCCAATTTCAGTCGTTTCGGTTGAAATGCCTGTTTCAGCTTAAATGCTTGTTTCAGTCGAAATACCTGTTTCAGCCGACACAGCCCAATCTCTGGTATATTTGTAATACTATGTGTTTGCTACGGGCTACTTCAGGAATTTTATAAATTCCTCTCCTTCATCTCTTTCAGTTTGATTAGAGATTTCTGACTTTTCAGATTTCTGTCTTCAACGCCAAAATAGAGAATGAATTGTTGATGATTTTCAAAATAAACTTGGTTTTTAAGTTTGGGATATTTTAGAAAAACAAAGGAAAAAGGAAAAGAAAAAGTACAAACGAATTTGGATTTTGAGAGTTGATACAGTCGACTGTAAGCATCATACAGCCGACTGAATGGTGTACACAGTCGACTGTATGAAGCATTCAGTCGACTAAATAGAAGGAAGAAAATTTCTTGAACTCTCTGTAACTTTCTAAGTAGACTAAAAACATGGTCCAGTCAACTAGATGTTTTAAATTTTTGAATTTTCATAATGTTTTATGTCAATTGAATGTGAAAAGAAGTTTCCTTTGTGAAGGAACACTTGGTATTCAGTTTAATTAAGTTTTAAGTTGAAATGAGGTGTCTCTAATGGAAAGACACTCATTTCAACACTATTATTCTGATGATTATCTACCTAAATAAATACATAAATAATTGTCCTAGTTTTACTTGCAAGTGCACAAGGTCAGTGGTAGCATACTGTGCAAGTGCGAGATCATTTCCACAGGGATTGGTGAATTTTGTTTTAGAATTAGTTTCTTCAAGGTAAAAAGAGAAATAACTGTTGATTATGAGTAAATAACAATAATGAGAACATAGGACTATGATATCCACTACTAATTATACTTTCCCACTAAATAAGGTGTCAATACTCTAGCCTTATCATGAATATTTAATGGTTGCCAACCTAAGGGCTTGGTGCACACCTTAGGCTATTGATCTCCCTATGCAATGAGTTAGGCATGATGTATACTCTAACTCTTTTCTTTCTTAAGGGATTCAACATGGGTGTATACTAAGTTGTTCCTTAAGAGAGCATGAAGGCTGTGGAGATCGGCAACCACACGGGACCTAGGGCTTGGTCCACTGCCAGTTTCCCATGTTGATTAACCCGAGAATCCGGTGTGGATATCCCTTGTTACTAATGTCGAACCCAGGACTCGGTCATCCAAATTGATTTGACTAACTTATCCATACCACATGCATACATTGATCAGACACACACATATGAGGAATTTAAATACAAACAGGCATTAATCAAGTTAAACATTCTAACCAGGTTGTAGCAAAGATAATCAATGAATAAACATGTGGAAAAGCATAACTAGGGCTTCAATCGAGCCCTATAGGAGTTTAGTTACACATGCTAGTTAAACTAAACATTCTAAACATAATGAAATAAAAACAGAAAACTAAAACCGAAGAAGACTCGGGAGACAAGTCGTCAATTCCTCTCCTAAGCTTGCTACTTCGAATCTTAAAACAAAAGGTATGGTTTATGTGTTTTACAGGGCTATTTATAGGGTCTTCATGGTGTCCCGAAACCTTAATTTCCTATTTGGAGTCTGGAGACTTCTTTCCATATCTAGCTCTGCTGCCTCTGGAGTGATTGCGCTCCAGCATATACGGGATGCGCTCGAGCGCATGTGTGCGCTCGATCACAGGGGAGGTGCGCTCGAGCGCACCTTGCTGGATGGCAGATATGACTTTTGCTTCTAAAAGCTCCAATTTATCATCTTTTTGTCCAAGTCCTGTGAAAAACACATAAAAAATGAAAATAAAGTAAAATCCACTTAAATAGAAAAATAAATAGTCTAACAAGTGTAAATTAAGGGGCTTAAATATGACTATTTAAGCACTTATCACACACCCCAAACTTACATATTGCTAGTCCTTTAGCAATACAAAACAAAAGACTATGTTGAAACAAAATTAAAGATAAATTCATTTCTGTGATACTCAAAGATTTGGGTTGTGCATAAAACTATGATAGCCGTTCATGAGTATGCTTATAATAAAAATACATTTTCGTATTGAAAAAGGATTTTCGAAAGCTCATGTTACTTACCTAAGGTTGGTTTAAGGCATCGCAAGTTTGATTTGTGTGTGAAGAATTAACACATATAAGATGGGGCTTCCACACAATTTTAGTGTATAGTGTTTCGGTGCCCAAACTTTTATCGAATTTCTTATCAAAGAGAACAAAAATGGCATAGTACTTGTTTTTTTTTTCTTTTTCTTTTATCATGCAATCTTTTCAATGTTGAGTTCCATCGAGCTTTCTAATTGACTCTTATAACAAGTGTTGGGCCAATGACTCCCAAACCAAATGGTTTCAGGGCATTAGGTGTAAAGATACCCCTAAGTACTTACTAACTCGAGTAAAAAAGGCTACGAAACTAATAGGTTTTAATGCTAATAGGTACAAAGCAAGCAACCTAGTTCTGGATGCACGCACTAAGTACCTGACGAAGAAAAATAAACATTGTTCCGGAAAGCAAGAAATATAAATAATAGACATGTAAATATAAATATAAACAAAAGAAAAGTACTAAAATGAAAGGATATGTCTGGGGTGCCTCCCATGAGCGCTAAGTTTTATGTCTTCAGCCATACGAGGTATCCTCTCACTGCTGATCATCAGTGGGTGCAGTCGAAGAGGTATCGGGTGCAGGAGGTAGGCGGTCAAGGATGGCCTGTAGCATCACCTCCTGTCGTGTAAACTGTACCTCTAACCATCGATCCACTGATAGATCAAATGGGCTGCCTCACGATCCTCCCGATGGATGTCGGACAGCTCACAGCGGAAGGAAAACAGCTCATCCAGAAGGTACTAATACTCCATGGATCCCATGTTTGGTTGGTCCTCTTCCCATGAAGGGTTCACTGGTGGATGCTCAGCCTCCATTGGATCATCCACTATGGGCTCGTCAGCTGGAATCTGTGCTCGGGGGTCTCGGGGCATGTGAGACTGGCTGAGGCTCCACTGGGCTCTCCCAAAGAAAGGATGGTCACTAACCGGGCCGTCTATAGAGGAGCCTCTAATCCTCTTCTTCTTGAAGATGTGACTGAGCAAGAAGGGGAAAGGAAGGCCTCAGGTATTAGTTGTGGTCGTCTGCCAGTTATGCACCCCATCCCAGAACTTGTGTATCTGACTCTATATGACTGCTGGAATGGAATACCAGTGACCCGTGTGAAAGACATAGAGAGCCTCTAAGAACTGATCCTGCCTCTGTGTCTTGTGCCCTAAAGGACACACATTACACTGTAAAACTGAGTCAACGAACCATATACGAGGAGGCAACCTCGACCAGCTCCCCGCGTTGTTGTGGAGTTCTGTATACTGGCCCGCACACATATCATCTATGATGTGTGGGAGAGGGAATGGGTCAGGCTGCTCCTCTATGTGGCTGTCCTCTGGTGGAGACTCATCACAGCAATGTAAAGAGCCGACTATGTCAATGGTGGTCAGCTCTAAGAATCTGCCTTGGACTGATGTAGTCATAGGTCAGGTTCTCATAGAAGCTGACCACAAATCATGGGTATGCCATCGAGCAGACTGGCTTGAACAGCTGCTTGAGTCCCCGGTTCTTAAACTCTTGGACCGCCCATCTTGTGGCGTCCAAACTCTTGAAGTCCGCATCTATATTGAATGTGGTCTCGAACAGTATTTCACACTGCTCGAAACTAGGCCGGGATGTCTGGTGGAGGCTGTTGGAAGTTCGGGATGTGGAAGCCATGTGTTGTGGAAAAATAGCGTTGCTTCTGGTGTGATTGCACTCGTGCGCAACTACTTGTGCGCTCGATCACACTCGGTCAGGCAATAGGTCGAATACTTTATGCACACCAAAAACCAAAAGCTGTAGAATTTATACACATTTGATCCCAACCTCCTGCAAATGTAAAAATACCTAATCAACACATAAGATAAACATATATAAATATGTAAACTCAAGATTAAGAACTGTGTGTGATGGTGTGCATTTAAGTGGACAAAAATCAGTTTGCATACCGTGTTAGATTTGGGAAATTACAGGGGAAAATGGTCTTGTGGATGGGTGATGCACGGCGGTAGGGTGGTGAGTGTGACGGAGGAGCAGTGAAAATGTGGTGGTTGGAATGGTGTGTTGGTGGTTTAGTTAGCTTGGAGAATGAGTTTTAAGAGCAGTTGGTGGTGTGAGTGCGAGAGAGCGTAGCTTAAGTGCGTTTGAGCGCAAGGGTGAAAATTGGGTTTTTGAGCTGAGTGTATTTAAAAATCCTCATGTGCCTTCTGCCCCGAATGCACTTGAGCGCCTAGCGAAGTGCACTCAATCGCATGTGTGCGAAACTGCTTAATGTAGTGCGCTCACTCGCACTGGGGTGCAGGGTAAGAAGGAGCTCGAGTGCATGTGGTGTGCACTCGATCGCACAACATGTAATTTTGTTAAGAGCAAAAGGAATTAATAGCAAAGAAATGAATAGAGGTAAAAATAGGAACGATACAGTCATACCAACTTGTAGTGGCTTCTGTACCACTAACCTCGATAGAGGCACTTGAGCTATTGTTATGCAAGTGGAATTGCTCAACTACTCTCTATGGTAACTTCAAGGCTATGTCCTTTGAAAGAGGCACTTAGGACCCCCATCAGGTGGTTCCGGTGTTGTCGACAGATGATTTATCTCCAATTTTGGGTGCCTGGTCAATAAAATAAGAAAAAGTAGTATTAGTAAATGCAAGATTTTTAAATTGGATATTACACTTACTTGGAAGCTTGGGTGTGTTCTTGATGTTGTGCACAGCTCCATTAATATCCTTAATCACGTTATCATTCTCTAGCCTAATGTCCAATCTCGTGTTAGTATGGTTGGGGATGGTCTCCAATGGAATAGTGCAATGGACTTTAAACATTTTTTTACCAATACCTTTGCATGAAGCTCACATTATAACACTCATTATTAGTTTTAGTGGGGTCTAGTGTATTAAATATTTTAAATTCTACCTCTTCATCATTTACTCTCATAATGACAATGCCCTTTTTCACATTAATGTTTGTGTCAGTAGTGATCATAAATGGTCTCCCTAAGATGATAGGGAGTGGTGCAGGCATATGGCATTCCTCTATGTCTAGCACAATAAAATCAGCAGGTAAAATAAATTTACCTATTCTTACCAAAACAACCTCGAGGATAGCTCTTGGTCGTTTGATGTTTCTGTCAGCCAATTGCAAAGTAATGGAGGTTGGTTGGAATTCCCCTAAACCTAGTGTCTCGAATACACTATAAGGTAACCAATTGACACTCGCTCCTAGGTCCAATAATGCATGCTCGAAAAGTTGGTCACCTAGCCTGCAAGGAATAGTAAAACTACCCGGATCTTTTAGTTTAGGTGGTAGTTTTCTTAATAGTACAGCACTCACCTCTTCGGTCAAGGCTACAGTCTCATGTTCCTGAAATTTTCGTTTGTTAGTGCAAGAATCTTTTAAAAACTTAGCATAAGCAGGAAGTTGTCTTATTGCATCTAATAAAGGAATATTTATTTCTACTTTTTTCAAAGTTTCGAAAATGTCAATCATTTTAGTTTCCTTTTAGGCTTCACTAACCTTTCAGGGAAAGGTGGAGGTGTATTTACCTTTTGCATCTTACTTACCATAGATATGGAGGCTTAGTCTGGAGATGCTTGTGTAGGCTCATTGGTGTCGATGATCTTACCACTTCTTAAGGTTGTTACAGCATTCAGTTGCTGATGTCCTCTTGGATTAGGTAGTGGCTGGGCAAGGAGCTCTTCTTGCTTTCTGATACTTAATTCCCTGGCCAATTGTCCCATTTTTACCTCTAGTCCTTGGATGGCTTGATCATGTTTTGCAATGATTTGCCTCATTTCAGTCTGAAATTGCCTTGACTCTTCCATGAATTGTTCATGTTTATTCAGGATTTGTTGCTGCTAAGACGCTAGTTGCCTTACAAGACTTTCAATATCATTCTTCTTTGGTTCAGGCACAGATTGGGTTGCTGGTTAGAAGTTTCTTTGCTGCCCTTGATTGTTTTGATTGTTGCTCCATGAGAAATTTGGGTGATTCTGCCAGCCAGGGTTGTATGTGTTTACATAGCGGTTGTTCTTCGGCGGATAATTGTTTGGTCCCACAAAGTTGGCTTGCTCATGATCTGCAGATGAATACAAGGGACATGTATCAGTATTATGATCAAATTGTGAGCAAATGGCACATACCTGGAGTGGTGTAGCTGGTGGGTTAGTTTAGGTGTTTTGAGCGGCCATGGCTTTAACTAATAGATCAAGTTTCCTCTTTACAGCATCTATTTGAGGAGATGATCCTCCATTCAGGCTTACCTCATACATACCCTTACTCTTGGTTATATGTCTACCTCGAGAGGAGAACTGCTGCATGTGTTCACCTAGGGTTTCGAAGAGTTGCATCGCTTCTTCGCTGCTCTTTTCCATCAGTACTCCTCCATAACCCGAATCAACAATATTTTTGCTAGAGTCACTCAAACCTTCATTGAAAGCTTATACCAGTTCGTCTTGGGGTAGGTTATGGTGTGAGCACTTGAGTAATAGCCCGTTGAAGTGTCCCCAGGCCTCGAAGAATAGATCTCCATCTGTTTGTTGGAAGGATTGAATTTCCTTCCTCATTTGCCTCGTTTTTTGGGCTGGGAAGAATTTCCTTAGGAATTTGCTAGCCAAGTCCTCCTAAGTGTGGATTGAAACTACAGGCAAAGAATTATACCATAATTTAGCATTATCTTTCAAGGAAAAAGGGAAAATAATTAACCTTATTCCTTTTTGGTCTAAGCCTCGGATGTGCTAGAATTTGCAGAGGTTGAAGAACTCTCGAAGGTGCAAATGTGGATCGTCCCTAGGTGTACCCCTAATGTGAGTCAGTGCACTGAGTATCTGCAGAGATATATAGTAGTTTCCTTTCGCATCAGGTTGATACACAATGCACGAAGGTTGATCGAGGTTTTACGGGATGAAGGATTGCTTCATCGGCCTCCGCTCAGGCGGTTGCTGCTCGGCTATCTGTTCTGCCTTTGGTATCTCTTCCTCGATTCCTCCTTCTACCTCTTTCGAGTTATCTCTAAACCTTTGTCAGATAGTCCTTTCTAGCTCTGGATTAAGGGGAAGGAATGTCGGATGCTTGGATCGACGTCCGTGCATGAATCAATGGTAGTTCCATAAATATAGCAGTCAAATACTGCTACTCGGATGACTCTCTGCCTCAATTGCGCTCGATCACACAGGAAGGTGCGCTCAATCGCAAATGGCACAAGAAGCTCTCTTGGAGTACCTGAAACAGAGAAAAAAGGAAATTGATTAGGGTTTTAATGGAATAATTAAGAATGGAATAGAATAAAAAGGAAATAACAATAATTAAACTAAATGAAAAATTAATTCTGAAAAGAAATTTAGCGCAATCCCCGGCAACGGCGCCAAAAACTTGTTGTGACGATTATCTACCTAAATAAATATCAAATAACTGTCATAGTTTTACTTGCAAGTGCACAAGGTCAGTGGTAGCATACTGTGCAAGTGCGAGATCATTTCCACAGGGATTGGTGAATTTCGTTTTATAATTAGTTTCTTCAAGGTAAAAAGAGAAATAACTGATGATTGTGAGTAAATAACAATAATGAGAATATAGGACTACAATATCCACCACTAATTATACTCTCCCACTAAATAAGGTGTCAATGCTCTAGCCTTATCATGAATATTTAATGGTTGCCAACCTAAGGGCTTGGTCCACACCTTCGGCTATTGATCTCCCTATGCAACAAGTTAGGCATGGTGTATACTCTAACACTTTTTTCTCTTAAGGGATTCAGCATGGGTGTATATTGAGTTGTTCCTTAAGAGAGCATGAGGGCTGTGGAGATCGACAATCACACGGGACCTAAGGCTTGGTCCGCTTCCAGTTTCCCATGTTGATTAACCCGGGAATCCGGTGTGGATATCTGATGAGAGTCATAAAATGCTTCTCAACAATGGTTAATTGTTAGCATTTTAGGATTGATCTCGGTCTTTATTGCGCTTTTATGTGTTAATAACTCTAAAATAATATCATTGGACCACTGACTTATTTCAGTGCAATTTTCAGGTATTTTGAGTTTAAAAGAGAAAAAGAAACGATCGTTGCTTAAAAGGCCAAGATCACATACTTCTGGAAGGACAAGATGGATTGCTGCCTGTATTGTGATCGAGCGCACCAGCAGTGTGATCGAGCACACATCCCACATCGACCAAGAAGTACTCTGCAGCGCACAAGCATTGTGATCGAGCGCACATGCGATCGAGCGCACTAAGGCTGCGATCGATCGCACTCGGGCAGTATCCCACATCGATCAGAAAACACATAGCACTCCGGGAGCTTGCCTATATAAAACCCCCTCCACTTCAGCTATGAGGCATCAATCGGAGCTCATCTAAAATCATCAGAGAGTGAATCCAGAAGGCCTTTAGGAGTAATCCAGAGGGTCTTTAGGATGAATCCGAAGTATAATTTTGGAGGGCAAGCTGAGGAATCGCTGAACCTTTCGCTACCTAGGAGGAGATGATCGTTGAGAGGCCGGAGGCAACTCAAGGAAACATGAGCTCCATGGTCGGCTAGTCTCCAAGCAAGGCGAAGGGATGAATCCCTAGGTGTAGTTGTTCTTATTTTCCTTAATTTGATTCAGTTATAGTTTGGTATTATTTTAATTAAATATTGTTATGTTTTATTCTTTAATTTAATTAGTAGATTTTTATTAGTCCGGTGATTGCATGCTTCTTTTCCATATAAGTCTAGTCATGCTCTTCTTATGTGTATTTGTTTGGGTGTGATTGAGTCCGGTAGATCTCTTTTATAGATTTGTCCATTGCTACGGTATTGTCATTTAGATATATCGTCATCTTTTGATAATTTATAAGTTAGGTCATGTGTGCTTGAAAGTAAAGAATAATTCATATCAATTACATTAGGGTTTATACATACGCTTTAATTGAATATTTGTCGATTGCCTGTTTGGGATGTGAAACTTGCAATCGAGATAAAAACAATTGAATCAAGTTAGGATTAGGGCAACGAACCTAGGGAGGATTTCTAGAACCTTGTTGTTTCTTTATTATACTATCCATCAATTATTTACACAATTTTCATACAATCAACAAATCAGATTTTGTCACTTTAACTTTTATCGTTTGTGTTGAGATTTATACCTTCTTTTGTAATTAACTTGTTTCCTTGTGGAATCGACACCCCAAAACTGTACTACAACTACCGCGTTATGTTTTGGGCGTAATCAAATTTTGGTGCCGTTGCCAGGGAAACGCGCTTAAGTACATGGAAGATTGTCAACTTTTGACATCACAGTAAAAGAACTGTAAATAGTTTTTCTTTTCAACAGTTTGTAAATGCGATAATTTTGTTCCCTCTTTTAGCTTGCTATATTAATTTTATTTTATTTTATCTTATTCTTTCTTTTTATAGTAATTTTTTTTCATTATTTTGTTACCTTGAATGCAAAGACATAGAGATGCTTGTAGGCCTGTGCTAGAGTCAGAATTCAATTCATTTCTAAATCCTTTATTTGACAGTCCATCTAGTCCCGAAGAAATGAGTGAACATGAATATCAACCCCCTAGGACCGTTCAGGATTACCTCAACCCTACACGCACAGCCACACCATCATGCATCATATTTCCAGCCAATACTCGCCCATTAGAGTTTAAAACAGGGATGATACATTTACTCCCTACATTTCATGGCTTGGATAATGAAAACGCATATGTGCACATAAGAGAGTTTGAGGAAGTAGTCGCGACTTTTCATAGTCAAGACGAAACCGATGACATTGTGAGGCTTAAGTTCTTTCCTTTTGCTTTGAAGGATAGAGCTAAGAGTTGGCTATAATCATTTAGACCACGATCTATTAGGTCTTGGACTGAGATGATTCGGATTTTTTTTTAATAAATACTTTCCTCAACATAAGACCAATACTTTAAAAAGGTAAATCTCCACCTTTGTGCAAAAGGACAGCGAGACTTTGTATCAGTCTTGGGAGAGATTTAAAGAATTATTGAGTATGTGCCCTCACCATAGGTATGAGAGTTGGCGCTTAGTGAGCTATTTTTATGAGGGACTTACATAGAGAGAGCACCAATTTGTAGAGATGATGTATAATGGTGGGTTCTTGGAGAAAGATCCTAATGAGGCCATAGAGTACCTCAATGAGCTTGTTGAAAAAGCTTACACTTGGACTGGACCTAGTGCTACTGAAAGCACAAATAGGTCATGACCTATAGGGAACCCAAATGGTGGTGGAATTTACCATCTTAGGGAAGAGTATAACTTTAAGGCCAAGGTCGAGATGCTCACTATGGAACTAGAGGTATTAAAGACTAAGAGCTTAAAGCCAACACACGTGGTTAATCATGTAAAATATTTTGAACCATGTTTTGTGTGTGGCGGGGTAGATCATCTCGCCCAAGTGTGCCCCACATTTGCTGAGATGGGAGGGATGTATAAGGAACAATGTAATGCCTTAGGCATGTATAAGAAGCCTTTGACACCCTTCTCTGATACTTATAATCCAGGATGGTGAAATCACCCCAATTTCAGCTAGAAGTCTGAAAACCAGCAGCTTGCACAACCCCCTCCACCATATCTTAAACCATATCATGCACCCGTGTCTTCTAGGAGTTCTTTAGAAGACACTTTACATGCTTTTATTGAAGCACAAGGGAAGACTAATCAAAGGCTTGAATCTTTAATTGTGCAGGTTGTTGAAGAACATAAAGAGATAAAGAGCCAAGTGTCCAAGTTGATGAGCTACTTGAGTGTGACTGAGCGAGGTAAGTTCCCTTCTCAAGCTCAGTCCACACCCCATGGTCAGCACCTAGCACAAAAGAATTTGAAGGAGGTGAATGCCATTGAGACACTGAGGGGTAAGTCATTACGAATCCCAACAATGGAAAAATCAGAGGATGTGGATGAAAGCCATCAAGCACAAGCATACATAATTGACTCATTCATGGAAAAGGTCCAGCACCTTAATCCATTTGAGTCCACCCTCATCCATGGCTTCACCAAAGCATACATCGAGCCAGAATTTACGGATGTTACTAATGACATCCTTGAGGCCCCCCAAAAGCATAGAAGCACCAAATTTGGCAATGAAGCAGTGGTGGATGCATTCAACCTATGTTTTTCAAGGAGGGAATAAGAGCGTCTGGCTGAAGATGTAAAACTTAGCGCTCATGGGAGGCAGCCCACAACATATCCTTTTATTTTTATTGTTTTTCATATTTCTTTTTTTCTCTTGTTTATTATTGTTATCTTGCTGTTTTCCAGGTTTACTTTCGCATTTCTTTTTCAGGGACAAAAATATGAAGCAGTTCAAATGGTGGAGCACAATTTTCAGCTTCTCTGCACCTTTGGCTACAAAGGGAGTTTCCTTTACTCTTTCTTTTACATTGAGGTCAATGCAATTTTTAAGTTGGGGGTGGAGGAAACGCATCTCTTTGTTTCCATTTTCTTTATTTCCATACATTTTTCTTTTTCCATTGAACTGTTTGGTGTCATTTTCCCTCTCTTTTTGTTTTAAGCATGCTTTGTGGTTGCCTTGGAGTTAATTCACATGTCAATAATATAAACTTAATTGAGATAGCAGATAGCATTTAGAAGGAATTAAATTTAGTTTCGGTTTGAAATTAATTTAAATATCAATCTTCATTTGGTTTGAGACTCTAGTTTGTGGTAAGATTGTATGATTAGTCTATAACATTTAGAAAAGTTTTATGTGTGATTATTTTGTGAATATTTTTGCAGTCTCAACAAGCTCTAGAACTTACTTGATAACCACTTGAGGCGAATTCCTAGAATGCACACTACTTAGGATATGATATAGGTCATTTTTCAACCGTTTGAGCCTTTCAAACCTACCATTGCTATATTTATCACTAGTCACCTATTTGAGTCTTTTTCTTGAAAAGAAAAATTGAGTCTTGTTTCTTTCGATAAACTATTTACTTACTGCTATGAGCCTAAAAATATTTTATCCTTACCTTTCTTTTAAAAGAACTTAGTTATACACATGTTGTGAGAAGCACTTAAAAGGAGTAAGGGTGGAAATATGAAAAAATATCACTACCACAACCCAAGTACATTAAAGGAGATAAGTTTGGGGTTGTGGAAAAGATAAGAAAAAATGATGAAAAAAAAGATGAATGGTTATGTGCCAAAATAAAAAATAAAAAAATGAATTATGGCAAAGAAAAAAGAAAGAAAGAAAAAGAAAAGAAAAAAATGGTGATTTGTTTAACGAAATGCTCAAAAAATGGTTGAAAGAGTTGGGGGTTGAAGTAAAGGTTATCAAGTGATTAAAGTGATTGTGTTTCAAACAAAAGATTGAGTTCTTTTACTTGTGAATCCTTCCCATTCTTCCTTAGCCTTTACCTTAACGTTACAAGCTTATTAAAGACCTTTTGATCCAATGTAGTGTGATTTTTCTACAATAGTGGAGAGTGGTTTGAAATGTAAGCATATGGAGCTTGTTTTTGTGATTGATGTCACGAAAATTATTATGTTTTTAGGGGCCAAGACTTGTATTCATGAATGTTATGCATAAAATCATCCGGGTGTTTGGATTAATGGTTTGTGGTAAGATGGATATTAAGATTCAATAACGATTTTAAGATTGATGTTTGGATTACTTTTGGACTTAGGTGAAATTTAATGATTCTATGTGCCGTATGTTATGTGCAATTTTTTAGACAAAAAGTGAATTACTCATGGTTAACACTAATATTGCTTTTCATTTACTTTGATTCCCACCATAGAATTCATCTCTTGTTTTCGCTTGAATTGCTAGGGACTAGCAATAAGCTAGTTGGGGGTTGTGATGAGAGTCATAAAATGCTTCTCAACAATGGTTAATTGTTAGAATTTTAGGATTGATCTCGGTTTTTATTGCGCTTTTATGTGTTAATAACTCTAAAGTAATATTATTGGACCACTGACTTATTTCAGTGCAATTTTCAGGCACTTTGAGTTTAAAAGAGAAAAAGAAACGATCGTTGCTTAAAAGACCAAGATCTCATACTTCTGGAAGGACAAGATGGATTGTTGCCTGTACTGCGATCGAGCGTACCAGCAGTGTGATCGAGCGCACCAGCAGTGTGATCGAGCGCACATCCCACATCGACCAAGAAGTACTCTGCAACGCACAAGCATTGCGATCGAGCGCACATCCCACATCTACCAAGAAGTACTCTGCAGCGCAACTGCGATCGAGCGCACCCACATGCGATCAAGTGCACATGCGACCGAGCGCACTAAGGCTGCGATCGATCGCACTCGGGCAGTATCCCACATCGGTCAGAAAACACATAGCACTTCGGGAGCTTGCCTGTATAAGACCCCTTCCACTTCAGCTTTGAGGCATCAATCGGAGCTCATCTGAAATCATCAGAGAGTGAATCTAGAAGGCCTTTAGGAGCAATCCAGAGAGCCTTTAGGACAAATCCAAAGTGTAATTTTGAAGGGCAAGCTGAGGAATCACTGAACCTTTCGCTACCAAGGAGTAGATGATCGTTGAGAGGCCGGAGGCAACTCAAGGAAGAATGAGCTCCATGGCCAGCTAGTCTCCAAGCAAGGCGAAGGGATGAATCCTTAGGTGTAGTTGTTCTTATTTTCCTTAATTTGATTCAGTTATAGTTTGGTATTATTTTCATTAAATATTGTTATGTTTTATTCTTTAATTTAATTAGTAGATTTTTATTAGTCCGGTGATTGCATGCTTCTTTTCCATATAAGTCTAGTCATGCTCTTCTTATGTGTATTTGTTTGGGTGTGATTGAGTCCGGTAGATCTCTTTTATAGATTTGTCCATTGCTGCGGTATTGTCATTTAGATATATCGTCGTCTTTTGATAATTTATAAGTAAGGTCATGTGTGCTTGAAAGTAAAGAATAATTCATATCAATTACATTAGGGTTTATACATATGCTTTAATTGAATATTTGCCGATTGCCTGTTTGGGATGTGAAACTTGCAATCGAGATAAAAACAACTGAATCAAGTTAGGATTAGGACAACGAACCTAGGGAGGATTTCTGGAACCTTGTTGTTTCTTTATTATACTATCCATCAATTATTTACACAATTTCCATACAATCAACAAATCAGATTTTGTCACTTTAACTTTTATCGTTTGTGTTGAGATTTATACCTTCTTTTGTAATTAACTTGTTTCCTTGTGAAATCGACACCCCAAAACTATACTACAACTACCGCGTTATGTTTTGGGTGTAATCAATATCCCTTGTTACTAATGTCGAACCCAAGACTCGGTCATCCAAATTGATTCGATTAACTTATCCATACCACATGCATACGTTGATCAAACACATACATATGAGGAATTTAAATACAAAAAGGCATTAATCAAATTAAACATTCAAGGCCGTAGCAAAGATAATTAATGAATAAGCATGTGGAAAAGCATAACTAGGGCTTCAATCGAGCTCTATAGGAGTTTAGTTACACATACTAGTTAAACTAAACATTCTAAACATAATGAAATAAAAACAGAAAACTAAAACCGAAGAATACTCGGGAGACGAGTCGTTAATTCCTCTCCTAAGCTTGCTACTTCGAATCTCAAAACAAACGGTATGGTTTATGTATTTTACAGGGCTATTTATAGTGGTCTTCATGGTGTCCCGAAACCCTAATTTCTTATTTGGAGTCTCGAGCCTTCTTCAAGTGCGCTCGTGGGCTTGTGCGCTCAATCACAGGGGAGGTGCGCTCGAGCGCACCTTGCTGGATGGCAGACATGACTTTTGCTTCTAAAAGCTCCAATTTATCATCTTTTTGTCCAAGTCCTGTGAAAAACACACAAAACACGAAAATGAAGTAAAATCCATAGAAATAGATAAATAAAGAGCCGAGCAAGTGTAAATTAAGGGGCTTAAATATGACTATTTAAGCACTTATCAACTATATAAGTGTCTTTGACTGTCATAATTAATATAATGCATATTACAATCAGATTTTTTGGATTTTCTCTATTCGTCTTCTTCTCTTTTCAAAATACTGATTTACTTATGTTCAGAAATTTTGCAAATTTCCAAACATAAGAGTTATACATCCATAAACTCTTAGAAGCTGTTGTGGGTTATTCTTTACAAGTGCAAACTGCAGACTAACATCAGAACCTCATTGTATCTTGGAAGAAATTCACCGGTAACCTCTTGCACGGTGAGGGGCGAATTAAATCTTAAGGAAAGTGACCTAATCACACCTTACAGCCTTTCTCTCTCTCACTTATTTTAATAAACGACCCTCATTTTTACTAATTTTTTTCCCTACCTGAATTTAACATGAATCTGATTGTATTTTTAAATAGAGAGAATCAATTACACTATCTTACTTTCCTCTCTCTGCTCGTTCTCTCTGGGTTACTTCTAAGTCTCTAACATCTTCTTCTTACTCTTCAAGTGTCTCTCGTATTTCTCTTTCTCTCTTGGTTTGGCAACTTTAGCTTCAGCTTCAAATGAATAGAGAGAGACACATCATACAGTCCATCCTTGATGGAACATCATAATACATCTATGACATTTTATCATTGATTCTTTTGTGAAAAGGAAAAAGTAGTTGTTTGGTGCGAGGCTTATCATTCTAGTGGAAACTGGAAACTGGAAACTGGATTGCATGAAGAAAGCAAAATGATTAGAGGTAATGAATAGAAAAGGTGTACGATTTATTGCAGACAAAGATATATGAAGGGAACACTGCAATGATCTGAGTGATCAACAAATTTCCCTCACTAGTGGCAATGGCCAAAGGGTATATAGTCAAATATTACAATCATTACAGAAACCTGAAAAATATTTTGATGAAAAGCAATCAATATTATGAATAATTATGTTTCCACAAAATTCAAATGCAATTCTCAGATAAATTCAAATCTAAATAACAACTTTCCCCCTTGCAGCCTCTGTAGTCTGTACATGGTCAAGGTAGCTGGCTTGTAATCTTTACCACTAGAAGCAAGAGGACCAACCAAAGACATTAATTAAAGGTGAGACAACTGAAAGAAAATGAGTACAAATTTTGAAGTTCTACCTTTACCAATAAGAACCGGAGGCAGGCTGTCATGCTGAATCCTCCTTTTCAGCTACCTAAGAACTTAAAATTTCAAACAACTAAAGAAGATAAGGTTACTTAAAAGCTTTGTAGTCCTTGACACTTAAGATAAAAATGACTGTAGTAGTTCTAATAAGTTATTCTGTGTTATTTCAAGCACAGACACCAGTTTCATAGTTAATGGTAAAAAATTTAGAGTGAATTGAGATTGCATTACTGAAATCTTTAGGATCGGTTTAGTTGTGGAAAATGTTTTCCTTTTTTAATCTCCCTTTTCCTCAACACTTTTTCCAACAATTTATATATTTTTAATATTATTTAAAAAAACAATACTTTTCTTTTCAATATAATATTAAAAAAATTGAGAAACAACTTTCAAATCATTGAAAAAAAACGTTAAAGGAAAATGAAAAATATTTTCCACAACTAAATGCACCATTAATCGTTCATTGTTCAGTAGATGTGAGTTGAAAAAACTATGTCCATATCCACAAGGAACAGAACTTTCAAAATGAAAGGATAGTTTATACACCAAAGCTCGCGAATTTGACACTTTTTTCAAAGGTGCATTAAGAAAAATCGCATTAAAGACGTAAGCTTTGAAACATTTGCGACTAGTTAAATCAAAGTTTAGCATAATGGAGGAGTAAAAGATGGAGAGCAGATGCAAAAGGCACACACCATATAGCAATTATTCCATTGGTTATAGACAATTAAGTAATATCGGACATGCATGGTTCCCCAAGTAAATAGGGTTTTGCATATTCAGATTTCAGAGAGCACAGAATGACGTGTTCATTAACATAGTACACAAAGGGCAGAACACTACTAGCTAAACTCCATCAAAGATTCCATTTATCTCCAGATAGTTGAAGGAAAGACCAAATAACCGCTGCATTTTCATTATATTACACAGATATGAATTCAACAAGCATATCAAAGATAATAAAACCATGGTCACTTTAAGGTCCTTACAAAGTCATCAATGTCATTTACCACAAAAACAAGAAATTAAAAATCAGTAGAGCTAAAATAGATAATGATCGAGAATAAATTTAGTTAAATCACATTAATGTGATATCTTTCTGATGCAAGGCACCCAGCAATTCAAACGACAGTCCCATAGAAATTAAAACAATCACAGATCACAAATGGTTAGGAGATCAGACGGGGCAATTTCTGGAGTAGTTTCCTTTTCTTAAAAAACAAGACCATATACTTGCCTCGATTCGCATTTGGCATAGTGTTTTTTGCAGTTTCTAGAAAACACAGATAACACCATTGGGCAAAATTGGTCATTTTAATAGTTAAAAAATTATGAGCAATGAAACTTTAGTAACATTTTTAAGAAACTAATGGTAATTTTACTTTCGAGTGTAAGTGATTTTGAATAAAAAAAAAAAAGTCATAAGAAATGGGTAGAGGAAGACATAAAGAATGGAAATGGAAAAGCTTAATATTAAAGGCAAAGCAAACCAAGAAGTTGACAATAATTAACAATAATTAATTATATTGATAGATTTGTCTACCATTTGGGAAGTTGTTATATGGTGATTAATCTGATCAAGTACTTAGAAAGCTTGTTACGTGACAAACATGGCCTATTTTAGTTATCAGTCTGTGCTTTTTATATAAATTCTTGTTACATATTACAAACACGAATTACTAGAAAAAGTTTTTGTCCTTCATAAAACTAAGCTGGATTGGGACCTCCAGATAATAACCTACCCATTTGTCTTCGTTTTTGTGCTTCTTAAATGGACCAGAGAAATAGTAGAAATAGTGAAATACCATCTGCTAGTAATAAAATTCTCGCAATTTTCATTACCTGCTACTGTAAAAATACTACATGGTAAGAAAGGTATGTGTAAACAAGATGTTGATAACTTGATGTCACAAGATTCACATGGAATAAATTACTGTGAACAGTAGAGAAATCCTTGAAAAATCTTGGACTCTATTCAGTCATGCTGTGTAGCTTTACTTGTCTTGCACTTTTTTGCTGGATCTTGCTATGTGAAAAAGTTGATTATTGATTAATACAACAGCAATGCTTCAAGCTTAACGTTAAATTTTCAAACACTTGATCACTATTCTTCTAAGCAATCTAATTTTATCATCCCTCTCGTCTTATTTTTCTCTTAATCCAGCTCACAAAACAGGCACTCAAGATCTAATTATTTCGGAGAAACCTCTGTAGACTACCTAGAAAAAATCCCAACAAGCTCAGAACACAAACAATAATAATAGAAATTGGAAACCGGAATTAGCCAGTCAATTATGTTTCAGCTTTTAATTAGAACTAGAATTCCTAGGTTTATAATTTACAAAGCTTATGGTTGTCTACTCTGATATGTCATTTTATGGTATACAATTACTGTTTGTTTGGCTATTCATTTTTTGGATAAAAGAAAAGAGGGCATGGATATGTGAGATGCGTGGACGTAGTGTTCTTTTTTAATTTTCCGATTTTACTCCCATGAGAAATGTTTTTGATTGAAGAAGTTTGATATATTATATCTGGACATTTTTTTATGTGGTATATATTTCCTTTGGCATGAATCACTAGAAATAGTTTCCAAAAACTTAGCAAAGAGCTGAACAACCTTCATATAGACTGTAACTCAGGACCCGCCTTTGACACTGGGAAGTCGTCATGCTTTATCAACATGTGAATTTCTCAGCAGCTCTTTGCTTTATTATTGCTGCAGTTGCAGTAAGGATAATAAAAAATTGTTGCCCCTTAAATGAGCGCATGAATTTACATAATTATTAATTTACCAGGGTAGGTTACTAATGTGTTGCCCTTTACCTTTTAAATAAGTATATTGATATCGTATAATAATATTAATAATTGATTCTCTTATAGTGTTATTTACTTTTTTTCTTTTAGCTATCATTATATCATCGCATGGATCTAGTTATCAATAAACAACTAGATCTGCTCTATCAAGATCAGATGATTCGGCATGGACTCATTGTAAAAAGGTAGAAGGTAATAGAAATAGTACCGAGTGCATTTATTGTAACAAGCTTGATGCTTTACATAATTTCCTATATTTTATCACTTTTTAACTTTAAACTTTTGTATAATTTTATTTATTTATATTGATTTTAGGTTTCATTGTTGTCATTAAATTTTATTTCAGATTTGAAGAAAATGAATATCTAAATTTTAGCAGCCTATCGTTTAGGGACTCTTTCTCTCGAAGATTTTATTTGAGTATAGAAGCTGCTAAAATAAAAGAGATGTGGGCAGAAGTTTTGAACAACATGTGAAGGCTTAAATCCCACATCCCACATCGGTTAGAAACAGATTGCACTCATGAAGTTTCCCTATAAAAGCTCCATTGCACTTCATCTTCAAGGGCTGGATCTCGAAGGCTTTGCTATCAGGGAGGAAGAGGCTGCCGACAACGACGAGTATTTTTCACTATGGATTTTCTTCTCTCTGAAAAATATGGTGAATTCGTTTATGTTGAATTTAATTTTTAGCATGAACTAATTTTTTTTTTATTCTAGGAAAACGATGTAATCTAGTTTCAAACTATGCTTGCTTTTCTATGCTAATTTGAAGTAATTCTCTTCTATGTTTGTCTGATTTATTCTGAGTTTATTTCTTTTAATTGACTGGCCATTAATTAGATGATTTTGATCTTGTGATTTGCTAATTATAGGATAGAACTTGGATATTTCAGCATAGGTAAATATAAAGATCAAAAGACTTATATAAACCTATGTAGTCTTAAAATCGTTGATCTTAATGTTTTCTTGCTTTATTGATTTGCATACTCTTATGTAAAATGATGAACAAGAATATTTCCAACTGACTATTGAAAGAGGCTTTTGGATGAGTTTGGAGATTTTGCTAACAAACAGGGAGAATTAAATTCAGTTAGTTAGATGAGAAAAGCATAGTGAGGGATTAGGTGAAATCGATTTCCTAGAAGTTATTTTTCTCATTAATTTGATCTTCGAACAACAACTTTCTTTTCCTTTGAATACTTTCTTTGAATTGATTTTATTTCAAATTGCAATTACAAACAATCTTAGTGACTTTTCTAAATAAAGTCGAGATTAGTGTAATTTCGGTACTTGTCAAAAGTTAGTTACCAATCCCTGAGGACGATACTCTTCTCATCACTTTACTATAAAACTACGACACTGTGCACTTGCAGTTTTGCACCGATCAAAGCTCTTACAAAGTGGAGGAATTACTCGGTTGAAACAACATATTGCTAGATCTAGAGGCTAGGTTGGATCTTGTCCCAAAGCATCTCTTGATGTGAAATGGGAAACTAACCAATTGCTTGATGGCTTGAAGAAGAAATGAGATAATAGAGAAATTGGCTATGATCATAGTGATAGTGAAGGAACTAAAGACGATACAAATATATATGGTGACATCTTCAATTAATACTTAAAACTCTAAAGGTAAAAAGAAGATAAAAAGTTATTTTGCTCCACGTACAATTCCTGGTTCTTAGCCTTCCATTAAAAGTGTATTGGCTACAAAAGATATAATTATGAATGCTCATATAAGTTGGGAAAAATGGTGGTATGATGCAAATCTTCCCTTTAATGTGGCTAATTCAAAATACTCATATAGAAATTCATTGATGCTATTATAGCAATTGGTTCTAGATTCAAGGCACCATCTTATCATGACTTGAGAGGGAGACCTCTAAAAATTTCTATACATGAAGTTCAAATAGGAAATCATAGAAGACTATTGGGTGCATTATTATGTATGATGGGTGGACAAATCAGAAGCAGCAACCAATAATTAATTTTCTTGCGCATTGTCCGAAAGAAACCATGTTTTCGAAGTTTGTTGATGCATCTGGGCTTACAAAGGATGTTGATAATCATGTTGTGTGGTTTATGGGGCCTGAGAATGTTGTGCATTTTTGACAGATAATGATGCTTCTTATAAATGTGTTGGGAAAAAGGTAAAATAGAAGTATAATACCTTTTACTGGGCTTCTTGTGTAGCTCATTGTATTGATATGATGTTAGAGGATTTTGGAAATGATAAAAAAAAAATTATGTTAATGATGCCACCATATAGAAGGTGAGGAAGAAAAAAAAAATCATCTACAATCATGTTTAGGTGTTAGCTATGATAAGAAAGGACTTCATCATTGGTTAGGATTTGTGTCGTCCTGTTGTTACAAGGTTTGCTACACACTTCCTCAGCATCCAATGTTTGATAAAGTACAAGAAAGCACTTCAAAAAATGTTCACTTGTGATAAATAGGTTGAGTCACGCTATGCAAAAAGAAACATTGGGAAAGAAATAGAGAGGATTGTTTTAGAAGTTGATGACTTTTGGAAACAATGTAAACATATTGTAAAAGTTAGTGAACCATTAGTAGAAGGTTCTTCGCCTTGTTGATAGTGAAGAGAGACCAAGTATGGGTTACTTGTATGATGTAATGGAAAGGAGAATAAGATAGTTAAATGCAAGTTAGGTAACAGATTGTCTCAATATATGCCATTTTTTAGAATCATTGATGAGAGGTGGGACAAGCAACTCCAAAGTCCATTACATGCAATAGGTTGTCTTCTCAATCTTGCCATCTATTTTAGTCCAGATTTCAATAAGCAATAAGGTATAGCCCGAGATTTTATTCGAACTGTCATGAGATTGATACATGAAGTTGATTTGCAAGATACAGTTAGTAAACAAATTAATGAGTACTATGAGTTCACTAATGATTTTGGAACTCATTTAGCTATTCACTAGCGTGAAAAATTAAATCCAGATATAACAAATATTGGTTATGTTTACTTTATTTGTACTTTCATTTAATTAGTAATATTGATATTATATTTGAAACTGAAATCTTTTGTAGTTTCATGGTGGAGGCAATTTGGAAATCATTGTCCAGAGTTACTAAGATTTGCTATTCGAGTGCTTAGGCAATGTACAAGTGCATCAGAGTGTGAGAAGAACTAGAGCGCATTTGAGTTCATTCATTCCAAGATTTGAAATAGGTTAGAGAATAAAAGACTAAATGATTTAGTCTTTGTTCGTTACAACATGAAGCTTCAAAAGAGATAAAAAGCTTTTATTTGCAAGGTGATTTTTTTCTTCAATATTAACAATGATAGATAGCAAGCTAATTCAAATTATCATTTTTCTTAGACATTAATAGGAATAATTTAAGGAAAAACAAGCATTAGATCCTATTAGCCTTGACAACATTTACATAATGGAAGATTGGATGTCAATCGAAAATTGGATTGTTGAAGAACTTACTTTTCTTGATAAAAATAATCTCGATTTGGATTATGAAGTTGTTGAAGATGATATTGTACCTGCACCAAATATTGATGATGACGATGATGGAGTTGTTTTTAATTATGAAGATGAGATCATTGTACTTGAGAATGAGAGTCAATGGAGTGGGTTGATGCCTTTGTGCCAACCGGAACCATTAGTTATGTAGTTCCTAGTGACAATAAACCATAACTTTCCTTTACTTTTCACTACATGATAATTTAGTTAATGTTGCTTTTGTATTAGTAGTTCTTAAAACTAACATGAACTTAGTGTTGTTTTGTGTTAATATTTTAATTTTGAATGTTGTATTAGTATTTAGATTTTGGATGAAGAAGGTGATACATCATTTTTATCATTTGATGTTTGAATGATGACCAGTTTTATTATGCGTTGTATCCATAATTATATATGCTTTTTGAAATGTATGTAATTTGACAAATATGTATTTGAAAATGTTGTCAAACACAAAATGATACACTGAAACAGAAACATTTCGTATAAATGGATAAACTGAAACGTTGTCCGATGTGAAATTTGCAACTTTGCTCTTATCTCATATTTGTGCAGAAAACACATAAATTAGACATCAATTATTAGGGATCATGTTAAAAAGAGACATTGCAGTTAAGTTTGTTAAAACCAAAAATAAATTAACTGATACTTTTACAAAACCCCATAATGAAAATAAATTTTGTGTAATTTACTGGTGAACTTGGAATGAGTTCTACGTGATTGCTCATGTTGCTACTGTTGACCCTCACCTATATTTTAATGATGACAAAACACAACTCTTATTATACTAACAGTGCTATCTAAGTGTATTAAGTAATAAAAGCATTCAACCAAGGATTAAGGTGCAAGAACTCAACCCGAATCAAACATCAAGTCAAGATAGAAGATCTAGTATAGGGACAAGGTATTTAAACAAGTTGTAAATCTCACTTGTTCAGGTAAAAAACTTATCTTATGGCTCCTTTTGAAAAAGTATTTTTACAGAACTTTTCAGTCAAATGTTTTTAAGTTAAAAACATTTCAAAACATGAAAACTGGGTTGATAAGCAACCCAGTCGACTGGGTACTTATACCAGAAGAATGGTATATGGGATAGTGTGTCCCAAATCGACCAGATAATTCATACCAGTCGACTGGTATATTGGACAGACTGTCCTTAGTCGACTGGTAAGAACCACCTAGTCGACTGGTACCTTCAATAACCTTAAAAATGGGATTTTTAACTTGACACGGTCGACTGGTACTAAGACTTACTCGACTGGTAGTTCAAAAAATATGACCGTTGAGACGCAAGATTTCAGCACAAATTGCACCAAATCGTACCAGAACAATACGAAGCGGCCATATTACATCAAGGCTATATAAACCCACTCTATTGAGCATTTCAAGAAGAGAGATTAAACATTCAATCAAGTTTTTACTCATTGATACACAAAAGATTTGAAATATTTATTGTTGAGCCATTCTTCAAGCTTTACCTTGAAAGAGAGATATTATTCAGTTGTATAAGCTTTCATTGTTGTCTCTCTACCATTTACTTTACAGCATTTATTGTAAAGGGATTAGCTTCCGAAAGGAAGAGATTAGCTTCCGAGAGGAAGGGATTTTTTCTTCCGAGAGGAAGAGATTTGCTTCCAAGAGGAAGGGATTGATTGTAAGGTTTGTACAACACCCGTGAAGTTGCACAACTAAGTTTCTTAGTGGATTACTTCAAGGAGGTTCTTTGAAGAGAGTGGACGCAGGGTCGGAACGAATCCGATATTGCCAAACCACTATAAACTGAGTTTGCATCCTCTATTCCTTAAACTCTTTTGTTTACAGCACATTATTTGTTTACATGCTTGTGGTTTATCTATTTTTATAAACTTGTGTTTAATTAGTAAAAAAATTTAAAAACCCAATTCACCCCCCTCTTGGATTGAAACCTCAGTCTACAATTGGTATCAGAGCCTTGTTCTCAATTTTAGGCTTAATATCCTTAAGTTGATCTGATGGCAGCAAATAGCTATTCTAAGGGACACTCCTACACTAGACCTCCTTTGTTCAATGGCTCCAACTATAACTATTGGAAAAACAGGATGAAAATCTTTGTTGAAAGACAAGATTATAATCTATGGAAAGTCATTGAAGAGGGACCTAGAATTCTATCAAAGGAAATAACTATTGGAGAAATCAATCATACAATGCCTAAACTCAAAACTAATACAATGATAAGGATTGTAGAATGATATCTCTCAATAGTAGAGCCATGGGTATTTCACATTGTGCTTTAGATATATCTGAATACAATAAAATCTTTGCATGTGTTTCGGCTAAAGAAATATGGGATAAATTGCAAGTTACATATGAAGGAACTAGTGAGGTTAAAAAATCAAAAATCTATATGCTAGTGTTTTAATATGAATCTTTTAGAATGTCTCCTAACGAAACAATTTCTCAAACGCACTCACGTTTCACAACTATTGTTAATGGTATGAAGCTTCTTGGTAGGAACATTGAGAAGTTTGAACTAACAAGAAAAATCTTAAAACCTTTGCCGCCCACTTGGAAAGCAAAGAAGACGGCCATCACGGAGGCCAAAGATCTCGACAAACTTGATGTTGAGACACTTCTTAGGTCATTATTGACTTATGAGATGGTGAATTCCATTGTCAATGATGATGAGAAAAAGAAAAAGGTGATTGCTCTCAAAGCCTCTACATGCAACAGAGAAGAAGAATCGGAAGAAGAGGTGGAGAGCAGCAAAGAAGATGGTGAGATGGCTTTAATCACCAAATGGTTTCATAAGTTCTTGAAGAAAAGCAAGAAACCTTACACAAAGGATCCCACTTCAAAAAGGGAACCACTTGTGTTCTATGGATGCAAAAAGCCCAGTCACATTAAGGCCGATTGTATGGTTGCAAGCAAACCATATAGGAGCTTCAAAAAGAAAGCTATGATTGCAACTACTTGGAGTGATGATGAAGAAGAAGAATTTTCGGATAAAGAAGTTGGATACGAGGAAATTGCCAACCTATGCCTTATGGAAATTGATGATGAAAATGAGGTATTATCTTCTCACTCTTCTAAAAATAACATTGTTAGTAGTAGTGAAGAATTGTTAGAAGTCATAAATGAAATGCACGATGAATTGAAGAAATTCGATTCTAGGAACTCAACTCTTAAGAAAGAGGTATCATCTCTTTCTAAAGAAATGATAAGTCTAAGAGAAGAAAAAGATAAACTATATTCATTGCTTTATGATTCTTCTCAAGATTTCCTAAAAGATGAAAATGAAAACTTAAAGAATAAGATATTAGAATTGAATGGCACTATATCTAGACTCATGCTTGGAAAAGAAAAGCTTGATGAAGTGCTTTCTTGCCAAAGATTAAGTGGAGAAAAATCTGAGTTAGGATACTCTCCATTATGCAAGCAAAAATCAAAAGAGAGCTTATTCATGAAAGCCTCTTACGTGAATGAAGCCTTTACTTCAAATATCACTAGCAAGGTCAAAAACACACCCTCAATGAATGCTAGCATGTCTAGAAATGCTAATTCTAATGCATATACAAAAATGAAAAATCCTAGAAATACTCATGCTTATATGTATGCTCATTCAAGAAATGATTATACACATCCTAGGAATAACCATCATGTGCATCCTAGAAACAATATCTACAATCAAAACTTGCAACCTGCACAAGCAAATCCTAGGAATTACTATCATGGTTATTTTAGAAATAATATGCATACTCATGAAAATGCAAGCATGTATCCTAGAAATCATCTTCATACGTTCTCTGGAAATGACATGTATATTCATATTCCTCACAATAGAAACATGTATCCTAGGAACTCATATCCTAAGCATTATAGGCATGCATAACTAAATACTCCTAGAAATTTCAATAACTATCATCCTAGGATTGTGCATTATCAACATGTCTATAGATCACCATATGTTGTTAAGAAAGTATGGGTCCCAAAAGGAACCGTATTTTCAAGGACTAACCCCAAATGACCCAAGAAATTTTGGGTACCTAAAAATTCCATTGTGTATCCTTGTGTGATATAGATATGTCTCCACACCAAGGAAAAAGGTAACTGTTGATACCTTGATAGTGGATGTTCAAAACACATGACCGGTGATAAAAGTGTATTCAAGGAGCTAACTCTAAGAGATGGTGGACTTGTCACCATTGGAGACAACACAAAAATAAAGATCATTGGGCATGGAAAAGTTGGTAATGATTTCTCAACCATAGATAATGTATTGCTAGTACAAGGCCTTAAGCCAAATTTACTAAGTATTAGTCAACTTTGTGACAAAGGCAACAAAGCCACATTTGAAAACCTCTCATTGTCTAGTTATAGACATCAAGAGTAACAAGATCAAGTTTGTTGGCCATAGACATGAAAATGTTTATATAGTTTATTTAAAATCCTTGCATTCCGAAAATGAAAAATGTTTTCCAGCAATTAGTGAAAATCCATGGCTATAGCATAGAAGGCTTGGTCATGTGAACATGAATTTGCTTAAAATCATTTCTAGAAAAGATTTAGTCATTGGACCTCCCAAAATCAATTTTGAAAAATACAAAGTATGTGATGCTTGCCAAATGGGAAAACAAACTAGGATTTCTTTTAAATCAAATAATGTAGTCTCAACTACTAGACCATTGGAACTTTTGCAGATGGATTTATTTGGTCCAATAAGTACCATTAGTCTAGTTGGCCATCAATGTGCTCTTGTTATTATTGATGATTATTCAAGATATACCTTTGTTATCTTTATAGCTTACAAGGATGAAGCTTTCAAAGGATTTGAAAACTTTTGCAAAAAGGTTCAAAATGAAAAAGGAATTTGTATTTCAAGCATTAGAAGTGATCATGGAAAAGAATTTGAAAACCAAAGTTTTTCAAAATTTTGTGACGAAAATGGAATTGATCATAACTTTTCAGCTCCTAGAACTCCTTAATAAAATGGAGTTGTTGAGAGGAAAAATAGAGCTCTAGAAGAATTTGCAAGAACAATACTTTGTGAAAATAGTTTACCAAAATACTTTTGGGCTGAAGCAGTAAACACTTCTTGCTATATCTTGAATAGAATTTTAATTAGGTCTATGCTTGACAAAACTCTGTATGAATTATAGAAAGGTGGAAAGTCTAATATCTCCTATTTTCGTACATTTGGTTGTAAATGCTTCATCCTAAATAACAATAAAACTAACTTGGGTAAATTTGACTCTAAGACCGATGAAAGGATCTTTTTAGGATATTCAACCTCTAGTAAGGCTTATAGAGTCTTCAACAAGAGAACTCTAGTGATAGAAGAATCCATACATGTAATTCTTGATGAGTCTAACACAATTAGTAGTAGAGAAACTTCTTTTAATGATGATGCAGATTTTATTCCAAGAATGGAAACACCTACTCCCATTGTTAACCCAAAGGAGAGTCCACCTCAAACAAATGAAGAGATGGAAACTCTCAAATTGGACCAGCCATCTACAAGCCGACAAGAGGATAGTCTTTCCAAAGATTGGAGGTATGTAAATTATCACCCGATTGATCAAGTGATTGGTGATCCTTCACAAGGGGTAAGAACTTGTTCCTCTATTAGAAATATTTGCAATTATGTAGCTTATTTGTCTCAAATTGAATCTAAGACATTTATTGAAGCTGAAAAGGATAATGATTGGATAATGGCAATGCAAGAAGAAATAAATCAATTTGAAAGAAACAATGTTTAGAATCTAGTTCCTAGACCTAAAAATCATACAATAATAGGAACTAAATGGGTATTTAGAAATAAGATGGATGAAAATGGAATAGTAACTAGAAACAAGGCTAGACTAGTTGCTAAGGGATAAAATCAAGAAGAATGAATAGACTTTGATGAGACCTATGCTCCCGTAGCTAGATTAGAAGATATTCGAATGTTATTAGCCTTTGCATGCTTTAATAAGTTTAAGTTATTTCAAATGGATGTAAAAAGTGCATTTTTAAATGGCTTTATAGAAAAAAGAGGTTTATGTTGAGCAACCTCTTGGATTTGAGAATCCTAGTCTTCCAAATCATGTCTACAAGCTCTCTAAGGCTCTATATAGGTTGAAGCAAGCTCCAAGGGCATGGTATGAAAGACTATGTAAATTCTTAATAGACAATAATTTTATAAGAGGTAAAGTAGACACAACCTTCTTCACAAAAACTCATATAAATGACACTCTACTAGTTCAAATATATGTTGATGATATTATATTCGGTGCTACTAATGAATCTATGTGTCAAGAGTTTGCCAAGTGCATGCAAGGTGAATTTGAAATGAGCATGATGGGAGAGCTTACCTACTTCCTTGGACTTCAAATCAAACAATTGAAAGGAGGCATCTTTATCAATCAATCAAAATACACTAAGGACCTACTAAAGAGGTTTAGGATGGAAAGCTCAAAGCCACTTGGTACACCTATGAGCACATCTACAAAACTTGATCTTGATGAAGGAGGTAAATGTGTAGATACTAAATACTATAAAAGCATGATAGGAGCTTTACTTTATTTGACTACAAGTAGACCTGATATTATGTTCAGTGTATGCATATGTGCTAGATTTCAGGCTAATCCTAAAGATTCACATGTAATTTTAGTGAAAATGATCCTTAGATATCTACAAGGAACTCAAACCCTAGGATTATAGTACTCTAGATATTCATCTTTTGAGCTTGTAGGATATTCATATGCTGAATTTGCTGGATGTAGGTTAGATAGAAAAAGCACAAGTAGAACATGCCGATTCTTAGGTGCAATGTTAACCTCTTGGTTTTCCAAGAAACAAAATTATGTTACACTAGCAACCGCCGAGGCGGAATATGTAGCAGCTAGAAGTTGTTGTGCCTAAGTGTAATGGATGAAACAACAACTAGAAGACTATGGCATGAACTTTAAAAGTATCACAATACATTATGATGATACTAGTGCTATCAACCTAACCAAGAACCCTATTTAGCACTTTAGAACTAAACACATAGAAATTAGACATCATTTCTTAAGAGACCATGCTCAAAAAGGTGATATAAGACTAGAATTCATACCTTCAGAAGATCAAATAGCTGGCATTCTTACAAAACCTCTAAGTAAAGCAAGTTTTTGCAAAATAAGACTGTCAATGGGATTGTTAGATTATCATAAACTGTATGTTTGATTGTTTCATAATTCATTATTTTGCATATTTGACATCTAGTGAAAGAGTATTAAATCTTATTTAATTACTCCCTCACTTAAGATGGCATAGATAAACAAATTTCATGCTAAGACTCAAGACTGAAAATTTTCTTAAGGGTCCAGTCGACTGGTAAGTCTATCCCAGTTGACTAGTAAGTCTCTGCCCAATCTTCCAGTCGCCTAGTAACACTATACCAGTCTACTAGTACATCAAGACCTTATTTGGAGCAATTTTTTGAAATTCAGTTATCAATCCAGTCGACTGGTATCTGTCTGCCAATTCATCCAGTCGACTGGTACCTTATGAGTCTTAAATATTGCATATTTAAGACCCTTAACTTATATTTGTTATGCTCTTAGTTAGTAGTATTTCACTTTATTTTATGTGTTTTCTGTGTTTTTATAGGCTTGTGGAGAAAATGAAGCATTTCGGGAGATGTCAAGCTTCAAGAGCAAATGCGATCGATCGTACCGTGCTACGATCAAGCGCATGGAAAATATCCCACATCGAAATCTTTGCATTACAGTGTTCCTGCGATCGAGCGTGCCAGACTTGCGATCAAGCGCGTATCCGATCGAGCGCACCCGAACAGCATCCCACATCGAATTTGTAACCCTTTGTACTCTGGGACTCCCCCTATATAAACACCATCTGGCCTCATCATTCAGTGTATAATTCTTGGGCCACTTTGGTGTTAACCGGTGGACGTCTGCTAGCATTCTAGTGGATCCCGAAGGCTTTACTACCACGAGGAGAAGCGCTGCCCATCAGCGAGTGGAATTTATTCCATGTAAAGTTATTTATTTCTTTTTATTTAGTTGTTTTAGTTTAATGTTTAGCATTTTTATTATGAATTGTAGTTTCATAGTTATGAGTGGCTAGAATCTTCAGCTAAGGTTGAAGATGAAGCCTCGCCGTTGTTTGGCATAGCAGTTCAGATTTGCTTGTACAAATCTGACATTTTTTAGTATAAATGTTCTGTCAATTATTTGAGTTAATCTTGTGATTGATTGAGTTTAAATTGTTCTATTGGATATTCCTTGTGTTTCATCTGATGGATACATCGAATTGTTTTCGATTAAATTGGATTTCCTTTGTGATTTGTTGACAGCGGATACATTGGATGCTTTTGGTTTAATTGGGATATTCTTTTTTTTTGTCTTATAGTTGGATTCATGGAATGTTTTGATAGGCTATTTTTTTAGGACATATATGCTTAACTTTGGTGGGGTGGATTCGGAAACCCTAGTGTCTTAATTATTAGTTTTAAATCAATTCAGTTTAGTTTTAATTTGTTTTCCAAAAATACAACTCAAAAACTCGGAACTAGGTTAAGATAAGATTAGTTTAGATAAATTTATATTTTCATAACACAATTCCCTGTGGATTCGACCTCGCACTTGCACAACACTATATTGCAAATGACTCGTGCGCTTGCGAGTAATTTAAAACTCACAACAAGTTTTTGGCGTCGTTGCCTGGGAATTGTTTTGTTTGTGAAATTTTTGTCTGAATTAATTTTATTTTTCTACTAGTTTAGTTAGCATTTTTGTTTTATTTTTATAATTTTAATTTTAATTTTAATTTTAATTTTAATTTTGGTTTTTGATTTATTTTATTTTATTTACAATTACAAAAAAAAAAAGAAAAAAAAATTAATAGTGTGTTTGCTATTTTTGCTTTATTCTGTTATTTCTGCTGGTTAGTACCTCATTGTTTTCTGTTGGTGTATGCTTGGTCGGAGATCATTGAACTTAGATTTGATACATTTAGATCCTGACTTAGAAAGAACTCTTAGGAGACAGAGAAGAACACTAGTTGAGAGAGAGACTGTTGAGATGAGAGAGAATTTTAGGGATGCACATCATCCTGAACATGTAGAGCAACCTAGAGCTTAGAACGTGGACTCCACTACATCCCTTAGGGATTTGTTCGCACCTATTGCGACTAACTCATCCTCTTGCATAGTGTTTCCACCTACCAATGCCACCCACTTTGACTTAAAACCACATGTTATCCAACTCTTACCCTCATTCCATGGCTTAGATCTTGAAAATCCTTATAGTCATGTGAAGAAGTTCAAAGACATTTGTGCCACATTTAAATTCCAGAACTTCTCTGAGGAGTCAGTCCATCTTTGACTCTTCCTTTTTTCTCTTCACTATAGAGCTAGGGCGTGGTTGGATTCCAACACACCCGGGTCTATTACATCTTGGGAAAACCTGCTTAGCAAATTTTATCATAAGTTTTTCCCAATGTCTAGAGTGAATGAGTGTCGAAAAGAGATTAGCTTTTTCACTCAGGATGAGGATGAAAAATTTTCTGAGAGTTGGGAGCGCTTCAAAGAGCTACTGATCAGATACCCTCCACATGGAACTGAGAAGTGGAGACTCATTCAGTTCTTCTACCAAGGGTTGACTCAACCCAACCGTAGCATGATCGAGTCTATGAATGGGGGGGCATTCTTGAGTCTGACAGGAGATGAAGCATATATGGTGTTGGACAAGTTGTCCGACAACTTGCAGCAGTGGGATTTTTCAAGCTGTCGATATAAGTCCATTCGTGCTCCTAAGAGGTGAGGCATCTATGAGGTCAGGGAGGACGCTGATTTGAGGATAAAGTTAGATGCCCTCACTAAGAAGATTGATGCTCTCACTGTGATCCAATCCATCAATGCTGCCAACACATTCAATGTTGAAAGTTGTTTCATCTGTGCTAGTCCCATGCATCTAGCACAGAATTTTCCATTAATGTCGGCTTGTGCCGAGTATCCTATGGAACAAGTAAATGCTTTCAATGACTATCGAAGGCAGTCAAATGAATCGTACTCTGAGACGTACAATCCAGGGTGGCGGAACCACTCAAATTTTTCATAGAGGCAGAACCAACCAATGAATCAGGGAGAAGCCCCTCATAATGCTCAAAATCAATATCCTCCCGGATTTTCCCAACAAATTCCTGGGCATGGTCATTCTGCCCATCCAGCACCATTACCTACTTACCAAGCTCCCACTCAAACACCAGCGCTAGTTTCACAGTCACTAGAGGACACCATTAAGGAATACATGAAAATGAATAGCCAATCCATGAGCAACGTAAGGAGTGCAACAATGGTAAACACCCAAGCAATTGCCAAGCTGGAGAGTCAAATATGGCAAATTGCAAGTCACTTGGGTGAGAGAGAGAAGGGGAAGTTCCCCAGTTAGCCCGTGCCCAACCTGAAAGGACAATTTATGGTTGGGAGTTCATCAACTCCTACGCACGAGGAGGAACAAGTACAGTCGATGGTCACACTGAGGTCTGGGAGACAAGTGGATAATCGAGTGGAAGAGAGCCCTGCTATGCAGCAAGGGCAAGGGAGTGGAAACAAGGAGAAGAGAGATGTTGAGCCATCTACAGCCACACCTACTAAGAAAGACCCTCCTAGGTCATTTGTACCCAGAGCGCCTTACCTCGACAGACTACAGGTGCCCAAGAAAGGAGGGAAGTATGAGGAAATTCTGAAGGTATTCAAATAGGTCCAAATCAATATCCCATTTTTGGATGACATCCATCAAGTGCCATCATATGCCAAGTTTTTAAAGGACTTGGTCACTATCAAGAGGAGGACGAATGTCCCAAAGAAGGCATTTTTGACCGAGAAGATCAGCTCAATCCTTCAGTGCAAGCTACCCATCAAGTTAAAGGACCCGGGGTGTCCTACCATCTCTTGCACGATAGGAGTCAGCCATATTGAGAGGGCTCTTTTGTGTCTAGGGGCTAGTGTGAATCTTCTACCCTGCTCAGTCTATTTGCAGTTGGGGTTAGGAGAATTGAAGCCCACATCCATGACACTTCAATTGGCTGACAGGTCAGTGAAAAGACCACAGGGAATAGTTGAGGACATCTTGATAAAAGTGGATAAATTTTATTTCCCAGTGGATTTTATTGTGCTTGATATAGAACCGGTCTAGAATGTAGGGATTCAAATACCAGTGATTCTAGGGCAACCATTCTTAGCCACGGTTAACGCCCTAATCAATTGTAGGACAGGGGTGGTGAAGATCTCCTTCGAAAATATGACAGTGGAGTTGAACATCTTTGATATCACTAGGCAACCACTGGAATATGATGAAGTGAGAAATGTATGCTTGATAGAGGAGATTCTTGAGGAGACTGTGGACGAATCAAGCATTAAGGATCCTTTAGAGGCGTGTTTTGCTCACTTTGGAGAGGACTTGGGCTTAGATAAGCTACTCGAGGAAGTGAATGCCATTTTGGAGTCTGATCCTCAAGAAAGCAATGAGACAGAGAAAACTACAACACTTGAACCCCCCAAGAAGGAACTTAAGCCTTTACTGGATAATCTTAAGTATAAGTTCCTAGGTCCAGCCGATTGTTTGCTTGCGATTATAGCTTTCGATTTGGGTGAGGCTCAAGAGGAGAAATTATTAGATGTTCTAAGAGAGCACAAAGAATCTATCGGTTGGACTATTGAGGATATCAAGGGAATCAGCCCCTCGGTGGTGATGCACAAGATACATTTGGAGGAGAATGCCAAGCCATCGAGGGAGCCACAAATAAGGCTTAACCAGCTATGCAAGAGGTTGTGAGGGTAGAAATAATTAAGCTGTTATATGCAGGGATCATTTATCCCATCTCTGATAGCAAGTGGGTGAGCCCGATTCATGTCGTGCCCAAGCGAGCGGGATTGACGGTAGTAAAGAATAAGGACGATGAGTTGGTGCCAACTCGTGTTCAGTTAGGGTGGAGAGTGTATATAGACTACCGTAAGCTGAACGTTGCCACAAGGAAGGATCACTTTCCACTGCCATTTATTGATCAGATGGTGGAGCGTTTGGCTGGGCACGAGTATTATTATTTTTTGGATGGTTATTCTAGATATAACCAGGTCCCTGTGGACCCCGAAGATCAGGAGAAGACTACGTTTACCTATCCTTTTGGGACATTCGCCTACCGTCACAAGCCTTTTGGGTTATGCAATACACCCGCTACTTTTCAACGATGCATGGTCAGTATATTCTCTGACATGGTAGAGTGGTTCTTAGAGATTTTCATGGATGACTTCTCCGTCTTCGGTTCAACCTTTGAAGAGTGCCTGCACCGTCTCGCTTTGGTTTTAGTGCGGTGCAAGGAGAAGAACCTAGTGCTTAATTGGGAGAAGTGTCATTTTATGGTTAAGCAAGGCATTGTACTGGGGCATGTCGTATCTCATCAGGGGATTGAGGTCGACAAAGCGAAGGTGGACTTGATTTCTAACCTTCCACCCCCACGTACAGTGAAGGAAGTTCGATCTTTTCTGGGCCATGCAGGTTTCTATAGGCGATTTATCCAGAATTTCAGCAAAATCGCCAGGCCTTTGTGCCAGTTATTATAAAAGGATGCCCCATTTATATTTAATGAGGACTGTAAGAAAGCATTTAGGGATCTGAAGAAGATTCTGACATCCATACCCATTATTCAGCCACCCAACTGGGGTGTGCCTTTTAAGATTATGTGTGACGCATCAGATTATGCTGTTGGAGTTGTTTTGGGGCAGCGTGTTGATAAACTTCCCCATGTTATCTATCATGCAAGTCAAACTCTAAACGACGCACAACTTAATTACTCTACCACTGAGAATGAGTTGTTAGCAGTCATTTTTGCATTAGACAAGTTCAGATCCTACTTGTTAGGATCTAAAGTCATTATCTACTCGGACCATGCAGTATTGAAGTATCTTTTCTCTAAAAAAGATGCTAAATCTCGTCTTATCCGATGGATCTTGCTACTTCAAGAGTTCGACATCGAGATTCAGGATAAGAAAGGTTTTGAAAATGTGGTGGCGGACAATTTATCTAGATTGATTGTGGATTTCACTGAGGCCATCACTCCCATTTCTGAGACCTTTCCTGATGAGCAGTTAATGCTCATTGCTCAAAATCCCGCTCTATGGTTTGCTGATATAGTGAACTATCTTGTCACCGGACACATGCCTTTGCATTGGGGGCGACAAGATAAATCAAAGTTTTTAGCCATAGTAAAACATTTTTTCTGGGATGATCTTTAGCTGTTTAAGTATTGTCCCGATCAGATCATCAGAAGGTGTATTCCTGAGCATGATCAATCTAATGTCATCACCTTTTGTCATGATCATGCTTGTGGAGGCCATTTCAGTGCTAAAAAGACCGCTGCAAAGATTTTGCAGTGTGGATTTTATTGGCCTACCATGTTCTGAGACTCTCACACCTACTGTGTATCTTGTGAGCGTTGCCAAAAGCTAGGGAGTCTTTCTAGGAGGAATATGATGCCCCTCAACTCTATTCTGATTGTTGAGATTTTTGACGTGTAGGGCATTGATTTTATGGGACCATTCCTAAACTCCTTTGGCAACTTTTACATTCTAGTTGCTACGGACTATCTGTCCAAGTGGGTGGAGGCCGTTGCATGCAAGACCAATGACCACAGAGTTGTGGTCCAGTTTTTGAAGGACACTATTTTTGCTCGATTTGGTACGCCTCGAGCAATCATAAATGATGGAGGTTAGCACTTTTGCAATCGGTTTTTTGAGCAGTTGATGAAGAAGTACTTCATCACACACAAGGTTGCCACCCCATATCACCTGCAGACGAGTGGACAAGTGAAAATTTCTAATCGCGAGATCAAACACATTTTAGAGAAAACTGTGAACCCTAGTAGAAAGGATTGGTCTCTGCGATTGACTGATGCACTGTGGGGATATCGGACAGCCTTCAAGACGCCAATTGGCATGTCTCCCTATCGTATTGTGTACGGAAAGACATGTCACCTTCCGGTTGAATTAGAGCATAGAGCCTATTGAGCTATCAAGCAGTTGAACTTCAATCTTTCGAAGGCTGGCACATAAAGGAAGCTCTAACTCAATGAATTAGATGAGCTACGGAATGATGCATACGATTGTGCATGGTCCTACAAGGCACAAATGAAGAAGACTCATGACCAACACATTTTGAGATGAGATTTTGAGCCGGGTCAAAAAGTTCTTCTTTACAATTCACGCTTGCATCTTTTTCCAGGCAAGCTCAAATCTCGTTGGACAGGCCCATTTATTATTCGGTCAGTTTTTCCTCATGGGGCCATCGAGATTGAGGATCCTAAGAATGGTAACACTTTTAAGGTAAATGGACAAAGGCTAAAACCATTCTTAGAGTTGAGGAGTCTGGACATAGAGACGATATTATTGGAGGATCCTAGTTACTCTGATTGAGTGTCGTCTACTAAGGGGAGTCTGGCTGAAGACTTTAAACTTAGCGCTCATGGGAGGCACCTAACAGCTTATCTTTTTATTTGTTTATTATTTTACATATTTATGCTTAATGTTTGTTTCCAGTATTTTTTGTTTTCTAGTCTTTATTTTTTAGGGACAATGCGTACTTCAGTTCAAGGTTGGGGGTATGCTACGAGCCATACCAGTCCAGATAGTTCTCCATATCTCAGGTCAGCTCTTTCCATATTAGTCACACATTGGGGTCAATGTGTAATTTAAGTTTGGGGGTATCGGAGACACATCACACACTTTGTCCTAATTTGTTATCTTTTAGTCGTAAAGATAAATGCATGTTCATGTTCGTCTAAAAATTTTGGTTGATCTGAAAAATTATGATGTGATTTCATTGGTGAGTTTAAAACTTTGAACACATGATCTGATGATAGAGTTTAAACTTTAGTTACTTACTTTAGGCATTTTCGAGAATTCACATGTTTGATCTAATCTAACACGAGCACATTAGCACAAATTGTGTGAGGTATGACATGTGATTTTAATGTGTACGTTTCCTTATCTTAACTGAAACTGGATGACTTGTTGGATAAACACTTGGGCATAGAAAAGCATATATATATATATATATATATATATATAATGATCATCATCAATAAACTTTCCACTAAGTAATTGGACCTCTTGCCTCAGTAAGTAGTGAGTGTTCACGTCAAAAGGTGGGAATTTTATTCATAATGATCATTGTAAAACTTTTCACTGAGTAACTGGACCTCTTGCCTCAGTAAGCAATAAGTATTCACGTCAAAAGGTGAAAATTTTGTTTGGTAGCATTAAGATCAGTTTAGTTTCGTAGCCTTTTTTACTCGAGTTAGTAAGTCCTTAGGGGTGTCTTTACACCTAATGCCCTAAAACCATCTGGTTTGGGAGTCATTGACTCAATACTCGTTACATGAGTCAATTAGAAAGCTTAAAGGAACTAAACATAGCAGAGCCTTATATATAAAATAAAATAAAATAAATAAAATAAATCTATGCCATCGTTGTTCTTTCCGATGAGAAATTCTGTGGATCTTGAGACTTGAATTACCTTGTACATTGAAGTTATTTGGAAACCTCATCTGTATATGCTAATTCACTTTACACTGATTCAAGCTTGTGATGTCTTACCATGCCTCTTGAGATGGGTTTGACTTACTTAAGCTTGCTCATGAATGAATCTCATGATTTTATATGCTCCTTAAATTTTTGGATACCATGAATACTGAACTTATCTTTCTAATCCTTGTTGTTCATTTAGTTTTTTATTTTGTTTTGCTAAGGGACTAGCAAAATATAAGTTTGGAGGTGTTTGATGAGTCTTAAATATTGCATATTTAAGACCCTTAACTTATATTTGTTATGCTCTTAGTTAGTAGTATTTCACTTTATTTTATGTGTTTTCTGTGTTTTTATAGGCTTGTGGAGAAAATGAAGCATTTCGGGAGATGTCAAGCTTCAAGAGAAAATGCGATTGATCGCACTGTGCTGCGATCGAGCGCATGGAAAATATCCCACATCGAAATCTTTGCATTGCAGTGTTCCTGCGATCGAGTGCACATGCGATCGATCGCACCATACTGCTATCGAGCGCACCCAGGCAGTATCCCACATCGAATTTGTAACCCTTTGTACTCCGGGACTCCCCCTATATAAACACCATCTGGCCTCATCATTCAGTACACAATTCCTGGGCCACTTTGGTGTTAACCAATGGACGTCTGCTAGCATTCTGGTGGATCACAAAGGCTTTGCTACCACGAGGGGAAGTGTCGCCCATCAGCGAGTGGAATTTCTCCCATGTAAAGTTATTTATTTCTTTTTATTTAGTTGTTTTAGTTTAATGTTTACCACGTTTATTATGAATTGTAGTTTCATAGTTATGAGTGGCTAGAATCTTCAGCTAAGGTTGAAGATGAAGCCTCGCCGTTGTTTGGCATAGTAGTTCAGATTTGCTTATACAAATCTGACATTTTTTAGTATAAATGTTCTGTCAATTATTTGAGTTAATCTTGTGATTGATTGAGTTTAAATTGTTCTGTTGGATATTCATTGTGTTTCATATGATGGATACATCGAATTATTTTCGATTAAATTGTATTTTCTTTGTGATTTGTTGAGAGCGGATACATTTGATTCTTTTGGTTTAATTGGGATATTCTTTGTTTTTTGTCTTATAGTTGGATTCATGGAATGTTTTGATAGGCTATTTTTTTAGGACATATATGCTTAACTTTGGTGGGGTAGATTCGGAAACCTTAGTGTCTTAATTATTAGTTTTAAATCAATTCAGTTTAGTTTTAATTTATTTTCCAAAAATACAACTCAAAAACTCGGAACTAGGTTAAGATACGATTAGTTTAGATAAATTTATATTTTCACAACGCAATTCCCTGTGGATTCAACCTCGCACTTGCACAACACTATATTGCAAACGACTCGTGCGCTTGCGAGTAATTTAAAACTCACAACAGTACCCTGACCCAATCGACTGGTATGCAAAACTTTTCATCTCTGCAATGGACCCAGTTGACTGGTACCCTAACCCCAGTAAACTGGTATCGCGATTCTATATATAGTATCTTCATTTTTTCAGATTTTTACGCCATTTTCAAAACCCTAAGCTTTCTCTCTCTAAAATATTTCATCTTTTTTATCAAAAAAACCCTCAAAACACTTACTAAACACCTTGATCTACTCATCCAAAGCATCCATTTCGACTTTCTATGGTTGAAATCTCCAATTTCCACTCAAAACCTTTTTTTACCAAAAAAACTCACTTTCTACCAAAATGTCCTATAGAATCCATATAAAAACCACCGTTGGGGGACCACATGTGCCTACTAAGCCAAGGTCCACCAAATCCATGGCTCCAGATTCACGAAGAAAGGGTGTGGCGGGCTCATCAAGCAAAAAGCCCATAACAGAGCTTGATGACTCTCTGTTTTCCAGCTCGGCAGCGAAGGACAGGTATACTTCTATTATCTGCCATAAGAAAATCATGACGGGTAGATTCGTCGACTTTGAATCTATTCGTCATGGTAATTTTGATATATTACCTGCCTTCAATGCCATTAACTTGACCCAACTAGTCAAGACACATGAAAAATTTTACCCGATACTAATTCACCAGTTCTATGCAAACTTGGTGAAACCCAGTCCACTAGCTCAGAGGTTCAGAACTAGTGTTATGGGTGTGGATTTTGAGGTCAGTACTGACCTCTTGATGAGTATCCTAATGATCCCTGTGGGAGGGATCCAATGGAGTCTGGATGGATGGCTAGACAATTTCGAGTATGAGGAGGCATGTCAGATAGTTAGGGGTGACCCTAACTATGTGTTTCGACCCACTACATTTCACACATGTAGTGACATGCCCCTTGACTCGAAATTGTTCAAACTCATTGTGAGTTGGACTATCCACCCGAGACTCGGGAGTCAAGGCTATCTATCTAAGATAGATATAGTATTGATTTGGTGCCTTAAAACTGGGCACCACTTCAATATCTACCCTCTACTGCTCGCCAACATGATAAATGACGAAGCGAGTGACTCAGGATGACTTCCCTACGGGATGCTCATCACACTCATCCTCCAGCACTTTCGAGTGCCTCTCCCCACCTCTGAGGCTTAGGACATCGACCTCAAGGACATCATCAACGTCTCATCACTAAAGAAGATAGGATGCACAGTCTAAGATGGCTTCATCTACTCCAAGGCCGGGAAGCACATTTGGATAGGAGAGGACAACAAAAGTGATGATGAGGACGAGGGTCCAGATGCTGCTGCTGCTACTGATATGGATACGGATGACCAAGAACCTCTTATGGGTGACTTAGGTGCTATTTAGACTGGTTATGGCAATCTTCTTCAGGTTATCACAAGCCTCCAGCTGACTATGCAGTCCGGCTTCCAGAGTTTGAGCTCCATAGTCGATGCCATGCATCACGGCCTCCGCTCTCACTGGGATGACTTCAAGTTGCACCGTGAGCATACCGAGGGCTCTCTGGCTTAGCTTTGGGATCTCGCTCATGAAAACTCTAACTCTCCTACTCCCTGAGTCATTTTTCTATCTTCCTTTTGATGTACATATTGATGTAGTTTTTCATTGTTCTTAGCACAGACATATTTTCATATTTTATTGTATTTATACTTCTATTCGGCTCTACGAAGCCTATTTTGTATAGACTAGTGTTATATATGATGATGGTTCATGCTTAGACTTATTTCATTTACTTTTTTTACATATGTGTAATATAGTTGCATGCTTTATATCTCTTATATTCGGATAAATGCTTTAAAAATGCTTTTGCGTGTATGGAATCTTTCGGTTCTTACCGGGAAGGCTTCCAAGCTCTGAATGATGCCAAATTTTCACGTACTATGTACGCTCTTCATGTTTATGGTATCTAGATAGCTTATTTTTTGGTTTACTATCCCCTTTTCTGCTATTGTCAAAACGGGAGAGAAAAATGAGAAAATGAGAAAAAAATGTGTAAACTCAAACGCATAGATTTAGGGGGAGCAAGCTCCAAAGAACTTGGTATATGATTATATATGTTGACTTGATTGGTTAGGTTGTATATAAACTATTCTTTACCTTTTTACATGTTGGTTTTATTCAAAAAAAAAATAGAGGAGACTCTGCCCGATTTTTGAAAAAAATCCAACACTTAGTTTTCAAAAACTGTTTTTCTCTCATAAGTTTTGTCATCATCAAAAAAGGGGAGATTGTCGACCTTCACCTATATTTTAATGATGACAAAACATAACTCTTATTATACTAACAGTGCTATCTAAGTGTATTAAGCAATAAAAGCATTCAACCAAGGATCAAGGTGCAATAACTCAACCCGAATCAAACACCAAGTCAAGATAGAAGATCTAGTATAGGGACAAGGTATTTAAACAAGTTATAAATCTCACTTGTTCAGGTAAAAAGCTTGTCTTATGGCTCCTTTTGAAAAAGCATTTTTACAGAACTTTTCAATCAAACGTTTTTAAGTTAAAAACATTTCAAAACACGAAAACTGGGTTGATAAGCAACCCAGTCGACAGGGTGCTTATACCAGAAGACTAATATATGGGATAGTGTGTCCCCAGTCGACTGGGCAATTCATACCAGTTGACTAGTATATTGGATAGACTGTCCCCAGTCGACTGGTAAGAACCACCCAGTCGATTGGTACCTTCAATAGCCTTAAAAAATGAGATTTTTAACTTGACCCAGTCGACTAGTACTAAGACCTAGTCGACTGGTAGTTCAAAAAATATGACCGTTGAGATGCAAGATTTCAGTACAAATTGCACCAAATCGTACCAGAACAGTACAAAGCGGTTATATTACATCAAAACTATATAAACCCACTCTATTGAGCATTTCAAGAAGAGAGCTTAAACATTCAATCAAGTTTTTACTCATTGATACACAAAAACTTTTAAATATTTATTGTTGAGCCATTCTTCAAGCTTTACCTTGAAAGAGAGATATTATTCAGTTGTATAAGCTTTCATTGTCTCTCTACCATTTACTTTACAGCATTTATTGTAAAGGAATTAGCTTCTGAAAGGAAGAGATTAGCTTCCAAGAGGAAAGGATTTTTGCTTCCAAGAGGAAGGGATTGATTATAAGGTTTGTGCAACACCCATGAAGTTGCACAACTAAGTTTCTTAGTGGATTACTTCAAGGAGGTTCCTTGAAGAGAGTGGATGTAGGGTCGGAACGAATCCGATATTGCCGAACCACTATAAACTGAGTTTGCATCCTCTATTCTTTAAACTCTTTTGTTTATAGCACATTATTTGTTTACATGCTTGTGGGTTTATCTGTTTTTATAAACTTTTTTTTAATTAGTAAAAGTTTTTAAAAACCCAGTTCACCCCCCTCTTGGATTGAAACCTCAGTCGACAGCTACCTTTGACGAAAATTGAGCACTTTTTAATAGACCTAATGAGGTGTCAGCCTAATATAATCTCAAATGAACTTGAATTCATTACTTGAAAGTTCCTCATGCGATGAATTACCCTAATTTGTTTGGCTAAACAAATAAATATAAATTACTTCTTAAAAAAATTTTATAAAATGTCATAAAAGGTGAAAGTTTTACCCACTCAAAACATCATCTTTTAAAACATTGAGAAGCAAAAACAGAAAGAAAGAAAGAGATATTGATGCCAAAAATCTATCAGATGAACTCATGAACCCCTACGCACATGAAAACATATAAACTAGAAGGTCCATCGGGGGTTGTGCCCTAGGGGGACTATCCGACGCCTAAGTCAGTGATGCGAAAGAATAATCGAAGAATAAAAAAACTAAAAGTTGTGTGATTGTAAGTTGTGTCTATTTGGGTTGCAAATGAAATTTTTACCCCTAGAGGTTGCCACGTGTCATTATATCATTGGAAAGGGAATTTTCTCTTACATCAGATGCCCCCCACTTCCTTGAGCGCAGTTATGCGATCGAGGAAGTAGGTTGTTTGAGGTGATTTTTTTCTATTTCGTGCAATTCAGATCAAGTCTGACATTGTTTGGGTACTCAAGTACTTAAGAAGGCGAAAAATAGAGACTTAAACTTGTTCGAGCAGTGTGAGGGATAGTATGGGGCTACCCTTTGAATGTTTCATGCCTGAGGAGGATTAATAGCTAGGCACTACCTTCTCGAGAGAGAATTTAAAATCTGAAGAGACCTTAAAGCTCGGCGCTACCTCCTCAAAAGGGAAAATAATGAGTCCATAAAGCACAAACTTGAGTTAAGTCCCTCAAATCGAGCAAAGTGATGAGTCCGAGTGATATTGACTTAAGTTGAATTCCCCGAAGCGAGGTAGATAATGAGTTTGAGTGATACAAACTTGAGCTAAGTTCCTCAAAGTAAGGTAAACAATGAGCATGGGTGATACAAACTTAAGCTGAATTCAAAGTGAGGTAGATAATGAGTCCGAGTGATACGGACTTAAGATGAATTCCTCGAAGCGAGGTAGGTAATGAGTTTGAGTGATACAGACTTAAGCTGAGTTCCTTGAAGCGAGGTAAATATTGAGTCCGAATGATACGAACTTAAGCTGAATTCCTCGAAGCAAAGTAGATAATGAGCCCAAGTGATACTGATTTAAACTGAATTCCTCGAAGCAAGGTAGGTAATGAGTCCAAGTGATATGAACTTAAGCTGAGTTCCTTAAAGTGAGGTAAATAATGAGTTTGAGTGATACGAACTTAAGCTGAATTCCTCGAAGAAAGGTAGATAATGAGTCCAAATGATAGGGACTTAAGCTGAATTCCTTGAATGAAGGTAGATAATGAGTCCAAATGATAGAGACTTAAGTTGAATTCCTCAAAATGAGGTAGGTAATGAGTCTGGGTGATACAGACTTGAGCTGAGTTCCTTGAGCTGAGTTCCTCGAAGCAAGGTAAATAATGAGTTTGAGTTACACAGACTTGAGCTAAATTCCTTGAAGTGAGGTAGATAATGAGTCCGAGTGATACGAACTTAAGTTAAATTCCTCGAAGCAAGGTAAATAAGGACTTTGATGATACAGACTTAAGCTGAATTCCTTAAAATAAGGTAAATAATGAGTCTGAGTGACACAGACTTAAGCGTTGTTATGAACTCCTAAGAGTTTAAAGATCAGTCTAAGGGACTCAATTTAGGGTGAACTTCTCGGAGTTGTGGAGATAGGTCCGAGTAGGATGCTATGGATCGAAATCCTTCAAATCTTGGAGATAAAACCAAGGAGAATGACTTGGATCAAACTCTTAAGAGTTTTGGAGATAGGTTTGATAAGGATGCTAAGGATCGAACTCCTCAGAATCTTTGAGATAGGTCTAAAGAAAATGACTTTGATCAAACTCTTTGGAGTTATGGAGACAAGCCCTACGAGGATGCTATGGATTGAACTTCTCAGAATCTTGAAGATAGGTCCAAGGAGAATGACTCGTATCAAACTTCTCAGAGTTGATGGAGAAATTATACCAAAGTTGAAATAGCTCAAGGCTACCTCTTCCAAGTTAATAAAGAAATTGAACAGAGGTCAAAGTAATTCAAGGCTACCTCTTCGAAGTCGATAGAGAAACTAGATCAAGGTCGAAGTAGCTCGGGGCTACCTTCTCAATGCTGATGGAGAAACTAGACCAATGTCGAAGTTGCTCGAGGCTACCTCCTCGAAGTCGATAGAGAAACTAGACGGAGGTTAAAATAACTCGGGGCTACCTCTTTGAAGTCGATGGAGAAACTGGACCGAGGTCGAAGTAGCTCGATGCTACCTCTTCAGAGTTGATGGAGAAAATAGACCGAGGTCGAAGTAGCTCGGGGCTACCTTCTCGGAATCGGTGGAGAAATTAGACTGAGACTGAAGTAGCTCAGAGCTACCTCTTTGGAGTCGATGGAGAAACTAGACCAAGGTCGAAGTAGCTCAGAGCTACCTCCTCGGAGTCGATGGAGAAATTGGACCAAGACCTAAGTAGCTCGGGGCTACCTCTACGAAGTCTATGGGGAAATCAAACTGAGTCTGAAATAGCTCAGGGCTACCTACTCGGAGTCGATAGAACAAGGCCAAAGTAGCTCGGGGCTACGTCTTCTGATTCAATTGAAAAAATGGACTGAGGCCAAAGTAGCTCGGGGCTACCTCCTCGTAGTCAATGGAGAAAATAGACTGAGACTGAAATAGCTAGGGGCTAGCTCCTCAGAGTCGATGGAGAAATTGGACCGAGGCCTAAATAGCTCGGGGCTACCTCCACGAAATCGATGGAGAAACTGGACTATGTCCGAAGTAGTTTAGGGTTACCTACTTGGAGTCGATGGAAAAAATAAACCGAGATTTGATGGAAAAACTGGACTGAGATCGAAGTAACTCTGGGCTACCTTTTCAGATTTGATAGAGAAAATGGACTGAGATCGAAGTAGCTCGAAGCTACCTCTTCAGAGTCGATAGAGAAACTAGATTGAGGCCGAAGTAGCTCGGGGCTACCTCCTTAAAATTGATGGAGAAACTAGACCGAGGTCGAAGTAGCTCGGGGTTACCTCATCAGATTCAATAAAGAAACTGGACCGAGGTTGATATAGCTCGGGGTTAAGTCCTTGTAGTCGATGGAGAAACTGGACAGAGGTCAAAGTAGCTTGGGGCTACCTCATCAGAGTTGATGAAGAAATGGAACTGAAGTCGAAGTAACTCGGGGCTCCCTCATCGGAGTCAATAGAGAAACTAGACAAAGGTTGAAGTAGCTCGAGGCTACCTCTTCGGTATCGATGGAGAAACAAAACCGGGGTCAAAGTAGCTCGGAGCTTTCTCTTTAGAGCTAAAATAAACTGAGGAGTCCGAGGCGGATGGAAGCTCAAGGCTATCCCCTCGGAGCTAAAATGAATTGAAGACTTAAAGGAGGATGAAAGATCAAAGTTGTCTCTTCAGGGCTAAAATGAACGGCTGTCTCCTCGAAGCTGAATAAACTGAGGTGTCCAAACATTTTGGAGTTTGTATCCTGTCTCATAAAGTACCTTTGTTCCATAGTTTTTGTCTTCTATTAGTTGAGGCCCAAGTGTTCTAAACCTTTTAGGCCGAGGCTTCTTTAGATTGTGTGTAGGTAAGCTTCTTGGTTTAAATGTAACTATAGGTGTTTGGCTTAAGAGATTTATGGAGGCCACTTAGCAGGCGTAAGGTCCTTTAGCTGAGGTGAGACTTGTGAGCTTGGGCACATTCACTAAGCTAAGACTTGTGAGCTTGGGACTCATTGGATAGGCTAAGACTTGTGAGCTTGGGACCCATCAATTAGGATAAAACTTGTGAGCTTAGGCCCATTGGTTAGGCTAAGACTTATGAGCTTAGGACCCATCGGTTGGGACAAGACTTATGACCCATTTGTTGGGTTAAGGAGAATGTTGACATAGTGTGGGATAAGGAGTGGATACTCGTCCTTCTTTCTTTTCTTTTTATTTTATGTATGTTGGACCGATAGTTCCTTATTTTGAAAAAAAAAATCTAAGTAATGGAATTGGCGTAGGCCTCTTATGTTCATAATGTTTTTGGCTTCCTTACTTTTGTGTTATGAAGATTTTAGAATTTTTTTTCTCAATAATGTTAGAGGAGATCCTGGGGAGGATGAAGCTCGGGGCTCCCTCTTCAGCTTTTGTGTAAGTAAACACTTTGAATGAGGAAGGAGCTCGGGGCCCTTCTATTGGTAAAGATAAGGTGTCTAGGGACTCGGGGCCTTAGGCTTAGCAAAGATAAGGTGTCAAGGAACTCAAAGCCCTGGGATTTGTAAGGAAGAGGCGTCTAGGGACTTGGGGCCCTCGGATTTGTAAGAAAAAGGCATCCAAGGACTCAGGGCCTTGGGCTCGGAGTTCTAGAGAAAAAAAGTTGAGGGTCATAGAGATTCAAGGCCTTGGACTCGGACTTCTAAGGAAAAATGGCTGAGATTCATAAGGACTCGAGGCCTTAACCTCAAACTTTTTGGAAAAATGGTCGAGGGTCGCAAGGACTTGAGGCCTTCTCCTCAAAATTTGCTCGACAGTTTTCTTTGAACTTTTGCTAATGCTTTACACCTAGTGTGTTTTTGCAAAGTTCAATGGATTAATGAGCTCTCTTGACTATTAGCTAGTTAGTTATGGGAGTAATGAGCTTTTTGGGCGATGGGCTGGCCTACTAGGTATGGAGGCCCACTTGGTGTAAGGGCCCATTAGGCATGATAGGACCATTTAGCATAGAAGAAGTTCACTAGGTGTGGAAGGAGTATCGAGGCTTACTAAAGTTAGGGGTTCTTGGCTTGACCTTTTTACTTTGAGAGTATCAAGGCTTACTAGAGCTCAAAGCTCTTCTCTTAGCCTTTTGTTAAAAAGGTACCAAGGCCTATGAGAGCTTGAAGCTCTCGCCTTGGATTTTTTGGCGTAAATGTATTGAGGTGAAAAATAACTCGGGGCTCCCTACTTTATGTTTTTGTTGAAAAAGTGTAGAGGGTGAGAGGTGCATATGGCATTCTCCTTGGGCTTTTGCTGAAAGAATGCCGAGAGTAAAAGGTTCTTGGGGCACTCTCATCGGGCTTTTGTTGAAAGAGTGTTTAGATTAAAAGGTGCTCAAAGCACTCTCTTCGGGCTTTTATTGAAAGAATGTCGAGGGTGGAGGTGCTCGGGGCATTATATTTGGACTTTTGCTGAAGTAGTTATTAGCTCTAAAGTGAGTGACTTTCAGAAGGGAAGGTTCCCTAGTTGGTCGTTATGCCACTCTCTAAGCCTAGATATACCTAAGTCTTTGGTGCCTCAAGAGCGAATGCTTGTGCCTCAGAGATGATAACTAGTTGCGTTGAAGACTGCGATTTTGTTGTGTCTAAGACGACGACTTTGGGGCATCGGAGATAATGGCTATTGTTGTGACAACGGCTTAAGATGCGTCATTGATGATAGCTTTAAATGTGTCATTGGCTGACGGCTTTGGATGCGTTATTGGTTGATGGCTTTGGGGAGTCGGAGACAACGACTCTATGCGTCGTTGGCTGATGGCTTTGGGGATTCAAAAATAATGATTGTGGTGCGTCATTGAATGACGGCTTTAGTTACATCGACGACAACAACTTCATTGCGTCATTGGCTAACAGCTGTAGGGTATTTCTTAGAAATGTAGTGCTTATATCAATTTAATTGGTATGGAAACTTTATAATGCCTGAAGTGTGGAAAGATAATACCTAATTATGAATGATCATGATGTTTGGTTGTTTGTGCTCCACTGATTCGAGTTTGGGGCATGTTTCAGGCCCATTAATGAAGAAATAGCAGTCTTTTCTTTGATTGTTTGTAAGAATCTTGTCTGAGGAAATCAAATTTATGAGACCGATTCTGAAAAGAGAATGTTGAAAAAACCTTGGGAACCGAATTAACCAGGTCTAAAACTGAGCTTAAGTTTGTTGAATTGACTGATCCAATATGAGTCAAAATTGATGGTTTGTTAAGAAACTCATATTTTAAAGTCAAATCTTGAAATTTTGAGCCCGGATTTGAAATGAGCATGTCTTAAAACCTTAGGAACTAGTCTTCTTGGATCTGAAACCGGGTTAAAATAAGCTAAACTGATTTATCAAAGTAGTGAACCAAGCAATCAAACTTGTTTCAACCAGTTGGTTTGGGTCAACTGACATTACACTTAGGGGGAGCTGGCTTGGCGCTAGATGGTGATGACGTGGGGTCTAGGTGGTGCTATCTTTATGATGACATAGGGGCCTAGGTGGCGTGGATATGGCAATGAGGATTTGAGCATAATTTTTAGAAAGTTTAGAGGACTCAAATATAATTTTCAAAACCTTTAAAGGCCATAAAGAAATTTCTAAAAAGATCAAAGGGGTAATGCAATTTGATGAGAGTCATACAATACATCTTAACCGTACTTAATTGTTATCATTTTAGGGTTGATCTAGGTTTTAATTGCACTTTTATACGTTAACAACTCTAAAGTATCATTCTTGGATCATTGATCTATTTCGGTGCATTTTCAGGTACTTTAAGCTCAAAAGAGGAGGAAAAGTTATCATTTCTTGAAGCACAAAGACTCGAGGCATACTGGAGTGAAGGAATGCTTCCGGAAGGACAAAATGGAGGGCTTAAAAGAGCAACAGCTGATGCCCGCACTAGAAATGAGTTTCACCAAATTGCTAGAATTCCCGTACAGATCAATCATCTTTGCAAATTAAACTGTATTGATACAAGAAAAACCAGGAGATGAGTCATATATGCTTAGAAAGATCCGGTAGTCCATTTTCTGGAGAATTTTACAGTTCTTAAAAATGATTTTTCTAGATAACATTATGGCAGTTTAAGTAGACAAAGGTCAGGCTGTGCGGGATTTCAGCGTGAAGGGCATGTGAAGGCTTAAATCCCACATCTCACATCGGTTGGAAACACATTTCTATATCTCACATCCCACATCGGATTGGAAACACATTGCACTCATGGTATTTGCCTATATAAGACCCACTCCACTTCAGCTTTGAGGACGATCGGAGAATCTGAGATCATCATAAACTAAATCCAGAGAGCCTTTAGGAGCAATCCAGAGGGCCCTTAGGAGCAATCCGAAGTACTTTTGGAGGTCAAGCTGAGGAATTGCCAAAGCTTTCGCTACTAAGGGGGAGATGATCGTTGAGAGGCCGAAGGCAACTCGAGGACGCATAAGCCCCATGGCCGGCTAGTCTCCAAGCAAGGCGTAGGGATGAATCCCTAGGTGTAGTTGTTCTTATTTCCTTTATTTAATTCAGTTGTAGTTTGGTATTATTTTCATTAAACATTGTGGTGTTTTATTGTTTCATTTAATTAGTAGATTTCTTATTAGTCTGGTGATTGCATGCTTTTTTTTCATATAAGTCTAGTCATGCTTTTCTTATGTGTATTTGTTTAGGTGTGATTGAGTCCGGTAGATCTCTTTTATAGATTTGTCCATTGTTACGGTATTGTCATTTAGATATATCATCGTCTTTTGATAATTTATAAGTTAGGTCATATGTGCTTGAAAGTAAAGAATAATTTATATCAATTACATTAGGGTTTATACATGTGCTTTAATTGAATATTTGCCGATTGCCTGTTTGGGATGTGAAACTTGCAATCGAGATAAAAATAACTGAATCAAGTTAGGATTAGGGCAACAAACCTAGGAAGGATTTTAGGAACCTTGTTGTTTTTTTTCATTATATTATCCATCAATTATTTACACAATTTTCACACAATCAACAATTCAGATTGTCACTTTAACTTTTATCGTTTGTGTTGAGGTTTACACCTTCTTTTATAATTAGTTTGTTTCCCTGTTGAATCAACACCCCAAAGCTATACTACAATTACAGCGTTATACTGTAGGCGTAATCAAATTTTGGCGCCGTTGTCGGGGAAACACGCTTAAGTACAAGGAAGATTGTCAACCTTGAGACATGATGGTAGAAGAACTGTAAACAGTTTTTCTTTTCAGCAGCTGTAAAGACGGTAACTTCATTTCTTCTTTTAGCTTGCTGCGTTATTTTTTCCCTTCTTTCTTTTGGTAGTATTTTTTGTTATTGTTCTTTTTTCTAAGTTTTGATTTTCTAATTTTTTTATTCTGTTTTATTAATTTCCTCTCTTATTTATTTGGTGCATGCTTAGACCGAGAGATTTGCGAGGTAGATTCATTAGTGGACCCAAACTAGAATTACCCTCTCCTTCCACGTCCGTTAGTGAAACCTCGCTTAGATCAAACCATAGTGCACCCCCACACGAGAATTTAGAAATTTTTTTTTAACATGGCCGATGAGCCTAATGAGAATGTTGCTAGGACACTTCAGGATTACCTCCACCCTACACGCACAGCCACACCATCATGCATCATGTTTCCAGCCAATACTCACCAATTAGATCTTAAACCAGGGATGATTCAATTACTCCCTACATTTCATGGCTTGGATAATGAAAACCCATATGTGCACATTAGAGAGTTTGAGGAAGTAGTCGCGACTTTTCATAGTCAAGATGAAACCAATGAAATTGTGAGGCTTAAGTTCTTTTCTTTCGCTTTGAATGATAGAGCCAAGAGTTGGCTATACTCACTAAGACCACAATCTATTGGGTCGTGGACTGAGATGACTTGGGCTTTCTTTAACAAATACTTTCCCCAACATAAGACCAACGCTTTGAAAAGGCAAATCTCCACCTTTGCGCAAAAGGATAATGAGACCTTATATCAGTCTTGGGAGAGATTTAAGGAGTTATTGAGTATGTACCCTCACCATAGGTATGAGAACTGGCGCTTGATGAGCTATTTTTATGAGGGACTTACATATAAAGAGCGCCAATTTGTTGAGATGATGTGTAATGGTGAATTTTTGGAGAAAGATTCTGATGAGGCCATAGAGTACCTCAATGAGCTTGCTGAAAAAGCTTACACTTGGACTGGACCTAGTGCTACTTAAAGCACAAATAGGTCACGACCTATAGGGCACCCAAATGGTGGTGGAATTTACCATCTTAGGGAAGAGGATAACCTTAAGGCCAAGGTCGAGATGCTCACTAGGGAACTAGAGGTGTTAAAGACTAAAAGCTCAAAGCCAACACAAGTAGCTAATCATGCCTTAGGCATGTACAAGAAGCCTTTGACACCCTTCTCTGATACTTATAATCCAGGATGGCGAAATCACCCCAATTTCAGCTGGAAGTCTGAAAACCAGCAGGTTGCACAACCCCCTGCACCATATCTTGAATCATATCATGCACCCGTGTCTTCTAGGAGTTCTTTAGAAGACACTTTACATACTTTTATTGAAGCACATGGGAAGACTAATCAAAGGCTTGAATCTTTAATTGTGTAGGTTATTGAAGAAAATAAAGAGATAAAGAGCAAAGTGTCCAAGTTAATGAGCTACTTGAGTGTGACTAAGCGAGGTATGTTCCCTTCTCAAGCTCAGTCCACATCTCATGGTCAGCACCCGGTGCAACAGAATGTGAAGGAGGTGACTGCAATTGAGACAGTAAGTGGTAAGTTATTACACATCCAAACAACGAAAAAATCAGAGGATGTGGACGGAAGCCACCAAGCATACATGATTGACTCATTCATGGAAAAGGTCCAGCACCTTAATCCATTAGAGTCAACCCTCACCCATGGCTTCACAAGAGCATATATCAAGCCAGAATTTGCAGATGTTACTGATGACATCCTTAAGGCCTCTTTGAAGCATACAAGCACCCAATTTGATAGTGAAGTAGTTGCTGGTGCATTCAGTTCATGTTTGTCTATGAGGGAATAAGAGTGTCTGGCTGAAGACGTAAAACTTAGCGCTCATGGGAGGCAACCCACAACATATCCTTTTATTTTTACTGTTTTTCATATTTCTTTTTCTTATTTATTATTATTATTTTGCCGTTTTCCAGTATTAACTTAGTATTTCGTTTTCAAGGAAAAATATACGAAGTAGTTCAAATGGTGGAGCACAATTTTCAGCTTATGTGCACCTTTGGCTACGAAGGGAGTTTCCTTAACTCTTTCTGTTACATTGAGATCAATGCAATTTTTAAGTTGGGGGTGGAGGAAATGCATCTTTTTGTTTCCATGTTCTTTATTTCCATACATTTTTTTTCTTTTTCCATTGAACTGCTTGGTGTCATTTTCCTTTTTGTTTGTTTCTAGTATGCTTGGTGTTAGCCTTAGAGTTAATTCACATGTCAATGATATGAGCTTAATTGAGATAGCAGATAGCATGTAGAAGAAGTTAAATCTTGCTTCGGTTTGAAATTAATTTAAGCATCAATCTTCATTTGGTTTGAGACTCTAGTTTGTGGTAAGATAGTATGATTAGTCTTAAACATTTAGAAAAGTTTTATGTGTGATTATTTTGTGAATACTTTTGCGGTCTTGATAAGCTTTAGAACTTATTTGATAATCACTTGAGGCAAATTCCTAGAATGCACATTACTTAGGACATGATATAGGCCATTTTTGAACCGTTTAAGCCTTTCAAACCTATCATTCATATATTTATCACTAGTCACCTATTTGAGCCTTTTTTTTGAAAAGAAAAATTAAGCCTTGTTTCTTTCGATAAACCATTTACTTACCTTTATGAGCCTAAAAATATTTTATCCTTACCTTTCTTTTAAAAGAACTTAATTATACACATGTTGTGAGAAGCACTTAAAAGGAGTAAGGGTGGAAATATGAAAAAATATCACTACCGCAACCCAAGTACATTAAAAGGAGATAAGTTGGGGGTTGTAGAAAAGAAAAGAAAAAAAAATGAAAAAGAAAGTGAACGGTTTTGTGCCAAAAAAAAATGAATTATGGCAAAGAAAGAAGAAAGAAAGAAAAGAAAAAAATGGTGATTTGTTGAAAGAAATGCTCGAAAAATGGTTGAAAGAGTTGGGTGTTGAAGTAAGGTTATCCAGTGCTTAAAGAGTTGTGTTCAAAACTAAGAGATTAAGTTCTTCTACTTGTTGAATCCTTCCCGTTCTTTCTTAACCTTTACCTTAGCCTAACATTACAAGCTTATTAAAGACCTTTTGATCCAATATAGTATGATTTTTCTACAATAGTAGAGAGTGATTTGAAAAGTGAGCCTATGAAGCTTATTTTTGTGATTGATGTCACGCAATTTATTATGTTTTTAGAGGCCAAGACTTGTATTCATGAATGTTATGCATAAAATCATCTGGGTGTTTGGACTAATGGATTGTGGTAAGATGGATGTTAAGAGTCAATAACGATTTTAAGATTGATGTTTGGATTACTTTTGGACTTAGGTGAAATTTAATGATTCTATATGTCGTATGTTATTTGTGATTTTTGGGACAAAAAGTGAATTACTCTTGGTTCAACGCTAGCATTGCTTTACTTTGTATTTAACTCCTACCATAGAATTCATCTCTTGTTTTCGCTTGAATTGCTAGGGACTAGCAATAAGCTAGTTGGGGGTTGTGATGAGAGTCATAAAATGCATCTTAACAGTACTTAATTGTTATCATTTTAGGGTTGATATAGGTTTTAATTTCACTTTTATACGTTAACAACTCTAAAGTATCATTCTTGGATCATTGATCTATTTCGGTGCATTTTGAGGTACTTTAAGCTCAAAAGAGGAGGAAAAGTTATCATTGCTTGAAGCACAAAGACTCGAGGCATACTAGAGTGAAGGAATGCTTCCAGAAGGACAAGATGGAGGGCTTAAAAGAGCAACAGCTGCTGCCCGCACTGGAAATGAGTTTCACTAAATTGCCAGAATTCCTGTATAGATCAATCATCTTTGCAAATTAAACTGTATTGATACAAGAAGAACCAGAAGATGAGTCATATATGCTTAGAAAGATCCGGAAGTCTATTTTCTAAATAATTTTATGGTTCGTAAAAATTATTTTTCTAGAGAAAGTTATGGCAGTTTAAGTAGACAAATGTCAGGCTGTGCGGGATTTCAGCGTGAAGGGCATGTGAAGGCTTAAATCCCACATCCCATATCAGTTGGAAACACATTTCTATATCCCACATCCCACATCGGATTAGAAACACATTGCACTCATGATATTTGCCTATATAAGACCCACTCCACTTCAGCTTTGAGGACGATCGGAGAATCTGAGATCATCATAAAGTGAATCCAGATGGCCTTTAGGTGCAATCCAGATGGTCCTTAGGAGGAATCCGAAGTACTTTTGGAGGTCAAGCTGAGGAATTGCCGAAGCTTTCGTTACTAAGGGGGAGATGATCGTTGAGAGGCCGAAGGCAACTCGAGGACGCATGAGCCCCATGGCCGGCTAGTCTCCAAGCAAGGCGAATGGATGAATCCCTAGGTGTAGTTGTTCTTATTTCCTTTATTTGATTCAGTTGTAGTTTGGTATTATTTTCATTAAATATTGTGGTGTTTTATTCTTTCATTTAATTAGTAGACTTCTTATTAGTCCGGTGATTGCATGCTTCTTTTCCATATAAGTCTAGTCACGCTCTTCTTATGTGTATTTTGTTTGGGTGTGATTGAGTCCGGTAGATCTCTTTTATAGATTTGTCCATTGCTGCGGTATTGTCATTTAGATATATCGTCGTCTTTTGATAATTTATAAGTTAGGTCATGTGTGCTTGAAAGTAAAGAATAATTCATATCAATTACATTAGGGTTTATACATGCACTTTAATTGAGTATTTGTCGATTGCCTGTTTGGGATGTGAAACTTGCAATCGAGATAAAAACAACTGAATCAAGTTAGGATTAGGGCAACGAACCTAGGGCGGATTTCTGAAACCTTGTTGTTTTTTTTTATTATATTATCCATCAATTATTTACACAATTTTCACACAATCAACAATTCAGATTGTCACTTTAACTTTTATCGTTTGTGTTGAGGTTTACACCTTCTTTTATAATTAGTTTGTTTCCTTGTGGAATCGACACCCCAAAGCTGTACTATAATTACCGCGTTATACTTTGGGCATAATCACAATTTCTAAAAATTTAAAGGCCTTGAATGAAATTATTGGAAATATTAGAGGTTGGAATGCAAATTCAAAAAACTTTAGATGCTAAAATATATTTTCTAAAAAAATAAGGGTTAGAATGTGATTTTCAAAAAGTTTAAATGTTTGAATATGATTTCTAGAAAATTTAGGTTCTAAGATATGATTTCTAAAAAGTTAAGGGTTGAAATATGATTTTTAAAAAGTATAAGGGCTAGAATGTGATTTCCAAAAAGTTCAGGGGCTGGAAAGTGATTTCTATAAAGGTTTGAGTGAGCTGAGTTTAATTTTACAAAAAATATAGTGCCTACCACTTATATGCCCATACGTGGCAAATTTGCATCATCTTTATCCACTAAGAGTACGACACGTAGTGTAGCTTATTTTATGGGATATAGTCTAATTTTAGTGTCCAATGAGAATTGGACATGTGGTGACAGATTTTTTAAGAGATAAAAAAATATTTCTGTTGTCCAATGAGACTCGGACATGTTGCAGTGGTATATTTTTAAGAGATAAATTGTATTTTGATTGACAAATGAGAATACGACATATGACCATAATAAAATCTTAAGTGATAAAGGACATTTTGATAAACTTTAGATGATGCACATCGATTTTTATTAGATCTTACGAGATCATGTTTTTTATAGCTGTAGATCGATGGCTCATCTGTATTGACATCTTCAAGAAGAAAAAAAATTATGTTTTGTTGTTTTCATAAACGACGTCATTTGTTGATGTCGAAAATCTGTTAGATGAGCTCACGGACCTCAACGCACATGAAAACATATTAACTAGGTCTTCCAAGGGTTGTACCCGAGGCACTCTCTGACACCCAATCAATGATGCGAAAAAATAGTATAAGAATAAAAAACTGTAAAATTATGTGATTATAAGTTGCCTGTTTGGTTACAAAATGACCTTTTTACCCCTAAATGGAAATTTTTCCCTACATCAAGAGAGAAACAAGTTATTGCTCAATATGAAATATCTGTTAACGAATATCTAATGACTGCACACATAATTACATCGAAAATAGGAAAAAGAAAAAAAGCAAACAGAAAATGGGAAATAAAATATGAAAGGTACTTTGGGTTCGAGTCAAATAAACAATCTGCCAACTTGCCAGTTTTGTTGATAAGTAAAATAAAAAGAATAGTTTCCTTCCAAACAAAATAAAAAGAACAGGTGTCACAATAATATGCCTTGCCTTCAATTTTTATTTAAAAGAAAAAAAATATTAAAATGCAAGAGTGAGAGAGTGGAGAGCGGGTAAACGTGTGAAGGAAAAAGGAAAGTTAAAAATGGATAAAAAAAATCAAAATAAAATAAAGGAACACGTGTCAAGCAGGATTCAAAAATAAAATAGAGCATAGATAGATAAGCTCAAGCCGGCTGAGAAACGAGGCATATATTACAATCCTTTTTTATAATAGATAGAAATACATATCGCAATCCATATTACATAAAATTTATTTGATCATGCAAGTAGCAATACACAATTCAATGTAGCAACTACAATACAACATAAACCCCCATCTGGAGAGTAAAAAAAGGTCAACAATGGAAACAAAAGAAGCGTAAATTTAACGATGGGATGAAAAGCACAACAGTCCGCTGCATATAGTAGAGACCCAGAGTGCACCAAAAACGTAATAGAAAAACTATCAACAGCATTGGAGAGCACTCTGATTGCCATAAAAAAAGGGACATAAAAAACATGAGGTAGGATATTCGCTCATGTAACATCCTCCCAAATGGCAGCGGATGTGCCAAAAAAAGAAAAAGGCCTTCCCATCAATTTTAAGTACACAAAAATGTGATGTGAAAGCTGGGATTTCAAAAACAAATTACAAAAATAATACAAGCACTCTCCTACATACAGACACCATCAGTGTTTCTTCGTCTTTCAGCTATTCCTTCTCACGAAAACAATATCTGGACTAGGAAGGAGCTGGAAAACACAGTTGTCCATTGTTGGTTTTGCGTTCTGCTTTGATCCTGGCTGGAGCCTTACCTGTGATTTTAATTCAACAAAAGAACAGACTTGAAGGATCCTGTGTGGTGAAAATGAAACTTTCTTGAAATTATACTCAGAATCTAAAGTAATCATCCAAAGAATTTTAAAAGCTTCACTCCAAATAAATACAGAAACTACATTTTTTTCCTAGGCTTTGCCAGCCAACTACTGCTAGAAGAAACTTCCTAGTACAGATCCACTGGACAATCATGCCCTCTACTCTTGCACATTCTGGCTACAAATTGAACTGCAGTGATGGGCTAGCTTCTCATATCAGTGCATCTCGACATGGCATGGTTACTAATTTCTTTGCACCACATCACAGAATGGAACACACTTCCAAAAAAGCATGCCATAGTAGCACCTTCCGCACCACAACCTGGGATTTCATTATCGACGGTTTAAAATAGCAAGGAGGAAAAACACCAGTAAAACCCAGAGTTAAAAAGGCAACTCCTACAACATGGTACAACCAGTTGATGAGAAATTTTTTAAGACAATAGACTGATAATTAAGATATCCATGTCTCAGCCTTCAACCTAAACTCAAATTTACTTGGTCTCGTAACTGTTCTGATGTTCAGATTCATGCATCAACTTAGTCTCTAACTAGAATACTGTTCAGGGTGATGTATCAACTCATTCTCACAGATCTGATTATCCTCCTAATTCATTCTCAAAAGCTAATTAACTACTCTGTGTCCTATTTTATATGTCACACTTTCCCTTTTGGGATGTCCCAAAATAAATATCACCTTTGAAAAGTCAAACAATTACAATACCTAACAACCCATGTTTAAGAAAAAATCCAGAAACAATGAAAAGGGATTAATAGTCACCAGATCTGACCTAATCCCTTCTTTTCATCTCATCTATCCTCTCATTTTCTCTTTAAAATTCACCTCCAACTCTCCAGCAAATCTGGTCTGTAATTTGACAGCACACTTCTTCAATTTATAGATTTATTTTACCAAAGCTAATTTATCTTTCATAGCCACCTCTATTATAAGCCCTTCCCTCTCCAATCTCTCTAGCAGCCACAACCCTCCTTTCTTCTCACAGTTCCTCTCTTCATTGTTACCTCTTTACCCATGAATTACACTGACAGATCTCTTTGCATCCTCTCACTCTTATAATCCCTTATCTCCTCAGTTCTCCCTTTCACATTCTCCCTTCGAAGTTTTTTAATTTTGTTAAATTGATGAGGTTGTTCATGTGAATGTTTCAATTTCCCCAACTTAACGATTTTGGGGAGTGGAGAAGAGTTTGCACTAATCCATTGTTCTTGTCTTTTGTCGTTTAGGATGCGTAATCCAATACGCTGTTAAGTTCCTTAAAATTTGTGCAAAGGTGTTTACAGGTAACAATCTCAAAAGTACGATCTAGTGCATTGGACTTTTGACTCTCTTAAAATTTGTGAATTTCAAACAGTGACATATAAATTGGGACAAAGGAAGTACTATTTTTTATTTCTATAGGTATAGGAAACTTCCCACTATAATGTTCTTATACGAAGAGGTTTTTTTTCCTTTGATTGAGTTAGGTGGTGAATGCCGGTATAACCCAGGTGACCTAGAGTGGGAGCAAGAGCGCAAAATCGTCGTCTTTCAAAGTTTAACAGAAGGAGAGCGTCTTGAGAGCATATATATTGTATTATTATTTTATATTTTATATTTTATAATTTACATGTTAGCATGAAAGGTTACCTTTATCAAACTAAAGCTGACCAATATATTAATTTATGTATTCTTATCACAAAATTTCTCTGAGTGAATAAGGTGTTAAGTTGGTTAAATTCCAAGTTTTTACAAAATCTATGAGTTTCCACGCTAAATCTACATATAAAATATGCATGTCCACCAGTATTACAGAATTTTTCTTTAATATATACATACATGCATCTACATATATTTACACATTAAGTTTAACCAATTAAATAATTATTAGTAATGATTAAATATATAATTTTTTATTTCTTTATATATTTGATTAACCCTTTATTGCAAGGGAGTAATCAACTCATTGGTTGGACTTGGGAAAGTTAGGTTTGAGTGAGATGTCACAAGTTTGACACCTCACAAACCTCATTATTTTACAGCATAAAATATGCCAGGCGGATCAAATCTAGTAATTCGAGGATTACACAGAAAATCCACCGATTTTCCGCAATTTCACACTCGTTTGCATTGATTTAGAACGGGTGCCTCCCCTAGGGGCGTGAATTATGGCACCTAGGCTATAACAATGGGTGGTGTTATTGGCACTCCAAAAATTATTATCGGCATTCTTTTTATTTGTTTAATTTACAATAATATCCTTAACTGAAGTGAGATGCTTTTGAGAATGCAATTTAATTAAGGACATTATTGTAAATTTAAGTACCAAAACAAAACAGGAGCAGTGCCAATAACATCACCCTTAACAATTTGTAAAAGACATCATATCAACGACATAGTGATGTCACAAAAGTTCTCCTAAAAAGTTATGAAAAGAAAATTAACAACCTTTTTATGTAAGTAAGAAATCAATGATTCATTGCACAAACCTCATAGCGCTCAAGCAACGATGCAAATAATGTTGCAACTCCTTTAATTACAAACTTCTGCCCAAGACAGGAACGTGTACCAGAACCAAAGGGAAGAAAAGCTGCATTGTCATTCGGATCATTCAAACAAGTGAGCTGTGTCTTGGATCCACATCTACTTTAGCAGCACCTGAGAACAATAATTATGAAAGATGGATTACAGCCTCATAATTGTCGTATATTTCCCAACTCATTATAGCACAAACTGTATGGTAGGGTGAAAGACAACACAATAGATTGGAAACAAATATATGCAAATTTGATTCAAGCCAATTTAAGGCCTAGCACAGTTAAAATTACCTACATTATAGGGAGCAGAAGATACAATCAGGATTGAATGAAAAGACATTTATGTCCTAAAATGCATATTGCTATGTGACAGGGAGAAGGAACTGCAGATGTATGAACAATAGTAACCTAACAGACCTTATCAAAAAAAAGCAACCTAACAGACCTTGGACTGCTCAGTTGCATAAATAAGAAAGTTGGGTAAGGAATTTCATAAAATTTAATCGAGAATTAGAATCGAACCTGTGAAAGACATATTGTGCACTATATCAGATCTCTCAGACAGAAACCGGTATGGATTAAATTTGCTAGCATCACTCCCCCAACTGGAATCGTCCATCTGTACCAACTGTACAGGTACAACCAGTACTGCTCCAGCAGGAACAATTATACCATTCTTGAGACTCAAATCTTGAACCAGAAGCAGGGAAAAGGGAAATGTAAGTATACATAGGAAAGCAGTAAACAGATCAGCATCCGAATCAAGAACAATTGCTGGGTTGTACAAAAATGTAAGCAGGTGCCACAGATAGACCTAAAGAAAATTAAACTACATAAACAATCATAGAATCAAGCTCGTAACATAATTCAACTAAAATAGAATTAAAAAGAAAACAGAAAACAATTTAATAAATAAAAATATCTCACAGACCACATCCCAAATAAATAACAAGCTGGACACCAAAACATTGGTCTAAATACAATTCTACCCCTTTTTCCTCTCACCTGCCGTAATTTTCTCAAAGAGTTTGCCCAAAAACAGTCCTCCCCTCTGTCCCAAAGGGTTTCTCCCGTTTCATTTTGCACAAAGTTTAATGCAATGTGTAAGTTTCTCAAAAAACCCTTAGGATCGATTATTATTTGATTTAAATGATATGACATGCAGCTGTGGTTTAATCATCCCAAAAGAAAGGCAGGCCCACAACCAAATACTTAGGTTTTAAAACAAAAAGAATGGGACCCAGATGGAGTGTTTTTCGAAAAGTGGAAGTTTTTATGTTCCACTTTTAGAAAGCTGACAGTTGTTCTGGGAATCCATTTTAGGAAAGATGGACAAACTCTTTGTGAGTATGTCAAAAGTTCAATATAAGATATCAACACCATATGCTGGAGGCATAATTATCACTAGCTGAACAAAACTAAAAAAGTTTGAACATGATGACAATTCTTTTTTCTTCCAATAAATAACATTGTGATGACTGATTATATATGACATAGCAAAAAAGTCCATATATGTCATCTAAATACAAGTTTGATAACTTCAAAAAAAAAAGAGACCAGGAAAATCTATTTCTCCTTTAAATTTGCAATTATCTTTTTCAATTTTAAGGTCAATTCATTCACAAAGAAAAGATAAAAAAAAAAATCAAAATTTATATATTTTAATATGACATGCAACCACCACATGCTGTTTGCTGACCCGACAGAGAGATATAGATCAAATTAATCCATTATATTACTAGAAAAGAGGACACAAATTGCAGATATCAAAAGTTGTTTTATCAATATAAAAATAAAACAAGATTGTGTATTCACAGTGGTACAAAGCAAGTACTAGAATTTTAGAAGCTAATAGACACATGGGCATGTAAACTACCCCCCCCCCCCCAAAAAAAAAATATATATATATATATATATATAAATAAACTCTCTTCTTAAAAAGTGCACATACTGGCATATAAAAATAAAACAAAATTATGTATTCAGACTGGTACAAAGCAAGTACTAGAGTTTTAGAACCTTACAGACACATTGGCATGTAAACTTCCCCCCCCCCCCCCCCCCCCAACTCCACCCCCTCAAAAAAAAAGAGAAAAAAACTCTCTTATAAAAAAGTGCACACATCAAAACATGCACAAATCAAAAAAGAAATTCATGGAATTTAGAATGAATTTCCAAATTCTGAAGGAAATGCAAAAGCCCCCAAACAGTGATTCAGAAAAGGAGCTAACTAGCACAGCAGACCCACTTAGATCTGTTAAAGTCAGGCAAAGCTTTCCAATACCATCACCAACTAACAGGTAAAATTGCTTGGATGGTTGTATAACTTATCAAAAAAATACCACCACCAACCAGTTAAAGCCCCTCTGAACCTGTCCAAAACCTGTAATATGCTTTCCATCACAGCTCAAAAGACTAGCATCTAAAGGTTACAAAATCCAACCCACTTACATTCCTGCTCAGTTAGTTGGCAAACCGGTAGATGATTGGATCTCCATTGGGTTACCAATGAGGAAGGAAGAGAAAGGGGAAAAACTATGAACAATATTTTGAAAGGAAAACACTCAAGTTGACTTACATAGTCTCTCTAAACAAGTTCTGACCAAACAACCACCTAAAAAATGATATATTTTTACAAGTGAACAGCATGAGGGCTGAAAGTTCCAATAGATTAAATCCACCATAATCGAACTTCACAAGAAGATCCCAATGTTTTTAAACCACAAATTCTTATCATTTGCCTAATCATGGGCAAAAATGGAAATTGTGGCAATAGGAAATCGAAGAACAATTAACAAGAATCTCCAGCAAAATAGAAAATATGGTAACAATGGCCCGATCACAGTAGGAAGCCAGGACCCTTGAGAAGCGGATGGAGAGAGCCCTTCATGTTACTTTTTACTATATAATACCACTCATGGTGACTCAGTAAATGTGAGTTATAAATAAGACCCAGTAAAGACTATATGATAAAGGTGGATTCAAGAAGCAAGTCCTCATCATACCAAATATGTCCCAAAACCAACATACTGGTGCCAGCAACCCATCCCAACTTCGATAATCAGACAAACAGATGATAATACTCCTATCCCTAGGCATCCCAAAGTCAAATGAAGCTGAAATGAAAAAAGAGGAAGAAAAAAAAAGGCATATCCAAAAATAAATATACAACCTATTATGCCTTCGCTAAGGAAGTAAGCAATGACTCACCATGTTTCAGAGAACATCTCTGTAGCAAAGGTCCTGCTGGTAGAAGACGAGCAGATTCATAAACAGTTGCCAATAATAAAAACATCTTATCGACATCATGTTGGTCTTGGTTTATTGACCCTTTCCGTGCCATAATTATTTCAGAGTAAATCTGCAGGGATTCAATTTCAATTAAACAAGTAGTTGTGATCTAGGACCCTGGAAACATAATATTGCTACAAAAAATCATCCAGACTTGAATTTTTTATCTTGTAAAAAGCAAGCGAAAGCAGCATCTATAATCTCAATCAAATACCACTATAGACAACATGCCATTTAATTCACTCTAAGATCAACCTATTTATAAACATAATGATACAAAACACGAATTTTATGTATAAAACAAAGTTAATGGAAAAGAGGGAAGAGCTAATTATGGAACGAATACAAGATGCATAACAAAAGATGAAAAAGATCATTGGCATTTATTAAGGAAAAAAAATCTATATTCAAACCAGAGTACTCCCTTCCTCCCATCAACATTTGTGAATTGTGAAGAACTGCAAATCCATACAATCTACCAGAACATTTCAAAAAAAGAATAAAGAATAAAGAAGGTTGAAACTTAAACTACATGGCATCATGCTTCCTCAAGTCCCTCATAAATTTAACGTCTTACATCAGTTTTGAGTCTAATGAAACAAAGAAATAGAGCATCTTGATGGTAAAAATGGAGAAGACAAAAGAAAAGACACCCACCCTATCCTGTATCTCTGGATGGGTAACAAGCCTTGCCAAGATATTACCAACCAAACCTGCTGTTGTTAAACAACCATGAAACATCACACCCATAATATTTCCACATGGTTCTTCTTTTGTACGAATATGGCCATTATGCTCCTGTAAGAGAAAGTTATCCATCGTCATGACGCCTGAACAAGTTGGTGCACCAGATGCAGCGTCCATTCCAGTATTTGGAGTCTCGTTATGGGAGCTTTGATCCACATTACAAAATAGTTTGCAGTTTTTTCTGCATTGCTGAACAATGTCTTGAGTTAAGCATTTCAACTTTGTGCACAGACGCTGGTACCTCCAAAATCCTCGTTTCCAGAAAGGAGTAACATTATATGAAGCCCAAAAGCAAGCATCCTTAGCAATCATCATCAGGAGCTCTTCATAAATAGTTGCCTTAGACCAAGCCAGGAAGGCATCTCCAAACAGTGTGGACCCCAATAAGGTAAAGGCTATATGTTGAGAAACCATTTTACAATCAACACTTCCTTTACCCATGATCTCGTGTACTCTTTCCATGATACGGTCCACAGCCTTTGTAGGAATAAAATTTGCTCTCTCAAGCAACCTTGCATTCAATTCTGTTGCCAAAGATTCCCTTCTCTTTCGTACCTGCAAGTGATGAAAAAGCATGTACCTATGAATAATAACAGGAAAAAAATGTATAAAATAACACTGTTATAATTGGAACTTGGAAGGAATAAGGAGAAACAAAGAATAGACATGTTATTCCTCCAAATAAATTTTTAGTAGCCATCATGATATTGTATACCAATAAATTGACAATTTGAAGATCTCGACTTGACAGTTCCCACTTATATAGGAACCAATGGCACAAAATTATAAAGCAGAGCATCACCTGGCATTTATATACTTCAATAGAAAAGAAGGTTACAAATAACGGTTTTCGGTTAACAGTTAGCACGAAACCAAAGGCAGAAGATGAAATATAACCACTTAAAACATGCATCAAGAATCAGAGTTTAGATGTAATTCTCTTTTATATAAAATAAAAGCATTGCCAAGTTTTATGCTGGCGGCTAATTAACTTAAAACTCCATATTCAAGGCTTTGAAAGCATCACAAAATCAATTTAAATACATTGGAAAGGACAACCATGGTCCCTAGAAAAGAATAAAGAAGTTTAGTAATAACAAGGTACATAGTGGATAGAGTTACACTGTTTATGATTTTAGAAACATCAGGAGTCGAGACAAATAAACTTGTGGGTGTTAAGTTACTAAGCTTTGAAAGTGTTGAAGAATGAAGTATAGACCTTGTACTCCTCAAAGCAGCTATATTAGCTGACAAACTAGCAACAAAATAATCCCAAAAATGTCACATAAAAAGTTAATATTTTTCCCTCCCTTTGCAGAAACCGTAACAATAATGGGCTATAACTGGGAAATGGGAATCAAATGCAAATTCTAGCATCAACTGAAAAGACAAACCAAATTAATTCCTCTGTACCCTATGTGTTTTCTTTGTCGCAGCTTGAATGATAGATAAGAAACAACTAATGATAATTGCCTTTTCTGACTATCTACACCTTACAAAATCTCCTATCCATCTAGATACCAAAGACTGAAATTGCATGCTCCCTCAAAAATGTCGCTAAAGAATCTCGAGGAGCTTTCCTCTATTTTATTCTCACAAACTGGCATGTCATGGAACCTTTTTCCATAAAGGCCTTAGTTCTAGGAATTGGTGTGATATGACCACGAAGGTAACAACATTGTCCTTAGTAGACCCACCATGTACTCGGAACTCCACTAAAGCAGAGGTTTAGTCCTTTCAACTGATATTGTGATGGTAAGCTACTAAGCTCAAAATATCTTGTAATTTATCCATGGGAGAGGTCCAAACAATGGTTTTTCTTAAAAGGCTTCTAGATTTCTCTAGAGATATAAGCACTTAGAGAAGTAAAAACACAATATAGTTTCCCATTTCAAAGTTCCAATTTCCACATGCCACCAAACCACCAGGAGAATTTTAGCCAAGGGAGGACGATTGATTTTGGCCTTTTGCAAGTAGACCATCTTCCCTCTACTGTTATGTTTAGCACCATACTATAACATAGTTTAAAGTTGTGAATAAAGTTTTGGGTATGGCCTTAGACCATGAAAATTAGATGTACCTAATAAACCCAACTTGTCTTGGATTAACTTTTGGTCATAGTTGTCAAAATCATACGATTCTTGATTCGTACGATTTGATTCAAGACTTACAATTCAAGTTGGTATGCTGAATAAAAGTCAATTCTAAATTGGCGATTTGATTCGATTAATACAATTTGTCCAATTCAGTAAAATCTACATTTTTTTAAAAATAAAAGTTATAGAAAAAAGGTTTAAGACAAGCTGTTTAGGGCTAAAATAAACGCAATTCATTAGTTTTCCTCTTTCATTTAATAAGTTATTCTATAAATTTATGATTCCAAGACTTTTGGTGATGAAACAAACAAGCTCATATATCATTCATATTTTTGATTTCAATCCATAATAATATTAAGTATAGTAATACTATTATTTTATTACTTTATTTATATTATTTACTATTTATTAATTTATTATATTGAGTTAATCTGTTGTCTTAGTTGTTATTTGTTAGTTGTTAGCAACATACTTTTATATGATTATAATGTGTATTAGACTAGAACATGGTGGGATTCAGACTCACGTCACTTGCTTAGAGGCAAGCGTCAATTGGTCACATGATCATTCAGTATATGTTAAAACATTTAACTTTTAATGTCTTTTTTTTGTTTTACATGTATACATCAATTTTAAGAATTTGTACAGAATCTTACGATTCAATTCTCAATTCTCGATTCACAAAATCGAGATTTCGATTCACAATTCGAATCTCGATTTGACAGCTATGCTTTGGGTTTACTAGAGCGTGGCAATAAAATGCATGTCTGAAATAACTAACTAGAAAAGGAAATCATTAGCAACGAAAGGAATAGGAAAAGTGAATAAGAATCCAGACTGATATAGTTCACACATGGATAATTGTTAGAATCTTAAGAATCCAATAGATGAAATAGTAAAAAATAAAAGTCAATAAAATGAGGTTAGTTGATGCAAGAATGTATAAGTCATAGGAATGTAAGAATGTATAAGTGATAAGAGGTGATATATAGTAAGTATTCGTACGCCAAATTACTCGACAAGACCAAGAAGATTGTGCTAAGAAAAGCACATTGAACTATCAGGAGAAAATCCACAAGATAGAATGTCAAAGCAAAATATGAAAGGAAAATGACTCTTAATTTAACAATATCCGGAAAAAAATAGATGGTCTGAATTAAATGAATAAAATACGCATGCAGGAGCATGCATGAGCAAGACTTTTCACCAACATGAATAATTGGAAGAAGAATTTTTCTTTTTAGATAAGTAATAGTTGGAAGCAGGCATTGCAGTGCACATCACAAAGACAAAACTACTAATTAATAAACTCAACCTATCAGGATCCCACAAACGATGCTATAACCTTATTTGCTAATTCATAAAAAATCCATGCGAACTGCATGGAGCTTCGACCTAAAGTCGAAAGGTTCAAAAGAGTATCTTTAGTCATTCAGAACTCTAAACAGCAGATAAATACTCATTTCTTGCATCATTCATTGCATTTAACCACTCTTGATACGAGCACTACATATGCTGTCAGCTTCTGAAGCAGGCTGAACAATATACACAGTGAATGGGGAAAAGAGAGAAAAAGAACAAGAAAGAACACTAGGCTTGTACCTTGTCAAATGATGCTACAAAAAGGCTCGATTGCCCAAATGCTAAACGGAAAGCCTTTCCAGTCAAGGGCAGTTTATCCTCTGCCTTTAAGAGCATCTCTTTGATAAGTGCCGGATCCTTTATGGACACCAAAAGCTGAGTGGGACCCAACCACAGCTTCACAACTGATCCATATTTCTCGTGAGAATCAAACAAAAGGTCTGAAAGTCACAAAGATAGTAAGACAACAATTCAGCAACAAGAATGAGTGAAAATTCAACTTCAAATTAATCCAACACAAAAAACACATTTTTATCAGAACATGCCAACCTATGCTTGAACAGAAGCAAAAGACACGCAAGTTATCACTGATGATATCATGTTAGTAATAATAGATTAAGACTTAAGTTTCCGAATATAAGAGTTAACACAAAATTTCTCAATAAATAAACACATAGTAGAAACTAGACTTCCCAGAACTTTAAGTTAACAGTAGTTTGAATTATGCAGATCAAAAAAAATCACAGATAAATTTCTAATCTTAAAAATTCCACCACTTCAATACCTTATGATCCTTCAATCTCAGTAAACTTATCCTTAGGCAACTCTCATAATCTGCTTCCCTTGAAACTTCTCAATTCAGTCCAAATATATGATTCTCTCAAAACTATAACCAGTTGAAGACCCAAAAAAACCAAATTCAAAGAACCCCAAATTTTCTGTTACGTTGCTTCCCCTTTCGTTTTCAGCAAGCAAACAGTGAAAAACATCAATTTTTTGTCATATCTTAATTATCAAATTTCTCAATTTATGATCCAAACCCACACAGACTCACACAAAACCAATATCTCTGTTCCTTAATTTTCGCGAGAACTAAACGGTAAGACCAATATATAAAACCATACAACTAACAAGTCGCGCTAGTCATTAGTCAGCCGCAAAATAACGCATAAGATCTTGCTTTCCTTCATATTCTCAGCATAACCTCCAACCGGAAACGAAATCCAGATAATTTAAATCCAAGAGCTGGGGAAAAAAAAAAAAAAAAAACTAACCGGTGAGACTTTCTCGGCAAACAAGCTTCGAATGGCCAAAGAAGGAAAGACAAGGAGGCCCAGGAATTCTGGTACCTTGAGTCCACAATCTGAACAACTTGACAACTTTTTGAAGCAGAAGAGAAGTGATTGCGATGAGAGAGATCCACAAGAGGGCATTGATTTCCCATGCGGCATAGTCCCATAGGAAACGGGAGTTTTCATGAGAATTACAAGTCCTGGAATTTGATCCCAGTGATGGGAAGAGAAATGATAAACGAGTGTCTGGGGATACACATGACTTCATTTTGGTATTCTCTAATGAGTCCAAACGTAATGGGGATGGATTTTGGGTGTTCTGACTTCTGATCCGTTTTTGGTTAACGAATGAGAACACGGATCCATATGTGATGTGTGGTGTGGTGCCGTGGTGTGGTGTGCGACTTGAATGCGCCGACTCCAACAGCATTTTTTAAAAAGTACTGATATTGGTCCGGTTTATCTTTTACTGGGTTCGGATTTTATCCTTTACTCATGTCAAAGTTCGTATTAAAAGGTTTTTTTAAATAACGAGAAGTCTATGAGATATGTAATTAATATTTTATAACTGTATTTTTTTAATTATTTTTTAGGGATAATTATAGAAACCCGTCTAACATTTGATAGTAGCGACACTGATCTACATATTGTTTGAGAAATTATATTTAACTACTTTGATCGTCTTTAATTAGACGGAATGTTGTATCAATGGACAAAAAATATGAAAATATGCAAATGCCCTCGTAAATAATAGTTTGAGGTAGAGAGAGAATTTGTTTTCCCCAAATCTAAAAACGCATGTCTCCTCTTCTCTCACTCTCCTTCTGTCTCTCTCCTCCTCCTCCTCTCTCTCGTCTCTTTCTCTGGTATCGCGAGATCAGAAACCGTAACTGTATTCGTACAAATTCAAGGGATTCTTCCAAACTGACAATGCGACGTACAACTGCACCAATAAATTCGTACAAACGAAGCATTTGTAGGTCAGTGTGCTTGTTTTTCGTCCATTTTACCATTTACAATTTAGTTTCTTAATCATTATTCAGATAGATAGGCTAAGCAACTAGGGTTTTTTTTTTTGGGATTTCATTGTATACGAAAACTGTGATTATAGAGGTATTGAATGAAATGAAATTTTAAACGAATTTGTGTACGAAATGGTGTATGAAATTGTGTGAAAATTGTGTACGAATTTGTTAACGAAATTGTGAATCTATTGTAGCTCAAATCTATTTATTTTGATTTCGTTATTGTTGCTCGCAAACAGGGATTTTGAGTTCTTCATTTGCTAATAAATGTTGAATGTGTGTATTTGTTGGTTGTGTCATGTCCTCTAATAGATACACTTTTCAAAAAAGAATTCTACATTCACAATGATATCATTGAACCGACCGGGTGGATTTACGTAGATCCAGATTGTTACAACTACATTCACTTGTTGGATGATATTTACAACAATTTCGGTTTAAACTCACCAATATTGGACATCATAACAGGTAATGGTAGGGTAATTTTGAGTGACGAAGATGTTACAGTTGTATTTAATGATGCTAAAGAGTATTATATTATATCATTCTATGTGGATGAGGCCAGTAATAGTAATTCTTCAGCATCATACAACCTCAGTCATATGAAGCGTTGTAAGGGGGAGGGATTTAAGTTAGATGAAAATGTTGAGGTGGTTGCATCGGATGATGACCCTATTTGTGATAGTGGCAGTATAGAGGATGTCAATGGTCAGCATGGCATTATAAGGATCCCTCATTATGAGTATAGCAGTGTAAAGTATGGCAATGGTGAGCATGGTAGTTTGGAGGATAGAGATGGTGACAATGACAATGCTGATAAGGTCAATGGTGACCATGAAACTGATGCAGTATTCGAGGAGTACCCAACTGATGTAGTCTTTGATGAGAACCCAACTGATGATAACATTAATGTATAAGTAGATGATAATGTAGGAGGTGGCCAAAGTGTTTGGGTGATAATTTAGAAGCTGATCAAAGAGTGGATGAAGATGATGTAGAAATAGATGAACTGGATGAAAGGGAGACTGGTTTTGATTATGATTTTTCTAACTCAGGTCCAAACTGGGTTGAAGCGGATGAAGAGGTTGAAGATGATGATCAGAATGATGACTGACTAGGTGATGAACTAGTGGGGTCAAACCATAAGCTCAATATGGATAGTTATGAAGAATTTACTGATTGTATAAGCATTGATGATGAGAGTGACTCAACTACTGAGAGGGTGAGACCTAGAGGTAGGTCTTTTACAAATATATGGGGTTTGAGAGCAATACCATTCAAGACCCAAGAAGATGGAACCATTATGTTCCAGTATGGTCATGTTTTCAATGGTGTTAGGCATTTTAAGGTTGTGTTAGCTAACTATGGTGTGCAAGAGGTATAATTTCCATAAGCCCAAAATGATCCAAGAAGAGTGCATGCAGTTTGTAAGGTTGAAAATTGGCCTTAGAGGATTTATGCTTCAGCTATTCTAGACAAAACAACTTTCATGGTGAAGACCTTGCATGATGAGCACAAATGTATGAAGGTAAAATGAGAATTTAAGAGTCCTATAGATAGCTAGTAAACTGAATGCACAACTAAAGAGTGACCCGAACATTAGTTATGAAGCAATGAGTGCTGCTTTGTTAGAAAGATTTTCAGCTAAGGCAAGTGGTTCTCAATTGTATAGAAGTAAAAAGAGGGTTGTGGAAGAAGTTGAAGGGAATCATGTGGGCTCATTCAACAAATTGAGGAAGTATGCAGAATTAGTAATTGATAGAAACCTTGATGCTATTGTTAACATATAAGTGCATGAAATGACAAATTTGAGTGTGCCTCCAATGTTTGAGAGGATTTTTATCTGTTACTATGGATCGAAAGTTGGGTTTCTAAAATGATGCAAACCATTCCTTGGGCTTGAAGGGTGCTTCCTAAAAGGACCATATGGTGGGATTTTACTATCAGCTGTTGCACTTGATGGTGACAAGGGTCTATTCCTAGTGGCATTTGCTTTTGTTGAAATTAAAGCAAAGAGAGTTGGAGGTGGTTTTGTGCACTATTGTCTCAGTCCCTAGATTCTAATATCAGAGATAGGCATTTGACCATAGTGTCAGATAAAAAAAAGTAATGTTTTCAATTATTTTAAGTTAATTTTACCCATTATTCATTTGATTGGATTTATTTTTGAGTCATTGACATAAACGTTTTGTTTGTTGTAGGGCTTAGAATTTGCTATTGCTAAGTATTTCTTACATGCCTACCACAGAAATTATTCTAGACATGTATATAGCAACTTCGGGCCTAATTACCCAGGCTTAGAGCTGAGGACTAACTTTTGGTTGGTAGTTAAAGCATACCACAGAGACAGTTGGGTTTTTGTTATGAATGAGATGAAGAAAAAAAATTCGATTATACTTGGCATTTGTTGATAGACAAAGAATTGACATGGGCTAGATATGCCTATGACACAACATCAAAGACTGATGACTTGACCAACAATGACACTAAGAGCTTCAATGCTTGGATCACCAAATTGAGGAATAAGCTAATCTTAATCTTGTTAGAGATGCTTAGGCTTAAGTTGATGATAAGGTTGCAAAATAAGTATGTTGTGGGTACCACATTGGAGGGTAAGGTTACTCCTAATGTCAGAGCAAAGCTTAACAGACTTTTGCATGCTGCAAGATGGTGTTCTTTAATCCCAACTAGAGGTGAGGAGTTTCAAGTAATGGCCAATGATAAGATGTATGTTGTTTACTTAAGTGTAACAACATGTAGCTGCAACTACTAGAACATGACTGGGATCCCATGTAAGTATGATGTTAGATGTATTACCTATAAAAGAGTTGATGTTGAAGATTATTTTCATGAATATTTTTATGTAAAGAATTTTTTGGAGGTATGCAGTGAGATAGTTCACCCATTGCCTGATACTGATTTCACCTCATCAACTGTGGATAACAGTATACTAGCCCCCCATTAAAAAAATTACCTAGAAGGCTTACAAAAAATAGAAGAAGACAAGAAGGTGAACCTGGACCATCCACTGCCAAGAAGAGGTCTTGAACATAACATGTAAAGTTTGTGGATGGTTTAACAGAACATGCCAAAGACGACCTATCAAGAAGAAAGAAGGTCAACAAGTAAAATCATATCTATTTTTACAAACATAAATGCTTTTCAAATTTTCATTATTAATGAAGTTGTTAATCCATCATATTTGTTTACTTCGTTGTTACAGAAGCAAAGGTAATGTGATGAAGGATCCTCACATGTTGGTGTTGGATCCTCACATGCTGGTGCTAGTGGTGGTAAAATGAGGGCAACAAGTGGTGGATCTAGGAGGGTAATTAGTGGTGGTAGAGGGAGGGTAACTAGTGGTGGTAGAAAGAAGGCAGTTAATGGTGACAGAGGGATAGCAACTTGTAGTGGTAGAAGGATAGTTGACGGTGGTAGAGGGAGAGGTGTTTCTATAAGAGGTATGAGGGTCGTTGGTAGTAGATCTAGGAGGGAAGTTGTAGGTAGTGGCAGAGGTGGGGTATCAGGAGATGAAGGTGGGAGGGGAGCACCTAGTACCTTCTTTGGTGCTTCTAGCAGTTTTGGTAGGTGGGAGCATGTAATACCCGTATTTGTAAAGTAAGAGTTAAGAAGTACTTTAATAAATATGACATAGAATTAAAATAGTATTAATTTTTATAAAACAATTCTTAAAAAAAAGGACGCGTGGTGGTGTAAAGAAAAGGAAAATGAAAAAAAAATCGTCCAGAATAAGAAAAAAAAAAGAAAAAAAATTTGGTTCTCTAGAAGAAGAAAAAAAAATAATATAAATAAATAAATAAAAAATCTGGCAACAGGTGGAAACACCTGTTGCTAAGGGAATGAAGCCTTGCTGCATAGAAGGCAGCAAAGCCTTTGCATTGAGCCAAATTGGGAGGGCTGTTGAGTTTCCAAAATTTTTTGCAAACTATATATATATAACATAATTTATTTTATTACTTACCCAATCCTGTTTGGTTTTTCTTCAAGTACAATTCAAATTACTCTCTTTCTTTAAACACTTGGAGACTGAAAAAAAGGTTGAAAGAGCAAATTTTCAAAGAGGTTTACGGGAGAATTTTATAGAGAGTCACGAAAAGCTCTAAGAAAAATTAAAGGTAATAAAATGAAGTTTATTTTTGAATTTTAGCATACATGAAATTCTCGGAATTCAAAGTGGGAATTTTCATTATGAAGAATTGAAGAATAAATTATAAATTTAATATAAATATTATGTTAGGTGTTGACGATCAACAACCGGGGGAAATTGTTGAGAGGAGCAGGAAATGCAAGGAGGTGATCCACATGTAGCTCTAAGAGCTACGTGGTGAGTTATATTTACTTTAAGTAATCAAGATAAATATGAAATATCTAGTGATAATATTATAATAAATTATTAACTTATGCTTTGGCAATAGATGAAAGTTGGTTGATAGGTGTGATAGGAATAGTGGATGTGTAGAGAATTATTTTATGAGAAATAATATTACTGAAATAATGAGTTGATTTAATAATAAAAGCGATAAATGAAATTCTTGATTAGTTATGGTTGATGATTTGTTATGATTTATGAGGAGAGGAAATTTAATAGATCTTGACAAACTATGATTGATGATTTGATGTGATTTATAAGGAAAGGAATTTAGTGGAATTTTTCAAATAATGATTTGAGAATAATCATGATAGCTAATTTAAATATTTGAATTCATGTTTGTTTTTATATTATTGTTCATATGCATATGCATGAAATAAAAGAACAGGGAGGGGGCTAGTTGTAACAACCCATCCCGGGTTGGCCACCCCCGAGATGATATCATCACATTTTGAAAATCCCAGCACGACACATATATGCAACAATGAAAATAAATAACACCAAAAGAGATATTTACATCAATCATCAACCCTCAACAGGGGAGTTACATCAATCTGATCTTTAAACATTATATACAATGTAAAATGCATGCATATTTACAAATAAATTTTTGTTTTATTTTTTCATTAGTCTAAGAATGTTGACACGTACGTGGCTTACAAAGAAATGATATCGTCTGAATCTCAACCCACCAGACTATTTGTCCTGCCTACTACCTGAAATCATTGTACAATGAGGGATGACCTTCACAAGCTCAGTGAATTAAATTTACTAGAAGTACTCAATCTGTATAAATAGTATTTCAATATTAAATCAATTATATTTTACATAACTTGATAATAACATTCTACTATCACTACACATATCATTAGTCTCATTCTCTATCAATCTCTTCTTCTTATTTGTTGGTTCACCTCCAGACCATCAATTATCTCTTAATTACCTCGCAATGAGGTCCACATCATAAAGTCTACCATTTAGATGATTCTTATCACCATAACTGTCTCTTTGTGAGACTCATCCGTCTATAAATAAATTTACAATAACACACCACACATCAACATTTTAATAATGCAAGCAATAATTAAAACATATGCAATGCATGAATTATTATTATGGGAACGTCTTCCCACATGTCGACATGTTTTTTTATCTTACACCGGCTGCCTTCCCGATTCTTTCATTCTCATTTAGATCGGCTGCTTTCCCGGTTCTTTTCTTTACAGCTTATCCCAACTGTCACGGTATTCATTTTCAGCATATATCGGCTGTCACAGTATCCCTTCTATTTTCAGCACATACTGGCTGTCACGATTTTTCAATTAGACTGGCTACCTTCCTGGCTCTTTTCTTCATTTAATGCATATGCATATGAACAATGATATGAAATATGCATATGAACAATAACATAAAAGAACAAACCTGAATTCAAATATTTAAATTGGCTATCCTGATTTTTCTCAAATTATATAAAAATTTCCACTAAATTTTTCTCATCATAAATCACATCAAATCATCCATCAAAGCTTGTCCAGATTCACTAAATTTCATCTCCTCATAATTCATATCAAAATATCAACCATCATTCATCAAGAATTTCACTTATCACTTTTATTATTAAATCAACTTATTATTCCAAAAATATTATTTCTCATCTAATAATTTTCTACATGTCCAAAATTCATCTCATACTTATCAATCAAATTTTTATCTACCACCAAAGCATAAGCTAATAATTTATTTAATATTATCACTAGATATTTTATTTTTATTTAGATTACTTAAAGTAAATCTAACTCACCACGTAGCACTTAAAGCTAGCCGTTGATCACCTCCTTACTTTTCTCATTTCTCTCAGAAATTTCCCTCCGCTTGCAGATCGTCAACACCTGATATAATATTTGTTTTAAATTTCTAATTATTTATTCAATTCTTCATAAACCACACCCTTGAAAATTCTCACTTTGACTTTCGGGAAATTTTATAAATGCTAAAAATTCAAAAATAAACATTATGTTATTACCTTCTTTTTTTCTGATAGCTTCTCATGATTCTCTATAAAATTCCGCAGTAAACCCCTTCAAATTTTTGCTCTTTTAACCTTTCTTTGGGTCCCTAAGTGTTTAGAAAAAATGAGTAATTGAAGGAAAACTTAAACGAAATTTAGTAAGTATCATTTACGATTTCAATCAGTATGTATATATATACAATTTCAAAGCAATACTCAACAGTTAACAAACCTCCACGTTTTAAAAACATGGAGGACACGCAACTTCATTTGAAAATACACTTGGCAGTAGCTACCACGTTTTGCCCCTTTTTCTTTTTAAAATTTTTTTTGAAATATCTTTTTCCTTTCCTTCTTATCTCCAAAAATCTGGACACATCCAGAATTTTTTTTTAAATTTTTCATTTTCTTTGTAATTACACCTCCACGCGTATATTTTTTTAAAGAATTATTTTATTCAATACTAAATCCTTCGTGTAAATATATTATTTTAATTTCATGTCATATTTATTAAATTACTTCTTTACCCTTACTTTACGATTACGGGTATTACAAATCTACCCACCTTACAAAAATTTCATCCCCGAAATTTCCTTACCCAACTCCAGAAACAAATGTGAATAATATTTCTTCATAATTATCTCACACTTTCACATAATCTTTTCAACATCCTTATTCCGCCACAGAACTTGAACTAGTGAAATTATTTTATTATACAAGACTTGTTCTTTTCTGTCTAAAATTCTTATTAGTAGTTATATATAAGCCCAGACTTTCTGAATTTCTATAGCTTAGCTCGAAATATTATAAGATTCATCATGTAAACACTTTCTTAAAAGTGAAACATGAAATACATTATGCCACTGCTTCAGCTCTGGAGGCAAATTCAAGCTATTTACAACTAGTCCAACTTTCTCAACAACCTTATAGGGTCCTACATACCTCAGATTGAACTTTTCTTTCCTATTTAAATCTCAATACACCTTTTCATTGAGATATTTTTCAATACACCCAATCACCTACTTGAAACTCAAGAGGTCTTCTTTTATTAGTGGCATAGCTATTCGGTCTACTCTGTGCTGCTTTACGGTTCTCTCTAATCAATTTGATCATCTTAGTTGTTAACTCAATAATTGATGGACCAGATATATTTCTCTCTCCCATTTCTTCCCAACATATAGGAGTTCTACACCTCCTACTATACAATGTCTCAATGCCATCCCAATACTAGTTTGATACTGATTATTATAAGCAATTTCAATCGATGGCATGTAAGCATCTCAACTTACTGAGAACTCATCACATTTGCCCTTAATATATCTTTTAGTACTCTAAAAATCCTTTTTGTCTGAGCATGAAAAAGTATATTAAATTACAACTGTGTACCCATGGCTTTCTGAAAACCTCTCCAAAACCAAGATGTAAATCTAGCATCTCTATTTGACACTATGCTTAATGGTGCTCCATACAACCTCACAATCTCAGCTACATCCTTCTTCAATCCTAACCACCAGAAATTTTGTCTACATCCCCTATACATCTTATTATTACTTGGTTGCATCGAATCTACATCATCATGTGCCTTTCTCATTATCTTCTTTCTCAACTTCGCATCATTGGGAACACAAATCCATGTTCCAATACCAAAATATCCTCATTTCAAATTTTTAAACTCATATTGCTTTCTAGTAAGCACTCAATGCTTAATCTTTTCTATCTCTTTATCTCTACCTTGCATCTCTAAAACATTTTACTATGGATGATTGTACAATCATAATCATTAACTATAATCTTCTATCACTGATATTTAACTTCATTCTTATATTTCTTCAATCTACCATCAATTTCACATCAATACTCCCAATAGCGGTTAACCTTCTTTTAGACTTTCTACTCAATGCATCAGCTATCACCTTCGCATTGTTTTTCTAGATGATAATGAATTGTATGATCATTGTTACTAATCAACTCTATCCACCATCCTTGCCTCAAATTCAACTTTCTCTAGTTAGGTAGGTATGTCAAACTCTTATAACCTATGAATATCTCACAAGTGGCTCCATCCAGATGATGTCTCCAATTTTTAAAGTAAACCCTATAGCAGCCAACTCTAAGTCATGAGTAGGGTAAATTTTTATCATAAATCTTCAATTGCCTAAAAGTATGGGCCACAACTTTCCTATGTTCACATATCCCAACCAATGATGCGAAGTATCACTATACACCACAAATCCTTCAGCACTAGAAAGAAACACCAATATTGGAGCTGTAGTCAACTTCTCTTTTAGTAATTGAAAAAATTTTCTCACACTTCCCTCACCATACAAATCTCACATCTTTCCTGGTCAATCTATTCAACAGTATTTTAATAATAGAAAAATTCTGAAAGAATCATCTACAATAACTAGCTAACCCTAAGAAGATTCTAATTTCAGTCACATTAGTTGGTCTCTCTCAACTTAACATTGCCTCTACCTTTTGTGGATCAACTGTTATGTCATTTCTCGATATTACATGTTCCAAGAAAGTTATTTCATTCAGCCAATACTCACACTTAGAGAACTTTGCATATAATTTCTCTCTCCTCAAAATCTCCAACACACTGTCTAATGTTTCACATGTTGTTCTTCCTTCTTAGATTATATTAGAAAGTTAAATACAACCATAAGCTTGTTAAGATATAGTTTAAACACTCTATTCATCAAGTCCATGAATGTTTCAGGAACATTAGTTAATTCACATGACATCACAAAAAGCTTATGACCATAACGTGTCCTAAAAGCAGTCTTAGGCATGTCTCCCTTCTCTATCCTCAAATGGTGGTAACCTGATCTCAGGTTTATCTCAGAAAACCACTCTCACTCCTTGCACTGTTCAAATAATTTATTTATCTTGGGAAAATTTATTTGTTCTTAGTCAACTATCTGTAGTCTATATACACTCTTATCGTTCCATCTTCTTTTTTTGTGAACAACACAGGGACTCCCCAAATACATTTGTCTGATAAATTATTTATTCAAAAATTCTTAAAATGGTACTTTCAACTCTCTTAATTCAGCTGAAGTCATTCTGTAGGGTATTATTAAATATATGTGATAATCCTGATATTACATCAACAGAGAATTTTGATAGGAACACTTTGTGTTACGTTTTTAATGCCTTTCCTACCCTATTTGGCTTTGTAATTCTCTTAACTTTGTTATTTTGAGCTTAGTTTCTTTTCTTAGTATTTAGAAAGCTTGTGAACGTGGGAATGGTAAAATAAGGTGCTAAAATGAGTTTTCCTAGTTACTTTAGGAAATCTAAGTGGATTAAGAAAATGGTCTTATCATTCTAAGAAACTTTTCTAATTATGGAAACTTTCCTTATCTATTATTTTCTGATTTCTTTGTAGGGTTCCACCTTGGAATTATTTGGATGATGTGTCAAAACACATGAGAATATTGGAGTTCATTAGTGACATGGGTATGTCCAACCTAACATGGGCTTGCCCAACAAAAAATCACATAATCTTTTGTCAACTAAGCAAGGTGCAAGATCCAAGCCCAAAGTGGAGGAAGATTCGGATGCAATAGCCTACTGGATTTTGGCCCATCATAACAGGCCCAAACAATGTCATTTTTGAGACTTTCTTAGGTCTAAATTGAAGTTCAAGACGTCTTCTTTCCAGCCCAACAAGTTTCAGCTCATTTGGAGATGTGTGGAAGAAGATATGACCGTTTGAATTCTACTAGTTGGGTCCTCCTGAAATTTCGGGATTGTATTCCTCTTTCTTACTTTTGGCCATTCCTTGATTCTTTGCATGTTTTAGGGATTGTTTCCTTGCATGTTTCATGGCTTGTTTTTAGCATTGTTTTCTTGCTTTTCCTAAGCTTAGAGGGTTGTTCTAAGCTCTATAAATAGGGTGTTTGTAAGCTGAAAGAGATCATCTTTTCTCTTGGAACCATCTCTACTCAAAATTCAAGAAGCAAAAGGCTGAAAACACTCCACCATTCCATCTCCAATTGTGAGCACATTAGGACTTTTCCAAAATATGTTCTCCTTCATCTATCATCATAGCCGTGAGGTTCATCACCATTAACATCTCAAGCTTCCTTGAGTGTGTTCAAGAAGTGTACCCCTTATGGCTATTCTTTTTAATTATTTCAGCCTTGGATTCTTATGTTAGAGATTATTATTAATTCAACGAGTTGGTTAATTTTCAGATTTATTCTTTAATGTTTTTGAATTGTTCATGATATGTAGACATATTAATTCATTACATATGTTGAATTTTCAATTCTGTTATATTGAAAAATTTGATATTGCAAATCATTGAAGCCATAATTGCACTTTCGATCACCTAATTGCTCCGGAGTACGATTTAAAGTGGTAAAAGCTATGAACAATAGCCAATGTTCTGGAAATTGCATGTTCTTTATCCATGGACTTTTTCATAGGAATAAGGAACATGTTATTGAATCATAATTCCTTTTGATCTTAATGATTTGTTTAAGTATTTGTAAGGATGCGCTGAGTATTAACTTGATTGCTTAAACAAAATAACTAGCTGATGGACTTTTCCTAAGCATAGTGATTATCTAAGAAGGAATTTATAAAGTGCATGATCTCTTTAGGCTTGCACTTTGATTCAATTCTGATATGTGATTGAGGCACGAATTCGTTGCCTACATTGAAACAATTTGATTAGTCATTTAACAAACTTGATTTTCTGAATTGTGAGAGAAAATGATCAATTGTAAATAATTATTCTTTAATTTCCTTAGTAAAATTAGTAAAAAGAAAAATCAGATCATGAAAACCCCCTAATCTTGTGTAATGTTGATAGATGTAGATTTATATTTGTTTATAAACTGCTAATTAAACCAATCAAATCATTTTTTTTATTATTTTTATGACTCTTTAGTATAGAGTACCCGCAATCCCCGGCCAATAACGATACCCTACTAATCACTTTACTACAATCTTCTACAGGGTTTATTGATGACCGAAATAAATGGTCTATCAAATGGCGCCATTGCCGGGGATTGCAAAATCTCTATATTTTAGTGTCATTTAACTTGTTAATATTCTGCTTAGCATATAATATAACTTGTGTTTTACTTGATTGCAATTTTAGCATGTGACTTCCTTAAAACCATTTGTAACGTTTATAAGGGAAGCTCATTATTATTTGTATTTCAAACTTTAACTTATATATTGATTCATTTGCTTTTGTTATTTAGGTCCATGAATGTCAGCAGTTAGTAGAAAGACTCAAGAACTTAGAAAACGCTTGGCTTTACTAAAAGAAGTTGCACTTTCTACAAATCAACCCCCACCTCACCAAGTAGGGAGGCTAGAGTTGGATGAGTCAGATAATTTTTCACATCACTTGTCAGACGAGGAAGAAGATATACCTGACTTAGAAGACGCAAGTAAGGAAGACGAAGTACCAATGGCTGAAACTATTAGGCAAATGTCTTCTTCAACTGATGGTTGAGCTGCACCAACTTGTATTACTTATCCAGAACCAGCAGTTGGCAAGATAGCTGAGTTTGAACTGAAGAGTGGGTTCTTGCACCATTTGCCCAAATTTCATGGGCTTACTAACGAAGATCCTCACAAACATCTCAAGGAGTTCCAGTTTGTGTGTTCAAGTATGTGCCCACAAAATACGGATCTCAACGTTCTGAAGCTGAAGTCATTCCCTTTTTCACTTGAAGATAGGGCAAAGACTTGGTTGTTTGATCTACCCTCGGGTTACATCAACACATGGGAGAAGCTGATGACTGAGTTTCTGACTAAGTATTTCCCTGCTTCAAGTATTACTGTCTTGAGGAAGCAGATAACTGGAATTGAGCAAAGGAAGAATGAGGCGTTCTATGCCTACTACGAGAGATTCAAGAGCTTAATTGCATCATGTCCTTCACATGGGATGAAAGAAGGGAATCTTCTCACTTACTTTTATGAGGGACTTCTCCCCCTCGAACGTCAATTGTTAGATGCTACTACCGGAGGTTCTTTTGTCGATAAGACACCTGATGTTGCTAAGGAGTTACTCGCCCAACGTGCTCTTAATTATCAACAATACGTGTTAAACTCCACTCATGGGGTGAATAAGGTATCTTCTAACTCTGCTCTTGAGGAAAAAGTTAATAAAATGTCTACTCTTCTGTCTCAGGTACTGAACATGAATGGAGCACAAGTACAACAAGTTGCTCAAATCTGTGGTGTGTGTTGTACTCAAGGGCATCCAACTGACCAATGTCCCCAACTGATCAACAATGGTGGATGGGAGTCTCTTAACGCTGTTGGGTTTCAAGGTAATCAAGGTGGACAAAAGTACAACCCTTTCTCTAACACATATAACCCTGGGCTTAGAGATCACCCCAATTTTCGTTGGGCCAACAATGATAATGTTCAGAACCCTCAAGGTCAAGGGCAAGTGTTTCCACGCCCTCCAGGTTTGTTTATGAGGCCTCAGGTACCTCAAAACTTTGTCCCTAATCCTATTGTACCTACAAATTCTGTTGCTTCTAATTATGATGAAATTTTAAAGTCCCTTACTCAAGGGCAACAGAATTTAACTACTGCTACTCAAGCTCTTGTTATAGGTCAACAAGCTCACACTAAGGATATTGCAGAGCTGAAGAAGCAATTGGGACAAGTGGTGGACTTCATGGGGAAGATAACGGAGAGTGGAAAATTGCCTAGCAACACTGTTCCCAACCCAATTATCGAGCAAGCTAAAGTTGTTACCACAAGGAGTGGTAAGACCCTTGTGGATGTTCTTAAAACTCAGAAGAAAGCCAAAGTGACCCACCATGAGGAAGAGGACGTTGAGAGCACCAAAAAGGAAATACAGAAAGATCCTACCACCATAATGGCAGAAATGATTGGTCCTCCATTATATGAGAATGCTTTAAAACCTCAAGGTAACGAACAAAACCCTAAACACTCTTTTGATTCTAATCCTTTTGCTCGTGTACCTTTTCTTAGTAGGTTTGCCAAAACCAAGAAGGATGAATCTGATCAGGCCATCTTGGAGATTTTTAAGAAGGTACAAGTCAACATGCCTTTGATTGAGTGTTTGAAGCAAGTACCAAGATATGCCAAGTTTCTGAATGAGCTTTGCACTACAAGGAGGCAGACTCGTGAGAAGGAGGTGGTGAAGTTGAATGAGACAGTCTCTGCTGTCATCCAAAGGAAATTGCCACCAAAGCTTAAGGATCCATGGAGTTTTTCTGTTCCTTGTGTGATTGGTACCAACAAATTTGATAATGTCATGCTAGACTTAGGAGCTTCAATTAAAGCGATGCCTTATAGTCTTTATGCTTCTTTAGAGCTAGGTGCACTTAAAAGTGGTAATGTTGTTATCCAATTGGCTGATCGATCTAATAAGTATCCTAAAGGATACGTTGAAGATGTTCTTGGGCAAGTAAATCAACTCATTTTTCCTGCAGACTTCTATATCATTGATATGGAAGATTCGCCCCTAAATTCTACTCCGTTGCTTTTAGGGTGCCCATTCATGAGGACCGCAAGAACAAAGATCGATGTTTATGAGGGAACTCTAACCATGGAATTTGATAATGAAGTTATACGCTTCAACATCTTTGAAGCCATGAGGTATCCATTGACTGACATTAAACCCTGTTTTTCTATTGATGATATTAACTCACTTGCGCAGAGATTTTTGGAAGCAATGGAAGAGGATAAGTTGAAAGTAACAGTCTCTCAAGGAGTTGGTTATACTGAGAATGGAGAATCCATTTCTAGGGCTGAGTTAGAGAAGGCTGAAGGGCCCATTGTGATCAAAACCGTAGCCCCCCTTGAGGCCCAACCCATATTACCAAGGTCTATTCCTCCTTTGTCCTTTCCTATTTCCACTAACAAAATGTTACCTTCAGTGATACAGGCCCCTACACTTGAGCTTAAGGTTTTGCCAGATCACTTGAAGTATGTCTTTTTGGGGGACAAGGAGACGCTGCCTGTTATTATATCCTCAAAGTTTGAGGAGAACCAAGAAAAGAAGCTTGTGGACGTTCTGAAGAAGTACAAGACCGCCATTGGTTGGACTTTGGAAGATATCAAGGGAATTAGCCCAACCATGTGCGTCCATAGAATCCTGTTGGAAGATGGTGCCAAACCCACCAGAGATGCCCAGAGACACCTACATCCACCTATGATGAAGGTTGTGTAAGATGAGGTAATTAAGTTACTTGATTGTGGCGTTATTTACCCTATTTCAGATAGTAAGTGGGTGTCTCCTGTTCAAGTTGTGCCAAAGAAGTCAGGAGTTACTGTGGTAAAGAATGAGGAGAATGAGCTTGTACCTCAAAGAGTGGTAACTGGTTATCGAGTTTGCATAGACTATAGGAAGCTCAATGCTTCAACAAGAAAGGACCATTTCCCTCTGCCCTTCATCGATCAGATACTTGAGAGGTTAGTTGGTTATCCTTTTTATTGTTTTTTGGATGGATATAGTGGGTACAACCAGATCTGTATAGCGCAAGAGGACCAAGAGAAGACCACCTTCACTTGCCCTTTTGGCACTTATGCCTACAGACGTATGCCATTCGGATTGTACAATGCACCAGGTACGTTTCAACGTTGTATGCTCTCCATTTTCTCTGAATACATCGAGAATATCATTGAGGTCTTTATGGATGATTTTAGTGTCTTTGGTAGAGATTTTGATGCATGCTTAGGAAATTTGGAACTTATTCTGAAACGTTGTATTGAAACAAACTTGGTTCTAAATTGGGAAAAATGTCACTTCATGGTGACTCAAGGGATTGTTTTAGGACATATCATATCTGCTAGGGGGATTGAGGTTGATAAATCTAAGGTAGATCTTGTGCGTTACTTACCCTCTCCCACTTGTGTGAGAGAGGTTCTTTCATTTCTTGGTCATGTAGGATTTTATAGGAGGTTTATCAAGGATTTCTCCAATGTATCAAGGCCCTTGTGCCGTTTACTTCAGAATGACACTCTCTTTGAGTTTGATGAGGAGTGCAAGAAAGCTTTTGAGAAGCTGAAGGAGTTATTGACTACTGCTCCCATCATGTCTCCACCTAATTGGTCCTTACCTTTTGAATTGATGTGTGAGGCCTCAGATTACACCGTTGGGACTGTTTTGGGACAAAGAATGGACAAGAAGCCCTATGCCATCTACTATGCCTCTAGAACACTCAATGATGCTCAACTAAACTATTCCACAACTGAAAAAGAGCTCATTGCTGTTGTTTTTGCCTTAGATAAATTTCGCTCTTATTTACTTCAAACTAAAGTTGTTGTTTATACTGATCATGCAGCTTTGAAGTATCTGATGACAAAGAAGGAGGCCAAACCGAGACTGATTAGATGGGTGCTTTTGCTTCAAGAATTTGATTTGGAGATCAAAGACAAGAAGGGGAGTGAAAACTTGGTAGCTAACCATTTGAGCAGACTTGTTCATGAGAAGGACGTTCTACCCCTGCAAGAATCATTCCCAGATGAGCAGCTCTTTGGGATTGAGGTAAGTAAGCCTTGGTATGCTGATATTGTGAATTATTTAGTTACTAGGCAATTTTCTGACACTTTACCTCGTTCTAATAAAGAAAAACTTAAGCATATGGCTAGGCATTACATATGGGATGAACCTTATTTGTGGAAGCATTGTAGTGATCAAATCATTAGGAGGTGTGTCCCTGAATCTGAGCATAAATCGATACTTGCCTTTTGTCATTCTGAGTCTTATGGTGGACACTTTGGTGCTTGTAGGACAGCCCGTAAGGTATTAGATTGTGGTTTTTTATGGCCTTCTATTTTTAAGGATGCATACTTGTATTGCATGACTTGTGACAGGTGCCAGATGACAGGTAACTTAAGCTCTAGGGATCAGATGCCCATGGCCCATATTATAACTGTTGAGATTTTCGATGTTTGGGGCATTGATTAAATGGGGCCGTTTCCTTCATCTAACGGGTTTCTTTACATTCTTTTGGCTGTTGATTATGTGTCTAAGTGGGTGGAGACTAAAGCCACCAGAACTAATGACTCTAAAATTGTTGTAGATTTCTTGAGATCTAACATATTTGCTAGGTTTGGAATGCCTCGTGTGATTATTAGTGATGGTGGATTACACTTCTGCAACCGTACAATTGAGGCCCTACTCAAGAAGTACAAAGTGACTCATAAGGTGACAACACCTTATCATCCTCAAACGAGTGGACAAGCAGAGGTCTCAAATCGTGAGATTAAGGGGATTTTGGAGAAGACTGTGGGCCCTACACGCAAGGATTGGAGCAAAAGACTTGATGATGCACTTTGGGCTTATAGGACAGCTTACAAGACGCCAATTGAGATATCTTCATTCAGATTTGTCTATGGTAAAGCGTGTCACTTACTAGTGGAGCTTGAGCATAGGGCATGGTGGGCTGTTAAGTCTTTCAACATGGACATTGATGAGGCTGGTTTACATAGAAAACTCCAACTGAATGAACTTGAGGAAATCAGAAACGAGGCATATGATAGTGCATGGATCTACAAGGAAAAAACTAGAGCTTTTCATGATAAGATGATCCGTTGCAAGGCCTTTGTTGTGGGCCAAAAAGTTCTTCTCTTCCATTCTAGACTTAAACTTTTTCCTGGTAAGTTACGTTCTAGATAGGTAGGTCCATTCATTGTCACTAATATTTTTCCTCATGGTGCTATGCAGATAAAAAGTGACAAAACTGGAAATGAATTCAAGGTGAATGGTCATCGCTTGAAACCTTACTATGAGGCTTTTGAGGAGCACACTATGGAGGATGTACCCCTCCGAGAGGTGCCACTCACAAAGGACTAAAAACGAGGTACAAAGTCTAGGCTGAAAGACTGTAAACATTAAAGCGCTGCTTGGGAGGCAACCCAATTTAACCGAAGCTGTGGAGGAGTCATTAACACAGATTTGCATTCTCTTTCTCTCTTCCATTTACGTTGGTTGATCTTTATATGTTATTTGTTTTATGTGATTTTCGTAAATACCTTACCCATGTTTATAATCTATATTACATGCTTATTCTGATATACATTGAGGACAATGTACGATTTAAGTGTGGGAGAGGGATTTACATCTTTTTGAGTCATATCACTGCTTTTTAGGTTTTAGGACCTCTTCCAACTCAATGATGAAACTGATTATTAATGGTTTTTAAAGAGTTTGAGCATACTTTTAAAGATAAAACAAGAAAATGAGTTAATTTGCTTATATTGTAGTCATACTTGGAAATTGAAATTTTGATGCACATTAGCCTTGATTTGAGTAATCTGTTGCCTTATAGTGAAGCATGGAGACATATTGAATGATACTTGCATAATCCCACAATATTTGTGAGTTTTTCGAGCCTTATAATTGATTCATTATGCATATCAATTCAAATTCTCTTCTGAGTGCATCTTGTGAATATAATTTTTCTAGAACTTGCTTTTAAACCACTTGAGACGATCGTACATGTTCAGATTTGGAGAAGACGGAGGCAAATTAGGATTTTACCACCATGACTAAATAGCCTTTAACCTGATCATGATTTGACCCCTAGATAGCATTTTGAGCCTGAATTAGCTTATTTTCTTCATTAACCCACATTCATTTACCCTTACGAACTTAAACATTTTACCTACCCTTTTTCCTTGGAACTAGGGAGCTTGGATCTTGTTTATATTGATTTGTAATGTGGAGATGGTGGAAAAGCATAAGTGTGGGGGAATTTCATGTGGTTCTAAGGTGGTTGTTTCGGAAAGAAAAAAAAAAAAACTGTTGTGATTCAAAGAATACAAGTTCTGAAGAATTGGGAGTATTATGGGTCTTTAAAGCAAGTTGAAAGCCAAAGTGATTAAATCCACCCTATTGTGATGGAAACGTGGTACTTAATAATGATGATCTATTTATGACGTTATTGAATGCTTTCTAGTTCTAAGGAAATTTTGTGACATCCTTTCTCTTCTTTCTTATGAAACTTTGACCCTTTAGCCCCATTACAACCCTTTCAAAGACCTCCTGATCCTTTGATGTTCTGTTTTTGATGTGGAGAGTGGGTGCACAAGCAAGCCTATGGTTTAAACTGTTTTCACAAGTGATTGAGTAATTAGTATAGCTAGCACCACATTTAAATGAGTGAAAACCAGAGTGATGCATTGTGAGAAGTAAAATTTGATATTATTTGTGCATTAACTCGAGGGTGGCATATTACACTTACTCTTGGCTGATTATTCACACATACACACTCAAAGTACGAATGTTATATAATCTTAATAACTCCGTAGCTTGTTTATTCGAGGTAAACTTGTGCTCTCCGTACTTTATTATGCCATATTGCCTAAGGGATCTCTGAGACGTAAGTTGGAAGGATTAGAGTCATTTAATTTGTGTTATGTCATTGTGGTGTCATTTAGTTTATGTTGTTTCTCTTGAGATTCTACTAGGTTACATACTGTTGTTTTGCTAAGGGACTAGCCAAAGCTAAGTGTGGGGGAATTTGATAGGAACACTTTGTGTTACGTTTTTAATGCCTTTCCTACCCTATTTGGCTTTGTAATTCTCTTAACTTTGTTATTTTGAGCTTAGTTTCTTTTCTTAGTATTTAAAAAGCTCGTGAACGTGGGAATTGCGTTGTGAAAATATATTTTCAATCTAAACTAACTTTATTTTAACCTAATTCCAAATTTCAGAATGATATTGCAAAATAAATTAAAACTAAATTGATTTAAAAACTAATAATTAAAAACACTAAGATTTCCGAATCCACCCCACCGAAGTTAAGCATACATATTCTAAAAATATAGCCTATCAAAACATTCAATGAATCCAACTATAAGACAAAAAACAAAAAATATCCCAACTAAACCAAAAGCACCCAATGTATCCGCTTTTAACAAATTACAAAGGGAATCTAATTTAATCGAAAAGCATTCAATGTATCCATCAGATGAAACACAAAGAAAATCCAACAGACAATTTAAACTCAATCAATTATAAGATTAACTCAAATAATTGACAGAACATTTATACTAAAAATTGTCAGATTTGTACAAGCAAATCTGAACTACTACGCCAAACAACGGCGGGGCTTCATCTTCAACCTTAGCTGAAGAGTCTAGCCACTCATAACTATAAAGCTATAATAACAAGTGCTAAACATTTAAACTAAAATAACTGAATATAAAGAAATAAATAAACAACTTTACATGGGAGAAATTCCACTCGCTGCCGGGCGGCGCTTCCCCTCGTGGTAGCAATGCCTTCGGGATCCACCGGAATGCTGACGGATGTCCACCGGTAAACACCAAAGTGGCTCAGGAATTGTACACTGAATGATGAAGCCAGATGGTGCTTATATAGGGGAAGACCCGGACTAATGTGGCTTGCAAAAACGATGAGGGATACTGGCCCGAGTGCGCTCGATCGCAGTATGTTGCGATCGATCGCAGATGTGCTCGATCGTGTGTCTGGTGCGCTCGATCGCGCTGGTGCGATGCACTGCAAACATTTCGATGTGGGATTGATGACCTTGCGCTCGATCATAGGCAGGTGCGCTCGAGTGCAGGTGTGCTCGATCGCGTGTCTGGTGCGATCGATCGCAATGTCTCCAGAAGCTTCAAATCTCCTGAAATGCTTCATTTTCTCCACAAAGCTGAAAAAACACACAAAACACAAGAAAAACGTAAAATAAAGTAAAATACTACTAACTAAGAGCATAAAAAATGTAAGTTAAGGGTCTAAAATATACAATATTTAAGACTCGTCAAATACCCCCAAACTTATATTTTGCTTGTCCCTTAGCAAAACAAAATAAAAGACTCAATGAAAAACAAAGAACATAAAGATAAAGTCATCACTCATGGTATCCAAAAATTTAAGGAGCGCACATCACCATGATATTCATTCATAAGCAAGCTTAAAAAGGTGAACCCATCTTCGCAATGAATAGAAATGTTAAAATCTAATTACTTACAAAAGGCAGGATAAGGCATCACAAGCTTGAATCAGTGTAAGGTGAACTAGCATATAAAAATGAAGCTTCCAAGTAACTCTAATGTGTAAGGTCTCCATGTCTCAAGATTCACCGAATTTCCCATCAAAAATGAACGAAAAGGCATAGTTTTTATTTTATTCTTTTTCTTTTTTTTATATATAAGGCACGGCTATGTTTAGTTCCCTTAAGCTTTCTAATTGACCCATGTAGCGAGTGTTAAGTCAATGACTCCCAAACCAGGTGGTTTTAGGGCATTAGGTGTAAAGACACCCCTAAAGACTTACTAACTCGAGTCAAAAAGGCTACGAAATTAAACCAACCTTAATATTACCAAGCAAAATTCCACCTTTTGACGTGAACACTCACTGCTTACTGAGGCAAGAGGTCCAGTTACTCAGCGAAAAGTTTATTAATAATTTTTTTTTTTATGCCCAAGAGTTCATCCAACAAGCCATCCAGTTTCAATTAAGATATGGAAAAATACACATTAAAATCACGTGTCATACCTCACATAATTTGTGCTAATGTGCTCGTGTTAGATTAGATCAAACATGTGAATTCTCAAAATGCCTAAAGTAAGTAACTAAATTTTAAAAATTTATCACCAGATCATGTGTTCAAAATGTTAAGCTCACCAATGACATCACATCACAGAAAATGTTTAGATCAACTAAAATTTCACGATAACATGAGCATGCATTTATCTCTATGACGAAAAGACCACAAATTAGGACAAAGTGTGTGATGTGTCTCCCATACCCCCAAACTTAAATTACACATTGACCCCAATGTGTGACTAATATGGAAAGAGCTGACCTGAGATATGGAGAACTATCTGGACTGGTATGGCTCATAGCATACCCCCAAACTTGAACTGAAGTACGCTTTGTCCCTGAAAAATAAAAACTGGAAAACAAAAAAAACTGGAAACAAACATTAATCATAAAAATGCGAAATAATAAATAAACAAACAAAAAGATAAGCTGTGGGGTGCCTCCCATGAGCGCTAAGTTTTACGTCTTCAGCCAGACTCTCCTTAGAATACTACACTCAATCTGAGTAACTAGGATCCTCCAACAGTATCGTCTCAATGTCCGGACTCCTCAACTCTAAGAATGGTTTTAGCCTCTGTCCATTTACCTTGAAAGTATTACCATTCTTAGGATCCTCAATCTCGATGGCCCCATGAGGAAAAACCGATCGAATAATGAATGGGCCTGACCATCGGGATTTGAACTTGCCCGGAAAAAGATGCAGGCGCGAATTATAAAGAAGAACTCTCTGACCCGGCTCAAAAGCTCGTCTTAAAATATTTTGGTCATGAGTCTTCTTCATTTGTGCTTTGTATGATCGGGCACACTCATATGCATCATTCCGCAGCTCCTCCAATTCATTGAGTTGGAGCTTTCGTTGTGAGCCAGCCTTAGAAATATTAAAATTTAGTTGCTTGACATTCCAATACGCATGATGCTCTAATTCAACCGGAAGGTGACATGCCTTTCCGTATACAATGCGATAGGGAGACATGCTAATTGGCGTCTTGAAGGCTGTCCGATATGCCCACAGTGCATCCGTCAATCGCAAAGACCAATCCTTTCTAGTAGGGTTCACAGTCTTTTCCAAAATATGCTTGATCTCGCGATTTGAAATTTCCACTTGACCACTCGTCTGTGGGTGATATGGGGTGGCAACTTTGTGCGTGATACAATATTTCTTCATCAACTGCTCAAAGATCTTGTTGCAAAAGTGCTTACCTCCATCACTTATGATTGCTCGAGGCGTACCAAAACGAGCAAAAATAGTGTCTTTCAAGAACTGGACCACAACTCTGTGGTCATTGGTCTTGCACGCAACAGCCTCCACCCACTTGGACAGATAGTCCACAGCAACTAGAATGTATAGGTAGCCAAAGGAGTTTGGGAATGGTCCCATGAAATCAATGCCCCACACATCAAAAATCTCAACAATCAGAATAGGGTTGAGGGGCATCATATTTCTCCTAGAAAGACTCCCTAGCTTTTGACAGCACTCACAAGATATACAGTAGGTGTGAGAGTCCCGGAACAGGGTAGGCCAATAAAATCCACACTGCGAAATCTTTGCAGCGGTCTTTTTAGCACTAAAATGGCATCCACATGCATGATCATGACAAAAGGTGATGACATTAGATTGGTCATGCTCAGGAATACATCGTCTAATGATCTGATCAGGACAATACTTGAACAGGTAAGGATCGTCCCAGAAAAAGTGTTTTACCATGGCCAAAAATTTTGATTTATCTTGTCTCCCCCAATGCAAGGGCATGTGTCCGGCGACAAGATAGTTCACTATGTCAGCAAACCATGGTGCGGGACTGTGAGCAATGTGCATCAATTGCTCATCAAGAAAGGTCTCAGAAATGGGAGTGGCAGCCTCACTGAATTCTACAATCAATCTAGACAAATGGTCCGCCACCACATTTTTCGAACCTTTCTTATCCCGAATCTCAACGTCGAACTCTTGAAGTAGCAAGATCCATCGGATAAGACGAGATTTAGCATCTTTTTTAGAGAAAAGATACTTCAATGCAGCATGGTCCGAGTAGATAATGACTTTAGATCCTAACAAGTAGGATCTGAACTTGTCTAATGCAAAAACGACTGCAACCAACTCCTTCTCAGTGGTAGAGTAATTGAGTTGTGCGTCGTTTAGAGTTCAACTTGCATAATAGATAGCATGGGGAAGTTTATCAACACGCTGCCCCAAAACAACTCCAACAGCATAGTCTAATGCGTCACACATAATCTCAAAAGGCACATCCCAGTTAGGTGGCTGAATAATGGGTGTGGACGTCAGAATTTTCTTCAGATCCCCAAATGCTTTCTTACAATCCTCATCAAATAGAAATGGGGCATCTTTTTGCAACAACTTGCACAAAGGCCTGGCGATCTTGCTGAAATTCTGGATAAATCGCCTATAGAAACCTGCATGGCCCAGAAAAGATCGAACCTCTTTCACCGTACGTGGGGGTGGAAGGCTGGAAATCAAATCCACCTTCGCTTTGTCGACCTCAATCCCTCGATGAGATACGATATGCCCCAGTACAATTCCTTGCTTAACCATAAAATGGCACTTCTCCCAATTAAGCACCAGGTTCTTCTCCTTGCACCGTACCAAAACCAAAGAGAGACGGTGCAGGCACTCCTCAAATGTTGAACCAAAGATAGAGAAGTCGTCCATGAAAATCTCCAAGAACCGCTCTACCATGTCAGAGAATATACTGACCATGCACCGCTGAAAAGTGGCGGGTGCATTGCATAACCCAAAGGGCATGCGACGGTAGGCGAAGGTCCCAAAAGGACAGGTAAAAGTCGTCTTCTCCTGATCTTCAAGGTCCACGGGGACCTGGTTATATCCAGAATAACCATCCAAAAAGCAATAATACTCGTGCCCAGCCAAACGCTCCACCATCTGATCAATAAATGGAAGTGGAAAATGATCCTTCTTTGTGGCACTGTTCAGCTTACGGTAGTCTATACACACTCTCCACCCAGACTGCACACGAGTTGGCACCAACTCGTCGTCCTTATTCTTTACTACCGTTAACCCAGCTCGCTTGGGCACGACATGAATGGGGCTCACCCACTTGTTATCAGAGATGGGATAAATGATCCCTGCATCTAACAGCTTAATAACCTCTGCTCTCACAACCTCTTGCATAACAGGGTTGAGCCTTCTTTGCGGCTCCCTCGATGGCTTAGCATCTTCCTCCTAGTGTATCCTGTGCATCACCACCGAGGGGCTGATTCCCTTAATATCCTCAATGGTCCAACCGATAGCTTCCTTGTGCTCTCTTAAAACATCTAATAATTTCTCCTCTTAAGCCTCTCCCAAATCTGAAACTATTATCACAGGCAAACAGTATGCTGGACCCAGGAACTTATGCTTAAGATTATCCGGTAAAGGCTTAAGTTCCTTCTTTTGAGGTTCTGGTGACTCTTTCTCCTCCTCCTCCTTGCTTTCTTGAGGATCAGACTCCAAAATGGCATTTACTTCCTCGAGTAACCTATCTAAACCCAAGTCCTCTCCAAAGTGAGCAAAGCATGCCTCCATGGGATCCTCAATGCTTGATTCATCCACAGTATCCTCAAGAATCTCCTCTATCAAGCATACATCTCTCATTTCATCATATTCCAGTGGTTGCCTAGTGATATCAAAAATGTTCAACTCCACTGTCATATTTCCGAAGGAGATCTTCATCACCCCTGTCCTACAATTGATTAGGGCATTAGCCATGGCTAAGAATAGTCGCCCTAGAATCACCGGTATTTGAATCCCTACATTCTGAACCGGCTCTGTGTCAAGCACAATAAAATCCACGGGGAAATAGAACTTATCCACTTTTATCAAAACGTCCTCAACTATCCCCCGTGGTCTTTTCACTGACCTGTTAACCAATTGAAGCGTCGTGGATGTGGGCTTCAATTCTCCTAACCCCAACTGCACATAGACTGAGTAGGGTAGAAGATTCACACTCGCCTCTAGATCCAAAAGGGCCCTCTCAATATGGCTGACTCCTATCGTGCAAGAGATGGTAGGACACCCTGGGTCCTTATACTTGATGGGTAGCTTGCACTGAAGGATTGAACTGACCTGCTCGGTCAAAAATGCCTTCTTTGGGATATTCGTCCTCCTCTTGATAGTGACCAAGTCCTTTAAAAACTTGGCATATGATGGCACTTGATGGATGGCATCCAAAAATGGGATATTGATATGGACTTGCTTGAATACCTCCAGAATTTCTTCATACTTCCCTCCTTTCTTGGGCGCCTGTAATCTCTTGGGGTAGGGCGCTCTAGGTACAAACGACCTAGGAGGGTCTTTCTCAGTAGGTGTGGCTGTAGATGGCTCAGCATCTCTCTTCTCTATGTTGCCACTCCCTTGCCCTTGCTGCATAGTATGGCTCTCTTCCACTCGATTGTCCACTTATCTCCCAGACCTCAGTGTGACAATCGACTGTACCTGTTCTTCCCCGTGCGTAGGAGTTGATGAACTCTCAACCATAAATTGTCCTTTTGGGTTTTGCACGGGCTGACTGGGGAACTTTCCTTTCTCTCTCTCACCCAAGTGACTTGCAATTTGCCCTATTTGACTCTCCAGCTTGGCAATTGCTTGGGTGTTTACCATTGTTGCACTCCTCACATCGCTCATATTTTGGCTAGTCGCCTTCATGAATTCCTTAAGGGTGTCCTCTAGGGCTGTGAAACTGGCGCTGGTGTTTGAGCGGGTGCATGGTAAGCAGGTGAAGGTGCTGGATGGGCAGAACGACCATGATTAAGAAATTGTGGAGCAAATCCGGGAGGATATTGATTTTGAGCATGATGAGAGGATCCTCCCTGATTCATTGGTTGGTTCTGCCTCCATGAAAAATTTGGGTGGTTCCGCTACCCTGGATTGTACGTCTCGGAGTACGATCCATTTGACTGCCTTCGAAAGTCATTGAAAGCATTTACTTGTTCCATAGGATACTTGGCATAAGCCGGCATTGATGGGCAATTCTGTGCTAGATGCATGGGACTAGCACAGATGGAATAGCTTTCAACATTGAATGTGTTGGCAGCATTGATGGATTGGCTCACAGTGAGAGCGTCAATCTTCTTGGTGAGGGTATCTAACTTTATCCTCAAATCAGCGTCCTCTCTGACCTCATAGATGCCTCCCCTCTTAGGAGCACGAATGGACTTATCTCGACAGCTTGAAAAATCCCACTGCTGTGAGTTGTCGGACAACTTGTCCAATGCCATATATGCTTCGTCTCCTGTCAGACTCAAGAATGCCCCCCCATTCATAGACTCGATCATGCTACGGTTGGGTTGAGTCAACCCTTGGTAGAAGAATTGAACGAGTCTCCACTTCTCATATCCATGTGGAGGGCATCTGATCAGTAACTCTTTAAAGCGCTCCCAGCTTTCAGAGAACTTCTCATCCTCGTCCTGAGTGAAAGAGCTAATCTCCTTTCGGCACTCATTCACTCTAGACATTGGGAAAAACTTATGATAAAATTTGCTAAGCAGGTTTTCCCAAGATGTAATAGACCCGGACGTGTTGGAGTCCAACCATGCCCTAGCTCTATCGTGAAGGAAGAAAGGGAAGAGTCGAAGATAGACTGACTCCTCAGAGAAGTTCTGGAATTTGAATGTAGCACAAATGTCTTTGAACTTCTTCACATGACTATAAGGATTTTCAAGATCTAAGCCATGGAATGAGGGTAGGTGTTGGATAACATGTGGCTTCAAATCAAAGTGTGTGGCATTGGTTGGTGGCAACACTATGCAGGAAGATGAGTTAGTCGCAACGGGTGCGAACAAATCCCTAAGGGATGTAGTGGAGTCCACGTTCCAAGCTCTAGGTTGCTCTACATGTTCAGGATGATTAAAATTTTCTCCCATCTCAACAGTCTCTCTCTCAACTAGTGCTCTTTTCGGCCTTCTAAGAGTTCTTTCTAAGTCGGGATCTAAATGTGTCAAATCTAAGTTCAAGGATCTCCGACCAAGCATACACTAACAGAAAAATAATGAGATACTAACCAGCAGAAACAACAGAATAAAGCAAACACAAAACTCAAAATTTTTTTTTTTTTTAAATTAAATTAACTAGTAGAAAAATAAAATCAATTCAGACAAAAAAAAAATTTCACAAACCAAACAACTCCCCGGCAATGGCGCCAAAAACTTGTTGTGAGTTTTAATTTACTCGCAAGGGCACGAGTCGTTTGCAGTATAGTGTGTGCAAGTGCGAGGTCGAATCCACAGGGAATTGCGTTGTGAAAATATATTTTCAATCTAAACTAACTCTATTTTAACCTAGTTCCAAATTTCAGAATGATATTGCAAAATAAATTAAAACTAAATTGATTTAAAAACTAATAATTAAAAACACTAAGATTTCCGAATCCACCCCACCAAAGTTAAGCATACATATTCTAAAAATATAGCCTATCAAAGCATTCAATGAATCCAACTATAAGACAAAAAACAAAGAGCATCCCAACTAAACCAAAAGCACCCAATGTATCCGCTTTTAACAAATTACAAAGGGAATCCAATTTAATCGAAAAGCATTCAATGTATCCATCAGATGAAACACAAAGAAAATCCAACAGACAATTTAAACTCAATCAATTATAAGATTAACTCAAATAATTGATAGAACATTTATACTAAAAATTGTCAGATTTGTACAAGCAAATCTGAACTACTACGCCAAACAACGGCGGGGCTTCATCTTCAACCTTAGCTGAAGAGTCTAGCCACTCATAACTATAAAGCTATAATAACAAGTGCTAAACATTTAAACTAAAACAACTGAATATAAAGAAATAAATAAACAACTTTACATGGGAGAAATTCCACTCGCTGCCGGGCGGCGCTTCCCCTCGTGGTAGCAATGCCTTCGGGATCCACCGGAATACTGATGGACGTCCACCGGTAAACACCAAAGTGGCTCAGGAATTGTACACTGAATGATGAAGCCAGATGGTGCTTATATAGGGGAAGACCCGGACTAATGTGGCTTGCAAAAACGATGTGGGATACTGGCCCGAGTACGCTCGATCGCAGTATGTTGCGATCGACCGCAGATGCGCTCGATCGCGTGTCTGGTGCGCTCGATCGCGCTGGTGCGATGCACTGCAAACATTTCGATGTGGGATTGATAACCTTGCGCTCGATCATAGGCAGGTGCGCTCGATCGCGTGTCTGGTGCGATCGATCACAATGTCTCCAGAAGCTTCAAATCTCCTGAAATGCTTCATTTTCTCCACAAAGCTGAAAAAACACACAAAACACAAGAAAAACGTAAAATAAAATAAAATACTACTAACTAAGAGCATAACAAATGTAAGTTAAGGGTCTAAAATATGTAATATTTAATACTCATCAGTGTTTGTAAGCTGAAAGAGATCATCTTTTCTCTTGGAACGATCTCTACTCAAAATTCTAGAAGCAAAAGGCTGAAAACACTCCACCATTCCATCTCCAATTGTGAGCACATTAGGACTTTTCCAAAATGTGTTCTCCTTCATCTATCATCATAGCCGTGAGGTTCATCACCATTAACATCTCAAGCTTCCTTGAGTGTGTTCAAGAAGTGTACCCCTTACGGCTATTCTTTTTAATTATTTCAGCCTTGGATTCTTATGTTAGAGATTATTATTAATTCAATGAGTTGGTTAATTTTCAAATTTATTCTTTAATGTTTTTGAATTGTTCATGATATGTAGACATACTAATTCATTACATATGTTGAATTTTCAATTCTGTTATATTGAAAACTTTGATATTGCAAATCATTGAAGCCATAATCGCACTTTCGATCACCTAATTGATCTGGAGTACGATTTAAAGTGGTAAAAGCTATGAACAATAGCCAATGTTCTGGAAATTGCATGTTCTTTATCCATGGACTTTTTCATAGGAATAAGGAACATGTTATTGAATCATAATTCCTTTTGATCTTAATGATTTGTTTAAGTATTTGTAAGGATGCGCTGAGTATTAACTTGATTGCTTAAACAAAATAACTAGCTGATGGACTTTTCCTAAGCTTAGTGATTATCTAAGAAGGAATTTATAAAGTGCATGATCTCTTTAGGCTTGCACTTTGATTCAATTCTGATATGTGATTGAGGCACGAATTCGTTGCCTACATTGAAACAATTTGATTAGTCATTTAACAAACTTGATTTTCTGAATTATGAGAGAAAATGATCAATTGTAAATAATTGTTCTTTAATTTCCTTAGTAAAATTAGTACAAAGAAAAATCAGATCATGAAAACCCCCTAATCTTGTGTAATGTTAATAGATGTAGATTTATATTTGTTTATAAACTGCTAATTAAACCAATCAAATCATTTTTTTTATATTATTTTTATGACTCTTTAGTATAGAGTACCCGCAATCCCCGGCCAATAACAATACCTTACTAATCACTTTACTACAATCTTCTGCAGGGTTTATTGATGACCGAAATAAATGGTCTATCAAATGGCGCCATTTCCAGGGATTGCAAAATCTCTATATTTTAGTGTCATTTAACTTGTTAATATTCTGCTTAGCATATAATATAACTTGTGTTTTACTTGATTGCAATTTTAGCATGTGACTTCCTTAAAACCATTTGTAACGTTTGTAAGGGAAGCTCATTATTATTTGTATTTCAAACTTTAACTTATATATTGATTCATTTTCTTTTGTTATTTAGGTCCATGAATGTCAGCAGTTAGTAGAAAGACTCAAGAACTTAGAAAACGCTTGGCTTTACTAAAAGAAGTTGCACTTTCTACAAATCAACCCCCACCTCACCAAGTAAGGAAGCTAGAGTTGGAGGAGTCAGATAATTTTTCACATCACTTGTCAGACGAGGAAGAAGATATACCTGACTTAGAAGACGCAAGTAAGGAAGACGAAGTACCAATGGCTGAAACTATTAGGCAAATGTCTTCTTCAACTGATGGGGGAGCTGCACCAACTTGTATTACTTATCCAGAACCAGCAGTTGGCAAGATAGCTGAGTTCGAACTGAAGAGTGGGTTCTAGCACCATTTTCTCAAATTCCATGGGCTTACTAACGAAGATCCTCACAAACATCTCAAGGAGTTCCAGTTTGTGTGTTCAAGTATGTGCCCACAAAATACGGATCTCAACGTTCTGAAGCTGAAGTCATTCCCTTTTTCACTTGAAGATAGGGCAAAGACTTGGTTGTTTGATCTACCCTCGGGTTACATCAACACATGGGAGAAGCTGATGACTGAGTTTCTGACTAAGTATTTCCCTACTTCAAGGATTACTGTCTTGAGGAAGCAGATAACTAGAATTGAGCAAAGGAAGAATGAGGCGTTCTATGCCTACTACGAGAGATTCAAGAGCTTAATTGCATCATTTCCTTCACATGGGATGAAAGAAGGGAATCTTCTCACTTACTTTTATGAGAGACTTCTCCCCCTCGAATTTCAATTGTTAGATGCTGCTGCCGGAGGTTCTTTTGTCGATAAGACACCTGATGTTGCTAAGGAGTTACTCGCCCAACGTGCTCTTAATTATCAACAATACATGTTAAACTCCACTCATGGGGTGAATAAGGTATCTTCTAACTCTGCTCTTGAGGAAAAAGTTAATAAAATGTCTACTCTTCTGTCTCAGGTACTGAACGTGAATGGAGCACAAGTACAACAAGTTGCTCAAATCTGTGGTGTGTGTTGTACTCAAGGGCATCCAACTGACCAATGTCCCCAACTGATCAACAATGGTGGATGGGAGTCTCTTAACGCTGTTGGGTTTCAAGGTAATCAAGGTGGACAAAGGTACAACCCTTTCTCTAACACATATAACCCTGGGCTTAGAGATCACCCCAATTTTCGTTGGGCCAACAATGATAATGTTCAGAACCCTCAAGGTCAAAGGCAAGTGTTTCCACGCCCTCCAGGTTTGTTTATAAGGCCTCAGGCACCTCAAAACTTTGTCCCTAATCCTATTGTACCTACAAATTCTGTTGCTTCTAATTATGATGAAATTTTAAAGTCCCTTACTCAAGGGCAACAGAATTTAACTACTGCTACTCAAGCTCTTGTTATAGGTCAACAGGCTCACACTAAGGATATTGCAAAGCTGAAGAAGCAATTGGGATAAGTGGTGGACTTCATGGGGAAGATAACGGAGAGTGAAAAATTGCCTAGCAACACTATTCCCAACCCAATTATCGAGCAAGCTAAAGTTGTTACCACAAGGAGTGGTAAGACCCTTGTGGATGTTTTTAAAACTCAGAAGAAAGCCAAAGTGACCCACCATGAGGAAGAGGTTGCTCAGAGCACCAAGAAGGAAATACAGAAAGATCCCACCACCACAATGGCAGAAATGATTGGTCCTCCATTATTTGAGAATGCTTTAAAACCTCAAGGTAACGAACAAAACCCTAAACACTCTTTTGATTATAATCTTTTTGCTCGTGTACCTTTTCTTAGTAGGTTTGCCAAAACCAAGAAGGATGAATCTTATCAGGCCATCTTGGAGATTTTAAAGAAGGTACAAGTCAACATGCCTTTGATTGAGTGCTTGAAGCAAGTACCAAGATATGCCAAGTTTCTGAAGGAGCTTTGCACTACAAGGAGGCAGACTCGTGAGAAGGAGGTGGTGAAGTTGAATGAGACAGTCTCTGCTGTCATCCAAAGGAAATTGCCACCAAAGCTTAAGGATCCATGGAGTTTTTCTGTTCCTTGTGTGATTGGTACCAACAAATTTGATAATGTCATGCTAGACTTAGGAGCTTCAATTAATGCGATGCCTTATAGTCTTTATGCTTCTTTAGAGCTAGGTGCACTTAAAAGTGATAATGTCGTTATCTAATTGGCTGATCGATCTAATAAGTATCCTAAAGGATACGTTGAAGATGTTCTTGTGCAAGTAAATCAACTCATTTTTCCTGCAGACTTCTATATCATTGATATGGAAGATTCGCCCCTAAATTCTACTTCATTGCTTTTAGGGCGCCCATTCATGAGGACCGCAAGAACAAAGATCAATGTTTATGAGGGAACTCTAACCATGGAATTTGATAATGAAGTTATACGCTTCAACATCTTTGAAGCCATGAGGTATTCATTGACTGACATTAAACCCTGTTTTTCTATTGATGATATTAACTCACTTGCGCAGAGATTTTTGGAAGCAATGGAAGAGGATAAGTTGAAAGTAATAGTCTCTCAAGGAGTTTGTTATACTGAGAATGGAGAATCCATTTCTACGGCTGAGTTAGATAAGGCTGAGGGGCCCATTGTGATCAAAACCGTAGCCTCCCTTGAGGCCCGACCCATATTACCAAGGTCTATTCCTCCTTTGTCCTTTCCTATTTCCACTAACAAAATGTTACCTTCAGTGATACAGGCCCCTACACTTGAGCTTAAGGTTTTGCCAGATCACTTGAAGTATGTCTTTTTGGGGGACAAGGAGACGCTGCCTGTTATTATATCCTTAAAGTTTGAGGAGGACCAAGAAAAGAAGCTTGTGGACGTTCTGAAGAAGTATAAGACCGCCATTGGTTGGACTTTGGCAGATATCAAGGGAATTAGCCCAACTATGTGTGTCTATAGAATCCTGTTGGAGGATGGTGCCAAACCCACCAGAGATACCCAGAGACACCTATATCCACCTATGATGAAGGTTGTGTAAGATGAGGTAATTAAGTTACTTGATTGTGGCATTATTTACCCTATTTCAGATAGCAAGTGGGTGTCTCCTGTTCAAGTTGTGCCAAAGAAGTCAGGAGTTACTGTGGTAAAGAATGAGGAGAATGAGCTTGTACCTCAAAGAGTGGTAACTGGTTATCGAGTTTGCATAGACTATAGGAAGCTCAATGTTTCAACAAGAAATGACCATTTCCCTCTGCCCTTCATCGATCAGATACTTGAGAGGTTAACTGGTTATCCTTTTTATTGTTTTTTGGATGGATATAGTGGGTACAACCAGATCTGTATAGCACAAGAGGACCAAGAGAAGACCACCTTCACTTGCCCTTTTGGCACTTATGCCTACAGACGTATGCCATTTGGATTGTACAATGCACCAGGTACGTTTCAACGTTGTATGCTCTCCATTTTCTCTGAATACATCGAGAATATCATTGAGGTCTTTATGGATGATTTTAGTGTCTTTGGTAGAGATTTTGATGCATGCTTAGGAAATTTGGAACTTATTCTGAAACGTTGTGTTGAAACAAACTTGGTTCTAAATTGGGAAAAATGTCACTTAATGGTGACTCGAGGGATTGTTTTAGGACATATCATATCTGCTAGGGGGATTGAGGTTGATAAATCTAAGGTAGATCTTGTGCGTTACTTACCCTCTCCCACTTGTGTGAGAGAGGTTCGTTCATTTCTTGGTCATGTAGGATTTTATAGGAGGTTTATCAAGGATTTCTCCAATGTATCAAGGCCCTTGTGCCATTTACTTCAGAATGACACTCTCTTTGAGTTTGATGAGGAGTGCAAGAAAGCTTTTGAGAAGCTGAAGGAGTTATTGACTACTGCTCCCATCATGTCTCCACCTAATTGGTCCTTACCTTTTGAATTGATGTGTGACGCCTCAGATTACGCCGTTGGGGCTGTTTTGGGACAAAGAATGGACAAGAAGCCTTATGCCATCTACTATGCCTCTAGAACACTCAATGATGCTCAACTAAACTATTCCACAACTGAAAAAGAGCTCATTGCTGTTGTTTTTGCCTTAGATAAATTTCGCTCTTATTTACTTCAAACTAAAGTTGTTGTTTATACTGATCATGCAGCTTTGAAGTATCTGATGACAAAGAAGAAGGCCAAACCGAGACTGATTAGATGGGTGCTTTGGCTTCAAGAATTTGATTTGGAGATCAAAGACAAGAAGGGGAGTGAAAACTTGGTAGCTGACCATTTGAGCAGACTTGTTCATAAGAATGACGTTTTACCCCTGCAAGAATCATTCCCAGATGAGCAGCTCTTTGGGATTGAGGTAAGTAAGCCTTGGTATGCTGATATTGTGAATTATTTAGTTACTAGGCAATTTTCTGACAGTTTACCTCGTTCTAATAAAGAAAAACTTAAGCATATGGCTAGGCATTACATATGGGATGAACCTTATTTGTGGAAGCATTGTAGTGATCAAATCATTAGGAGGTGTGTCCCTGAATCTGAGCATAAAACGATACTTGCCTTTTGTCATTCTGAGTCTTATGGTGGACACTTTGGTGCTTGTAGGACAACCCGTAAGGTATTAGATTGTGGTTTTTTATGGCCTTCTATTTTTAAGGATGCATAATTGTATTGCATGACTTGTGACAGGTGCCAGATGACAAGTAACTTAAGCTCTAGGGATCAGATGCCCATGGCCCATATTATAACTGTTGAGATTTTCGATGTTTGGAGCATTGATTTCATGGGGCCGTTTCCTTCATCTAACGGGTTTCTTTACATTCTTTTGGCTGTTGATTATGTGTCTAAGTGGGTGGAGGCTAAAGCCACCAGAACTAATGACTCTAAAATTGTTGTAGATTTCTTGAGATCTAACATATTTGCTAGGTTTGGAATGCCTCGTGTGATTATTAGTGATGGTGGATTACACTTCTGCAACCGTACAATTGAGGCCCTGCTCAAGAAGTACAAAGTGACTCATAAGGTGGCAACACCTTATCATCCTCAAACGAGTGGACAAGCAGAGGTCTCAAATCGTGAGATTAAGGGGATTTTGGAGAAGACTGTGGGCCCTACACGCAAGGATTGGAGCAAAAGACTTGATGATGCACTTTGGGCTTATAGGACAGCTTACAAGACGCCAATTGAGATATCTCCATTCAGATTTGTCTATGGTAAAGCGTGTCACTTACTAGTTGAGCTTGAGCATAGGGCATGGTGGGCTGTTAAGTCTTTCAACATGGACATTGATGAGGCTGGTTTACATAGAAAACTCCAACTGAATGAACTTGAGGAAATCAGAAACGAGGCATATGATAGTGCATGGATCTACAAGGAGAAAACTAGAGCTTTTCATGATAAGATGATCCGTTGCAAGGCCTTTGTTGTGGGCCAAAAAGTTCTTCTCTTCCATTCTAGACTTAAACTTTTTCCTGGTAAGTTACGTTCTAGATAGGTGGGTCCATTCATTGTCACTAATATTTTTCCTCATGGTGCTATGCAGATAAAAAGTGACAAAACTGGAAATGAATTCAAGGTGAATGGTCATCGCTTGAAACCTAACTATGAGGCTTTTGAGGAGCACACTGTGGAGGATGTACCCCTCCGAGAGGTGCCACTCACAAAGGACTAAAAACGAGGTACAAAGTCTAGGCTGAAAGACTGTAAACATTAAAGCGCTGCTTGGGAGGCAACCCAATTTAACCGAAGCTGTAGAGGAGTCATTAACACAGATTTGCATTCTCTTTCTCTCTTCCATTTACGTTGGTTGATCTTTATATGTTATTTGTTTTGTGTGATTTTCGTAAATACCTTACCCATGTTTATATTCTATATTACATGCTTATTCTGATATACATTGAGGACAATGTACGATTTAAGTATGGGAGAGGGATTTACATCTTTTTGAGTCATATCATTGCTTTTTAGGTTTTAGGACCTCTTCCAACTCAATGATGAAACTGATTATTAATGGTTTTTAAAGAGTTTGAGCATACCTTTAAAGATAAAACAAGAAATGGAGTTAATTTGCTTATATTGTAGTCATACTTGGAAATTGAAATTTTGATGCACATTAGCCTTGATTTGAGTAATCTGTTGCCTTAGAGTGAAGCATGGAGACATATTGAATGATACTTGCATAATCCCACAATATTTGTGAGTTTTTCGAGCCTTATAATTGATTCATTATGCATATCAATTCAAATTCTCTTCTGAGTGCATCTTGTGAATATAATTTTTCTAGAACTTGCTTTTAAACCACTTGAGACGATCGTACATGTTCAGATTTGGAGAAGACGGAGGTAAATTAGGATTTTACCACCATGACTAAATAGCCTTTAACCTGATCATGATTTGACCCCTAGATAGCATTTTGAGCCTGAATTAGCTTATTTTCTTCATTAACCCACATTCATTTACCCTTACGAACTTAAACATTTTACCTACCCTTTTTCCTTGGAACTAGGGAGCTTGGATCTTGTTTATATTGATTTGTAATGTGGAGATGGTGGAAAAGCATAAGTGTGGGGGAATTTCATGTGGTTCTAAGGTGGTTGTTTTGGAAAGAAAAAAAAAAAACTGTTGTGATTCAAAGGATACAAGTTCTGAAGAATTGGGAGTATTATGGGTCTTTAAAGCAAGTTGAAAGCCAAAGTGATTAAATCCACCCTATTGTGATGGAAACGTGGTACTTAATAATGATGATCTATTTATTATGTTATTGAATGCTTTCTAGTTCTAAGGAAATTTTGTGACATCCTTTCTCTTCTTTCTTATGAAACCTTGACCCTTTAGCCCCATTACAACCCTTTCAAAGACCTCCTGATCCTTTGATGTTCTGTTTTTGATATGGAGAGTGGGTGCACAAGCAAGCCTATGGTTTAAACTGTTTTCACAAGTGATTGAGTAATTAGTATAGCTAGCACCACATTTAAATGAGTGAAAACCAGAGTGATGCATTGTGAGAAGTAAAATTTGATATTATTTGTGCATTAACTCGAGGGTGGCATATTACACTTACTCTTGGCTGATTATTCACACATACACACTCAAAGTACGAATGTTATATAATCTTAATAACTCCGTAGCTTGTTTATTTGAGGTAAACTTGTGCTCTCCGTACTTTATTATGCCATATTGCCTAAGGGATCTCTGAGACGTAAGTTGGAAGGATTAGAGTCATTTAATTTGTGTTATATCATTGTGGTGTCATTTAGTTTATGTTGTTTCTCTTGAGATTCTACTAGGTTACATACTGTTGTTTTGCTAAGGGACTAGCCAAAGCTAAGTGTGGGGGAATTTGATAGGAACACTTTGTGTTACGTTTTTAATGCCTTTCCTACCCTATTTGGCTTTGTAATTCTCTTAACTTTGTTATTTTGAGCTTAATTTCTTTTCTTAGTATTTAAAAAGCTTGTGAACGTGGGAATGGTAAAATAAGGTGCTAAAATGAGTTTTCTTAGTTACTTTAGGAAATCTAAGTGGATTAAGAAAATAGTCTTATCATTCTAAGAAACTTTTCTAATTATGGAAACTTTCCTTATCTATTATTTTCTGATTTCTTTGTAGGGTTCCACCTTGAAATTATTTGGACGATGTGTCAAAACACAAGAGAATATTGGAGTTCATTAGTGACATGGGTATGTCCAACCTAACATGGGCTTGCCCAACAAAAAATCACATAATCTCTTGTCAACTAAGCAAGGTACAAGGTCCAAGCCCAAAGTGGAGGAAGATTCGGATGCAACAGCCTACTGGATTTTGGCCCATCATAACAGGCCCAAACAATATCATTTTTGAGACTTTCTTAGGTCCAAATTGAAGTTCAAGACGTCTTCTTTCCAGCCCAACAAGTTTCAGCTCATTTGGAGATGTGTGGAAGAAGATATGACCGTTTGAATTCTGCTAGTTGGATCCTCCTGAAATTTCGGGATTGTATTCCTCTTTCTTACTTTTGGCCATTCCTTGATTCTTTGCATGTTTTAGGGATTGTTTCCTTGCATGTTTCATGGCTTGTTTTTAGCATTGTTTTCTTGCTTTTCCTAAGCTTAGAGGGTTGTTCTAAGCTCTATAAATAGGGTGTTTGTAAGCTGAAAGAGATCATCTTTTCTCTTGGAACCATCTCTACTCAAAATTCAAGAAGCAAAAGGCTAAAAACACTCCACCATTCCATCTCCAATTGTGAGCACATTAGGACTTTTCCAAAATGTGTTCTCCTTCATCTATCATCATAGCCGTGAGGTTCATCACCATTAACATCTCAAGCTTCCTTGAGTGTGTTCAAGAAGTGTACCCCTTACGGCTATTCTTTTTAATTGTTTCAGCCTTGGATTCTTATGTTAGAGATTATTATTAATTCAATGAGTTGGTTAATTTTCAGATTTATTCTTTAATGTTTTTGAATTGTTCATGATATGTAGACATATTAATTCATTACATATGTTGAATTTTCAGTTCTGTTATATTGAAAACTTTGATACTGCAAATCATTGAAGCCATAATCACACTTTCGATCACCTAATTGATCTGGAGTACGATTTAAAGTGGTAAAAGCTATGAACAATAGCCAATGTTCTGGAAATTGCATGTTCTTTATCCATGGACTTTTTCATAGGAATAAGGAACATGTTATTGAATCATAATTCCTTTTGATCTTAATGATTTGTTTAAGTAATTGTAAGGATGCGCTGAGTATTAACTTGATTGCTTAAACAAAATAACTAGCTGATGGACTTTTCCTAAGCTTAGTGATTATCTAAGAAGGAATTTATAAAGTGCATGATCTCTTTAGGCTTGCACTTTGATTCAATTCTGATATGTGATTGAGGCACGAATTCGTTGTCTACATTGAAACAATTTGATTAGTCATATAACAAACTTGATTTTCTGAATTGTGAGAGAAAATGATCAATTGTAAATAATTGTTCTTTAATTTCCTTAGTAAAATTAGTAAAAAGAAAAATCAGATCATGAAAACCCCCTAATCTTGTGTAATGTTAATAGATGTAGATTTATATTTGTTTATAAACTGCTAATTAAACCAATCAAATCATTTTTTTTAATTATTTTTATGACTCTTTAGTATAGAGTACCCGCAATCCCCGGCCAATAACGATACCCTACTAATCACTTTACTACAATCTTCTGTAGGGTTTGTTGATGACCGAAATAAATGGTCTATCAAATTTAATCCCCTTACTTGGAGGCAACCTAGACAACTCATCAACATTGCATTAGAATAATCTTTCACCACTAAGATCTATTCTAACTACTATTTTCCTTTTTAGAATCCATTATGTATTCCAAATACTCTTCACAACCCTTCTTCAACCATCTCCTAGTAATCAGAGTAAAATAGGATAGTTCGAGAGTATTTTATGTTATCTCTGAAAGTTATATTCCTCATGTCCATATCTTGAACACTACCTTCTTTCTGGAACAATCAACCCGAGTGTAATGCGTCAACAACCAATTCATTCTCAAAATTAAATGAAATTATATCATATTTCAAGATAATAAATCAGCTTTAAATTCTCTATCACTAATACGAATCACACAACCCTTGTAAACATTTACGATTATCACTTTATCTTTAGTAGGAACTTCAACAGAAATATTTTTGCACAAAGGACTAATACATACTTCAATAGACTTCATATTAATACCGGATGCAAAAGAATAGGTTGCACCAAGATCAACCAACATTGATATATCCACATTCTCTATACATAAAGCACTTCAAATTATGACAATTATGGGATAATTATCTTATCTGAATATATCTATAACAAACTTTTGTCTTTCAATCATATGTCAGATTACCACTTTCTCTTGGTGGCATACTTACTTCCTCTGCTATGACTCCCAGTTCCTATAACCTGTCGTATAAATCTAAGGGTCCCACCAATAGTATTCTGAGCTACAGAAGTAATAGATCATGCTTACCTCTGACTCTGTACTTTAGTTCCCGGTGACAAAAAACGCCTCCTTTGGGTGGTCTCCCACCCTCCACACTTATACTGACACCACCTCTGGATTCCTCAAATCTAGACCTCTTCTGCCAATTCCTCCTACCTCTAATTTCCATCACATCATTCTCAATCTAAAGTATTATATCCACCAATCTGACATAATTCATATGCCTCATGTAAGATAGTTTTGATCAAATCTTAAAACATAGTTCATCTATAAACCTCTTACACTTCTTCTCCTCTAGGTCTACCATTTTCGGTACAAACCTCTACAAAGCTACAAATTTCTTATCATACTGAGTCATAGTCAATACATTTACTCAAATAAAATTTCTATCTTTTTGGGCTCTAAAGGTCTAAAGAAAGTATTTATCAAGAAAAACCTCCTTAAACCTATTCCAGGTTAAGGGTCAATCAATATCTGTACTTATCCTATGAAGAATATCCTCCCACCATTCTAGAGACTCTCTCTAATTTGAATGTAGCTAAAACGACTCTCTGCCTGACAATCATTGGTAAAATACCAAATAAATCTCTCTAAATGTTTCTCCCAAAACTCAGGCTTAAAAGGATTCATAAATCTTTTAAACAACAAGGCATTCAGCTTAATATATCTCCTTGCATCTCATGCATAAACTCACATTTCTCTCTTTTTAAAATGTCTACCATTAATGAATTAACCACCTCAGGCACTGCTCTAGCCTGTTTATCAAGTCTATGCTATAAGCTATCAATTTTTTCATCTGTTACATTCATTTCTCAAGAGCATGCGTAAGGGCTAATCTTAGTTCATCTCTTTCAACTTCTAATTTTCTCACACCTTTACTAATATCAATTATATAATATCAATCATACTATCAACATGTTCCCTTCTAGGAACCACAGATTCAGACTCAATCTCGACTTGTCAACATATTGGGGGCCTACCACGCCCTCTCAAATCAAAAACTCTAACTCTAACTCTAGCTCTAGCACGTCCCCATGTCATCATCAGACTATTAAAATATAATTTATTTTAATCTTTCACTTTCTTTCTTTTTATACAGTCTATAGAATCATAAAACCTAATACTCTGATATCAAAATTGTAACGACCCATCTCGGGTTAACCACCCCCGGGATAGTGTCATCACATTTTGAAAATTTCAGCACGACACATATATGCAACAATGAAAATAAATAACACCAAAAGATATTTTTACATCAATTCTCAAACCTCAACAGCAGAGTTACATCAATCTGATCTTTAAACATTATATATAACGTAAAATGCATGCATATTTACAAATAAATTTTTATTTTATTTTCTCTTTAGTCTGAGGATGTTGACACGTACGTGGCTTACAAAAAATGATTTCGTCTGACTCTCAACCCACCAGACTATTTGTCCTACCTGTTACCTGAAATCATTGTACAATGAGGGATGACCTTCACATGCTTAGTGAATTAAATTTACTAGAAGTACTCAATCTGTATAAATAGTCTTTCAATATTAAATCAATTATATTTTACATAACTTGATAATAGCATTCTACTATCACTACACATACCATAAGTCTCATTCTCTATCAATCTCTTCTTCTTATTTATTGGTTCACCTCCAGACCATCAATTATCTCTTAATTACCTCGCAATGAGGTTCACATCATAAAGTCTACCATTTAGTTGGTTCTTATCACCATAATTGTCTCTCTGTAAAACTCATCCGTCTATAAATAAATCCACAATAACACACCACACATCAGCATTTCAATAATGCAAGCAATAATTAAAACAGATGCAATGCATGAATTATTATTATGGGAACATTTTCCCACATGTCGACATATTTTTATCTTAGACCGATTGTCTTCCCAGTTATTTCATTCTCATTTAGACTGGCTGTCTTCCTGGTTCTTTTCTTTACAGCTTGTTCCCGCTATCATGGTATTCATTTCCAGTATATACCGGTTGTCACGGTGTCCTTTTTATTTCTAGCACATACTGGCTGTCATGGTTTTTCAATTAGACTGGCTGCCTTCCCAGTTCTTTTTTTTTTCATTTAATGCACATGTATATGAACAATAATATGAAATATGCATCTGAACAATAACATAAAAGAACATACTTGAATTCAAATATTTAAATTGGCTATCCTGATTTTTCTCAAATTATATAAAAATTTCTATTAAATTCCACTCATCATAAATCACATCAAATCATCCATCAAAGCTTGTCCAGATTCATTAAATTTCATCTCCTCATAATTCGTATCAAAACATCAACCATAGCTCATCAAGAATTTCACTTATCACTTTTATTATTAAATCAACTTATTATTCCAAAAATATTATTTCTCACCTAATAATTTTCTACATGTCCAAAATTCATCTCATACCTATCAATCGAATTTTTATCTACCACCAAAGTATAAGCTAATAATTTATTTAATATTATCACTAGATATTTCATTTGTATTTAGATTACTTAAAGTAAATCTAACTCACCACGTAGCACTTAAAGCTACTCGTTGATCACCTCCTTCTGTTTTTCTGATAGCTTCTCGTGATTCTCTATGAAATTCCGTAGTAAATCCTTTCAAAATTTTGCTCTTTTAACCTTTCTTTGGGTCCCCAAGTGTTTAGAGAAAACGAGTAATTGAAGGAAAACTTAAATGAAATTTAGTAAGCATCATTTATGATTTCAATCAGTATGTATATATATACAATTTCAAAGCAATACTCAACAGTTAACAAGCCTCCACGTTTTAAAAACGTGGAGGACATACAACTTCATTTGAAAATGCACTTGGCAGTGGCTGCCACGTTTTGCCCCTGTTTTTTTTTTTGAAAACTTTTTTTTCTTTTTCCTTTTCTTCTTATCTCCAAAAATCTGGACACGTCCAGAAATTTTTTTTTTCATTTTCTTTGTGATTAAGCCTACACGCGTCCAGTTTTTTTTAAAGAATTATTTTATTTAATACTAAATCTTTCACATAAATATATTATTTTAATTTCATGTCATATTTATTAAATTACTTCTTTACCTTTACTTTACGATTACGGGTATTACACTGGTCTAATTGAAAAACCGTGACAGCCGGTATATGCTGGAAATAAAAGAACCGGGAGGGGACCGGTCTAAGATAAAAACATGTCGATATGTGGGAATATGTTCCCTAATAATAATTCGTGTATTGCATCTGTTTTAAATATTGATTGTATTACTGAAGTGTTGTTATTATTATAAATTTATTTATAGATGAATAAGTCTCACAGAGAGATAGTTATGGTGAGAAAGAAACATAGAAGTATGATATGATAAGAACTATCCAAATGTTAGATTATATGCTATTATCAAGTTATATGAGATATAAATGATTAAATATTAAAAGACAATTTATACAAATTGAATACTTCTAGTAAATTAAATTCACTGAGCTTATGAAGCTCATCCCTCATTGTACAATGATTTCAGGTAGCAGGTAGGACAAATAGTTTGGTGGGTTGAAATTTAGATGAAATCATTTTCTGTAAGCCACATATGTGTCCACATCCTCAGACTAATGAGAAAATAAAATAAAAATTTATTTGTAAATATTCATGCATTTTATGTTGTATATAATGTTTAATTCAAGATCAGAATGTTGTATCTCCTCTGTTGAGGGTTGAAGTAAATTTTTTTATTAGTATTATTTTATTGTTGCATATATATATCGTGCTGAGATTTTCAAAATGTGATGATACCACCTCGGGGGTAGCCAACTTGGGATGGGTCGTCACAGAGCAGTAGGTGGTGATGACTATCGGACTGTTGCTTGCAGATGCGAGATAACAAATGCTAAAGGTGGTATGGGAGTATTCGATGGATTTTATGGGGGTTTTGGTTGTGTTGGTGGTTCGAGCAGGAGACAAGTAAGTTATGTTGGTAACTATTGGAGGGATGTTAAAGGTAGAGATGGGGCAACAAGTGCTAGAAGTGGGTGGGGAACATTTGGTAATGGATCTGGTAGAGGTGGTGGAGGTGGGAGAGGCTTCCAAGTAGTGTTTTTGATAAAGGAAATAGAGTTGTTGAAGAACATAGCAATGAGCATGTGGGATCAAGTTTGGGGACTTATAACAGCAAGGTAATTTAGTTTTGGTGTTGATTTTTCTATAGTAGTGTATTTATATGGATATGTATTTAAATGGTTGTGTATTTATATGGATGTGTATTTATATGTATATGTGTAAGCTTTTAGGACTTCTAACATGAAATATGTTGTGCAGAGCACACATCAGCAACAAAGTGGACTCACAAGGATGCACTCATCTCAAAGTGCTTATGCAACTAGAACCCAAGGAAGCACTAGTGGTAATGGTGTCTAAGTCAGTTTGTTGGAATCTTAGCGTGGTTAACTTGTTCTTTTTGTAATAGAGCATAGTTTAATTGATTAGAATCAAATGACTTTTTTTAATGGAACATTTAACTTTTTGTGTGCATATCATAGAATTACAAAGTTAGATGCACATAATTGTACTGTTATTATTTATCTTTTGACAACTACATGGTGGGCACCCATCAAATATTTATGAATTGTTACCAATCATCTTTTGAAATGAATCAAGTATCGATGAATTGATTATTCATTTATCTCCTGATAGCTATTTGCCCTCATGTTTGTGTCGAGATGGTCCAAATAAGGGAGTGTTATCCAAATAGGGGACCAATTTTATTGACAAAATTGGGACCACTATTCTTAACAAAATTGGAACCACTATTCTTCAAAGCCATATACAAACTAAATTCTTCATTTCATTTAAATCATTACAAGACCACATTACATGACAAAAAAACAAAACACCAATTCCATCATCAATTCTTTAACAACCCAACTACTAACATGAACATTAAAACATTACAAAAGAGCAGTACAACTACCAACATTTTAATCTCTCCACTCAATCTTCAAAACTCCTCTCTCCAACTTATAATGTTCCCATGCAATTCAATGGAAGTAGCATCATTTGCACGCAATAGAAGTGGTTCACCTATGGGCAAACACCAACCAAGGAACTCACCATAGATCCTTTCTTCGCAGCAGTAATGCAACCTATTTTTGTTTTTCTCTGATTCCGTTATCTTCACAGTTGTCCTTTTATCGCATTTGCATCTCATGTTCTGGAATTTTAGATCCCACCCAATCTTATTAACACTCGATAAAGACATTACTGCAAAAACATCATTCGAACAGTCAGTAAATATTAATTGGTAATTGAAACATATTATTAAGCATGCCATTTTTTGCACGACAAATCTAGCCAAACAAAGTCCCATTCTTACACGAAATTTCAGACCAAAAATGCCCCATTTTTGCAAGAAAATTTCACGCAATATGCGTTCAATTTTTGTAAGAAAATTCTAGAACAAAAAAATATAAATTTTGCAGGAAAATTCCACTCAAAACACATTCAATTTTTGCAAGAAAAATCTACACTAAAAAACCTCCCATTTTTTCAGGAAAATTCCACCAAAAATATATTCAACTTTTGCAAGAAAATTCTAGACAAAAAAACCTCCCATTTTCATAGTAATTTTCCATCCAAAATACATCCAAATCTAGTAAAAAAATTCTAGATGAAAACCAATTCCTGCATGAAATTTGATACCAACAAAACTCATTTTTCCAAAAAAAAAAATTTCATACCAAAAAAATGTTCTTCCATGAAATATCATACAAAAAATCATCTAATTTTTTACAGCAAAAAGCAGTAGGAATGAGAGATGACAGAAATGTGATGAGATAAAGGAGATCAAGAAAATGTGATTAAATGAGAGAGATTGATGAAAAGATGCGAATGAAATAACTTAAACACTTACCAGAGCGAGATACTGCCACATTGACGAGAGGATGCAGAGGTTGTCGTTGCACTACTATAGAGGAGTTATGGAGATGGGAGATAAATGTTAAGTCTGATCTAGTAGAATTAATTTGAAAACAATGAAGGTAATTTGTTGCATTAAGGGTATTTCTGAGTTTCTAATAAAAATAATGTCATGGATTTAACTGTTGACCAAAAAACAACTGGTTGACTACCAGAAAATTTGAAAGAGGGAGGTATTTGTTGAAAATTTCAAGTTTTTGACTAGGACAAAGTAGGTAAATGTAATTTCTCAAATAATAAATACGTAAGTGTTACGGCGTCCAAATGTCAAGTGGGTTTCAATAATTTACCATTTTTTTTATAAATTAACTGTTTGACTATTGAATCATTGATATATTGGTTGAATCAGTAAAACAATGATTAGGTATCTTGATCAGTTCAATGTCTAGGTTGATTCTAATAATAATCTTATGAAGTGTCAATATCAATATATCATTGGGTGTGATTCTGATATTAACACTCCACAACATAGTTATCAAAATCGGACTGGACATCAAATCGGACACGGTACCAAATCAATTAGTTTACTGATTCAGTCAGAAAATTTAATAACTGATTCATAATAATAGTTGTAAAATATGAATTATATTATCTCAAATATTTGTAAATATATAAAATTTACAAAAATGTAAATTACAATTTTGTACTTAGTTTTTGACAATAATTGCAAATCAAGACATTAGTATCTAAAATATACAACTCGCTTTCGAAAATTTAATTTGTACCTTACAACTCAATCTGGATCGCCAAGAAGTCAAAATAGTTGGTGATGTGTTAAGTCCTAAAGCCCAAATATGCTCAAACTTTCCCTCAACAAAAGCATGTGTAGGACACATAAAATGCAACTAAAGCAAAAAAAAAAAAAAAGGAAAAAAGAACAAATACTTCTTATTTCTGTTTCCTTCAATGTCCGCCAACATATAATCATTTTGTCTAGGTGGAGTCTATGATGCCTTTGGAAAAAAAATCGCCTTACCTATAACACATATTTTTTATGGTAAATTTATACTTTAGGTAGTAAAAGCAAAAAACATTGATGGTTATAGACACTGTATTTTACACCCTTTGAAGGTTAACAATTAGTCTCCTTCTTAGCCTTCGATAAAAATGATGGTTTGTGTGAATATTCAAGGTGTGTTCCACATTGACTTTGATTGCTTTCTAGGATAAGAGATGATTTTATAGAAAAATTAACCTTACAAAAAGGGCTTAAAAGATAAAAGGATAGAAAGGTCAATTTTAACTATTTTGAGGATCTGCCTTTCGAGTCTTGGTATTTTTTATTAACAAAATCGGAGAAAGTATCATTATCTATATTGATAGATCTTGTAATTATCTTTCTTTACTATAATCCTTCATCCAATAATTGGTTAGAAAGTAACTAATATTTTATCAAAACAGCTCCGAAACTAACCAATTTTAGTGTGTCAAGCCTCATTTAAAATTTGTGAGTAATTTTCATACTAAGACACATTGGTTTGAATGTAGACTTCTTAATATTTCTAGAAAGTCTAAGATCATTTTAAAATACCTCCAAATGAGTAAGTTATGCATGTTTGAAATTAAGGTCTAGAATTTTTAAGTTTTTTAAATCCAACCAAGATTTCTGTTTTGAAAATTGCACTGAGTGAGAGACTTTCTCTCCAAATCGATCAGAATTGACCCCTAACCCTAATGAGTCATCCCTAAGATTATAAATACAACTGTAAAGAGAACTTTTGGACCCTTTTTGCTGCCATTAAATTGCAATCCCATGTTTGAGAGAAAATCAAGAGAAAAAAAAATAAAATAGCAAGGTTTGTAAGAGAAACATTTATTCTTGAACCTAAACGCCAACCTTAGGGTTTGAATTTCACACACAAATATAGTCATATTCCTCCATCAAAAGGGTGATTCTATAATTATAGCAAGTAAACAATAATGAAGCAAAGACTCGCACTGAAGATCATTTGAGATTTGGATCATCTTCTTGAGGAGACCATCCCTATCCTCATTCAGAGAAGAATATCCTAGAAACACTCTTTGATCTTCACAAGGGTTCAAGCATGCTTTAAAGGTAGAATTTGAATTCTTTTCTTCAAGGGTTTTTATGTAATTTGCATATGTAATTCGATTCCTTGTTTGGTTGAATATTTTTTGTGTTTGAGTTACTAAATATTACCGTCATGTGATAATCTTAGTAACCTTGCATGTTCACATAATTTTTAGAACTTTACAATCAAGTTTTGATTGAAAAAAAAACTATAATCTCGATAATCAATGAACACACTGTCAGGGGTGCCACTTCAGGAAAAAAGTTGGCCTTAGATCCATTATTGGGTGGTGCCACTCTAGAATGGCGCCTCCACATGATTGTTTTTCAGTTTTGTTGTTTTATTTTATTTTTCTTTTCTTTTTTTCTAATGCATGTTTGTATGCTTCTAACTTGTTACAATCATTCCTATGACTTCTAATAACATTATATTAACATTAATTAAAGTCCATAAATATGAAATAAAAGTAATGGAATTTAATTAGATTTTTTGATATAACATGCTTGATGTGATTGGAGAGACTTAACATGGTATGTTGATTCTTGCATATTTCTAAGTAGAATATGATGATATGAACTTATTTAGTTTTCTATTTTTATGCATAGTCATATGTTGCTTGCTTAGAATAGACTCTTGCATGTTAAATCCTAACTCTCCATAACATTTACAATATTCTCCATGTTCTAAGAAGCTTGCCTCACTAATATGCTGGAAATCCTTGGGATAAAATGCCCAAAGGTTTAACCAACATCCTTATGATTATATGGTCGTCCCTATTTTCTAAAAGCTTGCATTGCCCTGCCAAGAGCCTGAGGAGTCACCAAAAATCATGACCACTACAAGTTGGGGGCAAAAATGAGTAGTGGATGCAGAAAGAACTTGTAGAGTAGATCATTTATCAACATTCGAGGCTATTTATTCATCTTATCAAGGCAGGTTGTCTGGTAGTATTAGCACGAAATCAAGCTCTTTGTTGGTATTATTTTCTAGCTCGCTAAACTTAACCTCTGAATCATTGAAATCCGATTCTGAAACAACCAAGTTTGTTTCTTGAGGCCTGATTACGCCCAAAACAGTAACGCGGTGTTGTAGTACGGCTTTGGGGTGTCGATTCCAGAAGGAGACAAATTAACTATAAAGGAAGGTGTAAACTTTAATATGAGACGATATGATCAAATTAAATATAGAATCTGAAATTTGATAGTGAGACAATTGTGTAAAGTAGATTGTGAAATATAATGGAGAAGCAACAAGGATCCGGGAATCCTCCCTAGGTTTGTTGCCCTAATCCTAACTTGATTCAGTTGTTTTTATCTCGATTGCAAGTTTCACATCCCAAACAGGCAATCGGCAAATATTCAATTAAAGCACATGTATAAACCCTAATTTGATTGTTATGAAATACTCTATATTTTCAATTCATGCACATATGATCTATCCTTTAAGTTTATCAAGAAACGACAATATATCTTTGATTACAATATTGCAGTAATGGACAAACCTAAAGGCTAGATCTACCGGACTCAATCATACCCAAATAATCTTGACATAAAGAAAGCATGACTAAATCTATATCAAGGAAAAAGATACAATCACCGGATTAGATGAAATCTTTATAATTAGAATAAAAGTAAATCATAACAATATTTGAACGTTAAAGCTCCATTACAACTGAATCAAATAAGGGAAATAGAAACAACTACACCTAGGGATTCATCCCTTCTCCTTGCTTGGAGATTAGTTAGCCATGGGGCTCATGGTTGCACAATGGAAGGAAAGTTGCTGCTTTCTTGAGTTCTCTAGGTTTTTGAATATCCAATTACAAACCCTAAGTGGTATATTTATAGTATACAAGGTCTAGGGGTGTTTTAGGGTTTGAATAAGTCATTAAAGACCTAATTAGGGTCTAACTCGGAGTGCACAAGGCTGTGCGCGCGCTGATTCAGAAAGTCTGACCTCTGTCCGCTAAAATTGCCATAACTTCCTCTAGAGAAATGATTTTAATGAACCTTAAAATCCTCCAGAAAATAGACTTCCATATCTTTCTAACCATATATGGCACACTTCCTGGTTCTTTCTACATCGATACAGTTTAATTTTTAAAGATGGTTGATTTGTATGCCAACTCCAGCAACTTAGTGAAAACTCCTTCCATAGTTTCTCTTCATCTTGGCTCTTCCGCGATCATTCTTTTGCTTGAGTGTTCAATGGAACTTTGTGTTTCAAAATGATGATAGTTTTTCCATCTCCTTTAACTCAAGATACCTGAAAAATGCACCGAAATAAATTAATGCTCCAAAAACACCACTTTAGAGTTGTTAATGAATAAAAATGCAATTAAGACCTAAATCAACCCTAAAGTGCTAACAAATAAGTACGAATATAATGCATTTAATGGTTATTATCACAAACCCAACTAGCTTATTGCTAGTCCCTAGCAATTCAAGCGAAAACAAGAGATGAATTCTATGGTAGGAGTTAAAAACAACGTAAAGCAATGCTAGCGGTGAACTAATAGTAATTCACTTTTTGTCTCAAAAATTGTACATAACATACGGCACATAGAATCATTAAATTTCACCTAAGTCCAAAAGTAATCCAAACATCAATCTTAAAATCGTTATTGACTCTTAACATCCATCTTACCACAATCCATTAGTCCGAACATCCGGATGATTTTATGCACAACATTCATGAATACAAGTCTTGGCCTCTAAAAACATAACAAATTGTGTGACATCAATCACATAAACAAGCTCCATAGGCTTATTTTTCAAATCATTCTCCACTATTGTAGAAAAATCACACTTCATTGGATCAATAGGTCTTTAATGGGCTTGTAATGCTATGCCAAGGTAAAGGTTAAGAAAGAATGGGAAGGATTTGCAAGTAAAAGAACTTAATCTCTTAGCTTTAAACACAACCACCTTTAAGTGCTAGATAACTTTACTTCAATGTTCAACTCCTTCACCCATTTTTTATAAGAGCATATCTCTTGATAAGTCACCACTTTTCTTTTTTTTTTTCTTCTTTCTTTGCCATACTTCTCTTCTTTTTCTGTTTTTGGCAAATACTCATTCATCTCTTTTTTTTTTCTTTTCTTTTCCACAACCCCCAACTTATCTTCTTTAATATACTTGGGTTATGATTTTTCATATTTCCATCCTTACTCCTCTTAAGTGATTCTCAACAATGTGTACAACTAAGTTCTTTTAAAAGAAGGGTAAGGATAAAATATTTCTAGGCTCATAAGGGTAAGTAAATGGGTTTTTGAAAGAAACAAGGCTCAAATTATTTTTCAAGAAAAATGGCTCAAATAGGTGACTAGTGATATATATATTGTAAGGGAAGGTTTGAAAGGCTCAAATTATTCAAAAATGGCCTATATCATATCCTCAGTAGTGTGCATTCTAGGAATTCGCCTCAAGTAATTATCAAATAAGTTCTAGAGCTTGTTGAGACCGAAAAAAATATTCACAATCAATCGCACATAAAACTTTTCTAGATGTTTTAGACTAATCATTCAATCTTACCACAAACTAGAGTCTCAAACCAAATCAAGATTGATACTTAAATTATTCTCAAACCGAAACAGAATTTAACTTCTTCTACATGCTATATGTTATTTCAATTAAGTTCATATCATTGACATGTGAATTAACTCTAGGGCAAACACAAAGCATGCTAAAAATAAACAAAAAGGAAAATGACACCAAACAGTTCAATGGAAAAAAATGTATGGAAATAAAGAATATGGAAACAAAAAGATGTGTTTCCTCCACCCCCAACTTAAAAATTGCATTGACCTCAATGTAAAAGAAAGAGTAAAAGAAACTCCCTTTGTAGCCAAAGGTGCACAGAAGCTGAAAATTGTGCTCCACCATTTGAACTGCTTCGTATATTTTCCTTGAAAAAGAAATACTAAGTTAATACTAGAAAACAGCAAAATAATAATAATAAAAAAGAAATATGAAAAACAGTAAAAAATAAAAGGATATGTTGTGGGTTGCCTCCCATGAGCGCTAAGTTTTACGTCTTCGGCCAGACGTTGCACCACTCTCACTGCTGGCCTCATTGTGGTGCTGAAAATGAGGCTCCAATTTAATAGCCTTAATGCTAATCTTTTGGCAATGAATACTTAAAGTCCACCGCATATGGCTCAAGTGTTCTTGGTGTTGCCCACTCACTATCAGCAGTAGGGTATTTGGTTCTCGCATCCATGTGACTTCTCTCAAGTGACTCCTCAAAGCATGGTTGCCATGATTTCTTAATAAATTCATGTGACTTATCAAAAATATCAACAACATTAATGGCATTGGAATAAATTAAAGAATCATTGAACTTAAAATTATTAGGAGGGAATTCCATAGAATTATCTTTAGTGTGCTCATCCTCCAAATTGAGCTTATCAACCATGTAAGTATCGACACACTCATTCTCTTTATGTGGCTGTTTTGAGACTCGGAAAACATTAACCTCTAAAGTTCTATTTCCAAATGATAATGTCATTAAGCCATTCCTACAATTAATGAGGGCATTGGCAGTGGCAAGGAATGGTCTTCCAAGTATCAAAGGAATTTTGGACTCCGTGTTTACAGTAGAAACAGTATCTAAAACCAAAAAATCAATAGGATAGTAGAAATTATCAATTTGCAACAAAACATCTTCTACAATACCTCTTGGTTTTCTTACCGATCTATCCGCTAATTGAAGTACCACGGAGGTTGGTTTAATCTCACCTAGACCGAGTTGCAAGTACATGGAGTATGGCATGAGGTTCACACTAGCACCCAAATCTAGCAATGCTTGGCCACAAGATTTGTTTCCAATTTGACAAGCCACTGTTGGACAGCCCGGATCTTTATATTTGGGCGGTGTCTTGCTGTCAATTATTGCATTTGCTTGCTCCATTAGGAATGCCGTCTTCTTCACATGATGCCTCTTCTTGAGTGTGCATAGATCCTTGATGACTTTAGCATAGTTGGGAATCTGTTTTATAACATGAAGAAGAGGGAGGTTAATTTTAACATACTGAAGTTGTTCAAGAATCTCACATTTTGACGCTGAATTTATCTCCTTAGGTTTAAGGAGTGCTTGAGGGAAAGGCACCGGTGGGCGATAAACATCACGGGCCTCTTGTTCCTTGGGGGTTTCATCCTTGTTACTCAAGTTTGATGGTAGAGTGGGAGCATCAATTTTCTTACCGCTACGGGTGATTATGGCATTAACCTCTTTAACATTTTGATTTCCAGGATTAGAGGTTTGTGCCATATGTTGTCCCCTTGGATTTTGTTGTGTTTGCGAAGGAAACTGTCCTTGCTTTTGAATCGCCAAGAAACTAGTCAACTTAGTGAGTTGGCTCTTTATCTCCTTTTGTTCCACTTTGATCCCTTGTTGCTCCTCTAACAGCTGTTGATTTATTTTGCCTTGATCTTCCACATTCTTGGCATGCACCTGCATAAATGACTTAAACATATCTTCCAAAGGTAAAGATTGTTGAGCTGCATTATATGAAGTTGCTTCCGGTTGCCATTGGGTACTTGAGTGGGCAGGAGGTTGTGTATCGGGTTTCCAATTAAAATTTGGGTGATTTTTCCAACCGGGGTTGTAGGTGTTAGAGTAGGGTGAGTGTGGTTTCCCAAAGGGTATACCTACAGAATTACACTCTTCCTTCATCTCAAAATAAATTGGACAATCCTTAGGTAAATGATCCACCCCATTACACATGAAACAAGGCTCATAGGACTCTACCCTAGCAACCAGTTCAGGAGCCCTGGCATTTCTAGTTTTTAAGGCTTCAATTTCCTTAGTTAGGGCCTCTAAACGGGCTTTAAGGTTATCCTCTTCCTTAAGTTGATAAATCCCAGCGGGTTGATTTCTCCTAGTGCTTTCCATGGCATTTGATCTTGTCCAAGTGTAGGATTTTTCTGATAGGTCATCTAGGAAATCTATGGCTTGGTCAGGATCTTTTTGAAGAAAATCCCCATTGCACATAATTTCTATGAACTGCCTTTCCCTACTTAGGAGTCCATCATAGAAATAGCTAACTACCCACCAACTCTCATACCCATGGTGTGGACAAGAATTCAACAGGTCCTTAAAACGTTCCCAAACTTGATATAAGGTTTCGCTCTCTTTTTGTGCAAAGTTTGAGATTTGTCTCTTGAGGTTATTGGTCTTATGGATTGGGAAGTGTTTTTGGAAGAAAACTCGTGTCATCTCATCCCAACTACCTATGGACCTAGGCCTTAATGAGTATAGCCAAGCCTTGGCTTTTTCCTTAAGTGAAAAAGGAAAAAACCTAAGTTTAACGGTGTCTATCATATCAGCCCTACTGTAAAAAGTTGCTATTACTTCCTCAAATTCCCTAATGTGGACATAGGGGTTTTCATTCTCAAACCCATGGAAGGTTGGTAGCAATTGGATCATTCCCGGCTTAAAATCAGGTTGTTGAACATTAGGGGGGAACATGATACAAGATGGGGTGGCTGTTCAGCTAGGGTGCAAGTAGTCTTTAAGTGTCCTAGCAACAATTTCATTGTGATTTTCGGCCATGTTAGGGGAAATAAATAAAACAGAAAGAAAATAAATTAATTAATTAATTAAAAAAAATCAAAACAAAGAGCAAAGAACAAAAAATAAAAATAAAAAAATCAGAAAATCAGAAAATCAAGACTTCAAGAAAGGAACGATATTACCGTTTTGTCTCAAAGTTGACAATCTTCCTTGTTTGTAAGCGCGTCTCCCCGGCAACGGCGCCAAAATTTGATTACGCCCAAAACAGTAACGCGGTGTTGTAGTACGGCTTTGGGGTGTCGATTCCACAGGGAGACAAATTAACTATAAAGGAAGGTGTAAACTTTAATATGAGACGATATGATCAAATTAAATATAGAATCTGAAATTTGATAGTGAGACAATTGTGTAAAGTAGATTGTGAAATATAATGGAGAAGCAACAAGGATCCGGGAATCCTCCCTAGGTTTGTTGCCCTAATCCTAACTTGATTCAATTGTTTTTATCTCAATTGCAAGTTTCACATCCCAAAGAGGCAATCGGCAAATATTCAATTAAAGCACATGTATAAACCCTAATTTGATTGTTATGAAATACTCTATATTTTCAATTCATGCACATATGATCTATCCTTTAAGTTTATCAAGAAACGACAATATATCTTTGATGACAATATTGCAGTAATGGACAAACCTAAAGGCTAGATCTACCGGACTCAATCATACCCAAATAATCTTGACATAAAGAAAGCATGACTAAATCTATATCAAGGAAAAAGATACAATCACCGGATTAGATGAAATCTTTATAATTAGAATAAAAGTAAATCATAACAATACTTGAACGTTAAAGCTCCATTACAACTGAATCAAATAAGGGAAATAGAAACAACTACACCTAGGGATTCATCCCTTCTCCTTGCTTGGAGATTAGTTAGCCATGGGGCTCATGGTTGCACAATGGAAGGAAAGTTGCTGCTTTCTTGAGTTCTCTAGGTTTTTGAATATCCAATTACAAACCCTAAGTGGTATATTTATAGTATACAAGGTCTAGGGGTGTTTTAGGGTTTGAATAAGTCATTAAAGACCTAATTAGGGTCTAACTCGGAGTGCACAAGGCTGTGCGCGCGCTGATTCAGAAAGTCTGACCTCTGTCCGCTAAAATTGCCATAACTTGCTCTAGAGAAACGATTTTAATGAACCTTAAAATCCTCCAGAAAATAGACTTCCATAACTTTCTAACCATATGTGGCACACTTCCTGGTTCTTTCTACATCGATACAGTTTAATTTTTAAAGATGGTTGATTTGTATGCCAACTCCAGCAACTTAGTGAAAACTCCTTCCATAGTTTCTCTTCATCTTGGCTCTTCCGCGATCATTCTTTTGCTTGAGTGTTCAATGGAACTTTGTGTTTCAAAATGATGATAGTTTTTCCATCTCCTTTAACTCAAGATACCTGAAAAGTGCACCGAAATAAATTAATGCTCCAAAAATACCACTTTAGAGTTGTTAATGAATAAAAATGCAATTAAGACCTAAATCAACCCTAAAGTGCTAACAAATAAGTACGAATATAATGCATTTAATGGCTATTATCAAGGCCTTTAAAACTCATAAGTAGAAACAACAAAAGGCAAAAGACATATCATATTGTTCTTATGATTCTTTTATTGAGAGGACTCTACTCCAAGAGAAGCACTACTTAAAATATATATGAGAAATTTATAATAAAAAAGTGGGAGACAAAAAAACCAAGCATAAAGCACATAGGCATTTAGATTACAGTGCAAAACCCATGCAATTTTTTTTTTAAAAAGGAAGAAAGTGTAAAACACATGCGTACTCAGATTACAGTGCAAAATGCATGCACACTAAAAAAAACAACTAATCATGAACAACGTATGCATACTTAGATTATAATGCAAATAGTGTACCTAATGTTGTAGGACTAAGCGATAGCTTGCGAGACTGAGATAACAATGTAAGAGGAACTCTTAAGGATAGGTCATCATTGATTTTCCACAGAAACTGGAAGAAAATTAGAGCAGTGATAGAGGGGGTAAGTACCAAAGCAAGATAATTAGAGATCTCCTCATTCACTAAAACTACAATCGGGATATCTAGAAGTAGTTCAGAATAAACACCATTCAAAAGCTCTTGCACCATATTAGATGACTCTTTTTAATCCTCACTGTCAGTTCTAAAAGTAGTCAAATCCGGAAAACGCTCACCAGAAAAAGCTCTTGTGCTAATAACCAAAATGTCTGATTACGCCCAAAACATAACGCGGTTATTGTAGTATAGTTTTGGGGTGTCGATTCTACAGGGAAACAAGTTAAGTACAACAGAAGGTGTAAACCTCAACACAAATGATAAAAGATTAAAAGAATCTGAGTTGTTTGAGAAAAAGAGTAATTGTGTAAATAAGTTTAAAATAAAAATGACAAATTTCCGGAAATCCTCCCTAGGTTCGTTGCTCTAATCCTAACTTGATTCAGTTGTTTTTATCTCGATTGCAAGTTTCACATCCCAAACTGGCAATCGAAAAATATTCAATTAAAGTGCATTTATAAATCCTAATGTAATTGTTATGAAATCTTCTTTACTTTCAAGCACACATGACCTAACTTATAAATTATCAAGAGACGACGATATAACTAAACGACGATACCACAGCAATGGACAAACCTATAAAAGAGATCTACCGGACTCAATCACACCCAAACAGGTACACATAAGAAAAGCCTGACTGAACTTATATGGAAAAGAAGCATGCAACCACCGGAGTTATAATAAATCTACTAATTAAATTAAAGAATAAAACATAACAATATTTAACGAAAATAATTCCAACTACAACCGAATCCTATTAAGGAAAAATAAGAACAACTACACCTAGGGATTCATCCCTTCGCCTTGCTTGGAGACTAGCCGGCCATGGGGCTCATGCGTATTCGAGTTGCCTCCTGCCTCCCGACGATCATCTCTCCCGACCTTCAAACTTTAAACTTCGGGTTCCTCCTAAAGGCCCTCTGGATTGCTCCTAAAGGCCCTCTGGATTCATCCCCGATTGATTGATTATTTCAGCTGAGCAGAGTGGGTCTTTATATAGGCAAACTCCCGAAATGCTATGTGTTATCTAGCCAATGTAGGATACTGTCCGGGTGCGCTCCATCGCAGCCCGAGCACGATCGATTGCACATGCGCTCGATTGCGGCTTGTGCGCTTGATCGCATATGCGCTGCAGAGTACCTTGCTCGATGTGGGATGTGCACTCGATCGCATTGCTTGTGCGCTCGATCGCAATTCAGGCAGCAGTCCATCTTGTCCTTCCAGAAGCATGGGTTCTTGGTCTTTTAAGCAACAATCGCTTCTTTTTTTCTTTTAAACTTAAAGTACCTGAAAATTACACTGAAATAAGTCAACGGTCCATTAATATTACTTTAGAGTTATTAACATATAAAAGCACAATAAAGACCGAGATCAATCCTAAAATGCTAACAATTAACCACTGCTGAGAGGCATTTTATGACTCTCATCACAACCCCCAACTAGCTTATTGCTAGTCCCTAGCAATTCAAGCGAAATTAAGAGATGAATTATATGGTAGGAATCAAAGTAAATGAAAAGCAATATTAGTGTTAACCAAGAGTAATTCACATTTTGTCTCAAAATTTGCATACAACACACGGCACAAAGAATCATTAAATTTCACCAAAATCCAAAAGTAATTCAAACATCAATCTTAAAATCGTTATTGACTCTTAAAATCCATCTTACCACAATCCATTTATCCAAACAACCAGATGATTTTATGCATAATATTCATGAATACAAATCTTGGTCTCTAAAAACATAATAAATAGCGTGACGTCAATCATAAAAACAAGCTCCATATGCTTACATTTCAAACCACTCTCCACTATTGTAGAAAAATCACACTACATTGGATCAAAAGGTCTTTAATAAGCTTGTAACGTTAGGCTAAGGTAAAGACTAAGGAAGAATGGAAAAGATTCACAAGTAAAAGAACTCAATCTCTTAGCTTTAAACACAATCACTTTAAGCACTTGATAACCTTTACTTCCATACCCAACTCTTTCAACCATTTTTCGAGCATTTCTTTCAATAAATCACCATTTTTTTCTTTTCTTTTTCTTTCTTTCTTCTTTCTTTCTTCTTTCTTTGCCATAATTCATTTTTTTTATTTTGGCACATAACCATTCACCTTCTTTTTCATCATTTTTTTTCTTATCATTTCCACAACCCCCAACTTATCTCCTTTAATGTACTTGGGTTACGGTAGTGATATTTTTTTTTCTTCATATTTCCACCCTTACTCCTTTTAAGTGCTTCTCACAACATGTGTATAATTAAGTTCTTTTAAAAGAAAGGTAAGGATAAAAATATTTTTAGGCTCATAAAGGTAAGTAAATGGTTTATCGAAAGAAACAAGGCTCAATTTTTCTTTTCAAGAAAAAGGCTCAAATAGGTGACTAGTGATAAATATAGCAATGGTAGGTTTGAAAGGCTCAAACGGTTCAAAAATGGCCTTTATCATATCCTAAGTAGTGTGCATTCTAGGAATTCGCCTCAAGTGGTTATCAAGTAAGTTCTAGAGCTTATCGAGACCGCAAAAATATTCACAAAATAATCACACATAAAACTTTTCTAAATGTTTAAGACTAATCATACAATCTTACCACAAACTAGAGTCTCAAACCAGATCAAGATTGATACTTAAATTAATTTCAAACCGAAGCAAGATTTAACTACTTCTGAATGCTATATGCTATCTCAATTAAGTTTTATATCATTGACATGTAAATTGACTCTAAAGCTAACACAAAGCATGCTAAACACAAAACAAAGATGGCACCAAGCAGCTCAATGATATGCAATAAGAAATATATATCTTCCACCCCTAACTTAAGATAAGCATTGTCCTCAATGAAAAAGTAAAAGTTAAGGAAACTCCCTTTTTAACCAACGGTGCATGGAGTTGAAAGTTGTGCACGATCATTTGAACTGCTTCGTTTATTTATCCCTGAAAAATAAATACTAAAGTAAAACTGGAAAACAGCAAAATAATAATACTAAACAAGAAAAAGAAATATGAAAAACAGTAAAAGTAAAAGGATACGTTGTGGGCTGCCTCCCACGAGCGCTAAGTTTTACGTCTTCAGCCAGACGCTCTTATTCCCTCCTCGAAAAGCATAGGTTGAATGCATCTGCCGTTGCTGCACTGCCAAATTCGGTGCCTCTATGCTTTTGGGGGGCCTTAAGGATGTCATCAGTAACATCCACAAATACTGGCTTGATATATGCTTTGGTGAAGCAATGGGTGAAGGTGGACTCTAATGGATTAAGGTGCTGGACCTTTTCCATGAACGAGTCCATCATGTATGCTTGTACTTGATGGCTTTCAGCCACATCCTCTGACTTTTCCGCTGTTGGGATGTGTACTAATTTACCACCAAGTGTCTCAATGGCATTCACCTCCTCCAAATTCTTTTGTGTATATAATGCCTCAAACCTTTGGTTTGTCTTACCATGTGCCTCTATAAAGGCATGTAAGGTGTTTTCTAGCGAGTTCCTAGAGGATAAGGGTGCATGATAAGGTGCAGGGGATGATCTAGGGGGTTGTGCATGCTGGTTTTCAGATTTCCAGCTGAAGTTGGGGTGATTTCGCCACCCCGGGTTATAAGTGTTAAAGAAAGGTGCAGGAGGCCTCTTGTACATGCCTAAGGCATTACATTGTTCCTCATACGCCCCTCTCATATCAAAAAATGTGGGGCACTCTTTGGCGAGATAATCTACCCCGCCACACACAAAGTACAGCTCTAAAGACTCGACATGATTAGCCACATGTGTTTGCTTTGAGTCCTTAGTTTTAAATGCATCAAACTCTCTAGTGAGCATCTCGACCTTGGCTCTAAGGTTATCCTCTTCCCTAAGATGGTAAATTCCACCACCATTTGGGTGCCCTATAGGTCGTGACCTATTTGTGCTTTCAGTAGCACTAGGTCCAGTCCAAGTGTGAGCTTTTTCAGCAAGCTCATTGAGGTACTCTATGGCCTCATCAAGATCTTTCTCTAAAAACTCACCACATCATCTCTACGAATTGGCGCTCTCTATAGGTAAGTCCCTTATAGAAATAGCTTACTAAGCGCCAACTCTCATACCCATGGTGAGGGCACATACTCAATAACTCCTTAAATCTTTTCCAAGACTGATATAAGGTCTCACTATCCTTTTGTGCAAAGGTGGAGATTTGCCTTTTCAAAGCGTTGGTCTTATGTTGGGGAAAGTATTTGTTAAAGAAAACTCGAGTCATCTCAGTCCACGACCCAATAGATCATGGTCTAAGTGAGTATAGCCAACTCTTGGCTCTATCCTTCAAAGCGAAAGGAAAGAGCTTAAGTTTCATAATGTCATGAGTTTCGTTTTGACTATGAAAAGTCGCAACTACTTCCTCAAACTCTCTAATGTGCACATAAAGGTTTTCATTATCCAAGCCATGGAATATAGGGAGTAATTGAATCATCCCTGGTTTAAGATCTTGATGGCGAGTATTGGCTAGAAACATGATGCATGATGGTATGGCTGTGCGTGTAGGGTGGAGGTAATCCTGAAGTAACCTAGCAACATTCTCATTATGGTTATCAGCCATGTTAACAAAATCCACTAGATTCTCACTTGGGTGTTCTCTATGGGTTGATCTAGGCGAGGTTTCACTATCGGACTCGAAATGAGAGGGTAATTCTAGCTCAGGTCCTCTAATGAATCTACCTTGCAGATCTCTTGTCTAAGCATGCACCAAATAAATCAGAGAGGAAATAAAAGAAATAAAACAAGAATTTCTTCTTTTTTTTTATTTACCGACACACTCAAAGTTAACAAGCTTCCTTGTACTTAAGCGCGTTTCCCCGGCAACGGCGCCAAAATTTGATTACGCCCAAAATATAACGCGGTTATTGTAGTATAGTTTTGGGGTGTCGATTCTACAGGGAAACAAGTTAAGTACAACAGAAGGTGTAAACCTCAACACAAATGATAAAAGATTAAAAAAATCTGAGTTGTTTGAGAAAAATGGTAATTGTGTAAATAAGTTTAAAATAAAAATGACAAGGTTCTGGAAATCCTCCCTAGGTTCGTTGCTCTAATCCTAACTTGATTTAATTGTTTTTATCTCGATTGCAAGTCTCACATCCCAAACTGGCAATCGAAAAATATTCAATTAAAGTGCATTTATAAATCCTAATGTAATTGTTATGAAATCTTCTTTACTTTCAAGCATACATGACCTAACTTATAAATTATCAAGAGACGACGATATATCTAAACGACGATACCGCAGCAATTGACAAATCTATAAAAGAGATCTACCGGACTCAATCACACCCAAATAGGTACACATAAGAAAAGCCTGACTGAACTTATATGGAAAAGAAGCATGCACCACCGGAGTTATAATAAATCTACTAATTAAATTAAAGAATAAAACATAACAATATTTAACGAAAATAATTTCAACTACAACCGAATCATATTAAGGAAAAATAAGAACAACTACACCTAGGGATTCATCCCTTCGCCTTGCTTGGAGACTAGCCGGCCATGGGGCTCATGCGTCCTCGAGTTGCCTCCTGCCTCCCGACGATCATCTCTCCCGACCTTCAAACTTTAAACTTCGGGTTCCTCCTAAAGGCCCTCTGGATTACTCTTAAAGGCCCTCTGGATTCATCCCCGATTGATTGATTATTTCAGCTGAGCAGAGTGGGTCTTTATATAGGCAAACTCCCAGAATGCTATGTGTTATCTAGCCAATGTGGGATACTATCCGGGTGCGCTCCATCGCAGCCCGAGTGCGATCGATCGCACATGCGCTCGATTGCGGCTTGTGCGCTTGATCGCATATGCGCTGCAAAGTACCTTGCTCGATATGGGATGTGCACTCGATCGCATTACTTGTGCGCTCGATGGCAATTCAGGCAGCAGTCCATCTTTTCCTTCCAGAAGCATGAGATCTTGGTCTTTTAAGCAACGATCGCTTCTTTTTCTCTTTTAAACTTAAAGTACCTGTAAATTACACTGAAATAAGTCAGTGGTCCAATAATATTACTTTAGAGTTATTAACATATAAAAGCACAATAAAGACCGAGATCAATCCTAAAATGCTAACAATTAACCACTGCTGAGAGGCATTTTGTGACTCTCATCAATGTCCATGATTGATAGAGGAAGTGGAAAAAGCATTGGCAATTTGATCACTTAATGGCATGTACGCTTTACCTTAGCATGAAATGTAGCATAATCTTGTTCCCATTCCACTTATTGTTGCTCCAATTCTTCCATAACAACACGATCGATAAAGGGTACATTAGCTATTTCTTAAGCAGGTTTGTGGAGAATGTCTTGCTCCAAGGCTTGCTTGAGTTCTTTTTCATAAGTTTGTTTCTTATGGTCTTGATCCTCTTGAAAGCCCATAAGGGCCTTTTAAAAGGTTGTCTTCTTTTCATCTATTAAAGATTTTTTCTTATGAGTCTTAGGTCTACAATGAGAAGTCCTCTTCCTTTTATCATAGAGATACCATGAAGAACCCATGGTTGATCAGCATATTTTAGAAATTGTTGACCATCCGTTCAGGGCTAGTGAGTCATGCCTGCTTTGGTCTAACCTGATATACCAGCTTCATGAATGATTCAGCATGCTTTGAGGATGAAGGTCATAAAATGTTGTTTGCATTAGAATTTTCTTCACGTATGTCCTTAATCATGGCATCTAGAATCATTATTTTGATTTCTTCAAAGTAAAAGTGGATAAATAAAAAATGCAAAAAAAAGAAGGATGGAGCAGAGTAATTAAAGAATTATCCAAGAGAAAATTAAAAGTAAGAAAATTGTACAAAAAAAGGGTCGCATTATCTATAAGGGCATATCATAAAAGACAGAAATAACGAAGGGATCCCCATCAATGAGATGGTTCGAACACTATCGAGAAAGCCTATTAGAAATGCGTTGAATGACTGGGTCTTCGTATGTTTGTTGTTTTTTCCCAAAGTGCTAATGAATTTTTCTTTCCAGAAATTGCTGAAAAAAAATAATATATATAATATAAATATATAAATGATATATATAAATGAATAATGAAAAGAAATTAAGCAAGGTAGATAATGGTTTTGGTGAAAAATAAACAATCACACAATTTTGTTTTCGTAGATTAAGAGCAAAAGTCTCTTTCTCTTGGTATGAAATAAACACTGAAAAATGAAAAAGATAAGATAAAAGGGATAGGGACTCTCTCAGAGGTTCATTACTGTTTTGTAGATCATCTTAATCCTAATGTCTTCAATATTATATTATGGAAATTATTTGGCAAGTATGGCAAGGCAATAGAGGTTTACATCTCAAGGAAGATATGAAAAAAAAAATCTTTGCTTTTTGGTTTTTTGAGATTCATAAGCTTAAATGAAGCATTATCCCCTATTAAAGCTTTAAATGGTGCATTATTCTTGGGTCAGTGTTTATTGGTGAAGCTTACGGATTTAGAGAGAGATTTAATGGTGAGCTCAAGAGATGTTTCGGCTCAACAAAACCTCGATGAAGGGCCTTCTAATTTCAAATATTATGATCTTTATAAGTCATTTGCTAGTGTAGTTAAAGGTAAAATGTTTCGGAAAAATGATGAGCAAGTTGTGAGTGTTTGCATGAAAGGGGGTATCTCCCAAACTGATGGAAGCTTGTGTTTCATACGAATTAGATAATTAGAATATAGAATGGCTTAAAAGGAGCATAGTGGGTTCTTTGTTCAATATGGAAGACTTTATTAATTTTTAATAGTGCTTTTATTAGGAATGGGAAATGTGAGTTTTCTTTCGTTCCAATGGGTTGCATAAAAATTTTGTTGTTTTTTTTGTAGTAAAGAGAATATGATTAAGAAGACGAAGGAGGGAAAAAAATGGTTTCTCAAGATAAAACCATAGTGTCTTGGTGAACTTCTATTATGGATTAGGATCGCAAATATGTCGTTACATGTTTGGAATCCTTAAATTTTCAAATCTCTTGTTGAGGGGTGTGGGGAGTTACGTATCGTGTGATGAAAATACTTTTATAGAAGGCATTTAGATGCTAGTAGATTGTTCATTTCCATTAAAAATGCACTTGAAATCCCTTCTAATGTTCAAATTCATATTGGCACTCAGGTTTTTGTCTGAATATTAAAATGGATGAATCTCAAATGTATCACATCTATCTAGTTATAAGTATCATCCCCATCAGATTATTATAAAACTAGCTCTAAATCTAAATCTACTTTAGGTGAAGAGTCAGTTAGGGAGTTTCCTGATAGGGTAGTGGTTAGTGGTAGTGGCAAATTGGTTCAAGAAAGTGTATTATCCAAAGATGCATTGATTGAGTATGATATTTCCGAGGGGACAAAATTGGTTTTAAGGAAGTCAATCGTCCCTACAATTACTGATGGTTTAGGGGTCGTGGAAAAAAATCTCCATCTTCTTATATGGTTTCAATACCTTTGGAAGATGTTAAAGATAAGTGGAAGCATGAGTTCCAGCTTATTGGTTATTCAATATTGGGAAAATCTCAATTTCGTTTGGCAGTGAGAATAATAAGGAGTTTTCTTACTTTAAGGGTTCTAATTTGCATCGAAGAGGTCGAAAGGGTTAAAGAATTTAGTAACATCAGTTGATCTTTTAATAATTCAAACCTTATTCACATAACTCTTGGAAATTGACATCGGTCAATTAATTTGATGAGGGGGCTATACTCTCTCATGTTGTCTGTGGGATCTTTGTAAGCCCCTCATATAGCTTGGGATTCCTATTGGTTCCTCTCATGTTCCAAGTGGTGAGCTTTTTCTTGTATTTGATTTTTGCCATGGTGATTCTTTTTCAACAGAATGCTCTTTTGAGCATGACAGTGATCATAATGCAAAATTGTTTGATTTTGCAGTGGACAAGGAATTCGATAGATTCTGTTCAGATATAGATGGGCTTCCTTTGGGTGATATAACCTCGATTCTTTTCAGAACTCAACATTAACTAAAGTCTTATCAAAAAGGCAAAGTGAAATACAATTTTTTCCCCTTCGTTGTTAAGCTTTTATCGATGAAACAGAAGAATTAATGGGAAAAACTTTTAAGAATGAATTGTTAGAGAATGGTTTAGTGATCAAATCTAAGAGGAAATGTTCACTAGAAAAAAAAAAAAACACCTCTAAAATTAGAAGTGGTGATTCATCCTCGTCTAGAGATAAGACAGCTTGGGATGAAGCAGTCACGACGTGGGAGTTAGGTAAGAAAATGGGTTATTCTATAACGGAAGTAAAGAGGAGATAATTGAGGAATTTTATAAAAGGGAAGTTAGTTATAGAGATGAGTATGATAGATTGATTAGGTTTAATTTTTGTTCACTTATTGGGTTTGTTCAGTATCTTGGTTTTAATTTATGGTTTATCCATTTGGTGTTTAGTGGGGGTTGCCAAACTAGTCTAATGTGTGAAATCTTAGTATTGCTTAAGGCGTGAGGGGTCTTTTGGTTTTTGTTTTTACAATTTTCTTGTTCTAGGTTTAGTTGGTGAGCAACTTCCTTTTCTTTACTGGTGGGGTTTTAGCTAGCTCTAGGGTTAGTGTGTTACCTTACTTGTATCTCTGTTTCTGATGAATTATTGGATTGGATTTGTATCTCTGCATTTTTATGATGTTATTAGCTATTTCTAACTCTCTTTGCTTTTCAAAAAAAATGATGAGGAATGTTTACCTTGACTCTATGCCAACGATGTTCTTTCTTCAAGGTGTCTATATCCACATAAAGTGTTGGGAGAGTGTAAGTCTCCGAAGATTGAGAAGACTGAGAACCAGATGACGTTATTTCTTTAGTGGGCGAGATTGATGCCAAAGACTTAATTGCTTGATCCGCATAAACGGCAGTTTTTTTTGTTTTTGCTTAAGGAGACTAGGTCAACTGCCCAATGGTCATCTTATCATCCTCATAACTATCAGATTTCTCCAACTGAATAAACCACCTTATTTTCTTTTAAGGCTGAGTATGAGTAAGAGCCTTGGCAGTAAAAACTTTAACCTTAATCTTGCTTGAGCTAACGAATTATGAATGGGGCTTAGAAAATGATGAGCCTTAGGCTTGTACTGATGATGCTAGTGGAGTCACAGGAATAACCGCAATGGAGAAGCGACCACTGAAACGTCTTGAATTTCAAATGGGAAAGATGATGTCTGATCAGCAATCTCAACCATCTCCTCCATAGTCTTACTAGAAATCTTCTTGGCCTCAGTAGTTGTTGGCCAAAAAGAATATATGCATGCATCCTTTGATGTTTGCAAGTCGTGTTGATTAACAATATGTTTCCCTAGAGATTGCATGTATGTTAAATTCTTAATGTGGGCACCTAAAAAATAAATAAAAATAAGAAATGAGAAATGAGAAAAAAAGGTAAAACAAAATAAGAATATCTAACTGAAATAAAAGAAAAGAAGCGAACAACTTACTAAGATTATCCTTAGCAGTAATCAGGCTATATTCAATCATGTGGGACACTATGAACTAATCTACTTTTATGTCGTTATGATTTGAAAATTTCTATTTGATATAGCGTCTCAAGTTACCTTTTGCCTTATCCCATTGTTCGAGCATAGATTCACTTCTGGATGGTTTGCCCATTTTGGAGTGTAGTATTAGAAGTTGAAGAATGAGGCTTATGCTTTGAATTGGGATTAAAATGAAGAAATTTGTGTTTCAATAGAGTAGGGAAACGAAGCTTTGCTCTTTTGAACTCTCTAAAAGAAACTGAATAAGAAAGTTGTTTTTAGGAAGAAAAAAAAATTAGCCTTTAAATAGATAAAACGCAATGTTTGAGGTGAGTCATAATGGTGTAAAATGACGTTATATGTAGCATGCAAGAAAGAGACGGGTCACCTTTGAACACGTTGCAAGTTAACAACATTTTTGGTAAGGTTTCTAGAAAGATTTTAAAACTTTGAAGGGTAAAATTCCATTTTCCCCCATACTCTTTGGTTATTTTCCCACATATATAAAAAAGCTGAAATATGAAACGAAGGAAGATACTGAAGAAAACCCATGGATTTTTGGTGTGTTAGAGGAAAATCTATCTGGATTAGTATTTAAGCCAAGATTGGAGTGATCAAAACTTATTTGGTGTAATACTCTATTTAGGAAGATAGATATGGGAATAACGATGTGTCCATAATCTAATTTTATGGATTCAACCAGAACAAGAAATGTTTGACGCATGACATTCATGAGCCAAATGGTCAATTGATTTTGTAATTGCATTGATTGAGCACAAAATTTTTAAAAAATAATTTTCCAGACTAGTTAGTGGATTATCCGGCTAGGTCATCGAAACTGCAATTCATCGTCTATGAAATCAACCAAATGAGTATTGATCTTGACATAATTAAATCATTAATAAATAAAAGGAAACGACTATGCACTGTTGTTACATTTTGGAGCACACCGTAAACAATGACTCCATAAAAATCTTTGAAAAAATGATGGGTCAAAGTAATTGACTATTGAAAACCTCCCAAAGGGTATTTATAAATCTTCATGTAATTGATCAAGATGATAATACAAGCTAGAGAATAACATGGACCCGAACTCAAGCATGTACCACTAGCAATCTTTACAACGCATTTGATTATGTGAAGATGGATGCAATAAGGAGGGTTAGTTGGAAAGATAAATTTGTACAACTAGAAGGCAATTAAAGCTACCAGCTCATGAGATCCCTTGTACCCAGGACCAATGAATTTGGTTTTGAAATCCTTGAAAAATTGATCCATCCATTTTACATGCTAGGATTGGACGCTAACTCCAATGTCTTCAAAATTTACTAAATCTTCTTCAATGAGCGAGTGAAAATATAATAGCCTCCAAAAGTTAGTGATTGACATTTTAGATCTACAATGTTTTTGGATCCAAGCATTGGTAAGTCCAAAATGTTTATCACATGGTCTAACAAAATGGTGAACTCTCCGAAAGGAGTTATAAAAGTATGAGATTGATTGCTCCAATGAAGCAACAAAGATTTGATGTTTGGTTTATTAACCAAGACTTTCCAATAGTGAGTAGCATGAATTGCATATTATACTTCAGCGGAATTGATTGTTTGTACATTTGAAGCACTGTTGAAGATATGATTGCATCATTTGCTCCATAAAGGGTATACTCTACTATGCATGCCAAAGAAGAGATCATAATCTCTTTGGTAATAAGGCAAAATAGCGGAATGGATTGCTAACGAAAATGGATAATGATGACAATTGTTATAAAAAAACATCAATATAGAAAAAGTATTGAAAAGAGCGGAAATCATCAGACAATTCTAAAAAGAGTTTAATATATGGATTTTTTGGGATGAGAGGAATTCAAATATTGTTGCTATCATCAATACAAGCCATTAGCATAATGGAAAGTTTCACAACCATTACAAAAGTAAGGAAGAATTGTTGTAGAGAGCAAATTTTTTGGAAAGGGATTAGAGATGCTCACCAGGATTCAAAATTTTGAGTAATTAAAATGTGGTTATGCCCATGTTGTGAGGTGAAACTGAGCAAACATGTACAGAGGCTAAAATGTAGATACCACTCTATGTAATTGCCACATGGCAAATAGTCATTGGTTGAATTATTGTCACCTCTAAAAGGGCATATTATAGAGCCTGTTCAAAAGAGGTGATGGGATTCCAAAAAAGGTAATGGGATTCTATTCTAAGGGTATTGTATGGTTAAGGTGTAGATTAAGTGCATGAAGACTCGAAGTTGTCCATTTTGATACTCTTCTACATAGCACCTGTTAACTCGCTCATAGCAGTAAAAAGAAATAACAAAAAATAAAAGACACTTGTCTACCTCAGTACTTTTGGTGCGAAGACTCAAAATCCTATTAAAACAACTTTCCCCGCCTAAAAATAGCTGAACTTTGCAATTCATTTCACAATATCCTAAAAGTTTTAAAGACTGAAAGTTCACAAAAGAACGAGAGCATTTTGATCTAAAATACTCTCAAGAATCCTTGAACACTCTACTGCTCTGGGTTTTTTACTTTTCCGTTGACTAAATAGTGAACATTTGCTATATGTGATTTCCTAAATTCTATCACTTGTTAAAAAACTTTTAGCAGCTATCCTTCAATCCACGCTTAGAGTTATTGAATTCTATTTCTACTTGTATTCATTCATTTTGCATTGTATTAAAGCAAATTCTGCTTTATCCAAAAAAAAATTAGAAATGATCATTTGTATTAATCAAATTTTACGTAAGTAACCAAATTTGGAGTTTATGTAAGTAAATCCATTAATTTAAAAGTATTAATAAATATTAAATTAAAAATATTTATTTATTTATTAAATTTTTATTGCATTAATAAATTCATCAATATATTAGACTTTGTGTAAATTCCAATAACATCAATTATTCTTAATATATGAATTTTAGAAACTCTATATAAACAAATATTTAGCAAAAAAGTCATTACTAATGAACAAAATTTCCACAATTTTTTTTCTATATGATTAGATACACTAAATTAGCAAAAAATAAGGATAATATTTATAATATTTGTTATCTAGCTTATATATTTCATCATATTTCTATCGTAATAATAAATTCATCAATATATCAAATTTTGTTTATATTAAGGCAATATTAATATTATAAATTTTGATGATTGTATTTATTTTGTTCTAATCGAAATTAAAAAATATTATTTTTTTAATTACATCTAAAAAAGTAATAAATATTCTTCACATGTAATATTTTTCACGTTCAATGCACACATTATGATAGCTAGTATAGATAGATAGATGGGGCATAGTCTCAAAAGTGAGGCATTATTTCCCACTACTATATTTTTTGGTAAATCAATCATTGGATGATAAAAAAAACTCACATTTCATGGTAAAATATATACATTTAATGGTATTTTATTTTTTTATCACTGAACGTGAGTTTTTTACTACTAAATATATTAGTTTACCTTAAAATTCTTGTCATGCTTGTGCAATACACATACCTATAGTTATTTGAATTTATTCAACCATACTATTATAATGTGTAAGGTTAAAAAGTAATATCAATTTAACTTTTTAAAAGATAAATTATAGACATTTGTAATTTTAACCTACCATATAACAATTGGACACGTCTATATAATTATATTTCTTTTAGTTTTATCATTAGTTTACTATTCTTGCTAAAAATATTGATTTGAGATATCCAAAATCAATAGCCGCCGAACCATCACCACCTTATCTTAAACATATGGTATTTAAAAATTCTTTATAAAAGTTATTTTTATTTATAATATTTTATACATAAATAACTATTATGAATTTATGTATTTATAGTATTTAATTAAGATGTTTGTTTTCATGGCTTATCATTTAATTTTTATTAAATTTATAATTATCGTTTTATAATCATATGGTTAATTTAATTCATTTGATATATATGTCTCATGTAATAAGTTGGATATTAAGGATTTTTGTAATCGAACATATATATCTTTTTAAAAAAAATTGTTTATCATGGAACTTTATTTATCTTTATTAATTAATATTATATTATTTAAAACTAAATGTATTATAATTAACATTTATAATATCATAGTTCAGATTTTTTAATAAATAAGTGAAAATATGATTAAAAAATAAATTATCTTAAGAATGACACAAATACTCATATTCTCATACAAAATAGTGGGGAATAACAATATTTTATAATTCTTGATATATCCCCAATAAAAAAAATATAAAGATAAAAGCATAGTTAACTTATGGAAAACTTTGTGTTGAATTGTTATTTGATAAATTTAATCTTTAATATATAGTAATTTAAGTTAGTTTACTACATATGTATATATTTTTAATTTGGATGTATATTTTTTCTTGGCTTATCATGTGATTTTTATTAAATCTTTCGATCTTCAAATTCTTTGGTATTTTTATAATTATAGTTTCATTGTTAGATGGTTAATTGATTTCATTTGATATATGAAAATCTATAGTCTCGTGTAATTAATTTAATACTAAGGATTGTTGCAAATGAATATTAATTTTTTTAAAAAAATCTTATGAAATTTGTTTTTCTTTTTGGAAGAATATTATATTGATTTAAGTCTAAAGTACTTCAATTTGTGCTTATGATATTGTAAATTATATGTTTTTATCAAATAAGTGAAAAAAAAATAGAGTGAAGAAACCTCCTTTTTTGTTTGATATTCAATTTTTTGATGTATGATTTAAGTTAGCTTACTAAATAAATTGATTTTATTCTTTATTTTAAGTCTTATATAAATAGTATTTTATTATTTTAGACTTTTATAGGGTATATATTTGATTTTATATATGCCAAAGAATTACAATTATTAAAACAATATTGTATTTGAAATAAAAAAAAATGAGAGATTACATGTTTAAATTGATTTGTTAAAATTTTATTTATATAAGACTCGGTGAAATTTGAATGTCATTTTAAAAAAAATCACTTATGAATTTTTTTTATCAAGATTAAACGTTTAAATTGGATAAAAAAATTAGATATTTAAAACTGAAAGTATTCTAATCCAAGATCTATAGTATTGTATTTCAGATTTTATATCAAATAAGACGAAAAAATAAGATATAAAAAATAAATTATTATAAAAAAAATGGCATGAACAATCACGTCATATAAAAAGAGAATTCAATAACAATATTTTATGATTATCTAATATGTCCAACTGGATTCAATTAAAATAAAAAGTCATGTAAATTCGTTTAACCACTTTTTTATAATATAATTTTATTGAATAACCAATTTAAATTAGTTTACTATTTAATTATTAAGTTGATTTGATTTTTTTATATTGATTTTTTTTAATATTTTATTTTAATATTTAATTAATTCATTGAAATTTTATTATTTTAAGCTTTTTATAAAGTTTATAAATTGAACTTTATATCCTAATAATTTAATGCTTGGAGTTATAAAAACGAACATATGACATCACCGGAACGCTTTCTAGAAAAGCTTCTATAATACTTATATTACTAACCGTTAGTGTTTTAAAAAGGGTTTTCTAGACGTGCCCAAAAATGGGACGGACCCAAAAAGCCTTTTAAGAAGTAAATTTAACTAGGTTTACATATTTTGAGTTTGGGCGTACACTTTGTATGGAGGCCTGCGTATTTTACACCAAAACAATCAAATCGTATGCCTCGGTGAACATTTTTTTTTCCTTTGAGTTTGGTCATCATACTTACAAAGATGAAATTGGGTCTTAGCACAAATATACAGGCAACCAAATCGAAAAAATCACAGTCAAATTAATAAATAAAAAATATGCTGTAAAAAGATGAAACAAGCCCGAGTAGAGAGAGGAAAGAATCTAGAACAAAGCTTGAATCGACTTGCTCTCCGTAGCGGCGATCGATGAGAGTGTGAAAGAGATTAAGGGTATATTAATCGAGATTTTTGTGTTGAGACTTGAGAAAAGAAAGATGAGTGAGGCAGCAAGATGTCTGGGAAGAAGTTTTTTAAGTTTTAGCCGTTTAGGCCCTAGAGCGCAACTGAAAGAAGGATAAGAGAGAATTAAGTGATAAGGAGACTTTTATATATATATATATATATATATATATATATATATATATATATATATAGGGTTTGTGGTAGGTTGGGGTGTTGGACCGGATTGGTTAATGGGCTTGGATGAGTAGTTTGGGTTTAATTTTCATTTGTTTATTTGGGTTAGTTTTAATGGACTTGGGTGAATAGTTTTAATGAATTAGTTAGGCTAGTGTTTGGGGTTGTATTTGTTATTTATAAAATTATTATAATATTTAATATTTACAATTTATATGTTCTAAAGACTTAATAAAAATATTAAAATTTGTTAAAAAATAATTTATTTAAATTTAAAGTATTATTATTTATTTATTATATTATATATTATTTTAATTAATTACTTATTACTATTTTATTAAAATTTCAAAACACTCCGACGTTTTAAAAGGTTTAAGCCCCAATGCATCGAGACTTATACCTCGCCTCATTGAGGCAAAATGCCTCTCCCAACGCTTTCACCTTTGAAAATACTATTAATCGTTACACCCGTACAATGCACGAGCTTCTAATTATTTGAATTTATTCAACTATGTTATTATAATGCGTAAAGTTATATAATATTATCAAATGATATTTTTAAAAATAAATAAATTATAGGCATTAGTAATTGTAACATACTATATGATATTTTTGACATGTTGTAGAGTTAATTTTTTTTTTTTAATTTTATCATGAGCTTACCATTCTTATTAAAAACATTGATTTGAGATATCCAAATCAATAATCGCCCAACCACCACCATCATGTCTTAATCGTATATATTCATTTAAATTTTTATCGCTGCGGTGATTTATTTATGTATAAGCTTTTGAATAAAACAAATTCCATTAATAAATAGTCACTCAAATCTTGATATTGTATGGATGATAGATTTGCTGATTATCATCACAGTTGAAAATATGTAAAATTGTAAATTAGCTTATTTTTACCCTAAAGATTTTTATGATTTTAATATTTAATCTTAAGTTTCAAATTAAATAAATGGTGTTTGAATTTTATTTTTATAAAAAATTGCTTCCTTCATATTATTTAAACATAAGGAAGTATTAATTAATAAACTTTACAAATTGAACTTTTAATAAGAATGATATGAATACTCACTCACATGCATCCCATGCAAAAGAGCAGCCAACAAATAATTTTTTTTTAATTTATTGATATATTTTTAATTGGGTTTTCATCGATAGAAATATAAATATAAAAGCATATAAATGGTTAATGATGAAACCCTATATAATGAAATATTGTTTAATAAATTCATTTTTATATCTAATTTAATTTAATTTACTGATTAACTTGATTGTATTTTTTATTTTATGTATTTTATAATCTTTACTTTATTAGTTTAAACCTTTAAAAGATTTTTTGATTGAGCTTTATATAGTCAACATAACTATAAATATCAATTTCTTCTCATTTTATGATGTAACTTTATTTTACTGAATTTCTAATTTTAGTTTACTATTTAACTATTAAGCTGGATATTTTTTATGTTGAATTCTTAAAAGAAAATTATTTATATCTAGCTTTAATTTATTAGATTTTATAAATTTAAGTGTTTTAATTATAAAACCAATATTACTTTTATTGGGTTTTATTATTTTAAGTTTTTGTAGAGTTTATGGTTGAGCTTTATATTTCAATTAATCATAAAAACAAAACTGCGTAGTTTCATATTTGGAGTTAAAAAAATTGAACGTATGTCATGTTAATAAAGTTTCACAATTTTTTTTTCAAATATTTAAATTTATTTATAGATAATATATATATATATATAAATATATGTATATAATGAAATATGATATTTCACTTTTAAAGTATTTTTAGAAGCTACCTGATAAAATACTAACGCCGTATAAGTAAAAAGTAAAAACATTCATATTTAACGTTTTTATCCGTGCGAAACATGATAAAGTGAAAATCAGGTGTCAGCTTAAAAAAAAAAAAAGGGGTCTCGTAGGTTTTGGCGCGAAGTACATTCCCAAATCTGTTCTCTTCCTTTTCAAAAGGCTCTCTCTCATAATAATATCGTCATAATCTATTGGGATCTCCAAAATGGAATGAAACCAAAAAGAATCGCTCGTAACTCTTGCTTCATACGAATATCCTATCATTTTTATTTCGCTCTCTTAGGTTTTTTTTTTGTTTCTTTTTCTTATGCACTCTTAGGGTTTTTTCTGTAGTAATTCTTCGGCTAGTTATCGAAAAAAGCCAAATCTTCCTCGAAAGCGACGACTATGTCCCCGTCTCTGTCTCACTCACAGACCACTTGCGGCTCTCTCCTCCACGAATTGCAGGTTCTCTTTCTTAGTCTTTACTCTCTCTGCATCTTTTCTTATAATAGATTCTCTTGTGTGTGTTTTAATTTTTTAATCTTTTTGTCTGTGTGCGTTTCAAATTCTAATAGAGTATGTACCATTACTTGCCCTACTGTCACTGTTAATTATAAAGAGTGTCATGTTTAATTTTTTCGGTTTTTTTTTTTTCAGTTCGTTTTACATTACCGTAGATTTTTCACTTATGGATTTTGAACATAATATAAAAGAAGAAAGCAAATGGAGTTCTGTTGGTGTTTGCGCTCCCTTGTTTTCTTGTCTACCAAACAGACTTCTACTCTTGTTTAGCATTTCATGTTGTATTGGTTAATTATTAGTTTTTCTGTAAAATTCTCTCTTAAACTAGAATTTTTAAGTTAATCCTAATATTGATGTTATGTTTAACTGCAATTGAACTTCGGTTGTGGTTAGCTCAATATTACTTCAGTGGAATTCAATTCCTTGCTTACAGAATTCCTAAACAAACCTAAGTGTCTGGTCAACTAACCCCATGAGATGATTTCCTATTTAGTACTTCCATTGGTTGTGTATTTCACTCACAATTGGGCAATGTCTGGTCTTTTACTCACTCAAATTATGATAATCAAGATATATAATGTTATGTAGTATTTGCAACTATTTTGTTCTTAACACTTCTTATGGTATTGCTTTGTTAATTTCTTCATTGCAACATTGCAAATTGTGCATCATAGTTACGCGTTTCCTTCGTGTTGCTTTCTTAGCATTTGGATTTACAGGGCTGAAATTTTTTAGTGGTTTGATTGTCTTGTTTTGCATGTAACCGTGTGATTCGCTCTTGTGATGTAGATAATTTGGTATGAAATTGGGGAAAGTGATAGTGACAGGGACAAGATGCTTCTAGAGCTTGAACAAGAATGCCTTGATATTTACCGTAGAAAGGTTGAGAAAACTAGAAAGTACAAGGCTGATTTGCATCAATCATTGGCTGAGGCTGAAGTGGAAATTGCCAACCTCATTTCTGCCCTTGGGGAACACAACTCCTTCTCACGGGTTTGCTCCTTGTAGCACTGTTGGTTGTTCTTCAAGTTACTATTACTATGATATTGAATACTTTTCCGAATTACCGGGCAAAATGATGTGGCCATCCCTTGGAATTACCTGGAAAAACATTCTTTCTTGTTCAAAAGATTAAATAATGGATGGAGAGATTGCTGAGCTTATTGTGTAAACAATATCTGCATATTTCATTGGTACATGAATATTTTGTCTGCCTATTATATGTTGATTTGGCCTTTTTGCTTTTTGAGAAGGGAAAAGGCACTCTTAAGCAGCAAATATCCACCATAAAACCAATCTTGGAGGACCTGAGGTTGAAGAAGGAACATAGAATCAATGAATTAATTGAAACCCAGTCACAAATTGTTCGTATTTGCGCGGAAATAGCAGGGGATGGTCATTATATTAAGGCTGCTGATCCACAAGTTAATGAGCGTGATCTGACAGTTAATAAGTTGGGGGAGCTTAAGTCACACTTGCAGGATCTTCAGAATGAAAAGGTTCCTAGATTTTTGTAATCTAGAGTTTAATTTTTACTGTGAATGTGTCAATGTGATGGATTTTGTCATTGCACTTAAATATTTTTTTTTTTATTTTAATCTGCAGGTTCTTCGTTTACAGAAAGTTTACAGCTATATTAGTACTGTCCATGAGTTGTCAATTGTGATGTCATATGATTTCTTCAAGACAATGAGTGATATTCATCCCAGCTTGACTGATCCTACAAATGGTCAATCAAAGAGCATCAACAATGACACTCTTGCTAGATTAACGGGCCTAACACATTCACTTAAACAAGAGAAACAACAAAGACTAAATAAGGTGATTTTACAATGACTCTCTTTGTTGCTAGAGTGAGCTAGACTTGTACATGCAGACACAACTTTGCATATCTAATGTGTATGTCAATAGTTCAAAAAGAATACATATGAATTTGTTAGTTTCAAATGCAACTTCTCAGTTTGTCTTAAAAATCAAATTTAGGGGGAGAATCTTTTTGACTAAATATTTTAGTTTGAAATGTGAGTTCTCAGTTCATCTTAAACATAAAAAATAGGGGAGAATCTATTTGATTGACTGATGAATTTCTTTATGTTAAATGTCTCTTGTATTCAGTCCCTTGATTGTTGCTGCATGATCCAATGCAATCTGCCAGAAAGTGGCAGCCAAAAGTAGACACAGAAGCCACTTAAAAAGAATTTCTTCTTTGTTCTTTTGCTTTGAAAGGGTAATGGGGCTGGTCAATATGCTACCCAGAATGTACTTTCTCCTGTTAGGGCCCTTAAATTTGTACTTGGATTGAATTTTGATGCGCTTTATTTATTTCTTGTTCTATATCAAATTTACTAGTTGTGACAGTGCTAGCATGTTTATTCATAATATGACGAATCTTAACCTTTTGTATTCATCAGCTCCTAAAAAATGCTTTAGGGGCTGGACTGCTAGTTGAAGGTTTGTTTGGTACATCTTGTTCTCTCTTATGCGAACTATTCCTCTATAGGTGCAAGGAAATATGGTGAGAGTTTTGGTTGTAATGTGTATAACTCAATATTTGCCTTTTGTACAGTCTGATGATGTAATTTGGTCTATCATCACACCGAATTGAATTGTTTGTCAAAAGATAAGGAAGTATGAAAAGGAAATAATACAAAAGGGGAAAATAGAATATCTATTAATATTTAGGTTTATCTTATGGAATTTTTTTTGTAAGGATTTTTTGTTTGTTTTTTATTTTAACTATTTTAAATAAAATTCGTGTAAAACTTAATTTGTAGGTTTAGGTCTATTTTTAGAAAGTAATTTGAGTAGTGGCTTTTAGCTTATTATGGACCTTAGAATGGATGCTTACGTGTCTAGGGCTAGGAGATAATCTATTTAAAGGCTCAAATTAGGGTTGTAAAGCAGGAATATTGATTAAAAAACATGTTGAAGAGCCTTGGTCAGTCTCTTATATCCTTTTCTTCTCCCTTTTCTCTTTCTAAACCCTAGTTGAATGGTTGACGTTTTGTTTCCCTCCTCTATTTGTTTCTTTCCCCTCTTTCATACCTGTCTCTCTTAATTCTCTCTTTTTCTCTCCGATTTTCAATATTTTTTCTTGCCTTATGTAACCTTAGGCTCCATTTGTTTCTATGTAAAATGTATTACAATGTAAAACCAATTTCATGTAAAATTATGAATTTTCAGTTAAATTTTCTTTGTTTGGTTGAAGTGTGGAAATAAAGGGAGGAAAATATAGAAAATAAATAAGGAGAGAGGTTTAGTGGTGTAATATGTTAGAGAAATTTTAGGAAAATGGAAAATTGGGTTCTTTTATAAGGAAAGAGTCATTTTATAATCACTTGTAAAACAAATTATGGCAAAATTCTCTGTAAGTCCTTTTTCCTTTAAAATAGTAGTTCTTGGTGTAAAATGATTTCCAATGTAAAACACTTTACATTTAATCAAACAAAATGAAAATGTTAGTTTACATGGAAATCATTTTCCACCAATGATTGTACAGTGAAACAAACGAAGCCTTAGCCTTCAGGTTACATCAACTAGTATTAGAGCAAGTTCTGATCTTTGGGAAGAACTTGAATCACTCTAGAACATTATGGTAATGGAGTTCTGCACGATGTGCATTGTTATTGAAGTACACAAACTTGCCAAGATAATTATCGAGAGTGATGCAAATGAGAATATTTTTCAGGAAGAAGCAGTTAAAAAATTGATAAAGTTGGATTCAATGATGGAGGGTAAGACAACACTTGATAAAAAATATTCTCCATTAGTGATTATATTTGAAAAGTTTTCTTTGATGTGGTTTTATGCGCTATCACTTTCAAGGAAATGTGTCATTTCATTTGGGAAAGTCATGGATAGAGAAAAGAAAGGCTTAACTATGATCTTACTCATCATTCTTGAAAATAGTTGTAAGATCAATTTGAGCTTTGAGGGGAGGTTAGCCAAAAGTTGATGTAGTCGATAAAATTGAGAAAGAGGCATCATAGATGGTACTGAGCAACCAAAGAAAGTTTAAGAAAATATGGTGGAAGAAAAGATTCAGATCGCATAGCTTTTGCACCTTGATTAGAAACTTTTTTGCCTTTGTTGTAAATTTGCGTTCAAATAGAGGAGTGCTTGATATGTTCGATATGATTTATGAGAATCTTATGCAAAAGATTGATGATATGTATAGAAAAGCTCATCTATCATTGTTAGTTCTAAACTTGAGGGCGATTTTTCTCAACGGGAGGGATTAATGCAATCCAGAGTACTCCCATAACATCTGATCAAATCTTTTGTCAAACGATATATATACTATATATTGATATATTTAGGTTTGTTTTATGGATCCTTTTTGTAAGGAAACATTTTTTCTTTAATTCGATTGTTTTTCGTAGGAAATAGATAAAGCACATCGTTTAAACCGCATCGTCGAGGCTAGATACATATATTGACCTCTATTGTTTCCAATTTCTGCTTGTTAGACAGAGCTCTTAAAGTTATCACCTTGTGATTTGGTTATTTGTTTCTTGGGATTTTTTTTCTATACACTAGTTATCTCCATTATACTGTTTCCTGGATCAAGCCCCAAAGTGGATGAAAATTTGTCTCATAAGCTATAGCGCTGTATTTGGTTGGACAAAGAAAAAGGGAAAGCAAGATCATTAAGAGGTTGGCCTAGGGCTACATGGAGTTGAATTTAGAGTGACTTTGATAAAAGGGCTATTACTTATTAGTACTCTAGGTAATGTTTATGTAATTACATCTTCTAAATGACTTCTTTAGTTTGCAGTTGTTTTCCTTGGTCTATAAGGCTGTTATTCATTGCATAACTACTGGTAATAGTTTTTGAGATTCTCATTTGGTTATGTTTGGTCCATTGTTACCGGGATCCCTATGCCTCCCTTCGAACCGCGATCTGGATCCTATGTTCCAATTCGCGATGCATTCACGCACCGAATCCCTAAAATTGGCGATCCAAATTTTTACTAAGACTTTTAGCTAATTTTTTTTTATAAAAAATCTAGATATAAGAAAGGATTTAAGAGAAGGCTCATATTTTATTTTTATATTATGTTTTCTAATATTATGTTTGTGGACTTTACTATTTTGTCAAAACTCTAACATCTTCTAAACTATTATTATACCCACAGTTCTATTTATATTGTACTAATAAATATATCTAATATCTTAATTTTATATATGATATAAATCAGTTAAGTCTACTCCCAACGTATCGCGTACGAGTTGAGTAACGTATCATGTTCCTGTACCCGTACCGCGAACCAAACCGTACTGAGTTCTTGGTAGCTATGGTTTGGTCCCTTCAAGTCAAGATCACATTTCTTCCCCTGTGGTCTTTGTTCTTAGTGCACTTACTGAAGTGAAAACATTTACGTCCCAAAGCTTCCTTTCTTCCCTCTAAAAAAAGATATCAAAGCTCAAAAAATGTTATGACAGAAGTTTTTAGTGAATTTTAAAGTGCACACCTCATAGTTTATCATTTCAGTTGAATATGTAACGTAACACCCAATCTTGTTTGTTTTTTGCTAATTTTTAGCCATGCAGACATATGACATTTTGGAAGATTATCTATTAGAATTAGGTTAAAAGATTTTCGTCATGAGTAAAGAATTAATCTATATATATATATATATATATATATATATATATATATATATGGCACTAAAGAGGTGGACCCATTTACTAAAGGACTATTGATATATACGTAAAATCAAGGAACTCATCATAATTTTCAAAATAATTTTCCATACCCCAAAAACCAAGGGTATGAAACCATCCATTCTTAATGGACACTAAATATTCAGTGTTCGGTTAAAAAGTTTATCGGTTTAACCAATTAACCGACTGACTATACTGACTTTTAATCTGTCAACCAAAGTCTATGCCAATTTAACCTATTTAAAAAGGAAATTGAAATTAATTAATTAAATTAAATATTAATAATAAATATATAAAGGTTATGTAAAGATTAATCTTGATACTTCATTAAATATATAAATATGTAAAATTAATAATAAATTGAACTAAATATTATTAATAATAAGTTAAATCTAGAAATATGGACTATTAAGTTTACCCATTTAACCGACCGACTATATTGACTTTTAATTTGTCAACCAAAACTGTGCCAATTTAACCGGTTAACCGATTTAAAAATGAAATTGAAATTAATTAATTAAATTAAATATTAATAATAAATACATAAAGGTTAAGTAAAGATTAATCTTAATACTTCATTAAATATATAAATATGTAATATTAATAATAAATTGAACTAAATATTATTAATAATAAGTTAAATCTAGAAATATGGACAATTAAGTTTACCCATTTAACCGAATTAACCGACCAAAATAAAATAGGACGAAATAATATTGGTAGAACTTTTCTAATTAGGTCGAAATGGTAGAAATTTATTTGTACCGAAAATGTTGGTTATAATTTTTAACCAATCGTTTCGATTGTAGCGACCATCTGAACACCTTTATCTCAAACTCTATCAAAAGCCTTTTTATTTTGTTCTTTCCAAATCAACCAAAAAATAGATAGAGAGACAAAAGATTTCTTCTTCATCTTGTTAGAGGGCGCCGCAAATATCACTCCATGCCCATAACTCATTAAAAATAGAGTCGGCCACAACCTGTTTGATTCCTATTACACAATAAGCCATATTCCAAAAGTGCTTAGTGAAGGAGCAACTTGCAAGAAGATGATAAACTGCTCTTTGCAAAGGTTAACTAACACTTTCCTCTCTTTTAGAGATTATTGATAGTTAAACTTCTCCCCAAGTTGCTTCCAATACTGGACACGAGACAGGATAGGTTTGAAAGAAACCGATTATGATGAGTTTAAAAACCCACTTTGATATCTTCCATGTCCCAAATCACCACTTTAGAAGACCAAACCAAGGATAGAAGATCAAATCACCACCTTGGCTTGTCAAGTCAAGGATATAGAACTCTAACATTCTCTAGCAATCCACTTAAGAGAGCACAGTGTAATATGACTTGCTCATTTCATTTTCCAAAAATTATCTTCTTGTTACTATTGAAACCCTAGGGAGGGTATTTATAATATACAAGATTCGTTATCTTGCAAGACAAGCAATCCCTAGCCAATCAAAACTAATCATTTTAGAAAACTCTATACTACTAAATTACTAAATAACATCAAATACTAGAAATAATAAACAAACAAAAACCTTAAAAATATGGGACCACAATATTTTCACATGGTGTCATACTTCCTCAATTGGAGAAACTCTACCTCGAGTCTTGATCAGTGTGGTTGTGAACGGTATGGTAGCAGTAGTCCAAGACGGCGGTGGCTAAAACTTGATGAAGCATGTTAATCTTTATTTTTTTTTTTGTTTTTCAATCAACTAAATATAGTTGTTTCGTTATCAACGACATATCAAGAACTATGATCTGTTACCAACTAAAACCGAGATGACATAAGTTTGAAGAAACTGATTGTAACGAGAGTAAAAACCCTACTACTGTATAACTCATGACCAAATCACCACCTTGTTGCATAAACCTCCATAACTATTTACCAATAAAGAGTTTTGTTGAATAAAATGAGAGATTTAATACTTAACACTTTGCCCCCCTCCTTTTCTTAAAGCTCGCTTGACAACTACTCATTTAACCAAATGATATTTGTATTCCTCCCATGACCTCTAAAGAACATTTTGTTGAATGTTTTCCTACCTCTTAGCAACCGAAGAGCATGAAATAAATGGGGAAGTTGGAGAAGTTGGAGAGAGTGCTCTTGATGAGAGTCAATCTTCCCCCTTTAGAGAGATAAAATCTGACATGCTCTTATCCTTGAATTTGGCTTCTTCCACTTAGCTAACCTCTTTTTAAGCCTTACATGATAGGATCCCACATCCTCTTATCCTTGAATTTGGCGTCTAAGGGGAGACCAAGGTGAGTGATAGAGAGATGACCAGTTGCACCTCGTCACATTTGCAAGGAGTTGCCTACTACCAATTTCACTAAGTGGAATGTGATCACTCTTGCCAAGATTGATTTTGAGCCCGGATACTGCTTCAAAACAAAGAAGCACACACCAAAGATAAAAAATTTGATGCATTTCTGCTCCACAAAAGATGTAGTATTGTCAGCAAAGAGAAGCTATACTATATATTTGTGTCTTGAGCTGGTCGGAAGATGTACTAATCAAATTTCTGTTTTTGTGGAAGTCAAACAAATCTTAAGCAGGCGATTAAGGGAAGAAATCCCAGCTAATAGAGTAACTTTTATTAGAAAAAGGTTATATATTTATAGGTGCTCATTGGTTATTTATAGATGAGTTGAGAACCGTTACTTTGTCGAATGCTTTAAAATTTTCAAGGATTGTTTTTATCTTTTGCCCAGTCTTCACAGCCCACATAAATTACGGCGTAAATCATCTTGGCTTAGTTTTGGTGCCATCAAGGTCTATGTTTACCGGTGGAATAATTGTTTAATGGAAAGTGAATGTTATAAGAGATTTACTTTAGCTTTTATTCATTGTCTGAAAATATTTGTTTTATTATAGCTTAAAGGTTTTGGAAGCGTGCTGATAGAGTTGTGGAACCTCATGGACACACCTGTTGATGAGAGAAAAAGATTTGAACATATCACTAGCTTAATTTCTTCCACAGTTGATGAGGTTTCAAGGCAAGGATGCCTTGCTCTAGATGTCATTGAGCAGGTGGTATTTATGTATCTTTAGTTTTTTCTTGGAATTTCAGAAATTTAGAGATTATTTGTGTCAGTTTTAGCTTGTTATATTTACCAGTTTGCAATGCATGACCGCTAGACCGAAGTTGAAGTTGAGCGGTTGAATGTTCTGAAAACCAGCAAGATGAAGGAGTTGGTGTTTAAGAGACAAAATGAGCTTGAAGAAATCTACAGAAGTGTTCATATGGATGTAGATAGTGAAGCAGCACGGCACATTCTTATCAGCCTCATAGAATCTGGTTTAGCCTAATTATCTTCTTGTTTTGAGCTTCTTTCAAGTCTCCTTAAAATTATATTAAGTACTTCAGTTTGCATTTAGCTTTCATTGTAGACCTCCCAGTGTTCTGGGCTTCTCCATTTTTGTTTTCGAAAATTTTATTTCATGCTTACTATAAAAATGCCTCCTCCCTAAAATATTGATTTTACTTTTTCAATGTCTCATGTTCACTTGCATATAGTTCTTTTTCAATGAATGTTGTTTGCATTTTTGCAGTTATATGTTTGTCTTCAAAATTAAGTTTTTCTTTTTTTCATCTCTTATTCATTTTCCTTATTAGTTTTAATTGTATATGTTTCTTTTTTATTTGCTTTATGCAACCGTTTCATAATCCTTTGTTCATTATAAGTTAGCAAAAAGTTTCTTCTAAATGAGTCATTTGTAAAATATAGTAGTTCTAGATTTGTGTGTGCTCTGTAACTGTACATTCCATGTGTGGGTCTTGATTTATTTTTCTCTAATTTCATTGCACTTTTAAGCTTGTTAAGAATTTTTGTTTTTAAAACTCTGTTTCAAACTGTGGTTGTGATTATTTCCTTTGAAAACCGGTGATATGTGGTTTCTGATGGAGGGACTGGCCTAGATGTGCTATGTGATTGTATGCATATGCCTTCACAGGTAATGTTGATCTGTCTGATCTGCTATCAAGCATGGACGATCAGATTTTAAAAGCTAAAGAGGAAGCCCTATGCAGGAAGGATATTTTGGGCAAGGTTGAGAAGTGGAGACATGCATCTGAGGAAAAAAAGTGGCTTGATGACTATGAAAGGGTAAATATTATTGAGAAATTATTTGAAACTTTTTTGTTGCATACTGATTTGCCTATAAATGCCTTTGTCAAGCTCCATGGTTGATTCTATTTTAGTACTTCTGATAAATAAACATGCGGAGACAGTGTTACTTTGATAATATCCAAGAGAAGTGCATCTACCTCAAAAATATCTCAACTTTGTTTGAACTTTCTACTCAATACTGTCATTAAGCTGTGAATGATCTATAGATATATATGGATGTTCTATACTATAATTTCATCATATTTTAGTTGGTGGCTACTTTAGTTTATGGGTTCAGAAGTCTTTATAGAAGAGTGTTGTATTTTTGTTTTTCTGCTTATCTAATTTGGAGTCATTGATCATATGATATTTAGTTTATGGTTTAGACTGGGAACCATTCTTGACTAGTTTGATGCCGGTGCTTCTTTGCTTTTTTTTTTTTTTTTTTTTTTTTCTGTGTAGCATTTGAATCACTTTTAAGTGATAACTTTTATCAAAGTTCTTACTTCTGGATCATGATTTATTTCTGTATCTTCTTCCGTTGATTTTCTTTTCACCAGGATGATAATCGATATAGTGCTGGAAGAGGAGCGCACAAAAATTTAAAACGTGCAGAGAAAGCAAGGATTCTTGTCTGCAAAATGCCATGTAAGATTATAACTATCTTGCATTCAATAAATATGCTTTCATAATGTGTGTATTTTATTGTTTCTTTGCAATAAATCAGCATAAGTCATTGTTACTGGAAGCAATAATGAAACATGGCCATCTATCAGACTTGGTGTATTAACTTTCCTTTTGGATGTTGTGCTGCTATTATATATAATAAACATTCAGCACTTGATTTATTAATATTTCGTCCTTTTTCTTCATTTATAAGTACCATTTTTTATATGTAGCATACAGTTTCTTGACAAGCGTAGGTAATCTCAAGACTTCCATCTCCTTACAAGGTCATTACTTATCAAAAAGAGAAAAAAGAAGTCCTTATAAGGTCATTATAAATTTTGAAGGATGCATCATTGAATGTGTAGCTTCTTGTGCTTGCTTGTGATTGAACCTTGTCAATGGATAGTGATATGCTTTTAAGATCTTGTATTTTTGGAATTTTATACTTTTACTTGAAACCTTGTTGTACTTTTTCTTGAAATTTATGTTCTCGAAAGAAGAATCTATAATTTTTAAAGTAGTTTTTGTTAAAATTATTGATAACTGTAACAGAGAATGCTGATCCTTTCAGCTTTGCTTGTGATATTTACCAATCTTAGACAACCAATATTGATCGTATCAGCTCTTTTTGTGAATCACCAAATTATTTTGGGTTGTCTACCCCAAAAACTGTTCTTTCCCTCCTCTTAGAAGAATATGTGTTTCTCGAGTAATGTTGCTTTACATTCTCTTGATTGAGAAGTGCAAACTTTCATATCTCGGTTGGGGGGTGCGGCACAACAAATTGAAAATGAATGCTAAATCAATGGAAAGAATGGGTGGTTGCTTCAAGTATCAACTCAAGCTGGGGAACTGAGAGTAGATTAGTAGGACTGCTTGTCAGTCATAAAAGTTCTGATTCTGAGCAACTGAATTTACTGATTGCTTGTGAAGCTTAAAAGGGAATACCTTTGTTTTCAGCATGATAACATATTATCAGTCATGGATAACTGTTTTTCCCTCCTCTTAGAAGGAAAAGGTCAGAGCACAGGAACACGACATGATGTCTGATATGCGAATAGTTTTAACATTTTAGAATAGTGCAATATTGTTGAAAATAATACTTGAAAGAAACTCTTTGTCTTATTGATTGAATGAAAAGAGTACAATCGATCCAATATATAGATTCATGAATACTAAGTCTAATAGGAATAGGACACAACAATTTAAACAAAATACATATGATCCAAGTCTACTAAAACACTTATTAAGAATCCTAATAGGACTCTCATAACTCCCCCTCAAGTTGGAGCATAGATATCATATGCATCTAACTTGTTACAAATAAATCGAACTCGAGAACCATCCAATGGTTTAGTAAATAAATCTGTTAACTGATCTGTCAACTTCAAATGTCTGGTATTAATCACATTTTGTAGAAGCCTTTCTCGAACGTCATGACAATCAACTTCAATATGTTTAGTTCTCTCATGAAATATTTGATTATTTGCAATGTGAATAGCTGCTTGGTTTTCACACACCAAGCTTATAGGACTTGATTGGTTAATCCCAAGATTTACTAACAATTGTTTGAACCAAACCATCTCACTTGTAGTATGCGTTATTGCTCTATATGCGGACTCAGTACTTGATCTAGACACCACAGTTTGTTTTTTAATTTTCCATGATACTAAATTTCCTCCAACAAATACACAATATCCAGTACTGGACCTTCTATCAGATGAAGAGCCGACCCAATCTGTATAAGTATAACCTCCAATTTGAGTATGACCCTGATTTTGATAAAGTAGACCACGACCAGGAGCATTTTTAATATATCTTAAAATTCGAACAACAGCATCCCAATGACTAGTTCGTGGAGCATCGAGAAATTGACTAACCACACTGGTTACAAATGAAATATCAAGTCTAGTATCAGTCAAATATTTAAAATTTCAACTAAAACCCTATATTGCCCTAGATCAAGTGTAAGTTTTGTGTTGGGATCTATAGAACTATCTATAGGTTTACACCATAACATTCCAGTATCAGTTAACAAATCAAGAACATATTTATGTTGAGATAAATAAACACCATAACAAGATCTAGTAACCTCGATGCCCAAGAAGTACCTCAATTGTCCTAAATCTTTTGTCTGAAATTTAGTACTCAAGAACTATTTTAATGCTAGAATTCGTTATTTGTCATCTCTTGTGATCACAATATCATCCACATATACAAAAAACAATATTTTACTTGCCTTCCTGTGTTTATAAAATATAGAATGATCTATGCCACATCTGTTGAGGTCAAAACCAATCACTACTTCACTAAACTGACTAAACCATGCTCGAGGAGATTGCTTCAATCCATATAAGGACTTCTTTTCATCCATAGCTCATTTCTACCCAGGATGGGACAAAGCTTCTCTAATGGATCTAGGAATAGAGATAGAGGAGATAAATGATCATATCACGAAATTAGCAAAAGGATAAGCAGTACATGAACGTTTATCTTTACGAAGAGCAATAGGACGATCATCTTCAGAAGACGAATCAAGATCTGTCAACAAGGGAGCAATTAGTGGAGCAGCAAAGGCAGAAGGGTGCGAACGACAGGAGTAAACTTAAAACGGAGGACCAGACGAAGAAGGAGGAGGATTTGATTGTGACTGTGTAAGGGGCATTGGAATAGGTAGTGGAAAAGGAAATGAATCAGCTAGATCAGAGATAGAATGAAACTATGAGTAATACGGGGTAGACTCAAAGAAGGTAACATTGGCACAAACAAAGTACTTTTGTGGTGATGGACTATAGCACTGATAACTTTTCTGTATACGAGAATAACTTAAGAAAATACATTTGATAGAGCGTGGGTCAAGTTTGTCAACTCCTGGACGGAGCTAATGAACAAAACAAATAGACCCAAAAATACGAGGAGGTAAGTGGAAGGTAACATCCCTAGGAAAGAGCATGGAGTGAGGGGATTGGCCATCAAGAACATAGGGTGGCTGATGGTTAATTAAGTAACATGCAGTAAGAACAACCTCAATCCAAAACAATTTGGGACATGCATATGAAATAAGAGAGTACGAGTAATATCCATAAGATAACGATTTTTTCACTCCGCAACCCCATTTTGTTGGGATGTATGAGAGCAAGATGACTGATGAATAATGCTAGACTTAGTCATGAAAGTTGTAAAAGGCTGAGAAAAATACTCACGAGCATTATCACTATGAAGAATCTTGACAGACAAGTCAAATTGTATTTTTATTTCAGCACAAAAAGCATAAAAAATAAAAAATAACTCAGAACAACCTTTCATTAAATAAAGTAAGGTAAGCCTGGAATAATCATCTACAAACGTCATGAAATATCGAAATCCAAGTTTGGAAGTCACACGACTTGGACCCCAAATATCATAATTTACTAACATAAAAGGATTAGATACACAATTATTAATTCGGAAAGGAAATGACGCACGATAATGCTTACCCAATTGACATGACATACATTCTAAAGACGAAACCTGACTTAAAGTAGGAATTAACTTTTTCAGCTTTTCTAAGGACGGATGACCAAAACAACAATGTACCTGAAGTGGGGACACGTCAGTCGAGCAAGCAATGAGTGATGGGATAGGATCAAAGTAATACATACCGTCCGATTCATGCCCTCCACCAATTGTCTTCATTGTCTTCAAATCCTGGACAAGAACAAAATCGGGAAGAAAGGTAGTATAAAAGACTTTTTGTAAGCTAACTAACATATATCAAATTATATTGAGAAAAGGAAGTATAAAAGACAAAGGATAACGACATAGAAGAACTAGGGTGCACAGTGCCAATGCCATTAATAGTTATTTTAGATTCATTTACAAGAGTAATATCTCGTAAAGACGAAGAGTGATAAAAACTAAAGAAAATATAAGTGGTACCTGACAAATGATTAGTAGCTGTAGAGTCAAGGACACGAGGTCTAGAGTTACTACAGGATAGACAAAATTTTGGTATACCTTTCTAGGTAGAAAGAGCTGTCGAGGAAGATGTTCGGCGGACTGTCTTATACTGTAAGAACTCATCATACTCTGCTTTGGAAACCGAAAACACAGGATCACATTTAACTGAATCAAAAGTCATACTTTTAGTAACGGGGGGACGACCAATCAAGTCCCACCATGTCTCCCAAGTATGCCTGGAAAGATGATAGTACGTACATCGACGAAGTGAATCTCGACTACGACTAACTAACTTCCAATATGTCTCCTGAGTATGCCCTGAACGATGACAGTATGCATATCGACGAACAAAATTACTACTACGACCAAATGAAGTGCTAATATGAGGACTTGGATGAGGAGATACACTAAAGATAGTCTTGGATTCCATAGTGAACCAAGTAACCAAACTGATTATATCTGAGTAACCAAACCAAACCAAGCAACCAACCAAAGGATATCCAAGTAACCATGTAACCAAACAGATTATATCCGAGTAACCAAATAGAACTATGCAACCAACCCGAGGATATCCAAGTAACCAAACAGATATGGGTCAGGTTATATCTGAGTAGCCAAACAAAACAAAGCAGCCAAACAAGGGATATTCAAGTAACCAAACAGATTACCAGGTCTGAGCAAACGGTTAGCCACCCGTGACTAGAAAGGAGTGCCGGATACATGGGTGGTGTCGCCAGAGTAGGGCAACCTCGGATACGGTCTTCGATGACCATGTGGCGGTGGAAAAAGGTGTCGGAAACAAGAATGAAGCAACGTTTGGTGCGGATTGCGATGATTGTCGGTCATCGAAGTCGGAACAAGTCGGGGTTTGGTGGGTTTTGGCTGTCGATGTCTTCTGGTGATGATGGTGGTGACCGATCTATTGTAAGGTGGCCAAAAAGTGGTAGATCGGAGTTTGAGGGTTGCGGTGGTGTATGGGGGTTTTGATTGCTTTTTCGGTGGGGTGTTGACGCATGGTGGGTAGATCGGAAAATTCCAATCGTGATGGTGTGCTCAGGTGTGAGATGAAGGCGGTCGGAGATGGTGCGTGGAGGTGGCGAGTGGCTAACAGCGATCGTGAACAATGGCCTTTTTTTTATGTAGCGTCCCAGGAACAAAGCACTCTGATATCACGTTGAAAATAATACTTGAGAGAAACTCTATGTCTTATCGATTGAATGAAAAGAGTACAATCGATCCAATATATAGACTTATGAATACTAAATCTAATAAGAATAGAACACAACAATTTAGATAAAATACATATGATCCAAGTTTATTAAAACACTTATTAAGAATTTTAATAGGACTCTCAACAAATATTTTGAAGGATTTATAGATGGTTGAAGGTGCCAACTAGCATAGTTGGTAAAGTTTTATGATTGTTGTACAGAGGACCTATGATTATGCCGGGTTCACTTGGGATTGGGAGGTTATGAGATGGTGAGAGAGCCCATTCCCATTGTGTAGCAACTTGGTGAGAAAAGTAATTTGCCTTATTGGAAAACATGTGAGAATTCTTGTTTTGTAGATGTTCTTCGTATGAAATTCAATGTTGGGAAAATTTCAGTTGTATGACCCTTAATTTTTCTTTTTGACTAGCTATTGTGGAAAATCTGACTGCGAAAGTGGAAGCCTGGGAAGTGGGGAGAGGAATTCCCTTTTTATATGACAAGGTGATTAAACAGCTCTTTATTGTTAATTCGTTTGAATTTCATGTTAGTTTATGGTAGTTTCAGTCCCAAAACTGTCTTCTGAGTCCAGGCTCCCCTCTTACGTACATTGGAGGAATATACTGTACTACGGCTGGAGAGAGAAGAGGAGAAGCGTAGGTCTCGGGTATGCTTACTATTTCTCCTTGTGCATATACATGTATGTATGTACCGTAGTAAATTTTAATCCGGTATAAAATATCTTTGGACTCCGTAGATGTATTTACATTTGGATTTGGTAGACATGAACTTAAAAGAAAACCCTTTTATTGTCTTTTGAGTTTTCTATTTTTCCAAAATTAACTGAGTTATCATGTATTTTGTCTGTCGTTATTCACAGGAGCAGAAACGGCTGCAAGAACAACTTGCTGCAGAGCAGGAGGCACTCTGTGGTTCAAGGCCCACAGTAAAGAAGCCACTAGGTCAGAGCGCCAATACTAACAATGTGGCTGGCACACCAATTGGTCGCCGTATAGGGACTCCCTCAGGCCGTCATGGACTGTCGAGTGGAAAGGAACGTAGAGAAAGTGGCAGAGTTAATAATGTAATACCTTTAAACTATGTCGCTCTTCCAAAGGATGGATGATTCAATCTCTTAGGGTATTTAGGCCGCTCTGATTTGTTTAGGACCTCATTGTAAATGAATCTTCTGTAAGAATGCAACCTCTCCTTCCATTCCAAACCTTTTCAGTTTTTGATATATATACTTTATACTATAAGAGATGTTTGATTTTCCATACAATGAAAAAAATCTAAGTTTGGGTAGCCTAAATCAATTATGTATATGACTGGTGAACATCCAAAATACAATACTGGATTGCATGCATGCACGCAAGGTTTAAATAGATTGTTTCAAGTTCGTTCAAAATTAAATCGACATGTTTTGGCACTGTGTAAGACTGTTTGATTTCTGAAAACTTATTTTTCACAAATCAAGTAATTTGATTACTAGGAATGTAATATCCACGTGTTTAATTTTTTTAAGAGAAAGTAATAGCTAAATTGTGAGAAAATTATATTATTATGTTTGTTTTTCATTGGGAAAGTTACTTTCTTGATTATAAATTACAAAATTATCATTGGGTATATCCAATGTGTTTTTTTATGATTTGTTTTTGTAGAAAATTTAAAATCCAAAACAATTTGAATTTTTTAATTGAACCATAATTTTAATTTTTAAGATATACATTTAACTCCAATCAATTTAAACTAGATTAGTAAATTATAAGAATATTTTAAAATCAATAAACTATTGTGATGCTTCACTTTGAATTGGTTAACATATTTTACACTTCATAATTAATAAGCAATACAAAAAAAAGATAATAATAATAATAATAGTAACAATAATGGTATTATATTGATGAGTTAATATATATACATATATATATATATATATATATATAAATTTATTGAGAGTAAAATTCTCTGTACAAATAAAAAATATTTTTTTTCAATTACAGAAAGTTAGATTATCTAAACGAGAAAAATCATTTACTAATTTTTTATGGGTAAATGATTACTTCAAGAAAGTTAGATTTCGTGATCAAAAGAAAGTGGAAAAAATCAAAAAAGGAAGTGTAAGAATCTTTCAACTTTCTCAGGAAAGTTTTTTCCTAGCAAAAATCAAACGGCCACTCAGGGTTAAAGTCATTTTTTTTGGGTACATATGATAACAAACACACTATGAATTCTTCATGCCCCTAGGGAAGCTCACCTCCTAGCATTTGCCATTAGCAGCGCCTCCATATCTGGCACAGGGTGGTGTAAAACCTTGAACTCCACGTTTGATTGAGCTCCCATTTTTGCAACTCCATCAGCACAGACGTTGCTCTCATGATAATTATGTTGAACTCTGCAAGTCCAATCTCTCTGAAGTAGCACTATACACTCCAACAACACCCTAATCGGATCAAAAGAGGAGCTAGAATTTAAAAGCTGATCCACAGCCTGGGCATCAACATCGCATATAATCTTCCTAAATCCACGATCCCATGCCAATTCTAAACCCATTCGAAAAGTAATTTTTGATCCTTATAAGTTTAGTTAATGTATAAATTTGGTCTCTGTTATTTTTTTGTTTGCATCAATTTAATCCCTTGTATTTGTTGAGTCACGTGGTTCTTGTGGTAATGGCAATGCCTTTAACTCGGACCATAATGGGAGTGTGCACATGAGAAACACGTGCACACTACTAAATTAAAAATAAGCCTAGGGGCAACGGCTATGGGTCACAAGCGCCTAAGGTGATTGTTGTTGTCCCTTTGTGAGCGGCTTTTGGATTCGCAACTTCAGAGCGTAACTCTTGGGATGGTAACGGCTATCAACCAAGATTGTGAAAATCATTTCGCTGAAACTTTTTGATGCCAAGAGATAAATGAAACCGGCAAAGCATATACTTCGTTTCATCATTTGTGACGGCTTATTTCGGTTGGTTTCGGACATTTCGGTGTGTTTCGCCCGTATTACTGAATTTCGGCCAAAGCAAAGCTGGCCCCTCAATTTATTATTCAAGTGGTCGCTTTGATTTCTTGTGCTCAAATAAATGCCGACACATGGCATTCCGATACATGCCATTTATAGCCTATGCAATCCTCAATCTACTTAGTTAAGGTAGTTACAGTTGATAAAGACTAACAGACTTAGTAACTAACTAACTAACAACTTCTTAACTACTCTATACTAATCCCTCAGCTGATTTCAACTTCTAGAGAATATAGTGTTTAATCTAGAGAGGTGTCTTCCTTGCTCGCATGCTCCTTCTAGCCTCTGGAACTATGCTGTTATTCACCTCCTCTGCCTCAGCTGGTTTCCTTGTGCTTTCTTCTTCCAAGTCTTCCTTTCCTGGCACCATGTCCTCCTTTCTTGCCGTCCTTGCTAGTCCTTGATTCAGCTGGATGTCACTCAGCTCTTGAGCTATATCATTCCCATCCCCATTAAAAAGGACATTGTCCTTAAGGTTCAGGTGAGGGTATGACTTCAGTAAATCATAGAAATTCATCCAGGAAGTCTCTCCAAGCAACAACCTTTCCCATTGCACCAATACTTAGGAATAACCTGACCCTTAAGTATGATCTTCTTTTAGCTAGCACAACTAAAGGTTGGGCAACATGTTGATTATTAAAGCTCTCAGGTGGTAAGGGTAAAACCTTGGCAACTGAAGTAGGGCCTGTAAAGGGTTTGAGTAGTGACACATGAAAAACAGGGTGAATCCTTCTTTCCTCTGGTAACTGTAACTTATAGGCTACCTTCCCAATTTTCTGCAGAATTTGATAGGGGCCAAAAAACCTCTTGCTCAGCTTGTTATTAGTCCTGAAGGCTACAAAATTTTGTTTGTAAGGTTGTAGTTTTACAAGGATCCAATCACCATTATTGAAAGACAATTCTTTTCTATGTTTATCTGCCCGAGTCTTCATTCTTGATTGAGCTTGCAGCAGGTTACTCTTCAGTTGGTGTAATAACTCAGTTCTTATTGATAATTAGTGCTCTACTGCTTCCAAATCAGAAGAATCTTTGATATAACCTGGAATAGTAGGAGGGAATCTTCCATACACAGCTTCAAATGGAGTCATACCTATAGCTGAATGATGACTGGTGTACCTTTGTCCATAACTTAGGTTGCTCATGCACAAATCCTCTTAAGTACTCTTCCAAACACTTTAAGGACCTCAGTTTGGACATCAGATTCTGGATGATAGGAGGATCTCATGCTAAGGGTAGTACCACTAAGGAGAAATAGCTGCTTCCAGAATTTACAGGGAAAAACAGAATCTTTATCAAAGACTATAGACTTTTGGAATCTATGGTGTTTTATTACTAGTCCAGTGAACAATTGGGCCATAGTTATTGCAGTGAAGTTGGTATGTAATGCTTCAAAGTGGGCATCAATTCTGGATCAATGTCATTCTCATTCTTTAATTGTGCAATAGCATAAAAAGTGAGGATGAAAACAGACATCAATACTCCTTCAGTATTTCTGTTCACTGTATCAGATGTGATTGTATTGGATTCTGGAAGTCTGGAAAGGGCATCAACTAGTTCATTGTCCTTACCAGGTCTATAGACAATTATATAATAAAAACTAAGCAGTTTGCTCAAGTAGTGATGCTGTTCAGGTGTTTGAATTACCCAGTTCATCAAAATTTTCAGACTTCTGTGATTGATTTTGATAATGAACTTCCTTCCAAGGAGATACTGTCTCCATTTCACTACTACTTGAGTTATTGCATATAGTTCATTGACATAAGTACATGCTGACTTCATTCTGAGTCCCAATTTTGTGTTGAAGAAAGCTAATGGATGCCATTCTTGAGTCAATACAGCCCCAATACCCACATTAGAGGCCTCTGTCCTACTTCAATGGTCTTAGTGAAATCTGGTATGGCTAAGATAGGCACGTGTGTCATGGATATCTTCAGTGTGGTAATGGATTTTTGAGCATCAAAATTCCAATGAAAAGATTTCTTTTTTAAGAGGTTAGTTAATGGGTTAGCCATGGTAGCATAATGCGTTACGAATTTTCTATAGTAGCAAGTTAGGCCTAAAAAAGTCTCTCCATTATTGATATTTGTTGGGACTGGCCAGTTTAGCATGGATTGAATCTTCTTCTAATCAGGTTGGACACCTTAAGATGAAATCATGTAACCTAAGTACTTAATCGTTTCTTTAAAGAACTCATATTTTCTCATTTTGGCATATAGCTAATGGTCAGCTAAACACTACAAGACTTGTCTTAGATGGCTCTCATGGTCTTCTGAAGAGGCATTGTAAACCAGGATGTCATCAAAGAAGACTATAACAAAATTCCTTAAAAAAGGTTTAAAGATCATGTTCATAGTGGCCTGAAAGGTAGAGAGGGCATTGGTAAATCCAAATGGCATAACTAGAAATTCATAATGCACTTCATGTGTCTTGAATGTAGTTTTGGGAACATCCCTTTCATGGACTCTTATTTCATGACAACCAACAACCAGATCCAATTTAGAGAACAGTAATTCATCAATTGTAGGAATAGGAAACCTGTCTTTTACAGTTACCACATTGAGAGCCCTATAGTCAATGCAAAACCTCCATGATCCATCTTTCTTTTTCACTAGCAGAATTAGAGAGAAAAACGGACTTTGATTGTTTTTTATGATTCTATTCAACAATATTTCCTTAACAAGTTCTTCCATTTCACTTTTTTGAAAGTGAGGATACTTGTAAGTGTTAGAATGGATCGAGACAGAATCGTAAGTTGATCGATTAATAACCACAAAACAATAAAATAAGATAAAAAGAGAGACAGCAAATTTACGTCGTTCGGCTTAAAGCCTACGTCCACGGGCAGAGGCCAGAAGCAAAATTTCACTATAGTGAAAGAATATACAAAGAGTGTTTACAAAATTAGCTTTAGCCAATACACACAATCTCACAAATTCTCTCTTAACTTCACTTTCACTTGATGATTCTTGATATCAATACTTCACCGGAGAATGCCTTTTATAGGCTCACACAAAGTCCAAAGGACAAAGCCAAGTGGGATGCTAATAATTTTGTTACCCATCATTTTGTTCTCCAGTTATACCAAAGTGAACTTTGTCTTCCACTTTGTCACCCACCATGGTCTAAAGTAGAAGATGCTTTTGACCCACAAATTATGCAAGAAGTGGACTTAACTTTAGACAACTTTTGGCCCACCACTAATTCAAGGCATAATTATTCAACAAATCTCCACCTTGACTTGAATTTGACAATAGTGAAAATAAAAGCTTCAACCTCTGCCAAACAACCCCAAAGGGTCTAATACAAATGCTGTGCAACACCAACCAAGTCCATGCAGTGAGTGAACTTGGCAATGGGAAGAGATTTTGTCAACATATCAGCAGGATTATTCAGAGTGCCAATCTTTCTTATAATAACATCACCTTGAGCCACAATATCCCGAATAAAGTGATACTTCACATCAATGTGTTTAGTTCTCTCATGATGCATCTGATCCTTCGTCAAATGTATAGCACTCTGACTATCACAATAAACTACAGTTTTATTTGTTTCCAAACTAAGTTCATTAAGTATACCTCTTAACCAAATGGCTTCTTTGGCAGCTTCTGTAACAGTCATAAATTCTGCCTCTGTAGTAGACAATGCAACTGTCGACTATAAGGTAGCTTTCCAATTGACTGCACAAATCTCAATAGTAAATACATAACCTGTAATTGATCTTCTCCTGTCCAAATCACCTGCAAAATCTGAATCAACATATCCAGCTAGATCGTCAGAAGTTCTACCGAATTCCAAACAAGCAGTAGAAGTACCCTTCAAATACCTCAAAATCCACTTGACAGCTTGCCAATGAGTTTTTTCCTGGACAGGGAAAATATCTGCTAACTGCACTGACAGCATGTGAGATATCTAGTCGAGTGCAAACCATTGCATACATAATACTTCCCACTACACTAGAATAAGGAACTCTAGACATATATATTATCTCATCTTCTGACTGTGGTGACATGGATGCTGATAATCTAAAGTGAGAAGCTAAAGGAATACTCACAGGTTTAGCATCATGAATACCAAAACGTTTCAGGACTTTCTCAATATATTTTTGTTGTGACAGAAATAATCTACCTGCACCTCTGTCTCTGTTGATCTTCATTCCCAAAATTTTCTTTGCTGCACCTAGGTTTTTCATCTCAAATTCATCACTTAGCTGAGATTTCAATCTATTAATTTCATATATGTTCTTTGCTGCAATCAACATGTCATCAACATATAGTAACAAATATATGAAAGTACCATCATCAAGTCTTTGATAGTAGACACAACTATCATACTTGCATCTAGAAAATCCAATACTCAGCATAAAAGAGTCAAACCTTCGATACCATAGGCGTGGAGACTGCTTGAGTCCATACAAGGATTTCTTTAGAAGACAAACATGATCTTCCTTGCCTTCAACTTCAAAACCTTCTGGTTGCTGTATATAGATTTGTTCATCAAAATCACCATGAAGAAAGGCTGTTTTCACATCAAGTTGCTCCAACTCCAAATTATGCATTGCAACTAAAGCAAGTAAGACACGAATAGAAGTATGTCTAACAACTGGAGAGAAAATATCATTAAAATCAACTCCCTCCACCTGGCTGTAGCCTTTCGCTACTAATCGTGCCTTATACTTGGTGTCTTCAACACCTATGACTCCTTCCTTCTTCTTAAATATCCATTTACACCCGATAATTTTCTTACCATTAGGTGGTTCGACCAATTTTCAGGTGTCATTTTTCTTTAGAGATTCCATCTCTTCATGCATCACAACGAGTCATTTATCTGAATCAGATGAACTGATGGCCTCAGAGTATGAGGTTGGATCGGTGACATCAATGGTTTTTGCAACATTTAATGCATAAGCCAACATATCTTCAAAACCATACCGCTGAGGTGGCTTTATCTATCTCATTTGTTTACCACCAGCTATAGTGTGATGCTCAGCTTCATGGTGTGTCTCTCCACCTGCAGACGAACTTCCTGATTGAATAGGATTAGGATTTGCAGATGATGAGGTACCAACCTCAAGCTCCACATTCTCTTGTGCATTCTCCTTTCCTGTATCACACTGAACAGACAATTCTTTTCTAGGGTGAAGCATAGCAGATTCATCAAAAGTAACATCTCTGCTAATCATAAACTTATGAGTATCAGGACACCATAAGCGAAAACCCTTAACACCAGAAGCATAACCAAGAAAAATGCATTTTTTTGCCCTAGGCTCCAATTTTCCTTCATTCACATGAGCATATGCAGGGCAACCAAATATTCTTAAGTTAGAGTAATCAGGAGGGCTACCTGACCATACCTCTTCAGGTGTCTTAAGTTCAAGTGATTTGTGAGGAGAACGGTTCACCAAATAACATGCCAAATTTCTGTTTCTGCCCAAAATTCCCTGCCAAGACCTGCGTTAGAAAGCATACATCGAGCTCTTTCTAACAATGTTCGATTCATCCTCTCTATGACACCATTCTGTTGTGGTGTCTTTCTCACAGTCTGATGTCTGACAATGCCTTCATCTTTGTAGAATTGATTAAACTCTGAATCACAAAACTCAAGACCATTATCTGTTCTGAGTCTCTTGACTTGCTTCCCGGTCTGCTTCTCCAATAAGGTCTTCTATTGCTTGAAAATGCCAAATATCTCATTCTTGTGCCTGAGAAAATAGACCCAAGTCTTTCTAGAAAAATCATCAATAATCGTTAACAAGTATCTGGCTTCTCCTTTAGAAATTTCACGGGAAGGCCCCCATAGATCAGAATGAATGTAATCAATAGTACCTTTGGTTCTGTGAATTGCAGTGTTGAAGCTGACTCTTTTCTGTTTTCCAAAGACACAATGCTCACAAAAATCCAGCTTCCCAATCTTTCTTTCAGTCAGAAGACCTCTTTTACTGAGTACAGTTAATCCCTGCTCACTCATATACCCAAGGCGCATATGCCACAACTTGGTAGAGTCTGAATCTGACATGGATGAGGAAACTGCTGCAGAGCCTGTAACTATTGAACCCAATAAGGTGTATAGACTACCAGACTTCTTTCCTTTCATGAAAACAAGAGCACCACGGGAAATCTTTATATTCCAAGACTCAATCACAGATTTGCAGCCATTGGCATCTAGAATGCCCAAAGAAATAAGATTTTTCTTCAAATCAGGTACATGTCTGACATCAGTCAATGTCCTGACAACTCCATCATGCATCTTGATTTTTACTGTGCCTACACCAACAGTTTTGCAGATGACATTATTGCCCATTAGAACAACTCCACCTTCAACAGAATCATATGTGGAGAACCAATCTCTGTTGGGGCACATATGATAAGAACATCCAAAATCAAGAATCCGCTCGTCGTTGGATCTGGACTTGTTGGTTGCAAATAGAACATCATCACCTTTTTCTTCTGCTACATTAGCATCAGCTGTTTCTTCCTTCTGCTTGCCCTTGTCATTTTGCCATTCATTCTTCTTTTTGTTCTGCAGCTTGTAGCATTCCGCTACGATGTGTCCCTTTTTCTTGCAATAATTGCAAGTCAAATTTTTGTGCTTTCCTCTTAACGTTGATCTTCTTCTATTCTTGCCACCATCAAAGCCTCTGTTATTGGATCTGCCTCTTGCAACAAGACTGGAGCCCTGATCATCAGACTTACTAGACAAAAGTTCATTATCCAATTTCTCCTTACTCATAAGGGAAGATATCACATCATCAAAATTTAATTCTTCCCTACCATAAATTATAGTATCTCTAAAAATTTTGTATGAGAGTGGTAATGAATATAATAATAAGAGAGCTTGATCTTCAGACCCAATAACAACTTCAAGATTTTTCAAATCATTAATAATTGAGATAAACTCACTGATATGGGACTTGAGAGAGGAACCTTCTATCATGCGGAGACCATAAAGGCGTTGCTTCATAACCAACCTGTTGGCCAAGGATTTAGTCAAGTACAACTCCGCTTGGCCCATAAGGCTGCAGAAGTCTTCTTTGACAGAACTTGCTGTAAGATATCATTTGAAAGACTCAGTTGGATTGCGGATAGAGCCTTGTCATCCAGGTCATCCCAATCTTCATCACTCATGCCGGTAAACATCTTGGCTTTCCCCAATAGTACTTTCTTTAAGCCATTCTGGGTTAGAATGGCTAACATATGAACTTGCCATAGACTGAAACTGTTGTTTCCATCAAATTTCTCCATATCAAACTTCATTGTTGACATCTCGATCGAACAAAATGATCATGAACAAAATGTTACTATTCACAAAATTCCCTATTCATGTGAACACTAACCTCACAGAAAAACAGACAGAAATTAGCTCTGATACCAGTTTGTTAGAATGGATTGAGACAGGATCGTAAATTGATCGATTAATAACCACAAAACAATAAAGTAAGATAGCAAATTTACGTGGTTCGGCTTAAAGCCTACGTCCACGGGCAGAGGCCAGAAGAAAAATTTCACTATAGTGAGAGAATATACAAAAAGTGTTTACAAAATTAGCTTTAGCTAATACACACAATCTCACAAATTCTCTCTTAACTTCACTTTCACTTGATGATTCTTGATATCAATACTTCACCGGAGAATGCCTTTTATAGGCTCACACAAAGTCCAAAGGACAAAGCCAAGTGGGATACTAATAATTTTGTTACCCATCATTTTGTTCTCCAATTATACCAAAGTGAACTTTGTCTTCCACTTTGTCACCCACCATGGTCTAAAGTAGAAGATGCTTTTGACCCACAAATTAAAGCCACAAATTATGCAAGAAGTGGACTCAACTTTAGACAACTTTTGGTCCACCACTAATTCAAGGCATAATTATTCAACAGTAAGGTTTAACATTTATAGGTTTCTTACTAGGTAATAGATGGATTTGGTGATTGGATGGTCTCTAATGGGGGTAACTATCCTAAAAAACAACTTGAAACTCTTGGAGCAGGTCTGTAACCATAAGGGGCATAACACTCAGTTCTTGGTGATGATCCCGTTCTTCAATCTTCAAGTTATAATAGGAGACAATGCCTTCATATGCTGCCAGTTTCCTTATTTGATTGGGAGGTAATAGTGCATGATGTAAGTAAGATTCTCCATGTAGGTTTTACTTCTATCCTTGGTTAAGGATGGATGAGGGAGCTGTTGACCATTGAGGTTTGAAAATTTGTTTGATGTCACTGTATTTGCCTTCCTACAGTCTTGCAATCGCCATAGCTTGTTTCACAAAATAGGGTTGAGTAATCAAAAGTTCTCTCTTCAGCTCTGGTTTAAGGCCTGAAACGAAAAGGCTGACCAAAAAAGATTCATATAATCCCTGTACTTTGGTACCAAGTGCTTCAAATTGAGTCTGGTAGTCAGCAACATTGGTGGTTTGTTGTAATTTGGCCAAGGCACCACTTGGATCTTCATAAGTGGAAGGCCCAAACCTCAACATCATTGCTTCAAGAAAAATAGGCTAAGACTAAATTAATCATCCTGTATACATCCATTGATACTAAGCTAAAGCTGGGCCTTCCATGTGGAAAGACGAGATGATGATCTCTGATCAGAAAGGGTATTATAATACTTAAAGAACTGTTCAGCTTTAAACACCCACCCTTGCACATCTAAGCCATCAAATTTTGGAAATATAATCTGAAATTTCGAGAAGTTGAACCAGTAGATACACTTTCTTGCATTTGGGAGTGATCCGGACCATCATGGCCTAACTAAGATGGAAATTGCTGCTGGCTCTGAAAGTTATTATGATTATGAAGATTGTCCAATCTTTTCTCAACTGAAACCGTAATATGTTCAAGATTTGATTGAGCTCAGCAAATTGTTGTTCTGTACTCTTCTTGATTTTAGAAAGCTCTTGAAATTGAGTTGTTTGAAAATTCCAGAGAGACTTGACATTTTCATCGAACTTATTGATTCTTGTACCTTCAGCCATTGTAACTGATTCTGTTGCGAGGAATAAACCACAGAAATTGTGGAGGCAAAAAATGGAGGAAACTGATGCAATGAATTTTCGAGAGAGATGAGAGGATCTGTAAGAGTAAGAATGATGATCTTGATTCATGAACTTAAAAAGTGTTCTAGAATCTGATGCAATAAAAGCACCTATGTTAGGAGATAGATTAAGAAAGAAGAGTAGAATATCACTATTTCGAGGAATTGGTAAGCTCCTAAGGGGTTTCTTTCCTGGTTCTATGTCCTCCTGTCTTGCTATTCTTCAGAATCCTTGATTCAGCTGGATGCCACTCAGTTCTTGAGTTGTATCAAGTTGTCAACGGTCTTTGATTTTGAGTGCTCAAATAATAGTAATGTATGCCGACTTTGATAATTGTGGTGGAGAAAATTGGCAGAGATGGCAGACAGGATCAAAATGAAGACAGGTAGCAAAATTAGAATGGGAGAGTAGTAGTTGATCCCTAAGGAAAATGTGGTAGTGCTGCTGATCGCTGATGAAGAGGGTGAAGATTCTTGGGTTGGGCAACTGAAAGAAAGGAGAAGCTTTGAACCACTACAAAGTGTGATTAATGCTAGTTGTGGGCAATCTCTTGGAGATACTAAAATTACTAAATAAAATTCTCTTAATACACTAGCCATGCATAGCCTTGGCAATCTCTCTTGTATGTTGAAAGCCTTGTGTCCACCAAAAATCATCTGGTAATTTATTTCTCTGAAGTCTCTGTTTTCACGCTTAGTGTATAACACTAATAAATCCATAATTTTCTACCATTTAGGCTATACATATTATTGGGATCTCATTCTCTTTTTCAGATTCTAGGCTCCCCTCTTACGTACATTGGAGGAATATATTGTACTACGGCTGGAGAGAGAAGAGTAGAAGCGCAGATCTCGGGCATGCTTACTATTTCTCCTTATGCATATACATGTATGTATCTATCGTAGTAAATTTTAATCCAGCATAAAATATCTTTGAACTCTGTAGATGTATTTACATTAGGAATGAAAAGATATCCATTTTATTGTCTTTCAACTTTTATATCTTTCCAAAATTAACTGAGTTGTCATGTATTTTTTCTGTCGTTATTCACAGGAGCAGAAACGGCTGCAAGAACAACTTGCTGCAGACTCGGAGGCACTTCTATGGTTCAAGGCCCACAATAAAGAAGCCACTAGGTCAGAGCGCCAATACTAACAATGTGGTCGCCGTAGTGGGACTTCCTCAGCCCATAATTTGATTACTCGGAATGTCATATTCACGTGTTTGATTTTTTGGAGTGAAAATTATAGCTAAACTGTGGAAAAGTTATATTATTATATTTGATTTTTATTGAGAAAGTTACTTTCTTGATTATAAATTACAAAATTATGATTGAGCAAATCCAATGTTTTTTTTATGATTTGTTTTGTAGAAAAATTAAAGTCCACAACAATTTGAATTTTTAATTGAATCATAAGATATATATATTTATCTCCCATCAATTTAAAGTAAGATTAGTAAGTTATAAGAATATTTTAGAATCAATAAACTATTGTAATGTTTCACTTTGAATTGGTTAACACGGTCATAATTAATAAGCAATGCACGAAAAAGATAATAATAATAACAATAGTATTATATTAATGAGTTATATAATAAATATATATAGGTTGGAGATTTTTTAAATTTATTGAGAGTAAAATCGTTTGTAGAAATAAAAAGTACATTTTCTCAATTGCAGAAAGTTAAATTACCTAGAAGATGGGAAAAATTATTTACTTATTTTTATGGATAAGTGATTGCCTTGAAAAAAGAAAATTTAAATTCCGTGATTAAAAAAAAGTAGAAAGAAATCAAACAAGGGAAAGTAAGAATAATTCAACTTTCTCAAGAAAGTTATTTTCCTAGGAAAAATCAAACGGCCACTCACTCACGGTTAAAGTCATTTTTTTTTGGTACACATGATAACAAACACACTATGAAATCTTCATGCCCCTGGGGAAGCTCACATCCATAGCATCTGGCGTTAGCAGCGCCTTTTCATCTAACACAGGGTGGTGTAAAACCTTGAAGTTCACATTTGATTGAGCTCCCATTTATACAACTCCATCAGCACAGACGTTGCTCTCACGATAATTGTGTTGAACTCTACAAGAGTAGTACTTTACACTCCAAAAAGACCCTATTAGGATCAAAAGAGGAGCTAGAATTTAAAATCTGATCCATAGCCTGACATCGCATATAATCTTCCTAAATCCACGATCCCATGCCAATTCCAAACCCATTCAAAAAATAATTTTTGATCCTTAGAAGTTAGTTAATGTATAAATTTGGTCTTTGCTATTTTTTTTTTATTTGGATCAATTTAATCCCTTATATTTGTTGAGTCATGTGGTTCTTGGGGTAATGGCAATGCCGTTAACTCTGACTATAATGGGAGTGTGCACATGAGAAAAAAATGCTTAGGGGCAATAGCTACGGGTCACAAGCTCCTTAGGCGTATAGCCCGACCTCAGGTGATTGTTGTTGTCCCTTCGTGAGCAGCCTTAGGATTCGCAACTTCAGAGTGTAACTCTTGGGATAGTAACGACTATCAACCAAGGTTGTAAAAATCGTTTCGCCGAAACATTTTGATGCCAAGAGAAAAATGAATCCGGCAATGCATATATTTGTTTCATCATGTGTGATGGCCTATTTCAGTTGGTTTCAGGCATTTCGGTGTGTTTCGCCCATATTATGTTTTAGCCGAAGCAAAGCAGGCCCAACAATTTATTATTCATGCGGTTGCTTAGATTTCTTGTGCTCAAATAATGGACTATTGTACAAATTTCCAATATGTACCAGAGCTAGCTAATCTTGCAAAGGGGACTGTTTCATGCTGATCAATTTCATTAGCATATGTGTTAGGAGATGGATTAAAAAGGAAGAGTAGAGTATCACTATTTGAGCAAGTGATAAGGTCCTAAGGAATTCCTTTCTAATATGCCTCTGAAAAAAATCTTATTCAATGTTTCCTTTATCTAGATACATGGTATTTATAACCTATGCAGTCCTCAATCTAGTTAGTTAAGGTAGTTACAATTGATAACAACTAACTAACAAACTTAGTAACTAACTAACTAACAACTTCTTAACTACTTTATACTAATCTCTCAGCTGATCTCAACTTCTAGAGACTTTAGTCTTCAATCTAGAGAGGTGTCTTCTTTGCTCGCATGATTTTTCTAGCCTCTGCAACTATACTGCTATCCACCTCCTCTGCCTCTGTTGGTTTCCTTGTGCTTTCTTCTTACAAGCCTTCCTTTCCTGGCATCATGTCCTCCTGTCTTAGTGTCCTAGCTAGTCCTTGATTCAGCTGGATGTCACTCAATTCTTGAGCTATATCATTCCCATCCCTATTAAAAAGAACCTTGTCCTCAAGGTTCCGGTGAGGGTACGACTTCAATAAATCATAGTAATTCTCCCAGGAAGTCTCTTCAGGCAACAACACTAACCATTGCACCAATACTTAAGGAATAACCTAACCCTTAAGTTTGATCTTCTTTTAGCTAGCACAACTAAAGGTTGGGCAACAAGTTGATTATTAAAGCTCACAGGTGGTAATGGAAAACCTTGGCAATTGAAGTAGGACCTGTAAAGGGTTTGAGTAGTGACACATGAAAAACTGGGTGAATCCCAATTTCCTTTGGTAATTGTAACTTATAGGCTACCTTCCTAATTTTCTGCAGAATTTGATAGGGTCCAGAAAACCTCTTGCTCAGTTTGTTATTAGTCCTAAAGCTTAAAAAATTTTGTTTATAAGGTTGTAGTTTTACAAGAACCCAATCACCCTTATTGAAAGATTTTTTTTCTATGTTTATCTGCTTAAGTCTTCATTCTTTATTGTGCTTGCAACAAGTTACAATTCACCTGGTGCAATAACTCAATTCTTGTTGATAATTGGTGCTCTACTGCTTCCAAATTAGAAGAATCTTTGATATAATCTAGAATAGTAGGAGGGAATCTACCATACACAGCTTCAAATGGAGTCATACCGATAGCTGAATGATGACTAGTTGTAATACCCATATTTTTAAAGTAAGGATAAATAAGTAATTGAATAAATATGTCATGAAATTTAAAGTAAAGTCTATATGCAAAGTTTATTAGTATTTGACTAAAAAAAAAAAAAAATCGATGAACAGTAACAACGTGGCAGCAGGTGGCAGCACCTGCTACCAAGTTTAATGTGATTATGCCAAGTTAAAGTAATGCTTTCCCAAATTTAATGGATGATGGCCAAGTGTAAAGCATAAAGAGAAAGAAATTATTTTGTTTTGCAAAGACAATAATTTTGTCTTGCAAGTGTCCAATTTATAGAATAATTTAAAGAATGTGATTGTTGACTTGGCAAGCAAAGTTGCAGGAGGAAGCTTGATATCAATTTCCTATATATATGAGAACTGGCGAATTCGTAGGGAAGATAAAAATTGAGTTTTCTTTCCATTTTTTCTCTAAACACTTGAGAGTTCAAAGAAAAATTGAAAGACCAAAATTTTGAAGGGATTTTCGGGAATATTTTGTTTTATAAAGAATTACGAGAAGATATTAGAATAGCAAAAGGTGTTGACTATCTACAACGGGAGAAATTTTTTGAGAAGATCGAGAAAGACGAGAAGGTAACCCACGAATAGCTTTAAGTGCTACGGGGTGAGTTGGATTTACTTTAAGTAGTCTAAATGAAAAATCAATTATTGGGTGATAATATTAATTTTAATTATTTAAGTATACTTGGGTGATAAATGAAAAATTGATTTATGGGTATGATAGGAAATTTGGACAGGTAGAAATATTTCTCGGTGAGAAATGATATTTTTTTGGAAATTATAAGTTTATTTGAGAATAAAAGCAATAAATAAATTATTGATGAGATATATTGATGTTTTAATACGAGTTATGATGAGATGAATTTTAGTAGACCTTGACAAAATTTTGGTGGATGATTTGAGGTGAATTTTAGTGGATCTTGACAAAAATTTGTGGATGATTTGAGATGAAATTTAGTGGATCTTGGCAGACTTTAATAGATTATTTGATGTGATTTGGGAATAGAAAAATTTAGTGGAATTTTTATAATTTGATAAAAATCTGGATGTTTGGATGTAAATTTTTTTTTTAAAGAAACTTTGTTATATAAAATTTGTGAATAATTAGGATAGCCAAATTAAGTGGTTTGAATCTTTATGTTGTTTTTATATTACTGTTTATATTACTGTTTCATATCATTGTTCATGCACATATGCATTTAATAATATAACCGAAAGAACCGAGAAGGCAGCCGGTCTAATGAAATAACCGTGACAGCCGGTATATGCAGGGATGAAAAGTGAAAACCGTGACAGCCGGTATATGTTGGGATGAAAAGTGAAAACCGTGACAGCTGGTATATGCTGGAATTAACCGGGAAGGCAGTCGGTCTGATGAGAATAAAAGAACCGGGAGGGCAGCCGGTTTAAGATAATAATAACCTGTCGACAGGTGGGAAGACGTTCCCATCATAATCATTCATGCATCTACATCTGTTTTAATTATCGTTGTATTATTTGAAATGCTGAGAAGTGGTATATTAATTGTGAATTAAATTATAGATGGCTGTGTCTCATAAAAAGAGACAGTTATAATGATGAGATTTTTGAGATGCTGAGATGTGGTATATTAATTGTGAATTAAATTATAGATGGCTGGGTCTCATAAAAAGAGACAACTATAATGATGAGATTTTTGAGATGCTGAGATGTGGTATATTAATTGTGAATTAAATTATAGATGACTGGGTCTCATAAAAAGAGACAGCTATAATGATGGGATTTTTGAGATGCTGAGATGTGGTATATTAATTGTGAATTAAATTATAGATGGCTGGGTCTCATAAATTTTTGAGATGCTGAGATGTGATATTTTTGTGAATTTCACTATAGAAGGTTGAGTTTCATAGAAAGAGACAGTAGGGTGATAAAACTTACCTAAATGATGAACTTTTTGATATGAACCTCATTACGAGGTAATTAGGAGATAATTGATAGTCTTAAGGTGAACCAATGATTGAAACGAAGATATTGATAGTAGAAAGTTGTCATCAGGTTATGTGAAAAAATAAAAGATTAAATATTAAAGGACTATTTATTGAATTTAGAATACTTTTAGTAAATTTAATTCACTGAGCTTGTGAAGCTCACTCCTCATTGTACAACGATTTTCAGGTAGCAGGCTTGGCAAATAGTTTGGTGAGTTGAGATTCAGAAGAAATCACTTTCTGTAAGCCGCGTACGTGTCATCATTCTCAGACTAATGTGAAAATAAAAATGAAAAATTTATTTGTAAATCTTCATGCATTTTACAGATTGATGTAAAGTTCTTTTGGTGATATTTTTATTGTTGCATATATTTGTCGTGTTGAGATTTTCAAAATGTGATGATACCATCTCGGGGGTGGCCAACCCGGGATGGGTCGTTACAATTTTGGTATCAGAGCATTAGGTTGTATGATTCTGTAGACTGCATAAAAAGTAAGAAAGTGGAAGATTAAAATAAATTATAATGAACAGTTTGAGAATGACACGTGGACGCGCTTGAGCTAGAGTTAGAATTGTTGATTTGAGAGGGCGTGGTAGGCCCACAATATTTTTGATAAGTCGAGGTTGAGTCTGAATCTGTGGTTCCTTGAAGGGGAACATGTTGATAATATGATTGATATTAATAATATAATCGAGGTATGAGAGAATCTGAAGTTGAAAGAGATGAGCTAAGATAAGCTCTTACTCATGCTTTTGAGAAAACGAATGAATCAGATGATCAAGTGGATAACTTATAGCATAGACTTGATAAGCAGACTAGGACAGTGCCTGAAGTTGTTAATCAAGTAATGGTAGACACTTAAAAAGGGGAAAAAATGGATTTATGCATAAGATGCAGGGAGATATAATTAAGCTAAATGCTTTGTTGTTTAAAAGATTTATGAATCCTTTTACGCTTAAGTTTCAGAGAAATATATGGAGACATTATTTAGTATTTTACAACAGATGATTGCCTTAACTTCGTTTGAGTTAGAAAGAGACGTTTTGTGAATGATGGAAGGATATTCTTCCCAAGATAAGTACAAAAATTGATAAACCCTTAATCTGAAATAGGTTTAAGGAGGTTTCCTTTAATAAATATTTTCCTTAGACCTTTAGAGCCCAACAAGATAGAGATTTTATTTATTTGAGATAAATAAGTTGACTGTGGCTCAGTATGATAAGAGATTTGTGGTTGTACCGGAAATGATAGACTAGAGAATAAGAAGTGTAAGAGGTTCAAAGATGAACTATGTTTTAAGATTTGATCGAAACTATTTTACACAAAGCATATGAATTATATCAGATTGGTGATATATCATTTCAGATTGAGAGAGATGTGATGGAGTTTAAAGGAAAGAAGAAAAAAAAAGTGGTTAAAGAGACTTAAACATAAAAGATTATAGAGGTAGTGGTAGTATGAGTGTACAGGGTGAGAAACCATCCCAAATGAGGCATTCCTTGTTACAAGAAACTGAAGTACAGAGTCAGAGGCAAACAGTATCTTATGCTTATGTATCTTAAAATACTATTGGTAGGACCCTTAGATTTGGGAGACAGATGATGGGAACTGGAAGTCATGGTAGAGGAAGTAAGTATGCCACCAAGTGGAAGTGGCAATCTGATGTATGATTGGGATATAAAAGTTTATTAAATTATATTCAGATAAGATATTTATCCCACAATTTTCAAAATTTAAGTGCTTTATGTGGAGAGAAAATGGACTTGTTAATGTTGATTGATCTTGATACAACCCACTCTTTTGCATCCAGTATTCATATAAAGTCTATTGAAGTATGTGTTAGACTTTTGATGCAAAAATATTTTGTTGAAGTTTTCACTAAAGATGGAGTGATAATCATAAATGTTTACAACGGTTGTGTGATTCATATTAGCAATAGAAAATCTGAAGTTGATTTATATTATTTGAATATGATTGATTGTTCCAAAAAGAATGTAGTGTTCAAGATGTGGATATGAGGAATGTAACCTTCAGATAGAACATAAAACACTCTCGACCTATTTTATTTTGCTCTGACCACTAGGAGATGGCTGAAGAAGGGTTGTGAGAAGTACTTGGCATACATAATGAATTCCAAAAAGGAAAATAGAAAGAAATCTTAGTAATGAAAGAATATTCTAAAGTAATTCTTAATGAGTTGCCTAGGTTGCATCCCAGTAGAGAGATTAAATTCTCTATTGATATGATACCAGGATCATCACATATATTTAATAGCACACTGCAGAATAACATTAGCTAAATTGAGAGAGTTAAATGTACCATTTTAAGAATTTTTGGATAAACAATTTATCATACTTAATGTATTTGGGTAAGCCCATGCGTTGTTCGTGAAAGAGAAAGATGGAACGATAGGAGGATGTATAGACTACAGATAGTTGGAATAAGAACATATATGTTTTACCCAAGATAAATGAATTGTTTGAGCAGTTGCAAGGAGTGAGTGTTTTCTAAGATAAATATGAGATTAGATTATCACCAATTGAAGATAGAGAAGAGAGGTGTGCCTAAGATTTGTTTTTATGACATATTATGGTCATAAGTTTCTTGTGATGATATTTGAATTGAATAATATTTCAGAAACATTCATGGACTCGATGAATAAAAGGTTTGAACTATTTCTTGATAATCTTGTAGTTGTGTTTATTGATACCATCTTGGTATATTTTAATACTATGGAAGAACAGACAAAACATTTAGAAATTATGTGGGAGACTTTGAGAAGAAAGAGATGGTATGATATAAGTTCTCTAAGTGTGAGTGTTGACGGAAAGAAGTAACTTTCTTGGAACATGTAATGTCGGGAATGGCATAACAGATGATCTGTAAAAAGTAGAGGCAATGTTAAGTTGTGAAAGACCAACTAATATGACTAAGATTAGAATCTTCTTGGGATAGCTGGTTATTATAGAAGATCCTTTCAGAATTATTGTTTTAGTGATACGGTTGAATAGATTGACCAGGAAAAAATGTGAGATTTGTATGGTAAGGAAACTATGAGAAAAAAAAAAAATCCAATTTCTAAAGGAGAAATTAAATTCAGCTCCAATATTGGTGTTTCCTTCTTGTGATAAAGGATTTGTGGTGTATAGTGATATGTCACATAAATGTTTGAGATATGTGTATCATAGGAAAGTTGTGAACCATACTTCTAGGCAATTGAAGATTCATGATAGAAATTACCCTACTCATGACTTAGAATTGGCGGCTATAGTGTTTACTTTAAAAAGATTGGAGACATCATCTGTATGGAGTCACTTGTAAGATATTCATGGGTTATAAGAGTTGGACATACTTATCTACCCAGAGAGAGTTGAATTTGAGGCAAAGATGGTGGATGGAGTTGATTAATAACTATGATTGCACAATTCATTATCATCTAAAAATGCGAAAGTGATAGCTGATGTATTGAGTAGAAAATTCTACAAGAAGGTTAACTGCTATGGGGATTCTGATGTGAAATTGATGATAGATTTAAAAGAGATAAGAATAAAGTTGAATATCAGTGATAGAGGATTTATGTTAACAAATATGGTTGTACAATTGTCCATAGTAAAATGTTTTAGAGAGGCAAGATAGAGATAAAGAGATAGAAAAAGATTAAGCATTGAGTGCTTACTAGAAAGCATTTTGAGTTCAAAATCTGAAATGAAGGTAGTTTGGTGTTCGTACATGGATGGAGTTCCCAATAATGTAAAATTGAAAAAGAAGATAGTGAGAAAGGTACATAATGATGTAGATTCGATGCAATCAAGTAACAATAGGAAATATAGAGGATTGAGACAGAAATTCTGATGGTCAAGATTGAAGAGGGATGTAGCTTACATGCCATTGATTGAAGTTGTTTATAAAAATCAGTATCAAATTTGTATTGGGATGACACCCATTGAGACATTGTATGATAGGAGGTGTAGAACTCCTATATGTTGGGAAGAAATGGAAGAGAAAAACATATATGATCTATCTATTATTAAGCTAACAATAGAGATGATCAAATTTGTTAGAGAGAACCGTAAAGCGGCCTAAAGTAGACCTCTTGAGTCTCAAGTAGGTGATTGGGTGTATTGAAAAATATCTCAATGAAAAGGTGTATTGAGATTTTAACAGAAAAGAAAAGTTGAATCCGAAGTATGTAGGACCCAATGAGGTTGTTGAGAAAGTTGGATTAATTGTGAGTAACTTGAATTTGCCTCCAGAATTAAAACATTTATATAATATATTTCATGTTTCACTTTTAAGAAAGTGTTTACATGATATTTGGAGCTAAGTTATAGAAATTCAGAAAGATTGGACCTATATTCAAGTACTAGTGAGAATTTTGAACAAAGAGAGTAAGTCTTGTATAAAAGAATAATTTCACTAGTGTAAAGTTCGGTGGTGGAATAAAGATATTGAAGAGATTTCGTGAAAACGTAAGACAAGTATAAAAAAGTATTATTTATATTTGTTTCCGAGCAAAGTAAGAAAATTTCGAGGACGAAATTTTTGTAAGGAGGGTAGAATTGTAATACCCATATTTTTAAAGTAAGGATAAATAAGTAATTGAATAAATATGTCATGAAATTTAAAATAAAGTCTATATGCAAAGTTTATTAGTATTTGACTAAAAAAAAAAAATCGATGAACAGTAACAACGTGGCAGCAGGTGCTGCACCTGCTGCCAGGTCTAATGTGATTATGCCAAGTTAAAGTAATACTTTCCCAAATTTAATGGATGATGGCCAAGTGTAAAGCATAAAGAGAAAGAAATCATTTTGTTTTGCAAAGACAATAATTTTGTCTTGCAAGTGTCCAATTTATAGAATAATTTAAAGAATGTGATTGTTGACTTGGCAAGCAAAGTTGCAGGAGGAAGCTTGATATCAATTTCCTATATATATGAGAACTGGCGAATTCGTAGGGAATGATAAAAATTGAGTTTCCTTTCCATTTTTTCTCTAAAAACTTGGGAGTTCAAAGAAAAATTGGAAGACCAAAATTTTGAAGGGATTTTCGGGAATATTTTGTTTTACAAAGAATTACGAGAAGATATCAGAATAGCAGAAGGTGTTAACTATCTACAACGGGAGAAATTTTTTGAGAAGATCGGGAAAGACGAGAAGGTGACCCACAGATAGCTTTAAGTGCTACGGGGTGAGTTGGATTTACTTTAAGTAGTCTAAATGAAAAATCGATTATTTGGTGATAATATTAATTTTAATTATTTAAGTATGCTTGGGTGATAGATGAAAAATTGATTTATGGGTATGATAGGAAATTTGGACAGGTAGAAATATTTCTCGGTGAGAAATGATATTTTTTTTGGAAATTATAAGTTTATTTGAGAAAAAAAGCAATAAATAAATTATTGATGAGATATTTTGATGTTTTAATACGAGTTATGATGAGATGAATTTTAGTAGACCTTGAAAAAATTTTGGTGGATGATTTGAGGTGAATATTAGTGGATCTTGACAAAAATTTGTGGATGATTTGAGATGAAATTTAGTGGATCTTGGCAGACTTTAATAGATTATTTGATGTGATTTGGGAATAGAAGAATTTAGTGGAATTTTTATAATTTGATAAAAATCTGGATGTTTGGATGTAAGAAATTTTTTTAAAGAAACTTTGTTATATAAAATTTGTGAATAATTAGGATAGCCAAATTAAGTGGTTTGAATCTTTATTTTGTTTTTATATTACTATTTATATTACTGTTTCATATCATTGTTCATGCACATATGCATTTAATAATATAACCGAAAGAATCGGGAAGACAACCGGTCTAATGAAATAACCGTGATAGCCGGTATATGCTGGGATGAAAAGTGAAAACCGTGACAGCCGGTATATGCTGGGATGAAAAGTGAAAACCGTTACAGCTGGTATATGCTGGAATTAACCGGGAAGGTAGCCGGTCTGATGAGAATAAAAGAACCGGGAGGGCAGCCGGTCTAAGATAATAATAACCTGTCGACTGGTGGGAAGACGTTCCCATCATAATCATTCATGCATCTACATCTGTTTTAATTATCGTTGCATTATTTGAAATGCTGAAAAATGGTATATTAATTGTGAATTAAATTATAGATGGCTGGGTCTCATAAAAAGAGACAGCTATAATGATGAGATTTTTGAGATGCTGAGATGTGGTATATTAATTGTGAATTAAATTATAGATGACTGAGTCTCATAAAAAGAGACAGCTATAATGATGAGATTTTTGAGATGCTGAGATGTGATATTTTTGTGAATTTCACTATAGAAGGTTGAGTTTCATAGAAAGAGACAGTAGGGTGATAAGACTTACCTAAATGATGGACTTTTTTATATGAATCTCATTACGAGGTAATTAGGAGATAATTGATAGTCTTAAGGTGAACCAATGATTGAGAAGAAGATATTGATAGTAGAAAGTTGTCATCAGGTTATGTGAAAAAATAAAAGATTAAATATTAAAGGATTATTTATGAAATTTGGAATACTTTTAGTAAATTTAATTCACTGAGCTTGTGAAATTCACTCCTCATTGTACAATGATTTTCAGGTAGCAGGCTTGGCAAATAGTTTGGTGAGTTGAGATTCAGAAGAAATCACTTTCTGTAAGCCGCGTACGTGTCATTATTCTCAGACTAATGTGAAAATAAAAATGAAAAATTTATTTGTAAATCTTCATGCATTTTACAGATTGATGTAAAGTTCTTTTGGTGATATTTTTGTTGTTGCATATATATGTCGTGCTGGGATTTTCAAAATGTGACGATACTGTCTCGGGAGTGGCCAACCCGGGATGGGTTGTTACACTAGTGTTGTACCAGAATTCAGCCTAAGGTAAGAAGTTTGTCCATAACTTAGGTTTCTCTTGTACAAATGCTCTTAAGTACTATTCCAAACACATGCTAAGGACCTCAGTTTGGCCATCAGATTCTGGATGATAGGAGGATCTCAATCTAAGGGTAGTACCACTAAGAAGAAATAATTGCTTCTAGAATTTACTCAGAAAAAATGGAATCTCTATCAAAGGCTATAGACTTTAGGAATCTATGGTGTTTGATTACTAGCTTAGTGAACAATTGGGCCATAGTTATTACAGTGAAGTTGGTATGTAATGCTCCAAAGTGGGCTGCCTTGCATAACCTATCAATGACTACCATTATAACAGTGCATCCTTTGGATAATGGAAGTCCAACAATGAAATCCATGGTGACATCCTCCCATATTTGATATGGCACAGGTAAAGGTTGTAACAATCTTACAACCTTTGTAGTGGGGTACTTTATGTATTGACAAATAAGAAAACTTTTCATTAAGCTTTGGACTTCCTCAAGTATGTTCTTAGTATACCAGAATGTCCTCCCATGGCTGATGAATGGAATTTAGTCTTATGAATATTCTTTAACTTAGAATTTGATCCTATTATGAGTTTACCTTTATCGTGAAGCAATCCGTTCTTGATTGTATAATATGAATATAGGGGTGAACCAGTTAGAAGGGCATGGTGTATAGCTATCAATTCAGGACCAGTATCATTCTCATTCTTTAATTGTGTAATAACATCAAAGTGAGGCTGAAAACAAACATCAATACTCCTTCAATATTTCTGTTCACTGTATCAAATGTGACTGTATTGGATTTTGGAAGTCTGGAAAGGGCATTAGCTACTTCATTTTCCTTACTAGGTCTATATACAATTATATAATCAAAACTAAGCCACTTGCTTAAGTAGTAATGTTGTTCAAGTGTTTGTGATCTGTTTTGGACTTCTGTGATATATTTTGATGATGAACTTCCTTCCAAGGAGATACTATCTCATTTTCATTTATGCTTTAGTTATTGCATATAGTTCGTTGACATAAGTAGATGCTAACTTCATTCTTAGTCCCAATTTTTTTGTTGAAGAAAGCTAATGGATGTCCTTCTTGAGTCAATACAGCCCCAATACTCACATTAGAGGCATCTGTCTCTACTTCAAAGGTCTTAGTGAAATCTGGTAAGGCTAAGACAGGCATTTGTGTCATGGATATCTTCAGTGTGGTAAAGGAGTTTTGAGCATCAACATTCCAATGGAAAGCTTTCTTTTTTAAAAGGTTAGTTAATAGGGTAGTCATGGTAGCATAGTGTTTTACAAATTTCCTATCATAGCTAGTTAGGCCTAAAAAGTCTCTCAATTGCTTGATATTTGCTGGGACTGGCTAGTTTAGCATGGATTGAATCTTCTTCTAATCAGGTTGGACACCATAATCTTTAAACCTAAGCACTTAATAGTTTCTTTACAAAAGTCACATTTTCTCATCTTGACATATAGCTAGTGGTTAGCTAAACACTACAAGACTTGTCTTAGATGGTTCTCTTGGTCTTCTACAAAAGCATTTTTAACCAGGATGTCATCAAAGAAGACTATAAAAAAAGGCTTAAAATAGGTTTAAAGATTATGTTCATAGTGGCTTGAAAGGTAGATATTGCATTGGTAAGGCGAAATAGCATAACCAGATATTTATAATGCCCTTCATATGTCCTGAATGTTGTTTTAGGAACATCTGTTTTATGGACTCTTATTTGATGATAACCAACCCTCATATCCAATTTAAAGAACACCTTGGCTCCATGTAACTCATCTAGTAATTCATCAATTGTACGAATGGGAAACCTGTCTTTATAGTTACTACATTGAGAGCCCTGTAGTCAATGCAATATATTTATGATCCATATTTGTTCTTCACTAGTATAACTAGAGAGGAAAATGGACTTTGACTATTTATGATGATTCTATTCAATAGTATTTCCTTAACAAGTTTTTTATTTCACTTTTTTGAAAGTGTGGATACTTGTAAGGTTTAACATTTATAGGTTTGCTACTAGGTAATAGATGGATTTGGTGATTGAGTGGTCTAGAAGGGGGTAACCATGAGGGTTCCTGAAAAACCACTTGAAACTCTTAGAGCAGGTCTATAACTATAGAGGGAATAACACTTAATTCTTGGTGATGATCCTATTCTTCAATCTTTAAGTGATAATTGGAGACAGTGCCTTCATATGCTGCCAGTTTCCTTAATTGATTAGGAGATAATAGTGTATGATTGTAATGCATCCTGGGTTGGGCACACCCGAGACGGTATCGTCACGTTTTGAAATCCCAACACGACACATGTATGGAACAATATAAAAATGCACATCAACTGAATGTGTGTGTGTGTGTACACACACACACATACACATACATCAATCCTCAACCCTCAACAGGGGAGTTATATCATTAAAATTTCAACTGAAATAATAAATACAACATATGATGCATGGATATTTACAATTTTTAGTTTCTTCTATTAGTCTGAGGATGTGGATCACATGGCTTACAGAAAATGATTCAGTTTGAATCTCAGCTCACAATTCTATCTCTTCTGCCCGCTACCTGAAATCATTTAACAATAAGGAGTGAGCTTCACAAGCTCAATGAAGTAGATTTACTAGAAGTATTCGATTATATACTTCCAGTCACATCTTATAATTCAATCATTTCTAATTCACCAATATTAATCATCTATTTATTCACATATAATAATTCAATATTTCAAATAGTCTTCCCATATTAATTCATCTATTATCTCATATAAATCAATAATAACATCCTATTATAATTTCAACCATTTATTAACCTCATATTAAATTAATCATCAAACATATCAATTTTTCTTCTCATATATTTAATCATCTTGAGATTTTCAATTTAACATCATTATTTACTTTGTTATGAGGTTCACAGCATATAATCAATTAAACAAATCAATTTTTATCATATCATACTGTCATATTTCTTTCTCATCATATATATCTATTTGTGAGACTCATTTGTCTATCAATCATATCACAATCAAGACTGATGCTTTAGCATCTCAATCAATAATTAAAACAAATGCAATGCATGAATTTAAATTATCTTTCTTTATTTCTTATAAGATTATTTCATATTATCATCTCGGAACGTTTTCCCACATGTTGACATGTTTCAGCTAGGCCGCCTGCCTTCCTGGTTCTTTCATTTTCAATTAGACTGACTACCTTCCCGGTTCTTTTATTTTCAGCTAAATCGGTTGCCTTTCTGGTTCTTTTATTTTTAGCTAGATCGGCTGCCTTCTCGATTATTTTATTTTCAGCTAGACTGGCTGCCTTCCCGGTTCTTTTATTTTCAGCTAGACCAGCTGCCTTTTTAGTCTTTTATTTTATGCATATGAGCAATAATATGAAAACAAACATACCAACTGCCTTCCTGGTCTTTTATTTTATGCATATGAGCAATAATGTGAAAACAAGCATACATTCAAGCATTTAATTTAGTTATCTTGCTCTTTCTCAAAATTATTATTTTTTATCATATTTATTAAATTATCTCTTCATATATCATATAAATTTTCAATCATAATTTCAGAAGTTTCACATAACTTCTCAGCATAATTTTCATTAACCCATCTTTTTTAAAATATAAATTCTTATATAATTAATATTCAACATATTTTCAAATTCTAAATCAATAAATCAATCAATTTTCATATATAATAGAAAATACATCGTCAAATCATTATAATTCAAAAATTTATTCAAATATCATAATTTCATATTTTTATTGGTTTCGATTACTAAAAGTAAATCTAACTCACCACGTAACACTTAAAACTACCCGTGGATCACCTCCTTGCTTTTCCTGCTTTTTTCAACAATTTCTTGAGATTGCTGGTCACCAACACCTCAAATATGATGATATCTTGCTATTGTAATTTGGATAACTGTACTATCTCTAATATTGGAGAAATTTTCTTTATAACTTCTTGCTAAGAAATTTGAATTGAAGAAAGAAGAAAATCAAACGGGATTTAGTAAGAAAAATAGAAATAGAAATAAAATAAAAAAACCAAATCTTTATACAATTACTACCCCCCACCCCGCCCCCCACTGTTCAGCACCCTTTTCCCCATATTTGTGTCTTGCACTTTGCATACAAGGTGGAGGGTACACTTGGGTGTCCAGGTGTTGGCCTTTTCTTTTTCTTCTTGACCCCAAACAAACAAGCATTTTTTTTTTCAAAAGAATTATTTTATTCAATAATAAATCTTTCATATATATATATATATATATTATTTTAATTCCATGTAATATCTATCAAATTACTTCTTTACCCTTACTTTAAGAAGAGAGGTATTACAACGATGTAAGTAAGATTCTTCTTGTAGGTGTACCTTCTATCCTTGGTTAAGATGGATGAGGGAGCTGTAGACCATTGAGATTTGAAAATTTGTTTGATATCACTGTATTTGCATTCCTACAATCTTGCAATAGCCATATTTTGTATCATAGAGTAGGGTTGAGCAATCAAAAGTTTCCTCTTCAACTCTAGTTTGAGGCCGCAATGAAAAGGCTGACCAAAGATTCATATAATCCCTATACTTTGGTATCAAATACTTCAAATTGAACCTGATAGTTAGCAACAATGGTGGTTTGTTGTAATTTGGCCAATGCACCACTTGGATCTTCATAAATGGAAGGTCAAAACCTTAACATCATTGGTTCAAGAAAAGAAGGCCAAGACTGAACTAATCCTCCTATATACATCCACTGATACCAAGCTAAAGTTGATATTTCCATCTGGGAAGAAGAGATGATGATCTTTGATCAGAAGGGGTATTATGATACTTAGAGAGAACTATTCAACTTTAAACACCCACCCTTACACATCTAAACCATCAAATCTTGGAAAGTCCAATATGAAATTTTGAGAAGTTGAACAAGTAGATACACTTTCTTGCATTTAGGAGTGATCCAGACCATCATGGCCTAACTAAGATGGAATTTGCTACTGGCTTTGAAAGTTATTATGATTATGAAGATTGTCCAATCTTTTCTCAATTGAAACCATAAATTTTTTCAAGATTTGATTGAGCTCAAGAAATTTTTGTTCTATACTTTTCTTGATTCCAGAAAACTTTTTATGTTGAGTTGTTTGAAAATTCCGGAGAGACTTGGCCTTTTCATCCAACTTATTGATTCTCATACTTTTAGCCATTAGAACTAATGTAGTTTCTAGGAATAAATCACAAAAATGGTGGAGGCAAAAAGTAGAGGAAATTGAAGCAATGAATTTTCGAGAGAGATGAGAGGAATTATAAGAGTAAGAATGATGATCTTGATTCAAGAAATTAAAAAGTGTTCGAGAATCTGATACAATGAAAGCACCAATATTAGGAGATGGATTAAGAAGGAAGAGTAGAGTATCACTATTTTGAGCAAGTGATAAGTTCTTAAGGGGTTTCTTTATGAAACGCCTCTGAAAGTTCTTATTCAATGCTTCCTTTATTTAGTTACATGGCATTTATATCCTACGCAGTCCTCAATCTAGTTAGTTAAGGTAGTTATAGTTGATAACAGCTAACTAACAGACTTAGTAACTAACTAACAACTTCTTAACTACTTTATACTAATCTCTCAGCTAATTTAAGCTTATAAAGAATATAGTATTTAGTTTTGAGAGGTGTCTTCCTTGCTCGCATGCTTCTTTTAACCTTTGGAACTATTTTGCTATCCACCTCCTCTACCTCTGTTGGTTTTCTTGTGCTTTCTTCTTCCAAGCCTTCCTTTCTTGGCACCATTTCCTTCTATCTTGCTGTATCAATTTTTGAGTGCTCAAATAATAGTAATGTATGCAGACTTTGATCATTTTCGTAGAGTCAGTTGGTAGAGATGGCAAACATGATCAAAATGAAGATAGGTAGCACAATTAGAATGGGAGAGCAGTCGGTAATCCCTAAGGAAAATGTGGTAGTGCTACTGATCGCTGATGAAGAGGGTGAAGATTATTGGGTTAGGCAACTGAAATAAATGAGATAAGCTTTGAACCACAACTATAAAGTGTGATTAATGCTAATTGTGGGAAATCTCTTGGGGATACTAAAATTAGTAAATAAATTTCTCTTAATACACTACCCATGTATAACACTGGCAACCTCTCTTGTAGGTTGAAAGCTCTGTGTCCACCAAAAACCATATGGTAATTTATTTATCTGTAATCTCTTTTTTCACACTGCGTGCATAATACTAATAAATCCATAATTTTCTACCATTTAGGTTATACATATTACTGGGATCTCATTCTCATAGACTGGTTAAATTACACTACTTAAAAAATTAATATAAATAAATTTTATCATAAAATAAGAATATATTTTGATGGTAGTTATGATTTGGTGTTGGTTGATGATTCATTATCTTTTGTTGTTGGTATCAATTTATGTTTGAATGGTGATAATTCAATAAGAGTTATATATATATATATATATATATATATATATATATATATATATACACACACACACACATACACACACAATTTAAAAGATATTTATTAGAAAAATACCGTTAAATCTGAAACAATGCACCGATCATTCGAACAACTTAGACAAAACGTTATTCGACGTGAAATTCACAACCTTACTATCCATTATTTTTTTCTTCAAACAATTTATTCTTTTGTTTATTTTTTAAAAATAATTTAGCATTACGTGCACACTTCCATTTGTCATTAGGTTAAAAAGAAACATTGATACACTTAACAAACATGAATGACTTAATTGATTCCATTGGTGTTATTGACAAAATTGATACACAGTGCCATTTTGTCAATATATAAGCATATAGTAACATAACACATTTCTATACAAGTATTTTAAAAGTTAAAAGTTGTTGATGCCAAAAAGTAAAGGGTAGCCTTGTAAACTGGTCTTGGATTAATGAAGAGAGAAGTTTGTTGTTGGCCTCGTTCCTATGATTATTCCAGTGTGGTACACGAACCCCTACAAGGAAAACTATCAGGAGTTGGATTCTCAAGGAAGGACCTTCGAATGGCTAAGTCAATAGGCATATCAAAATGAATTAAAAAGAAGGGCTTAGAGAAATACCAAAGTGGTAAAGAGGGAGAGAGAAAGTTGAAGGATTCTTTATGCATGCATTTAATGGAGCTCTCATTGGTTATTAGAGTTTGAATCCCTTTATAAAGGCACTAGAAATCTTCTTTCTAAGGTCTCGAGGTGGACCCTAGTAGGGATATGATTTCTATGCCTTGAGCTTTGTGAGACGTGACCTTTGCAGACTAATGAATAAATATTCAGACTCTTCGGGCGGTGATTTCATCATTGTGTACTTGGGAGGTCATGCAGCTTAGAGTGGCTGGTCATCAATGTGTGTTCATGTGTCTGGTGTCTGGATCTTATTATACCTATTATTTTTGTTTATATCATATGCTCTTCACTCATTTAAAATCTTAGAGAGTTTTCTAAGGGATTAGAATTCTTTTTATGCCTTCCTTGTTATTCTCGGTTTGACTGTGCATCTCGATGTAAGCTTTGACGGGTTTCTGTAGAGTTGAGTGGAATTGTGTGGCTATGTAAGCCTTTGCTTTATTAAAACTAATATTTCTCTTTTTTGGCCCCTTAATTTATATTTTTTAGCTTAAGAATTTGTTACTTTGAGTCGTTTTTTGTTGTTTTATAGATTTACAAGCACTTGGAAAGAGTTTCACTAAATTGCCAGAATTACCTGTACAGATCAGTCATCTTTGCAGATTAAACTGTATTGATTCAGGAAGAAATAGGAGATGAGCAATATATACTTGGAAAGATCCGGATGTCTATTTTCTAAAGAATTTATGGTTCGTAAATATGATTTTTCTAGAGAAAGTTATGGCAGTTTTAGTAGACAAAGGTCAAGATGTGCGTGATTTCAGCGTGGCAGAAGTGATTTTTGCGGATTTAAACTGTAATGATTCAGGAAGAACCAAGAGATGAGCCATATATGCTTGGAAAGATCCAGATGTCTATTTTTTGAGGAATTTTACGGCTCATAAATATGATTTTTCTAGAGAAAGTTATGGCCATTTTAGTAGACAAAGGTCAGGCTGCACGGGATTTCAGCATGGGCAAAAGTTTTAAAGGGATGTGAAGGCTTAAATCCTACATCTCACATCGGTTGGAAACACATTCTATATCCACACATCCCACATCGAATTGGAAACACATTGCACCTATGGAGTTCCCCTATAAAAGCCCCATTTCACTTCATCAAAAGGTGTGCAATTTGGAGGACTTTTGCTAGCATTCTGGTGGATCTCGAAGGATTTGCTACCAAGAGAGGAAGTATCGCATGACAGCTACGAGTGGAAACTCTCTATCTATGCATTGTTAGTTTTAATTTCTTTTAAGTTTTAAAGTTTAAATGTTTAGCACTGTAATTGTGAAAATTATGTTCATAATTATGCGAGGCTAAAATCTTCATCTAAGGTTGAAGATGAAGCCTCACCATTGTTTAGCATTATATTTTCAGATATATTCGTACAATTCTGATATTTTTAGTATAAATGTTCTATTTCAATTGTTTGAGTAAACTCTTATGATTGATTGTTTTAAATTGTTAAATTGGATATTCCTTGTGTTTCATCTGCCGGATACGGCGGATTATTCAAATTATATTGGATATCCATTGTGATTTGTGAATTAAATGGATACATTGGATGGTTTTGGTTTAGTTTGGGTGTGATTTGTATAATGGTGGATTCATGGAATGATTTGATAGATTATTTTTATATAGAACATGAAGATATATGCTTTACTTTGGTGGGGTGGATTCAGAAAACCTTAGTGTTTTTATCAGTTGTTTTTAAATCATTTTAGTTTAGTTTATATTTCTTTGCAAGATACAATCTAAAATTCGAAACTTGGTTAAAATAGGGTTAGTTTAGATAAAAATGTTTTTTCACAATGCAATTCCCTGTGGATTTGACCTCGCACTTGCATAACACTATATTGCAAACAACTCATGCGCTTGCGAGGAATTTAAAACTCACAACAAGTTTTTGAAGCCGTTGCCGGGGAGTTGTTTGGTTTGTGAAAATTAAATTTTTGTCTGAATTGATTTTATTTTTATACTAGTTTAGTTAGCATTTTTTGTTTCAGTTTTCTTTTTGCAATTTTATTTTAGTTTATTTGTTTCTATTTGCAATTGCCCATAAAAAATTAAAAATTAAAAAAATATGGATGAATCTAGCGCCGGTTTCATAGTCTTTAGAGGACACCCTCAAATATTTCATGAAGATGACCAGCTAGTCCATCAATGCAGCCAATACATTCAATGTTGATAGTTGTTCCACCTATGCTAGCTCTATGTATTTAGCACAAAATTATCCTTCAATGCCAGCTTTTTTCGAATATCCCATGGAACAAATGAATGCTTTCAATGACTATCGGTGGCAATCAAATGGATCTTACTCTGAGACGTACAATCCAAGGTGGTGGAACCACCCTAATTTTTCATGGAAGCAGAACCAACTGATGAATCAGGGAGGAGCCCCTCATCATGCTCACAATCAATACCCTCCCAGATTTCCTCCACCAGTTCCAAGTTATGGCCACTCAGCCCATCCAACACCATCACCCGCTTACTAAGCTCCCACTCAAGCGCCAGTGTCGGTTTCACAGTCATTGGAGGACACTCTCAAGGATTTCATGAAGATGACCGGCCACTCCATCAGTGAAGTAAGGAGTGCACAAATAGTAAACACACAAGTGATTGCCAAGCTAGAAAGTCAAATGGATCAAATAACAAGTCATGTGGGTGAATGAGAGAAGGGAAAGTTCCCTAGTCAACTTGTGCCCAGCCCGAAAGAACAATTTGAGGTGGGAAATTCATCGACTCCTATGCACGGATAGGAACAAGTGCAATCGATTACCACATTAAGGTCTGGATATGAGTGGACAATCAAGTGGAAGAGAACCTTGCTATATAGCAAGGGCAAGAAACTGGCAACAATGAGAAGAGAGATGTTAAGCCATCTACAGCCACACCTATTAATAAGGATCTTCCTGGGTCGTTTGTACCTAAAGCACCTTACTCTGAGAGATTACAAGCACTTAAGAATGGAGGGCAGTCTGAGGACATCGTGGAGGCATGCTTTGCTCAGTTTAGAGAGGATTTGGATTTGGATAAGCTACTTGAGAAAGGAAATGCTATCTTGGAGTCTGCTCTTCGGGAGAGCAGTAAGACGGAGGAGATTGTGGGTGAATCAAGCATTGAGGATCCCCTGGAGGCATGCTTTGCTAAGTTTGGAGAGGATTTGGATTTGGATAAGTTGCTTGAGCAAGCAAATGCTACTTTGGAGTCTGCTCTTCAGAAGAGCAGTGAGATGGAGGAGACCACAACACTTGAACCTCCCAAAAAAGAACTTAAGCCTTTACCGGACAATCTTAAGTATAAGTTCCTAGGTTCAACAGATTCTTTGGCTATGACTATAGCTTTATTTTTTGTTGATGCTCAAGAGGAAAAATACTGGACGTTTTAAGAGAGCACAATGAAGTTATCAGCTGGACTATTGAGGATATCAAGGGGATCAGCCCCTCGATGGTGATGCACAAGATACATTTGGAGGAGAATGCCAAGCCATCGAGGGAGCCACAGAGGAGGCTCAATCTGGCTATACAAGAGGTTGTGAGGGCTGAAATGATAAAGTTGTTGAATGCTGGATTCTACAGGCAATTTTTCCAAAATTTCAGCAAGATCGCCAGGCCCCTGTGCAATTTGTGAGTATGGCTGAAGACGTTAAACTTAGCGTTCGTGGGAGCCACCCCACAACATATCTTTTTTGTTTTTTTTTTATTATTTTACCTATTTCTTATTATTGTTTGTTTCTAGTGTTTCTTTGGTTTTCCAGTCTTTATTTTTCAGAGACAACACGTACTCCAGTTCAAGTTTGGGGGTATGCTATGAGCCATGCCAGTCCAGTTAGTTTTCCATCTCCCAGGTCAGCTCTTTCCATAATATTCACACATTGGGGACAATGTGTAATTTAAGTTTGGGGGTATAGAAGACACATTACACACACTTTGTCCTAATTTGTTGTTGTTTTTTCTTCATTTTAAAGAAAAGATAAATGCATCTCATGTTATTTTGAAATTTTGGTTGATCTAAACAATTTCTGTGGTGTGATGTCATTGGTGAGCTCTAAATTTTGAACACATGATATGATAATAAAGTTTTAAAATTTAGTTACTTACTTTAGGCATTTGAGAATTCACATGTTTGATCTAATCTGACACGAGCACATAATTGTGTGATGTATGACACGTGATTTTAATGTGTATGTGTCTATGACTTAGCTAACTGGATGATTTGTTGGATAAACACTTTGACATAAATATATATATTTATAATGATCATCAATAAACTTTCCACTGAGTAACTAGACCTCTTACCTCAGTAAGCAGTGAGTGTTCACGTCAAAAAGGTGGGAAGTTTGCTTGGTAGCAGTAAGGTCAGTTTAGTTTCGTGGCCTTTTTGACTCGAGTTAGTAAGTCCTTAGGGGTGTCTTTAGACCTAACACCCTAAAACCATCTGGTTTGGGAGTCATTGACTCAACACTCACTATATGGGTCAATTAGAAAGCTTAAAGGAACTAAACAAAGCAGAGCTTTATAATAAAAAAAATAAATAAATAAATAAAATATGCCATTTTTGTTCATTCAGATGGGAAATTCGGTGAATCTTGAGATATGGAGACATTACATATTGGAGTTATTTGGAAGCTTCATTTTTATATGCTAATTCACTTTACACTGAGTCAGACTTGTGATGCCTTAGCCTACCTTTTGTAAGTAATTAGATTTTAACATTTCTATTCATTGCGAATATGGGTTTATCTTTTTAAGCTTGCTCATGAATGAATATCATGGTTTTGTGTGCTACTTAAATTTTTGGATACCATAAGTGATGAACTTATCTTTATGCTCTTTGTTTTTCATTTAGTTTTTATTTTGTTTTGCTAAGGGATTAGCAAAATGTAAATTTGGCGGTATTTGACGAGTGCTCTTTAATTTACATTTGTTAGCTTAGGAATTTGTTACTTTGAGTTGTTTTTTTGTTGTTTTACAGGTTTACAAGCACTTGGAAAGGAGTTTCACTAAATTGCTAGAATTGCTTATACAGATCAGTCATCTTTGCGGATTAAACTGTATTGATTCAGGAAGAACCAGAAAATGAGCAATATATGCTTGGAAATATCCGGATATATATTTTCTGGGGAATTTTACGGTTTGTAAATATGATTTTTCTAGAGAAAGTTATGGCAGTTTTAGTAGACAAAGGTCAAGCTGTGTGTGATTTCAGCGTGCCAAGAGTGATTTTTGCGGATTTAAACTGTAATGATTCAGGAAGAACAAAGAGGTGAGCCATATATGCTAAGAAAGATCCGGATGTCTATTTTCTGGGGAATTTCATGACTTGTAAATGTGATTTTTCTAGAGAAAGTTATGGCTGTTTTAGTAGACAAAGGTCAAGTTATGTGGGATTTCGGCGTGGGCAGAAGTTTTGAAGGGCATGTGAAGGCTTAAATCCCATATCCCACATCGGTTGGAAACACATTCTATATCCACACATCCCATATTAGATTGGAAACACAATGCACTTATAGAGTTTCCCTATAAAAGCCCATTTCACTTCATCAAAAGATGTGCAAATCTGGAGGACTTCTGCTAGCATTCTGGTGGATCTCGAAGGCTTTGCTACCAAGAGAGGAAGTACCGCACGACAGCTGCGAGTGGAATCTCTCTATCCATGTATTGTTAGTTTTAATTTATTTTAAATTTTAAATTTTAAATGTTTAGTACTGTAATTGTGAAAATTATGTTCATAATTATGCAAGACTAAAATCTTCATCTAAGGTTGAAGATGAAGCCTCGCCATTGTTTAGTATTATATTTTCAGATATGTTCGTACAATTATGTTATTTTTAGTATAAATGTTCTATTTCAATTGTTTGAGTAAACTCTTATGATTGATTGTTTTAAATTGTTAAATTGGATATTCCTTGTGTTTCATCTGCCGGATACGGTGGATTATTCAAATTAGATTGGATATCCATTGTGATTTGTAAATTAAATGGATACGTTGGATGGTTTTAGTTTAGTTCGGGTATTCATCGTGATTTGTATAATGGTGGATTCATGGAATGATTTGATAGAATATTTTTATATAGAACATGAAGATATATGCTTTACTTTGGTGGGGTGGATTTAGAAAACCTTAGTGTTTTTATCAGTTGTTTTTAAATCAATTTAGTTTAGTTTATATTTCTTTGCAAGATATAATCCAAAGTTCAAAACTAGGTTAAAATAGGGTTAGTTTAGATAAAAATATATTTTCACAATGCAATTCCCTATGGATCCGACCTCGCACTTACATAACACTATATTGCAAACGACTCGTGCTCTTGCGAGTAATTTAAAACTCAAAAAAGATGGCAATTAAGGAAATAAAAAACCTTAACATTCTTGAAAAAGAAACTCTTCTTAGCTTTCTATTGACCTATGAGAAAGATAAAATGAGTGAAGATATAAGCAGTAAAGATCAAAGAAAAGGAAATCCACTGCTCTTAAAGCTACCACAAGCAAGAAAGTACAAGAAGAGGAAGCAAGAGTAGTGAAAAAGATAGAGAGCTGACTCCTATCACTAAGAGATTTCACAAGTTCTTGAAGAAGATCAAGAAGCCTTACACAAAGGATTTCTCAAAAAGGGAGCCTATGGTGTGTTTTGGCTGCAAGAAACCTAGGCACATCAAGGCAGACTGACCTATAACAAACAAGTCATACAAAAACTTCAAGAAGAAAGCCATGGTTGCTACAACATGCAGTGATGATGATGAGGACATCTCGGATGATGAAATCAACTATGAAGAGATCGCTAACCTTTACTTGATGGAAATCGATGACGAAAGTGAGGTAACTAGTTCTTCCCCTACTAATAATAATGATAGTAGTAATGAAGAATTAACTGAGGCAATAAAAGAAATAAAAGAAAATTCATTCAAAAAACATCGCTCTAAAAAAGAAAGTCGCATCCCTCTCTAAGGAGATGAAAGCTCTAAAAGAAGAAAAAGAAAAAAATTTCTTAAAGCTTGATAACTCATCACTTGACACCTTGAAAAATGAAAATAATGATTTGAAAAATAAAGTGATGGAGTTAAATAACACTATATCTAGGCTTATTCTTAGAAAAGAAAAACTAGATGAAGTGTTATCTTGCCAAAGAATGAGTGGAAAAAAATACGGGTTGGGTTATTCTCCATTAGGCAAACAAAAATCAAAAGGTACTTCCTTTGTGAAAGCAGCATATGTGGATGAACCCTCCACCTCTAAGGCCTCTCGCAATGTTGAAAATTTTCTTTAAAAAATGCTAGTAAGCCTAAGAATGAAAATTTTAATTCCAATGCAAAGAACTCAAATGCCTATGCTAGGAATAAAAATCTTAGAAATACTTATACACATAGCTCATCCTAGAAATACTAATACTAGGAATATATATTCAAGAAATGTACATGCTACTAATTCATATCCTAGAAATAAGTATCATGCATACCCTAGAGATAACATGTATGTTCAAAATTTCTATGCTATAAACATGTATCATAGTAATACTTATCCAAGGAATAATAGACATGCATACTAAAGACATCCTAGAAACTTCTGTAATTATCATCCTAGGATCATGCATCATCAATATGTCTATAATTATAGTGCATGTTATAATGTTAAGAAAGTATGTATCCCTAAAAGAGTTGTATTTTCTAATACTAACCTAAAAGGACCTAAGAAATTTTGGGTACCTAAGAGTGCTCTTGTATATCCTTGTATGATGTAGATATGTCTCCACATGAAAGAAAAAGGTGGCTATTGGCACCTTAATAGTGGATACTCGAAGCACATGACCGATGATCAAAGTGTGTTCAAACAGTTGACTCTAAAGGATGGCGGACATGTCACCATTGAAGATAACACAAAGATAAAGATCATTAGACATGCCAAAGTGGTTAAAAACTCTTCAACTATTGACCATGTCTTATATGTATAAAGCCGTAAGCCTAATTTACTTAATATTAGTCAATTCTATGACAAAAACACTAAATTAATATTTGAATCCTCTCATTGTCTTATTATAGACATCAAAAGTAACAAGAATAAATTTTTTGGCCAAAGAAATGATAATATTTATCTAGTTAATCTAAAAACTTTGCCTTCAAAAAATGAAAAATGTTTTTCAGCTTTTAGTGAAAACTAATGGCTATGACATAAAAGGCTTGGTTATGTAAACATGGATTTAACTAAAATTCTATCAAGAAAAGATTTAGTTCTTAGTCTTTCCAAAATCAAGTTTGAAAAATATAAAGTTTGTGACACTTGTCAAATTGGAAAACAAACAAGAGTTTCTTTTAAATCCAAAAAATGTGATTTCAACTTCTAAACCATTAGAGCTTTTGATGATTATTCAAGATATACCTTTGTTATTTTTATTGCTTATAAGGATGAAGCCTATAAAGGTATTGTAAACTTTTGCAAGAAGGTTCAAAATGAAAAAGAAACTTCTATTTCAAGTATTAAAAGTGATCATGGAAAAGAGTTTTAAAATTAGTTTTTGTTCAAAATTTTGCAATGAGAATAGAATTGATCACAACTTTTCAGCCCCTAGAACTCCTCAACAAAATGGTGTTGTTAAGAGGAAAAATAGAGTTCTAGAAGAATTTGCAAGAACTATGCTTTGTGAAAATAGTTTACCAAAATAATTTTGGGCAAAAGCCGTAAATACTTCTTGCTATGTTTTAAATAAAGTATTAATTAGGCCTGTGCTTGAAAAAAATCCATATGAGCTATAGAAGGTAGAAATCTTAATAACTCTTATTTTAGTGCTTTTGGTTACAAATGTTTCATCCTAAACAATAGTAAAACTAATTTAGGTAAATTTGAATCTAAGACTGATTAAGGGATATTAATAGGATATTCAGCCTTAGTAAAGCTTATAGAATCTTTAACAAATGAATTCTAGTGGATGAAGAATCCGTACATGTAGCCTTTGATGAATCTAATCCTATTAGTAGTAGAATAGTCTTTCTTGATGATGATACAGATTTTATCCTAATAGTGGATACTTCTGCTCCCATTGTTGCCCCTAAGGAAAGTCAACCTCAAACAAATCAAGAGGTTGATACTCTCAAACTTGATCAATCCTCTACAAGTCAACAAGGAAATGGACTTTCCAAATATTGGAGGTATGTGAATTATCACTCAATCGACCAAGTGATTGGTGATCCTTCACAAGGGCTAAGAACTCGATCTTTTATAAGAAATGTTTATAATTACGTAGCTTACTTATCTTAAGTAGAACCTAAGACTTTTGTTGAAGCTGAAAATGATTTTGATTGGATAAATTCTATGCAAAAAGAGTTAAATCAATTTAAAAGAAATAAAGTGTGGACTTTAGTTCCTAGACCTAAGAATCATACTATTATAGGAACTAAATGGGTATTCAGAAACAAAATTGATTGAAATGAAATTGTGACTAAGAACATGGCTAAACTTATTACTAAGGGTTACAACCAAGTAGAAGGAATAGACTTTGATGAGACCTATGCACCTATAGTTTTGCATGCTTTAAAAATTTCAAGCTATTTCAAATGGATGTAAAAAGTGCATTTTAAATGGTTTTAATGAAGAAGATGTTTATGTTGAACAACTTGTTGGTTTCGAAGATCCTAACCTTCCAAACCATGTTTATAGGCTTTCTAAAGCCCTTTTATGGGTTAAAGCAAGCTCTAAGAGCATTGTATGAAAGGTTAGCAAGTTTTTACTTGAAAATGGTTTTATAAGAGGAAAAATAGATACAACTCTTTTAACAAAAGCTCATAAACATAATACAATCTTAGTCCAAATATATGTTGATGATATTATGTTTGGTGCTTTTGATGAATCCATATGTTAAGAGTTTGCTAAGTGTATGCAAGGTGAGTTTGAAATGACCATGATGAGAGAACTTAACTACTTTCTTGGTTTTCAAATCAAACAAATAAAAGGAAGAATCTTCATCAACCAATTCAATTACACAAAAGACTTACTAAAGAGATATGGAATGGAGAATTCAAAATCTATTGGGAATCCCATGAGCACCTCTACAAAGCTTGACTTGGATGAGGGAGGTAAGTGTGTAGACACTAAGACTTATAGAAACATGATAGGAGCTTTACTATATTTAACTGCTAGTAGACCCTATATAATGTTTAGTGTGTGCATGTGTGCTAGATTCGAAGCTAATCTTAAAGAATTTCATATTGTTTCTGTGAAAAGAATTTTAAGGTATTTGCATGGTACTCAAAATCTAGGCTCATGGTATTATAGAAAATCATCTTTTGAGCTTGTTGGGTACTCGGATGTTGATTTTGCCAGTTGTAGGTTAGATAGAAAAAGTACTAGTGGTACATGCAAATTTCTAGGTGCTATATTAACTTGTTGGTTTTCAAAGAAACAAAATTCAGTTGCACTAACAACTGTCGAAGCGGAATATGTGGTCGTTGCTAGTTGTTGTACACAAGTTTTATGGATGAAACAACAACTAGAAGATTATGGCATATGTTTTAAAAATATTCTAATTCATAGTGACAACACTAGTGTTATCCACCTAAATAAAAACCCAATTTAGCATTCTAGAACTAAATATATTGAGATAAGATATCATTTTATAAGAGATCATGCTCAAAAGGGTGATATCAAACTAGAATGCATTCCTTCAGAAGATCAAATTGTTGATATTCTTAGTAAACCTTTGAAAGAAGATAGCTTTTTTAGAATTAGAATGTTAATGGATTTGAAAAATTACGAATGCTTGTGTGTTTGGTTACATTTACATTCATTATATGCATATCTACTATTGAGTAAATGAGGATTAATTCTCAATTTAATGTTCCTTCACTCAAAAATAGCATAAAGAAATCAAATCTTGCAGTTTTTTGTCGAAAAATTCATATTATGTATGATCATGAATGAAATTAGATATAATCTATATAATCTAACTCTATCTAAGATGATTGAAGGCTTAGAGAAGAAGCTTGGTGGTATTCCCTATGGTATGTTAAGCATTCAAATCTTAAAATACTATGATTTATCATTTGTTGGAGAAAAGAAAATAGAATTGCCTACATTGACATCTTCAACAATCCAATTTGAATATAATGAAACTGATACAGCTCAAGGAAGAGACTTGGGAGTGCACTATCAATGCTACACTTGATAGAGCTATAGGTATTTGGAGACATAATCCTATACCAGCTGAAGGTTACATGAAGAGATAGAAGCTGATGAGAAGAAAGAGACCGAGGCATTTGATGGTGCTAGTGGTTCTAGTTCCTCAAATTTCAATTGTTCTGTGTTAGCCGCTCTTTGAGACCTTAAGGATGAGATGTCCACTCTATCTCTCACAATGAATGCACAGTTTGACATCATTGAGGGAGAGATTGAAGGGATTAAGGAGCAGATAGTTGAGATCCATTGTCGACCTTCTAGATATGCCCCTTGATAGCCTCCTACTACCCTTAACTATCCTTTTATGTCCTTCGATTTTAGAACTTTGCAAGAACATTCACTTTCATTTTCATGCATTTTCTAGTCTTTTAACTCATTTTAATGATTACTTAACAACTTGAATGGTTATTTGTCTTTGGATATTTTACAAGATTCATAGGAACCTTAGCTTATATATATATATATATGTGTGTGTGTGTGTGTGTGTGTGTGTGTGTGTGTGTGTGTGTGTGTGTGTGAATGAGTTTAGCTCTTAAGAATCTCTATGGCTATATTTACTTCCTCGTTGTATTTTTAGCTTTTAAGCCATATTTTTTCTTCTTCCCCTCTATGTTTTGAGCTAATTTTTAGCATACATGTTTCTTTTAGCCTAATCTTTCTATCCATTTAGGTAGAATTTCTTTTTTCATTGTTTTAGGCTCCATTGTATGCTAATGGGAACTTATATGCATTTCTAGTCATTTTAAGCTTTTATACTACTTTTTGGGTACGCCCAGAAATGCTTAAGTTCCTTATATTTTTGCTAATCTTTTGTGTGAATCACTATTCTATTCATACATGTCTACCTTTACTTATGGATCTTTAATTTTTTTTTCTTCTACTCCCTTTGTGCTGTTGACAAAAATGGGGAGAAAAAGAGGAAAATCTCTATTTAATGTAAGCATGAATTAAGGGGGAGCTTTGCTCCTTACCTAGATTGTACTTGTTAGCATTTTATATATGCTTGGATAGTTGTCCTTTATTTGTCTTTAAAAAATTACAGATGGTTTTTTTGTAATACCCATAATTGTAAAGTAAGGGTAAAGAAGTAATTTAATAAATATGACATAAAATTAAAATAATATATTTATGTGAAAAATTTAGTATTGAATAAAATAATTCTTTTAAAAAAAACTGGATGCGTGGGGGCATAGTTACAAAAAAATAAAACAAAATAAACGTGGCAGTAGGTGGCAACCTGTTGCCAAGGCTTAAGTGCATGTAAGCCATGTTTAAAAATCATGGCAGCAATGAATTGCTGATATATAAGTTAAGTTACTTATTTCGTTTAGTTTTTTTTCTTCAATTTCTCTACTTCTTTAAACACTTGGGGACAAAAAGAAAGGTTGAAAGAGCAAAATTTTGAAGGAGTTACGGGGAAATTTTATAGAAGGTCATGAGAAGCTATTAAACAAACTTAAGGTAATAATGTGATGTTTATTTTTGAATTTTTAGCATTTCTGAAACTTCCCGAAAGTCAAAGTGAGAATTTTCAAAGGGTGTGGTTTATGAAGAATTGAAGAAATAATTAGAAATTTAATATAAATATTATGTCAGGTGTTGACGATCTGCAACAAGAGAAAATTTCTGAGAGGAACGGGAAAGGCAAAGAGGTGATCCACGAGTAGCTTTAAGTGCTACGTGGTGAGTTAGATTTACTTTAAGTAATCTAAATAAAAATAAAATATTTAGTAATAATATCAAAATAAAGTATTAGCTTATACTTTGGTGGTAGATAAAAATTAAATTGATAGGTATGATATGAATTTTGGACAAGTAGAAAAGTATTAGGAGAGAAGTAATATTTTTGGAATAATAAGTTGATTTAATAATAAAAGCAATAAGTGAAATTCTTGATGAGCTATGGTTGATGTTTTAATACGAATTATGAGGAAATGAAATTTAGTGGATCTTGACAAGCTAAGATTGATGATTTGATGTGATTTATGATGAAAGGAATTTAGTAGAATTTTTTTATATAATAATTTGAGGAAAGACATGATAGCTAAATTTAAATATTTTGAGTTCTTGTTGTTATTATATTACTGGTCATATGCACATTTTATATCATTGTTCTTATGCATATGCATTAAATAAGAAAACCAAAAGATCTGGGAAGGGGTCGGTCTAATTGAAAAACCATGACAGCTGATATATGCTGAAAATAAATATCGTGACAGCCGGGATAAGCTGTAAAGAAAAGAACCGAGAAGGCAGCTAGTCTAAGATAATAAAAACATGTCGACATGTGGGAAGACGTTCCCATAATAATAATTCATGCATTGCATCTGTTATACATGTTGAGTTTATTACTGAAATGTTGTGGATATTATGCATTTATTTTATTTGTTGATAAATGAGTCTCAAAGTGAGACAGTTACATTGAGACAATTACATTGAGACAGTCACAGTGAGACAGTTACAGTGAGAAAAAGAAACATAGAAGTATGATATGATAAGAACCATCTAAATTGTAGAGTTTATGCTGTGAACCTCATTACGAGGTAATTATGAGATAATTGATGGTCTTAAGGTGAACCAATAAATAAGAAGAAGAGATTAATAGAGAATGGATCTTATAACATGTGTAGTGATAGTAGTATGCTAGTATCAAGTTGTATGAGATATAAATTATTAAATATTGAAAGACCTTTATTACAATTGAATACTTCTAGTAAATTTAATTTACTGAGTTTGTTAAGCTCACCCCTCAGTGTACAATGATTTCAGGTAGCAGGCAAAACAGATAATTTGATGAGCTATGGTTCAGACAAAATCATTTTTTGTAAGCCACGTACGTGTCAACATCCTCAGACTAATGAGAAAATAAAATAAAAATTTATTTGTAAATATGCATGCATTTTACGTTTATATAATATGTTTAAAGATCAGATTGATGTAACTTCCTTGTTGAGGGTTGAAGATTGATGTAAAAATCTATTTTGGTGTTATTTATTTTCATTGTTGCATATATGTGTCGTGTTAGGATTTTCAAAATGTGATGACACCGTCTTAGGGGTGGCCAACCCGGGATGGGTCATTACATTTTTATCACAAAAACAGAGGAGTCTCTGTCCGTTTTTCTTTAAAAATTCAACATTTAGATTTTAAAACTATTTTCTCATTATAGTTTTGTCATCATCAAAAAGAGGGAGATTGTTGACCCTTATTTGATTTTAATTATGACAAAACACTATTTCAATTGTGCTAACAATCTAATGTAAGTGTTTAAGCTGCAAATAGCATTAAGTTCAAAGATATATGCAAAATACGCGTAAATAAAGAAGAACACGTACTCGAGAGATGTCAGAAGAAGGCTTAAAACCAAGATTAGAAGCTTCTAATGTAGATTGATACATATGTAAATTCTATTTCAATTACGTAGCTTAATTATGGCTCTAAAACATTTCTTAAAATGTTTTTGTTCATTTAAAAACTTGATTTCTCATAAAAAAAAAAGAATTTAAAATCTCTAAGTTTTTAAATGGACAATCGATTGTGCAAAATGAGCAGTAGATTGTCCAAGGCACAACTTCAAGTCTATTTAAAATTTAAATAGATAGTTGACTGTAGGGTTTAAAATAGTCAACTATGAAAGAGACAGAGAGTTTCACAGTTGACTCTCATTTAGATAGTCGCCTACCAATTTAGACAATCGACTGTCCAATGTCTTTCAACTTGAAAATTCAAATTTAAGAGAGGATAGTCGACTGTCCATTTTTCATAGTCAACTATCATGTCGTGAAAAAGGACTAGTTTTCAAAATTCAGATGCATGACATGAGCATTTAATGCTCCAAACCTCTCAAACTTGTGTTTAACGGCTATATGAAGCCAAGACTATAAAAAAAACCCTCTTTAATGAGCATTTAAAATAATCAAGAACATTTTATTTCTCATATAGCTCATTAATACTCAAAAAAGCTTTCAAAATTCCTTTTCAGTCTTTCTTTAAGCTTTGTGCTTAAAAGAGAGATGATCTTCTTCTTGTAAAGAATTTATTGCTATCTCTCTTATATTTTTTTTACAATCTATTCCAATCATTGTAAAGAGAAAGAGTTGTTGTAACCGTTAGAGTGTTTTGATGTTAAACACCTCCTTATATACTTCCTTTAGAAGAGATCTTTGTAACGATTTGAGTAATGCCCGTGAAGTTGCTTACTTAGTGGAATATTTCAAGGAGTCTCCATAGAGAGAGTAGACGTAGGGTCAGAGAAATCTGATATTGTCGAACCATTATAAATAGTGTTTGCATATTATCTTTCTTATCTCTTCACTTTCAGCTTTATTATACTTACTACTCTTGTTCGTCCTTGAAAATTATTTAAAACTTGTTTATTGTGCAAAAAGTTTTAAAAACTCAATTCATCCCCTTAGGTTTGGACCTTTGTCTACAATTAGTATCAGAGCCAATGTCATAGAATCGATTCTCAACGGTGCATCTGTTGGGAAGGAGATTGTTGGCCTGGATTGGTCATCAATTGCCATGTGTAGGAGGCCTATGTATATGGCCAAGTCACAGTCGACTGTGGCGCTTATGCAAAGCGCAGTTTAAGTGATTAGAGTTGCACTCTCACTATCAACTATAACTTTTGGCGTGGTGGTAGGCACTCGATCATGACAAGGAATTATAGTTAAGGTTATAATATAACTACTCCTTTTGACTGGAAAGTAAATGATTAGAAAGTAAAGGAAAGTAAATGTAGATATAAAGATAAATTATTGTCGAATGATTGTTTGTGTATTTTATGATTTATTTTGCTGCTATTTAAAATGCTTTAGGCTTGGATAGTTGTATTGATTCTCCCAAACAATCTCCAATTTGTCCACTTCTTCATGTTCTCTAGATTAATTTCACCTAGCATGCCACATGTTAAAACCTTTTACTGCACTACGTGAATTGTATCTAATCATGACCAATTTTACTTTAGCCAAATTAAATACGCGACCTTTAGTTTTATCCTTGATCCTTGAAGAGTTGGATAAATAGTTATGCATGCTTGAGATTGAGGTAGCACCCTTTCAAGCTTACTAGCCTCGAGTCCTCGAGCTAACCTTTGTTTTTATGTTGTCCCTCGAACTTTCTTTTTTAAAGTTCTTGTTTCGTGGACTTTTTTGATGACTAGAGTCATCTTATCTCATTTAATACTTCTACCACGCCTCTTCTCTTCCTAGTAGTATTCTCTTACACACTAAGACCTTTACACGTGACCTAAACGGGACATCCCTCCACATTAAATTATGTTTGGTATATACAATTGGCCTCCGTACACGATTGGTTCCCTTGGGACCTTATGGATTGCCCTTGTTTTCCATAAAGGTCTTCAGGCCTTAACATGAAAATCTTAGTGTGCAGATACTCCTAACGCATCCTGGTACCATGTCAGCAATCAATAGCCCACCTAGGTGAAAAGAATCATTGCTCATCATTCTTAAGACCTTAAGGATGTAGCCATGCTCGAGGCAGTTCGATCCTCGACGCATAATATGGCTTTGAACCATCCCTTGTTGAGTACCCTATGATAGATGCTTAAATATTCATATTTAAGCCCCCTTATTTACAGTTGTTAGGTCCTTAATTACGTTAATTTTATCTCTTTTACTCCATTTGTGTGTTTTACATGTTTTTATAGGGTCTTGGATAAAAAGAAGCAGTTTTGGCACTTAAATGAAGAAATCTGGAAGCCTTGGAGCATTCTCTGCACAAATTGCGATCGATCGCACCATGCAATGTGATCGTGCGCACGCTTGAAGAATCGAGCGCACACTGTGATCGAGCACAAGGCACACTGCGATCGAGCGCACATGCACGGGCGTGAACAGTAAACTGCAGAACCCTATTTTGGAAATAAGAGAATTGTTGTTTTAGGAAGGTTTAGGAACTCATGGTTCTCTTAGGACTTCTCAAGGACCTATAAATACACTTGTAACTCACACACAAAAGACACACCTTAGATAGAAAACACTTCTCTCTTTTCTTTTACTTGGAGTTGAGGGCTTGGGAGAGAACTGACGCCTCTTCTCTCGGGTTTATTCTTCTCCTTTATGTTTAGTTTAATTATAATGTTTACTTCAGTTAGTATGTGTAACTAACTCTCTTATAGGGCTCGATTGAAGCCCTAGTTATGCATTCCCATATTTTTATTCATTGATTAAATCTTTGCCGATAGCTTATTATGTTACTTAACTTGATTAACACCTGTGCTTATTTAAATTCCTCATATGTATGTGTAAGGCCAACGTATGCATGTGGTATGGATGGGTTAGTTAGATCAATTTGGATGACCGAGTCCTGGGTCTAACATTAGTAACAAGGGATATCTTATCCGGGTACCCGGGTTAATCAACATAGGAAACCAGGAGTAGATACCATGCCCTAGGTCTCATGTGGTTGTCGATTTTCACACTACTTATGTTTTCTTAAGGAACAACTCAAGCAGATACCATGCTGAATCCCTTAAGGAAGAAAAGAGTTAGAGTAGATACCATGCCTAACTCGTTGCTTAGGGAAATCAATAGCTTAAGGAGTAAATACCATGCCCTTAGGTTGGCAACCAGTAGGTATACATAATAAAGCTAGTGCACTGATACCTTATACACATTGGGAATGTATGACTAGTGGTGGATATCAAAGCCCTATGTCTTTATTATTATCAAATCACCTTCCAAAAAATATTTATCTCTTTTTACTTTTGAGAAACTAATTCTAAAAAGCAACTTTACCAATCCCTGTGGAGATGACCTTGCTTTCGCACACTAGACTACACTGATGACCTTGTGCACTTGCAAGTATAACTAGTACGATTATTTACTCATTAATTTAGGTAGATAACTGCACAACAAGCTTTTGGCGTCGTTGCTAGGGATTGCACTAAATTTTCTTTTAGAATTATTTTCGTCATTATTTTTATTCTGCTTTAAATTTTCTAAAATTTTTTTAAGTTTTTCACTTTTATTTTTATTTTTCACAAAACCTTAATTGATTTCCTTTCTATTTCAGGCACTTCAAAACCCTACTTGTACTTTCTGTGGTATTTGCGATCGATCGCAACCTCTTGTGCAATCGAGCGCAATTTGGGTAGAGAGTTGCCCTAGCAGCAGAGTTGAAATGATGCACTGAAGTTGGTTTACCTTATTTATACATGGACTTCGATCCCCACATCAAACACTCTTTCCCCTCGATCTCGAGCTTGAGCGGACCATCCGACAAAGGCTTAGAAACAACTTCGAGGAAAACAAAGAGGAATTCTAGAACGAAGCTCCAATGGTGGAATAGCTCGAAAACCAGCAACCACCTGCACGAATACCGATGAAGCAATCCTTCACCCCACGGAACCTTATTCAGCCATCATGCATTACATATCAACCTGAGGCGGAAGGCAATTACTACATATCTCCGCAAATACTAAGTGCACTAACTCACTTTCGGGGTACACCCAACGAAGATCCACACTTGCACCTCCGAGAATTTTTTGATCTTTGCAAGTTCCAACATATCCAAGGCCTAGACCAAGAAGGAATAAGGTTAATTCTATTTCCTTTTTCCTTAAAAGATAATGTTAAACTATGGTACAATTCTTTGCCTGCAATTTCAATCCACACTTGGGAGGAGTAGGCTGGTAAATTTCTGAGGAAGTTCTTCCCAGCCCAAAAGACAAGGCAAATGAGGAAGGAGATCCAATCCTTCCAACAAAGGGATGGAGATCTATTCTTTGAGGCATGGGGACACTTCAACGAGCTACTACTCAAATGCCCACACCACAACCTACCTCAAGATGAGCTGGTACTAGCCTTTTATGAAGGTCTAAATGACATGAATAAAGGTATTGCTGATTCTGGTTGTGGAGGTGTGCTAATGGAGAAGAGCAGTGAAGAAGCCATGGAACTGTTTGAGGCATTGAGTGAGCATACCCAATAATTCTCCTCTAGAGGTAGACAAAGAGTCAAGAGCAAAGGTATGTATGGTGTTACTCTGAATGGTGGACCCTCTGCCCAAATAGCTGCTCTGGAGAGGAAGCTAGATATGATTGTAAAAGCCATGACTGCTCAAAACGCCTCACCAAGTCCAAAAGCTACATCACCCCAGGTATGTGCTATATGTTCCCAATTTAATCACACCACTGAGACCTGCCATTTATATTCATCTACAGATCTCGAGCAAGCGAATTATGGGGGACCAAACAGTGCATATGCATACAACCTTGGATGGCGGAACCACTCCAACCTATCATAGAGCAACAATCAAGACACCTTGAACCCTCAAGGGCAACAAAGGAACGTCCATAAAGTAACCCAACCCATTCCAGAACCCAAGAAGGATGATCTAGAGAGTCTTGTAAAGCAACTGGCCCTTCAACAACAGTAACTAATGACAACACATGAGCAAGCAATTCAAAGGTTAGAGGCACAAATGGGACAATTGGCTAAGGAGCTAAGTGAAAGGAAGCAAGGTGAACTCCCCGCACAAACATTACCAAATCCAAGAGGGCATCAGCAGCTGAAAGCCGTTACAACTCTCCAAAATGGTAAGATCATAGGAGTTAATGAGCCAGCTCAAGCATCTCCAACTAAGCCATCCACATCCAAGGTGAGTGAAATAGAGAAATGGAATGCACCACCTTTCCCTCAAAGGTTAGTAATGCCCAAGAAAGATAAACTGCTTGATATTTTTGAAACCTTGAGAAAAGTATAAATTAACATTCCCTTATTAGATGCAATTAAGCAAATTCCTGCTTATGCTAAATTTTTAAAAGATTGTTGCACTAATAAAAGAAAGTTTCAAGAACATGAAACAATGGCTCTAACTGAAGAGGTAAGTGCGGTATTGTTAAGAAAACTACCACCAAAACTAAAAGATCCGGGTAGTTTTACTATTCCCTGTAGGATAGGTGATCAGTTGTTTGAGCGAGCATTACTAGATTTAGGAGCAAGTGTCAATTTGCTACCATACACAGTAGTTGAAAAGCTAGGTTTGGGGGAGCTTCAACCAACCACCATCACTTTACAATTGGTAGATAGAAGCATCAAAAGACCTAGAGGTATACTTGAAGATGTCCTGGTCAAGGTAGGTGAGTTTATTTTGCCTGCTGACTTCATTGTATTAGATATGGAAGAATACCCTATGCCATTACCTCTGCCCATTATCTTAGGAAGACCCTTTATGAGAACTGCTGATACAATAATTAATGTGAAAAAGGGTATTGTAAGTATGACGGTAAATGGAGAAACAACAGAATTTAAGATATTTGATGCAATGAAATTACCTCAAGATGATAATGATGATGAATATTTTAATGAATGTATGATGCAAAGTGTTGTCAAGCAAGTTTTTCAGGTCCATCACATTGATCCATTGGAGGCCGCCCTCATTCACAGCTTCACAAGTTCGGATATGGTTCCTAAGTCAGAATATGAAGATATTACAGATGACATCATTGAAGCTGTGCACCTTCTTGAAGCCTCTTCAAAGCATCCAAGTAAGTTAACTCCTCCGTTTGAAACCCTTGAGCATACTAATACTACTTTTCTCTCATCTATTGTCCAGGCACCAAACTTAGAATTGCAAAAGTTGCCTGCAAGAAAACAGACCTTCACAGTACATGGACACAGAGTCACACCACAATCTGAAATTACAGTACGACCAAAGGATGAAGATTTAGCACCCCAAATTGTCCAGTACTTAATAGCAACAAGAGCACCTAAGCCACATGCAGTGGATTTTAAGTACTCCTTCCCAAAAGACTAAATGATGAAGCTACTATAGAGAGCACTTGAGCAGTTTAGACTTTGATAAACGTGTAGCTCAAGTGCCTCTATTGAGGTCAGTGGCAGTTAGGCCCCTCAGTATACACTCTTTGCCACAAGTGCGATCGAGCGCACTTCACAGTGCGATCAAGCGCACATTGGACAACAACTTGTCATGATGCCTAAACTGTCAACCTCTACCTCCTGCACCCGGTTCCTTCTCGACTGCACCACCTGGAGACTAGTAGTGAGAGGGTACCATGTCTGGCTGAAGACGTTAAACTTAGCGCTCATGGGAGGCACCCAAAAGCATATCCTTTTCATAGTTTATTATTAGTATTTCATAGTTTACTTTTTTATTGTAGTTTATTACTTGTTTTCTATTTTATGTCTGCTTTTCTTTCTTTTTCGAGGACAGCGTGAGTGCATCCAGTTGAAGTTTGGGGGCGTACTACGAGTCATGTCAGCCATCAGTTCTCTATCTCCCAGGTCAGCTCCTTCCATGCTATTCACACACTGGGGACAATGTGCAATTTAAGTTTGGGGGTATGGGGACACATTCACACACTCACTATGTCCCACATTTTTTTTGTTGTTGCTATTTTCATAGATAAAGGCATGTTCATTCTATCCAATAAACATTTTTGTGATCTCAACAAAACTTTATGATTTAACTTCATCAGCGAGCTTAACACTTTGAACATATAGGCCAATAATCAAGTTTTGAACCTAGATCACTGCCTTTTAGGCATTTAAAGATTCACAAGTTTAACTTAAACTATCACGAGCACATTAGCACATAATTGTGTGGGGTATGACATGCTATTTGGATTGGTATGTTTCTTTTGCTTGACTGTGAACTAGATGACCTATTAGATTAACATTTTGGCATATAAAAATAGAAAAGATTGATTCATGCTACAAAAAAAAAAGAAGCTCCTAATGATCAATAAAAACAAATCTTCCACTGAGTAACTGGCCTTCTTGCCTCAGTAAGCATTGAGTGTCACATCAAAAGGTGAAAAATCTTAAATGGTCATTAAAAATAACTTTCCGCTGAGTAACTGGCCCTCTTGCCTCAGAAAGCATTGAGTGTCACGTCAAAAAGTGGAAAATTCTAAGTGGTAGCATTAAAACCAGTTTTGTTTCGTAGCCTTGTTGACTCGAGCTAGTAAGTCCTTAGGGGTATCTTTACACCTAATGCCCTAAAACCATCTGGTTTAGGAGTTATTGACTAAACACTCGTTACACGAGTCAACAAGAAAGCTTAAGGGAACTAACTCGGCAAAAAGATCACAAATAAAAGTCTATACCATATTTGTTGACTCTAATAGGAAGTTTGGTGAATCTTGAGTCATTGACACAATACACGTTTGAATTTCTTGGAAACCCAATCTTTGTGTGCTAGTCACCACACACTAAAGTCAAATTTATGATGTCTTAAGCTACCTCATGAAAATTATTTGCGTTCAAAACTCTTAATTATTGTAAAAATATGTTTACACTTGTTAAGCTTGCTCATGAATGCGCATCATAATGTTGTGCAAGATCTAGATTTTTGATTGACACTATGAACATTGGATTTATCTATGTTTTTGTTTTTGTTTTTAATTTAGTATTGCTAAGGGACTAGCAATATATAAGTTTGGGGGTGTGATAGATGCTTAAATATTCATATTTAAGCCCCCTTATTTACAGTTGTTAGGTCCTTAATTACGTTAATTTTATCTCTTTTACTCCATTTGTGTGTTTTACATGTTTTTATAGGGTCTTGGATAAAAAGAAGCAGTTTTGGCACTTAAATGAAGAAATCTGGAAGCCTTGGAGCATTCTCTGCACAAATTGCGATCGATCGCACCATGCAATGCGATCGAGCGCACACTTGAAGGATCGAGCGCACACTGCGATCGAGCGCACATGTACGGGCGTGAACAGTAAACTGCAGAACCCTATTTTGAAAATAAGAGAATTGTTGTTTTAGGAAGGTTTAGGAACTCATGGTTCTCTTAGGACTTCTCAAGGACCTATAAATACACTTGTAACTCACACACAAAAGACACACTTTAGATAGAAAACACTTCTCTCTTTTCTTTTACTTGGAGTTGAGGGCTTGGGAGAGAATTGATGCCTCTTCTCTCGGGTTTATTCTTCTCCTTTATGTTTAGTTTAATTATAATGTTTAATTCAGTTAGTATGTGTAACTAACTCTCTTATAGGGCTCGATTGAAGCCCTAGTTATACATTCCCATATTTTTATTCATTGATTAAATCTTTGCCGATAGCTTATTATGTTACTTAACTTGATTAACACCTGTGCTTATTTAAATTCCTCATATGTATGTGTAAGGCCAACGTATGCATGTGGTATGGATGGGTTAGTTAGATCAATTTGGATGACCGAGTCCTGGGTCTAACATTAGTAACAAGGGATATCTTATCCGGGTACCCGGGTTAATCAACATGGGAAACCGGGAGTAGATACCATGCCCTAGGTCTCATGTGGTTGTCGATTTTCACACTACTTATGTTTTCTTAAGGAACAACTCAAGCAGATACCATGCTGAATCCCTTAAGGAAGAAAAGAGTTAGAGTAGATACCATGCCTAACTCGTTGCTTAGGGAAATCAATAGCTTAAGGAGTAAATACCATGCCCTTAGGTTGGCAACCAGTAGGTATACATCATAAAGCTAGTGCACTGATACCTTATACACATTGGGAATGTATGACTAGTGGTGGATATCAAAGCCCTATGTCTTTATTATTATCAAATCACCTTCCAACAAATATTTATCTCTTTTTACTTTTGAGAAACTAATTCTAAAAAGCAACTTTACCAATCCCTGTGGAGATGACCTTGCTTTTGCACACTATACTACACTGATGACCTTGTGCACTTGCAAGTATAACTAGTACGATTATTTACTCATTAATTTAGGTAGATAACCGCACAACACCCTACTACTCTTTTGGTATCTAATGTCAAACACCTTTCACCTTCCAACTAGATAGCTAGCCATAACAATTGAGGATGCGTTTGTGCTATTAAACGTTTCACCAATAGACATCATTGTGCATCCTCATATATCAACTTATGACATAGAGTTCATGTGCTCGATAGAGAATCGTTTAAGTTTTAGTAACTTCTTTTCTGACCACATGGGTCGAACAAGTGACCATGTTTCTCAAGCAGAACTGACTGCTTTCTATTTGTATTTTATTTACAAATACTGATATCTACATCTATCAAATGCATCACTAAGCAATTCATGGCTATTACTCATGCACTGGTTACTGGTAAAACAATTGGCCTAGCACAATTTTTAGTAGCTAATCTATACAGAAGTATATATGATATATACAAGAAAATGATTTCTTTCCTTCTTGGATGGCTCCTTATTGCTTCTTCAAGTCTAGACTTTCACATATTTTCCAGTGTTAGCTCCATTCAATAAGGCTAGTGCAGATGCTTCTTAATTAAATTATTACGCAGAGTTCTTTCGCAGGGGAATTTATGATTCTCAACATCCTAGCCTTCATTCCAGGACTACCTCAATAACTTGTTCAAGTTCTCCTTTACAAACATTGAGTTCACGCCCTTCAGGAATAAATAATATGGCTCAAGGTTGTTTAAGACCTTAGATCCCTCGAATGAAGATAATAGTCACTGAGCCAATGCTACTTTGGCTAGTTTCTACCTTTCTAGATAAATTAATTACTTTCTTTTATGCTTCTTAAAAGAGAGACTTATAATCTTACTCCCCTGCATAGGTAGCCAAGCATTTTGGTATGGTCTAAACTATTCCTTTCCCACCATATTATGTTATGGGCTCTTCTTAGAGCCAAAGAGATGCTTATACTGACCTAAGAGATATTGCCCGATCCAACAACAATGTTGAATGCTCTTTCAAGTGCCCTTGGTTTATATAGAATACAGCTCACACCACTCTCTATTCTTAATAGTGGGAGGAATATATCTCCTTGGTTATGTTTGGCTCAATTTAATTGAGAATGGTTGATCTTTTCAACCATTTCTACTAATTAGTTATAAGAGATGAATTGGGTAAGAGGAGAAAAGCAAAGTCTATAGAAGAAGATACTAAGACTCTTGCCTCAATGAGTATGTTCTCTCTTACCTTATTTTGCTTTGTTTCGTAGATATTGTTAGAGCTTATACTAATTATTTTCTTGTTTAACCTTTTTCATGCCAAAGAGCTAAATGCCTATTTGGTTCGTCTCCATAATCAAAGACTGGTTCTAGCTCTTGAACATTCAATCCTAAAGAGGGAGATGAACCTTTAAAATGACAATGATCATCTTCAACTTAGGAATACGTAAACTTGGCCAAGAAGAGAAAAAAATATTGACCAGGAAAGAGGTGAGATTTGTATAGTCTGGGGAGTGTGAGAAAAGTTTCCAATTACGAAAGGCGAAATTGACTACAGCTCCAATATTAGTGCTTTCTTATGGTAATGGAGGATTTGTATTATATAGTGATGCATCCCATCAAGGGTTGGGATGTGTGTTGATGCAACTTGGGAAGGTAATGGCATATGCTTCTAGGCAATAAAAGAATCATGAAAGAAATTACTTGGCCCATGACTTAAAGTTGGCTGTCATAGTATTTGGTTTGAAGATTTTGAGATATTACCTGTATGAAGCCACTTGTGAGATATTTACTGACCATAAGAGTTTGATATACTTAAATACCCAAAGAGGATTGAATTTGAGACAGAGGAGGAGGATGAAATTGATTAGTGATTGTGACTGTACAATTCACTATCATCCAGGGAAGGCTAATGTAGTAGCTGATGCATTGAGTAGAAAATCTATAGAATATTAAATGCTATTGAGAGTCATGATGTGAAATTGATGATAGATTTAAGAGAGATAAAAATGAAATTGAATACCAGTGATAGAGGATTATTGTTAGCAAATATAGTTGTACGGTCATCCATAGTAAAAGGCTTATTAGAACTGCAAGGTAGAGATGAGAAGATAGAAAAAATTGAGCAGGAAGTGCTTAGTAGAAGGCAATATAAGTTCAAAATTTGAAATGATGATATTTTGGTATTGGAACATAGGATTCATGTTCCCAATTATGTGGAGTTGAGAAATAAGATATTGAGAGAAGTACATGATGATGTATGTTTGATGCAACCGAATAACAATAAGAAGTATAGAGGATTGAGACAAAATTGCTAGTGGTCAGAATTGAAGAGGGATATAGCTTAATATATTCTGAGATATTTGATTTGTCAGCAAGTGAAGTTAGAGAAAAAACATCTGGGAGGCTTACTACAACCTTTTCCTGTGCTCGAATGACCATAGAAAAATGTGAGCATGGATTTTGTTTTTGAATTTCTCCATACCCAGAGAGGTCACGATACAAGGTAAGTGATAGTAGATAGACTTTCTAATTAATCTCATTTTCTTCCAATTAAAACTAATTGGAGTCCTAAAAAGTTGGTCGAACTGTATGAAGCTGACATAGTAAGATTGCACGGGGTACCTTAGAGCATAGTATCAGATGAAAATTATAGATTTATATCTAGATTCTGATAGGCCTTTAGAAAGCTATGGGTACATAGTTGCAGTTTAGTACAACTTTTCATCCTCAAACTGATGAGCAAACATAAAAGATTATTAGAGTACTAGAAGATATGTTGAGGACAAATGTGATGTGTTTCTTAGTGAGTTAGGATACTTACTTACCCATGATTAAATTTGCTTATAATAATCAATGTCAATCTAGTATTGGGATAGCACCATTTGAGGCATTGTATGGTAGGAGGTGTAAAACTCCTATGTGTTAGGAAGAAGTGGGAGAGAGAAATATATTTTGTCCATAAATTACTGAGTTAATAATTGAGGGGATCAAACTGACCAAAGAGAACCTTAAAGCAATATAGAGTATACCAAATAGCTATGCTGATAATAGAAGAAGACCTCTTGAGTTTCAAGTTGGTGATTGCGTGTATTTGAAAATATCTCAATGGTTCGAGGTATATGGGACCCTATGAGGTTATTGAGAAAGTTGAGCTAGTTGTGTATAGCCTGGAAATCGTCTCCAGAGTTAAAGTAGTTACAAAACATATTTCATGTTTCACTTTTGCGAAAGCACTTACTTGATGAATCTCATAATATTTTGAGCAAAGCTGTAGAAACGCAGGAAGATTTGACTTTTATACAAGTACCAGTGATAATTTTTGACAGAAGAGAACAAGCCTTATGTAATGAAGTAATTCCAGTAGTTCGAGTTATGTGACAGAATAAAGATGTTGAAGAGATTACGTGAGAACGTGAAGTAACTATGAAGAAACTTTATCCACGGTTATTTCTTGAGTTAGGTAAGGAAATTTTGAGGATGAAATTTTTATAAGGTGGGTAGAATTATTATACCCGTATTCTTAAAGTATAGGTAAAGAAGTAATTTGATAAATATGAAATGAAATTAAAATAATATATATACATGAAAGATTATTATTGAATAAAATAATTCTTTTGAAAAAAAATAAACGCGTGGTGGGCAAGAAGAAGGAAAAAGAAAAAGAAAAAAATAAAATAGTGGACACCTGTTGGATAAGAAAAGAAAAAAAAAAGAAAAAAAGTTGTCCGAGTGTAACATGAAAGAAAAAGAAAAAAAAAAGGAGAAAAATTTGGATGCCAACGTCTTAAGTGTAATGTTGTTAGATTTTAAAAAAAAGTTGGAGACAGCACCTGGACATCTAGATGTTGTCACCTAACATGCACACTTTGCATGTTAGGACACTAAGCTTGCAAAATGAAAATGGAAGAACGGTGGCAGTGATTTTTAAGGTAAAAGTTTAGTATTTTTGTTTTTGTTTGATTTTTTTTTATATACCAAATCCTGTTTGGTTTTCTTCTATCTTCAATTCAAACTATTATAGTTCTTTAAACATTTGGGGACTGAAAGAAAGGTTGAAAGGATAAAATTTTGAAGAAGTTTATGCGAGAAATTTTAAGAGAGTCGAGGAAAGCTCTAAGAAAAACCAAAGGTGATAATGTGAATTTTATTTTTGAAATTTAGCATACATGAAATTTCCCGGAACTCAATATGAGATTTTTTTAAGGGTATGAATTGTGGAAGAATTGAAGAATAAATTAGAAATTTTAACATAAATATTATATCAGGTGTTGACGATCAGCAATTGGGGAAATTTCTTAAAGGAGCAAGAAAGGCAAGGAGGTGATCCACGGGTAGCTCTAAGTGCTACGTGGTGAGTTAGATTTACTTTTAGTAATCGAGATAAATATGAAATATACAATGATGATATTTGAATTAATTATTAACCTATTACTTGATGATAGATGAAAGTTGATTGATGGGTATGATAGGAATAATTGATATGTTAGAGATTTATTATATGAGAAGTAATATTATTGAAATAATGAGTTGATTAAAATTTATAATGACAAGATAAATGAAATTTTTGACAAGCTATGATTGATAATTTGATATAATATATGAGGAGAAAATTTAATGAATATATTCAAATAATAATTTTGAGAAAAAACTGGATAACTAAATCAAATGTCTGATTGTATGCTTGTTTTTATATTATTATATATATGCATATTTCATACCAATGTTCATACGCATATGCATGAAATAAAAGAACCGAAAGGGGGCCAGTCTAAGTGAAAACCGCGACAGTTGACATATGCTACAAATAAATGAAAACCGTGATAGCCGGTATGTGCTGGAAATGAAAGAACCGGGAGGGGGCCAGTTTAAATGAAAAACCGTGACAGTCGGTGTATGCTGGAATAAATGAAAATTATGATAGGTGGTAGATGCTGGAAATAAAATAACCGGGAGGAGGCCGGTCTAAATTAAAACATGTTGACATGTGGGAAGATGCTCCCAAATAATAATAACATTTAAATTCATGCATTGCATTTTCTTTAAATATTGATTGTTATTGCTTGAGATGCTAAAGTGTTATTCTTGAGTGTAAATTTATTGATAGATGAATGAGTCTCATAGAGAGACAAATATGATGAGAAGGAAATATGGAAGTATGATATGATGAGAATTGTTTGAGTGATTGATTATATGTTGACAACCTCATAATGAGGTAAATGGTGATTTTGAATCGAGAAGTTAGAGATGATTAAATATATGATTGAAAGATTGATATGTCTGATGAGTAACTTAAAAAGAAATTGTATAATGGGGGAATTATGTTAAGTAGTGATTTCATAATATTGTATTGAATTATTTGAGGAAAGAGGAAATTTTAAAACTTGAGAAATTCATGAATCAGTGTTAGGAGAATCAGTGTTAGGAGTTCCTTTGCGAAGACACAAAGGTATAAACACAAGTACACCAACTTGAGTCTTGGCTAATAAAGAGGAAATTTTCTCTCCCATAGCACTGAATCTGTGCAATACACAATTTGCACGATGACTTTGATAGGATAGTATCATTAGCTGCTAAAAATCAAGCCAAGTAACAATAGTGATAACAACAATTCCAACAGCTTGAACGTTCACAGAACAAGTCCTAGAACCTCTGAAAAGAGCTCCATCATACCTTGACAAAGGTGAAGCAAGTCAAAGATCACCAGGTCATGCTCAAACAGGAACTAGAGCAAGTCAATTCCCAACTAGAAGGCCTATCAATAAAAGGGAAAAAACCTCTAACGATATTATTCTGCGATGTCTTCTCATCATGGAGAAGTTAAATATACTCATCATGCCATCATGGAAATTCACAATGAGATGGTAGATTCAGCAGACTATATTTGTTTGAAACGGACGTTTATAATAGACTCCTTCCATCGCCGAGTTTAAAGTTTTTTTTGTTAGGTTTCCCTCTGACTTTGATCTATTCTGAATTTAATATTTAATATGATAAAAGTTGATTTCCATTTTTGGTTCTATGTATGGTTTCAATTATTTTCCATTGTCAGATAGTTTGTGTTCATTTTTGTCAGTACTCATAAGCTTATATCCATTACCACTTAAAACATTTGACACTAAAAATGGACCTTCCCAATTAGGAGACCACTTACCTAACTCTCGATCTTTTGATCCAGGTGGTAAGATCAATTTCCAAACGAAGTCTCCTTTTGTGAAAACTTTTACCTTAACCCTGCGGTTATAAGCCTTTGCAACATTTAACTTTTGTTGCATTATATTATCTAACACCCTGGCTTTGACCTCCTCAAGATCATCGAGCTCAGCCAATATAGTATCATGATAATCAATATCACTTAACTCGTTTTGCCTAGCCACCCTCAATGACTTAATGTTTATTTCCATAGGCAAAACTACATCATGACCAAATACTAAGGCAAATGGGGTAGTCCTAGAACTTGATCTTCATGTTCGATAAGCCTATAAGACTTCAGATAATAAATCATCCAATTTTCTAGGATTTCGGTCTATTACCTTTTTAGGTTATTTTTAATAATAGTTTTAGTTAACTTAGACTGACCATTAGCTTGGTCATAATATGGACTAGAATTAATTAACTTAATTCTATAATCTTGTCTTTAGCTATTAAAGACTAAAGTATTATACCAAATCCTGTTAATAGCCCATCCTCTAAATGGCCATGGTTCGACTATCGAATCTAAGAGACTAGCTCTAAATTGAGGTACGTTCCCATGCCATTGACATACTTGACAGCCCATAGATTATTCTGGACATTCTTTCAAGACTGAAAGCCAGTAATATCCATACCTTCATATTAACCAACACATTTTCAATCCTGACTAATGAGCACCGCAAATCCCTTTATGTACCTCGATTATGACTTGTAATGATTCCACTGCTCCTAGGCACTTCAAAATTAATCTCTCAGCATCTTGTTTGTACAACTCTTCATTTTCTCCCTTGAGAACATTATGTCGAGCTTTTAACTTTAATGAGTTACTTTCTTTTGTATTTGGATTCCTTATGAAGTCTATGCTTGGTTTTCTCCAATTATTATCCTGATAAACTTGGATAGAAAAGACATTTGTTGCAAGTTTTCTGTCAATGACAAAGGAAAGCATTCTCTGATTTAACCTAGCTAACTTATTTCTCAAATTATTAGGGACTCGTTGCCTTGTAGTCATTTGAGCTAGCATATTTGCTCTCGAGTTTTCTTCTCGAGGAATATGATGCAAAATCATGTCATCAAAATCTTTAGACAACTGTTGTGCAACTATTAAGTATAATGCCAGCATAGCACTTATAAACTTGTACTCTCCTGTTAATATCTTGATAACAAGTTATGAGTCTCCTTCAATTTCTATTGAAATTACCTCTATTTCCTTGAGTATTTCGAGTCCAATAATAAAAGCTTCATACTCTGCTTGATTATGGGAATAGTTCCCTTCGAGAGTAAAAGCTAAATTTTTGTGTGTTCCGGTAGGGGATTGAATTGAAATGCTAATGCCATTCTTCTTTGTTGTTTTAAACCTATAAAAATTTAACTTTCATGGGCCCAAACTTACAAACAGGTTTTCTTTTGCAGTTTTTGATTTTATGCTGGGATGATCAACCAAGAAATCTACCAAGGCTTGTCCCTTAACAGCCTTTTAAGAAATATAAATTAAGTCAAATTCGATAATGGCTAGACTCCATTTAGCCATTCTACCACTAAGTATGGGTCGTGAAAGCATATACTTGACTAGGTCGGTTTAAGCAATCACATGACCCACAAAGCTTAAAAGATAATGACATAGTTTAGTCACAGCAAAATAAAGTGCTAAACATAATTTTTCGATTGAAGAATAATTGCATTCCATTGAATTTAGTACACAGCTTAAATAGAAAATAGCTTGCTCAAAGTTACATTCATTGTCCTGAGCTAACAAAATCCCTATTGAGTCTATTGTAGCCGATATATAGAGCTTCAACAATTTTCTTTATCGAGGGGGAATCAAAACTCGAGGGTTCAAGAGACATTTGTTTATCTCCTCAAAAGCCTTCTGATGATTGATAGACGCTTAAATATACATATTTAAGCCCCCTTATTTACACTTGTTAGATCCTTTATTACATTAATTTGGTATCTTTTACTCCATTTGTGTGTTTTACATGTTTTTATAGGGTCTCGGAGAAAAAGAAGCAGTTTTGGCACTTTAAGGAAGAAATCTAGAAGCCCTGGAGCACTTTCTGGACAAAGTGCGATCGAGCGCACATGAAGTGCGATCGAGCGCACATACGATCGTGCGCACATAGCTAGGATCGAGCGCAACTTGCGATCGAGCGCAAGGCACATGCGATCGAGCGCAAAGATACGGGCGTGAACAGTAAACTGCAGAACCTTATTTTGGAAAATACAAGAGTTTCGTTTTAGGAAAGTTTAGGATTCATGGGTCTATTAGGACTTCTCAAAGACCTATAAATACACTTGTAACTCACACACAAGAGGACACACCTTAGATAGTAAACACTTTTCTCTTTTCTTGGAGTGGAGAGCTTGGGAGAGAATTGACGCCTCTTCTCTCGGGTTTATTCTTCTCCCTTATGTTTTGTTTAATTATGTTTACTTCAGTTAGTATGTGTAACTAACTCTCTTATAGGGCTCGATTGAAGCCCTAGTTATGCATTCCCATATTTTTATTCATTGATTAAATCTTTGCATAGCTTATTATGTTACTTAACTTGATTAACACCTGTGCTTATTTACATTCCTCATATGTATGTGTAAGGCCAACGTATGCATGTGGTATGGATAGGTTAGTTAGATCAATTTGGATGACCGAGTCCTGGGTCTAACATTAGTAACAAGGGACCATCTTATCCGGATACCCGGGTTAATCAACATGGAAAACCGGGAGTAGATACCATGCCCTCATGTGGTTGATGATTTCCACAGTACCTATGCTTTCTTAAGGAACAACTCAAGCAGATACCATGCTGAATCCCTTAAGGAAGAAAAGAGTTAGAGTAGATACCATGCCTAACTCGTTGCTTAGGGAAATCAATAGCTTAAGGAGTAGATACCATGCCCTTAGGTTGGCAACCAGTAGGTACACATAATATGGCTAGAGCACTGATACTTTATACAAAATCGGGAATGTATGACTAGTGGTGGATATCAAAGCCCTATGTCTTTATTATTATCAAATCACCCTTCAGTTTATTATTTCTATCTTTTTACATTGCAATTATAATTCTAAATCGAACTTTACCAATCCCTGTGGAGATGATCTTCCATTCGCACACTATGCTACACTATTGACCTTGTGCACTTGCAAGTAAAACAAGTGCGATTATTCACCCATTTATTTAGGTATATTTTCGCACAACAATGATGCTCTTCCCATATCAAAGTCTCTTCCCATTTAAGCTTCAGCAAGGGAGAGAATACTTTGGTTTTTCTTGCAACATTAGCAATGAAATATCTTAGAAAATTCACTTGCCCTAAGAACCTTTGAAGTTCTTTTTTATTATTAAGGGATTTAGCTTAAATTATTGCTTTAGTTTTATTCTAGTCGATTTCAATTCCTTGACTATGAACCAAAAATCCTAAGAATTTCCCTGTGTTCACACAGAATGCACATTTCAAATGATTTAATTTTAACTAGTGAACTCTCATTCTTTGAAATCCTCTCTCAAGGGCTTCGAGATGTGAGTCAAAGTCTTGTGATTTCGCCACTATATTATCGATATAAATTTCTATACATTTTCCAATCATATCATGGAAAATTAAATTCATAGCACGCTGGTAAGTTGCCCCAACATTTTTCAATCTAAAAGGCATTATTACCCACTTGAATGTTTGTAAATTAAAAAGATAACGAAAGCCAGTCTTATGTATATCCTCTACACATATAAAAAAATTGATTATTCCTTGAATACCCATCCATCAAGAAGAGCACTTGGTTACAAGCCGCACTATTTACTAATAGGTCAGCTACTGGCATAGGATATTCGTCTTTCAGAGTAGCACTGTTTAAATTCTTAAAGTCCATACATGCCCTTAATTGGGAATTTTTATTTATTACTAGAACTATATTAGAAAGCCATTCTACATACTTGGATGTTCGAATAAATCCAATTTTTAGTAGGCACTCGATCTCTTTTTTAACTTTGAGGATGACTTCTCTAGACATCGTTCTAGGTGCCAACTAAAATGGTCTATAGCCTTCCTGATGGGGAATCAGTTTTCTACCACACTTCGATTTAATCTAGTCATCTCATCATAGTCCTAAGAGAAATAATCCTTATAATGTCCCAAAAGAGACGTAAGTTTCTCTTTCACCTATTGAAGAAGTAGCTTACTGATAAAGGTTGGTCTTGATTCTTCTCCATCACTCAACTCGACTTCTTACATAGGTTTTGTGTCTCTACCTTCAAGTCTTCAAGCTTGAATGAGGTTGGTTTAATATTTTTCAGTCCAATTTCATCGAGATTCTTTATACTCTCGATATTATGTTGGTCTATCATTTTTTACTCAGCCACGTATATGGCTAAACTTGATTGGGCCAAAGCTATAGCTTCCCTCTTGTCTTTGAAGAGTTGATTATTAATGGTTTACTTTGTACTCGATCAAGGGTGTCATTGAGCTTTTCTCTTTCAAGCATGATATGGACTTCCCCTGGTTCTTCCTTGGACACGATTATCTTAGTTAGCTTCTCGTGTTTGTCTCTTCCTAGCATTTTTATGCAGCCAACATTTTTTACTCAAAATTTTGCCTCGATGTTATTCGAAAAAAGCATAAATGGCTTATCATTTGTATACACAGTTTCAACTTGGTTATTTTCATTCCATAATAAAATTACTTGATGCAATGATGATGGCACACAATAATTGGAGTGAATCCAATCTCGCCTTAATAAGAAAGTGATTGATGCAATGATGATGGCACATACTAATTGGAGTGAATCCAATCTCACCCTAATAAGGTTTTATAGCTTAAAGTTGAGTTAACCACAAAAAAATTTCTACAACTACTCGACTTCTAACTTGTCATTTGAGAAGAATAACTCCTGTGTTCTGATGGTATTTCCTAAGAAACCACAAACAAAAACCTTAGAAGGGATCAAATCCTCTTGTGTCTTCCTTAGATACATAGCATAATATGTGGCAATATGTTGATAGCTACACCATTGTCAATTAGTAAACGATTCATAGGTTCACCTTCTATATAAATCTAGACATACAGAGGTTTAAGATGTTGAGTCATACCATGAGAGGGTTTCTCGATGATCACGAGAGTCTCATATCCCACCTTTATCTATCTTGTCCCTAGCTCCTCGCTTCATGTGCATACTAGCTCTTGAGGTTGCTCTTTGAATGTTTTTACATCCTCGATGTCAACCTTCTCGACCTCGAATAACTGGCTAGGGACTATTCAGAAAGAAAATGGTAAGAGAGTGACCATGTTGCAGTCCATGGTCATAGTTGGTTCCATTACATCTTTCTTCTCATGGTCTTTACCTTGGTTTTCTACGCATGAATGATTTTCATCCTCGAAAGAATCCTTCTTATCGCTGTTATGATTAGAATCTTCCTCAAGAGTTTACTCTTGTTCTGAACTCTTTGGAGTTTTTTATGCCTAGCCTCGTTGGTTGACTGTCCCTACATTCATAATATGTATGGGCCTATTAATGCTCATGGACTCCAGCTGTTCATCTATAACTTCTCTTGTAGCCTAATTTATACGAAATCTCTTTTTTGGAACTAGGATAAAATCCCCATCTCATTTAAGGGTTCTTAGTACGTACACTTACTCTTCATCATTACTTCCATCTGAGAAGGTCACTATGAACTCCTTCATATCTATGAAGTTAGTGACTCTTATCTTCTTTCGTTCCTTCTAAGCCCAAGTGAATTCTTCTTTTTTTTCTCTGAGTTGGGAGTATCAGCTCCTCTCTCGAGCCTCTTGTGTTCTTTGGCTCTCTGAGATGCTTCTGGTTGTTCTTCTTCCATATATTATCTTTGCTTGGTAGCCTGTTGGTGTAGCCATCTTCTCCATTCGGTACGAGTCATGTTTGGAAAATTTGGGTTGTAGCCATACTTAAATTTCGACTTCAGATGCTCATTCGTGTTAGTATAAAAGTGATACCATTTCCTTGGCTCTTTAAATGGTACCTTAAAAGGTTTTGGTTTCTTTATCACCACCTATGTTGCTTCTTCCCTTTGTCAACTTATTTCTGGTCGCACATAAGGCCTTCCCCTCGAGGCAGCTTGACCTTTTCTTTGAGAATATCCTCCCCTTCTACCTCGAGTACTTACCATTCGCAGGTTTAATGCCAATCAAAGGGATACTAGCGATCGTTCCGCTCGAGATGCTTTCTTTTCTCCTGTATTTTCTTGTTTTTTTACCCTCACCTATTCCATGAACAACTCAATCACCTTGTCTTGGCATTCATCACATAAGATGTTTTAAGTGTCTAGTAAATTCATTGGGAAAATCAAGTCAAGAATCCCAATTGTTGTTTTTGCTGTCACAACCAGTTTTAGCTTCAGTTTTTTTATCATCAACCATTGTTGGTTGGTCATCAAATTCATCTCCCCATCCTATGGGTTTGATCTCCTTGAATGTAACAAGATTTACCAATTTTGAATATGTGACATAATATTTAAACTTTCTTGAGGGATCCCTAGCAGTCAAACTCTAGTATCTCCGACTTCATACCATTCCTTCAAGATTTGCTGTTGAGTTTTCTTTTATGAGGTACTCATATCTGTTCTTGAAAATAAACATTGAGGATAAGTAAACTCTTTATTTTCTTGTGATAATTGAGAAACATTCAATGCAAGCATGTTAGCATTAACCAAATCAGGGAATGTGTTAGTATCAACTTGCATTGTTTCCGCTTATTTATCGGAGAATTTGAGTATCCCTCAAAATATCTTATCTTGAATAAGATTTTTAAATACGACACATTTATTAGTCAAATGAGTAAATGAGCTATGCCATTTGCAAAAATTCCTACCTTGGAGCTCTTCACTCAAGGGCATCTTATGCCGCCTTACCAGTCTTAGTTGTTTAGCCTACAACAACATATCAAAAATTTGATATGCTTTACTTATATCAGAGGAATATAACCTCATTGGGGCAGTAGGTGTATTGGACTCTTGCATTTCAGTTTGTTTCTTAGTCAAAGCTTCGCATATAAATGGTTATCGACCTACAAACTCAACTACATCCACTTCAACGTTGGGATCATAATAATATTCCTATAGGATGAAATCCTCTTTTTCTGTTCTTCCTTCAATATATACTCATATCGAGTAGCCCTTTTTACTAGCTTGAGCAAATCATGGAAGACCATTCATTCGAACTTCTTACTTCAAAGCTCAACCCATCTTGGGCTAGCTTTAAACACTTAACTTCAAGTAAACTAATGTTACACTTGATTCAAGTCCCCTTGAAATGATTAAAATAATCTTCAACAGACTCATCATGTTGTTATTTCAGTTAAGCTAAGTCAGCTATAGAAATTCTTATATTTGTTCGAGCGAACTTAGTCATAAATCGTTCATGCATATCATCCCAATTCATTACTTTGTTTTGAGGGAGATTAATATACCATAAAAACACCTCTCCTATCAAAGAATTAGGAAACAAAATGTAATTTCATGAAGTCGTTGTTAAAATACTCTCCATATTCAATGGTAAATCGCCCAATATGCTCTAGAGCTGTTTTCTCATCATCTCCAAAGAAAGTCACAAAATTCAGAATTTTTTAATTTCGAGGAAACTCAAATTATCGGTCTATGTAGTAAGGATAAGGTTTCCTATAAACAAGCTTATGTACCCTATGCGTCCCATGCCTATACAGATGCTCGAACTACTTAAGCCACCTAGGCGGTATTTGATCTAGACTATAAGATTGATTACCACGTGCAGTATCATAGAGGTAAGAAGGTGGTGGAACTTGATATGCCTCATGATTTTCAAGTGGTATTTGTTGAGGCCGAACTCCAACCTATCTCAAAATATTTGGCTTGCTAATGGTATAGATTGCACCATTGGTACATTAGGTTGAATTGGTTGTACTAAAGGTACATTGAGTTGAACTAATGTGATATTAGCTCGATCCTGTCTTTGCTGAACATTTAGTTGTCCATGGGGAACTTGCTGAATAGGTGGAACATCAGGAAATCCCATATGGTTAAGCATGGTGGGAGGATAACCTAGTGTTTTGATTGCAGGTCTAGGTTGTATCGACACTCCAATAAGTTGTAGGACTCCAAATGATGGTTGTCCTTTGGTATGTGGAGCAAGCACGACCTGGAGTCTATTGGTACTATAGTCCCATCATTTGTTACATGTATAGCATTCAAATCTCTAGTGAGAATTTATGCATTATTATTAGGTAACACTCGATGATATGTTATAATTATGTCAAAAACACTTCCTTTAGGGATTTCCCTTGAAGATTCTATTTCATGTTGCATAAAACCTATCCTATCACTACCGTTTCTAGGGAAAAATCCTCATATTGTAGTCTTTGATCCATTAACATGTTGAATTTCTCTAGAATCTTAGCCATTTGTTGTTGGCTTTGAGTCTGCTGTTGAGCCGTCTATTATTGATATTGGCTTTGCAATTCAGTTACTTGTCTAGTTGTCTAGGTTATTTCCTCCCTGGCATATCGTTGGTTAGCCAACAATATATCCATCTAAGAGTGTAATTGTCCCATATCCTTATCCAATTTATCTAAGCGATTCATAGAGACATCGGGAGCAAGAATTTTTTCTAGGTTCATTAGAGTTTTTGTCATTGATCTAGTGACTGGCATATACTAGATTTATTCCTACTCTGGTCGCCAAAAATCTTGTTGGTACAAGATTTAATTTATGCATCAATCTAGGTTAAAAAGGGCTCGATTGGAATACTACTTCTCTAGAAGGGTCCGATAATGCCTTAATTAAGAGGACTTTAATGATACGCCGTTATAAATTCAAAGACAAGAATTAATCTAGAAAAATAAGTAACAAGTGCAAAGTAGCAACAAATTCAATGTACCCATATACATTTATATATTGATATTGAAACTGAGAACAATGCTGATATAATGAGTTTACAAGGTTGAAACCTCAAAATACCAGATACAGATCTCAAGTTTATTGTAGTGAATGTTGAGCCTTCAACATGGCTTTAGTTTGACTTCGAGACAGATGCAGAACGGAGATGGAGAAGGGGAATTACAGTTAATGTTACAGTACAACTATTCCTATTGACTAGAAAGTATTGACTGGAAAGTAAATGCAGATAGAAAGATAAATGATTGTTGGATGATTATTTGTGTCTCTTATGATTTATTCCGCTGCTATTTATAATGCTCCAGACCTTTAGTGCTGTATTGATTCTCCCAAAGAATCCCATGTTTCCACTTCTTCACGTTCTCTGGATTAATTGCATCTAGTACACCACGTGTCAAAACCTTTTCTTACACTACGTGAGTTGTATCTAATCGTGTCTACTTTTACCTTAACCAAATTAAACACACGGCCTTTGGTTTTATCTTCAATCCTTGAAGAGTCGGATTAGCATATATGCATACTCAAGAATGAGGTAGCATCATCTCGAGCTGACCTTTGTCTCGATGTTGTCCCTTAAACTTTCTCTTTTAAAGTTCTTGTTTCATAGGATTTTCTGACGGCTAGAGTCTTATCTCATTTTATACTCCTATCACGCCTCTTCTCTTCTCAACCATATTCTCTCATACACTCTAGGGCCTTTACACATGGCCCAATTGAGAATATCACCACATTAAATTATTTTTTTAAATAAACACCTTCCATGTACTTGACAATAAACCAACTCTTGTCCATGTATATACGTAAAGTCTCTACAGACTTATCTCTTTGTAAATTTTCTTTAATCTAAATAATGTTGAGAAAAAAAATGTTCCCATTGATTTTTTCTCGTAACACTAAGGCCCTATTTGTTTGCACTTAATGACCTCTTAATGACATCACATTTGAATCGGTCAGATGTGGTGCTATTAATTTCGTTTGTTTTTCACACCTGAATAGCACTTAATGGGTCTGATTGAATCAGAACTAAAATTGAGTCTTAATACCATTGAGATGCATTTTGAACAAAAAATTCCCTCACTATATTATCATAATGTCACAAAAGGACAAGTTGTTTTCTCACACTTTCTCAGTACCCAAACACCATTTTCCATGTACCTTCCATCATTGAAAACACAAATTTTCCTATCCTTTCTCACCCTCCAAAGACCCCAAATCATTTTTTCTTCCACATTAAATTCCTAAAGGAATTTGAAAACGGTAGAGTCGAGGTTCCTCCAAATCTCTCTTTTCTGATGAACCCGTGCTGCCACCATTACTCCTTGGAGTGCGCCTCCACCACCAATAGGTGTAAAAACCTCTGGTGTGCAAAACCCACCCTTTCCCCGCTTGAGCAACCGTCGTCCTCTTGTCGCATGCCACCACCGTTTGCTTCAACTATCGTCGCGCTCATATTCTCTTAGATTCATCGCGTCCTAGTGTTTTCCAGCTAAGAAAGCACCACCACAGTACTCAGAATCTTGTTTTTGATTTAACTGTGAAATCTCACCCCATCCTATGTCGAACGGTGACATAGTGAGTTGACTCGGCGTCCATGGCAACGAATTTGGGTATTTTTATTAAGAAATGAGAAATGTGTGGAACTCATTTTTTCTGTTTTTAATTTATTAGTTGTATTGTTTATGTATATTAACTTGGGTTCACATGTTTTCGGTTTGGGAGGAAAAATGAAAAGGAAAATAAAAAACAAAAAAATAATGTAAATTTTTTTTAGATCAACTTACTCTTATTTACAATAAATTATCATATTCTTATTTGCAACAAATTATCATATTCTTAACCATTAAAATATCAAAAGAAATATATATTCAAATATTTCATTAAATTTAATTATTAAATAATTTAAACACCATTCAGTATTTAACATTTAAAAAACAGTCGCTGCATAAAGTCAATTTTAGCAAAGTGGACCGCAGCATGCCCTACTCTCCCCTAGATTAAAAGATTCCTAAATTTTACCTAACATACTGTGCACTTATCCAAGTCTAGTGCGGCAAAATCGATACTGGGTGTTTTAGGGTTTTATACACAGGTAACCCATAAACTGTCTCCAAAGCAAAAGTAATGACTGCTCAGGAGCAAGAAGAAATCCTCGCCGCTAAATTGGAAAACCAAAAGATCGATGTAATCTCTCTATAACTCGTGTGCTGATTCCGTTGTTTTTCTACAAGTAGTTCCAAAGTTCTTGTCTTCTTATTTTTACCCGTAAATGAGATTTGATGTTTCTATTTACATGCGCGTCGGTTTCAGGTTCTGCTAGTAGTTCTGATTAGATTTACAATATATATATATATATATATATATATATATATATATCTGTCTTTATTTGCTGCAAGATTGTTATACTGTTACTGCAACTGTTAGTGGTAGATCTTAATTGGGCGTTTTTGTTTCGTTCGATTTAATATTTCTTTGAGAATAATTGTCTAATTTTTTAAACAAAAATTAGAAAAATTAGAAGAGATCTTGAAAATCATCTTATGGATATTTAGAAAAATGCAAAAAAGTGAAAAATTAACCTATTTTTTTCTCAAAGAATTAAACTTCAATTCCCATTTCCTTTCCTAATTGATTGATTTGTTTCGGAAACCAAATATTAATTAATTGGTTTGTCTCATTTGGCAAATGTGGAAATGCATGATCCTATTATTGTGTTTGAATACACCAGTGGTTGATTGGATATGATTCCACTGCTATAATTTTTTAGCTACCTTTTCTTTTTAGCCTGATAAGCCTGTGGTTGAAGATGAAGATGACGATGATGAGGACGATGACGAAGATGATGATGATGCGGAGGGTAAGTTCTCTGCAAAGTCCTCAAATTGTAATTAATTTATTTGTTTTGCCTGTTTTCATAGATTCCGTGAATTTTCACTCTGTTGCCAGTGTACATGCACAACTTGCATCCTTTTTAACTGTTTCCTCGGATTTTCTTTAATAGTATATCTTATTTATGAAGTTTATATAAATGCATATAAGTATCATAAATATGCTGGTAAAATGGATGGCTTATAATGTCACAATCTGGGGTTTTCAAAGGAATATGACTGGAAAAATTTCACTTTTTGAATGCACGCTCGAGCCATCACACTATAGCTCAGGATCCATATAATTGTATTATCACAAGCTGCTAGATTATGTGTTCATTTGTGATAGGAGTATGAACGCTAGAACTCTGGGGTTGTTGAGCAGAAGACCGGGGTTTTGAGTCTTGGACATTAGGATCTATCTACACTCCCCTAGGCCTTGTTTTGATAGGACCAGCATTGTAATGGACTTCATAGTAAAATTGCGCAATAGTTAGGATATTCAACAGTTAGGATTAAACATAAATCTTCATTACAATTTTCGTTGAGGGATTTCAAATATTTAGCTTAATGCAATTGATATTCATTTGGTGGGTATATTTTATTCATATTGTTCAAGGATTCAAGGAAACTTCCATTAATGAATCTCTCAATATGTACATCTTATAATAATGTTGTAAAGAATGTTTCTCAATGAAAAACAAGAAAGAATTGTTTGGGATTGTTGAAGAAACTAACTTATCACTTAATTAGTACCAAATTATAATTTGGTACTAATTAGGTAATCTTGCTTACAATTTTGAATGTAGTTGATAAAAAGTGCTGAAATCAATTTAAAGTTGTCAAAATGACCAAAAAAGTTATGGTGGATCTAATTTCTGTTCTCTACTATCATGCATATAATCACTAAGACTGAAAGTTATCCATCTGCTAATGTGAATTGTGAACTTTGGTTAATTAGAGGCATGCATCAAAACATGATTTAATTTTATTTGAAAATAAAGAATGCATATATCAATTATCAGTAAAATGATACTAGTACAATTTGAAGGTACATCTTATGTTGGATATTCTTCTTATCCAATGGAAGTAGCATGGTTTAGGCTAGCAAAAGAAGTTAATTTCTGTCCAGAAAAAAGACACATATTGGATACAAAAATATTTCATGAGGTAGAACTATGGGTAGGAGCCTTATGTATTTCTTTTAGGTAATGAAATACATGTAAGAAGATATTCTCAAGGGGCACCATCACCACCACCTGTGCTATCTCCACTCCCACCACCTAATCCACATCCACCAGAACACCATAGCTACCACCGCCACCAGAGCCATCCCCTCCACTGTCACAATACCTGTCTAATTTGCAGAGCTACCCCCTCCATAGTCTCCACCACCACTCCCTTCACTTCCACGAGCGCCCAAATTCAATCAAGAAACTTATAACAAGAAATCAATCACTAGTCACCCACAACCAAAATCATCAAACCAAAATTAATATATATCTGTCGTCATAGATCTACCAAAATCTGGGTCAATCTTTACCAAAATCACCCCCAGATCTGATGCAGCAGCCCCAGATCATCGAGGGGGGAAATTTGGGGAAGCAGAGAATACTTATGATTTTAGATTGAAAATTTGAGAAAAATCTGAAGGAGTTGGATGGTCCCAAGTGTAATATAGGTTGTAATTATGAGGAATGTAAAGGGGTAAAATGGTCATTACATAAAGCCAACTGTGCTTAAAAGTCTGCTCTTATTTCTTCTCATTTGAGAAGTTTGGGTATCCCAACTTGTCAAAATCAGATTATAATCTCCCTTAGATTAAGTGCAACCAAACAAATAAGATGTGTTTTGTTTAACTGGTCAAACTAGCTTATAAGTGGAACCAAACAGGCTCTAAATCAGCTAGCAATTAGTTGCCTTATAGATTTAGGATGAGGATTCTGAGCCCCAATATCAGGTAGTCAAAGTACACTATCTATTAAATGATCTATGGTTATTTGTTCAGCATGGCATTCTGGCATTGATATTTTTCTAATGATCAGTTCACCTGCAAATGTATAAAAGCTGGTCTCTCTTACTCGTACCTGGTCCAGTCTTTAATTTCTACATTGAAAGCATTGTGCTTGAGTAGTATAAGTGACTCTTGCCAAATAAAGGGGAGAGGGGGAAAGAGTGATGTGAATAGTTTTCTGAGATATGCAAACTGGTGACAAAAGTTAAACGTTATATAACATGGGGTTGCTTGCTGAACTGGGGTTTATGCAGTTTATCATCCCACTTAATTCCAACCTTTTCCAAATACCATAGACAGCAGCAGTTTGTAAGCATATGAGAACATTCAAACATTGATTATCTCCATTTTCATGAATTGGCAGGACAACAAGATGGAGATGCAAGTGGTAGGTCAAAGCAAAGCAGAAGTGAAAAGAAGAGTCGGAAAGCAATGTTAAAGCTTGGAATGAAACCTATCCCAGGTGTTAGCCGGGTTACGGTCAAGAAAAGCAAGAATGTTGGTGCTCTTCAATTTTTGATGTTTTCATATCGTACACTTTATATATTATTCTCTGCTCTTCAACAATAAGTTATAGTTTCTCTGCTTTGTTTATTATATTTTCTTTTGTTTGCTGTTTAAAAATTGGTTACCTTTTAAATCAGATCTTGTTTGTCATCTCAAAACCTGATGTTTTCAAGAGCCCAACATCAGACACGTACGTGGTCTTTGGGGAGGCGAAGATTGAGGACTTAAGCTCACAACTGCAGACTCAGGCCGCTGAGCAGTTCAAGGCTCCTGATCTTAGCAATGTGATATCCAAATCTGAGACACTTGCCGTGGCCCAGGATGATGAAGAAGTAGATGAGACTGGTGTTGAGCCCAAGGATATTGAATTGGTGATGACACAAGCAGGAGTCTCCAGGTCAAAAGCTGTGAAGTCACTCAAGGCTGCAGATGGTGATATAGTTTCCGCCATCATGGAGCTTACCACATGAGGAAGCTTTTCTTGATTGTTATCTGATGATCTTGTAGTATTAATTTATGGTTTCTGCAAAATTTGTGTGCTTTAAGTTGGTGCGTCTCTCATTTCCTTTTCTTGAGCCTTTCGTTTTCTTGCTTTTGCCAGTTGTACTAGTAAACCAACAAAAACTGGAGCACCTGTTTCGTTTGTTACGTCAGGTTTTGGGGAATTTCTAATGTTGTTTGAGAGTCACAGGTGAGAAATGCAATATTAAGCTACCCTGTTTCCCTACTGTCTCACATTGTCGTGTTTGACTGTTTAAAATAAGTTTGACTCTCTTATATATATATATATATATATATAATTATAAAAATAATTTTTAAAAATTGTGGACGGTTTTTTTGAAAATTTCATTGATTTAACGTTAGAAGGAAATAATCATTTAATTAGATACAGTGACACATTGGGTCCATTTTTTAGGGACAAATTGAGCGTTATTTAGGTTGGTGTTTAATACAAGAGAACTCAGAAAGTTAAAAAAAAAAAAACAAACTATATTCCTTCTTTCGGATTTTCCATTTTCCTTTATTTCAGTAGTGCCAAGCTTCTGGGACCTTGGTTTTGAAGTTGTGCAAGGCTTCTTAGTTTTGGTTGAAGATATGATTGTGCGTGGTTTGGTTAATAGAACATAACGCCAAATTCCGTAATCGAATAAAAATATTTGGCTTATGAAAACGCTGAAGCCAAACTGAATCCGATGGTTTGTTTAATTACTTCTTGAGCCAAACAGAAAATTTTTGTTGACTATTATTAACTTGAAGCATCTTGATGTATCTCGCATTAGAGTTGAAAAAAAAAAAGCACACATTCGTGAAGATGTGAAAATTTTTCCTGAAGTCCACAAGAATGTTATGGCATGATTGGGTACAATTGTTTATTTTTGTTTTCAAAAACATGTTTTTGAAATGAGAACATAAAACTATTTTATGTTATTTTTGGTAGATAACATGTTTGAATAGTAACTCAAAATCAGATTTTGAAAACACAAGCAGAAAACAGTGGCATCTTCTGATAAATAGTTTTGGATAACAGTTTTGAGAATAAAAAATTGTTTGATACAATTCACATTTGACAACTGTTTTTACTTTTAACCATTGACGTCTATTAATTTTATTTTTTTCAGTTATTTTAAATTTCTTTCTTTAACAGTACTACTAATTTGACATTTGTCAAGTTAACATGAAACTATCCCAAACGAATTTACTTCACTTTTTTTTCTTTTTTTATTTACAAAGATGATTTAAACTTTTTATAATTCCAATCCATCCACACAATCACTTTTTTTTTATTCATAAGAGAGATGTTAATACGAAGAATCGAACTTAAAACTCAACGTACTTAAGTACATTTGACTTGAAGCAATAATCATTGAATCAAAATCATATTGTTAAAATTAACATCATTTTCCATTTTCAAAGTTCACAGTATACTAAGTATGTATATATTATTTGAAAGTCCAAACTACTGTACTAATTTCTTCCCTTTTAAAGAATTTTTTTTCCTTGTATCAAGTTATAAATCGTGGATTAGGTTGATTAATATTGTACATATTTGTGCAGTGGCAAACTTGGATTCATTAACAAATAAAGGCATTTGAATTCATTATTAAATAAAGGAGTTGAGAATCCTGAAGAACAAGCTTAGTGTCACGGTCACACAACGAGCTAGCATGCCTCAGGGCACACGCCTTAATCACAAGCACATAATGGCTTCAATGGGGCAACAACACACAGTCGACTCAAGGCACATGAGGACAAAAGAGTTTCATTAATACTGACACATTCCAAGCACATTGTTAAGGTGGGGGGCACCACCAAGCAACAAGTAAGACAACATTCTAACTATGACCAATGGGCACCTAGCCCCCCCCCCCCCCCCTAAAGAGCTTTAAGTCATTTAGGGCTATAGCAGAAAATATCACTTATGATTGAGCCGTTATAATTTCAAAATACAAAATTAAAAAATTACCACTAGGCACAAACACTACAAAAAGGCACGGTGCGTGCGACCATGGGCATGATACAAGGCCTTGGACAATCACAAAACATGAAATTCTCACCCTTTAATATGTTGACGTCCTCGTTGACCTGCTTGTTAGGAACTCTTCAATCTTTTGCTTGAAGGGTTGTAGGTCAGTTGTTTTCTCCCAACTGGTTTCTTCTTCGCTTTCGCTCTTTCACTTCACTAAATATTCTTGTCGTTTTCCACTGTTTGTTTTCACAACTCAGTCAGTTAGGTAGATTCTATCTCTCGAGTTGGCAAGAGTTGGCGGTTTGATGTTGATGACTAGTCTTGAAGATTGGCTTTGTGTTGGATCTTTTGAGTCTGCATAGTATAGCTTCAAGTAGTTGACTTGGAACACCGGGTGTACTTTCATCCATGTTGGTAGCTGGATTCTGTAAGAACACTTCCCCATTTTAGTTGTGATGGGGACTGGCCTTTCATATTGTTTCCTGAGAAATCTAAGTTCTCCCATAATCTTCACAAGCACTAAATCTCCGAGTTCGAACTGTCTTGAGGTTCTCCTCAAGTCTGCCCACTTCTTCATTCTCTTTGAAGACTTCTCAAGGTATGCACGAGCTATATTCATGTTTTTCTTTCACTTTTTAGTGAAATTGTAGGCCCGAGGATTAGGCCTCTTGTAAGGTTCATCTATGGTTTTCGACATCAATGGTTATGAGCTTGTGATTACTTCAAACGGGCTTTTGTTGGAGTTGAAGCTCTTAAGGGTATTAAAACATAATTGAGCTATGTGGAGTAGCTGGACCCAGTTTCTTTGATTAACATTAACAAAATGGTGAATATATTCTTCTAGCATACTATTGAAGCGTTTTGTTTTTCCATCGGTCTGTGGGTGATAACTTGAGGAAATGTTGAGTTCTAAGCCAAGGAGGCCAAAAAGTTCATATCAAAAAGTTCCCGTGAATCTAGAGTCCCTATCACTCACAATGCTCTTGGGAACACCCCAATACTTGACTACATGTTTGAAAAACAAACGGGCTGTTTTTTTTGTAGTACAATACCTTAGGGCAAGGATGAAGGTACCATGCTTCGAGAATCGATCAACAACAACCAAAATAGAGTCATGATCTCCAACGTTGGGTAGACAAGTGATGAAGTTTAGTGATACACTTTCCTAAGATCTTGAAGGTACTAGCAAGGGTTCTAATAGCCCGGCTGATTTCTGCCTTTCCACCTTATCTTGTTGGCAAGTAAGACAAGTTTTACTGTAGGACATCACATCTTCCTTCATTTGGCGCCAATAGTAGCCCTGTTTCAACAATGCATAAGTTATTTGCCAACCCGGGTGACCCATCCAAAGAGTGTCATAGTATTCGTTTAGTATTAGTTTCCTCAAGTCTCTAATCTTAGGAATGAAAAATCGTCTCTATAATAACCTATCTTCAAGCCAAAATTTCCAAGTTTTCCCTTTAGAAGATAGTTTCACGATGGCTTGGGCTTATTTTTCTTTGCCAAGACTTTCTCATATATGTTCTCACATCGGAGTAGCAAATTTGCTTGCTGATAGAAGGGCAAACATCTTCAGGGATATGAGATTTGCCTTTCGATTCAATGGATTAGCCAATTGGTTGTGTGACCAAACTTATACTCAAAATGGAAATCAAACTCAACTAAGTATTCCTGCCAACGTGCTTGTTTTGCTATGAGCTTTGGTTGAGTGGGGAAATGACTAATAACTGTGTTATCAGTTTTCACCACAAAAGTTGCCCCCAATAGATAGTGACTTCACACTCGAAGACGATGGATAACTACTAACAACTCTTTCTCTTGGACCGTGTACCTCTTTTTAGGTTTGCTCAACTTGCTACTCTCGTATGCAGTAGGGTGGCCTTCTTGAAGCAATACTCATCTTAAGGCATAATTTGAGGCATCAGTTTGGACTTCAAAAAGCTATGTGACTTCGGGGAGGGCCAAGATTAGATTTTTCATCATGACTTGCTTCAAGTCTTCAAAAGCTTTATGGAATTGGATTGACCAAACCTATTTGTGGCCTTTCTTAAAGAGTTCTGTCAAAGGGGCAGCTCTCTTAGAATTTTCTTCAACAAAACACTGGTAGTAATTTCTTAGCCCAAGGAGTGATTGTAGCTCGCTCATATTACTCAAGGTTTTTCACTCTTAAATCGCCTTCACCTTCTCCATGTCCATTCGAATGTGACCTTGATCAATTAAGTGGCCTAGAAACTTGATATAAGTTTGTCCAAATGCATACTTTTCTTTCTTCACAAAAAGTTGGTTCTCCCGTAATTTCTCAAATACTAATTGCAGATTCTTTGCATGATCTTCAAGTGATGAGCTGTACACTACAATGTCATCGAGATAGACCATTCGTGAAACACTTGATTCACTAAAGTACAGAGGGTAGCAGGAGCATTGGTCAACCCAAAAGTCATGACAAGGAATTCAAAATCTCCATAGTGGGTGACACACGTCATCTTTGACTCATCCCCTTCAACTGGTCAAATATATTAACAATAAGGGGTATGGGGTAGCTATTATGCATAGTGACTTTGTTTAGAGCTAAGTAGTCTACACACATCCATAAACTGTCGTCTTACTTTTTTTGAAACAACACCGAGACTCTGAAGAATGCCTTTAATGGTCTAATGAAAGCAGATTCCAATAAGTCATTCAATTATTTTCATAACTTTGCCAACTCAAGAGGGGCCATGCAATGTAGCGCACGAGAATGTGCCTTAGTACGAGGTAGAAGCTCCATAACATAATCTACACCCCTTCGTGGGGGAAGGGTCTTCAGTAATTCATTGGGCATAACATCTTGGTAGGTCTCCAACACTATTTTAATTAACGTCGGAACCACACTTAGACCTTTTTCTTATGTTGTCAAAGGCACTGTTATACTCATGTCTCCTCACCCCATTCTTAAATTGGAGGGTCTAAAGAAGATTCTTTTCATTAGTAGGTTGAGTAATGGTAGGGATGAAACATATTTGCTCCCCATAATCAACAGACAACTAGTAGTTGGAATCAATATGGCTTTGACATCTGTGTAGATCTCTAACATCAATACCATATTAAAGTCATCCATAGTTATGATTGTGAAATTGATTGGCCTTTTCCATGGACCCATTTTAACAACCACTTTTTTTACTATGCCCACCATTGCTTGGATCTCAAAGTTCATGGCTATTAATCGACCAGAGACATAATCAAACTTCAAGTGCAATCTTTGGGCTTTTAAGCCATAGACGAAGTTATAGGAGGCCTCTGTATCTACTAAGGCCCTTGTAGCTTTCCCATTCATTCGTAAGTCAACATATGCGAGTCATCTTGGAGGTTCCTTCTTATTCTCAAGGAGTTCCCTATTCAAGGCATTCAAAAATCGAAGTGCCCTCATCCTTGAGGGTTGATCTTCCTCTTCACTCCCGTGTTCTTAATGTGTCTTAGAGGCTGGCACTTGTACGGTAGTCAACGCTACTCTGTGCAAGCAGCTTGCTACTCGATGTGGGCCATCACATAAGAAATACAGAGCGGTTTTGGTTTACTTGTCTATGAATTTGATGCTCTTAAAGAAGATTATTCTTTGGAACCATTTGCAAGCCTATTATTCTTAGCCAACTTTACTCCACTTCGAGCTATAATGGATGAGTCATTTTTTATCTTGAGTGGGTTATTTGGATAGTCATTTAACCTTTCTACTGCAGCCATGGCTGTGGCCAAATATTGAAATTTTTGCCTTTAAAGATCAAACATAGCCCAACTTTTGAGCCCTTCACTTTCTCTCACATGTCTTGGATGTCGAGCATTAGTCTCGAGAAATTCTTCACATAGTCTCAAAAACTGCTTGACTGTCTCAACTCTCAAAGCTTTCACTAAGCCAAATACTGTTGGTATTTGTCTAAGGTTTGAACAAGGTTGGAAGAGGTCAAGCATCAAGTCATCGAAGCCTCAACACAAAGTTGGAAAAAGGTGTGTGCATCAAGTCAGGCCGCGGCCCTGCTCTTCCCAAGCCACGGTGCCTAGAAGATGGAGTGCTAGAAGAGGAAGCCAGGCCACGATGCCCTCTACTCAAGGCTGCAGTGCCCAAAACCTTGAGGAAGTGTGATCTGCCCTGGGCCGCGGTCGAGACGCCCGGCACACTGATGCACACATGTGTAAACCTCTTCCATGGTTCGTAAGACATGTCCAAAATGCACAGCTTAACTAAAGAATGATCAAAGGCTATGGTTGATTAGTCATCAAGATCTAAGGGTGAAGAATGACACTCAAGATTGGATAAGAAGTTGGTGCACTATATAAAGGATCACCTAGTTTCATTCTCAATAACAATGTGACATAACTTGTGATCAAAAGTGAGAGAATTGTAAAGAGTGCAAAGACACAAAACAAGAGAGACTCATTTGTAAGGCTAGTTGTTTAGAAGAGTGAGTAGAATAGAAAGGGGATTGAAGGGCTTGTAAAAGGAATTTTCTTTGGAAAATTCCAGGGTTAGTTCTTATCACTTTCTGTTTCTTTTTCTTCTTTGTTACTTTAAGAACTCTAGATTCTTGAAGAGGTATTACTGATTGTAAGAACCCACTGATAAGATAGTGCAGAGAGTTCAGGTGAACTCACGGGGACGTAGGCACATTACCGAACCTCGATAACAATTGCTTGTTTTTTCTTTCTTGCTTTGATTGTTGTACCTTTTTGTACAAGTCATTCTAGACTTGGGTGTTTGGAAGATCACCTCATGGGCATCTTGTCAAAGTAATTTTCAATAGTGGTATCAGAGCTTGCACAACTGGGTGTCGGAGCAAGAACATAAGGTATCGGAATAGGACTCCAAGAATCAAAGAACAAACTTCTTGGGTGATTCAAGAACAGAGTAAAGATCAAGATCAGATCGTGTTCTTGAGGTTGATTCAAGAACGATGTTGAGATCAATCTTCAATCGTGTTCTTGAGGTTTAGAAAAAGTTGGAAAGCATTTGTGGGTGTTGCACATATCTGAGATCATCTCCGCAAGATGGGTTCAAATTTTGTTGTTGAAAAGTTTGTTGGAAGGGAGATTTTTCCCTGCGGAAGTGGAAGATCAAGGTTGTTCTTATGCAACAGAAAGTGGACTTGGTTATTGGAGAAGCTGATGCCTTTCCAGCAAGTATCACGAAGGACCAGGAGATTGAGATGAAGAAGATGGCATACAGAACCATCTTCCTACACATGTCGGATAATGTCACAAGGGAGTGCGGAGACTCGGAAGATCCTACTGTCATATAGAAGAAAATAGATGAGTTGTTTCTTACCAAAACTCTCCCTAACAAGATTTATCATCTTAAAAGAATCTTTGCTTTTAAAATGGATCCTAATAAAGAGCTGCAAGATAATCTTGATGTCTTTAATAAACTAGTTCAAGATTTAGCTAGTTGTAGTATTAAATTCCCGGATGAACAATTGGCTGCTATGTTATTAAATTCTCTTCCTGATTGTTTTGATAGTTTAATTAATACAATTGAATATGGAAAAGGTACACTAACCAAAGAAATTGTGGTCAATGCTATAAAGGCTCATGATTTCAAAGCCAAAAGTAGAGAGGTATCAAGTGGGGAAGGGTTGTTCATAAGAAGAAGGCCAACAACTCGGAATGGTAGTAGCAACTACAAGAGAAATCAATAGGTAGAGGGCAGAGCCATAGAAGAGCACATTCCAAACCAAGATTTGGAGGAAAGAGGTGTTTCTACTGCAACAAGGAGGGTCATTTCAAGAAATATTGCAAGAAGAGGATATGGGATAAGAGAGGGAGAAGCCATACCAACAATGGAGAGGCTTCGGTTGCCAAAGAAGAACAGCAAGATGATGTTCTTGTTGTGTGCTCAAATGTAAGCAGGAGGCAAGGCAGCGAGAAGTGGATTCTGGATTTCGGGTGCACTTATCATATGTGCCCTCACAAGGAATGGTTCAAGAATTTCAAGGAGATCAATGATGGAAGGGTCTTCTTGGGTAATGATAATTCTTGCCAAGTGCGGGAGATTAGAGACATCCAGTTGAGGATGTTTGATGGAATCACAAGGCTGTTGCGGAATGTGAGGTATCTTTCGGATTTGAAGAGGAATTTAATCTCATTGGGGTAGCTGGATTCCATGGGGTATACATACAAAGCAGAGGGAGAAAAGATTAAGGTGACCAAGGGATCTTTGGTAGTGATCAAAGCAGCAATAAAAGATGGACTCTATGAGATGATTAAAGAGACAGAACTCAAGGATCAAGGATCAAGCAGCAAGCTTGATGGATGAGATGGATAGAGCAGCCTTTTGGCACACTTGCTTGGGACATATGAACCAAAAAGGCCTGCAAGTTCTTAGCAAGGATGGTCTACTTGGAGGAGACAAAGTAGAGAAATTGGATTTCTGTGAGTGTTATGTTCTTGGGAAGCAACACCGAGTCAGCTTCAACACCGTAGTGTACAAGTCTAAGGGCATTCTTGAATACAGTCATTCGGACCTTTGGAGACCAGTAAGAACACCAACACAGGGAGGTAACTTTTATTTTCTATCTTTAATTGATGATTATTCAAGAAAGGTTTGGGTTTATTTGCTTAAAAATAAATTAAATGCTTTGAATAAATTTGTTGTGTGGAAAAAGTTGCTGGTGACTTAAACGGGTAGGGTAATTAAGGCTTTACGAACCGATAATGGCTTAGAATTTTGTAATAAGGATTTTGATAAATTCCGTGAATTAAATGACATTCTAAGGCATAGAACAGTTGTAAAAACACCTCAGCAAAATGGAGTTGCTGAGAGAATGAATAGGACCCTTATGAAAAAAGTTAGGTGCATGTTAATAGGATCCGATTTACCAAAATATTTTTGGGGGGAAGCTGTGTCTACTGCTGCATACTTGGTAAATAGATCACCCTCTAGTGCTTTAGAACTCAAGACTCTAATGGAGATATGGAGTGGAAAACGCCTTGAGTTGAGCAACCTTAGGACTTTTGGATGTGTTGCATTTGCATACCAAAAGGATGATAAACTTAACCCAAGGTCTAGAAAATGTGTATTTCTAGGGTACGGTGATAGGGTTAAGGGATATAGGTTATGGTCCTTAGAACCAAAAGGAATGAAACTCATTATAAGTAGGGTTGTTATTTTTAATGAATTGTTATTTCCCTACTTGGAGAAAACTAACTCTACAGGGGCTAGTGAGCAAACCAGTCCGGAATTTGTGGAGCATCACATCAAGGAGAATTCGGTTCAGGTAAAGCAAGGAAGGCAAGAGGGTTCGGACCAGGTAGAGCCCATTTAGGAAGGCCAAGCTCAGGGCACTCAAGAGGAGACTGAACTAGAAAGGGTTTATGCAGCAAGTCAGAATGACTACCAACTCACAAGGGACTGGGAAAGGAGGGTGGTCAGACCACCTTTGAGGTATGGGTTTGCAGATGCTAATGTTGTAGCTCCTTCGACAGAATGAGGGATGGTTGAACCAGAAACTTACATGAATGCCATGGAGTGTAAGGATTCATCAAAGTGGCAGCTAGCTATGGAGGAAGAAATGGATTCTTTAAGGAAGAACAACTCTTGGATATTGGTCCCCAAACTAAAAAAATAGAGAGTTGTGGATTGTAAATGGATCTACAAGATCAAAAAAGGGAATACTTCAGGAGATGAAGTTCGGTATAAAGCTAGGCTAGTGGCAAAGGGGTTCACATAAAAAGAATGCATAGATTTCACCGAAATCTTCTCATTGATTGTGAAGTACAAGATGATACGGATAGTATTGGCAATAGTGGTCCAATTTGATTAGGAAATCTAGCAAATAGATGTGAAGACAGCGTTCTTACATGGAGGGTTTGATAAGACCATCTACATGAGGCAACCCGAAGGCTATGAGGAAGAAAGGCATAGAGAGTTGGTGTACAAATTAAAGAAATCTCTCTATGGCCTGAGGCAATCACCTCGGCAATGGAATAAGAGGTTTGATTCCTTTGTAATCAGCTTGGGTTTTATGAGGAGTTACTATTATTCGTGCTTGTACTACAAGGGGCAGAAGGTGGAGGAAGTGGTGATCATCTTGATCTATGTTGATGATATGTTGCTGGTTGAGAGCAAAATGGAAAGGATAAGAAAATTGAAAGCTCAACTCAGTGAGGAGTTTGAGATGAAGGATGTTGGCTATGCACAGAAGATCCTTGGGATGTGTATCATCCGAAAAAGGGAGAGAAACAAATTGAAGATCTCTCAAACTTCCTACATAGAGAAGATGATATCTAAGTTATCTATGGAAGATAACAAACCAGTGAAAGTTCCTCTTGTTGGTCATTTCAAGTTCTCCAGCGATCAATGTCCGAGATCAGAGGCGGAGAAGAAAGAAATGGAAAAGGTCCCCTGCTCTAGTGCGATTGGTTCTATAATGTTCACCATGGTAAGCATTAGACTTGATATTGCTCATGCAATAAGTGTTCTCAGCAGGTTTATGAGTAATCTCGGAAAAGAGCATTGGCTTGGGATGAAGTGGTTGCTGAGGTATTTGAAGGGAAGCCCAGAAGTGGGGTTGGTTTGTGAGAAGAGGGGTAAGTCTATCTGTCTTGAAGGTTATGCAGATTCAAACTATGGAGTAAACCGAGATAAAAGAATATCGATTACCTCCTACTTCTTTAACTTAAATGGATGTTGTGTAAGTTGGAAGGCTCAGTTGCAGCCTATGGTAGTACTCTCAACAACCGAGGCTGAGTACAAAGCAGCAACGAAAGCTATAAAGGAGGTTATGTGGTGCAAAGAGTTGTTGGAAGAGTTGAAGGTCCTAGAAGAGCAGGTTGTGGTGTTTTTGGATAGTCAAAGTTCATTGCACTTGTGCAAAAATCTAGTGTTCCATGAGAAAACAAAGCACATGGATGTTCGGTATCATTTCATTTGAGAAAATGTTACGAAAGGATGCATTCATGTGGGCAAGGTAGCCAAAGAGGAAAATCCTGCAGATTTAGGCACCAAGGTCCTACCCCTAAGTAAGTTCAATCATTGCCTTAGACTACTTAGGATTTGAGTCGGTTGATTGATGACTCAAGATGAGTTCGGATTCTAAAGTTCTCTGCACAATGGTTCAGGTTTAAACACTTAGACAAAGGTAGAGATTGTTGATATTTGTCTAAGTTTTGAACAAGGTTGGAAGAGGTCAAGCATCAAGTCATTGAAGCCTCAACACACTTAGAGTGTGCTTCAGCACAAAGCTGGAAAAAGGTATGTGCATCTGGTCAGGCCGCGGCCCTGCTCTTCCCAGGCCGTGACGCCCAGAAGGTGGAGTGCTGGAGGAGGAGGCCAGGCCACGGATCCCCCTACCCAAGGCCGCGGTGCCCAGAACCTTGAGGAAGTGTGATCTGCCCTGGGACGCGGTGCCCCCTGTTCTAGGCCGCGGCGCCAGGCACATTGATGCACACATATGTAAACCACTTCCATGGTTCGTGAGACATATCCAAAATACACAGCTTGACTAAGTAATGATCAAAGGCTATGGTTGCTTGGTCATCAAGATCTAAGAGTGAAGAATGACACTCAAAATTAGACAGGAAGTTGGTACACTATATAAAGGGTCACCTAGCTTCATTCTCAATAACAATGTGACATAACTTGTGATCAAAAGTGAGAGAATTGTAAAGAGTGCAAAGACACAAAATAAGAGAGACTCATTTGTAAGGCTGGTTGTTTAGAAGAGTGAGTAGAATAGAAAGGGGATTGAAGGGCTTGTAAAGGGAATTTTCGTGGCAAAATTCCATGGTTAGTTTGTTTCACTTTTTGTTTCTTCTTCTTCTTTGATCATTCAAGAACTTAAGATTCTTGAAGAGGTGTTGCTGATTGTAAGAACCCATTGATAAGATAGTGTAGAGAGTTCAGGTGAACTCACGAGGACGTAGGCACATTGTCGAACCTCGATAACAATTGCTTGTGTTTTCTTTCTTGCTTTGATTGTTGTATCTTTTTGTACAAGTCATTCTAAACTTGGGTGTTTGGAAGATCACCACCTGGGCATATTGTCAAGGTGATTTCCAACAAATACTCCATATATTCAAGAAAAAAAAACAAATTCTTTAACTCCCGCTTCAAGTCCTCTTAGGTTTCGATGATGCACCTATGGTTTTGGATGTCATCGTACTTTCCCTGCCACCATAGTTTGGCATCACCTGATAAAAACATCACAAACTTTGACACTTTTTTCCTTTTAGAGTCTACGCAAATAGCTCAAAAGTACTGCTCAATATCACAAAGAAATTTTTCCTATGCCTTTTCATTGTGAACATCTTTATATCGAAGCTTTTGATGAACCAGTACTCCATTTTTTCAAGAAATAACTGATTCTTTAACTCCAACTTCAAGTCCACCTAGGTGTCAATCGTGCTCCTATGGTTTTGAATGTCATCATATTTTCCCTGCCACCATAGTTCGACTTCACCCGACAAAAACATCACAACTATTGACATTTTTTCCTCTACAGAGTCTACACAAATAGCTTGAAAGGACTACTCAATATCGTAAAGAAAATTTTCTAGTTCTTTCTCATCGTGAACACCTTCATATCGATGTGGCTTGAAGACCTTCACATTTTCTCTGTCTAAAGTTCCAGTCTCGTTGTTGCCTACTACTTTTATCAATAGAATGACCTTGTCATTCAGCTCTCCAATCTCATTGTGGAGGGTATTCACCGAATCTTTCACATCATCAGTAAGTATATTCACTACTTTAGAAAGTTCCCTATATGAGGTCTCAAGCTCTATTGACCATAAATCAAGTGATCTCAAATTTGGCACTAGTTCCTCGAGGGCATTTATCTTTGCCTCCAACTCTCTAAATCGTTGAGAGTCCTCTGTACTATGGGTAACCACTATGGTTTTAGTATTCCAAAAAATTGAGTCATGCTCTGATACCAATTATTACTATCCTAGCACTTTTCTTCGAATACGTTGGCCTATGCGACACTTGACTTGGCCTCCACCATGCAAGTCAGCCTAGATTTATATAGATAGCTTTAAGCCTTGCACACTCTATAAGCAAAAGGAAACACATTAGCCACGATATCACATAATAAGGTAATGATCAGACAACTCTAATTATACGCAAGATCGAGTTTTATCTTCAGTGTAGATTATGAATTTCTAATTAGAATCACATTTTGGAATCAGAAAGATTGAGTTTTATTTTTGGGCTTGAATTGGGCTTGAGTGATTTTGGGCTTAATGAGCTTGGCCTATTAAGGGTTGGATTATGTATTGCTTAACACATGTCAAGCATGACAAAGATTTAATCCCTTTGGAGAGCTGGTTTAGTGGGCCCTATAATCAGATTGTGATTATCTTTAAATTCACACAAAAAATAAAGAAAAATAAAAAGAAAATAAAGAATGAAAAATAATATGGAGGAAAAATGTGGGAGGCCTGCAAGTTGAAGATTTTGATTAAAAATTTTAGGAGAAATCATGAAAATTCAGTTTGAAAACTTTTTTCCACAATTATTGCTAGATTCTTGGTGTTAAACAATTTTAACCTTTAAATTTCAAGAAAATCTTAGATTTTGTGTTAAGGTAGGGTTTCTACCATGCATAATGTTTATTTTTTCTTCATGCTTTAAAGAATGAATTATATGCTGAATTCATGCAAATAATGATTAAAATCATGTATTGTTATAGTTTGAAATCACATAGGTCAAAACTAGATCAAATAGAGATAGGTTATGTTATAGGTCAGTATATTGTTCTTCCATTATGAAATGAACTTGATATTTTAGTATGTTATAGTTATACATATATAGAGATTTTATACTAAAATTCAGTTTAATTGAATGTCTAGAAATTAGCTTATCGCTAGTTTTAATACTGCTGGATTATGGAAATCTTAATCTAGGTAGATTCCATAGTTCAACTTTAAGCTAATGTATATCGGGTAATCTTAAAACCAAGTTTGACAATTATTAAGTCTATATTGAAGATCTAGAAATCTAGTTTCTAATCTATTTTGAATCGCTTGAAAATGTTATGTAATGAATGGGATAATGGCATTTTAGTGGACTATGTTCAAGCATGAAAAATTTATTTAACTACTGTTTTTATCAATGAAAGTGCATGTGTATATCATTGTGTATTTGTGCGAATTAAAAGGATTTATCGGCACTGAATGAAGAAGTATTATTTAAGGGATTCATGTTGGGACACGTCCTAACAGGTTAATCTCTATTGGGTGTGGGTCGTGAACGACGTTACACTATTGAATGTTAGTGAACAATGAACATTGTTTAGGCATGATGCTTGATTTTGTCTTTACAATGATTGATTAAACATTATTGGAGTGCTCAGGAGGTCCCTACTAGATCAACTGAGATATTTGTTTGATCGACTTAGGTTTTGAAGGATTGGTTTGGACCAAAATGAGATGGGATGGAATTGATTGGTATGGAGAGTATCCTTTCAAGTTTAGTTAGTAATGCATTGCATATGATTTCTTAAAGCAGTTAGTTGTTACTACTAGTGTGGGATAATGGATTACTCTCATCTACTCAACTTGTTAGTGTACTATATTTTCTTGATATGATGTATGCATGAACATCACTACATTCATATCTCATTCATACTTGCATATATAACTGTACATTTGCACATATCCATGTAGTTCCATATTAAGCCTAGCTGTTTGCTAAACAATTCTTTGAGTTGACTATTTTTTAGATAATGAAGAAAGTGTACATAAGGAAGCTAGCATAGTGGGGTTAGCTTAATGAAGTTAGAGTTCGATTTGTAAGAGAGTTGGGTACCATGTATATTTGTAAATAGCATGAGGGAGTGGTTTGTACTAGTATGTGTGTAAGAGTATCGTGTTTTGTAACTGATCAATTGTGTAAATTCAAAGTTATGTAAATAGAGGCAACATGAGAAAGAGAACTCATAACATAGACAAGAAGAACACAGATTCAATGACAATGCTCTTGAGAAATTTATGAAGTTAGCACCGCCATCTTTTAAAAGGTATCCTTATCCAGATATTATAGAGAAATATTTCATGCAAATGGAAAATATATTTAAAGCTTTGGGATGTACTTAAGAGTAGAAAATTATTTTGGCTATGTTTATGATGGAAAGGGATTCAGAACACAGGTGGAAATTAGTAGAGACTGGAAATTAGTAAAGATTGGAACACTTCAAACATGGGAGAATTTCTTAAGGGAGTTCAATAACAAGTATATTCAAGAAAGTGCTCGGGATAAACGAGAGAATACATTTATAGCTCTTGAACAAAAAAAAATTGTAGCACAATATGAAACAAAATTTATAGAGTTAGCAAGTTTTACTCCTTATATTGTGGAAATAGAAGAAATGAAGATCATGAAGTTTCTGAAGGGCTTGGGACTTGAAATTTAAGAAAGGCTAGTACCATTGAGAATTAGTAGCTACACGGACGTGGTAGAAATGGCATTAAAGCTTAAAATAATATTAAAGAAATGAGGATGAAAATGAGCTAGATGAGACAATCTAGACCCACATCTCAAGGATGGAAAGTAGGTAGTGAAGGTAAATCTTAAAGCGTGGAGAGTTCAAAATAGAGAGGTACACATCTAACAAGAATATTTGTACCTTATACTAAGCCAATTCAACAACAACCTCTTAAGCCAAAGGTATACTGTTCATTTTATGGAAAGTCCAATCATATGGTGGAAGAGTGTACGAAAAAGGTAGGGAAATGTATAATATATGGATCTACTAATCATATGGTGAAGTATTGTCCCAATGCATGTTTTGCCTAACTATAACAACTAGATAAGCAAGGAAAAACATAAGGCAAAGAAAAGGTGTAGAGAGACCTAGAGTTCAGGGGAGAGTTTTTGCTTTAGACCAACAATAAGTGATAGAGTCTACTTCTATCGTAGGAGGTACATTTCATATTTTTCAGGATATAGGACAAGTTTTAATAGATCCATATTCATTTCATTCATATGTGGCATCTCATTTTGTGTATAATTTGATTGTGAAACCTGAGTATCTGCCTTATAATTTGGAGGTGAGTTTCCATAGGAGTATCTTTGATTACTAATTTGGTGTATAAGTCATGTGCTCTTATGGTAGCTGATAGAACTTTATAAGTTAATTTGATATTGTTGCCTATCCGAGACTTTGATATCATCTTGGGTATGGATGGGTTGTCTTTGCATCATACTAATGTTGATTGTCATGCTAAAAATGTTACTCTATATCGAATCAACCTTTTTTTTCTAGTTAGTGGGTGAAATGAAAACTACACCAAGTTCTTTAATTTATGGTTTGCGTGCTAAGAAGCTTCTTAACAAGGGTTGTGCATGGTATATTGCTTATGTTATTGATAACAAGAAAGAAAAGCTAAAATTTTCAGATATTCTAGTGGTATGTGAATTTAAAGATGTATTTCTGGAGGATTTAGTCTTTCTATTACTAGACAGGGAAATTGCGTTTGTCATTGATGTATTACTAGGCACTGCTCCTATATCAAAAGCTACATAATGGTACCAACCGAATATCAAGATTTGAAGTTACAATGGCAATAATTACTTGATAAAGGATTTATTTGTCCTAGTGCATCACTATGGGGTGCACCAATATTGTTTTTTAGAAAGAATGATTGATCTCTAAGACTCTGTATTGATTACCGTCAACTTAATAAAGTAATAGTGAACAATAAGTATCAATTGCCACATATAGACAATTTATTTGATCAATTACATGGTGCTACAATATTCTCTAAACTTGATATGAGATCCGGCTATCATTAGTTGAAAGTTCATTAAGAGGATGTACCGAAAACTTCTTTTAGATCAAGGTGTTGATGATATGAGTTTCTTGTTATGCCTTTTGGGGTAACTAATGCACTACTTGCTTTTATGGATTTGATGAATCATATTTTTAAACCCTATTTGTATGATTTTATTATGATTTTTATTATGATATATTGGTGTATTCTAAGACAAAATGGGAACATGACTGACATTTACGACTTATGTTACAAGTGTTGCGAGAGAAGAAATTATATGCACAATTTAGTAAATGTGAATTTTGGTTGGATATGATATATTTTCTTGGGCATATTATTTCAGGTTGAGGTGTATCAGTAGATTCGGTAAAAATAAAACATGTTGAATTAGCAAAGACTAAGAAATATGGTCGATGTTCACAATTTCTTAAGATTGGAAAGTTATTATCGTCGCTTTAGGGAAGGACTTTCTAATATTGTTATTTCATTTATGAGATTGACTCAAAAGAAAATAAGTTTCATATGGGATGATGATTGTGAATCAAGCTTTCAAAATTTGAAGCATCGTTTGATTTCTGCACCAATCTTGACTTTGCCAAGTGTAAATAGTAATTTTGTGATTTATAGTGATGCTTCGAATAAGGGACTAGGATATGTTCTTATGTAGAAGGGAAAGGTAATTTCTTACGATTATAGAAAATTGAAACCATGTGAAGAAAATTATCCTACACATGACCTTATCAGCTATTGTGTTTGCATTGAATAAATGGAGACACTACTTGTATGGAGCACAATTTGAGATATTTACTAATCATAAAAGTTTGAAATATTTATTCTCTCAGAAAAATTTGAATATGAGACACAAAATTTGGGTTGAGTTGTTTAATGATTACAATTGCACTATTAAGTATCATCCAGGTAAAGTTAATGTAGTAGCAGATGCTTTGAATAGAAACACTAATGTTGCATGTTTAATGATGAGGGAATTGAAATTACTTGAAGATGTTTGTAATTGGAAGCTTTTGTTACCAAGTACTTGTGTAATGTTTGCCAATTTGAAAGTGTAGCCTATGTTGCTACTAAAAATCATTAAAGCATAAGGGAAAGATCAGGAATTACTGGATATAAAAGATGATGTGAATCAATGGTTAAAACCTGAATTTTCTTTACATGATGATGGTTTACATAGATACTAAGGTCAAGTTTGTGTTCTTAATGATACTTAGTTGAAAGAGAAGTACTAAAAGAAGCACATCAAGCTAATACTCACTATTCATACAAACAGTACGAGGATGTATAAAGAATTGAAGTCAAATTATTGGTCGAATAACATGAAACGAGAAATAACTGAGTTTGTATCCAAGTATTTAACATGTCAAAAAGTAAAGGCAAAACATCATAAGCAAGCAGGACAACTTCAACCTTTACCAGTAGCCAAGTGGAAATGGGAACACGTGACTATAGGTTGTGTCTGGGTTACTTAGAACTCGAAATGGACATGATATTGTATAGGTCATTGTGGATAGACTCACTAAGATTGCTCATTTTATTCCAGTGAATATGACTTATAATTTGGACAAACTTGCTCGTATTTATATTTGTGAAATAGTTAGACTTCATAGTATTCCAGTTATGTGCATTTCAGTTAGAGATCATCGATTTACTTCTAAGTTTTGGAAGAGTTTGCAGGTAGCCTTGGGAACAAAATTAGCATTTAGTGTTGCATTTCATCCTCTAACAAATGGACAATCAGAAATAACAATTCAAACTTTAGAAGATATGTTTCGAGTTTATATCATTTATTTGAAAGATAATTTGGATGATCATATACCACTTGTAAAATTTGCTTAAATTAACAATTATCATTCTAGCATTGAAATGGCACCATTTGAATCACTTTATGAAGAAAATGTCGACCACTTCTATGTTAGGATGAAGTTGGAGAAAAAAATATTGTTAGGGCCATAACTTTTGCATGAGACTATGGAAAAAAGTAAGTTGATTAAAAAATGGTTACTTGCAGCACAAATTCAACAAAAGAGTTATGCAGATTGTAAAAGGAGAAACTTAGAATTTTCAGTGGGAGATCACGTGTTTTTGAAGGTTTCTCCTTCAAAAGGTGTCATGAGATTCAGAAAGAAATGAAAGTTAGCTCATTGTTACATTGGGCCCTTTGAGGTTTTGGAGAGGATTGCTGAGGTAGCTTATCGTGTTACTTTGCCGTCATCTTTATCAGAGATTCACAATGTGTTCCATGTATTGATGTTGAGGAAGTATGAACTAGATCCTTCTCATGCATTGAACTATGAGCCTATTCCTATTCGTGATGATTTGACTTATGTAGAATGACCAATTCAGATTTTGGACCGAAAGGAACTAGTATTAAGGACGAAAAGGATTCCACTTTTGAAAGTATTGTGGCAATATCATGGTATGGAAGAGTCCACATGGGGGAAAGAGGATGAAATCAGGGACAAATATATGCATCTTTTCTAGTGGTCAGGTATGAATTTAGGGACTAAATTCTTATAAAGGGGGAAGAGTGTGAGACCCGAGAACTTTCATACATGCTTGAGCATATAGTATGAATATGTATGATAATTAATTGCATAAGTAGTGTGTCTTAGGCTTTTTGAATTATTATCAATTAAAAGCGAACTATAACTAGTTTAGGTTTGGTGATGAATTTAAATAGGTAAAAGATCATGGTTTAATGTGAAAATCAACCATTAAGCTTGGAATTTTTTGTAGATTATAAATTTTTAATTAGAATCACATTTTAAAGCTGGGAAGATTGAATTTTGCGTATCAACTTTGAATTGGGCTTTGAATTGAGCTTGAGTGATTTTGAGTCCATTAGTCTTGGCCAATTAAGGGCGAATTATGTATTGCTTGACATGTGTCAAGCATGGAAAGTCTTTATGCCTTCTTAGAGAGCAGCTTAGTGGGACCCATAATCAAATTGATTTTATCTCATTAACTAAGTAATGAAATAAACCAAAATGTGAATAAAATAAATGAAGAATAAGGGGAAAGAGGGAGAAAACGTGGGAGGTTTGTATAGTGCAGAAATTGGTTGAAAAATTCAAGAAAAATTAGTTTAAAGAAGTTCTTTCATAATTGTTGCTTGATTCTTAGTGTTTAACACTTTAATCGATTCAATTTCAAGGAAATCTGAGATTTTGTGTTAAGATAGGATTTCTACCATGCATAATATTTCTTTATGTTCTTATTTCTTTAATGAATGAATTATATGTTGATTTCTTGCAAAGATCTTGTTATAGTTTGGAATCACTAGGGCCAAACACAGGATTCAATATAGATAGTTTCAGTTAAAGGTCTATAAATTTTCGTCTTGTTATACAATGAAAATCAATTTTTAGTATGTTATAGTTCTACATGTCTAGAGATGGTATAGCAAATTTGAGCTCAATTAGATGTCTAGAAGTCATTTAAACTTATTACTAACTTGGACAGATTCTATAGTCCAAATTTAAGCTAATAAAACTAGGTAAATTTAAGACCAAATTAAATGAATCTTAAATCTAACCAGAAGTCTAGTTTTCATATCATTTTGAATTGCCTGGAAATGTTATATAATGAGTGAGATAATGATGTTTTAGTTTATTGTGTTCAAGCATGACAGATTCATTTAGATGTTGTTTTTATCGATGAATGTGCATGTGTAGGTCCTTGTGCATGCGTGTTAATGGAGGGAAGTTATTGATACTAAATGAAAAATTATTTTTTAAGGGAAGCATGTTAGAACACATTCTAATAAGCTAACATCCCTATTGGGTATGCATCGTGCATGACGTTATACTATTGATTGTTAATGAATGATTAAACATTGTTTGGGCATGATATTTGACTTTGACCTTATAGTGATTGATTGAAATCTATTTAAGTGCTCCGAGGTCTATCTAGATCAATTGAGATCTTTGTTTAATCGACTTAGGCCTTGAAGGATCTGTTTGGACCAAAGTGAGGTGGAATGGAATTGAATGGCATAGAGAGTATCCTTTCAAGTTTAGCTAGTAATGCATCACATATGATTGATTAGAGTAGTTGGCTGTAACCACTGGTATAGGATGGTGGATTACTCAACTTGTTAGTATATGGTCTATGTATTCTAATAATATCTCGAATACCCATCTAGAAAGCAATAGAAGGGATGCCCAACTACATGTTTTAAGATTTTGTCTAAAAATAGAAGTGGGAATTGATCCTTGCGGGCGGTGAAATTAAGTTTTACATAGTCTATGTACATGCGCCACCCTGTCACTACCTTGGTAGGAACAGGTATCCCCTTCGAGTTAGTTACCACAGTTATCCCAGACTTTTTAGGTACTACGTGAGTCGGGCTAACCCATTTACTATCAGAGATGGGGTAAATGATACCTGCATCTAATAACTTTAAAACTACTTTTTTCACAACTTCTTTGACAATGGGGTTAAGTCGCCTCTAGGGGTCTATATGGGGGTTGGCTCATTCTTCTAAATGAATCCTATGGGAATATATCAAGGGGTTAATACCTTTAATGTCAGCAATTGTCCATCCTAATACAGCTTTATGCTCACTTAACATGTCAATCAATTTCTTTTCTTATGAATAACTAAGTACAAAGGAAATAATAACAGAAAAGGTATCACCTGGTCCCAAGAATGCATGTTTAAGTCCCTTAGGTAGCATCGCTAAGTCGACCTTTAAGGTCTCCTCAGCAGATGGCTTAGGTCTTTCTCCATCTCTTGGTAACTCCTCGAAGCTTGGTTGCCATTTTCGTTCTCCTTTATCCTTTGACCCTGAAACATCAGAAACATTGAAAACATCGTCAAGATAAAGTGAACTCTTAGAATTAGAAATACCAAGGAGGTACTCTAAAGATTATGAATTTTTGCTCAAATGAGCCTCCTCTAGGATCAGTGTGTCTATCATATAAGTATGATAGCAATCATCATCATCATGTGGTTGTCTTTCGATGTTGAAAATGTTGACCTCTAGAGTCATGTTCCCAAAAGACAGCTTTATTAGACCGTTCCTACAATTAATAAGAACATCAGATATGGCCAGGAAAGGTTTTCCTAAATTTATTAGAATTTAGACTCCATATCAACCACATAATGAGTATTCAGAATGAGAAAATCAATAGGATAATATAACTTATCTATCGGTATCAGTACATCTTCGATTATCCCCGTTGGTTGCTTAATCGACCGGACAGCCAACTGTAGTACCACAGATGTGGGTTTGATATCTCCTAGACCCAGTTTCAAGTAGACGGTGTAAGGCGTTAGGTTCACACTGGCTTCTAAATTCAACAAAGCTTGACAGATCTCATGAGTCCCAATTTGACAAATGATCGTGGGACACCTTGGGTCTTTATATTTGAGTGGTGTCTTTTGCTCAATCACTGCACTCACTTGCTCAGTCAAAAACACAGCCTACTTAACTTAATGCTTCCTTTTTATGGTGCACAGATCCTTGATCGCCTTTGCATAGGTTGGTACCTATTTAATCACATGAAGCAAAGGTAAATTAATCTAAACTTTTTTCAAATGTTCTAGGATCTCACCTTGTATTTTCAGATTTTTTCCTTTTGGTCGAAGCACTTGGGGCAAAGAGACTTGAACTGAAAACTTTTCATTTGGCTCATTCTTGTGGGTGTTCTCCTCGGTGCTCGGAGAGGTGCTCATGGTCATCATCTGACTTGGTCCATCTAACACCTTACCACTCTGAGTAGTTATGGCATTGACCTCTGTGATATTTTGTGAATCTGAAGTAGAGGTTTATGCCATATGTTGCCCCTTTAGATTTGATTAAGGCTAAGATGGGAATTTACCTCGCTCTTGCACTGCAATAGAACTTGTTAGCTTAGTTTTTTGACTTTTAATTTCTTTGTTCTCTTCCATTACCTGTGTCATAGTAGTTTCCAATCTCTGAATAATTTTACATTGTGACTCTATAAATGCATTTAATTTTACCTTCAACTATTTCAAATGGATGTAAAAAGTGCATTTTTAAATGGTTTTATAGAAGAAGAGTTTTATATTTAACAACCTCTTGGTTTTGAAGATCATAACCTTCCAAACCATGTATACAAGCTGTCTAAAGCTCTCTATGGGCTGAAGCAAACTCCAAGAGCATGGTATGAAAGGTTAAGTAAGTTTTTACTTGAAAATGATTTTACAAGAGGAAAAATGGATACAACTCTTTTTATAAAAACTTATAAACATAATACTCTCTTAGTTCAAATTTATGTTGATAATATTATATTTGGTGCCTCTAATGAATCTATGTGTCAAGAATTTGCTAAGTGTATGCAAGGTAAATTTGAGATGAGTATCATGGGAGAGCTTATATACTTTCTTGGACTTCAAATCAAATCAATCTAAATACACTAAGGACTTGCTAAAGAGGTTTGGGATGCATAACTCAGTCTTTTGGAACTCTCATGAGCACCTCTATAAAACATGACTTGGATGAGGGAGGTAAGTGCATAGATACTAAGACAAATAGAAGCATGATATGAGCTTTACTATATTTAACTGCAAGTAGACCCGATATAATGTTTAGTGAATGTATGTGTGCTAGATTCCAAGCTAATCCTAAGAAATCTCATAATATTGTGGTAAAAAAATTTGAGATATTTGAATGGTACTCAAAATCTAGGACTACAGTATTCAAGAAAATCATATTTTGAGCTAGTTGGGTACTCGGATGTTGATTATGTTGGTTGTAGAATTGATAGAAAAAGCACTAGTGGAACATGCCAATTTCTATGTGCCATGTTAGCATCTTAGTTTTTAAAAAAAACAAAATTTAATTGCATTATCAACTGCCAAAGCCGAATATGTGGTCACCAGTAGTTGATGTGCATAAATTTTATGGATAAAACAACAACTAGAAGACTTGAATTACGCCCAAACAGTACTATGCAGTAACAACAGTATAGAATGGGGTGTCGATCCCACGAAGAGAACGTTCTACAATCAAAGTCTCAGGAAAAAAGTAATGGAAACAAAATTAAAAATTAATATTAAGAAAATTTTGATAATTAAATGATACAATTGAATTAAGTGAAAGAAAGTCAATAATGAGTAACATTAGGGTCCAAGAATCTCTTCTAAATTTCACAACTTCAACTTGTATCAATTCAGTAATTATAACTCAACTACGTATTTCACATCCCAAATACATAATCAAAAAATAATAGTGAAAGCACAAAAAATATTCTTTTGTAAATTATTATGAGAAATCCTCTTCTTGTTTTTATAAGTAATGCAACGGTCAATCATATATGATATCCTAAATCGACGATATATATGGAGATAATAACGCAGTAAAGGCCTATCATATATAATTAATATACCAAAATCAATTGCATCCTAAATTCCACACATAAGAGAAGCATGATTGAACTTATATAGAGAAAAAGAACAACAATCATCGGAGTTAAATAAAATCTATAGGAGGAGAAAATATAATTGTCTGTCACACAAAAACATCAACTTCAATATTAAATAAAGGGAACAACTCAAAATAATTATTCAATGTTAAAAACACAAATACTGAATTAAATACAAGCCAAACCCGCTCTATCTAAGAGTTCATCTCTTCGTCTTGGTTAAAACTTAGCCTAACCGATAATATATAATCACAACAGCTCTCTAGAAATTAAGTGTATCTCTTCATCCCCGTATTCAGCCCTCAATTCTCTGAGTCTAAAATCCTATATATAGCTGTATGGAGAAGGCTTTGTAGACAGAAAAGTCGCCCTAGGGTTTCTGTTTAGACTGTGTGCTTCTGTTGTTGTCCAGGCCCAGTTTCTACTGTCCAGAACTAGTCCCGTTGTGCCACTGTCCAGGCCGTGCAAATCCCAAAAAAAAATCAGAATTTAATAGCTCATTAACTTCTGTCACGCTAAAATCACGCACAACCTGAACTTTGTCCACTAAAAGTTCCATAACTTTCTCTAGAAAAATCATATTTACGAGCCGTAAAATTCTTCAGAAAATAAATATCCAGATCTTTCCAAACATATATGGCTCATCTCCTGGTTCTTCTTGAATCAATACAGTTTAATGCACAAAAATAACTGATTTGTATGGGTAATTCTTGCAATTTAGTGAAACTCCTTTTCACCCTTTGCTAGTGACAACATGACTTAGCAAAATGCTCAATTTATCTTTAACAGTCTAGAAATGACGGGTTTTGTTGCAATCCTCTTGGGAAACCCGGTTTCCCTACTCTGAATTGGTCCGAATGTTGTGGATTCTTTCGAACATATTTTATATTATTTTTTTAAGGCTTCTTTATTTTTTTAAATATGCAAAACACACTAAAACATAGAATTCTCCAAAAGACCACACTTGTCAAGAAATTCAATGAATAATCAAAATTAATCTCAACAAATGCATATAATTAACTCTATCTGAAGTGCATTTTCATGCCCTAATCAAGACTATGATATGTACTTTTAAAATATTCCAATTTTATGCGACAACACTAGTGCCATAAATCTTACCAAAAACCTAATTCAGCATTCTAGGACCAAACATATTGAGATTAGATATCACTTCATAAGAGATCATGCTAAAAAAGGTGACGTCAAACTTGAATTCATACCTACAGAAGATCGAATTGCTGATATTCTTACTAAACCTTTAAATGAAGAAAACTTTTGTAGAATTAGAACGCTAATAAGCTTGAAAAACTTTGAATGTTTATATATTTAATCGTATACGCATTCATTATTTGCATGAAATCCAATGAAGGAAACGATTTATTTTTGTTTAATTAAAATTAATCACTTCTTCTCTATGGATACATCAAATAACTCTAGTAAATCTTGTAAAAAATCTCATACCTTAGTTAGTTTTATTTAGTTTTTGAACTTCAAAACATCTTCAAGTCTTTTTCTCGATGTTTTAGATGCATGATTTTAGGGGTAGCTTTATCCTTCCTCTTCCTTTTGTGATGTTGACAAAAAGAGGGAGAAGAATCTAAAGATATTTTGGTATTGTTAACGACTTTTTGTTGCTCCTTATTGTTGCTTTGTTATATCTTGTTATGTATGCTATTGATACTTGAACTACTTTTCTCTTCAAGAAAGGGAGAGAAAGTCTATAAAGTTACTATGCTTGGTTGTCCATATATTGCTTGGTTGGTTGGATATAAAATTGCTCTCTTATGCAGGAGGAAATATTGAAAATATAGAGAAAACTCTGTCAAAATTTCTATAAAATCTCAGCACTTAGATTTTCTTAAAATGTTTTTCAAAATGGTTTTGTCAACATCAAAAAGGGGGAGATTGTTGACTCCATATTTATTTTGATAATGACAAAACATATTATTAAGCTAATTCTCTTTATCTAGTCTTATTTCAATTTGAAGGATAAAGGAATGCATGTTAGAAGCAATGCGCGATCAATGGAACCTTTAAGTATTTCTGAAGACTTAGAAGCAAAGTAAGAGATTACTAGTCTAGTAAAGATTAAATTCTTTGTTAATATCTCTCTATACTCCTAGATCAATTATGGCTCAAAAATTAAAAAATTTTAAATGATTTTAAGCAAAAACAAAAGTTTTTCTTCAAGCCGTAGTCAACTACAAAGAATCGTAGCCAACTATAGATTTTTTTAGTCAACTATAGAAGGACACAAAACCTTGTTGTAGTCAACTACACCTTTTTGTAGTCAACTATAAACTTACATGATGCTTTGTTTTTATTTTCAAAAAGGTTGTAGTTGACTACTATAAGTCCAGTAATGGCTATTTTGCATAAAATCTTGCGTGGATCAGCTGAATTTAATGCTCAAATGGTCATATTGTATTTGAATTGGATGTTTGGAGTTTTTACTATAAATACCCAGCCATTACAAGCTTTAACAACCATCTTGAACACCATAGAAAATATTTATTGCAAGAATCAAGCTTTCAATTTTATTTTTGAGCCATTGTTAAGCTTTAAGCTTTAGAGAGAGAACTTTGTGAGTTGTAAGCATTTATTGTACACTCACTCTTATTCCAATCTATTCATTCTTTCTCAAAGTGAAAAAGAGTTGGTAAAACTCTCAGAGTGTTTAGGCATTAAATACTTCCTTATAACTTCCTTGTGGAAGAGATATTTATAAGGTTTGGGCAACAGCCATGAAGTTGCTTGACTATTCTTAGTGGATTGCTTTAAGGAGGTTACTTGAAGGGAGTGAACTTAGGGTCAGAATGATTCCAATATTGCCGAACCACTATAAACAAAGTTTTTATATTCTCTTCAATTTATTTATTGTGTGGTTTACTTGATTAAATTGTCAAAACTTGTTTGTTAATTGCAAAAAGTTTTTTAAAACACAATTCACCCCTCTTGGGTTTGTACCTCGGTTTACAGGTGGATATTTGGATCTATCAGATTTTTTAATCTTATCCAACTTGTGAAGATTATCTCATGGGAAAATAACTAAATCTCCATTTAGTGGACGTGGAGAAAAAGCCACAATGTAGAGCCCGATGTTTTATTTACAATATTAAAAGTCACAGAGTTTTACTTCGGTGTAATATTGGTGTTGCTTGTTCAGTTTTGAGTTGAATTTTTTTTATCTATTAAATTTGAAGTTTGTGGAAACTTTTGAAGAGTAGTAAGAAAAACTACAAAAAAATAGAAATTTGAAAAGTTGTGTGGTGGAAATAGGAAAAGGTGAATACAAAAATGGATTGTTGTGCAATTAATGAAAAACTTTGTCTATAAATAGAGTATAGAAGAGAGGGAAAGACCAATAAATGTTGTAACCCTCTAGAAAACCTGGAGAAATATAAGAGAAAAAGAGAGAAAGAGAAAAAGAAAGAAAGAGGGAAAGAAGAATGGGAAGAAAGGGTGATATATTGAAATCTTAAGGTAAAAGCTCATCTATCTTCCTTTTTAATCATCAAGTATGTTTATTACCTTAAGATTTGAAGATTTTTGAAGCTTGATTTGAAGAAATTACTTGAGAAAAAACTTAAGAAGAAAGTTGTTTTCAAAGAAAATGATTTTGTGATTGATTCCTAAGTTTGATGTGTTTTCATATGGAATATGCTTTGGATGGTATATAATCTTTGATTTGAAACCCTTGAAAACTTGTATTTGATTTGGATTGGAAGTCTTATGGGAGACAAGAAGTTGTTTTGAAGAAAAATGAAGTTTTACCCTAAAAAATTTCTGAAATCGTAACCAGACAGTTGATTGTCCAATGAGCATAGTCAATTATCAAACTTTCTAGACCTTAGACAGTCGACTGTTCGTGCAAATATTTGGGCAACCTACAATCGACTGCCAAATATGGACAATCGACTGTCCGAGCCTCTGAACCTGTTTTAAGCACTGTTTCTCCCAAAATGAGCCACTCTTGTTAAGGTATTCAACCATAGACTTCTTCTAAGGTGCTATGAGTTCAAAAACATGTTAAAGTTTTGAAAGCTAAGATCTTAAAAGAATTTCATTTGTTTTAAATTATCATAGAACAAGGTTTACAAAAGCTTTAAACAAAAGAAATAAGACTTGTGACTTAACCTCTAGTTCTGTTTGCTAGTATGAGCTTTATTGTAAGCTTGGGTATATTTAAATTATATGTTTCTTGATTTAATATACTAAGTAATTATATACATTAGATGTAATCGGAGAAAAACACTAAAGACTAAGAAGTAATCCAAGGTTGGAGCTTGATACGACAAAGGTGAGGTTCACCTTACTTTTAATAAGCACTATAGTATGTTCAATAATATGTAAAAGATTTAAAAGTATACAATATAACTTAATTATGAAATCATAAATATTAGAATGTCTAGATTGATACTTGCAAAGAGTTTGAGGTTTAGTGATAATCTATAATGAAGGAAGTATGAGAATATAATAAGTATAACAATTGGAACTATACTCCAAAACTATTGAAAATATGTACTTAGTATGTAAGTATACACAGACTTATATATGATTGCTTGTATGAGCTTCTTGGTATGACCTCTTTAGTATGAACAACATACTATTTGAGTTGATGACTATAAAATTGAAAGGTTGTTGAAGTATAAACGATATAAAAATGAGAAATGTTTATGCATACATATATCAACTGATATAATTTATATAAGCTATGAATTTAATGATATGAGAAGTCGACAAATGCTTGATTTTAAATTTGTTTGGACTATGATGTACAATTATTGCATTTGATTTTAAATGTAAATACTTCACCTAGTAAGGGGCAAAAAGGAGATCCAATTTGAATTTAAATGTAATGACTCCGCCTAGTAAGGGGTAAGGAGGAGTTCCAACTTGTTTTAATATTAGGACCTCACTTAGTAAGGGATAGGGAGGAAATTCAAATTTTATTTAAAGATAGGACTCCGCCTAGTTAGGGTTAGGGAGGAGATCCAACTTGTTTTAATGTTAGGACCTTACCTACTAGGGGGTAGGGAGGGGATCCAAATTATTTACTTGGGGAGACGTCCCAATTACTACATGATTAGCTCGTGGGAGGCAAATAAAAATGATTTGAGATTGAAATGAAAAGAAGTGAATTCTCATTGCATTCTTCCATTGATGGTTGATGAAATTTATGTTTGACCCATGAGAGGCATGAATTATCTTTGGCCCATGAGAGGCATGAATTAAGTTTGGCCCATGAGAGGCATGAATTAAGTTTGGCCCATAAGAGGCATGAGTTATACTTAGCCCATGAGAGGCAAAATTTGTGTTTGATCCATGAAGATGTTTTGTGTTTAGCCCATGAAGGGTATTTGATTTTTGGCATATGAAAGGCATACAATATGACTTATTAAATGAAATACATATGGATGATAATTATTTGTGATACGGTAAGAATATATAAGGAGATGAATGTTATAAAAAAATAATTTACACTAATGTTACGGTAAGATCGTATTTATATAATAAGTATTTATTTTTCTAAAGATTGGATTCTCCTTGAAAAATATAAAAGATGTAAGTCTTTTTACACCTATATCAACTTATAACGTATATGATAAGAAATGAAATTTGAGAAGAATGTCCCTAAACGATTACTCTTATTAAGAAGTTTTACTCACTGAGCTTTGTAGCTCACCCCCTCATTTTATTTAACATTTCAAGAAAGTTAGCGGAAGATTTGTGGTCAAGGTTGACAGATGACCTTAATAAGGTCATCTTACATGGCATCCTCATTATTGAGTCTCCTTAGGAGTTTTCCTTTTCTTTGTGTCTCTTGTAAAGCCTTAGAGTTGATAAATTGTATTCAATGATTTATTGTATCAAGATTGTATGTTTGTATTAAATTGAAATGATTGAAAGAATTATTGCTTGATTAATATGTTTGCATCTTAAGTCAAGGTGCTTAGTGCTGAAAGGTAATGGAGTTGTTCCAAGTAGGGTCCACTCGGGATGGGTCATTACACGCAGATCTATTAAGGTTAATCTGTACTGACGTGTGTGGACCCCTAATAGTTAATTCTAGAGGAATTTACTTCTACTTCATTAGCTTATTGAGTAAAAATTTGAATCATTTGAAAAGTTCAAAGAATTCAAGAGAGAAGTTGAAAAGTAAACTGGGAAGGGTATTAAAACTCTTTGATCTGGTCAAAAAGGAAAATACTTATTTAATGGTTTTCTCGATTATCTCAAAGAGAATGGGATTCTCTCTCAATGGACTCCTCCTAGAACACCATAGTTAAACAATGTGTCTGAAAGGACAGTATGATTTATGATAAGTCACATTGATCTTCTTATGTCCTTTTGGGGATATATTGTCCTAATCCCCGCATACTTATTGGATAAAATTCCCTCAAAGGCAGTACCTAAGACACCATATAAGTTATGAAAAGAGAGGAAACCTATTGTTAAACACATTAAGATTTTGTGTTGTCCCACTTATGTAAAGATGTTTAATACAGACAAGTTGGAAACTAGGTTTGACAAATGTAGGTTTGTGGGATATCCTAAAGAAAGTTTAGGATATTATTTCTATCATTCACAGGAACAAAAGGTGTTTGTTTTCAAATATGCAACCTTTAAAGCAAAAGAGTTATTGCTAGAAAAGATCAATGGGAGGAGTATAGATCTTGATGAAGTGTCACCAGAACCACATCAAATTGAGGAACTTGAACCAATAGATCTTCCTAATACACAACCAGTTCGCAGATCTAGCAGAATACGTAAGGCTATAGAGAGATATAGATTTATCATAAATGGTGACCTAGAGGTACACCTTATAAATGATAAGGAACCTAATAACTATGAAGAAGAGATGTCAATCATCGATTATGAGAAGTGGCTAGAAGCCTTGAAATCCAAAATGGATTCCATGTACTCCAACAAATATAGACTTTAGTCAATGCACCTAAAGGTATAGTACCCATAGGTTGCAAATGGGTCATTGAGATAAATATTTTAATGGATGGAAAGGTAGATACTTATAAGTCAAGACTAGTAGCGAAGGGTTTCAAGCAAAGACAAGGAATTGACTTTGATGAAACCTTCTCTCTAGTGGCCATGCTTAAATCTATTAGGATTTTACTTGTAATAGTTGCATACCATGACTATGAGATATGACAGATGGATGTAAAGACACATTCCTCAATGGAAACATAAAGGATGATGTGTACATAACATAGCATGAGGGTTTTACATCTAGTGGTAGTGACTACAAGGTATGCAAGCTTCAAAAATCCATTTGTGGATTAAAGAAAGCTTTCAGAAGTTAGAACATATATTTTGATGAAACAATCAAATTGTTTGTTTTTATCCAAAACAAATATGAACAATGTATGTGTAAGAAGGTAAATAGGAGCGTTGTGACATTCTTAGTGCTTTATGTAGAAGATATACTACTCATTGAGAATAATGTATGTATATCGCAATCAATCAATGTTTGGTTGTCAAAGAATTTCTCCACGAAGGATTTGGGTAAAGTATCTTATATTTTGGAGAAAGATCCACAAAGATAGATTTAGAAGAATGATAGACTTGTTCAAATCCACGTACATAAACAAAATGTTAAAGTGGTTTAGCATGAAAAATTCCAATATGTATCATGGAATTACTCTCTCAAAAAAGATATCTCTAAGGACTCTAGAAAAGAGAGAATGCATGAGCAAGTTACCATATACATCAACAATTGGTTCTATCATGTATGCAATATTATGTATGAGACTTGATGTTACATGCGCTCTAAGTGTTACTAGAAGATTTTAGTCCAATCCAGATGATTGTCATTAGATAGCGATGAAAAACATTCTTAAGAAGAACTAAAGACTTGTTTCTCATATACGGGGGAGCAAATTTGAAACTTAAGGGCTTCACAGACTCAAGTTTTTAGTTTAACAAAGATGACAGTTAATCAGTCTTTGGATACATGTTCACCTTGAATGGTGGAGCAGTAAGTTGAAAGAGTTCTAAGCAAGAAACCACTACGGATTCGAACATGGATGCCGAATGTGTTATTATATCTAAGACTATGAGGAAAACTATTTGGATAAATAAATTCATCACTGAGCTTGAAATGGTTTTTGACATTGTAAATTCAGTATCATGATACTGTGACAATAATGGCGTTACTATACAGGCGTAGTAACCAAGGTCTTATCAGAAATCCAAATAGATATTGCATCGATTCCATTTTATTAGAGAAATCATTTAAACAAGTGATGTAAAGATTGAAAGAGTTTCATTAACAAATAATATTGTAGATCCATTAACTAAAGCAAAGGGTATGAGATACTTGGGCTATTGGCTTTAGTGCAAGTGGATGATTGATAGTAGTATGCCCTATAAGCCAATAGCATTTGATGTTATGGGTATGCTACTTGTAAATTGATCTTATTCATTTATTGATAATAATAATAATAATAATGGTAATTATCTTCTTTATCATGTTCATTACAAATCATTACAGGTGCATTACATGATAAAGCACATAGATTAAGAATAATGAAAATAAGCACCATAATGAGATCATGCTAGTGAGATGTGTTTCTTTAAAGCTTTATTCTTAAATATTCCTAATCATAGAATCACAAAGAAGGGAATTAGTTAATCCAAATAGATTAGTACATACTATGTTTCCTTAAGGAGTTGAAGATGATTGATCTTACTGTCATTAGTGTATGAGACACTAAAAAACAAGTTATATAGGTTCTTGTTAGAGAACAGGTACACTGAACTAACTCGACTAAGAAAATCCTAATTGACATTTTACTGGGTGTCAATATGAGTTATTACATTGCAGTTGTGCAAGTGATCCTTGAACTTGAGGCACCATGGATACTGTGTATAAGTCATCATGCTTTGATGCTAGTTAAAAGTGATTCTAATCATGAGTCAGAAAAGAGTAGTAATTAGGTATGACCGCTTATACATGGAGGTATGTGAGTATACAATAAAAGATCCATCACTATTAGTAAAAAAGAGAGAATATCCTATATGATATGGTTAAGTCATAGCTGGGAAATTCCTTAGACAAGATGGGGTGAAAATTATAAAGGAGTTTCTAATTTTACCATTTAAGTTATGGGCTTGAGACTAAGATACATATAATTAAATAATTAAAGCTTTACATAAATTAATGCCTTAGGTTTAATCAAGGACATTGCATGATGGAAGAATTGAATTGTACGGTAAGGTTCACATTAATTCATATTGCTTGGGTAATCATGACATACTACTAAGTGTCAATTATGACTTCTAGAAGCCCTTAAGAATTAATTCTTAATTAAAGGAAGAATTAAAAGGAGTTTTAATTCGAATTAAAGCTAAAAGAGTTTTAATTTGAATTAAAACTAAAAAAAAGTTTTAATTCGAATTAAAATTAATTTTTTTTTAATTAATTGAATGAGAATCAATTATTACGTAAAAGTTACGACCTGCTACCAGTACGATATTGAATCTATGGGGTCTCACACAAGAGGGCAATTGCAAGAATAAGGAAAACTAATTGGGTAATAGAGAGATTTTCGAGAATTAATTAAACTAGGGGTTTAACTATAATTCTAGAAATCCTAGAGATTTTAGGAGTAAAGGCTAATATAAAGGTTTTATTTGATAGAAACCCTAATGTGGATTTTAAGAAACTAAAAATAAGATTTTTAGATTCTCTTTCTTAAAAATCTTAAAACCCTAGAACTAGCACTCATAGATTTCGGTTAGCCCTATTCCTCTTCCTTGCGTGGTGTTTGACATCCCGGAGAAAGAGATCCTCATTCTTGGTTGCTCGTATGGATATACTTAGAGGCTGGGCACTTGAATGGCTTGTGGAATCTTCTCCAAAGGATCAACGTAAATATTTATTGAGATATAAACCTAAACCTTATATGGATATTTGTTTATATCATTCTAATATATTCGTAGAGAATTTCTTGGTGAAAGTTTATTGACATAGTTGAAAATTTTTGAATTCCACTTCGTTATCTATGCCAGTAGACTTATAGTAAGTTATTTTTGGTTGTTGGTGTCATTATGTGAAGAGTTTCAAAAACTCATGTGACGATTTTGGTGGGGGTATAAAGGGGATGAGCATAAAATTCATTGGTTTAGGTGGGAGAAGAGTAAATCAAAGGGAGAAAAGGTTTGGGCTTCAAAGATTTACAGTACTTCAATTAGCCATGCTTGCGAAACAATGTTGGCACCTTTTCAACAATGAGGATTCCCTCATTTATAACGTCTTGAAGGAAAAATATTTCTCACATAGGTATTTTTTGGATTCTCAGCTTTGTATTCCCTATCTTTTACATGGTAGAGTATTTGAGAGGCTAGGTGAGTTTTGAATCAGGGGTTATGTTGGCAAATTGGTAATGCAAGGTCTATCCTTGTAAAGTGTCAACTAATCTCCTTATGGTTTCTGACCTTGTTGACACTAAGGTTAGGTGGTGGAAGGAGGATCTGATTCAGAAAGCTTTTCTCCCTCACTAAGTAGATATGATTTTAAAAATTCCTATCAGTCTCCATGATGATCATTTGATGTGGCATTACTTAAATTATGGGGTTTTTTCAATAAAGAGTGCTTACCACTTGGTGGTGAAGGAGTTGAGTCAACTATAGAATAAAAGGTAATGTTTAAGACCAAGGGCATCTATGTTAAAGGAAATTTGGAATTTATCAGTCCAAAACAAATTGAAGAACCTCATTTGGCATGCTTGCATGAATGGACTCCCGACTATGGCAAATAACTGTCATATGCAAGTTGTCAATATTGGTATGTGTAAGTTGTGTGTGGGAGGAGAAGAGTCAATGCTCTATACCATGTGTGATTGTGAGGTTGCAAATGAGGCATGGAATTCTTCCCCTATAAGCTCAAAGGTGGTGAGTTTTCCAAGTTCATTATAGAAATCTTGAGCCATTTGAATGTGGACTCCCAAGCATTTTTTGCTGTTCTAGTTTGAAAAAGTCGGTCCAACCGTGATAAAATCATGCATGAGGGTCAAAGAGTTTCAACGAATGTGCTTGTTGAAGGTACTGGTGACTATTACAGAAATTTTTCGCTGCAAACTCAATGAAGAAAAAGGTGGTTGCGAGTGGCACAGTGACGTGGTATCCTCATTGTCTAGGATGGGTAAAGCTAAAGGTTGATGGTGCCATGTTTAAGAACCGAAAACTAATGGAGGTGGGGGCGATCATCAAGGATGATATAAGGCAAGTCGTTAGTTCTATGTCGACTTATTCTCTCTCTTTAGAGAAGTGGCTTTGGTGGAGGCCAAGGTTGTGCTGGAAGCTCTATGTTTTGCTTGGGACACAAGTTTTCGGCTGGTGGAGATTGAATGCAACGTTTTGATGGTGGTTAAGATAGTCCAATCACTAGAATTTTCCTGTGCAAGCTTTGGTAATCTTGTTAGTGACAAAACATTTCTTGCGGTGATTCCGGTAATGTTCTTCCTCCCATATTCGGTTGGAATATCATAAGGTTCTTCATGAGTTAGCTCGTTTGACTAGGTCTTTTGAAAAGGTTAGGATTTGGATGGAAGAGGTCCTCATAGTGTGTGACATGTTTTAATAGATATTTCTACTCTTCATTCAGTTGCCTAATGCATTGTTTTCTTTCTTATCCAATATATATATGGAATTTATAAAGTAAAATGGGGAAAAAGTGTCCATGAGATAAAAGTAGTAAGAGAGGACTGATGAATAAATAAAGTTAATTTATTTTTCATTGATGAGTCCAAAAATAAATAAATTTATGATATGTTACTTCTTTATCATTGTATATGGTTTAAAAGATCAATTTGTTGTAGTTTTGTCATAGTTAAAAAGTAATTTAATATGATTAAAAGTGTTTTAATATGAATTCAATCAATTTTAAAAAAAATTAAAAAGATTATGAAATAATTTAAAACGCTTTCATAAAAAAATAAAAATTTGAGATAAAGTTAATTAATAATATGATTTTGTGGTTTTAACACTGAGCGTGCGCGTTTAGTTAGAAAATTCCGTACCTGAAACCGTAATTCAGGGTGTGGTCCAACCTAGACCAAAAGCGGTACTTAGCCCCAGGAATTCATACTCTTTACCCGCACCCTAAAATCCTCACTTCCATTTAAAAGGAAAAAAAAAAAAAATCCTCACTTCCAAAACTCAGAAAGAACAATTGCTCGCGAGCGTAGACTCCCCTGTAATAATAACTAGAAATCCGTAGTCTCTTCGATATTCTCTATTTTCTCTAGAAAGAAATCTAAAGATTAAAACAAAAGCACCTTTGGTTGATAAGGCAACGGCTTAGAGATCTCAGATCCAAGGGTACTGTATCTCATGCATATTTTTTGTTTAAGACTGATTATTTCGCTGATTTGAGCGATTAAGTAATCTTGCTCAAGTTAATTACGTTATTTGTTTAAGACTGATTTTGTTTAAGATTGATGTTTTCCCTTAAATTCTTCTTTCTTTCAATTTTTTTTCAAGATATGGCAAGGATTCTACATTGCGATGACTATATCTTTTTTCTATGCCGTCATTTGTTTGGGTATTGAAATTTTACAGTTCACCAGTAGTTATCTTGAATCTGGGTTTTCCGATTACGTGACTAAAATCTACTTATCACAAATTTCAGGTCTCGTTAATATTTTTTTTTTTCAAGAAATGGAATGAGAGATCGTAGAATAATTTCTTTTTCCTAAAGATTTTGAAAACTTTGCTATTTTTTCCTTCAGAAAAGGGATTATTGATAATTGATAATTCAGGGTTTGGTATCAATGGAGAGCTTGGCACAACTGGAGGCGTTGTGCGAGAGACTATACAATTCGCAAGACTCAGCGGAACGAGCTCATGCTGAGAGCACTCTGAAATGCTTCTCTGTGAACACGGATTACATTTCGCAGTGCCAGTACATTCTCGACAATGCATTGACTCCTTACGCGTTGATGCTTGCTAGCTCTAGTTTGTTGAAGCAAGTCACTGAGCATAGCCTTGCTGTACAGCTCCGTCTTGATATCCGTAAGTTCTTGATATCCGTATAAGTTTCCAGTTTTTTTTTTTTTTTTTTCAGCTTCTAATGTTCTTCTTTTCTCTTTAACTAAATGTAGGCAATTATATTATCAACTATCTGGCCTCAAGAGGACCCAAGTTGCAGCCATTTGTTACTGCATCCTTGATTCAACTCTTATGTCGGCTTACAAAATTTGGGTGGTTTGATGATGATAGATTTCGTGATGTGGTAAAAGAGTCCACGAATTTCTTGAGACAGGTGACGTGACTTATGGGTGCAGCATAGCTTCTTTCTTGTTTATATGGATAGGTTCATTGGCTTGTGAATGGAAGTATGTTTTTGTGATTGTATGGATAGGCATGTATTGTTATCTTTAAGTTTGTTTATTTAAACCTTTTGATCTCTGGTTTTTCTTTCTCTTTGTTTTCTTTGTTTATGGTTACATGGCTCTTTGACCATGAAGGAAGAGAAGTTGTTATCTTCTTGTAGGAAGCCATGACTCTTGTGCAACATGATCATTCTGCCAGATTGTCATCCTCATTAGCTCTCAGAAATTTTATCAGCTTTTAGCACATTTGTATTGCATTCAATTAAGGAAGTAAGGGGGACTGTAAATAATAGGCCTTTTATGTGTTGTTACCGCTGACAATTCTGTTGTGTATACTGTCATAATACCTGAAATTAATTAATTTAATTATTTTCCATTTTTGCAGTGTCCCTAGTAATTCATTGCAACTAATAAAGTCCTATTAATTGGCCTTTGTCTATGCACATTTTCTTGAACATTTAGTTTCCAGCTAGGATACGTCCGTGGCCGTTTCGCTTACTGTTTAAATCAGTGGTAAAAAATGTAGAGTTAGAAGTTAGGGAGTCGAATCATGTAATTGCATGCTTGGTAAAGCCAGGACAAGCGCTTAACCACTGAGCTTGTGTTATAAAGTGGTAACTGTTTATTATTATTATTAAATTGAATTTATGAAATATACTGTTATACATATATGTACTGTATATGTAATATATATACATAGAAATGTATTTATACAATATCTATATAGGTATACATACTTCAAATATTATTAATAATGTGTATATAGTAGACATTTTTGAGTCCCTTTCGACCTTAACATTTTTTGATAGCGCGGGATCAAATGAAGATATTCCCTCCAGGGAAAAGAAATAATGAGGAGGAAAGAAGGGGAATATAGTATTAATACCAAGTTGCTCCTGTTTCTTAGAAGAACACATCCCTTTAGAAGTGGCATGAATACATTGCTACATAATAGATGTGATTGGATCATAATCAAGATTCTCAAGGTTCTTATTTATTGTATTCTGTTGCTTGTGCTCGACTTAGCTCAAGTGAAGAAGGTATTTGATGGGGAACACGAGGAAGATTAGTTGTCCATGTGATTTGGTTTAGTGTTCCCATGTGATTTGGGAAGATCCATATGATTTGGATCGTATCTATCTTTAATTTCCTTGTTTTCTTTCAATTCTTTTTATTCTTCCGTACCGTATGACATCGGTATTGATGTCAATTAGTAGGCTGGTTAAATGAGTGTTTCTTCTCTCTAGTCCTAAGGCAATATTCTTTGTCAAATTCTTAACATCATGCCTCTTCCCACTTCCTTAAGTCACACTATGGTCATCTTTATTCTCCATCATTTCAATCAGATGGTATTTTGACTCTTGTGTAGTATGGGCATACGTCGCACATGGGGAGACCTTCATAGTTGACATTCCTTTATCCTGTACCTAACTGGTGTTTCTATTTTCTTTTTCTATTGAAAACAAAAAACTTAATTAAAGGGCACCAACGGGGTGCCAACCCGAAACAAAGCTAACTAGAAAGAAATTCAATACAATTAAGTATATCTCATCTACACTAGGATTTCCCTATACCAAAAGGTCAAAATAGAATTTATCCTTGCTCTGCAGCTCATCCTCTTATCATCCTCAATTATGTGTGCTGTATGTATAACTTTAAGTTCCTTGTGTTATTGCTTTTTATGTATTAGCTGAACATGATTATTTGTGTTCATTTTCTATTTTAGAAACTGCATGACATTTATGACTGAATTTCATGGAAACGGAATTTGTTCAGGAAAGTGGGATGATGAGTGTCCACATTAAAATTGCTATTTTTCTGAATTAAACGATTGAATTGTAACACATCTAGGATTAAAGTAAAATACTTGTGGCGGACACCGGACATATGTTTTCCCTTAATGAATCACTTTTCTTTCAAGCAACTATTACTTGATGTCCCAATTGGTAGTTTTTGAAAGCTTGCTGAGATATGTTGCTTTCTAACATTATTTTTTATTACCAGGCAACGTCTGATCATTATGCCATTGGTTTGAAGATACTGAACCAACTTGTGTCTGAGATGAATCAGGTTAGTGGTCTACTATGCCTGAGTTTGTCATCGGTATGAAAAGTTATTAACAAACCATGTCGGAAGGTGTGGAAGATGAATGTTACTCACACAAGCAGTTAGAAATAAAGAATATGATCATGATCCTTTTTTTTATAAGTAAAAATATCCTCATGATTATTATAAATGTATATCATGCTACATTCTTTGCTTTATCGGATACCAATTTTCCAAAATAATGACTATAATCATTCATGTGTTGAAGTGATTAATTTTTTATCTGCGGACTAAGATTGATCGGATATTTACATGTATTATTGTGTTGAAATTTCTATGACACTCCTATTTGTTGGTAAGCGGTGGCACTGTAGTGTGAACATGGTTTTCACTGGTCATTGGTTCCTTGACTGTCTTTAAGGCCCCCAAATGTTGTCACGTGACAATTTACGAATCTCTCCGTTAGAAAATGAACTTAGTGCATAGAAATGTTGGCAGTTACTTTCATCTCTGGTCAGTCACTGATAGGTTGTGTGAAGGTTAGGTCATCTTCCCTCCTCCCTACTGTTGTTTTTGCGCTTCTTGTTCTGTTTATGATGCCATTTCTCTTTTAGGGTTTCTGTTATTGGGCTGCAGTGCTGCACTGCAATAGCTTTACTCTGTTAGAGTGTTTGAGATATTACAAAAATTTAACTTGAACAATTTTGTCATATCTTGATTTGTGTTCTTTAAAATAGAAAACATTCTCATTTCCATAGTAGTATTTCTCTCTTTCATTTTTTTTTTTGGTGGAAATCTTCCTATCGTCTGCGAATCTGAGGAAATCATATCGTTGAAAAGGCTCTTGACTTTACTTAATAAAAAATAATCGACTTTGTAGTTTGATTAGCTGAGAAGGCTTTTCATTTCATGGTGAGAAGCTTCTAGAAGTTGTAAGGTTGATTTTACAAATATCATTTGCATAATGATAAAATTGTACTGTAGATCATATAATATGGTAAGTGCAAAAAGGAGGAAAGAAAATATGGAATGTGATGTGATTTGTTAATGTTTTCTTTTAAAGTAAATCTTCTCTTGTAAGCCAAGTGATGGTACTTTTGCATTTCAATTTTACTCTTTATGATATTTTTACATTCCTAAAGTGCCCTTGGTTCTGTCAGTTGGTGGCGACATGCCACCGTGCTTATTTGCGTTTTTGTTCACAAAACCTCAGTCAATTTCTATGTAATCACTTGCTGCCCCCCCTTACAACCGCTCTTCTCCTTCACTTTTGACTCTCTGCGACCTGTATTTTCTTTTGCTGATTCAGTTCATCCATCAAAGTATGCTATTAGCTTATATTTCAGTCTATTTCTCCCTCTTAATAGCTCATATCGCGAGTTTGTAATACATTTTGGAGTTGTCTTTCATTGCTTTTGAATATCTGCAAGTAAATGTAATTAGACGAGCTAAAGAATATTCAGTCGTTTTCTCTAGTTGGAGCGAAAGTCTTTTGATTTTGTTGTTGAAGGCAGAGCTAGTGATCAGCTTAGAATCACCGAAAACGGTTTGGGCAAGAGGACTTCGTTATACTTGGAGAGGAAGGAGGTTGAGTGGTTGCTGGTTTCTTGGTTTGAGTTTTGGTATGAAAAAGGGGGCCAGGTCTGGTTTCGAAGATTCAGAAGAGCATATAAGTCTTGGGTTTTGGGGCTTCATTGTAACAAGCTTGGTAGATTCCTATCTCTTTATTTGATTTCTCGAAATGGTTCTTGTATTGTGATATTTCCTTGAAGGAGTTGCAGTAGAGGGTTGGTGGAGGATTTACGGTGCTATTAAAGAGCTAGCTGCTTCCTTCTTGTCGGAGAAGAGGCTTCAACCGCCATCTGGAGGTCTCATTGTGGGTATTAATCCTCGGTTTGTTCCAGATTTGTCGAAGGCAAAAGGGAATGGTTTGTCGTTTAAAGGGAATTGCCCTCACCGTGGACATTGCTTGTCTGGAAGCTTGTAGTTTGATGATAAGAGGAATAGCTTCAATGGCGCCAAGCAAACTTGGCCATCACTGGAAGTGAGAGGAGCTGGATCGAGTGAGGCCACGAGCTTGAAGGCAGGTGAGGCAGCTAGAGTTGAGGGGAGTGGAGGACAACTCGCTTCTCTTTCAATTTCAAATTCAAATCTTATCTCCAATTCTGCTGTTTCTAGTAGAGGAAAAGATAAGCTGGGCTTGGGCTCAACTACCTTAAGCAAAGGTAAAGAATCTTCGGGCTTGGGCTTAGTTGGGGAGAATGTTGTTTTGGATAAGGGCTTGGGCCAAAGGGGCCATCTCTCTTTCTTGGGACTTGGCAGTTGGGCTGAGCAATGTTAATGTTTCGGGCGGGCTGAGGGATTAAAAAAAGAATGGATCTGGGCCGTGTTCTCTTAGAAGGGCCTTAAAATAAAAGATTTCTAAAAAGCTCAGGTGGGCTCACTTTTCCAAATCTCTTCTCTCTACTGGTCTTGAGCCCATGAAGAGGTGGGTCGCAACCCGCTTTAGACCTCCTGTGGCCTCAGTTGCTCAGGCACCGAGAGAGGAGGTGTTGGCCGGTTCGGGTTTTGTCGGCGAAGCAATTCCAACACCGGTGGAGGTGAGTCGGCCGAAGAAGGTGATTTTGAACATTACCATTTCAGATTTCTCTGTTATCTTGGAGAGAAGACAGCAGGCTGTAGCGGGAATCTCTAGTAAGCTGGTAGCCAGTGCGGGTCTTGCCGACGAAGCAGTTCCGGTCGGATTCCGGGCCAGAGAAGGTGATTTCGAGCACTTCTGATCCAGATTTCTCTGTTTTCTTGGAGAGAAGTCAATGGGCTGTTGGGAGCAATGTCGGGAAGCTGTCGCCCACCATAGTTGACCCTATATGTGAGGTGGATCCTCTTAGTCTTGCAACAATTTTCAGGTACTCTCTGTTGAGGAATTGGGGGGTGTTTCTTCTTCTTTTCTCTCTGGGTCAATGGGTTTTGGTAGAGATGCTGAGGAGAGATTTTTGCCATTGGGTTTTATGGAATTTTTGTCTGATTTTGAATTGAAAGGGGGTTCAATTCCTGATTAGTCTGTTTTGACTCTTCTTGGGTTGGAGATTGAGTAGGGCATGGGAAGATGAGATTGTTTCAGACGAGGGTGTCTGTGAAGGTTCGATTCTTGGAAGGGAGTTAGTCGCTGCAAAGCCAGAGATTAGTGAAGTAGGATGGGTCCGTGACGATAGGTTGGATCTTGTTGTGTGTGTTGACCATGAAGATGAATGGCTGATTGATGAAGAGAGTAATGTAGAAAAGGTGAATTTATTCACGCCTGATTGAGTTTTGAGATGGCTTAAGAAATTGCACAATTTGGATGGGGTTTCTATTGTTGGAGTGGAAGAGAAAGCAATTAAATTGTTTGTGGAAATAGAAAACATTGGGTTGGAGGAAGGAAAATTGAGAGGTAGAAAGCTTGATGGGAATAGAAAGTATATAGGGGAAGTTAATTGAGAGCTTAAGAGATTGTTGTTTGATGTTAATTATGAGAGGGGGGCTCTAATGTGGTTGTGGGGATAGGGGAAGAGAGGGGTGATGCTGTTGATCAATTAAATTGAAATTTATCTCTTGGAATATGAAGGGGTTGAATGACTTGAATAATAGAGCTGCAGTAAAGCATTTTCTTAGAGAATGGAAAGGGGACGTGGTATGTTTTAAAGAGTCTAAAATGGAATCAATCGATGATGTGATTATTCGTAGTCTTTAGGGTGTTGTGGTTATGTGAGTGTTGGACTTGATTGACTTTCAAGTTGGGCTTTTCTCTGTTTCTTGTGTGTTTATGGGTTTTATGTCAAGTGGTGGGTGGTTGTTCACAAGAGTCTATGGTCCGATGCTTAATGGTCCGAGGGCGTCTTTTTTGGGGTGATCTGGCGGAAGTTTGATCTCATTGGGATCTCCCTTGGGTGGTGGTGTTGGTGGGCGGATTTCAATGCTGTCCTTTTTTCGTTTGAGGGAGCTTGGTGTTTGTTTGAGGATAGCTCCATGAGGGAGTTTCTATCTTTTGTTAGAGGGCAGGATCTTATTGATTTGCCTTTGTCGAGAGGATCCTTCACTTGGTCAAGTTTTAGAGAATCACCCTCTTTTATCTAGAATTGATCGTTTCTTAGTTTTTGGTTGTTAGGAAGCTCTCTTTCCTAATCTTGTTCAAAAGCTCTTGCCTCAGCCCACTTCTTATCATCACTCTATTGTTCTTGAAATGGGGGGTCTTCATTGGGGTCCGACTTCGTTTTGTTTTGGCTTAAGGTGAATGGATTTCAGGATCTCATCCGAAGTCGGTGGCATGATCGGGATGTGAGAGGCTTTGCTAGTTTTGTGGTGGCCTTAAAATTGAAATCTCTAAAAGGGGAGGTTAAAAGATCGAACAAGGAATCTCTTGGGAATGTCAACTCCTCGATTAATGCTTTGATGAGGGAGTTGAATGGGCTCGATGAGAAGGAGATTTTTTCGAGTCTTTTTGGGGAGGATAGAGAGAGGAGGGTGTGGGCTAAGAAAGAGTTGTCCAAGCTCTTTTCGATGGAAGAAATCTTGTGGAGGCAGAAATCTAGAGAACTCTAGCTTATGGTGGGCGACAAAAACACTAAATTCTTCCCCCAGTTGGCAAATTACCCTAGAAGACACATCTTTATTGCCTCCATTGAAGTAGGGGATTCGATGTTTGAGGAGGAGGAGAGTATAATGGACGCGATTTGTTCATTCTACAAGTCACTCTACAAGGAGACTTGCGATTCTAGGCCAAATTTAGATGGCTTGGAGTTTTCTAGTATTGATAGTAGGGTGACATGGTGGATTGAGCGCCCTTTTGAGGAAGAAGGGATTCTTTGTGATCTTAGGGAGTGTAGCCTTGATGGCTTTTCTATGGCTTTCATCAAGCACAATTGGGAAGTTCTTAAAGAAGATATTCTCCGGCTCTTTGAAGAATTCCATTTAACGGGAGAATTTGTGGATAGTCTCAATTCCACTTTTATTGTCCTCATCCCAAAGAAAGAGGGAGCTTCCAATATCAAAGATTTTCGGCCAATTAGCCTTGTATGGTGCATTTATAAACTCATCTCGAAGGTCCTTACTTGTAGGTTGAAGAAAGTAATCTCTAAAGTGGTGAGTCCTTTCCAAATGGCTTTCTTGGAGGGAAGACAGAGTTTGGATGCCACTTTGGTTGCTAATGAAGTGGTATATGCTCATTTAAAAGATGGAGGGGGTGGGGTGATTTGCAAGCTAGACATGAAGAAGGCTTTTGATCATGTGCGTTGGAATTTTGTGATTTACCTTTTAAAGAAGTTTGGCTATGGGGAGAACTGGCGTAAATGAATCTTCAAGTGTATTTCTTCAGTTTCCTTTTCGATCCTTATCAATGGTTGTCCTTCTTGTTATTTCAAAGCCTCGATGGGTCTCAAGCGAGGAGACCCTTTATCTCATTTTTTATTCACTTTGGTTATGGAGGCATTGAACAAAATGTTGGTTAAATCTGTAGATGGTGGGCTTTTGAGTGACTTCAAGGTGGGGAGAGAAAGAGGTCTTGTATGTGTGTCTCACATACTTTTTGCAGATGACACAATTATCTTCTCTAGGGCGAATTCTAGTAAAATCTTACATTTTCGATGTGTTCTTTTTTTTGAGGCTGTCTTGGGGCTCAAGGTCAACCTTAGTAAGATTGTTTTGATTCCTCTTGGTGAAAGCAATAATAGCCGTTTTCTTGCTAGTTTGTTGGGTGCAATGTAGGATCGCTTCCTATTACTTATCTTGGCTTACCTCTTGGAGCTAAAGTTTAAAGATGTTAGCATTTGGAATCCAATTGTGGAGAGGTTTGAAAAACGAACTAGGTGGAAGAATCGCCACCCTCTCTAAAGGAGGAAGACTTATGCTCATTAAAAGCACTTTTTCTAGCCTCCCTATTTATCATATGTCTCTTTTTCCTATGCCTAATGTTGTGGCTAAGAGGTTGGAGGATATTCAAAGGAGATTATTGTGGGGTCATACAAGGGAGAAGTACAAATATCATTTGGTGAGATGGGGAGTGGTTAAGCAATCGATGGAAAGAGGGGGACTTGGTTTGAAGTCTCTCACTTTATTCAATAAAGCTCTCTTTGGGAAATGGCTCTGGAGGTTTTTGGTGGAAAGGGATCACTTTTGGAGAAAGGTGGTGGAAGTTAAATTTGGGTTGGATTCTTGCGGGTGGATGTCTAAAAAAGGGGCCCCGGGGGGGGGGGGCTTATGGTGTAGGGGTGTGGAAATGGATTAGGAGGGGATGGGAAGACTTGTGTCCTTCTCTTTCTGTGTTGGTGGAGAACCCAGCTTGGCATGATTCTTGGTTTGGCAACACTCTTAAAGACCAGTTTCCAAAGATTTTCGCAATTGTGAGGAATAAAAAAGCTCGTATTTCTTCTTGTCTCACGGTGTATCATGGTATTATTTCATAGGATGTTCCTTTGGTTCAAAATGTTCAAGGTTGGGAGATAGATAGAGTTCAAATTTTGTTGGCAACTTTGTATTGGTATTATATGGATTTGTCTAAAGAAGATGTGGTTAGATGGAGGGATAGACAGGTACAGGTTTCGAGGTGAAATCGTTCTATAAGTTTCTTGTGGATGAGGATGCCTCAGACGACTATCCCAATTTCCCTTGGAAAGCAATTTGGTATGCCAAAGAAAGTTTTGTTTTTTTTGGTGGGAAGCCGCTTGGGAGAAGATTCTTCCTTTAGATAATTTAAAAAGAAGGGGGAAGGTGATGGTGACCCTTTGTTTCATTTGCAAAAGTTGCAAGTGTTTCATCTTTTGCTAGAATATTCTTTGGCTCGAGCTTTATGGGAAATGGCTCATAAAGTTTTGGGTGTGTCTTGGGTTTGTGCCGGCTCCGTGAAAGATGAAATTTAGGCTTGGAGTGGGTTTTGAACCTCAAAGAACCTTAAAAAAGCTTACTCTATGATTCCCTTTCTATTTTTTAGTTAGTTTGGAATGGAAGGAATTATAGAGCTTTTGACGGCATTGAGAGACCCTTAGTTGTAATAAGGGAAAGGTGGTTCAATGCCCTTATTTTTGGGGTCACAATGAATTCTTTTGTACATGAAGTAGATATAGTAGATAAAGTTTTGGGTGTATCTTGGGTTTGTGCCGGCTCCGTGAAAGATGAAATCTAGGCTTGGAGTGGGTTTTGAACCTCAAAGAACCTTAAGAAAGCTTACTGTATGATTCCCGTTCTATTTTTTGGTTAGTTTGGAATGAGAGGAATCGTAAAGCTTTTGACGGCATCGAGAGACCCTTAGTTGTAATCAGGGAAATGCGGTTCAATACCCTTATTTTTGGGTCACAGGGAATTCTTTTGTACATGAAGTAGATATAGTAGATTTTTTGGAGTTCTTCTCCTATAGATAGCCTTGTACTTGGGTTGCACGGTGCACTTTTTATTTTTTATTTTTAAATAGAATCTACTTATAAAGAAAAGTAAATCTTCTCTTGTAGTATGCGTAACTTTCTGCATATATCCTAAACTGTGTTTGTGCCACCTTATATGTGAGGGTGAGGCTTGGACTTTTGAGTGCTTAAAATGTGATTATTTTCCTTATGTTGAATAAAATATCTTCTCTAATTTAATTTTTATCTCGGGTTTAAGGTGGTGTGGCAACTATTTTCTTGTACTGAAAGATTTGAAGGTGTTACAACACATCATTTTTTTCTTTCTAAACCTTCTTATTGACTGTTTCTAATTCAATTCATAGTATTTTGGATATTCTTATTCTGTACTGAAATAAAAATTTTGTGGGCTATGATAAGTTGCATTGGTGGTTGACTGTTGACTGCTTTTCAACATTCTGGCACCCTCTTAATGCTGATGTCATTTAATTACATTAAACCATTTTCTACATGTTTTACTTTAGTTTGCATGTAATGTATGAATGTGCTTAACCTCTTTGGCCATATTTTTGTATGCGTCGATTCTATTTTACTTGGACTTGGGTACCAGTATCAGGTTTGCGTATGTGTTTGAGTGTTATGTTTATCTATTTTCATAAATTTGGATTGCCTGGCAGCCATACTCTGGCTAGTGTTATGTTTCTTAAAATAGTCCTTTTTGTTAAATATTAGCATTATGGCTGTTGTTTAAAGCTTTTCTGGAAGATTGTAAATGATGGTCTTCATGATTTAGCATGAGCAGTGATCCGTTAGCTTATTTATTGTTGCTGATGATAACATGACTATCTTTTCGTTTTTCTTGCTCCTTGTTACTGTTATTCATCCTTTATATTTTGTTTTCTGAACCTATTACTAAAACTTTGTTCCTGCATTACTTGACACCCAATTCTTAGGCTAATCCAGGGATGCCTTCAACACATCATCGAAGGGTAGCCTGCTCCTTCAGAGATCAGGCACTTTTTCAAATATTCCAGATATCTTTGACATCATTGGGTCAACTGAAAAATGATGGTAATATGCAAACTCTCATTCTCATCTGTGACTCTCTATTCCGATCTATACATACACACGTGTTTACAGAGACCGTGTATGTAAATAGTGTGAGTTGGTATCTATCCATCCATCTTTATCTGTCTGTTTCCCTGTATGTCTAGATATACCATTATCCTTGTGCATTAGTGAAATACAGCATGGCTTGTTCATATTTTGCCAGCCAGCGATTTGCAAAATAACGCGCAGCCTCTTTTGTTATTCTCCTTTATTTTGTCAGAACTAGTAGAACTTATACATGATTGGCAGACATGTCAAGTTTGAACTGTAGAAAATGAGAATTCTGGTAAGGAAAAGAAGAAGTTCTTTTTGTGTGTTAACTATTTATTTAGTTGGAAAAGTAATGGAGTAAACTTGGGGTGTATAGTGTTGCTTTGCAAACGAGAGGGTGTAAGATGAAAATGACCTTATATGATTTAGTATTTTTGTCATTCATAATACGTATGCGTATGCAGTGGCGGAGCTAGAATTTTAGTTTAGAAGGGCAAGTATAAACCAACATGATCTATCGTTTTCATTAGTCAAGTCTAACCAACTGGAACACTCTTTAAATTAACTACTCTGAATTAACACAATGTATTGTCTCCTAATTTAGTTTAAAGAAAATTGTAATTAGCTGATTGACATGACCCTTTTTGTAAGTATGCTTTTCCCTAACCGATCTTGATCATTATGATAATAAATAAAAAAAATTTCCTCAATTCGGGGTACTAAAAGATTAGCAACATCCTCCTCCGCGCGTTCTTTTAGAATTTGGTTGAGTTTAACAGCAATGTTGGTCTTGTTTAGGGTCATCTTAAATTTCAAACAACTACAGAAATTATTTTATATAATCAATTTAGAATTTACTTAAATAACTTATATAACTATAATCAACTCTAGCATAATTAAAAAAATTATCAATTATTAATGTAATTATAGGTGTGCACATAAAATTAAGGGGAAATTGCACCAAAGGTCCTTGAACTATTAACCTTTAGCATTTCTTTTCTAAGTTATTATCCTCAAACTTTCAATTAGTTGCAATGATATCCTATTCATCAATTATATTTTTTACTTTGAGATAATTGAATATACTAAATAAGTGTTATTTATCAAAATAAAAGAATACACTAAATAACGGTTCCAATAAACTATATAAACTATTTGGGGATCATCTTACATTTTTTTTTTTATAATTTTCAACGAAGGTGCTAATTTTTGTGGCTTTTCAATTTGTTAATAGTAAAAAGTAAGAAATAAATATTTTCCATATAAAAAAATTCTTATATTTTTTCTAATGGTAGATCACATTATCATCCATACACAAAATCATGATAAATTTCTTTGTTTTTGTTAAGTTTTTTAAGACAATTTCATTAATGAATAATGCTTGAAATTGTTACATTGCAACTAATTAAATTTTTTTCGGATCTTTTAGGGATTTAAATACTAGAGGACAATAGTTCAAGGATTTACAATGCAGTTATCCCTAAAATAAATAAATACATAGAATAGTATAAAGATAAGAAAAACAATAATTTTGCGAGTCCTAATAATTTAATTTTAGCAAAAATTTTAAATCAATAGTTAACAATTAATAAATGCATGATCTAGCACACCACTGAAAACATAAAATAAAAAGTTAATGAATCAAACATTTATACTTTATGATTTAAGCCCTAACCCATGTGAAATAAATTTGAGTAATAAAAATTAAAATAGGAGTAATCCAATAGAAATTGATGAAGCAGTAACTCTTTTGTTTCTTCTAATTAAGATTAATGGCTCACTTGTTCTACCTGCATCAGATAAAGGATAGCTGAACAAGCCCTATTTGTTTTAAAATTGCAGGGGATAGCGAGAGAAACCAACAATCGTGCATTTGTTTGGTGTTGTTTTGTCTTTGTTATTTTTTTTCAAACAAACATTTTTTAATTATAAAATATATTTCCAATTGTTATAAACCAATAGCTTCACTTTTTTTAAACGGTCAGGGGAAATGCCCCCCTTGACCCCACTTCTTCTGCCCTTGATTGTACGTATATATTTGTTTGCTGTTTTGTTAATAATCATTGTTGTGACGGCTTTGCATTATGTAATATACAGCTGCAAGTCGTTTGCAAGAGTTGGCACTTTCTCTTGCACTTAAATGTTTATCTTTCGATTTTGTTGGGACATCAATTGATGAAAGCTCAGAGGAGTTTGGTACGGTTCAGGTACTATTTTACATATTTAATCAATATGCATGCTTTGTTTGACTTTCAATTTTTAATCTTTGGCATAGCCTTTGATTCCCTCTCTATTTTTTGGCTTGTTTGGAATGAAAGAAATATGAGGGCTTTTGATAGTCAATAGAGGTTTAAAGTCAATCTTAGCAAGAGTGATCTTAAGGTCAATAGAGGGTTTTGAAGCGGTTTTTGGGTTTAAGGTCAATCTTAGCAAGAGTGATCTAATTCCGCTTGGAGAGAATATTAATGGTTGTCTTCTTGCAAACTTATTGGGTCGCAAAGTGGGGTCACTTTCTAGTACTTACCTTGGCCTTCGTCTTGGAGCTAAATTTGAATAAAAGAGTGTTTGGAATCTGATTGTGGAAAAGTTTGAGAAAAGATTGGCCGGATGGAACCTTTCAAAAAGGGGAGGCTTACTCTTATTAAAAGCACCCTTTCTAGCCTTCTCATCTACTTCCTATTCCTTCTTCGGTGGCTAATCGGTTAGAGAGGATTCAAAAAAGATTCCTTTGGGGTAACACAGGAGAGGAATATAAGTATCATTTGGTGAGATGGCGGGTGGTTAAACAACCTTTGAAGAAAGGGGGGTTGGGTATCAAATCTCTTTCCTTATTTAATAAAGTACTTCTTAGGAAATGGTTATGGAGGCTTCTAGTGGAGAGGGATCGTCTTTGGAGAAAAGTGGTGATTGCTAAGTATGGGCTTGACACAAATGGTTAGATGTCCAAGGAGGCGAGGGAGGCTTATGGGGTGGGAGTTTGGAAATGGATTCGGAAAGGATGGGAGGCTTTTATTCCTTTTATTTCGATTTCGGTTGGCAATGGAGAAAGAACCCGGCTTGGTATGATATTTGGTTTGGGAACACCCCTTTAAAAGATCAATTTTCGGAAATTTTTAATATTGCGAGGACTAAAGATGCGCTTAGTAGCTCGTGTTTCCTTTACTTTTGATGGGGCTCTTTGGGATGTACTTGTCACTAGTAATGCCCATGATTGGGAAGTTGGGGGGATTGTTAGATTTCTTGAGACTTTATGCAATGTTAGATTGGATGGGAGTAGAGAAGATGTGGCTAGATGGAGACCTAATCCAGAGAAGGGTTTTGAGGTGAAGTGTTTCTACAAGATTTTGTTTAGTGGCGATCACTTGGTGGGACCTTCCAATTTCCCGTAGAAAGCAATTTGGTGCTCCCGTACACCTAGGAAAGTAAGTTTTTTTTTTTTTTTTTTTTTTTTTTGTGTGGGAAGCTTCTTGTGAGAAAATTCTTACTATTGATAACTTGCAAAGAAGGGGGAGAAGTTTTGTTAATAGATGTTTTATTTGTAAGAGATGGAACAAGTCAGGTTCTCATCTTTTATTGGATTGTCCGTTGGCTAGAAGCTTCTGGAGATGTCCTATAAGATTTTGGAGATTTCTTCGGTAATTGCAGGTTTCGTCAAAGATGAAGTTTGGGCTTGGAGTGGGTTAAAAGCACCAAAGGAAGTCAAAAAAGCTTATTCCTTGATTCCTTACTCGATTTTTTGGCTAGTGTGGAACGAAAGAAATCGTAGAGCATTCTATGGTTGTGAGAGAAGTTTTGATAGTATTTGAGATAAATGGCTAAATACACTTAATTTTTGGATTAAAGGAAATTTTTTTGTAAATAATCTTGACCTTTTGGATTTTGTGGATTTCCTCTCTTGTAATTAGCCTTTGGTGCCCTCTTAGTGCCCCCGTTTTCTTATAATAGTTCTTTACTTATAAAAAAAAAATAGTCAATAGAGGTTTATAGAAGTTATTGGAGATAGGTGGTTTAATACTTTTAGTTTTTGGTTTAAGGGTAATTCTTTTGCAAATGAGGAAGACCTCATAGATTTTGTTAATTTACTATATTGTAGGTAGTTTTTGTAATTGGTTGCATTCCTTTGGTGCTTTTTCTATAATTGAATTTTTCAATTTTTTTAATCTTTTGCATGTCCTCCATTGTCGTTATTCCTAAATAATTTACTAATATTCTGGTAATTTTATAGATTCCTTCATCTTGGAGGCCAGTATTAGAGGATGCTTCTACTTTGCAGCTGTTTTTTGATTACTATGCCGTTACAGAGGCCCCTCTTTCAAAGGAGGTTTGTCCATATCATTTTCCCATATTGTTTTAGCACTATGAAGAGCTCATGGAGGAAACAAAATTAGTCCTTATTGCTAGAAATAGAGTAGGGAAAAGGGTGAAACATTGAAAAAGATAAATTAGGAAAAGGTCGGTAAAAGGACAAAAGAAACAATGATAAATTTGGTTGGTACATGAACGGATCATACTTGCATTCTCAACACTTTAACTAAAAAAAGAAGCAAAAAGAATACACGAGAAATGAAAGAGGCGGGTGTGTGTGCCTTGGGCATGCCTATTTGTCCCATGCTGGGGGTGTCTGGCTGCGCTCATGTGAACTCATCATCCACCCCAAGACCATATTGAAAAGAAGAAAAGAAAAAAATAAAATGAAAAATTGCTTGAAGTTATGCACCACAGTTTTATTGGTGGGAATTTCGAGTTCGTACACATGCTAGCATTGTCTCCAAGCTAGCTTGGCTACAGAGCGGGTTTTTATTGTGATGCATGAACCTTTACTTTGTATTTAGGATGAAATTGGCTATATGCCTATAATAATCAATGCATGTGGTCAAAGTTGTTTAATGTAATCTTTATATTTGTTCTGCTTATTTTTCAGTAATTGCAACCGTTAATTATTACATGTAATAATATACATTTGATGTGCAACACAATGCTTGTGGTCAAAGTATTTTAATCTATGATTTGCATTTGTTCTCTGCTTATTTTTCAGTAATTGCAACCGGTGGACGATCATAACCTATATAGGGTTTGCTTAATGATGTAAAATTTTTTACCTGCCATTCTTTTCAGTTTTCAAAATCTGACATTATATTGCTAACTATTCATCAATTTCCTGCTTTCGGACATATATTCTTAGGTTTTTAAATTTTTTCCTTCCAGGCACTGGAGTGCTTGGTGAGGCTGGCATCTGTAAGACGCTCTTTGTTTACAAACGATGCTGCCCGTTCTAAGTTCTTAGCCCATTTGATGACTGGAACCAAAGAAATTCTGCAATCAGGACAAGGTTTTGTTGGTTTGTGATGTACTTTGTTTTTCCTTGCTTTTTAGTTGAAACAGAGCTGCAATTGAAGTATACTGCATGTATGAGTGTCTGTATTTGTCTTTTTTCTTTTCCCATCCCCCTTATACTCTAAATTCTGTTTTTGTGGTTATATAACTGCCTTGACATATTCAATATTCAATATTCAATATTCAATCATTTCTGTCCTTTTTTCTTTCATTTCCTTTTCATTGTTTAGTATAACAAATATGAGTTTTAATGTAACTAAGATGTTCTTTAAATATAACTGTATTAGCGGGAAGATATTGGAGGCTTTCATCAAATTTTTATTGCACCATTATGGGTATTGCAGTCTGCTCGAGCGAAAAGTGCCTCTATTAGTTTTGGTTTTGTACTTGCTTGAAGTTGTAAAATGTTAAAATTGCCTACTTTGGTACCTTGATTGATGGAGCATAGCTTAGGAAGACCTTGAACTGGTGATTATTTTATGAGTTTCATTTATATATGATCAGAATCGTTATAAGTGTCAAATGAGGTTGGACCTATTTAGTCAGCACATGTTTATTTATTGATTATTGTTCAATATAAATTTTTGCTTTAGGAATTTTCTTTAAATGAGGAAGACCTCATAGAGTGTCTTTCTTGTGGATAACTTTGTAAATGGGTTGCACCCCCTTGGTGCCTTTCTAATACAATCATTTACTTATAAAAAAAACTGTTTATTTATTGATCATTGGCAGTGGGGCTTTAGAATAGAATATAATAGCAAAACTATGTTTCAAGTGTGGATTTTTCTTAAGGTATTGCATACAAGTTGCTGTGGATTTTTTTATAATCACATTCTTATCAAACCTTAATTATTGATATGCTTCATAGCAACTTGGGTGAGAATATAGATGAAGGTTTTACAATGGTTTGAATTATTCTGTTCTCTAAAGTTGGATTTTGTAGCTTGCATTGCTGTGAATTCTGTTCTTAGTTTTGTATATAACTAACAAAAAGTAATATTGCTTGAGTTTGTAACTTACTGTCTTTTCCATTGCCCCTTATTTCTTTTGTTCCTTGTTGAATCTCATTGACAAATGGTCTGGATTTGGGATCAGGTCTTGCTGATCATGATAATTACCATGAGTATTGTCGTCTTCTTGGACGTTTTAGAGTGAATTATCAGGTAATGTTGTATGAAATTTTGACGTCAGGTTCTTAATTTTTAATGTTCTATTGGTCTTTGACTTATACCATGTTTGTGCATGGCGCTTGTTTTTGTAGTTTGACACATTGGTGTATGTTTGGCAACTGCATATTGTCCTGACTTTTTAAGTTTGATAGATATGTGTAATAATACTGTAGAATCTGGTCATTCTCCATTTAGGAATGTTGTTTTTTCTCCTACACCAGTTTGTTATATTATGGTCCGGTTTGGCCAAGCTTACTTTCAACTTAAAATTATAATTAGGTGCTTTAATTGATGATGCTTTAAGCTAACTTTAATGTTATTTGATTTAGTGTTGCGGTAAATGAGTGGTCAAAGTGCTTCTTATTGTGAAATAATTTTAAACAAACCAAGCCTATGTTAGAAGAGTGACTTGAAATTAACTTCTCTTGCTTTATATGGCTGATTAGTAGGTTCAACTGCTTAGCGGCTAGAAGCTAATCAACTTGATCAATAATGCTTTAGCCCATCTATTTAGTGTTGACTAAACAATTTCTCTTTGTTTCTATTCAATTATTTATTATATCTTTTATTATGTATTAGCTGGATGTCTTAAACATATTGTAGAAGGGAATGCTAAAAGTCCCGTGAATTAATAGGTTGAAGGAAAGTCATGTTTTTTCTTTTGTTTGAAATTTCCATATTTGTAATTTTTAGAACAATCTTGTCCATATTTCCTGTGCATGTTCATTTTCATGCTTGTACTGGTTTATCATTTTTTTTCAGTGTTTTTTATGTTTGCATTTGATCTGTGAGTTAATTTATTATTGTGGACAGAGTATATAATAATAATAATAATAATACTTCTTAAAATATTTGACATCGTTGTTCTTTGTTAGCTTGCTTTGCATCAATGGGATGACATTCTTTGATATGAATTATGTTGCAGTTGTCAGAGCTTGTTAATGTGGAAGGCTATAGTGATTGGATACGGTTGGTGGCAGAGTTCACATTAAAATCTTTGCAGTCTTGGCAGGTTGATTGTTGTTTCAAAATTTAATTTTATGGATCTCTAAAGAATGGTGTGTAATTGCATATAGCATTAATTTGAAGGGTCCTTCAACCTGAATTCTACTATTCGTGGTGTGTTAAAAGATTATCTGAGATCAATATATGTTCTGATATGGAAAACTGATCAAGTTTGTCTTCTGACCAGTGGGCCAGTAGCAGTGTATACTACCTTCTAGGACTATGGTCCAGATTGGTGACTTCTGTTCCATACTTGAAGGGTGATGCACCAAGTTTGCTTGATGAATTTGTGCCTAAGATTACTGAAGGATTTATCACATCAAGATTCAACTCTGTGCAGGTACAGCATCAAGTGCTTTATTTCAGAATTCATATTGCGATCCATTTTTTTTTGAGTTTGCTAAAACTTTGCCTCTGTTTGAATATGCATTTTTGCAGGCTGGATTCCCGGATGATCTTTCTGAGAATCCGTTAGACAATGTTGAACTCCTACAGGATCAGCTTGATTGCTTTCCATACCTTTGTAGATTCCAGGTTTAATTCTATATTTGGTTTCTGATTGTTAATTTTCCAGCTTGAAAATGTCTAGGTTAAATTCGCTGGAAGAGATCATTTCATTTTAGTATAAATCACTTCATTTTATTAAATTGTATTGGCTTTGTGACTTGCTTTGTTTTCTTGAGTTGCAGTATGAAAGCTGTGGTTTATATATAATAAACATAATGGAGCCTATTCTTCAGTCATACACAGTAATGTCATTTATCTTGGGTTGGCTCTCTTTTTTTTTTTTTTTTAAATTTTATATCTTATAACATATGTGGATGTTTGCACATCCTGTGTGGTTGATGTATACAGGAAAGAGCAAGGCTACAGACCACTGATAATTCTGAACTGTCTGTTATTGAAGCCAAACTAGCTTGGATTGTACATATTATTGCTGCTATTCTTAAAATAAAACAATGCACTGGTTGTAGGTAAAATTCTCCTTCCAATGTTTACTTTTGTTTTTTCGTTGACATTTTTTAAGGAATAAAATATCATGTGCTCTTTCGAAATTATCAAACTATTATTGCAGTGCGGAGTCACAAGAAGTGCTCGATGCAGAACTTTCTGCTCGTGTTTTGCAATTAATAAATGTTACAGACAGTGGGCTACACTGCCAGGTATAACAACAGGAAAGGACCTATTTTGCAATAATATAAAGCTTTTAAATTGAAAATGACACATCAGCTGTTCATTTATTTTATGTCTCCCTCTTACCCCAACCCATCTGCCCTAAAACTTTATGCTCTGTGTTGTTAGTGCTTTTGTTTGGCATATAAGATGAAAGTGAGAAACATAAAATTTGTTGCGTATCTCTGACCATGTTTGAATGCTACTTTGTGCTAAACTTGAGAGATTACAAACTGCTTATCATTCTGAGTCTTCTCAATTGCTAGTGTTGATAATTATTAATGTTTAGTTTAAATGTAAGTTGGGCTCATTTCTTATTAATCTAAGTTTTTTAGATAATCGGTTCCTTAACATGGTATCATAGTAGGAAGTCATGTGTTCAAATCCTGGAATATATGATACTCCCTCTGTCCCATTTTGTTAGTCTTATCTTTGGACTTCGAACTTTTTAAGGGAACATCATTAAATGCACTAGCTTTCAAAAAACACTATTAACTTTCCAAAACTACCCTTTATTGACAACTGTGAGGTTTTCTTTTTTCATGCCCAACAAATATAAAATGTTTTCTTTATAAGGGTAAATCAAGAAAGATGAAAATTTTCTTCTAAAAAAAGAAATTTGAAGTTTTTAATGCATTAATTGTTCGAAGTGGACATCATTTTGGGACATCCCAAAATGGAAAGATAGACAAACAAAATGGGATGGAGGGAGTATGTAATTTCTGGCGCAAAATAAGAGTTGGCCTTTGGTTGGATTCATTTTTAAAGCCCCATTAGTCAAATTGTCTCACACGAGGGGAAGTATTAACGTTAGAGTTTGAATATCTTGAATCCATCTTGCATCAGTTAAGCTTTTGGATTAATGGTGTCGTAACAATAACAGAATGTAATGCAAGGGGAATAGTTTTGAGTATCCTTATTGTTGGTTAATTATCTCATGCATGGGGAGAAGCATTACAGCCTAGATTTTAATTCATAATGCCTACAAATTATCATTTTATAGAAAATGGAGTTTTGCTTTATGAGAGGTAGTGTATGGAGATGACGTATTGAAGTATATATGAGCTGGTTATAACTTTTTATCAGTAAGTGATCTGGTTATATATAAGCTTGTTATTAGTTATAATTGGCAAGGTGCAAATGAATGGTGGAAGATGTGTTTAGGGCATTTATGAGGGGTTCAAAGTTTGTGCTTAGGGTTGGGTTTTGGCAGGATCTAGGATATTGTCCAAGAAGACTTATGCAGAATGGGGAAGCAGAGATTTATTATTATTTTAGGATTTTTGTGTATTTGTGGGTTTATTTTGTTATTATGCTTTTTGGGAATCAAATAGTAGTATTTTAGGAAATTTGGGGTTGGGAAATTAAATATTTATTAGGATTTGATTTACTTTCCTATTTAAAATTATTTTTAGTGCCTATGTAAGAGCACACCTATTATTGTTTTATTCAAACATTGATTATTGAATAAACTGTATAGTTTGATGTCTCTCCCTCTTTGTTTCTCTTCTCCTTTCTCTTCCCTATCCGTTCTTTTATGTCTCCATATTAATTCTTTTGATTCCCCTGTTCTTCTATTATTTTTACCTTTCTTTGTTCTTCTCCACTATCTTTTCTCTTTCTCGATCTATTTCTTTCTCTCTGGGTTGCTTGTTCTACATCAATTGGTATCAAAGCCAAATCAATCCACCATCCTCACCAACATTAAATTTCATCCAAAAATACCATCTGATTAAAAAAATCAAAATAAAATGAAACCTGGACTTCAACTTCAAGGTCAACTGTCCCTGCCGACCATACAGCATCACCACCTCTTCCATCAAGTTGAAAGACCACCGACTGGCCTGGCCGTAAAATCTCGCTGCCTGCTTCCACTGCTTTCATCATGTGCTGCCCTACAAGACATTGAATCTGCCGTCGTCTTTCCACTACCTTCCTGACGTTTTCTGACCACGAAAACTACCTGACTAGAACTACCAGCCGCCGATCTACCAGTGCCCTCAAATACCGACACCGAAGTCTCCATCAGCACCACCCTTGTTTACTTTGTCTGCGAGCCGAGCTGCTGACTTGAGCCGTTTCTTTGAGCCGGTACCTAGCTGCTGACCACACTGTTGAGCCGTTGACTGTGCTGTTGACTGGCCAATTTTTCAGCCAGAATTGAGGTTTAATTTCTGATTTATCATAGAAAAAAGAGCATGAAATTTTGGTTGTTGCTTATACAAAGAATGAGATCTGGAATTGAATCAAATCAAAATGTGCTCTATCCCATTACTGAGGATGCCCTTCATGAGGTTTTTGATCCTTTGGTTAGTTGAGAAAATTGTTATCTATCAAACTATAGTTGAATTTCAAGCTCTTGAGCAATATTGCTTGCATCAAGATGCTCTTTGGGCTAAAACGGATTTGCATGGGCATCACATAAATGATAATTGTTGTCGTTGGTGATTGTGTATTACTTACTAATGATCTCATCTGAGCGCAACTTTGAAATTGTATTCCTCAAGAACAACAACTAGTTGAAAGGTTGGTACAAATATTTAGAAACTTCGCTATTATTTGTTCCATTTGCAAGGCAAGATGAAGTTGCTCATGCTCAACTTCAACCTGAGATATTAAGAAGATGAATAATCAAAGACCATTGACCTTGAGAGGTCCAAGGATAAGCAAAAGTTTTTATGGAGCAAGTTAAGAAGAGTTCTAGTGGCACTTGTATTTTCTACTCCGGCAGAGTTGTGCGATTGTGTTTCATGGTTGTGCTGATCTGTCGTCACTGGTTCTGCCTATGGTGTCGTACATTTTGATAACATTGTTGAGTGAAAGGAAAGCTGGCAGATTTGACAACAATACGTGTGGTACATGTGCTCAATTACGACGAAGTTACAAGCTGAGCTTTCAAGGAATAGAATATGGGCGACCTCTAAATGAGTCCACGGTACCGAAGAAGGTGGGCGACCACTAAATAGTCCACCATACTGTAGTCTGATGAAACTTAATGAAGGAGTTAAATAAGAGTTGGCTGGATGTGAATGAACAAGCAGTGTGAGAGCATTATTTCGGTGACAGCAAGTGACAAAACTGTTGGGCAGATCGACGATGTCAAACACAATGATGGGGGTGGTGTAGAAAAACCTGAAAAGGAAGAAATGAACACGTGTATTTCATGCCTGGCCAGACTATCTTGTCTTTTAGGATGGCACATGTAATTTACATGGGGATAGGAATTTTTTTTCTTCCCAAAACGAATTTGGCAATGATGGTGGTGGATCAATGTTTGCTTGGACGGTCACAATGGCAAAAAAATGAGATTAGGCTCTAATACCAAAGTGATGCTGGACAAGGGAGAGGAGTAGAAAAATAAAGAAGACAGACAAATATTCAAACTTTTGTGTTCCAAAAATGATCAAATCTCTCAGTCATGAAGTCCCTAGTTTAAATCCCCAGTAGATATAGTGATGTAGAATGTTAAACTTAATATGTATTATTTTAAGATTTGTGGGATTTTAGGTTATTGGTGGGATTATCGTGTAAATAAGCTTTTAGAAAATTTTAGATTTTAATTTTTATCAATTAGTAGGTTTCATAGTGTGCTTAGGATTGGTGCCTATATAAGCACCTGATTATATTGAATTTCAAACTTAAATGATTCTCAGTTTCTCTCCTATTCTGTTTCTTCTTTCTCTACATTATCATCTATTCTACCAATTTAAAGTGTTATTTTATTATTCTCTGCTTTCTTGCCTTCTTTCTCAACCTATATTTTCTTTCAATATCTGTCCTGCATCATATAGGCAACACACGAACGCAAATAAATAAATAAATAAATTATAATCCTAACAATCCGACTTGAACCCAAAGAATAAAATCCCTAATTTCCTAATCCAAAAATCCCTAGAGTATTCCTAAAAGAAATTCTCCTTGATTGCTAATAAATTAAAATTACGAAATAATTCACTTAACCGATAAAATAGCCCACACCCAATTGGAGCCACTTGTGAGGAATGGGTTTAGTTGAGTCGAGTCGAGTTCTTTTGGTTATAGTTCATCATGTGCTATATCCAATTACAAAAGATGTGCTTCATCATGTTTTTGGACAGCTTGGTCATGTTGAGAAAATTAGTATCAAATTCAATGGAATTTCAAGCTCTTCTGCAATACTTTTTGCTTCAAGATGCTATCTGGGCTAAAACCTAGTTTAATGTTCGTTGTATTCATAATAACTGTTAAGAAAAAGAATTATGTATTATTGATTTTCTGAATACAATTCAACAGTCATATATATAGACTTATGAATATCAAACCTAATAGGACTAATAGACATAATTAGATAAGATATAAAATCGATAAGATTTAGGAAACCTGCTATGACACATAATAGGAAACCTAATTAGGACTCTCAACACTCCCTCTCAAGCTGGTGAATATGCATCCTTCATACCCAGCTTGCATATAAGTCATTGGAATGTTTCACTGTTCAGTCATTTTGTAAGTATATCAGCAAGTTGAATGTTTGTTGGGACGTACGGTGTGCAGATTAATCCGTTGTCCAACTTCTCTTTTATGAAATGTCTATCTACCTCAATATGCTTTGTTCGGTCATGCTGAAATTATGAGCGATGTTGATAGCCGACTTGTTGATAGCCTCATAGGTCCATCCCACTTAATCTTTAAGTCTTCCAGAATTATTTTGAGCCACAACAATTCACAAACTCTTTGCGCCATTGCCCTAAACTCTATTTTAGCACTTGATCTTGCCACTACATTCTGCTTCTTACTCCTCCATGTTACAAGATTGCCTCATAGGAAAGTGCAATAGCCTGTCGTGGACCTTCTATCAACCAGTGAACCTGCATAGTAAGCATCTGTATACGCCTCAAGGACTAACCCTATGTTTCTTTTAAAGAGAATCCCTTCTCTTGGATTAGCCTTTAGGTAATGTAGTATGCGATGAACAGTTTGTAGATGAACTTCTCTTGGGTTGTCATAAATTGGCTGACAACACTCACAGCGTAAGCAATGTCTGGCCGTGTGTGGGCAAAGTATATGAGCTTCCCAATCAGTCTCTGTTACCTCTCCTTGTCCACGGCTGGATCATCTTTTGCTTCTCTAAGTCTATGATTTTGTTCAATCGGTGTGAAAATTGGTTTACATGACGACTTTCCTGTTTTCTTAACGAGATCAGTCACATATTTCTGTTGTGAGATAAAGATTCCTTCTCTAGAATGAGCTACTTCAATTCCTAGAAAGTATTTCAACCTCCCAAGTTCTTTTATCTCAAATTCATTGACAAGACATTTTCGTAGAGCTTCCTTCTCCTTCTCATCGTTTCTTGTGACTATTATGTCATCAACGTACGCCAAAATGGCCGTTACTCCCCTTGCATCCGAGTGTTTTATGAAGAGTGTATGATCTCCCTGACTTTGCTTGTATCCAGTGGCTAGCATTACTTTGGTGAATCTTCCGAACCAAGCTCGTTGAGATTGTTTTAGGCCGTAGAGCGTCTTCCTTAGCTTGTAGAGTTTGTTGCCTCTCAATTGCTGCTCATATCATGGAGGAATGTCCATGTATATCTCCTCTTCTAATTCGCCGTGAAGAAAGACATTTTTTACATCAAATAGCTCCAAATACCGGTTAAAATTAGCAGCCAGTGACAATAAAACTCTCACCGTGTTCATTTTAGCTACTGGATTTCCAAAAAACTGGTTAACGGATGGTATTCAGATAAAGATTTTATTCCCTTTTTGCCTTAAACCTTGGCACAGATCAAAATTGCGATCCCCTCGTAAAGATCCAATAAAAAAAAAGAAAGGGCAAAAAAATAATCTTTGTTTTTTAACAGTTTGGGGGATGGAAACTGAACTACTTTTTGGTTCTCCCCGAAAATGGCCTTCATTTTTTGAACCTATTTTTAAAGAATTAAAAAAACAAATTAGAAAATGGAAAACTAAGTGTTTTATGGTTTTAAGGGTTTTAAAAGAAAGAGCAAAATTTTTTCTAAAAGTCTCAAAAGAAACAAAAAAATGGGTCATTAAAAGCCTTCTATTTCTAAAAGGAATAAAAAAAAACTTTCTAAAATAAATCCAATTCTATTATTTGGATTGAGAGAAATATATGTATTGAGTGAAACTAAAAAAGATTCAATAATTAGTAATTAGATGATTCCTGAATCGTCCGTTCAAATTCGATCTATGTGGACAAATTATTCACTGACAGAAAACAAAATGAAAAATCTGACTGATAGAACAAGCACAATCAGAAATCAAATAGAACAAATTACAAAAGAGAAGACAAATGGATTTCTGACTCAAGAAATAAATATTAGTTCTAACAAAACAAGTTATCATACTAAAATATTAGAATCATCAAAAACTATTTGGCAGGTATTAAAAAGAAGAAATGCTCGATTAATCCGTAAATCATATTCTTTTTTAAAACTTTTCATTGAAAGGATATATATAGATATTTTTCTATGTATCATTAATATTCCAACGATCAATACACAACTTTTTCTGGAATAAAAAAAAAATTATTGATAAATACATTTACCATAATGAAGTAAATCAAGAAAGAATTAATAAAACAAATAAAAATATCATTCACTTTATTTCGATTATAAAAAACTCACTTTCTAATATTAGAAATAAAAATTCAAAAATTTGTTGTGACCTATCCTCCTTCTCACAAGCATATATATTTTACAAATTATCACAAATACAAGTTATTAACTTGTATAAGTTAAGGTCTGCCCTTCAATATCACGGAACATCTTTTTTTCTTAAGAATGAAATAAAGGATTTTTTTGAAGAACAAGGAATATTTCCTTACGAATTAAGACATAAAACCCTTTTTGATTGCAAAAGAAATCAATGGAAAAACTGGTTAAAAAGTCATTATCAATATGATTTACCTCAGATTAGATGGACTAGATTAGTACCAGAAAAATGGCGAAATAGAGCCAACCAACACTGTATAGTTCAAAGTAAAGATTTAAACAAATGGGATTCATATGAAAAAGACAAACTAATTCATTACGAAAGACAAAATTATTTTGAAACAGACTCATTACTGAATCAAAAATCTAATTTAAAAAAAAACTATAGATATGATCTTTTATCATATAAATCTATTAATATTAATTATAAAGACAAACTTTTTGATAATTACAACATAGATAAACACAAATTTTTTGATATGCTGGTAGGTATCCCTATCCAGAATTATCTAATCTCTAATTATCTAGGAGAAGATCATATTATGGATAGGCATAAAATTCCGGATAGAAAATATTTGGATTGGAAAATTCTCAACTTTTGTCTTAGAAAAAAGGTCGATATTGAGTCCTGGGTTGATATCGATACCAAGAGTAATAAAAATATTAAGACTGGAGTTAATAATTATCAAATAATTGAAAAAATTTATAATAATTATAATAAGAAGGGTCTCTTTTATTTCACAATTCATCAAGATCAAGAAATCAAATCATCCAATCAAAAAAGTTTCTTTTTTGACTGGATGGGAATGAATGAAGAAATACGAAGTCGTCCTGTATCGAATCTGGAACTTTGGTTCTTTCCAGAATTTGTCTTACTTTACAATGCATATAAGATTAAATGTCTCTTGATAGTCTACACCATAGGTCTGCGTGTATCATTTCACCACGAGTTTAGCTTTGTATCTTTCAAGAGAGCCATCTAACTTGTATTTTACGGTAAACACCCACTTGCAGCCCACAGCCTTCTTTCTAGGTGGTAAGTCAACTATTTCCCACGTCTGGTTCTTCTCTAGTGCCTGCATTTCTTCACTCATGACATTTTTCCAATTCTCATTAGATAACACCTCAGATAAAGTATAAGGAATATGAATAGAGTTTAGACTGATTAGAAAGGTCTTATGTGAGGGTGAAAATTTCTCAAAAGAGACGAATTTTACCAAAGGATACAATGGGTGTTTTGTGCATTCTCTTGTGCCTTTCCTAATAGCAATTGGGAGATCATGGTCTGGTGTTAATTGAGATTGGTCAGAAATTGTATTTACCTCATTCTCAAGATTAGGAGCTGAAGCTTGGACTTGCATGGGATTAGGATCCGAGTCTCTTCTTCTTGAATAAGCTTGCACAAATCACAGAGTCATGACGTTCATTATGCTCTGTCATGGGTCCAGTGTGGGCAGGTGTGGGTGTTGACAGCGGCTGGAATGGTTCGACCGATACAGGTAGGTCAGCTGGAATTAGATCATATGGGGCTAATTCAGTGGACACCACTGACTCACGAGTTGGTAGATCGAGCAGAAACAGATCTCTATCCTTATCTTCACTAAATGAAGTCTTTCCCTGAAGATAAGGCTGGTTAAAGTATGGTTTTGTTTCCTCAAAAGTGACATCTATGGAGAAAGAATTTATGTGTAGGTGGATGGTAGCATTTGTATCCTTTCTGGGTGGACGAATAACCTGCAAACACACACTTCAGAGCCCTTGGATCTAATTTGTCTCTGTTTTGACTATGAACATGGACAAAGGCAGTGCAATCGAAGATTCTTGGAGGGAGGTTATTTGTTGTACGAAGGTCGGGATAGAATTGGAACATTGTTTCCATTGGTGACTTAAGCCCTAGCACCCGAGAAGGTAGACGATTAATCATATAAGCAGCTGTGAGTACAACTTCCCCCCAATAGTGTTTTGGAACATTATGGTGAAAGAGAAGGGCTCGAGTTGTGGCTAGCAAGTGACCATTTTTCTTTTCTGCCACTCCTTTTTGTTGTGGAGTATCAACGCAAGAGGATTCATGGATGATTCTCTCTTTTTGAAAATATGGAGATAGAACTTGATTAAAATAATCCCTTGCATTGTCTGATCGAAATCTTTTGATTTTTACCTTAAATTGGTTTTGAATTATGTTGTGGAAGTTTGGGACTACACTGCTTACATTTGATTTATGTTTAAGAAGAAAAATCCAAGAAACTCTAGTACAATCGTCGATGAAAGAGACAAACCAACGAAAATGAGACACATTTGGAACCGTAGAGGGTCCCCATATATCACTGTGAATCAAATAAAACAGAACTGAGCTTTTATTATTGTTGATTGGAAAAGGTACATGTTTGTGCTTCGCAAACTCACATACATCACAATGAAATTGTTCAGCACCTAGACCTCTAAACAAAGTAGGAAACATAGTTTTCAAGATTTCAAAAGATTGATGCCCTAGTTAAAAATGGTGGAGCCAAATAGTGCCTTTATTGGATGATGATAGAAATGACATAGATAAATTATTCCTGACCACATGTGACTTGCTTGGTTTGTCAAGATAGTAGAGCCCGTTTCTCTCCTTAGCAAGTCCAATCTTCTTCCTCGAAACCTGGTCCTGAAAAACACATTGAGAAGGATTGAAAAGTACATTACAATTCATATCATGTGAGTTTTTGAATGGATATAAAGTTGGTGGACAACTTTGGGACATGAAAAACATTTTTTAAAGTAAGAGAAGGACTGATATGAATATCTCCTAGACCAGCTGTAGTAGTTAAAGAACCATCAGCAATTGCTATTTTTCGATTGCTAGGATATGGAGAGTAGGTGCTAAAATTTAGTTAAGAATGGTTCATATAGTCTGTGGCTCCTGAGTCAATGACCCATAAATTCCAGATAGTTTCATTTGAGACATTTAGTCCTTGAGAAAATGAGAACTTACCTGAGAATGCAAGAGAGCATGAACCACTAGGTTTTTTCAGCGATCCTAGAAGTCCCCTTAGCTTCTCTACCTCCTCTATATTAAGCATACCCTAGTCTGAACCTGGTTGATTCATGGTGAAATAGGACTGGTTCTGCTGCTGTCCCAGATTACGTTGCTGCCCTCCTTGATATCCCCACTCCTTGCTCGGTGGTTTTCCATTCAGTTTCTAGCACCTCTCTCTGGTGTGTCTCGATTTCTTGCAATAAGTGCATCAGAGAGTATCTTGGCTATTCGGTGCTTGAATATTTTGCAGATCACCTGAAGTCGGATGATTGAGAACTTCTGTGGACAGGGTGGTGTTTTCAGCCATGATGGGTTAATGATGGAGAAGAAGTCAAGATTAGAGGGAGGAAAAAATTGACGATAAAGGCCAGAGGTATGGTCGGCTATGAAGGCCAAAACAGATATGGTCGGCTATGAAGGCCAAAACAGATGAAGCGATGAAGGCTTTGGAATTTCCAGAAAAAAAAAAACCTAAAGCTCTGATACTATGTTAACAAAAAGAATTGAAAAGAATTATGTATTATTGATTTTCTGAATACAATTCAACAGTTTTATATATAGACTTATGAATATCAAACTTAATAGGACTAAGAGACATAATTAGATAAGATAGATATAAAATAGATAAGATTTAGGAAACTTACTATGACACATAATATGAAACTTAATTAGGACTCTAACTGTTGTCAGTTGGAGATCGAGTATTCCAACTTTGAAACTCGGATACGCAAGATGTGACAACTCATTGCTCAAGCATCACAACTTGTGGAAGCAGCTTTCACCAAGCCTTCCACCCATCAAAATTCCATTCCAAACCAGTATGAAGCTGTCTCTAGTCCAAGAACACCTTGAAGTGTAAGCACAAGTCATTGGCGAAGGATTCCAATCTCAAGAAGTATTGGATGTGTCTATTGAACCCCTCTAAAGTGAAGATAAACAATACCAAAGCAAGGATGCCAATATGTGTGTGCTCGACATTCTTTCCATCGATTTTGTCCTACCTCTTCGGTTTGAAGCTCCTTTGATGTCATTCTTGTTCCCGATTGAGGTCACCACATCCAGAAAATTTCAAGTCTTCACCAATCAACTCCAACAATCACTAGTTTTGATCCTTCATCACTTCAAAACTCGAGGTTGGGTTTTTTTGCAAGTGGGGTAGAATGATACACAATGGAAAACGTAATATGTATTATTTTAAGATTTGTGGGATTATTGTTTAAATAAGATTTTAGGAAATTTTAGATTTTAATTTTTATTAATTAGTAGGTGTCCTAGTGTCCTTAGGATTGGTGCCTATATAAGTACCTAATTATGTTGAGTTTAGGCAGACTTGATGATAGAATTTCAAACTAAAGTTATTCTTAGTTTCTCTCCTATTTTGTTTCTTCTTTCACTGCCTTATCTTCTCTTCTACCTGTTCAATCTGTTCTTTTATTATTCTCCCCAATCTAGCCTTCTTTCTCAACCTATATTTTCTTTCAATATTTGTCCTGCATCATATAGGCAACACATGAACGCAAATAAATAAATATATAAATTAGAATCCTAACAATCCGACTTGAACCCTAGGAATAAAACCCCTAATTTCCTAATCCAAAAATCCCTAGAGTTTTCCTAAAAGAAATTCTCCTTGATTGCTAATAAATTAAAATTACGAAATAATTCACTTGACCCATAAAAAAGCCCACACCCAAATACCAAAACATAACAAATTCTACTCTTTTTTATAAGTAAATAATAAATTGTATTCTTGATGCTTGTGTCATCACCATAAGCTTCATTGTTTGCTTATTTTAAAACATTAGAAATGGCTAGTAATACACGTGGACGAAGATAGAGGTTTCATACAATTGTTTTGCAATTGCTCGTTGTTTCCAACTTTGACTTGTGGGGGAACCGGATTCTATAGAAAAGGCATTTGTTGGGCGTTGGCCGATTCTATAGAGGACAAGGTGTGGACATAGAGAGGTATTTACATCCGAAAAGAGTTGATTAAGGAGAGGTGTGTTAATATCGCTCGTCTTGATTAAGGATAGGTGGTTTCATGACGGCCATCTTTTTATGAATGATGAAGAGTTTATAGAGGTCATAGAACGTTTCTTGTAAATAACTCGTGTAATTGGGTTGGCATCCCTTGGTATCTTGTTTAATGGATATTTTTAGTTGTCAAAAAAAAAAAATCATGGAACTAGATGACATTATCTGTTTAGGTTGTTGAAGTTTGGTCTTGCTTTGTGTATTCTCGATCCTTTAATTTGTTGAGAAATTAATGTTCTATTTTTGGTACATGTTTTAGAGGTAGAGATACTTTTCAGGCTTCTCCTTTTATTTTGAGTTAGAGAATGTAATGTGAGAGAAGTAATTGATATGGCTAGGAGTCTTACTGGTGGGAATGGATAGTAAAATGATTGTACTGCATATGCTTTTTAGGCTACCCATTTCCAAGTATGCCATTTGATTGTTATGTCTGGATTTAATTAAATGACCAAGTTTCTCTATGGTCTGCTATATGATTATTCTTTCTTGTTATATTTTCTGGTGCTGACTGTGGTTCTCTGCAATGACATACTCATTGGGCTTTGCTTCTAATGTAATCTTATATGCCCTGTGAGAAAGCAAAAGAGGAAAAATGTTCTACAATAAAACTAACAGAACAAGAACATGATTATACTTTTTGTTAAATCTTTTTTTTTTTCCTTTTTAATGTAATCTTTAAAAGCTGTGATAAAGTGTCTTTATATTAGTGCAGACTTAAAAAGCCCTTTGCCCTTCATATTGAATATCTTTGATTTTCCCATATCTAAACTGAACTTCAACTTTTTTTTTTGGCAACATTTGGTTAATGTTTTGTGCTACTGATACCATTGTCTTGATGTTTTGCAGAGATATGGTAAATTAAGTAAGCAAAGGCTTGATCGAGCAATTCTCACCTTCTTTCAGCATTTCCGAAAGTCTTATGTTGGTGATCAGGCCATGCATTCATCTAAAGTAAATAAATTTCATTCTATCTTCTTTCTGTATAGTTGACATTTACATATTCCCTGAGGCTTTCACTTTTGTTGCAGCAGTTGTATGCTCGGTTGTCTGAGCTTCTTGGACTCCATGATCACCTATTACTACTCAATGTGATCGTTGGGAAGATTGCTACAAATTTAAAGTGTTACACAGAGGTAATTGGTTTTTTCTTGCTTTGTATTCTTAATATTGTTCTGCGAGCTGGTGTACATTGTGATAAATGGTTATTTCAGAGTGAGGAGGTCATTGATCATACATTAAGTTTGTTCTTGGAGCTGGCATCCGGGTAAATCATTCTAGCACAGTGTAAAGATTGCAGCTATTTCTTGCTTTGTTTGATAGAAGTCATGTACTTCCTTCCACAGTAATCAAATGTTTGACCACAATATTTTTCCTTCTGGGCAGATATATGACTGGAAAGCTGCTTCTGAAGCTGGAAACTGTTAAATTCATTGTTGCAAATCACACTGTAATTCATTGTTTGTCTTATATTGTTCTCCACTTATTATTATTAGGGTTAAATACACTTTTGGTCCCTGAAGTTTACATGTATCAAATTGGTCCATGATGTTTCAATTTGATCAATATAATCCCTAAACTTTAATAAATGCTACAATTGGTCCGGATCCCTGACATTGTTAGACACTGTTAAGAGAGATTCATCATGTGACCATCACCTGTGCGAAAAAGGGAATTTGTTGCACAGGTAGTGAATTTGTGATGACGGTGTCAAGGATCAGGACCAAATTGTAGCACTTATTAAAGGATTGAATTGATCACATTGAAACATCATGGACCAATTTGAGACACCATGTAAACTTTAGAGGCCAAAAGTGTATGTAACCTTATTATTATTATTAGATCTACAATAATCCTTGATCTCAAGTTCTTTTCTTTGAATTTGAATTTCAGAGGGAGCACTTTCCTTTCTTAGAAGAATATAGATGCTCTCGCAGCAGAACAACATTCTATTTCACCATTGGCTGGTTAATATTTATGGAGGACAGCGCAGTAAAATTTAGGTCTTCAATGGAACCGCTTTTGAAGGTACTCTCTCTTCCTCTCTCCCCCCTCACCAAAACCCCCAACCTGTTATGTGAGAACCTCCTCCTAAAGTTAAGAATTCTATTTTTGTGCTTGTATCATAAATATAAACATCTTGGTATTTGATGCAAGCCTTTTTCTGAAAGGAAAGTATAAATACATCCATACATATGTACATAAATATGCTTACATGCATATCTACGAAGTATTTATTGACCAACATTAAGCTACACTGCTGTAGAATCTTCTATAAATATATACTTATATAGTGATATACATGTAATGTTTTGTGCTTTTCCATGGCATTACAGTATGCAGTGTTTTTTGAAGGGCAAAATTGTAAGGAAATGCGCTTTATCCCTTTTGAGGCAAGGGCTAAGCCATATTTGTTAAAAGTGCAAGGTGCACTAAAGCGCAAAGGGTACTTGGGCCTGGCGCAAGCATAAGACATAAGCCTTGAAGTCTTGGGGTGTAAGCATTTTGGTATTAGTTTTTTAACTTAAAAAATATAGGTAGTTATTTAAAACTATAGAATATTAAAAATAGAAATTCATACCAATCAAAAGAAAAACAATAGAAATTCATAAAAAAAACAAGGCTTAATTGCGTTTGCTACCTTGGATTTTAGTGGGAAGCAATTTAACTCCTAAAATTTCAAAATTGTTGCAATTGAAGTATTCTATCCAAATCTCGCACGCAATTGTCCGCAATCCCAATTTTTATGCCACATCAGCTAAACATAAATATTACAATTAAAAACTTAAAAAAATTTATGTAAAACAAAAAGTGAAATAAAAGAAAACTAAAAAAACAAAAAAAGTAAAAAAAAAGGCATCCTAAAAAAATCCAGGAAAACGAAATCATCATCTTCTTCTTTTTCTTTCTTCTTTCTTCTCTTAGATTGCCCCCAAGCGGCGAAGGCAGTCTGCTCGCCGAGCTCGGTGTCAAAATGCTTCATCCTGCCATACGCCTTAGCAGCACCTAACCCACAAGCCTATGATTTGATGAGGCTCTGTATAAAAGGATGAGAAAATTGGGTGTTGTGTATGATGGGTTTGCATTTTTGATAATGAACTGAATAATTTTGTTACTTAATGGGGTGTTGTGTATGGGAAAATGGTTCATTTTGTTGCAATGAATATGGGTTTCGGATTGGATACATATTTTTGCAATTGCAATACAATGATTGAGGTTTATGTTAAATGTGGGTGCTTGGTTTTGCACATAAAGTGTTTGATGAGATGCTAGAGAGAGCTATGGTTTCTTGGACATCAATAATTTTGGGGTATGTTTGTAAGGCAAGTGTTGGCAATGCTTTTAGTATGTTTAAGAAACTGAGGGATAAATAAACTCTTATTTCTTCTTGTATCTCGGTGTCTATTGGTATTATTTCGTGGGGCGTACCTTCGATTTGTAATGTTCAAGATTGGGAGGTTGATAGAGTTTAAAGTTTGATGGAATCTTTGTATAGCTATAATAAGGATTTTTCTAAAGAGGATGTGGTTAGATGGAGGGATAGTTAGGGTAAAAGTTTTGAGATGAAATCTTTCTATAAGATCTTTGTAGATGGCGATTCCTGTGACGGCTTCCCCAATTTCCCTTGGAAAACAATTTGGTGTTCCGATGTCCCAAAGAAAGTAAGTTATTTTTTGGGTGGGAAGCCGCTTAGGAGAAGATTCTTACTTCAGATAATTTACAAAGAAGGGGGAGGGTGCTGGTGAACCATTGCTTCATTTGCAAAAGTTACGGATAATCCGTGTTTCATCTTTTGTTGGACTGTTCTTTGGCGCTTTTGGGTGTGTCTTGGGTTTTGTCGGCTCCATGAAGGATGCAATTTGGGCTCGGAGTGGGTTTCGAACCTCAAAGAATCTTTAGAAAGCTTACTCTATGATTCATTTTTCTATTTTTTGGTTAGTTTGCAATGAGAGGAATCGTAGAGTTTTTGATGGCATTGAGAGACCCTTAGTTATAATTAGGGAAAAGTGGTTCAATGACTTATTTTTTTGGTCACATGGAATTCTTTTGTACATGAATTAGATATAGTAGATTTTGTGGAGTTTCTGTCCTATAGATGGCCTTGTACATAGGTTGCACCCCTTGGTGCACTTTTTCTTTTTATACAGTTTACTTGTAAAAAAAAAAAGAAAAGAAAAAGAAAATGAGGATGGAGATTGATCTCGATTTTGTGATTGTGATTGTTCTATTGTAAGGAGTCCTTTGTTTTTATGATTGAAGGGAGGCAAATTCTTGTTTATGTTATTAAGAATGGGCAGTTAATTGATGGGCTTGTACAAAATTCGATATTGGGATTTTATGATAGAATCGCTAGTGTTGAAGAAGTTGAAATTTTTTAGGTGAAATTAATCCAAGGGATATAGTTTCATGGAATACGTTAGTATCCTATTATTCCTCCAGCGGAAATATTGAAGAAGTTGGTTTGGCAGTGATGCCGGACATGTAGGTAGAAACGAAATCAGATTGAGTAAGGGGAGAAACAACAGGGAAGCAGAAAGAAATTAGATCAGCTAGAAAGATAGATAAGAATCAGGGGAGAATGGGATAAAAGATATAGCAAAACTCAAGTTTTATTCCATAATCCAGTATACCTTACAATCTTAATATCATTGCATTTATATAGGCACCAAACATTATTTAAATGAGAAAGTAAATCAAATCTCCAAGAATATTGTCATTACAACATAATCCCAACTTCCCAAAATAATAAATATTGTCATTCTTATTCTGAATCTTTCTCCCCCACTTACAAAAAACTCGACCTCGAGTTTTGAAGTGTTGAAGTATCAAAGTTGCATGACAAAGACTTGCAATTTTTGAGATGTAGCATTTTCAATCGAGCAGAAGAAAGATATCAAGAGGAGTTGTTGAGGAGCCTCGATCTAGTACGGGAGGACAAAATCAATGTAAGAAAGGCTACACGCACAAATCTTACCCTCATCTTGGCTTTGCCTTGTTCATTTTGAAGTGACTCCGTAGGTACGGTGAATGGTAGAGCTTTCTTCAATGATTTGTTCTTTCGTTTCAAAATATGTGTGGATTGGAGAAACAACTTCAAGTCGTCTTGAATGGAATCCTGATTGATAGAAGTTTTGGTAAAGTTGCTTCCACTTGTTGTTTCACTTGTTCAATGAGTTGTTGCATCTTGCGAATTTGAGTCTCAAAGGTGGAATACTTGATATCCAATTAACAGCAATTATCATAAATACATCGGCCATCCAACTCGGTTTTAGCCCAAATAGCATGTTGAGGCCAATAGTATCGCATGAGAGCTTGAAATTCCATGGAATTGGAGAAAAAAACTAATTTTCTCCACATGGCGAAACGGACCAAAAACTTAATAGAGCACATTTTCTGTAATGGGATACAGTACAGGATGAACTATAATCAGAAGATCTCAACTAAACTCACTCATTCCTCACAAGTGACTCCAATTTGATGTAAATGAAAAAATGGAACGAATAAAACAAAAAAAAGGAATTTTTTTTCCTCCTTCTTGTCTCCTTTTTTTTTGTAATTATTTTTTTCTTCTAATTCTTTTGTTCTCCCTTTTTCACACTTTTTTAATTACAAAAATCAGCAACTACAAAAACAGAAATTAAATGAATAAATACACCTGAATTTTTTTCTAGGTGGCTCGGCTTAGCTCAAGTAGTAAGCGGCTTGGCTCAGGAATGGCTACTCGGCTTTGACGGTTGACTGAGTTAGAGGCTGATCCAAATAGGGAGAGCGGGTCGGATCCGGGCCGAGTGGATGATGTAGAATAAGAAAATAAGGAAAGGATATAGATAGAAACTAGACTAACCTGAGGATTGGAACGCTACCTTAGGGATAAGGAAAAAAGTCAGACTACCCTGGAGGTTGAGAAGAATTGATACCCATATAAATATGATTTTTATCTATTCAAAGCTAGTCAAAAAGTAACATAGAGATCCTTTTATATAGAGATCTTTAGGAATCCTAACCCTAAGCTAACACTGTAAATAACAAAACCCTAATCCTAATAGAAATTTGCCCATTATTATAAAATTACAAATTTGCCCCCATATTGCAAAATTACGAACTTGTCCCCATACCCTCCTGTACCCCATCAGCGGATCTTGGGGATTTCTAGGTCAGGCTTTTTGTGACCGGCTGGATTTAAGACGCTAGACACTTTGGTGGTGTCGGATCGGACGTCCGGTGGCTAGAGGTGGTGGATCGAGGTACCAATGGTGGAACGGGCTGTTGTGGTGGATTTTCGGTTGATCTTGGGACTGCGTTGGTGCATGGTTCACGAGGTGGAAAGATCGAAACTTACCGATCTGGATGGGGTCTTCCTCGTCCGACCAAGAGGTTCCCGGAGCGGTGGTGGTGGTGTGTGGGGTTCGATCACTGCGAGATTCCTGGATTTTGGTCGCCTGACACTGATGGTGGTGGTGGCACAATCTGGAAAGTGATTGAAAGTGGCGGAGGGAGCTCTGTGAGTTGTTGTTTGGGTTTTTTTTTTTTTTTGAATATATGGATGCAGTATGTGAAAGTAAATTAAATCCTAATAACTATTTAATTGCCTAAATCTAATTTTCCAAAAATACAATCTCCAAGAATATTGTCATTACAGAACAATACCAACATCCTAAAATAATAAATATTGTCTTTCCTATTCTGCATTATGAAGTAGTTGCTGTAGAAGGAAAAAGAAAAATAAGAGAAAGAAAATCAAAGTTCTACTTTTTCCAGGAAAATCAAAGTTTCTTTCCAGCTAAACAGAAATGAAAGAAAATGTTTTCCTTTTTATTAATTTATTTTTTTCTTGATTTTTAGTTTTTTTTTTTTCATTTTTAAGACGTCATAAAATAGTGACTTTTGGCAAAGTTGTGTGCCTTGCACATGGCTGATCCTTCGGCTTTCTAACTGATATTTGGGCTTCAATTGCAACAGTTTTGAAAATTGAGGGGTTAAATTGCTGCGGTCGAAATTGGAGGGTATCGATTGCAACTACCTTACAAAATCTATGGGTAGCGAATGTAATTAAGTCAAATTAAAAATTATTTTTTCATTATTTTTAGATACTTTCAAGTATTTAAGTGAAATGTCAACCTAAAAATAAATGAATTATCACAGATATCTAACCAGTTAAGAAAAACAAGCAAGAGAGAGAGTAATGTGTAAACTGTGATGTATATGACTAAATCCAAACCAACCAATTATAATAAGGACATTTTACATAACCATTATGGCATTCCAATAGAAAAACAAGAAACCCGACACCAGAATATCAGTGGTGATGCCGTAAACATAATGTAATAACTAATAAGCATGGTATTTTAGTAATCCCATACACCATTTAATAATCACAAATCTGTTGCAAAATTTGCTCAATTCCTCTCTTTTGGAGCCTCTGTTTTAGATTACTATTTCTCTCTCTTGACCTCTTTCTATGTGAAATTTGAAAGAATGCCAAGGAATAAAATGAATTACCCAGTCCTAAACGAGGACAATGTGCTTAACTCGTGGTGGTATCTAGATCTCATCATCAAGCAAACGCCTGGCTCATAAAGGTACAGAAAATTGTACTCTTGATATGAAAAGTGTATGGACTGCACCATTAGGTGTTCACCTTGTAGGTAAAATGCACAAAATTTAATGCTTTACATTTTAGGCTTGCATCGCATTGAGACACACCTAGAGCGTGCCTTGGAAACACCTATGAAGGAAATCCTAGTATTAATCATCGTCATTATTGTTAAATTCATGAGTACATGTACATAAATGTAATTTTATGGTATATGATGGTACTAAATGGACTTGTTTTTTTCCCCTCATTTCTTCTTCGGATTTTTTGGTTTTGAATGTAGTAATTAATACTATGTTCATTGTGTGTCAGGTTTTTCTCAGTTTGGAATCAACACCTGATTCATTGTTTCGAACTGATGTGGTAAAGTATGCCTTAATTGGATTAATGAGGGATCTCAGAGGAATTGCGATGGCCACAAACAGGTTAGTATAAATACATGTGTGTGTATACTCGTTTACCAATGTTTACATAATTTTGGATACCTTTCAGTCGCAGAACATACAGTCTTTTATTTGATTGGCTATATCCGTCTCATATGCCACTTCTCTTGAAAGGCATCTCACATTGGACTGACACACCAGAGGTATGTGGATATTGTATTGGTTATTCTGAGCCTCTATACAAGATATTCAAATAATTGTCTCTAATATGTTTTCTGTTAGTGGTGGGCCTTTTTGGCCATCATGTGTTCTTTGGTCCATGTTATAACTGAAAGACTGTATTTGCAACTGCTGGTGACATTGTGTATGTTTTCCTGGTTTCCCAGCATTCCAAACATTGCTGCTACCATAAACAATTTACCAATATGTTGTTCCTTTGATTCAACATTTTACTTCTTGTGCTTATTATAGCACCATATTGTTTTTAAAGGACCCAACATTCAGATAAGGAATTAGCCACTGGCCATCTTAAAATTCTTATTTTTGCATGTCCTATGACTTTGGACTTGTGACTGTTATTTTTTCTTGTCGTGTGCCAACTATGATCACTTTATTCAGTCTTACCTTTGTTTAATTTAATTTATCTTGACCATGAGGCTTGTCTTTGAGTATGCCATTGTAGTTTATCTGTTAGTTTTAAAAGATTCACTTGTCTTTTGTTGTAATTATATTGTGCTACTAAATCATTATCTTTCCCTCATTTATATTTTGAGTCCTTATCCATGCCCATATAGTCAATTCACACTCATACTTAAGATTCTCATGCCATTATTTGTATAGTAGCCTTATTATATATGTTGAAAGTCCTAATTAGATTTATGTTGAGTGTCCTAATTAGGTTCATGTTGAGAGTCCTAATTAGGTTTCCTATTATGTGTCATAGTAGGTTTCCTAAATCTTATCTAGTTATGTCTCTTAGTCTTATTAGGTTTGATATTCATAAGTCTATATATATGACTGTTGAATTGTATTAAAAAAAATAATACATAATTCTTTTCAATTCTTCTTGTTAACATGGTATCAGAGCAATTTGTTCCCTGGGATGCTACATAAATTTTTTTTTAAGAATAGAAAAGAGACCTACAACTGCCAAAGCCGTACAACAGTCGTCATCATTAACAACCGAAGCTGTACAACAATCGTTATCATCCTCACCACCTGCAACCTATTTTCTGGCCTTCTTCCCCGGTCCAGAAATCCATCATCTCCGTTGTCAACATCCTGCAACAGCAACGCGACACTTGCAGAACATAACTTTCTGGCACGATTCCTTCTCCGATAGCTGATTCCGACGCTATGTCGTCATTGGACACAATCACCGTGGTTGCCCTGTTCCGACGACAAAACCCCTGGCTCCAGCACCCAATCCAGCTACATCTGACCGTCCGTTTATTTGCAATAGATCTGACCGTCCGATCTGTTCGCAGATCCAGATCTACCATGTTTAGTTGCTTGGATAAAGACAAAACTGCTCTGTTTGGTTACTTGGATAAATAGAAATCTGCCATGTTCGGTTACTTGGATAAATAGAAATCTGCCTTGTTTGGTTACTTGGATTTCATCTGTTTGGATACATGGTTATAATCTGTTTGGTTGCATGGTTATAATATGTTTGGTTACTTTGTTAAAGAGAAATCTGCCTTGTTTGGTTACTGAAAATTCCAAAGCCTTCATCGCTTCATCTGTACTGGTCTTCATAGCCAACTATACCTCTTACTTTTATTGCCAATTTTTTCTTCCCTCTAATCTTGCCTTCTTTGGCCTTCATAGCCAACTATACCTCTGGCCTTTATCGCCAATTTTCTTCCCTCTAATCTTGCCTTCTTTGGCATTCATAGCCAACTATACCTCTGGCTTTTATTGCCAATTTTTCCTTCACTATAAACTTGCCTTCTTCTTGTTAACATGGTAACCATCTCTCTGATTCGGGCAGAGGAGAGTCGAAGAGGAGTGATGCTCGAACCCCAAGCTCCTGAAGGTTCTGCTATGGCGACAAAAACAGATGTGAAGATGGATGGAAAGGCAGATCTGGACTTATATGTAAGCTGGGAATGAAGGATACATATTCACCAGCTTGAGGGGGAGTGTTGAGAGTCCTAATTAGGTTTATATTGAGAGTCTTAATTAGGTTGTTGAGAGTCCTAATTAGGTTTATGTTGAGAGTCCTAATTAGGTTTCCTATTATGTGTCATAGTAGGTTTCCTAAATCTTATCTATTTTATATCTATCTTATGTAGTTATGTTTCTTAGCCCTATTAGGTTTGATATTCATAAGTCTATATATATGACTGTTGAATTGTATTAAAAAATAATAATACATAATTCTTTTCAATTCTTCTTGTTAACAATATGCTTTTAGGATTAGTTGACACCATATAGTCCCTTACTTTTCTTTCAAAATCTTCCAGCATCCTTTTAAATGGGAAAGTAACTTCCATAATTAGTCTTTTGGTATGATGCTGAACCCAATACTGTATATGTTTGAATGTGAATTCAATAGAAGGGCGAGGAATAGATGATATCCTATAGAGGAGATGATCCGCATAGGAAAATCTTTAGGGCCCCTCTTCTTTAGGAAAATGGTGCATTGAATTTTTCTAGTGAAGAATTCTTATTTACGAGGAAAGTTTGAGTATTGAACAGTTTATGCAGTTAAACACTTATCCTTGTTTGATTTTCTACCCTGTATATATATATATATATATATATATATATTTTGCATATTTAGTTTTATTTTGATAAACTTATTCCCCCCTTCCCCCCCCCCCCCCCCCCGCCCCCCGCGGGAGGGTACCTTATTGTTTTACTTGATGCTGCAGGTTACTACACCATTGTTGAAATTCATGGCTGAGTTTGCGTTAAACAAAGCCCAACGCATGACGTTTGACTCATCTTCTCCTAACGGCATTCTTCTTTTCCGGGAAGTCAGTAAATTAATTGTAGCTTATGGGACAAGGATTTTATCTCTTCCAAATGCTGCTGATATCTATGCCTACAAATACAAAGGAATATGGATTTCATTAACTATTCTCTCAAGAGGTTAGATTATGACTCTCAATCCAATTTAGTTGATTTGCAGGTTCTGCACACTCTGGCTGATTAAAATTGTTTTGCAACATTTCTGCGTACTTGAATTGGTGTAGTAAGAAGTTGATTTATTGTATTTTTATTTAATTAAATACTATCTCAAATGTGCTCTTCAAGTACCCCTTACATCTTGTGCATGGAATTTTTTTATATAAGGCAATAAGACACTATCATTACTTTCCGAAATAAAACTATTTACAAGAGCGATAGGACCCTTCTTTCTCCCTTTTCTCTTTTTTTCATGCGTGTGAGGGATATTCTATCTGGAAAGAAGGATATAATATTCCCCCCTATAGAAACATACTCATTTATCTAAAATAAGAGTCCCTTTGGATAAATTAACTCTTAAGAAGATCAGGAGTTTTCAAGATGAGCTCCTGCAGAGGATAGGCTCTACAAGAAACCATGTGGAGGCTTCCAGTGGCCAATGGGAAGAAAAGCTCACCAAATGAGCTTCCTTTTGATTGGACCTTTTCTTTTTCTAAAGAGAAGACAGTCACCACGGAGGGATCTTTGAAACATGGAGGTCAATGAAGATGTGTACTTGATGCATAGTATTTTCTTTTCCTTTCATGGTGTCTAGGATGGGTGAGGGGGAAAGAGTGCCTTCCTTTACAAAGTTTTTAAGATCTAATAGAAATGAGGTATTTAGGTCCTTCTTGTTTTCCTTTGAATGATCTTAAATAATGATTTACTCATCACAATCTGTCATGGATTTTTGTGATGAAATGATGCTTGATTCAAAACCTGGTAATTGTCTTCCTCTACTTTTTTTTTTCTTTCTGATTGAGTAAAAATTTATAAAGAAAGCGTAAAGGGGGCGCAACTCAATTACAAAAGGACTATCTACAAGATAGTATTTCTATGAAATCAAGGAACTCTTCCTCATGAACAAAAAGATTCCCCTTATACCAAAAACAAAAAGGTATTTAACCATCTATATTTAATGGTATATATTGAGCTCTCTACACTATCAAGAGCCCTACTATTTCTCTCTTTCCAAACCGACCAAAAGGTATCAAAGTGAAAACCTTCCTCATGTCCTCAGAAACAATAAATCCGCTCCATGCCCAAATCTCACCCTTAATAGAGCTGATCATAACCCAAGATATTCCCACCATATAATATGCTATCTCCTGTAGTTGCTTTGCAAAGGAGCATCCCAACAAAAGGGTTAACCTTCTTAGCATCTTCATTGCAAAGATAGCATCGGGTAGCCAATACGTTTCCTCTCCTTTGCAAATTATCAATGGTCAAAATTTGTTCCCATGAATCCTCCCGAGCAAAGTAACCGACCTTCTTAGGAGCACTCGATCGCCAAATTGCTTTCCAAGGAAAGTTCAGTCTACCTTAAATGGGAAGCAGTGACTTGTAGATAGTGTGTAATTATTGGTAAGGATCAATAGATAGTGAGCATGCTCATTTGAACATGAATTTAATAGTAAGTGGTGGGGCACCATTTCTGTTCATATAGCTTGTCGTTTTATATTTGTCTTTCCTAAGTGCTACTCATGGATAGAGTGTAATTATGGATAAGGATCAATAGATTGTGAGCATGCTCATTTGAAGATGAATTTAATATTAAATGGAGGGTGGGAGCGCTTCTGTCATATAGCTTGTTGTTCATGTTTGATAAGATTTTTCTTTTTCCTTTTTTGGTTGTTTGGATGATTCTGTTTATTTGAAGGAGAACATTGTTGAGAAGGTTTCCATCAATTAGGACTTTTCAAGTTTAAAGTACTTAGTTATGTGCAGTTGGGAAACTCATGGAAATTAAAACTCAAATTTATCTTTGGTGTTCTTGCTTCTTGGATCAATTTTGTGCATTAGTTACTATATAATTTCTAATGGCACACTGTGACTGCAATGATTTCTTTTCTCATATGCACTGGCATATTGGTCTGGGCAAATGTTGAATAAATCTTGCACATGTTTGAGATGTTGGAAGTGCTGTTAATGGGTTTTTTCAGAAAACAGGAAAGTGTCTGATTGTTCTAAAACTGCAATCAAAATAGATTAGAAAAGAAACTGAAGCCAGAGTCATTTGAAATTCATGGAAATATAAAATTGGACTGATATAGGTGAATAGTTGAGGTGAGAAATTATCTCAGTCTTTACAAAGCCCTCCCTGATCTTTTTGAATCCCCTAAACCTCCAATGACTATTACTTGTCCATAGTGAAAACAGGACAATCTTCGGTCTTTTATGTGCTTGTGCAGAAATAACTTTTACTTATTCCTCAAACAGCAATCAGCTGGTAGTCCTTAAAACATATTTTTCTCGAGAGATTCAGATGATTTGTGTGCAAACTTTATCTTTGATGTTTCTTATGGTGCAGTTTTCCTGTTCTATGATTGGTGTAATTTTTCTACTTAAAAATTTATTCTTTATATTCTGGTACCTCTACAAATGCGCAAAGAGATTGATTTCTTTTCGAGTTTGAACTCAATGGTGCCTGAAAGAACCAGCTCTCAGAGTATACTTAGTAGTTACAATTTATTTTTTGGTTGGTGGTTCAGTAGGTTTCATATTAGTTTGAAGTACCAGTTCTTTGATTTACTAGCCATAATAGTATGGGATATCTGTCTTCATATCATATTAGATAAATTTTAGTTCAGTGCATAGCTTTTCATAGATATGAATCTTATGAGCTTTATTTACTGTGTTTTGCCATCAATTTGCAGCCCTTTCTGGAAACTATGTCAATTTTGGTGTGTTCGAACTATATGGTGATAGAGCACTTTCTGATGCACTTGACATTGTTCTGAAGATGACACTATCTATTCCTCTGGCTGATATATTAGCATATCGGAAGGTACGCGGGACATTGACCGAAGTTTGTGATGTTGGATTTTTCTCCATAGACTAACTTTTAATTTTTATTTAAGGACATGTATATTATGATTTTTTTTTTCGGTTTGAATGTTCTCTTTGGCTATCCAATCTTTTGTGAGTGACTGGTTTAAATGCTTTAGATTTTACTTACACATTGCTTGCATGCAATGAAGAATTTTAAAAGAAATTAATTGGAGTTTCAGCATGCACAAGGCCATATCATGTAAAACATACTAGTATTATTATATTGTGACTCTCTTTCTCTCTCTTTCCCATTTTCTAATTTAGCTTGTCAACTTTACAGCTTATTTGTAGATCTACCACGTTGTAGAGCTTTATGGTTGTAATGACAAGTATTTATGTTTTGCTCCATCTTTTGCAGCTTACAAGGGCCTATTTTGCATTCTTGGAGGTTTTATTCAGCAGTCACATCATTTTCATTTTGAATCTGGATACAGCTACCTTTATGCACATAGTAGGTTCTCTTGAATCTGGCCTTAAGGGTCTGGATACAAATATCTCATCACAGGTGAGAGTTGTGCCAACTAATTTGTGGATGGCCATAGCTCATCACTTTCTACCTAAGACAGTCATTTTTTGTGTAGAAATATTTGAGCATTTGGTATGAGCATAAAATGTTAAATACTGCCTCCTTTGTACCTAAATCTGACAACTTTATTTATCAGGTTTTCTTTTTATCCCCTGGGATTTCATTTCTTCAAGCTCAAACCTTCGAACTTACTGTTTCAGTGTGCATCAGCTGTTGATAATTTGGCTGCTTTCTATTTCAACAATATCACTATGGGTGAGGCACCCACTTCACCAGCTGCAATTAATCTTGCCCAGCACATTGCAGACTGTCCCAATTTGTTTCCGGAGGTAAGTTATGAAGTAACTCATCAATGCATATTATTTCCTCCCCTTTTTGGCTATATGGTGATTCGTCAGGTTTGTGGGGTTCTAACCCCAGTGTGGGTATTTGATGTAGAACAGTAGGAGATGAAAGCAATGGTAACAAGAAAATAAAGAAGAACAATCCTAATCACAGAGATTTTTCCAATCACAGGATGCATCAAAACCAAATCATAGGGTTCAAATCAATTATCAATAATAATTTGTTAATTTAAATTAACATAGGGATGCCTAATATAGAGATCTCATAATTCCTAGTCCTACTAAAATATAGAATACTAAAATAAGGAGACTAAGTGTACCTAAATATATTAAATTCTTAAAACCCTAATACCCATAATAGTTAAATCCCTAAAACCCTAGTACCTGTAAGATTATCCAAATTACATTTCTACCCATAACCCATAATGCCCAAATTAAAAGCCTTTAAATCTGTTCTTCCTGCATAGTCCCATCAGCTTTTTTGGGCAAAATAATTTTTATTACTTCCTCGTTGAGACTTATTCGGCAATGAATCCTTCCCCTTACCCAATCCCTTCTTTTGCTCTGGTCTTTGTTCCGAATTTGTTCTTTATGACCTCATATAAATGTTATGTAGGTAAGCCTTTAGGCACTTTAGATAGGAATTGTCTGACAGTAGCAATTGTTGTAACTTATATTTAGTTCTCAAATGGTGCAAATCAAGTTTAAAGTGTTGTATGTTTGGACAATGAACTCTTGGAAGCCTAGGCTTTTATGACAAAAGGGATTTGAGAAGTGGAACGAGTTAAGTTGGATCTTGTTTCTAGACATGCATGTATAAAATGTCATGTAGTGATCATATGAGAATTTAGGTACTGTTTGTATATTCTCCATTCTTTTATTATCAGATTTCGTCATTTATTCTTTCTTGCTCCTTCCTAGAATGTTTTGTTTTTATCATTTCCTCTTGCATACTTGTAAAAAAAAAATCATTTCCCCGTGTACAGATATTGAAGACCCTGTTGGAGATTGTTTTATTTGAGGACTGTGGCAACCAATGGAGTCTGAGCAGACCAATGTTGAGCTTGATTCTTATTAGCGAACAGGTAACGTTGATACATGCATTCTAATTTTGTCTCCTTATGCTTCTTCCTTCTTTACTGCATCCAATTTCATAAAATCCACAACTTCCTATTTGCTTATTTGATTTTAATTTGCCATTGTGTCTTTTGGGGCATATGTTCTTATGGAATACAAATTGTTACAGCAAGATCAGTGAAGGCATAGAATAATTAACTGAATGAATTGGTTGTCTATCTGGAAATTTTCACATTTCCATCCTTTCTTGATTATTGTCTGTGTCAGTTAACCCTTTAAATTAATATTGGCAAAAGGTAAAAGTAAGAAAAATATATTTGGGAAGACAAGAATAAAGAGAAGTAGAGGGACTAAAGTCTCATATTTCTATTATTTAAACGAATTTCTTAGTCTTCTTAGTTATCCTACCTTTATTAATTTTTATCGTAAGTATTCTTTTATTGGTTTTAATTGAGTATCATTTGGTTTTCATATATGGCAGAAACTATAGGGTTACAGATTAGGGTAGGTGGTTCAGATGATGAAGTCCAAGCAAGGATCTGGGAATCAAAAAGTTCTATGGTTCCCTGCACAGTTTCCTTTGTATCTCAGAATGTCAATTTCACTGGTGTCGATATGAATAACCTGAATTTTTAATCTCTTCTTGCGGTAGAGAAATGTTATTATTAAGAAATTCTGTGTAATTTATTGTCCCACCACAACAACCTTTGCTCCCTATTCCTTCAACTGGTCTGTGTTTAGTTTTTGCTTGAAAACTGGCGCGGATTCACCCCTCCCGCACTATCTTAAGCCTTAAATATTAATATTATGGGCTCCATCTTTGTTTAGTTTTGTATTTATTCCTTTTTTATTTTCTTTTTTCTTTATATATTTATATGGGCTTCATAAGACTTCAGCCCAGTATACATGACTACTATATTATTTGCTTGTTCATTGGAAACTGATTGAGTTCTCCCTTGAATCTTGAACTGAATATTTATCAATCTTTTCTTTGTGTTTTGAATTTCGTGTACTACTTTATGCTATTGTTTTTCATTCGTGACTTGAGGGAAGCAACTCTTGCAGATATTCTCTGATTTGAAGGCTCAAATTTTGTCTTCACAGGTATTCTTTTCCTTTTTTAATTTTTTTTTCTTTTGTTTTGATTTTTAAGTATTATAGTAACAGACTCTGTTTTATTCTTTCGAAAGTTGTAGTTAGAATGGTACAGTCAAGTTTGTTTAGTTAGTGTTTGGTTGGTGAGATTGTTAGTTAGTTCCTAACACTCCATCCCCCCCCCCCCCCCCCCCCCCAAAAAAAAAAAAAACCAAAAAAAAGAAGAAAAAGGAAAAAGCAAAACTTGGAATCACCACATCAAAAGCAACAGAATGAGGAATACATCAAATATATGGAAATTTTGGTACTTGTACATTTGTGGTTGCTTGAAACTGAAGTGTTTTGTGATTTTTTTTGGAAAGGTTTTTGTCTTATGGTTGGGAAGTGGAAGTACTGAATATGTTATGCTTATGTGAGGAGCTTAACTATTCTTCTCGTTTCGAGACCTTCACCCACAATTAATATTTTCTTTTTCGTTGGTTTTGATTACTTTTATTGCCTAATTTCTCATTTTCCTATTCATGTTTTCAACATTACATAAAATATGTTCGCAACTTCTTATTTAATAATTAACGTAATATTTGTTGAAGAAAACAACAGTTCTTTGTATTAAATAAGAATGGCGCATAAGAATCGTGTAGCCCACCCATTAATCGAGTTTTTGAAAAGACATCAACTTTTCTTTAAAGGTTAAAATTAATAATGTAAGTAAAATCAATTGTAAAAATAATATAGCTTAGTAAACTCTGTTTTGGTTGAAACCACAAACCTTTATTGAAGCTGGACCTATCTATATTGTGCTCATCACCTAAATGATAAAAAGATAAACCTAAAAAGTGGTAGTTCCATGGCGTAGCTTATGCTTTGAGTACAACACATCATTCAATTGAACTTGCTTTTTTTGCATGCTCATATGCGTCACATTTGTGTTACAAGTCTTTTTTGTAATATTTGGTGCTAATATCTACATGCATCATACTTGGAGAGTTTATCTAACTGGCATAACTATGCGAATTTTAACATTTTTTTTTTTCAAACTTCAATTATGTTTTATTTGCATCCTAGTATTCTTTCTATTATTTGATAAGAAACTAGATTGGTAGTATCTTTTTTTTTTTTTTTTTTTTTTTTTTTATGTATTTCAAGCAGTTCATTAGAAGGAACCTTGTTGCAAGGGCCATCCTGTCCCAGTCAATTACTGCGTGAAGGATAACTAGATGAATTTTTAGATTGCATATCAGAAAACTTGTTACTTTGTTTCCGTGGTGGTGAAAATAAAAATAGAAATGAACCTATTTATGGAAAATGTGATGATACCTCTCTAGGATGTTAATATTGCATGGAAGTCATTGTGAATCAGATCATAGAGGATCTGGCTTCATACCTATAATTTGTTAGTTTTATCATTTCTGCTAGAGTAGTTTATTTCTCTGCCATTGTAGCTTATAATAATAAATGGGTACTACCAGTATTACCCTAAAAATATTAGTTTGTTTGGGTTAGTCATACCATGTTATTATACTACGTGTTTTCATTAGACACGACCATCCAATGGACATTTCTTACAAGTCCTCAATTCCGGTGTACCATAGTTAGACTGAACTGGTAAGGCTATAGCTGAAATGGAAAAAAAAAAAAAAAAACTGACTAATGTTGAAGAATCAGTGGATGAGTTGTGTGGTTACGGGTGAAATCCCACTTCAACCTAGAGCTAGTTGGTTGTCCTCAAAATGCTTTGAGCCACTGCTGTTGATTGGACATCTCCTATTCTGAGTCCGAGAAAGTTTCAAGCCTTCTGAAAACTCTGATAAGAGTTCAAATTGGTATATGATCTGATAATGTTATGGGGAGTGGGGACCCATCTATGGTGGTTCATTGACCTCGTTTTATGCTTGCATAGCTTAAGTATAGGTTAGATGAAGGGAGATGAGAAATTTTTGGAGCGAGAGTGTGAAATTGCCTTTCTTTTTTAAAATTCTATAAGATGAAATTGCCATTCTTGCAAAAGTTGCGCTAAGTCTTTTTTTCATCTTTTGATGGAGCGTTCCTTGGCTAGAAGCTTATAGGTGATGGCTTATCGTATTTTGGGTGTCTCTTGGGTGTTCGCCGGATCCGTGAAAGATGAATTGTGGGCTTGGAATGGGCTTCGGGCTTCTAAGGAGCTAAAGAAGGCTTACTCTTTGATTCCTCTATCCGTTTTTTGGATAGTGTGGATTGAAAGGAATCATAAAGCTTTTGAGGGCGTTAAAAGAAAGTTTGATGTAATTAAAGATAGTTGGGTCAATGCCCTTAATTTTTGTTTTAAAAGGAATTTTTTGGTGAATGATATTGGGCTTTTAGAGCTTATAGAGTCTCTCTCCTATAGAAAATCTTTGTAAATGGGTCACATCCTCTTGGTGCGTTATTAATATATTTTTACTTATAAAAAAGAGTGTATATTTAAGATTTTATGTTATATAAATAAATCAATTATATGCAAGTATTTTGTTCTAAAAAAATTATTCTTATTTAGTGTGAAATGAAAAACTAAAACTACATTCCTTATAATTCATCACACTAAAATTGATTCCTGATTCACTATTTTGATCAGTCTCTTTAATAGATTTCTAAATTGAATAAAGCATTACGTTTGATCAATTTTAAATTTTAAAGTGACCAATAATCAAATATTTTTTGCTGCTAAAGCATAACTTATTTATATATGATATAAGGTATTTTGTTCTGTTTTAACTTTCCTATAAGGATATTTTTTAATGATCTTGATGCCGTTTGGTTGGGTAACTTTGGTTTGTTAATCATTACTAAGATATGATTAATTTATTTTATGGAACAAAATCATTAGCAGTGGTAACATGTAGGTATGGTGAGGGACTTCCTTTCTAGGTTAAAACTTGGGTTCAAGTCTTTATCTCCACAAAACAATTTTCAGCTAAATAACTATGCTGCTAGTAATTTTATGCATGTTAGACCATGTTTGGTTGCAGGGAATTCGTGGATTCCCTGTGATCTTGATCTCGATCTGCAAAAAGCACGGATTTAGCCCAATCTGCCAGGGTGGCATATTAGGGCTCCTGAAGCTGGAATACCGGGGAATAATGTGTTGTGTTGGGGGGGAGGGGGGATGAACCAGTGAGATGTGTTAAGAGTGTAAGTTAATCCGACTGATATGTGCATTTGCATATGGCTGTATGTAGGAGTACGCAACAATATGCACACTAAGTTTCTGTTACTGTGGATTCTTTGATGTAGCTTTATATTTTCATTAATACTCACTTGTTACAATCCATATGGTTGCCAAGCTTAGTTTCATGGAATGATATTTACTATCAGATTCAAGTTCTCGATCAAATTTTCCAAGAGCTATTGATGTGATTGGATTGCATTTAGAATGTATGATGACAAAATATGTAATGCTTTGACTTTCTGCCTCAGATAATTAGAAGTTCAGAAGGTAGTATCACAAACCATTGGCTCCCAGGATGATTTGCGTAGCCATTGTCTTACCTTAAATGTTACTCAAATAGGTAGAAAATTAGTCGTTCTGTACATATCTGAATCTGTGGCATGTTATGAGTAGCCAGAAAATGTTTGAGATTAAGATGACAAGGAAACTTTCTCTCTAGTTTCTTCCCCTTTCCCAAAATGTCATTATTAATGTGAATTTATGTGTGCATCAATCTTGCAGCCAGTGGATCAACATCAGCGGCTTTCCCTTTGTTTTGACAAACTCATGGCAGATGTTACTCGAAGCTTAGATTCAAAGAACAGGGACAAGTTCACTCAGAATCTGACATTATTCAGGCATGAATTTCGTGTCAAATAGCTTCAGTCTCTTGTGGAGTTAGCACCTATTCTCCAGGTTGAGTTGTCTCTGCAGAAGATGTTCTACAAACTTTGGTCATTCGGCCTTGGAAGAATAGCATCGTTTTAGTACACAGTTGATTTTTGTTGCCTGAACTTAGCCTTGGAAGAATAGCATCGTTTTAGTACACAGTTGATTTTTGTTGCCTGAACTTAGCGAAGCAGGTTTTTGTGTTGAAGTTTATATTTTCACAGCGGAGAGAAAGGTGTTGCATAAAATCTTTTTCTTCTTTTATTTTGTTGGTGGTATTGTATAGTTTCTCTGTATTTGAAGAGGGGAGATGCTAGAAAGATAGATGGCATAGGGTTTCCAAGATTTGATGTTAGTGGTGGAGGATATTTGTCTGGGAGTATTCAATGCTGATTTTAAAAGATCAATTCTTTTTAGACCAAAGATGTAAATCATTAATGAGGTTTGTGTTTCAGAGATGGGTCTTGTTGGAAGCAGATGTATTTACAGTAAACTTACCTATTCTTTGTATCTGTTGATAATAGGAAAGGAAATGAAGGGAAGGGAAAAATTTACTCGATTGTGCTTGTTTTCTTTTGAGGATTTTTCTTTATAAGTAATTTACATAGGGCTTCCAAGATATGATGTTAGTGGTAGTTGATTTTTGGCTGGGAACAGCCATTGCTCATTTGAAATATCAAATTTTTGTAGATCAAAGATGATTTTTTTTAGATCAAAGATGTAATCGTTAATGAGGTTTGTGTTTCAGAAATGGGTCTTATGGGAAGCAGTTGTATTTACACTGAACTCTACATTTCTTTGATAAATTCTACATATCCTTGTTAAAAATCACAAATACCTCTTCCATCTAATTTGCAATTGTAGGCGCGCCGACTCAAGAATTAACTGTTCAAACATTCAAATTGTCAAGAAGATATATTATTTATATGGTCGGTCGTGGTGTTTCTAAACAATCATCGCTCATTTGAGAATTTCGAGGGAGTGTTAACAATCATTAGCGTAAGCGTAACTGAAAACCAACATTCCAGCTCGAAGACTTGATTGGGTGTTCCATGCTTTGGTTCGAGCTTTTTTATATTTTCAATTTTCCTTTTCACATAGTTATCATAATAAGATTGGATGATTCAACTGGTGAATTGGAGACTTGATCTTTAAGGGGTTGATGTAGGGAAAAATTTCTCATCTAGTGACATTGTGACACGTAGCAATTTTCAAAGGTAAACGAGTAATTTTACAATTAAGACAGGTTATCTAATCAAATCGACCCACCTACAGATCCTGTTAACGACTCCCAGCCATTTCGAAACATGGGGTTTCTGATCAGAATTCCAATGAACCATCTAAGGAACAAACTAGGCATGAACAAACTCCTCAGAACAATCCTACATATCCGGGTGTTTAAGAGAACCTGGAAGTACCCGCTGCATCGAATCTAACTGCTCTCGTAACTCAAGAACAATTTCAAGAGCTCACTCAGCTTGTTACAGATTTGGCCGCTAGACTCGGAGGGCAAGCCTGTAATTCTACTCTACAGCATCAAAGCCCTCGATCAACGGGGCGACCTAGTCTCAACAAGACAACTAGTGGCCATTCTACCACCTAGTCTCCTTCCCATCCTGGAACCAGGTCTAGAGGTTTCTCCAGTAAGTCTCGAGGTTTCTCCATCTCCAAGAACTACACCGACCTGGATAGAAAATTGGGAGAAATGGACAAGAGAATAGGAGAATCATTCAAGGGAAGGAACACCAATGCCTTGGATGAACTTAACTCTTAAGCTATGCCTTTTATGAACGAAATCCTCGAAGCACCTCTCCCTAAGCACTTCCAAATGTCAATCATAAAGGCCTACGATGGCTCCACGGATTTCATGGACCATCTCAAACTCTACAAAATCACTATGTTGTTGCACTGCCATTCTGATGCTGTCATGTGTCGAGCCTTTCCTCTGATTCTCGAGAAGCCTGATACTCACACTTGAAGCCTGGAAGCATCAGCTCTTTCAAGAAGATCAGTTGTGCCTTTGCGGCACACTTCCTCAACAACAAGGGACCTTGGAAGACTTCAGAAAGTCTCTTCAGCATTATTCAACGTAAGGGAAAGAAGCTTTGAGAGTATATTTCTAGGTTTAACGCCGCCGAATTGGAGATTTCAGACCTTAATCTAACAATGCAAACCTTAGCATTCAAGAACAGGTTCAGGTCAAGGCCTTTCAACTCCAAACTTATCGAGCATCCCCCCAAGGACATGAAAGACATCCTAATTAATGCCGAAGAGTTCATGATCGTTGAGAATGATCAGGCATTTCGAAGGGAAAGATAAGAGGGGAGGAAAAGGGAAGCCGTTGAATTGAAGAGTGGTCCACCAAAGAAGCCCGCTAAGAGGCAAGGAAAAGACTACCCCTCTACTCGAGAGTTTTACCCACTTAATGCCTCCAGGATAAACACACTCATGAATATTCAGGATCAAGACATTCTCCATTGGTCTTTTATGCGAGAACAGGAATCGAACGAGGTGGTGCCGCTTCCACAAGGGTCATGGGCATGACATCGAGGAGTGACATGCTCTCAAAAACCAGATTGAATCTCTCATCCGTAAAGGGTATTTAAAAGAATACAAAGGCCTCGTCAACCCTGATATGATAAAGATCACCCTCGATGAAGCCCCAGATGTCCATATAGGCAGGTCACCAAGCGGCCGAGTTATGATCAGAGTAGTCGCCGAAGCCCTAGACCTAGTCCGAGGAGACATGGTCGAAATCATGGACACCCTTACAATGACCAAGGTACCATAACCACAATTACAAGGGCCACTAAAACAATCTTCGGAGGGCCAACGACAAGAAGACAATCCTCCCACGCAAGAAAAGCCTACGTCTGGTCAGTGGCGTCAGTTAGCAGACCTCATAAGAGGGTGAAGACAGATTAGGTAATATCCTTTACGAACAATGATTTGGAGGGGTTAAAGAACCCATGATGATGCAATGGTTATCACACTCCTCATAGCCAATTGCATTGTCGAGTGAATCTTGGTGGACAATGGAAGCTAGGTAGACATTATCTATTACTATGCCTTCAAGAAGATGAAATTGAATGATGACCAGCTCAAACTAGTGTCTTCTCCACTGTATGACTTCTCGAGAATGCTAGTGTTTTCCAAAGGTAGTATAGCCCTTCCAGTCACCGCGAGAACAAACCTACAACTCACCACCATAATGACTACGTTCCTAGTAGTCAAGCATCTATCCTTTTATAACGTGATCCTAGAAAGACCAACACTTAATGAGATGAAGGTAGTGGTCTCCTCTCATCATCTGAAGATTAAATTCCCCATGGAGCATGGTGTAGGGAAAGTCCGAAGGAACCAATAATCATTCCAATCCTGTTACTTAAAATCCATTAAAGGGCAGAAAAAGGTTGAAGCACTACCTTTAGAAATTGAAGACTTGCGAGATGAACTCAAAACTCCACGGGGCCAACTTATGGAAGAGCTGATCATCGTTCCTCTGAATGAGGGAGACTCCAAGACAATACGAATCAGCTCCAACCTCATTGAGAACCTAAAGGAGTCAATAATCTCCTTTCTCTAAAGAAACCAAGACCTATTAGCCTGGTCGACCTTCGACATGCCCGAGATTGATCCCCAAGTCATTGTCCACAAGTTGAACATAGATCCAAACTACAAGCCCATCATTAAAATGAAAAGATCATTTTTTCTCTCGAAAGGTGAGAGGCATAGAAAAAGAAGTGGACAAGCTTTTTATGATCGACTTTATCCCAGATTCCAACTACCCAGAATGGGTCACCAACGTGGTAATCATGAAGAAAGCCAACGGCAAATGGAGAATCTGTATTGACTTCACCTATCTGAATAAAGTTTGTTCAAAGGATAGCTTTCCTCTACCTCGGATAGACCAGCTAGTTGACGCCGCTTCCGGACATGAGCTGCTCAGCTTCATAGACGCGTACTCAAGTTACAATCAGATCCTCATGCATGAACCAGACCAGTCAAAGACTGCATTTGTCACCGACTGAGGCCTATATTGTTACAAGGTAATGCCCTTCGGGCTGAAAAATATTGGGGCAACCTATCAGAGGTTCGTCAACAAAATTTTCAAAGAATAGATTGGAAAGAACATGGAAGTGTATGTGGACGACATTTTGGTCAAAAGTATCAAGGCTAAAGACCACGAGTTTGATCTAGAAGAAGCATTTAGAATACTCCGACACCATCAAATGAGGTTAAACTCAGAGAAATGTGCTTTTGGAGTCACCTCTGGTAAGTTCTTGGGTTTCATGGTCACGCGATAGGGGATAGATGCCAATCCTGACAAGATAAAGACAATCTTAGACATGAGTCCGCCTCGGACTATCAGGGAGGTATAGAGGCTGACTGGACATATAGCCGTACTCAGCCGTTCCATGTCTAAATCCACCGAGAGGTGCTTATTTTTCTTCAAGAATATTAATAAATCCAAAGAATTCCCCTAGACATAAGACTAAGCCCATCACTAGGGATGAGTTCCTTCTTTATATATTAGCAGGTCAAGATGTAGTAGCCTCAATTATGATCCGATAGGAATGTGGGATCTAGAAACCCATCTACAATGTCATTTAGGTCTTACATGACGCCGATGTAGGGTATCTCACCATAAAAAATGGCATACACCCTCCTTGTCACAGCTCGAAAACTTCGACCGTATTTCCAAGCCCACACTATCGTTCTCCTGATCGATCAACCTTAAGGCAAGTACACCATAAGCCAGACATCTTCGAAAGATTAGTTAAATGGTCTATAGAACTCAAAAATTTTGAAATCCATTGCAAACCCCAGACAACTATCAAGGTCGAGGCCTTAACTGATTTTATAGTGGAAACCAGGTTCCTGAAGCGCTCGTCGAAAGGTAAGATCCTGAGGAAGCTGAACAGACTTAAAATTGGACACTATAAGTTGATGGATCCTCGAACAACACTAATAGTGGAGCCGAACTTATCCTCAACAGAACCAAAGACTTTATGGTAGAATAAGCTCTAAAGTTCAGATTTAAGGCCTCAAACAACGAGGTTGAGTATAAGGCGTTACTAGCATAAATGAAGTTAGCAAAAACATTGGTTGCCGAAGCCTTGGAAGCATAGAGTGACTCATAACTTGTGGTTAATTAGATGACCGAAAAGTACAAAGCCAACAATACAAAAATTATCAGGTTTCTCGAAAAAGCCCATGAGCTCGCCGCCACCTTAAAAAGTTTCAAAAAATATAAGTACCCTGTAATACCTGTATTTGTAAAGTAAGGGTAAATAAGTAATTTAATAAATATGACATAGAATTAAAATAAAATATATATGAAAGGTTTATTAGTATTTGAATAAATAAATTTAAAAAAAATTCGTGAACAGTATATAAAAAAAATTAGAATAAAGACATCTAGGGACGTCCCAACAGAAAGAAAAAAAAAAGTTTTCTAAAAAAAAAAGTGGTAGCATGTGCTGGGCTTTACAAGTAGCAAAACGTGGAGGATTTGGGGGAGTTAGGTGCCAAGTTAATTGTATGGGTTACAAGTTTCAAAAACATGGAGCAAGTGGAGCAATTTTGGCAGAAAAAACGCTGATGGTGCAAACAAAAAAGTTGGGCTGCCATTTTTTTTGTTTCAACAAGTTTTCCTATATATATACACACCTATACGTAAACAAAATATATAATTACCAAATTTCGTTTGTTTTATTTCAAATCACTCGTTTTCTTTAAACACTTGGGGATTGAAAGAAAGGTCCCAAGAGCAAAATTTTGAAGAGGTTTACAGGAGAATGTTATAGAGAGTCACGAGAAGCTATCAGAAAAATAGAAGGTAATAATGTAATGTTTATTTTTGAATTTTTAGCATTCATGAAATTCGTCGGAATTCAAAGTGGGAATTTTCAAAGGGTGTGGTTTATGAATAATTGAAGAAATAATTGGAAATTTAATACAAATATTATGTCAGGTGTTGACTAACAGCAATCGAGGGAAATTTCTGAGAGGAACAGGAAAGACAAGGAGGTGATCCAAGGGTAGGTTTAAGTGCTACGTGATGAGTTAGATTTATTTTAAGTAATCTAAGTAAAAATCGAATATCTTGTAATAATATTAAAATAATTTATTAGCTTATGCTTGGTAGTAGATAAAAATTAAGTTGGTATGTATGATATGAATATTGGACATGTAGAAAATTATTATATGAAATGAAATATTATTATAATAATGAGTTGATTTAATAATGATGGTAATAAATAAATTATTGACGAGTTTTGGTTAATAAATTGATGTGATATATGAGGAGAAGAAAATTGTGAAATTTATCAAGCAAAAAGTTGAGGAAAGACCAGATAGTTATTTAAATATTTTTAATTCATGTGGTTTTATATTACTGTTCATATGCATATTTCATATCATTGTTCATATGCATATGCATTAAATAAGAGAACCGAAAGAACCCGAAAGGGACCGATCTAATTGAAAAACCGTGACAGTCGGTATATGTTGGAAATAAAAGGGACACCGTGACAGCTAGGATAAGCTGTAAATAAAAGAACTGAGAAGGGGCCGGTCTAAGAGAATAAAACATGTCGACATGTGGGAAGACGTTCCATAATAATAATTCATGCATTGCATCTGTTTTACATATTGATATTTTTACTGAATGTTGTTGATGTTATGCATGTAATTGTGAATAAATAAGTCTCACAGAGAGAGACAATTATAGTGAGAAAAAGACATAGAAATATGATATGATAGGAGTCAATTAAATGTTAGACATTATGCTACCATCTAGTTATATGAGAGATGAATGATTAAATATTTAAGGGTTATTTATGCAATTTGAATACTTTTAGTAAATTTAATTCACTGTGCTTGAGAAGCTCATTCCTCCTTGTACAATGATTTCAGGTAGCAGGCAGGACAAATAGTCTGGTGGGTTGAGAGTCAGACGAAATCATTTTCTGTAAGCCACGTACATGTCAATATCTTCAGACAATTGAGAAAATGAAATAAATAAAAATTGTATTTGTAAATATTCATGCATTTTACATTGTATATTATGTTTAAGTTAATATCAGAATGATATAAAATAATTCTTTTAGTATTATTTTTGTTGTTGCATATATGTGTCGTGCTGGAATTTTCAAAATGTGATGACACTGTCTCGGAGGTGGCCAACCTGGGATGGGTCGTTACATACCCTAAGCACAAAATTCCAAGGCAGACGCCTTAGCGCAACTCACTTTATCTAAACCAGCTAATTTCACTTGAGCAGTTTACCTCGAGACCTTTGAAGCGCCCAACATTGATGAAGTACCAGTCATGCCCTTGACCTATGAACCAACTTGGATTGATCCAATCCTTCAGTACTTAAGGGATAGAACACTCCCTAGTCATAATAATGAAGCCAAGAAGATCAAATCTCGCACTTCACGATACACCATCATCAAAGGACACCTGTACAGAAAGGGTCTTATGATTCCCTATCTGAAATGCCTCGGGCCTACCGACTCAAACTATGCGTTTCGAGAGGTTCATGAAGGCATATGTGGTAATCAGTTGGGAGGCTAGGCCCTAACCCACAAGATACTCTGACATGGCTACTACTAGACTAAAATTCTCCACGATGCCACAGAGATAATTAAAAAGTATAAAGCATGCCAGGAACACGCCTCTGTTTTTAGGTGACCCTCCAATCCGTTAACATCAATCACCAATCCATTTCCTTTCTCTGTATGGGGAATGGACATTCTTAGTCCCTTCCAAGAAGCTCTAGGGCAGAAGAAAAATATGATAGTGGCCATTGACTACTTAACCAAGTGGACAAAGGCCAAGCCTCTTGTTAACATCATCGATTACCAGACTCGAAAGTTCGTTTGGAAGTCAATAGTATGTCGATTTGGCATACCACAAATACTCATCACCGAAAATGACAAACTGTTTGATAGCTCCTGGTTTAAGTCCTTTTGCCAAGACCTCGAGATCAAGCACTGATTTTCCTCAGTAGGCTACCCTCAGGCTAACGAACAAACCGAACTGACAAACAGAACTCTTTTTCAAGGCATCAAGAAGAGACTTGAAGACACTGATAGATAATGGGTAAAACACCTTCCAAATGTACTCTGGGCCTACTGAACGATTACAAGAACTTCTACTAGAGACCTACTTTTTCTGGACTATTGGTAAGACACTGATAGAAAATTCCCCACTAGGAAGAACCCTATCGAATAAAAAGGGTCTGCCAAACCAGCACATTTGAACTTAAAGACCTGGATGGTAAGAAGTTTCTCCTATTTCTCCAAATTGTTAGAGTTTCTCATATTTTCTCCATTTTGTTATCAGTAGAGTTTTGCCTATTTACTTATGTAATCTCCATGTATTTTCAATAAAAGATTAGCTTTATTCCCTTCAACACTTATTTTTACAAGGGCCCTGAGCTTCATTCATTTATATAAAGACCGAGGAGAAGGCCTTAAGCCTTTACTCTTTGGAGACTTTCGCCATTATAAAGTAAAGGGTTCCAAGCTTTTTTTCCTCAGACTCTTCTATGAATTCAGAAAGATAAATCGAAAGAACTAAGTAGTCATACATGAATGAGCAAAAAAATGCATATTTCTTTAACTTGAAAGTTTTTTTTTTTTTACAAAACCTGAAGGCACTAATGGCCTAAAATACAAAAAATGAAGAAATCCTTATTCTATGTCAACATTTTCCTTGGCAGTCTGGCTTTAGACCTCTTCACCATATTCCTCGGTCTATCCAACATCTTCTTTAACTTCATCATCAAACAAAAGGATCTCAATCATAGAGAAGTCCTACTCAAGGTAAGCCCTTATAGGTTGCTTCTTGGCCTCCTCAAAGCCACTCAAGTAGAAGTTCCCTAAAGCTTCCTCCACGGCATTCTTGAAGTCAGCCAAGGCCTTCTCCACGACAGTCGCCACAACAGCCTCTTTCTCAACTGCTAGTCTCACTGCCTCAACCCGAGTCATATCTCTTTCAGCTATGGCCCCTCTTAGCTCCTTTATCGCCAGCTCCTTGCCCCTCTCCAAGGTCTCTATCTTGAGTACACACTTCGCTAAGGACTCTCGAAGTCTCCTAATGAAGTGTTAGTTATCCTTCAACTTCCGATCAAAGTCAAGGCAACAATGAGACATTATGCCCAAAGCTATTTAGAATTGAAAAAAAAAAAAAAACAAGTCCGTATTCTTAGGCTTTGAAAAAACTAAGGTAAAAGAGAGAATTCAGGAGTTACCTTAGAGGCCAAATTCTTGACTATCACAGCAAGGGCCTCTATGGGCTCATGACTCAGCTTAATCAGGTTCTTAAGATGAATACTCCTTATCAAGGGAGAAAAAGCAAACATAAGCCCGACCACCAAAGGTCTTGTGGGAGGAGGAGGGGTAGGAGCGGAATCATCCACATGAATGACTAGACGATGAGTAGAATCGCGAGGTCATTCCTCGATGTTGGCTCGTTTCTCCAAAGGTTGACCAACAACCTCAGCTTCTTTCAAGAGTCTCCTCTTCAATGACCTTTTTGCTAATCTCTGAGCTACTTTCACCGCATCCATTTCTATAGAACAAGACATAGGTATAAGTAAGAAGGTAAAAAAAAAAAGAATACATAAGGAAGAAGTACTCCTCTAAAGTCCGAGCCTGGCTAATTTAGAATTCTTATACAAAATAGCAACATTTATGGCCTAAGCCACCATATCAGTTATTATATCCATCTCATGCCTTAGAAGGTTTGGCTTCTTGTTAGACCTCAAGAGGTTCAAACCCTACTTCAAAGGAACCTCGAAGCTCCTATCACTTTCGACATAGCAAATGTTTTCCTTAAATTCTTTAATAGAAGTGGGCTTCTTTTTCAATAACCCCTTCTTTTCCCTTGTGTTGATTACTACCCAATCATACCTCGAGTGTTTGCTGATTTGGAACAAGGCCTTGAAAACAACAAGATTCATCACCCCCTCCACTCTGGTACAGACATATAAAAATGCCACCAACACGTGTATGGAATTGGGTACCAACTGGCATAAGGCTATGCCATAATAGTTCAAGATAGTGTAGATAAAAGGATGAAAGAGGAACCTAAGGTAGGCTAGGATGGAGTGGGTATAGACATAGAGTTCAAAAGGTGCCTCTCCCCTAATGTCATCACAAGCTCGCTCCTCTATCCTAGCATTCCTAAGTCCAGCTTCTTCAGGGATCCTATACTAGACTCTAAGTACTTGGAGCTCCTCCTTATTCAACTTATTCAATTCAGAATTAGCAGTAAAGGCTAAATTCTCCCTCACTTCTTCACTCATTTCCTCTCAGAACTCAAATAGGACATGATTAATGATCAGGGCCTGAAAATGCATTTAAGATAGAGTTAATTATATGTACTTGTTGAGATTATTTTTTATTATTCATTGAATTTCTTGACAAGTATGGTCCTTTGGAGAATTTTGTGTTTTAGTGTGTTTTGCAGATTAAAGAAACAAAGAAGCCTTAAACAAAAAAATATATAAAATATGTTCGAAAGAATCCATAACATCCGGATCAAATCAGAGCAGTAGATTCGAACCAGTTCAGAGCAGCAGAATCGGGCCTGGACAGTAGTAGATCTAGACCAATTCAGAGCAATAGAACCAGGCTTGAACAACAGCAAATTTGGACCAGCTCAGAGCAGCAAAACCGAACTTGGACTAGACAGTAGGAGACACGGCCTGAACAGAAACCCTAGGGCAATTTTTCTGTCTACAAAACTGTCTCCATATAGCTATATATAAGATTTTTAGACTCAGAAACATGGGGCTGAACAGATACACATTGAATTTTTAGAGAGCTTTTGTGATTACGTTTTGTCGGCTAGGCCAAGTTTTAGCCAAGGCTAAGAGATGAACTCCTAGACATAGCGGGTTTGGCTTGTATTTAATTCAGTTATTGGTGTTTTAAACGTTGAATAATTGTTTTAAGCTGTTCCCTTTATTTAATATGAAGTTGATTTTTTTGTGTGACAGACAATTATATTTTTTTCTTCCATAGATGTTATTTAACTCCGATGATTGTTGTTCTTTTTCTCCATATAAGTTCAGTCATGCTTCTCTTATGTGTGGAATTTAGGATGCAATTGATTTCGGTATATTAATTATATATGATTGTCCTTTACTGCCTTATTGTCTCCGGATATATCATCGATTTAGGATATCATATATGATTGACCGTTGCATTACTTGTAAAAACAAGAAGGGGATTTCTCAAAATAATTTACAAAAGAATATTTTTGGTGCTTTCACTATAATTTTCTGATTACGCATTTGGGATGTGAAATGTGTAGTTGAGTTATAATTACTTAATTGATACAAGTTAAAACTGTGAAATCTAGGAGGGATTCTAAGACCCTTGTGTTTCTCATTATTGATTTTCTTTCACTTAATTCAATTGCTTCATTTAATTCTCAACATTTTCTTAATATTAATTTTTAATTTTGTTTCCATTATTTTTTTACCTGAGACTTTGACTGTAGAACGTTCTCTTCGTGAGATCGACACCCCATTCTATACTACTACTACCGCGTAATACTGTTTGGGTGTAATTCAATTACCCTCCAAGGATAAATAGGAATCTCCTCCCTCATAAAAAACTACGACTCGAGACTCAGTTGAGGCACTATTCTCTTTAAAGCTACAAGCATCTCCACTATCTTTAGCACTACTCATATCACTGCTACTACTACTACCACTGGCTGAAGACATTAAGAAAGGAGAAGACTCACCAAAAAGTAGAAAAATCCGAATAACTCTCCACAAGACTCTGAAATCTCTACGAACTCTGAATAACTTTGCTCATGAAAGACTCCGAGCTTTTTCTATCTCCCAAACTCAGAGTGCTCTAAAAAATCTTCTGGTTTGCAAATGAGTGAAGTGAATACTAAGGGGGACCTCCACTCCCTTATATAGAACTCTCCCTAGTTGTAAATGATTCAAACGAGGAGGAGTATATCAGAATAGCTGTGATCAGCCTTAACGAAGCATTGCCCTTTCACATAACTAGGTGCAAGTGCCGTCTTTTTTCATAACTATCGAGATTAGACAATAAATTCAACATGTTTTCATTTGAACCTATGAGATTTCTAGAAACTCTAGCCTAGCCAATAGGCCCTAAATTCAAAACATCTTGGCCCAGCTAATGGGCCCTAAAGTCAATATGTCTTGGCACAGCCAATAGGCCTCAAGAATCATAAACCTCTGCCCAACCAATAGTCCTCAAATCTAAAGTCCTGACCCTACTAATGGGCCCCAAAGATCAAAATTGGCAAAGCACCAACATTTACGCCCAAGTATATTGTTACAGAAAGAAAGCTAGGAGATAGAAAGAGTTTGAAGAAACCTGAATGGTATGGAAAGTAAGATGAAACAGTAGAGTTTAAAAGCGAACTGGATGGCAAGTCAAGTAAAGGAGTAAAAATAAAACTAAATTAGCTAAGGAAAAGCTTCAACAACAAAGGAGGAAGAATTCAATAATGGGAGTTAACAGAAGTTAGTTAGGACTTGTTAGTACAACTGTCTTACAATTGTAAGTTAGTTACATTCGATTATGCATTGTAACTTGTTGTGTGCATTTACATTAAGCTCTATAAATAGCTCTTGAGATGTAATATTGAGGTAATGAAATCAGATTATTCATTCAGAAGCTTTTTGTACTTGAAACTCTTTCCTTTTTACTATCCAGAAACCTCTATTTCTCCATTTCTTTTATATTTGGTGCTTTCATTATTACTTGTCCTATTAACAATAGCAGAAGGCTTACACTCTAAAATTGACAAAGAAGACTTCTATTGGGAGAAGCTTGGTAAGTTCATAAGAGAAGAGCTCACTGCTGCAATCATGCCCCTTTAATGAGATATTGATGCTACCAAACAGAAACAGAAGTGGGAAGAAATAACATCTTCTTCCTCACCAAAACATGATAAAGAAGTTCAGCAAGATTTTGTCCAACCTTATCAATTGTGAAACTTAAAGCTTGAGTTACTAAGATTCAAAGAGGGAGACCCCAAGATTGGCTCTTTCAAGCTGAGCAATTCTTCTTCTTCTCCCATTTTCCCGATCATCAAAAACTTTCACTAATCTCTTTCCACTTGGAAGGACTAGCAGCAAGTTGATTCCAATGAACTCACCATAATAAGATGATGCATTCTTAGCCTCAATTTGTTAAAGCTTTGCACTCCAGGTTTGGTCCCTCAATCTATGAAGAACGTACTATCTTGGGTTACCAAGCTAAGTTTGAAGCCTTTTCCAGTAAAGTTATCAGATTATCTGACCATTTCTTGATGAATTGCTTCATATCTAGCCTCAAACCATATATAAGAAGGGAGGTTCTTTCCCATAGACCTCTAAACTTTTATGATGCAGTTGGGTTGGAAAGATTACAAGAGGACCAATATGGTAACATCAGAAAGAGCTCTAAGTATTGGCAATCTAGATTCACCTCCAAGCATCGAGATCCAACACCCCAACCCAATAGCAATGTGGTCACCTCTAACCCTTAACCTACAAGACAACAACCACCATAGCTTGCAAGATTCCCTATTAAAAGACTATCTCCATAGGAAATGAAATCAAGAAGGGACAAAGGTCTGTGCTTCAACTGTGATGACAAATTTCATCCAGAACATTATTGCAAAGCCAAAAGCTCACTTATGTTTTTAGAACGCAATGATCAAAAAGATCAAGATTCAGACTTCTTTAATCCATTTACTAACCCTGAAGAGGACTAGGTACCAAAGATATCTCTCCATGCTCTTCTTGGCCAGAAAACACGTAAGACTCTTAAACTCCAGGGGTTTCATAAAAAACCATGTCCAGTTTCTGATTGATGAATGAAACAGCCATAATTTCATATAAGATAAGGTAGCTCAGTTTCTTGATCTTCCTATCGCTCATTCCTCTCACTTTAAGGTACAAGTTGTCAATGAGGAATACTTGTCCTACATTGGTGTTTGTGAGAAGACACTATTCTCCATCCATGGCTATGATTATGTAGTTGATCTTTATGTTATTTTACTCCAAAGAGCAAACCATATCCTAGGAGTCCAATGACTTCAAGAACTAGGACATGTGACCACTAATTACACTAATTTCATCATGATTCTTTGTTGGAATGGCACCACTGTGCATCTACAAGGGACACAAGAGGTAACAACTTAACACATTTCTTGTAGTTCCCTTACTAAATTGTTCAAGCATGATAGATTACAATCTTGTTTTCTTTTAATTTCTATGAATGTGGAAGATCATGTAGTGCATCCATAACCCTTTGAATCACCCTCCCAATACCCAAGCATTTCTCACTTACTTGAGGAATTTAGTCCTATTTTTGCTACACCTTGTACACTGCCACCATTAAGAACCACTGACCAAATAATCACCTTAGCCTCAAATACCAACCCTATGAATGTGAGACCGTACATATATCCCCACTACCAAAAGATTGAGACAAAGAAGATAGTTAGTAGTATACTAGAGGAAGGTATCATTCAACAAAGCACTAGTCCTTATAGTTCTCTTGTGTTACTTATTAAAAAAAAAATGGTAGTTATAGGTTTTGTGTGGACTATAGAGCTTTAAATGCTCTTAATGTAAGGGATAAATTTTCCATACCTACAGTGGATGAATTGCATGGTGCTATAGTCTACTATAAATTGGATCTTAGAGATGGTTATCACCAGATCAGGATGCACACTGCAAACATTCCCAAGACTGTTTTCAGGACACACCGGGGCAATTATGAATCAAAGTAATGCCTTTTGGGCTAATAAATCCCCCTGCTACATTCCAAGCAACCATGAATAAACTTTTCACTCCTTTCTTGAGAAGATTTGTCACCATCATCTTTGATGACATCGTTGTGTACAATAAAGGTATGGTAGATCATGTTGACCAATTGAGGCTAGTCTTGTAGTGCCTCCAGGATCATACATTATATGCTAAGATGAACAAGTATCAATTTGCTAGGGCATCCATAGACTATCTTGGGCACACCATTAGTGCCAAATGAGTGAAACCTAATCAATCCAAGATGCAACCCATGGTTGATTGGCCTGTCCCCACTTCCCCAAAGCAATTGAGAGGTTTTTTTGGCCCTCACTAGCTACTAGAGGAGATTTCTCAAGAACTATGCTAATATAGTTAGCCTTTAACTGACCTTATAAAGAAAGAAGCCTTCAAATGGAACCCTACAGTTCAAGCCTCTTTCCTACAATTGAAGCATGATATGACTTCCACACTTGTCCTTAGCTTTATTGACTTCACCAAACCTTTTACCTTAGAAACTGATGCCAGTGGGTTTGGTATAGGTGTTGTACTTCTGCAACGTCCTCATCCAATTGCATTATTTAGTGAGAAAGATAAAACCCAGAATGCAAGCTCAATTTACCTACATCAGAGAGCTATATTGCATCACTAAAGGTGTAAAAAAGTGGAGGCAATATCTCCTAGATGCCACATTTTTTTTTATCAAAACCGATTATAAAAGTCTTAATTACTTGATGGATCAAACAATTCAAACTCCTAAGCAGCAACATTATCTTATAAAGTTGTTAGGTTTCTCTTATGAAATCTTTTATAATCCTACCGGCAACAATCCTGTAGCAAATGCCCTCTCAAGTCTATCTATTGATTCAGATCTTCCTACATGTCTAGCAATCTCCATCCCACTGTTTAAATTCTTGGATGATCTCAGAAATAAGCATATGGAAGACCCCAATATCATAGCATTGCAATAATAGTGTACCAAGGCACCTTTACATCATCAAGCCCAGACAGTTAAAGATTTATTACAAAAGTAGATTCTTTGAAGGGAAGCATTCAGCTTTGAAAGCCTTATTCATTTTCGAATGTCAATTTACCCCAACTAGTGGCCATGCTAGTATACTGAGAACCTTTCTCAGACTTTCTGCAAGTTTCCATTAGAAGAGCATGAAGGAAGATATCACTCAATTTGTCTCTCAATGTCCAACCTAACAACAAGTGAAATCCCTCAACACTAAACATTATGGCTCTCTACAGCCTTTACCTATTTTAGAGTAAATTTTGGAGCATATTGCTATGGACTTCATCACTCACCTGCCCTTTTTTCATGGATTCATAGAAATCTATGTAATTATAGATAGGCTCAACAAATTTGCATAATTTTCTCCTCTTAATTCTAACTTTACAGTAACCAAAGTGGCCCAAGTCTTCATGAATACTGTTTACAAACTTCGTGGCACTCATAAGTCTATAATTAATGATAAGGACCCCCTTTTCACCAATCAATTTTAGAGAGAACTCTTCAAGCTTCAAGGCACTCAATTTAAGATAGGCACCTCCTATCACCCTCAGATTGATGACCAAATTGAGGTTGTTAATAGATGCTTAGAGCAATTCCTTAAAGCCTTTACTTCTGATCATCCACACTTATGGTCCACGTACTTAGCCTGTGCTGAGTACCATTATAACACTAGTTTTCACTCATTTCTTGACTTAACTCTATTCCATATTGTATATGGAAAATTTCCACCATCTATTTCCTTATATAATAGAGGATCTTCCTCCATTGAGGATTTAGATCATAGCTTAAGTACCAAAGAGGACATTCTAGCTCAAATCAGAGCTCACTTGCTAAAGGCTCAATAGAGAATGAAACACAACATTGACCACCATAGGACTGAAATGGCATTCGAGGTTGGTGACTTGGTTCTTCCCAAGCTTTAACCATAAAGAGAACACATGGCAGCTAAAAGAGTGTCTCATAAACTCAGTAAGAGATACTTTAGACCTTTTTTTAGTTTTGCAAAGGATAGCTCAACCGCTTATAGAATGGAGCTACTAAAAGGTTGCAATCTTCACCCTATCTTCCACATATCCCTTTTTAAGCCTTTTAAAGTCTCATCCATTACACAACCCCTCTTCCAGTAGATTGTTCTTCTTCTTCTCCACTATACCACCCAATTGTAGTGTTAGAAGAAAGAGATATTTGGCATAAAGGCCAATGTATGAAACAATATCTCATTTGGTTAAACTACTCACCATTAGAGGAAGCCTCTTGGGAAGAGCTAACATAATTCAACATTCTCTTCCTCATCTACACCTTGAGGACAATGTATCTTTCCACGGGGGCAATATTGTTACAAAAAGAAAGCTAAGAGATAGAAAGAGTTTGAAGAAACCTAAATGGTATGGGCAGTAAGTTGAAATAGTAGAGTTTGAAAGAAATCCGGATGCTAAGTCAAGTAAATGAATAAAAATAGAACTAAAGCAGCTAAGGAGAAGCTTCAGTAACAAAAGAGGAAGAGTTTAAGAATGAGAGTTAACAGAAGTTAGTTAAGAGTTGTTAGTACAATTGCCTTATAGCTGTAAGTTAGTTACATTTTGTTATGCATTGTAACTTGCTGTGTTCACTTGTATTGAGCTCTATAAATAGCTCTTGAGATGTAATATTAAGGTAATGAAATCAGATTAGTCATTCAGGAGTTTCTTGTAATCGAAACAAGAGAGATACCCCTTTCCCTTTTTTCTTGTCCAGAAACCTCAATTTTTTTTTTTGTCCACACAATAATACCCAACATATAATCTCCTCGGACTTATTCTCTAAACTCCAAGCAGTTTGACTCATGTCATTCTCCTCAGACTTAATCGCCAAACTTTGAGTAGTTTGATCTATGTGATTCTCCTTGGACTTATTCTCCAAACTTCGAGTAGTTTGATTCAACTCATTCTCCTCAAAACTATTCACTAAACTCTAAGTAGTTTAACTTATGTCATTCTCCTTCGACATAATCGCCAAACTCCAAGTAGTTTCATCTAAGTGATTCTCCTCGGACTTATTCTCCAAACTCTGAGTAGTTTGACTCATGTATTCTCTTCGAAACTAATTGCCAAACTCTGAGCAGTTTAACTCGTGTTATTCTCTTCGGAACTAATTGTCGAACTCCAAGCAATTTGACTCATGTTATTCTCCTTAGCTTTAATTACCAAACTCCAAGTAGTTTGATCTAAGTGATTCTTCTCGGACCTAATCAAAAAACTCTGAGTAGTTTGATCCAAGTGATTCTCCTCGGACTTATTCTCAAAACTCCGAGTAGTTTGATTCAATCTCCTTGGAACTACTCGCCAAACTTCGAGCAGTTTGACTCATGTCATTCTCCTCGAACCTAATCGTCAAACTTCAAGTAGTTTAATCCAAGTGATTCTCCTCGGACTTATTCTCCAAACTCTGAGTAGTTTGACTTGTGTCATTTTCTTTGGACTTAATTAACAAATTCTGAGTAATTTGGTCCAAGTTATTCTCCTCGGACTTATTTTCCAAAATCCGAGCAGTTTGACTCAACTCATTCTCTTTGGAACTAATCGCCAAACTCCGAGCAGTTTGACTTATGTCATTCTCCTTAAATCTAATCGCAAAACTCCAAGTAGTTTGATCCAAGTGATTATCTATAACGATTCATCCCAGCACGACACATATATGCAACAATAAATAAAATACTAACCGAAAATTTTAATTTAATCCTCAACAGGGGAGGTAAACAAATCTGATATTTACTTTAAACATAAATGCATGAATATTTATAATAATTTTTTTTTACAAGTCTTTATTGTGATTGTTTAGGATATTGACACATACGTGGCTAACAGAAAATGATCTTGACTGCCTCTCAACCCATCAGACTATTTATCTTGTCTGCTACCTGAAAATCATTGTATAATGAGAGATAAGCTTCATAAGCTCAGTGAATTAAATTTACTAAAAGTATTCCAATTTTGTAAATATTCCATTAATATTTATACAATTATTTCTCCTATAACTAGATAATAGCATAAATGTCTAATATTTAAATAGTTCCCATATTATCATATTTCTATGTTTCTTTCTCTTTTTCTCATTGTAAATGTCTCTTTTTGGGAGATTCATTCATCTTTAAATAAACTCACCACAATATACCACACATCAGCATTTCCATAATATATGCAATAATTTAAAATAGGTGTAATGCATGAATGATTATGATGGGAACGTCTTCCCACCTGTCGACAGGTTGTTATTAATTTAGACTGGCTACCTTCCCGGTTCTTTCATTCTCATAAGACCGACTGCCTTCCCGGTTCTTTACAACTTATCCCGACTGTCACGGAATTTATTTCCAGCATATACCGGCTGTCACACTTTTTCAATTAGACCGGCTGCCTTCCCAGTTCTTTCATTTTCATTAGACCGACTGCCTTCCCGGTTCTTTTATTTCTCATTTAATGCATATGCATATGTGCAATGCTATGAAATATACATACAAACAGTAATATAAAAACAACATATAAATTCAAAACGCTTAAATTGACTATCCTTATTATTCTAAATTTTATATAACAAAAATTCCTTTCATCCCAAATCACATCAAATAATCAATTAAAGCTTGTCAATATCCAAAATAATTCACTCATCATAATTCAAGCTAAAACATCAATATAACTCATCAATAATTTATTTATCTCTTTTATTCTCAAATAAACTTTTATTTCCAAAAATATTATTTCTCACCGAAAAATATTTCTAAATGTCCAAATTTCCTATCATACTTATAACTCAATTTTTTTCATCTATCACCCAAGCATACATCAATAATTTATTTTAATATTATCACTAGATATTTCATTTTTATTTAGACTACTTAAAGTAAATCCAACTTACCACGTAGCACTTAAAGCTACCCGTGGATCACCTCCTTGTCTTTCTTGTTATTCTCCGAAACTTCCCCTGATTGTTGATTGCCAACACTTGACAAAATATTTGCATTCAATTTCTAATTATTTCTTCATTTCTTCATAAACCACACCCTTTGAAAATTCTCACTTTGAATTTAGAGAATTTCATAAATACTAAAAAATTAAAAATAAACACTATACTATTACCTTCTGTTTTTCTGATAGCTATTCTAGATTCTCTACAAAATTTTACTTTTTCAACTTTTCTCTGAGCTCCCATAAGTTTTAAGAAAACAGATGATTTAAAGGAACTAAACGAAATCTCTTGAGTAAAATTTTATGTTTACATATGCTATATATAGGAAAGCTTGGGGCTGAGAATTTCAACAACTCCCCTCTCCAAAGGTATCCACAATATCCACATTGTGGAGACGTGTGAAGCATTCCCAAATGCCTTAAGAAATTGGCAGAATGAGCAGTTATTACACCTGCTGCCCATGCTTTTGATTTCAAAAGCTTCTGAGAATTGGCAGCAGGTATTAAACCTGCTGCCCATCCTTTTTGATCCTTTTTTAAAAATAATTTTAATTTTAATTTTTTTTTCTTTTTTTTCTTTCTTTTTCTCTTCTGCTGATCCCTGGGACATTCTGGACGTTTTTTTTTACTTAAGAATTTAACTTTTGTATTTAAAATACATTAAGTGTTTGAACTCTATGTCTTATTTATTAAAGTACTTCTTTACTCTTATTTTATAAATATGGTTATTATAATTCTACCCACCTTACAAAAATTTTGTCCCCGAAATTTCCTTACTAAAATCAAGAAAAGAGTTGGGGGTAATCTTTCCTCATTCTTCCTTCATGTTCCCACGTGACTTCTTCAACATCTTTATTTTTGCCATAATACTTGAATCAAATAAATGACTTTATTGCACAAGGCTTGATCCTTTCTGTCCAGTATTCTGACTGGTACTAGCATAATAGTCAAATCTTTCTGAATTTCTATCGCCTGATTCGAGATATTATAAGACTCATTGTGCAAGTATTTCCTCAGTAGAGACACATGAAAAACATTATGTAATTGCTTTAATTTTGGAGGTAAATCCAAACGATATGCTATGGGCCCGATTTTTTCAATCACCTCATAGGGCCCCATAAATCTTGGGCTTAACTTTCCCTTCTTTTTAAACTCAACACTCCCTTCCACGGAGATATCTTCAAAAATACCCAATCACCAACTTGGAACTCAGAGGTCGTCTTCTTTTATCAGTATTACCTTTTCTGTCTGTTCTGAGCTGCTCTGAGGTTCTCCCTAACCAATTTGATCCTCTCAGTAGTCAAGTCTATCATTTCTGGGCCATATATCTTTCTCTCTCTAACTTCTTCCCAGCATACTAGAGTTCTACACCTTCTACCATATAAAGCCTCGAAGGGTGCCATCCCAATACTAGTTTAATACTGATTATTGTATGCAAACTCAATCAAAGGCAAATAAGTATCCCAGCTTACTGAAAAGCTCAGTACACTTGCCTTTTTCCCCCAAGCATGACCACTCAAGAAAAGAAATGACTAATATCTCTGTCAAGACATTACCATTGGGATGATCCTTACCTCTTCAAGGTCTACCTCGATCAAATCATCAAACGATGTATCCTAGAAGAGGAGCACTCGAGCTTATTGTAACACTGCCACCAGTTTGCTTGTGGATGACATTTTGGGGCAAAACGAACAGCTCTTAAGGTACTATAATCTGGTTTTTATTGGCCTAATCTGTTTAAAGATACTTTCTCCTTTTGCAGCTCATGTGATAGATACCAGCGAACAGGTAACATCTCTTCCCGAAATCAGATGCCCCTACAGAATATTTATGTAGTATAACTTTTTGATGTATGGGGCATTGATTTAATGGGACCCTTTCCTAACTCCTTTGGTTATTTATATATTCTTGTAGGTGTGGATTATATGTCCAAATGGGTTGAGGCTGTCCCCTCAAAAACTAATGATCACAAAGTAGTTGTAAAGTTTCTACAGGCTAACATCTTTACGCGGTTTGGGACTCCAAGAGCAATCATCAGTGATGGGGGCAGCCACTTTCATCATCTCTCATTGCCGAACTACTCCAGAAATATGGGATCACTCATAGAGTTGGCACTCCATATCATCCTCAAACCAATGGCCAAGTAGAGATAAGAAACCGAGAGATTAAGGGAATATTAGAAAGGACAGTGAAGTCTAATCGGAAGGATTGGTCTCTACGCCTAAATGATGCTCTATGGGCATATCAGACAACTTACAAGACTCCAATTGGCATGTCTCCTTACCGCCTAGTCTTTAAAAAAGCGTGCCATCTCCCGGTAGAATTAGAACATCGAGTATATTGGGCCATAAAGCAGTTCAACTTCGACATGAAGCAAGTGGGTGAGAAAAGGAAGCTGCATCTAAATGAACTTGAAGAATTAAGATATGACGCCTATGAGAATGCCAAGTTGTACAAAGAACGGACAAAAGCCTATCATGACAAAAAACTAGTACGGAAGGAGTTCCATGTAGGACAAAAGGTGTTGCTATATGACTCACGATTAAGACTGTTCCCAGGCAAGCTCAAGTCCAGATGGTACAGTCCGTACATGGTCACCAAGGTCTTCCCTCATGGTGCATTAGAAGTCTGTGGCCCCAACGGTAATCAGCCCTTTATAATAAACGGACACAGAGCTAAGCCTTACCTTGACATTAACTTTCCTCCAAGAGATGAAGACTTGGCACTTGAATCAGTACAGTATACATCTAAAACACAAGCACTAGAGCCACAAGAGGTGGACTCTAAGTGCTTCCTTCCAACCAACTAGCACTGTAGCATGAGAGTGCTTGAGCAAGTTCATATCGATTACTCATACAGCTCAAGCATCTCTACGGAGGTTAGTGGTACTGAGGCCACTAACACATGGTAAGGTTGTATTGCTAACAAATTGTCATTTTCAGCTAAGGTAAGTTTTTTTTGTTTTGCCCATGCACACTGCTTGCGATCGAGCGCATCATTCAATGCGATCGAGCGCTCCAGTCAGTGTGCTCGAGCGCAAGAGTTTGATTGAGCACACTCTAATTACGATCGAGCGCACTCGTGGCAGACAGTCTCGTGATAAAGAGTTCACTCACTCACTCACCCTTCATTTCACTCAGCTCACTCACTCGCACTCTGCCCTCACTCACGCACTCTCTTCACTCACTCCCACTCTCTCACCCTCAGCAGCTCTACATTCACAATCCATCCCCATCTCGCTTAGCTAAATCAGAATCACAAACACATTTTTCCTATTCATTTCCATCTCTCTCTCTCTCTATCTCATCTTCTCCCCATTTTCCATTTACGTCACACTCACACGGTAGGACCATTACCAATTTTCTGTAACTTATGTACACACTATCACACAAGTTGTTTAATTTATGTTTTTCCTCTTATGTTATGCATATCTTGGGTGATTGATTGTGTATGTTCTTGTTACAAGAGGTTGGACTCACGGTCGTGTCATTTTTACAGCTCTCAGTTCTTCGTTGCATACCACTTGTTCGAGGAAACGCCTGACCGTGTGCGATCGAGCGCACGGCTGTTGCGATCGAGCGCATAGTCCAGTGTGTGATCGAGCGCACCTATTTGAGACCGATCGCAAATTAGGCAGAACCTAATATCAGCATGTCTAAACCATCTGTTTCCATCTTCGGTGCATCAAGCAGTCGTGCCTCGTCATCCGGGCCCAGCATCGAGCACCGAGAGTTATTATTCGAGACCACCTTCACCATCGATGACGTATTCAAGAACATGGATGCCACTCAATGGGCCGTCTAAGCATTTAGACAGCGAGGGTTAAAGAGGCTTTTCAAGCTGGTTTGCTCGACTGTTTACACCCAGCTCGTAGTCCAGTTCTATGCGAGCCTATCCTTTGATTGTAGCAGACCGGGAGTACTGACTTCTTTAGTCCAGGACACACCCGTAGAGGTGACTAGTGCTGACATAGCCGCTGCTCTTCATTGCACTGACGAGTCCCCTCTGGAGGACACCAATATCGAGGAACAGCCGGAGTCCTTTGCCCTGTCTGAGATTATTGTGGATATGTGCGCTGGTCAGTACGCTGACAGACACAACAACACAGCTAGCCGGTCAAAGTTTCCTCCACGACTTTGGCTTGTCGACACTATCCTTCAGTGCAATGTGTGTCGATTGGGGCACAAGACACAGCGGAGAGACCAGTTTCTATAGACCCTATATGTCTTCCACAGAGGTCATTGGTACTCTATTCCGGCTATTATATGGAGCCAGCTGCACAAATTCTGGGATCATGTCCATGGCCGACAGACCACCATGGCCAATGCATGGGGTCTCCCTTTACCGTTCCTACTCTCCTACATACTCAAGAAGAAAGGGATTAAGGGGACCACCAGCAACGGACTAGTGCGAGAACATCCCTTCTTCAGGAAGGCTCAGTGGACACATAGCCTCTCGTACATGCCTCGAGGACTCCTAGTACCTGCTCCAGGAGCTGAGAGAGTTGAGAAGGATTGTATAGAGACCGAGACCCCTGTCTTTAGCCCAGTGCGAGAGGAGAACCATTTGGATATGGGACCCACCGAGTCCCAGCACTTTCTAGCTGAGCTGTCCTCCTTCTGAGGTGACGTCTCTGTCACTACCACACTCGTGCATCAGCGCATAGATAGCTTGGAGGCATGGTTTGCACGACAGGAGGCTCTACTACAGGCTATTCTTGACCGCCTACCTCCTGCACTCAGTACTTCTTCGACTGCACCACCTGATGACCAGCAGTGAGAGGGTACCACGTCTGGCTGAAAACGTTAAACTTAGCACTCATGGGAGGCACCCCAAAGCATATCCTTTTTATTAGTTTATTTTATTTTATTATTCGTATTTCCTAGTTTATTTTTCTATAGTTGTTTATTATTACTTGTTTTCCATTTTATGTTTGTTTTTCTTTCTTTTTCAAGGACAAAGTGAGTGCATCCAGTTGAAGTTTGGGGGCGTGCTACGAGCCATGCCAACCATATAGTTCTCCATCTCCCAGGTCAGCTCCTTCCATGCTATTCACACATTAGGGACAATGTGCAATTTAAGTTTGGGGATATGGAGACACATTCACACACTCACTATGTCCCATTTTTTGTTTTGTGTTTTTATAGATAAATGCATGTTCATTCTGTCCAATAAAATTTTGGGTGATCTAAATAAAGAATATGATTTGACTTCATAAGTGAGCTTAACACTTTGAACATATAGGCCAATAATCAAGTTTTGAACCTATATCACTTCCTTTTAGGCATTTAAGGATTCACAAGTTTAACCTAAATTAACATGAGCACATTAGCACATAGTTGTGTGGGGTATGACATGTAATTTTGATTTGTATGTTTCTTTTACTCAACTATGAACCAAATGGCTTATTAGATTAACATCTTAGCATAAGAAAATAGAAAAAAATTGTTATTGCTAAAAAAAATGCTCCTAATGATCAACAAAACAAACTTTCCACTGAGTAACTGGCCCTCTTGCCTCAGTAAGCAGTGAGTGTCACGTCAAAAGGTGAAAAAAATTTTGCTCACAAAGATCATTAAAAAGAACTTCCGCTGAGTAACTGGCCCTCTTGCCTCAGTAAGCAGTGAGTGTCACGTCAAAAGGTGGAAATTCTGATTGGTAGCATTGAGACCAGTTAGTTTTGTAGCCTTTTTTACTCGAGTTAGTAAGTCCTTAGGCGTGTCTTTACACCTAATGCCCTAAAACTATCTGGTTTGGGAGTCATTGGCTAAACGCTCGTTATATAAGTCAAATAGAAAGCTTAAGGGAACTAACTTGGCAAAAATCTCCCAAATAAAAGAAAAAGAAGAAAACTTATGCCATCTTTGTTGATTCTAATAGGAAATTTGGTGAATTTTGAGTCATCGAAACACTACACATTAGAATTATTTGGAAACCTAATCTTTTATGTGCTAGTTCACCACACACTAAAGTCAAACTTGTGATGTCTTAAACTGCCCTCATGAAAGTGATTTGCATTCAAAACTCTTATTCATTGCAAAGATATGTTTATATTTGCTAAGCTTGCTCATGAATGCACATCATAGTTTTGTGTGAAGACCTAAAACTTTTATGAACATTATAAACATTGAATCTATCTGTATGTTGTTATTTTTCGTTTTAGTTTTTAGTTTTGTATTGTTAAGGGACTAGCAATATGTAAGTTTGGGGGTGTGATAGGTGCTTAAATATTCATATTTAAGCCCCCTTATTTAATTTGTTAGGTCCTTAATTATGTTAATTTAGTCTATTTTACTTCATTTGTGTGTTCTACATTTTTTTATAGGGCCTTGGAGAAGAAGAAGCATTTTTGGAACTTAAAGGAAAAAGCTTGGGAATCCTGGAGCAGCCTCTGGTCAAAATGAGATCGATCGCACTACTGCATGCGATCGAGCGCACATGCGATCATTCGCATACAAGAAGGATCGAGCGCAAGACGCATGCGATCGAACGCACATGTATGGGTGTGAACAGTAAAACGACAGAGCCAGTTTTGGAAATAGAGTAGATTTTTCGTTTTTGGAAGTTAGGGTTTCCAGAGCTTGCTAGGACTACCCAAGCCCTATAAATACACCTGTAAAGAACACACAAATCATCGAATCACTTCTTAGAGAACACTTCTTTTATCTTTTGCTTAGCTCGAAGTAGTAAGCTTTGGGAGAGAATTGACGCCTCTTCTCTCGGGTTTGTTCTTCTTTTTATGTTTAGTTTTATCTTAGACAGCATGTGTAACTAACTTTCTTATAGGGCTCGATTGAAGCCCTAGTTATGCTTTCTCATATAATTATTCGTTAATAAAATCTTTGCCAATAGCCTTTATTATGTTGCTTAACTTAATTAATGCCTGTGCTTATTTAAATTCCTCATATATATGTGTATGGCCAACGTATACATGTGGTATGGATTAGTTAGTTAGATCAATTTGGATGACCGAGTCCTGGGTCTAACATTAGTAACAAAAGATATCTACACTGGATTCTTGGATTAATCAACATGGGAAACCGGGAGTAGATACCATGCCCTAGGTCTCATGTGGTTGTCGATTTCCATAAATCTTATGCTTTCTTAAGGAAGAAAAGAGTTAGAGTAGATACCATGCCTAACTCGTTGCTTAGGGAAATCAATAGTTTAAGGAGTAGATACCATGCCCTTAGGTTGGCGACCATTAGGTATACATGATAAGGCTAGTGCACTGATACATTATACAATTGGGAAAGTATGACTAGTGGTGGATATCAAAGCCCTATGTCTTTATTATTATCAAATCACATTCAACTGTTATTTATTTCTTTTTACTTTGAAGAAACTAATTCTAAAACCAAACTTTACCAATCCATGTGGAGATGATCTTGCTTTCGCACACTATACTACACTGTTGACCTTGTGCACTTGCAAGTAAAACGAGTGCGATTATTTGCTTATTTATTTAGGTAAATAAATGCGCAACATGGACGTAGAGTTAGAAGGAATCTAATATTGCCGAACCATTATAAACTGAGTTTGCACTTTCTCTTCCTTAAACTCTTTTACTTAAAGAACATTACTTGTTTATATGCTTGTGCATTTAATTGTTTTTTATAAACTTGTAAGTAATTAGCAAAAGTTTTTAAAAACCTAATTCACCCCCTCTTCTTGGGTTAGAACCTCAGTTTACAGTAAATTTAGCCTAAAGAGATGCTTGCTGAGACTTTGATAAAGCCAACATGTTTAAAAATTGGATCTCGTTTCTAAGCTCTTGTTTAGATGGGGAGTCATGTTGTGTAAACAGGTTGTAGTGATCCCAAAAAAATCTCTTAGTTTCTCTTTGATCACTAACCCAAGTTTAATTTGTATGCTTAATGCCAGGAATTCTATTTCTCTTCTTGTGTTTGGAAGCCATGGCATAGAAGAATTAGTATTTCTACCCCCTTTAATTGACTAGTTGAGGCGAGATCGTTGGAGCCAATGGGAGTTATTAACATCTAGGAGATTTTCAATATTCAAACAAACATTGCATTCTTCATTAGCTAAGGAAAGATTAGAAATTTGCTCTTGCAAATGTGAGAGTCTAGACTAAAAATATTAGTTTTCTTTCTTCTTTTCCCATGCCTGAAATACTGCTCTAGCTCTCTTAATTTTTGCAGCCAAAACATTTTTATGGGGATCCCTGGACAAGTTAACTCTAGGTTTCACACAAAACTCTTTCATAATCCTATCATATGACTACATAACTTCAAAACGAAAGTGCCTTTCCTTTTTTATTAATTAGAGGAGTAGAATAAACAATAATTGGATTGTTATCTAATTTATAAAGAGGCAGGACAAATAAGAAAGCAGAGGCAAAAAAACTATCCTAGCAAACATTGTGGAAACATCAATCCAAATTTTCCAAAACCACATCGTCTCTTTCTCTATTGTTTTTCCAAGTAAGATAATGTCCAAATGATTTGATTTCCATAAGACCATTCCAATTGAGGAACTTTCTGAATTTATCTTGACCATAAAGTTTACCATTTTTGTTTGATATCAATCACACTTAAGACTTGATTGAAATCCTCAATCAGAAACCAAGCCTCATTTTGTTGAGGATCCGGAGTACAAATTTCATCCCAAACTTTGTCTATTATATAAACTAGGATGTCCATAAATATAAAAGAGAAAGTGAGAAACCCCATTATTTTCTTTAATTTGAAGGTGCAATATATGTTTGCTTTTCCATACAACCTCCACAAAAATATAGTGGTCCCATCTAATCCAAAGGCCCCCCCAACTCAAATCTCTATCATCCATGTCATCAAAGGATAAGAAAAATAGAAAAAATAAAAAAGTCGTAGAGATCTTTTCCAAACTATATTTTGTCTCACAAAAAAATGGTAAATTGGGATTTATATTGGTGGGCAATATCTCTGAGATACTGAACTATCAAGGGGTTGCCTAACCCTCTGCAGTTTAAGCTTAAAAGTCTCACGACCCCCTAGAAGGTTGTTCAGGGCCAACCTTCCCGCATTTTTCATCTTCATCAAAGTTATGCTTCAAAGGAACAAAGTTCAGTTTTTTGGGGCAACACTCACCTAAATCCCCAGTCTCTTTGTCCCTTTTCCTCTTCTGAGCTCTTTTAAATTTCGCATGAATCAGATAAAGATAAAAGTGTATGTAAACTAGTAAGGAAATCATCTGTGGTCGCATTAGTTTCATCATCTGAAGAGGATGATATAACAATGATTTAGGAGAGCTTAAGAGAATATGAGAGTTAGCAGGCTAAGGAGTTGTGTCAACCAGTGACAGTGGTATCTCGTTCACATGATTTATCTTCCAATAAAGGGCAATATTCCAAAAGGGATTTAGGTCCAAGGTACTATGAGAGCTATTAGGACAGACAACAATATGAATATCATTCAAGCCAATGTTTAGTTGAGGTGCTTCTGATTCCAAGGACTGAATTAGAGAGAGATTAAGCTGCTTTTGGGAAATGTTATGAGAACTAATAACTGGAGGAAACTGAGTATTGGATAACTCAAAATCAAATGCTTATAAGACTTCTTCTACTGAGACCATTTCATTGTTCTTGTCAAGGGCTTGGGAGAAAGGATATGAATGTGGAGGAAAGAAGGCCATAATTTGTTCTATGGAAATCCCAAGAATATCAAAATAATTAACTGAGGGGTAACATTCAGAAGATTTTAGGGGTTTTGCTGAGTTTCCAGGTATGGAACCCACATGAGTAGAAGTTGGGTATTTTAGGAAACTGGTTAAATCTTCCTTAGGTTGATTACCTTTCCTTTTTCTTTCATTCTCTTGTAATTTCTGCACAGATGAGCCAGTCGAAATAGGAGTGTTGCTAAGCATAATAGACCCCGCTTTATGAATGCAAAATAGAAGATTGCTCTCTGGCTAGAGTACTAGAATGGTTTTGGTTCTGTCTGCTATGCTGGACTCTTAGTGCGAGGTAACTCAATAATTCAAAGCCAAAAGGAGAGACATGGAGATAAAATTCCAAACTAGGTTTAGCATTAATACTATCATTTTCATTAGAAACCATTAGGATTACTGCATCAATGATAAGGAATTCAGAAGACTATGGCCAAGAAAACTAGTGAAGTTAGTTGTTTTCTGGCTAGGGTGTCAGGATATAAGTTTCCAGTAGGGATAAGTCGAAAATGTAGAGTTATTAGGGTGAGAAGGGATAAAACTGTTAGTAGGGAGAGGATCACTCACTTTCAAGTTAGAGAATAGGGTTTTCAGGACAGTTGGAGAGCTATTAACATCAGTAAAAGGGGTTTATCATTATTATCTAAACAAAAAAATTAGAGAAAATCTCTGATATTCATCTAGAAAGAAATATTACTCCTTAAACTACTATAATCATTTAAGTCTGAATTAAAGCTATTAAAGGGGGATGCTCTTCTTACGCCTTGTTTGCTGCTTTCACCTGTTTCAAAGCACTACCTAAAGGGGCTATAATGAAGTATTCCCTTGGTTCTCTTTGTTTCTGACTACTTTAATATCATGCTTAAAATGGATCTCAATAACATCATAAAAATGTCGTACCCAAAACGAGCTTATAAAGCATCTATTTTAAAATTAAGCAGGCATTCAACATCCACTTTTTCCTTCTTATAATGTTTATATGGATGGCTAATTAAATCACATAATAAACAAAATTTACAAACTCTTTCATACCTGATTTGAACCCATTGATGACGACCATCATCATGAATTATTTGAGACTTGTCAATCACACGAGTTATAAATAGAAAGAAAATAAGACATGATATACCCAAGTTCACCCCATAATAGGGCTACATCTTGCTAGAAGTTTCATTATTATCAACCTCACAAATCTCTCGTTACAATGTGTGCTCAGTACATAAAGAGTATTTATAAGCAACTTAAGACACCATATTAGGATTTTCACCCTACTGCAAAACCACGGCTATTCATGGGCCCAAGCCCAAACCGTCAAGTAAAAAACTAGACCTAAAACATGTACAGGGCCTAAAATTTTTGGGGGTGTTACCCCCGTCCGCTCACCGAGGAGTGGGACCCCGTGGTCATCGGGGGTTCTACAGATCTGGACCTGTGAAGTATGCACCAACTCTAACACATCACGCATTTGCATGAAACTAGTTAAAAAAGGAAGTCACAGATAAATTAGTGCATGCGTCCTAATGTATTGGATGTTGTGAGGAAATCTATCCCCCCATTCAGTTTTGTTAACATCTCCAAGCATATAACCAAAATGAGTAACAAGCCACTAGGAGCCAGTACATTGGGATCTATATAAAAGGCATAGGACAACTATAAAGAGTAGGGGTTGAGGTTTAGTTTCCATCTATCCACAACCAAAAAACCTTATCAAGGGACCAGGAAGAACCTTGCTAAATGAACATACGATCCCCTGAGTTCTTAAAATTGACAATATAAAAGTGATCCTCTTTAGCAATGATAATTACCCTGCTCTCCAAGAACCATACTTGATCAATAAGTTGCTGTAGATGTCTAGTTGTAAACACTTGGTAGTCATGTAAGTACAAAATTAAGCAACCACTCCAAAAATGTCTGCTTTGTACCATTCCTCAAACATGAATTCAATGATGGGTCTTCTTCAAGCTCGAGATCTTAGAGAAATGTAAGGCTCGTGTTAGTTAGAGTGGTCACTATCTGAATCACTAAACAACCTATAAATTTGATTTAAGGGTGGGAAGGTATGGGAGAAGTGTCCATGTGAGGGTTTAGGTGCTTTGAGAGTTGATTGGGATCTATTTGTTAAGGTGCTTGTAAATTGATTATAAGGTAAGAAAAAGATTTGTTGAGTTTGCACCGTTAGAAGGGTTTGTATTTATAGATGAATTTGGATGGGAAGATTCTCCATCTCCTTGGAATGCCTAAATCGTAGATACATGCCTATTTTGGCCTAGTAATTTATTAAATGACTTCTATTGCTTCGAAGCACCCCATCTCCGCCACCTTCCTTTTGCGGGGATCAATTGTTAAGATATAACTCTAAAATCCAATTATTCAAAATTTTAGGAAGAAAAGCACAAATACAATAATTAAATAGGCAAAATAAACAAAAAGGAATAACACAACAATTTAACATGGTTTGACAATCTCTTTGCTTACGCCCACCAACAAGCTCAAAACTTTATTAACCTTCTATTACAACTTTAGGAAGAGCAAAATTGTTAAACTCACACTAATTCACAACCCAAAATCCCCAATACAACCAAAACTCTCAACCTATCTTTAGTGGTAAGTGCTCTATGTATCCAAAACCCTAATACACCCAAAGCTCTCAACCTAACTGATGAGTGCTAAATATTACATGTTTTACCCCCTTAGTTTACATTTGTTGAGTTTTTAATTATGTTATTTCGTGCTATTTTATCTATTTTCTGTGTTTTTTTGTGTTTTTATAGGTTTTGGAATAAAATGAAGCAATGTGGAAACTTCAGGGCTTAAAGAGCAAAAGCTGAGGATGCCTAGTGCGATCGAGCGCACCAGACGTGCGATCGATCGCACCTGCGATCGTGCGCACACGGCATGAGATCGATCGCACCTGTGCTCGAGCGCACCAGACTTGCGATCGATCGCACACATTGGAAAGGAAATATTTGATACTGCATATATATTACAGTGCACTGTGATGCGCTCGAGCACAACAGGGCTGCGATTGATCGCAGTTGACTCGCACATCCCACATCGGATAGAAAGCACTTACAGCGCGCCAGACGCATTACATCGCACTATGCTGCGATCGATCGCACCAGACTTGCGATCGATCGCAACGAGGCAGTATCCCACATCGAATTTACAGCTCATTGTACTCCGAGAAATCCCTTATATAAACATTATCTCACCTCATTATTCAGTGTGCAGTCTAGTGGATTTCTACTAGCATTCTAGTAGATTTCTTAAAGGCTTTTGCCACCACCGGGGGAAGTGCTGCCCAACAGCGTGTGGAATTTCTCCCAATGTACAGTTAGTTTTAATTCTTTTCAAGTTTTTAATGCTTAGCACTTTTTATTGTGAAATTTAGTTTCATGATAATGGGTGGCTAAAATCTTCAGCTAAGGTTGAAGATGAAGCCTCACCATTGTTTAGCATTATATTTTCAGATATGTTTATACAATTCTGATATGTTTAGTTTAAATGTTCTATTTCAATTGTTTGAGTATAATTTTTAATTGTTCTGTTGGATATTCTGCGTGTTTCATCCGATGGATACATCGAATCCTTTTCGATTAAATTGGATTTCCTTTGTGATTTGTTAAAAGCGAATACATTGGATGCTTTTGGTTTAATTGGGATATTCATTGTTTTTTGTTGGATTCATGGAATGTTAGATAGATTATTTTTTATAGAACATGAAGATATATGCTTTACTTTGGTTGGGTGGATTCTGAATCCTTATTGTTTTCATCATTAGTTATTAAATCAATTTAGTTAGTTTAGTTTATATTTGTTTTGCAAAAATATAATTCACAATTCGGAACTAGGTTAAAATAAGGTTAGTTTAGATAAAAAGCTATTTTCATATCGCATTCCCTGTGGATTCGACCTCGCACTTGCACAACACTATACTGCAAATGATTCGTGCACTTGCGAGTAATTTAAAACTCACAACAAGTTTTTGGCGCCGTTGCCGGGGAATGTTTTTGTTTGCGAAATCTTTTGTCTAAATTAATTTTATTTTTCTACTAGTTTAGGTAGTATTTTTGTTTTATTTTTCTTTCTGTTTTATTTTATTTTGCTGCTTCTACTAGTTAGTTTGTTTTACTGTTTTCTGTTTGGTGTATGCTTGGTCGGAGATCCCTGAATTTAGAATTGACACCTTTAGATCCCGATTTAGAAAGAACTCTTAGGAGACAAAAGAAGTCACTTGTTGAACAAGAGACAATTGAGATGGGAGAAAACTTGATGAACTAAGAGCAACTTGGAGCATGGAACGTGGACTCCACCACGTCCCTAAGAGATTTGTTCGCACCAGTTGCGACTAACTCATCTTCCTGCATCATGTTGCCACCCACCAATGCTACCCATTTTGATTTAAAGCCACATGTCATCCAACTCCTACCCTCATTTCATGGCTTAGATCTTGAAAATCCTTACAGCCATGTAAAGAAGTTCAAAGATATTTGTGCCACATTCAAGTTCCAGAACTTCTCTGAGGAGTTAATCCATCTTAGACTTTTCCCTTTTTCTCTTCATGATAGAGCTAGGGCATGGTTGGATTCCAACACGTCCGGGTCTATTACAACTTGGGAAAATCTGCTGAGTAAATTCTATAATAAATTTTTCCCAATGTCTAGAGTGAATAAGTACCGAAAGGAGATTAGTTCTTTCACTCAAGAGGAGGATGAAAAGTTTTCTGAGAGTTGGGAGCGTTTTAAAGAGTTACTGATTAGATGCCCTCCACATGGATATGAGAAGTGGAGACTTGTTCAGTTCTTCTACCAAAGGTTGACTCAACCCAATCGTAACATGATCGAGTCTATGAATGGGGGGCACTCTTAAGTCTGACAGGGGATGAAGCATACAAGGCATTGGACAAGTTGTTCGACAACTCGTAGCAGTGGGATTTTTCAAGCTGTCGGGACAAGTCCATTCGTGCTCCTAGGAAAGGAGGCATCTATGAGATTAAGGAGGAGACTGATTTGAAGATAAAGATAGATGCTCTCACCAAGAAAATTGACGCTCTCACTATGGGCAAGTCCATTAATGCTGCCAATACAATTAATGACGATTACTGTTCCATCTGTGCTAGTCCTATGCATTTAGTACAGAATTGTCCATTTATGTCGGCTTTTGTCGAGTGTCCTACGGAACATGTAAATGCTTTCAATGACTACAAGAGGCAATCAGGTGGATCCTACTCTGAGACTTACAATCCAGGGTGGCGGAACCACCCTAATTTTTCATGGAAGCAGAACCAATCGCTTAATCAGGGAGAAGCCCCTCATCATGTTCACAATCAATACCCTCCTGGATTGCCTCCACCAATTCAAAGTCATGGTCGCTCAGTCTATTCAACACCAGCATCTACTTACCATACTCCCACTCAAGTGCCAATACCGGTTTCACGGTCATTGGAGGACACCTTCAAGGAGTTCATGAAGATGATCGGCCAATCCATCAGCGAAGTGAGAAGTGCGACAATAGTAAACACCCAAGCGATTGCCAATCCAGATAGTCAAATGGGGCAAATCGCAAGTCACTTGGGTGAAAGAGAAAAGGGAAAGTTCCCCAGTCAGCCCGTGACCAACCCGAAGAGACAATTTGTGATTGGAAATTCATCAACTTCTACGCATGAGGAGGAACAAGTGCAATCGATTGTCACACTAAGGTCTGGGAGACAAATGGACAATCGAGTGAAAGAGAGCCCTGCTATGCAGTAAGGGCAAGAAAGAGGCAACAAGGAGAAGAGAGTTACTGAGCCATCTACAGCCACTCCTACTGTGAGTGACCCTCCTAGGTCGTTTGTACCTAAAGCACCTTACCCTGAGAGATTACAAGCGCCCAAGAAAGGAGGGAAGTTTGAAGAAATTCTTGAGGTGTTCAAGCGAGTCCAAATCAATATTCCACTTTTGGACGCCATCGAGCAAGTGCCATAATATGCCAAGTTCTTAAAGGACTTGATCATTATCAAGTAGAAGACGAATGTCCCGAAGAAAGCATTTTTGACCGAGCAGGTTAGCTCAATCCTTCAGTGCAAACTGCCGATCAAGTATAAGGACCCAGGGTGTCCTACCATCTCTTGCATGATAGGAGTCAGTCAGATTGAGAGGGCTCTATTGGATTTAGGAGCCAGTGTGAATTTTTTACCCTATTCAGTCTATTTGCAGTTAGGGTTAGGAGAATTGAAGCCCATATTGACAACACTTCAATTGGCTGACAGGTCAGTGAAAATACCACGGGGAGTAGTTGAGGACGTTTTGATAAAGGTATATCAGTTTTATTTCCCCATGGATTTTATTGTGCTAGATATAGAGCCGGTCCAGAATATAGAGATTCAGATACCGGTGATTCTCGGGCAACCATTCTTAGCCACGGCTAACGCCCTAATCAATTGTAGGACAAGGGTAATGAAGATTTCCTTCGGAAATATGACAGTGGAGTTGAATATTTTTGATATCACTAAGCAACCACTGGAATTTACTGAAGTGAGAAATATATGCTTAATAGAGGAGATTATTGAAGATACGGTGGATGAATCAAGCATGGAAGACCCCCTGGAGGCATGCTTTGCTCAGTTTGGAGAGGATCTAGATTTGGATAAGTTACTTGAGCAAGCAAATGTCATTTTAGAGTCTGCTCCTACAGAGAGTAGTGAGAAGGAAGAGATTAAAGAACCTGAGACCGAACAATCTTCAGTATAAGTTCCTAGGTCCAGCAGAGTCTTTACTTGTGATTATAGCTTCAGATTTGGTTGAGACTCAAGAGAAGAAATTATTAGATGTGTTGAGAGAACACAAGGAAGCTATAGGCTGGACCATTGAGAATATTAAGGGAATCAGCCCCTCGTTGGTAATGCACAAGATACATTTGGAGGAGAATGTCAAGCCATCGAGGGAGCCACAAAGAAGGCTCAACCTAGCTATGCAAGAGGTAGTAAGGGCAGAAGTAATTAAGCTGTTAGATGCAGGGATCATTTATCCCATCACTGATAGCAAGTGGGTGAGCCCGATTCATGTCGTGCCCAAGCGAGCTGGATTAACGGTAGTGAATAATAAGGATGACAAGTTGGTGCCAACTCATGTTCATTCAGGGTGGAGAGTGTGTATAGACTACCGTAAACTGAACACTGCTACAAGGAAGTATCATTTTCAGCTCCCATTTATTGATCAGATGGTGGAGCGTTTGGCTGGGCACGAGTATTATTGTTTTTTGGATGGTTATTCTGGATATAACCAGGTCCCCATGGACCCCGAAGATCAAGAGAAGACAACATTTACCTGTCCTTTTGGGACATTCGCCTACCATCGTATGCCCTTTGGGTTATGCAATGCACCTGCTACTTTTTAGCGGTGCATGGTCAGCATATTCTCTGATATGGTGGAGCGTTCTTTAGAGATTTTCATGGATGACTTCTCCGTCTTTGGTTTATCATTTGAGGAGTGTCTACACCATCTCACTTTGGTTTTAGTGCGGTGCAAGGAGAAGAACCTGGTGCTTAATTGGGAGAAGTGCATTTTATGGTCAAGCAAGGTATTGTACTGGGGCACGTCATATCTCATCGAGGGATTGAGGTCGACAAAGCGAAGGTGGACCTGATTTCCAACCTTCCACCAACATATACAGTGAAGGAGGTTCGATCTTTTCTAGGCCATGCAGGATTCTACAGGCGATTTATCCAGAATTTCAGCAAGATCGCCTGGCCCTTGTGTAAGTTATTAATGAAGGATGCCCCATTTTTGTTTGATGAAGATTGTAAGAAAGCATTTGGGGATCTGAAGAAGATTCTGACGTCCACACCCATTATTCAGCCACCCAACTGGGGTGTGCCTTTTGAGATTATGTGTGACGCATCAGATTATGCTGTTGGAGTTGTTTTGGGGCAGTGTGTTGATAAACTTCCCCATGTTATCTATTATGCAAGTCGAACTCTAAACAACGCACAACTTAATTACTCTACCACTGAGAAGGAGTTGTTAGCAGTCGTTTTTGCATTAGACAAGTTCAGATCCTACTTGTTAGGATCTAAAGTCATTATCTACTCGGACCATGCAGCATTGAAGTATCTTTTCTCTAAAAAAGATGCTAAATCTCGTCTTATCCAATGGATCTTGCTACTTCAAGAGTTCGACATAGAGATTCGGGATAAGAAAGGTTCCGAAAATGTGGTGGCAGACCATTTGTCTAGATTGATTGTAGATTTCACTGAGGCCGCCACTCCCATTTCTGAGACTTTTCCTGATGAACAGCTAATGCACATTGCTCACAATCTCGCACCATAGTTTGCTGATATAGTGAACTATCTTGTCACCGGTCAAATGCCTTTGCATTGGGGGCGACAAGATAAATCAAAGTTTTTAGCCATGGTAAAACATTTTTTCTGGGATGATCCTTACCTGTTCAAGTATTGTCCCAATCAGATCATCAGAAGGTGCATTCCTTAGCATGACCAATCTAATGTCATCGCCTTCTGTCATGATCATGCTTGTGGAGGCCATTTCAGTGCTAAAAAGACCGCTGCAAAGATTTTGCAGTGTGGATTCTATTGGCCTACCCTGTTCCGAGACTCTCACACTTACTGTGTATCTTGTGAGCGTTGCCAAAAGCTAGGGAGTATTTCTAGGAGGAATATGATGCCCCTCAACCCCATTCTGATTGTTAAGATTTTTGATGTGTGGGGCATTGATTTTATGGGACCTTTCCCAAACTCCTTTGGCTATCTATACATTCTAGTTGCTGTGGACTATCTATCCAAATGGGTGGAAGCAGTTACATGCAAGACTAATGACCATAGAGTTGTGGTCCAGTTCTTGAAGAACAATATCTTTGCTCGTTTTGGTACGCCTCGAGCAATTATAAATGATGGAGGTAAGCATTTTTGCAACAGGATTTTTGAGCAGTTGATGAAGAAGTATTTCATCACACACAAATTTGTCACCCCATATCACCCACAGACGAGTGGACAAGTGGAAATTTCCAATCGCGAGATTAAGCACATTTTGGAGAAAACTGTGAACTCTAATAGAAAGAACTGGTCTCTACGATTGACTGATGCACTGTGGGCATATCGAACAGCATTCAAGACACCAATTGGCATATCTCCATACCATATTGTGCACGGAAAAGCCTGTCACCTTCCAGTTGAATTAAAGCATAGAGCCTATTGGGCTATCAAACAGTTGAACTTTAATCTTTTAAAGGTTGGATCCCAAAGGAAGCTCCAACTCAATGAATTAGAGGAGCTGCGAAATGATGCATATAAGTGTGCACGGTCATACAAAGCACAAATGAAGAAGACTCATGACCAACACATTTTGAGACGAGCTTTCAAGCCGGGTCAAAAAGTTCTTCTTTACAACTCACGCCTGCATCTTTTCCCAGGCAAGCTCAAGTCTCGATGGACCGGCCTCTTTATTATTCGGTCAGTTTTTCCTCATAGGGCCATCGAGATTGAGGATCCAAAGAATGGTAACACTTTCAAGGTAAATGGGCAGAGGCTAAAACCATTCTTAGAGTTGAGGAGTCCGGACATTGAGATGATATTGTTGACAGATCCTATTTACTCTGATTGAGGGTCATCTACTAAGGAGAATCTGGCTGAAGACTTTAAACTTAGCGTTAATGGGAGGCACCCCACAGCTTATCCTTTATGTTTATTTATTATTTTACATATTTATGCTTAATGTTTGTTTCCAGTATTTTTTTGTTTTCTAGTCTTTATTTTTCAGGGACAACGCGTACTGCAGATCAAGTTTGGGGGTATGCTATGAGTGATGAGTGAAAAATATTTCATATTTTGGCCACTTAATTTACATTTGTTAGCTTAGAAATTTGTTAATTTGAGTTGTTTTCATTGTTTTTCAGGTTTACAAGCACTAGGAAAGGAGTTTCACTAAAATTGCCAAAATTGCCCGTACAGATCAATCATCTTTGAAAATTAAACTGTATTGATTCAAGAAGAACCAGGATATGAGCCATACATGCTTAGAAAGATCCAGAAGTCTATTTTCTGGAGAATTTTACGGCTCATAAAAATGATTTTTCTACAGAAAGTTATGGCCGTTTTAGTAGACAAAGGTTAGGCTGTGCGGGATTTCAGCGTGAACAGAAGTTTTGAAGGGCATGTGAAGACTTAAATCTCACATCCCACGTCGGTTGGAAACACATTTCTATATCCCACATCCCACATCGGATTGGAAACACATTGCACTCATGGTATTTGCCTATATAAGACCCACTCCACTTCATCATTCAGTGTACAATTCCTAGGCCACTTTGGTGTTAACCGGTGGACGTCTGCTAGCATTCTGGTGGATCTCGAAGGCTTTGCTACCACAAGGGGAAGCGCCAACCATCAGCGAGTGGAATTTCTCCCATGTAAAGTTATTTATTTCTTTTTATTTTGTTGTTTTAGTTTAATGTTTAGCGCTTTTATTATGAATTGTAGTTTCATAATTATAAGTGGCTAGAATCTTCAGCTAAGGTTGAAGATGAAGCCCTGCCGTTGTTTGGCATAGTAGTTCAGATTTGCTTGTACAAATCTGACATTTTTTAGTATAAATGTTCTGTCAATTATTTGATTTAATCTTGTGATTGATTGAGTTTAAATTGTTCTGTTGGATATTCCTTGTGTTTCATCTGATGGATACATCGAATTGTTTTCAATTAAATTGGATTTCCTTTGTGATTTGTTAAAAGTGGATACATTTGATGCTTTTGGTTTAATTAGGATATTCTTTGTTTTTTGTCGTAAGTTGGATTCATGGAATGTTTTGATAGGCTATGTTTTTAGGACATATATGCTTAAACTTTGGTGGGGTGAATTCAGAAACCTTAGTCTTTTTATTAGTTCTAAAATCAATTTAGTTTAGTTTTAATTTGTTTTCTAAGATATCATTCAAAATTTGGAACTAGGTTAAGATAAAGTTAGTTTAGATTAAATTTATATTTTCACAACGCAATTCCCTGTGGATTCGACCTTGCACTTGCACAACGCTATATTGCAAACGACTCGTGCGCTTGCGAGTAATTTAAAACTCACAACAAGTTTTTGGCGTCGTTGCCGAGGAATTGTTTGGTTTGTGAAATTTTTTTTTTCTGAATTGATTTTATTTTTCTACTAGTTAGTTATCAAATATTTTTTTAATAAAAAAAAAGTGAATAAATCCAGCGCCGGTTTCACAGTCTTTAGAGGACACCCTCAAGGATTTCATTAAAATGATCGGCCCGTCCCTCAATGCTGCCAACACATTCAATGTTGATAGCTGTTCCATCTGTGCTAGTCCTCTGCATTTAGCACAGAATTGTCCATCAATGCCGGCTTTTGCCGAGTATCCCATGGAATAAATGAATGCTTTCAATGAGTGTTGTTGGCAATCAAATGGATCTTACTCTGAAACATACAATCCAGAGTGGTGGGACCACTCTAATGTTTCATGGATGCAGAACCAACTGAGGAATCAGGGAGGAGACCCTTATCATGCTCACAATCAATACCCTCCCGAATTTCCTCCACCAATTCCAAGTGATGGTCACTCAGCTTATCCAGCACCATCACCCGCTTACCAAGCTCCCATTCAAGCGCCAGCGTCGGTTTCACAATCATTGGAGGACGCTTTCAATGATTTCATGAAAACGACTAGCCAATCTATGAGTGAAGTGATGAGTGCAACAATAGAAAACACCCAAGCGATTGCCACACTAGAGAGTCAAATTGATCAAATCGCAAGTTACGTGGGTGAAGGAGAGGAAGGAACGTCCCCCAGTCAAACTGATCCTAACCCAAAGAAACAGTTTGCGGTGGAAAATTTATTAACTCCTATGCATTGGTAGGAACAAGTGCAATCAATTGTCCCATTGAGGTCTGGGAGACAAGTGCACAATCAAGTGGAAGAGAACCCTGCTATGCACCAAGGGCAAGAAAGTGGCAACAATGTGAAGAGAGATGCTGAGCCATCTACAGCCACACCTATTATTAAGGATCTCTCTAGGTCATTTTTACTTAAAGCGCCTTACCCTGAGAGACTACAAGCGCCCAAGAAAGAAGGGAAGTCTGAGGACATTTTGGAGGTATGCTTTGCTCAATTTGAAGACGATTTGGATTTAGATAAGTTGTTTGAGCAAACAAATGCTACTTTGGAGTCTGCTCCTCAAAAGATCAGTGAGACGGAAGAAACCACAACACCTGAACCCCCCAAGAAGGAACTTAAGCCTTTATCGGACAATCTTAAGTATAAGTTCCTAGGTCCAGCAGATTTTTTGCCTATAATTATAGCTTTAGATTTGGGTGATGCTCCAGAGGAGAAATTATTGGACATCTTAAGAGAGCATAAGGAAGCTATAGGCTGGACTATTGAGGATGTCAAGGGAATCAACCCCTCGTTGGTAATACACATGATACAGTTGGAGGAGAATGCCAAGCCATCGAGGGAGCCACAAAGAAGGCTCAACCCTGCTATGCAAGAGGTTGTGAGGGCAGAAGATATTAAGCTGTTAGAGCTAGGGATCATTTATCCCATCTCTGATCGCAAGTGGGTGAGCTTGATTCAAGTCGTGCCCAAACATGTTGAATTAACGGTAGTGAAGAATGAGGACGACGAGTTGGTGCCAACTCGTGTTCAGTCAGGAGGGAGAGTGAGTATAGACTACCGTAAGTTGAATGCTGCCACTAGGCCTGATCATTTTCCATTCCTATTTAGTGATCAGATGGTGGAGCACTTAGTTGGGCATGTTTACTAATGTTGGGTCTAGCTGAAGACGTTAAACTTAGCGCTCATGGGAGGCACCCCACAGCTTATCTTTTCTGTATATTTCTTAATTTTTATGATTAATTTTTGTTTCCAGTATTTTTTGTTTTCCAGTTTTTATTTTTCAGGGACAATGCGTACTTCAGTTCAAGTTTGGGGGTATTCTATGAGCCATACCAGTCCAGATAGTTCTCCATATCTCAAGTCAGCTCTTTCCATATTAGTCACACATTGGGGTCAATGTGTAATTTAAGTTTAGGGGTATGGGAGACACATCACACACTTTGTCCTAATTTGTTGTCTTTTCATCGTAAAGATAAATGCATGTTCATGTTCGTTTAAAAATTTTGGTTGTTCTGAAAAATTGTGATGTGACTTCATTGGTGAGTTTAAAACTTTGAACGCATGATCTGATGATAGAGTTTAAACTTTAGTTACTTACTTTAGGCATTTTCGAGAATTCACATGTTTGATCTAATCTCACACGAGCACATTAGCACATAATTTTGTGAGGTATGACAAGTGAGTTGAATGTATACGTTTCCTTGTCTTAACTGAAACCGAATGACTTGTTGGATAAACACTTGGGCATATATATATATATATATATATATAAAAAAAGAAACAACTAATACTACTAATATTTATAATGATCATCATCAATAAACTTTCCACTGAGTAACTGGACCTCTTGTCTCAGTAAGCAGTGAGTGTTCACGTCAAAAGGTGGGAATTTTATTCATAATGATCATTGCGAAACTTTCCGTTGAGTAACTGGACCTCTTGCCTCAGTAAGTAGTGAGTGTTCACGTCAAAAGGTGAAATTTTGCTTGGTAGTATTAAGGCTGGTTTAATTTCGTAGCCTTTTTTACTCGAGTTAGTAAGTCCTTAGGGGTGTCTTTACACCTAATGCCCTAAAACCATCTGATTTGGGAGTCATTGACTCAACACTCGTTACATGGGTCAATTAGAAAGCTTAAGGGAACTAAACATAGTAGAGCCTTATGTTAAAAAAAAAAAAAAAAAAAAAAAACTATGCCTTCATTGTTCTTTCCGACGAGAAATTTTGTGGATCTTGAGATTTGAATACCTTGTACATTGAAGTTATTTGGAAACCTCCTCTGTATATGCTAATTCACTTTACACTGATTCAAGCTTGTGATGTCTTACCATGCCTCTTGTAAGTAATTAAGTTTTAAATTCTTATTCATTGTGAAGATGGGTTTGACTTATTTAAGCTTGCTCATGAATGAATCTCATGATTTTGAATGCTCCTTAAATTTTTGGATACCATGAATACTGAACTTATCTTTATAATCTTTGTTGTTCATTTAGTTTTTTTATTTTGTTTTGCTAAGGGACTAGCAAAATGTAAGTTTGGGGGTATTTGATGAGTGAAAAATATTGCATATTTTGGCCACTTAATTTACATTTGTTAGCTTAGGAATTTGTTACTTTGAGTTGTTTTCATTGTTTTTCAGGTTTACAAGCACTGGGAAAGGAGTTTCACTAAAATTGCCAGAATTTCCCGTACAGATTAATCATCTTTGAAAATTAAACTGTATTGATTCAAGAAGAACCAGGATATGAGCCATATATGCTTAGAAAGATCCAGAAGTCTATTTTCCGGAGAATTTTACGGCTCGTAAAAATGATTTTTCTATAGAAAGTTATGGCCGTTTTAGTAGACAAAGGTCAGGCTGTGCGGGCTGTGCGGGATTTCAGGGTGAACAGAAGTTTTGAAGGGCATGTGAAGACTTAAATCCCACATCCCACATCGGTTGGAAACACATTTCTATATCCCACATCCCATATCGGATTGGAAATACATTGCACTCGTGGTATTTGCCTATATAAGACCCACTCCACTTCATCATTCAGTGTACAATTCCTGGGCCACTTCGGTGTTAACCGGTGGACGTCTGCTAGCATTCTGGTGGATCTCGAAGGCTTTGCTACCACAAGGGGAAGCGCCACCCATCAGCGAGTGGAATTTCTCCCATGTAAAGTTATTTATTTCTTTTTATTTAGTTGTTTTAGTTTAATGTTTAGCACTTTTATTATGAATTGTAGTTTCATAATTATAAGTGGCTAGAATCTTCAGCTAAGGTTGAAGATGAAGCCCTGCCGTTGTTTGGCATAGTAGTTCAGATTTTCTTGTACAAATCTGACATTTTTTAGTATAAATGTTCTGTCAATTATTTGATTTAATCTTGTGATTGATTGAGTTTAAATTGTTCTGTTGGATATTCCTTGTGTTTCATCTGATGGATACATCGAATTGTTTTCGATTAAATTGGATTTCCTTTGTGATTTGTTAAAAGCGGATACATTGTATGCTTTTAGTTTAATTGGGATATTCTTTGAGTTTTGTCGTAAATTGGATTCATGGAATGTTTTGATAGGCTATGTTTTTAGGACATATATGCTTAAACTTTGGTGGGGTGGATTCAGAAACCTTAGTCTTTTTATTAGTTCTAAAATCAATTTAGTTTAGTTTTAATTTGTTTTCGAAGATATCATTCAAACTTTGGAACTAGGTTAAGATAAAATTAGTTTAAATTAAATTTATATTTTCACAACGCAATTCCCTGTGGATTCGACCTCGCACTTGCACAACGCTATATTGCAAACGACTCGTGCGCTTGCGAGTAATTTAAAACTCATAACAATGAGCCATACCAGTCCAGATAGTTCTCCATATCCCAGGTCAACTCTTTCCATATTATTCACACATTGGGGTCAATGTGTAATTTAAGTTTGGGGGTATGGGAGACACATTACACACACTTTGTCCTAATTTGTTGTTGTTTTTTTAATGCATGCTCATGTTATTTTGAAATTTTGGTTGATCTAAACAATTTCTGTGATGTGATTCATTGGTGAGCTTAAATGTTGGAACACATGATCTGTTGATAAAGTTTTAAAATTTAGTTACTTACTTGAGGCATTTTAGAATTCACATGTTTGATCTCGAATCTAACACGAGCACATTAGTATGCATTATGTGAGGTATGACATGTGATTCTAATGAGTACGTTTCTGTTTTAACTGAATCTGGATGACTTGTTGGATTAATACTTTGGCATATATATAAAAAAATGAAAATGATGATCATAAATAAACTTTCCGCTGAGTAACTGGACCTCTTGCCTCAGTAAGCAGTGAGTGTTCACGTCAAAAGGTTGGAATTTTGTTTAATAGTATTAAGGCCAGTTTAATTTCGTAGCCTTTTTTACTTGAATTAGTAAGTCCTAAGGGGTGTCTGTACACCTAATGCCCTAAAACCATCTGGTTTGGGAGTCATTGACTCAAGACTCGCTATATGGGTCAATTAGAAAGCTTAAGGAAACTAAACATAACAGAACCTTACAAAAAGACAAAAAAAAAAAAAACTATGCCATTTTCGTTCATTCTGATGGGAAATGCGGTGAATCTTGACACTTAGAGACCTTACACGTTGGACTCATTCGGAAGCTTCATTTTTATTTGCTAATTCACTTCACATTGAGTCAGACTTATGATGCATTAGCCTACCGTTTGTAAGTAATTAGATTTTAACATTTCTATTCATTGCGAAGATGGGTTTATCTTTTTAAGCTTGCTCATGAATCATTATCATGATGGTGTGTGCTCCTAAAACCTTTGGATACCATGAGTTATGAATTTATCTTTATATTCTTTGTTTTTCATTTAGTTTTTAGTTTCGTATTGCTATGGGACTAGCAATATATAAGTTTGGGGGTATTTGATGAGTGCTAAATATTATATGTTTTAGCCCCTTAGTTTACATTTGTTGAGTTCTTAATTATGTTATTTCGTGCTATTTTATCTATTTTCTGTGTTTTCTGTGTTTTTATAGGTTTTGGAATAAAATGAAGCAATGTGGAAACTTCAGGGCTTAAAGAGAAAAAGCTAAGGATGCCTAGTGCGATCGAGCGCACCAGACGTGCGATCGATCACACCTGCGATCGTGCGCACACGGCATGAGGTCAATCGCACCTGCGCTCGAGCGCACCAGACTTGCGATTGATCGCAAGTGACTCACACATCCCACATTGGAAAGGAAACATTTGATACTGCATATATATTACAGTGCACTGTGATGCGCTCGAGCGCAACAAGGCTGCGATCGATCGCAGTTGACTCGCACATCCCACATCGTATAGGAAGCACTTACAGCGCGCCAGACGCATTGCATCGCACCATGCTGCGATCGATCGCACCAGACTTGCGATTGATCGCAATGAGGCAGTATCCCACATCGAATTTACAGCTCATTGTACTCCGAGAAATCCCTTATATAAACACTATCTCACCTCATTATTCAGTGTGCAGTCTAGTGGATTTCTACTAGCATTCTAGTAGATTTCCTAAAGGCTTTTGCCACCACCGAGGGAAGTGCTGCCCAACAGCGTGTGGAATTTCTCCCAATGTACCATCAGTTTTAATTCTTTTCAAGTTTTTAATGCTTAGCACTTTTTATTGTGAAATTTAGTTTCATGATAATGGGTGGCTAAAATCTTCAGCTAAGGTTGAAGATGAAGCCTCGCCATTGTTTAGCATTATATTTTCATATATGTTTATACAATTCTGATATGTTTAGTTTAAATGTTCTATTTCAATTGTTTGAGTAAATTCTTACGATTGATAATTTTTAATTGTTTTGTTGGATATTCTGCGTGTTTCATCCGATGGATACATCAAATCCTTTTCGATTAAATTGGATTTCCTTTGTGATTTGTTAAAAGTAGATACATTGGATGCTTGTGGTTTAATTGGGATATTCGTTGTTTTTTGTTGGATTCATGGAATGTTAGATAGAATATTTTTTATAGAACATGAAGATATATGCTTTACTTTGGTTGGGTGGATTCTGAAACCTTAGTGTTTTCATCATTAGTTATTAAATCAATTTAGTTAGTTTAGTTTATATTTGTTTTGCAAAAATATAATTCACAATTCGGAACTAGGTTAAAATAAGGTTAGTTTAGATAAAAAGCTATTTTCATATCGCATTCCCTGTGGATTCGACCTTACATTTGCACAACACTATACTGCAAACGATTCGTGCGCTTGCGAGTAATTTAAAACTCACAACACTAACTCTAGTTGTAAGTATTCTCTCTACTAGACAACCCCAAACCCATATAAAAGATATTTTCCTAATACTATTAAGAAAAGAACAACAACATAGGAGACTACTACTACTCCTATTAGAACAACCAACCATCTAATAGGAAACTATTACTATACTCCTACTAGAATAAGCAACTATAAAATAGAAAACCACTTTTCCCAAACCAATTAGAAGTTCTTGTGGTGATTTGAGCCAAAATCGGGTTTGGGTCATATTAAGTTTCGGGTTGTTCGGGTCACAGGCTACTTCGAGACGGGTCGGGCTCAGGTCATTTCAATCTCGGGTCGTATTGGGTCTCAAGTCAGGTCGTCAGGTTCAGGTAATTTCAAGCTCGAGTAGTATCGGGTATCGGGCCTCGGGTCGGGTCAACAAAATAGATATTTATGCTTAATTAAAAAATATTTTATTTTCATATAATCAATTCATTCCATTATATTTTTCCAGGATAATTAAAAATAAAATTTTATTGTGACTTTAGGAACAATACAAAATTTACTATTCTTCTCAATTTTTTTTTGAAATTAATGAGATTACTCATATTAATAGAATGTTGAACTATATATATCAACACAATAATTAATTAATTGTTATATAATTTATTTTATTTGACAACTAGTAAATTAACTATTATTCCAGTTTTAGAAAGCAAATTGTTTTTTTCTAAAAAAATATTTTTCAAGTTATTTTGGGTTGAGTCATTTCGAGTTTGAGTCGTTTTGGGTTTTTAGGTCGTTTTAGGTTTCGGGTCGGGTCGAATTCGGATCATTTTGAATCCGGGTCATTTCGGGTTTCAGGTCACTCATGTTAGGGTCGGGTTCGGGTCATATTATTTTGATGTATTTTCGGGTCGGGTCAAGTCAAGTTTTCGAGTAACGTCAGATTTTTCCACTTCTAACTACACTTCTGCTAGAATAACCAACTATAAAATAGAAAACCACTTTTCCTAAACCAATTAGAAGTTCTCCTTGTGATGATTTGAGTCAAAATCCTAACATCAACAAAACCTATAGAAGGTAAAGAAGATTATTGTCTAGGGAAAGGGATGAAGGAATAATTACAAATGAAAGACATGTAAAGGGGGATTAGGAAATAAGGTTATTGCATGCGCGATGGGCCATTGGCTATCAAGGTAAAACTATTTATCATTAATCTCCATGTTAGGGTATCAAGTTTAATCCCCACATATTTTGATATAGCAAAACCCTACATTTATTACTGATAAATTTATTGAGTGTGCAGGACATTTAATGTAAAATAGCATAATCAAGGATTTACTGTCAGATTGCAAAATTAGGCAGAATCCGACATTCATTGAGAATTAGAGAGAGATTGTGGATCTTGAGAAGATTACAAAATCTGAGATGCTTAAAGAATCAGAGAGAAGATCACCAAAAAAGAAGACATAAATTGACACGACACTAAGCACTTGGAGGAAAGCCTAGGCACCTGACAAAAGGGCTAGGTGTCTGGTAGGGTGCTAGGTGCCTACCTAGACGCCTAGTAAAAGATTAGTTAGTGAAAATGCTGAAAAAGTGAAGATTTTACAGAAAGACTTGTACGGGTTGAATAAATGGTTGAAAGAGCTACGTGCAAAGCATAAACAACTACAGAAACGTATGAGACAAGGCCTAGGTGCCTGATAGGAGAAAACGCACAGTAAAGCTATTTCGGAGGAAGATTTAGCTCGAAGAGTATCCATGCAAGGACCAAACGACTAGGTTGTTAATTGAAGAAGGCTTAGGCACCTATGACAGAGGTGCTAAGTGCCTAGTAGGTGAATCTATAGAAATAAAAAGTTTGACAGTTTATCTAGAGAAAGGACTGAAGAAGTGTGCAAGCTAGAGTTAGGCACTTGGGTAGGCACCCACCTAGGCGCTTAGGGAGGAGCTAGGCACCTGGCCTAGTGCTTGACCTAGTGAAGATCAGTATTTAAGTCAAGCTTGGACCAGTTTGAAGACCTGGTCTACTGAAGAGTTGACTAGGCATTTGGGTAGACGTCTAGATATATCCGTTGGAGATCAAAAGTTTAGTATTTAAAGAGAATCTCCATCATAAGTTTAGAAGGAGCAAATTTTGGAGTTGTTTTTTATGAAGGCTCAGCTGAAGGCTATAAATAAAATGTTACTAAAGGGAAGTCATCAAGAGAGAAGAATCAATCTTAAGATCTATATACAGGCTTAAGATCTAGTTTTGTTTACTACTCTGGTAGTGCTTAATTTGTAAATTGTAAGTGCTGTGAGATTATTAGTGGTATCTCTCTGTAAGGTTTCTTGCTACCTGTAAAGTCAAGTAGAGTGTAAGGTTTGCTTGCTACTTGGTGATGAAAGTTATAAAATACATCTTAATAGTATTTATTTGTTAGCATTTTAAGGTTGATTTAGGGCTGAATTACACATTTATGCCTTAAAAATTCTAAAGTGTCATTCTTGGTTCATTGATTTATTTTGATGCATTTTCAGGTATTTTGGATTTAAAAGAGATAGAAAAGCTAACATTGCTTAAAACACGAAGATTCTATGCATATCATAGTGAAGGAATGGTTTTGGAAGGACAAAATGAAGAGAAACCCATTTCTAGGGTTCCATGCTGCGGCGAGCCAAGGTTTGAGCCGCGGCCACTAGAACCATCAACTTCTAAGCTAGAGGCTGGACTCAAGGCTGTGCGCCGCGGCCTCTAGAGCCTCTAAAAAGCCAGGAACTAGGGTGGTGCCACGGCGAGGAAAGGCTGAGCCGCGATGCGAGCGTGATCCCCTATTTCTGTTTCACGACTTTATTAGGGCTTTCATGATATTTTTGGACCCGAAAATACCCTTGAACCTTTTGGGGTATTAATAGAACACTTAGGTTTGATTGAAAAGGAGGCTGGAAATAGGAGAGCTACCATATTCTTCTCCATTTTAGGTGATCAAGCATGAGCCTAATGTCCAACTAATCTCCAAGCAAGGCAAAAGGATGAATTCCTAGGTGTAGTTGTTCTTATTTCTATTCTTACTTCAGTTGTATGGATTCATTGTTAAACATTGTTTATGATTTACTCTTTGATTAAGTAAGAATGAGATGATTTACTCTTAATCCGGTGATTGCATCTTTCTCCTCCATATAAGTCTAGTTGAGCTCTTCTTATGTCAAGTTGTTATATATGATTGATTTTGGTAGATTCATCTTATAGGCTTGTCCATTACTACAGTATTGTTATCGAAATATATTGTTGTTTCTTGATAATCTATAAGATTGGTCATGTGAGCTTGAATCGGATTTAAAGAGTAATTTATAGCAATTACATGAGGATGTTTATGTGCTTTGATTGAATATTTACCGATTGCTTGTTTGGGATGTAAAACTAGCAATTGAGATAAAACTATTGAGTCAAGATAAGGATAAGGCAACGAACTTAGGAAGGATTCCTGGATTGTTATTTCTTTATTGAATCCTTCGTCATATTTTCACAACTCTCTCATATAGCTTCATTCATAAAACAAAGATTTACTCATTTGAATTTCATCATTTCGTGTTAAGGTTTACACTTTCTCTTGTAGTTTGCTTTTCCTTGCGGGATTGACACCTTATCTATACACAATAATCACGTGTTAGTTTGAGTGTAATCAAATTTTGGCATCGTTGCCGGGGAAACGCGCTTAAGTACAAGGAAGATTGCCAACTTTGAGACAAGATGGTAATATTGTTCTTTGCTATCTGTTTTGATTTTATAATTTTTTTTCTATCTTATTCATGTCCCCACTAATTCCTTTGGTGTATGCTTAGATTGAGAGATTTGCGAGGTAGATTCATTAAAAGGCCCGAAATAGAGTTACCTTCTCCTTCCATGTCCGTTAGAGAAACCTCACCTACATTGAACCATAGTGCACACCGAAACGAGAATTTAGAGGATTTTGTTAACATGGCCAACAATCACAATGAGAATGTTGCTAGGATACTTAAAGACTACTTGCATCCTAGTCGAACGGCCACACTATCTTATATCATGTTCCCCCCTATGACCAATAACCTAAGTTTAAGCCGGGCATGATTCAGTTGCTACCAACCTTCCATGGGTTTGAGAATGAGAGCCCCTATGTCAATATTAGGGAATTTGAGAAAGTAATAGAACCTTTCAAAGTAGGGCTGATATGGTAGACACCGTCAAACTTAGGTTTTTCCCCTTTTCACTTAAGGAAAAGGCCAAGGTTTGGTTGTACTTGTTAAAGCCTAGGTCTATAGGTAGTTAGGATGAGATGACTCAAGCCTTCTTCTAAAAGCACTTCCTAACCCATAAGACTAATAACCTCAAGAGACAAATCTCAAACTTCGCACAAAAGAAGAGTGAAACCTTATATCAAGTTTTGGAACGTTTTAAAGACCTTTTGAATTCTTGTCCACACCATGGGTATGAGAGTTGGTGGGTAGTTAGCTATTTCTATGATGGACTTCTAAGTAGAGAAAGGCAATTCATAGAAATGATGTGTAATGGAGATTTTCTTCAGAAAAATCCCGACCAAGCCATAGATTTTTTAGATAACTTATCGGAAAAAGCCCACACTTGGACATGACCGAATGCCATGGAAAGTACTAAAAGAAATCGAACTGCTAGAATTATCAACTTAAGGAAGAGGATAGCCTTAAAGCCCATTTAGAGGTCCTAACTAAGGGAATTGAAGTTTTAAAAACCAAGGATGCTAGAGCCCCCGAATCGGTTGCCAGGGTGGAGTCCTATGAACCTTGTTTTATGTGTAATGGGGTAGATCATGTACCTAAGAATTGTCCAGCCTATTTTGAGATGAAGGGAGAGTGTAATGCTTTAGGTATACCCTTTAGGAAACCATACTCACCCTACTCTAACACTTATAATCCCGGCTAGAAGAATCACCCTAATTTTAGTTGGAGATCCGATCTACAACCTTCTACCCACTCTAGTACCCAATGGAAACCGGAAGCAACTTCATCTAATGCACCACAACAAACCTTACCTTTGGAAGATGTTTTTAAGTCATTTTTGTAGGTACATGCTAAGAGTGTGGAAGAGCAAGGCAAGATAAATCAATGGTTGCTAGAGGATCACAAGGGATCAAAGAGGAACAAAAGGTGATAAAGAGCCAACTCACCAAGTTGATTAGTTTCTTGACAATTCAAGAGCAAGGTCGTTTTTCTTCGCAGCCACAACCTAATCCAAGGGGACAACATATGGTGTAAACCTCCGATCATGATTACCCGCAACTGTAAGAAAATTGATGGGCCCACTCTACCATCAAACTTGATTCCTAGAACTATGAGCAACAAGGATGAAGCCCCCAAGGAACAAGATCCCTATAGTGATTCTTTACCAGTGTCTTTCCCTCAAGCACTCCTTAAACCTTAGGAGAGAAATTCAGCATTAAAAAGTGAGATTCTTGAACAACTTCAGCATGTTAAAATTAACCTCCATCTTCTTCATGTCATAAAACACGTTCCCAACTATGCTAAAGTCTTTAAGGATCTATACACACTCAAGAGAAGGCACAATGTGAAGAAGACAACATTCTTAACGGAGCAAGCAAGTGCAGTAATTGATAGAAAGACACTGCCTAAATATAAAGATCCGGGCTGTCTAACGGTGGCTTACCAAATTGGAAACAAATCTTGTGGCCAAGCATTGCTAGATTTGGGGGCTAGTGTGAACCTCATGCCATACTCCATTTACTTGCAACGCGGCTTAGGTGAGATCAAACCCACTTCCGTGGTACTTCAACTAGTGGATCGATTGGTAAGAAAACCAAGAGGTATTGTGGAAGATGTTTTATTGAAAATTGACAAATTCTATTATTCCATTGACTTTTTGGCTTTAGATACCATTTCTATTGTAAATACAAAGTCAAAAATTCCTTTGATACTTGGAAGACCATTTCTTGCCACCGCCAATGCCCTCATTAGTAGTAGGAATGGCCTAATGACATTATCATTTGGAAATATGACTCTAGAGGTGAATGTTTTTTGAGTCTCAAGGCAGCCACATGAAGAGGATGAGTGTTTCGACACTTACATGATTGATGAGCTTATTTTGGAGGATGAGTACATTAAAGATAATTTTAACTCTTTGGAATTCCTTCTTAATAATTTTGATTTTGATGATTCTTCCATTTATACCCATGCCATTAATGTTGTTGATGTTTTTGATAAGTCATAGGGATTTATGAAGAAATCATGGCAACCATGCTTTGAGGAGTTGCCCAAAGAAAGGGAGGCACCTAAACCCTCTTCCGAGGAGACACCAATGCTTAATTTAGCTCCGCTACCCAAAAGACTCAAACATGTTTTTTTAGGCCCAGGTGATACCTTTCCAGTTATTATTTCCTCCGAACTTAGTGATGTGCAATGTGACCAATTGTTGAATTTGTTAAGAGAACATAAATCTGCACTAGGGTGGATCATGGTCGATATAAAAGGTTTTAGCTCCTTAATTTGTTCCCTTAGGATTTATCTAGAAGAATGAGCTAACCCTCGTAGAGACCCACAAAGAAGGCTAAATCTAACTATGAAAGAGGTAGTTAAGAAAGAAGTCTTAAAACTGTTGGATGCGGGAATTATATATCCAATATCGGATAGTAAGTGGGTTAGTCCAACCCATGTAGTTCCTTGGAAAGCCGGGGTGACCGTGGTAGAAAATGAAAAGGGAGTGTTAGTACCAACTAAGGTAGTGACCGGGTGGCGTATGTGCATAGATTATAGGAAACTTAATTCGGCTACTCAGAAAGACCATTTTCCTCTTCCATTCATAGATCAAATTTTAGAACGGGTGGCTGGTCATCCTTTTTATTGTTTTTTAGATGGGTATTCGGGATATTACCAAATAGGAATTGCCTTAGAGGATCAAGAGAATACCACATTTACTTGTCCTTTTGGTACTTTTGCTTTTCGAAGAATGCCTTTCGGTTTGTGTAATGCACTGACTACTTTTCAAAGATACATGATGAGTATTTTCAGTGGCATGGTTGAAAAAAGTGTGGAAGTTTATATAGATCGTGTTTGGAACTTCTTTTGATTTATGTTTATCTAATTTGAAAAATGTTTTGTGCAAGTGTGAAAAGAAGGGACTTGTGCTTAATTAGGAGAAGTGCCATTTTATGGTGTCCTCCGGAATAGTCTTGGGCTATATAGTGTCCGAAAAGGGGATAGAAGTGGATAAATCGAAAATTGAATTGATCTCTAAACTACTCACTTCTAAGAATATTAAAGATGCCAGGTCTCTCTTAGGGCATGTCGGGTTTTATAGAAGGTTTATTCTCTAGACCCTTATGTAACCTTTTGATGAAGGATACTGAGTTTAAGTGGAGTCCCAAATGTGAGCAAGCCTTTCGGACACTTATCTCTAAGCTTACAACAGCCCCTATTATGCAATCACCGGATTTTGCCTTGCCTTTTGAGATTATGTGCGATACCAGTGACTATGCTGTAGGGACTATTTTAGGACAAAAAATGGAGGGAAAACCATTTGTTGTTTATTATGCTAGTAGAACCTAAATCATTCTCAAATGATGTACACCACAACCGAGAAAGAATTACTAGCAGTAGTATTCACATTGGATAAATTTCGCTCTTACTTGATTGGTTCACCTATCCCTATATTCACAGATCACTCCGCCCTTAAATTTTTTTTCTCAAAAACGGATGTTAAGGCCCATTTGATATGTTGGATTTTGTTATTCCAGGAATTTGACTTGACCATCAAAGACAAGAAGGGGGTGGAAAATGTTGTAGTAGATCATCTATCTTGCTTGGAATTTAAGAATGATGCTGACATTTTGCCCATTCGGGAAGCCTTTCTAGATGAGAACTTATTTTCTGTCCTTGGTCACACACCATGGTATGCCGACATTGCAAACTACTTGGTTTCCCATCAAGTCCCATCTATATGGAGTGCACAAGATAAGCTTAAGTTTTTGGCTGAGGTAAAGAATTTTTATTGGAATGACCCTTATCTTTTTAAATATTGCCTCGACCAAATAATAAGAAGATGTATTTCGGATATGGAAGTTGATAGTGTGTTAACTTTTTGTCATACCTATGCTTATGGTGGCCACTTTTCTATTAAAAAGACAGCCGTAAAAATTTTGCAATGCGGTTTTCATTGGCCTACTATATTCAAGGATGATAATAAGTTTTGTCGATCATGTGAAAGATGTCAAAGGTTAGGTTCATTGTCCCACCGTCATATGATGCCTCTCAACCCAATCTTAGTGGTGGAAATCTTTGATTGTTGGAGGATCGATTTTATGGGACCACTCCCACCTTCTTTTGGGTATCTTTACATTTTGCTTGCTTTTGATTATGTTTCTAAATGGGTTAAAGCCATACCTTGCCGCACTAATGATAATACAGTTGTTGTTAAATTTCTAAAAGATCATATTTTATCTAGGTACGGTACTCCACGTGTTATAATTAGTGATCAAGGGTCACATTTTTGTAACCATTCTTTTAAGGCTTTAATGCGCAGGTATCGAGTCACCCATAAGGTTTCTACAGCTTATCATCCACAAACCAATGGCCAAGTGGAACTAGCAAATAGGGAGATTAAGCGAATACTTGAGAAAACAGTAAATCCCAATCGAAAAGATTGGTCTTTGCACCTATTGGATGCACTTTGGGCGTATCGGACAGCATGTCACTTACCGGTTGGTATTCGGCAAAGCATGTCACTTACCGGTAGAACTTGAGCACAGAGCATATTGGGCTATTTGGAATTTTAACTATGACTTGAAGATGTTCGGAGAGGAGAGGAAAATGCAACTTTGTGAACTTGTGGAGTTGAGGGATGATGCATATGATAATGCTAAGAACTTAAAGTCAAGAATGAAAGCGGTTCATGATCAGAAAGTACTCTAGAAAATTTTTGAACAAGGTAATAGAGTTTTTCTGTATGACTCGCAGTTACATTTCCATCCGGGAATTTTCTCCAAATGGAGTAGTTAAGGTTGAAGATCCTTCTGACGATCATGCATTTCGAGTTAATGGCCAAAGGTTGAAGCTCTACTTAGAACATGAACGTGTTAAAGATAGCCCCGAAGAGATCTCTTTGGTGGGCCCAGTTTATGCTTCTTAATCGGGTACTTTCGTTCCATTGTACATTAGTTTTAATTTTGTTAATTTTAGAATTTTTGTTTTTAGTCAAGTCTATCTTAATTTTAATTTCTAGTTTGATTTAATTTTAGTTTTTAGTTTTAGGTTTATTTTTAGTAATTTGGTTTACATTTTTATACCCGTTTTAGTTGTTTGTTTCAGCCCATCAATTTTCAAGTCTCCAGTGGGCGTCGCGGCCCAGGCTCGTGTGCCTCACCCTCCAGCAACCCATCAATTTTTAGTAGCCCAGCTTGCCTCGACCCATAGCAACCCATCAGAAGTCCAGCCCAGGTTGTGCCGCGCCTCAGCCCATCTCGCGATGTGGCGCATAGCACGGTAATTTGGGGCTTTAGGTCTTCACGCCGTGGCGCAAGTAAGTGTGAGCTGCGGCGTACACCCGTGACCTGCACTTTAAAAAGGCCATTTTCCCTCTTCTTCCCCATTTTCCTTTGAAAAAATACAGCCCCTCTTCTACTCTCGCTCATCTGCTCTCCAAATCCACCCTTACCCACTTATTTTTTCTCATTATTTCTTGATTCTAACACAATTCCTTGAGGAATTTCTCACTTATATTGCAGATTTTGCTGTAAATTTCTCTAAAAAGCTTTGATTTTAAGAGGATTTTGGGATTTTAAGAGGATTTCAAGTTTATGGGTCTTCTCTCCAACTTTGGGCATTAAGTAAGATCAATTTTCTTCTCTTTGTTGTGGACTTGTGATATTTGAGTGGTTGCATTTGATTAATTCTCTTGTCTTAGAACAATTTGTTCAAATGGCACCTAAAACTAAGAGACAAAGGGGGAAACAACATCAAGAGTATGATGAGAGTAAATTTGTTAGTTACAATGCTAGTGAGAGGTATGTTAGTTTAATGCATGCTAGGAGACCTATTCGTGAAAGAGGTTTCACTATCACAGAGAGGGGAAACCCAACTTTGTTTAGGATGATTAGTGATAGGAATTGGGGTGCATTTGGGAGACAACCACCTAATTCCATTATTAATGTGGTTAGAGAGTTTTATGCTAATGTGGAAGAGCATAGAAATGGAAGAGTGATGGTTAGAGGAAAAACAATTTCATTTGACAGTGCATCTATTAATAGATTTTATGGGCTATTCGACATTGAGAACAGCGAATATACTGCTTATTTGTCTAATGTTGACTATGATGCGGCTTGTAACACACTCTGTATTCCGGGCACGACTTGGAAGATGTCGGGTGGTAATCCTAAGACCTTGCCCGGTACTTCTTTGACTGTGAATGCTCGGGCTTGGCAATACTTTGTGTGCCAGAAGATGATGCCCGCTACACATTATAGCGATGTTACTGTTGAGAGGGCTATTTTGATGGGTACGACGATTGATGTGGGCAAAATAATGTTTAATTCTATAATCCATACTGTGAGACAAAAGCTTGGTCTATACTTCTCTTCCTTGATTACCCAGTTATACATCCGAGCCGGCGTCCAGTACAGTAGTGATGAGGAAGCACAGCACCCAAAAGATATAAGTTGGTATCTTCAAAATGTTAGGAGATAAATGTCCCCAGTACCAAATCTTTGGAGGCAAAATTTATTTATCTCTTTCTATTAATTGATAAGAGATCAAGAAACGTGAGAAGGAAGAGAAAGAACATTGGGGAATACTATTGGATATCTGGTGGGGATTGAATACTCTAACTGAGGGTTGTTTATCAAAATAAGTGAGAGAGAGAGAGAGAAAAAGGCTTCCAGGTGTGACTATGTCACTTTCCTTAAGGTTTAATTCGCCCCTCACAGTGCAAGAGGTTACTGGCGAATTTCCTCCAAGATACAATGAAACTCTGATGTTATTATGCACTTTGCATTTGTGAAGAATAACCCACAGCAGCTTCTAAAAGTTTTTGGATGTATAACACTTATGTTTGGAAATTTGCAAGATTTCTGGACATAAGTAAATCAGTATTTTGATAAGAGAAGAAGAAAAAGAGAGAAATTCCATAAAACTGAACATAATCTATATTATTTCTATTATGACAGTTAAACACACTTATATAGTGTTGAAATGAGTGTGTCTTTCCATTAGAGACACCTTGTTTCAGTTTAAAACTGATTAAACTGAATATCAAGTGTTCTTTCACAAATGACACTTCTTTTCACATTCAACTGACATAAAACGTTCTGAAAATTCAAAATTTTCGAACATCCAATCAAGTGTACAAAGTTTTCAGTTGACTTAAAAAGTTACAGAGAGTTCAAAGAATTTTCTTCCTTCCATTCAGTCGACTAAATGCTTCATATAGTCAACTGTATACACCATCCAGTCGATTGTATGAAACATACAGTCGACTATGTCAACTCTCAAAAGCCAAAATTTGTTTTCCTTTTTCCTGTTCTCATTTCCGAGAGAGGGAGCAGCGGTTGCTGCCCCCCTTCCACCTCCTAGGTCTCTAACTATTACAGAGCGGCTTGAGTCTTTAGAGATTCGATTTGATGACCATCAGAAATTCTTACAGGATAAGTTTGATCGTCAGGAATGATTCTTGGCCAGGCAAGCAGACTATCAAGCGGGGGTTTACTCTTCTTTTGATCAAATGTACCAACACCTTGCCTACGCCACTAGTTATGATATGGATCATTTTCCCACCTTGCCACCCTATCTAGGTTCATCTTTTGATTCAGCTCCAGAGGAGGATGAAGAGGAGGAAGAGGAGGACGATGACATAGAAGATTAGCTTTTGGGTTGTCTTTTGTTTGTGTCATTTTATTTTATTATCGGATGACTATATTAACTTTTATATCATATTAACTTTTTGTTATCTTTATTTTTCGTACTTCATCTTTCATTTTTAGTTATTTATTTAGTTTTGATGTGCTAACCTAACATTCGGTGGAAATCTTAATGTTACACCATAGTTTCCTTCTTTTTGCTTGTTTTGTTCTATATTAGAGATTGAAATTTCAAAAAGAGGAATGGTAGAGAGTTCAAATGGTCATGCACAATTTTCAGCTTCCTCGTATTTTTGGTTAAAAAGAGAGTTTCCTTTACTTTTGCTTTCACATTGAGGACAATGCTTATCTTAAGTTGGGGGTGGAGGAAACACATTTCTTATTCCATACCATTGAATTACTTGGTGTCCCTTTCCCTTTGTAGTTTTAATTTTTTTGTTAGGATATAATATATATATATATATGTTCTGTGTTAGCTTTGGAGTTAATTTACATGTCAATGATATGAGTTTAATTGAGATAGCATATAGTGTTTAGAAAAAGTTAAATTTTGCTTCGGTTTGAGAATAATTTTAAGTGTCAATCTTTATTTAGTTTGAGACTCTGGTTTGTGGTAAGATTGCATGATTAGTCTAAAGTATTTAGAGAAGTTTTATGTGCGATTGTTTTGTGAATATGTTTGCGGTCTTGACAAGCTCTAGAACTTATTTGATAATCGCTTAAGGCGAAATCCTAGAATGCATACTACTTAGGATATGATGTAGGCCATCTTTGGACCGTTTGAGCCCTTCAACCTTACCCTTGTTATATTTATCACTAGTCGCCTGTTTGAGCCCTTTTTCTTAAAAATTTTGTTTTGCGCCTTGTTTCTTTCATTACTTAGCTTTATGAGCCTAAAAATATTTTATCCTTACCTTTCTTTTAAGAGAACTTAGTTTATACACATTTGTTGAGAAGCACTTAAGAGGAGTAAGGATGGAAATATAAAAAATTATTACTATAAAGGTTGGGAAGTACATTAAAGGAGATAGGTTGGGGGTTGTGGAAAGGAGTAAAAAAAATTGAAAACGAAGGTGAATGGTTATATGCTAAAAAAAAGAAGTTGTTAGTATTTGTCTAAGGTTTAAACATGTCTAAACAAGGTTCAAAGATGGTTAAAGTCTAAACCAAGGTTGGAAGATTAAAATATAGCAAGTTAAAGGACTGCACACAAGTGTGTGCATCACTTTGGAGCAAGGTAAAGGTAGACACACTACTGTGTGCGCTTCAGCTCACAATCTGGAAAAGGTGTGTGCACTGCTGTGTGAAGGGCAACATCAGTGTGCGCCGTGCCGCTCCCTCACCAGCTCACGTCGCCCAGTAAGAGAGGAGCTGGAAGAAGGCCAGCACCGCACCGCTCCTCCACCAACACCGCACCGCCCAGAATGTGGTGCAAAGGGACTCTGCCCAGCACCTTACCGCCCCCTATTCAGCGCCTAGACGCTAAGCAAACTGAAGCACACATGGACAACTTGCTTGAACCTCCTTTTAGGTGTGTGAATGCATGGTTAAAATGCACAGCACCACTTAGGATTGATGGAGGGCCATGGTTAAGTGGTCATCAAGATCTAAGGGTGGAGATTGACTCTCAAGATTGGACAAGAAGTTGGTGCACTATATAAAGGGTCACCTAGCTTCATTCTCAACATAAGTTTATGATATAATTTGAGATCAATTGTAAAGAGTGACAAGACACAATACAAAAGAGAATTGTGTGAGAGTGCGAATACACAAAACATAAGAGGGACTCATTGTAGAGAGGTTGGTTGTAAAGAAGAGAGAGTAGTATAGATAGAGAGCAATGTTAGTTCTTATCTTCTTCCTTACTTCTCTTCTTGGTTTCTTCAAGAACTTGCGCTTCTTGAAGAGGGTTACTGTAATTTTAAAGAAACATTGATTTAGTGCAGAGAGTTTAGAGGAACTCATGGGGACGTAGGCTATTATTGAACCTCGATAACAAATCGCTTGTCTTCTTTTCTTTCTTGCTTTCAATTGCTGTATTTCTTTCTACAAGTCATTCTAGACTTGGGTGTTTGGAAGATCACCACCTGGGCATCTTGTCAAGGTGATTTCCAACAGTGGTATCAGAGCTTGCACAGCTGGGTATCAGAGCAAGAACAAGAAGGTGATGGTGCCAAGACTCCAAGAATCAAATATCAACTTCTTGGGCGATTCAAGATCTGATCGTGTTCTTGAGGGTGATTCAAGAACGGTGTTAAGATCCATCTTTGATTTGTGTTCTTAAGGTTTAGAAGAAGGCATTTATGGGTAGTGCATAAATCAAGGATCTTGTCCGCAAAGATGGTTTCAAATTTTTGTGTTGAGAAGTTTGATGGAAAGGGAGACTTTGTCCTTTGGAAGCGGAAGATCAAGGCTGTTCTAATGCAACAGAAAGTGGACTTGGCTATTGGAGAAGATGATGCTTTTCCAGAATGTGTCACAGAGGACCAGCAGATCGAGATAAAGAAGATGGCTTACAGCACCATTTTCTTGCACATGTCGAATAGTGTCACAAGGAAGTGCGGAGACTCGGAAGATCCAGCTGTCATATGGAAGAAACTAGATGATTTGTTTCTTACCAAAACTCTCCCTAACAAGATTTATCTTCTTAAAAGAATCTTTGCTTTTAAAATGAATCCTAGTAAAGAGTTGCAAGATAATCTTGATGTCTTTAACAAGCTAGTTCAAGATTTGAATAGTTGTAGCATTACTTTTCCGGATGACCAATTGGGTGTTATTTTGTTAAATTCTCTTCCTGATTGCTTTGATAACTTGATTAATGCCATTGAGTATAGAAGGAATACTTTGACAAAAGAGATTGTGATCAATGCCATAAGGGCACACGATTTCAAAGCTAAGTTGAATGAGACATCAAGTGGAGATGGGCTGTTCATAATAGGAAGGCCAACAACTCGGAATGGTAGTAGCACTCATGGTAACTACCAAGAGAAATCAAGAGGTAGAGGGCAAAACCATGGGAGATCTCATTCCAAGACAAGACTTGGAGGAGGAAAGAGATGTTTTTACTGCAACAAGGAGGGCCATTTCAAGAAAGATTGCAAGAAGAAGATATAATTTGAGAGGAGAAGCCATACCAACAATGAAGAGGCTTCGGTGGCCAAGGGAGAACAACAAGATGATGTGCTTGTTATGTGCTAAAATGTGAGCAGGAGGTAAGGCAGCGAAAAGTGGAATTTTGATTCCTGGTGCACTTATCACATATGCCCTCACAAGGAATGGTTCAAGAATTTCAAGGAGATCAATTATGGAAGGGTCTTCTTGGGGAATGACAATTCTTGCCAAGTGAGAGGGATTGGAGACATCCAATTGAGGATGTTTGATGGAGTCACAAGGCTGCTGCGAAATGTGAGGTATCTTCCAGATTTGAAAAGGAATTTGATCTCACTGGGGCAGCTGGATTCCATGGGGTATACATGCAAAGTAGAGGGAGGAAAGATCAAGGTAGTAAGAAATGATGGACTCTATGAGATGATCAGAGAGACATAAATCAATGATCAAGTAGCAAGCTTGATGGCTGAGATGGATAACGCAGCCCTTTGGCACACTCACTTGGGACACATGAGCGAAAAGGGCCTGCAAGTTCTTAGCAAGGATGGTCTACTTAGAGGAGACAAAGTCGAGAAACTGGATTTCTGTGAGAGTTGCACTCTTGGGAAGCAACACCGGGTCAACTTCAACACCAGAGTGCACAAGTCTAAGGGGACTCTTGATTACATTCATTCGGACCTTTGGGGACCAGCAAGAACACCAACACAGGGAGGTAACCTTTACTTTTTGTTTTTAATTGATGATTATTCAAGAAGTGTGTGGGTTTATTTGCTTAGAAATAAATCAGATGCCTTAAATAAATTTGTTGTGTGGAAGAAGTTGTTGGAAACTCAAACGGGTAGGGTAGTTAAGGCTTTACGAACCGACAATGGCTTAGAATTTTGCAATAAGGATTTTGATAAATTCTGTGAATTAAATGGCATTCTAAGACATAGAACAGTTGTAAAAACACCTCAGCAAAATGGAGTTGTTGAGAGGATGAATAGAACCCTTATGGAAAAGGTTAGGTGCATGTGAATAGGATTCGATTTACCAAAATATTTTTGGGAGAAACTGTGGCTATAGCTGCATACTTGGTAAATAGATCACTCTTTAGAGCTTCAGAGCTCAAGACTCCCATGGAGATGTGGAGTGGAAAACCCCCCGAATTAAGTAACCTTAGGGTTTTTAGGTGTGCTGCATATGTACATCAAAAGGAGGATAAAATTAGCCCAAGATCTAGAAAATGTGTATTTCTAGGTTATGGTGATGGGGTTAAGGGATATAGGTTGTGGTCCTTAGAAAAGAAAGGCATGAAACTCATTATAAGTGGGGATGTTATTTTTAATGAATTGTTATTTCCCTACTTAGAGAAAACTAACCCTGCAGGGGCTAGTCAGCAAACCAGTCCAGAAGTTGTGGAGCATCACATCAAGGAGAACTCGGTTCAGGTATAGCAAAGGAGGCAAGAGGGTTCGGACTAGGTAGAGCCCTTGAATGAATGCCAAGCTCAAGAAACTCAAGAAGATGTTGAACAAGAAGAGGTTGATGCAGCAAGTTATAATGACTACCAGCTCACAAGAGACCGGAGAAAGAGGGTGGTTAGACCACCTTTGAAATATGGGTTTGTGGATGCTAATGTAGCAGCTCCTTGGATAGAAGGATAGGTTGAACCAGAAACTTACATAGATGCTATGGAGTATAAGGATTCATCAAAGTGGCAGTTGGCTATGGAGGAAGAAATAGATTCTTTGATGAAGAACAACTCTTGGGAGTTAGTACCCAAACCTGAAAAACAGAGAGTTTTGGATTGTAGATGGCTCTACAAGATCAAAGAAGGGAATACTCCACGGGATGAAATCCGATATAAAGCTAGGCTGGTGGCAAAGGGGTTCACACAAAAAGAAAGCATAGATTTCACCGAAATCTTCTCACCAGTTATGAAGTACAAGACGATCTGGATAGTGTTAGCATTGGTGGTCCAATTTGATTGGGAAGTCGAGAAAATGGACGTGAAGACAGCATTCTTGCATGGAGAGCTCGATGAGACCATTTTCATGAGGCAACCCGAAAGTTATGAGGAATGAAGGCAGGGAGAGTTGGTGTGCAAATTGAAGAAATCTCTCTATGGCCTGAAGCAATCACCTCGACAATGGAATAAGAGGTTTGATTCCTTTGTAATCAGTTTGGGTTTCATGAGGAGCTACTATGATTCGTACTTGTACTATAAGGGGCAGAAGGTTGAGGAAGTGGTGATCATCCTCATCTATATTGATGACATTTTGTTGGTTGGGACCAGCATGGAGAGGATAAAGAAATTGAAGGCTCAACTCAGTGAGGAGTTTGAGATGAAGGATCTTGGCCATGCACAGAAGATCCTTGGGATGTGTATCATCTGGGAAAGGGAGAGAAACAGATTGAAGATCTCTTAAACTTCTTATATAGAGAAGATGATATCTAAATTCTCTATGGAAGATAGCAAACCAGTGAAAGTTCCCTTTGCTGATCATTTCAAGTTCTCCAACAATCAAAGTTCGAGATTGGAAGTGAAGAATAAGGAAATGGAAAAAGTCCCCTACTCTAGTGCGGTTGGTTCTGTTATGTTCACCATGGTTAGCACTAGACCTGACATTGCTCATGCAATGAGTGTTCTTAGCAGGTTTATGAGTAATCCCGGAAAGGAGCATTGGCTTGGGATGAAGTGGTTGTTGAGGCACTTGAAGGGAAGCCCAGAAGTAGGGCTGGTTTATGAGAAAAGGGGTAAGACCATCAGCCTTGAGGGTTTTGCGGATTCAGACTATGGAACAGACTGGGATAAAAAGAGATCGATTACCTCATACTTCTTTAACTTAAACGGATGTTGTGTAAGTTGGAAGGCTCAGTTGCAGTCGGTGGTAGCACTCTCAACAACCGAGGCTGAGTACATAGTGGCTATGGAGGCCATTAAGGAAGTTATGTGGTGCAAAGGGTTGTTGGAAGAGTTGAAGGTATTGGAGGAGCAGGTTGTGGTGTTTTCAGATAGTTAAAGTACATTGCACTTGTGTAAGAATCCGGTGTTCCATGAGAAGACAAAGCACATGGATGTTCGGTATCATTTCATTCGGGAAAATGTTACGAAAGGAGGCATCCATGTGGACAAGGTAGCCACGGAAGAAAATCCTGCGGATTTGGGTACTAAAGTTCTACCTCTAAGTAAGTTCAATCAATACCTTGGACTACTTAGGATTGGAGTTGGTTAATTGATGACTCAAGATGAGTTTGGATCCCGAAGCTCTCTACACAATGGTTCGGGTTTAAAAACTTAGACAAAGGTAGAGATTGTTGGCATTTGTCTAAGGTTTAAACATGTATAAACATGGTTCAAAGACGGTTAAAGTCTAAACCAAGGTTAGAAGATTAAAATACAGCAAGTTAAAGGACTGCACATAAGTGTGTGCATCACTTTGGAGCAAGGTAAAGGTAGGCACACTACTGTGTGCGCTTCAGCTCACAATCTGGAAAAGGTGTGCGCACTACTGTGTGAAGGGCAACATCAATGTGGGCCGCACCCCTCCCTCACCAGTACTACATTGCCTAGTAAGAGAGGTGCTGGAAGAAGGCCAGCGCTGCACCACTCCTCCACCAGCACCACACTGCCCAGAATGTGGTGCAAAGGGACTCTGCCCAGCGCCTCACTGCCCCCTGTTCAGCGCCTAGGCGCTAGGCAAACTGAAGCACACATGGATAGCTTGCTTGAACCTCTTCTTAGGTGCATGAATGCAAGGTTAAAATGCACAACACCACTTAGGATTGATGGAGGGCCATGGTTAAGTGGTCATCAAGATCTAAGGGTGGACATTGACTCTCAAGATTGGACAAGAAGTTGGTGCACTATATAAAGGGTCACCTAGCTTCATTCTCAACATAAGTTTGTGATATAATTTGAGATCAATTGTAAAGATTGACAATACACAATAAAAGAGAGAATTGTGTGAGAGTGCAAATACACAAAACACAAGAGGGACTCATTGTAGAGAGGCTGGTTGTAAAGAAGATAGAGTAGTATAGATAGAGAGCATTGTTAGTTCTTATCTTCTTCCTTTCTTCTCTTCTTGGTTTCTTCAAGAACTTGAGCTTCTTGAAGAGGGTTGCTGTAATTGTAAAGAACCATTGATTTAGTGCAAAGAGTTCAGAGGAACTCACGGGGACGTAGGCTATTGCCGAACCTCGATAACAAATCGTTTATCTTCTTTGCTTTCTTGCTTTCGATTGCTGTATTTCTTTCTACAAGTCATTCTAGACTTAGGTGTTTGGAAGATCACCACCTGGGCATCTTATCAAGGTGATTTCCAACAGAAGTGAATTTTGGCAAAGAAATAAGAAAAAAATGATGAATTATTGAGCGAAATGCTCGAAAAATGGTTGAATGAATTGGGTGTTGAAGTAAGGATATCTAGTGCTTAAAATAGTTGTGCTTAAATTAAGAGACTGAGTTCTTTTACTTGTCTAATTCATCTTGTTCTTTCTTGACCTTTACCTTAGCCTAACGTTACAATCCCATTAAAGACATAGTGATCTGATGTAGTGTGATTTTTCTACATTAGTGGAGAGTGATTTGAAAAGTGAGCCTATAGAGTTTGATTTGTGATTGATGTCACGCAATTTAATATGTTTTTAGAGGCCAAGGCTTGTATTCATGAATGTTGTGCATTAAATCATACGGGTGTTTGGATTAATGGTTTGTGGTAACATGGATGTTAAGAGTCGATAATGATTTTGAGGTTGATGTTTGGATTATTTTTGGACTTGGGTGGTATTTAATGATTCTATATGTTGTGTGTTATGTGCGATTTTTGAGACTTAGGTGGTATTTAATGATTCTATATGTTGTGTGTTATGTGCGATTTTTGAGACAAAAAGTTGAATTACTATTGGATTAACGCCAACATTGCTTTATTTTGTTTTGATTTCTAATATAGAATTCATTTCATATTTTTTTCGCTTGAATTGCTAGGGACTGGCAATAAGCTAGTTGGGGGTTATAATGAAAGTCATAAAATGCATCTTAATAGTATTTATTTGTTAGCATTTTAGGGTTAATTTAAGGCTGAATTACATATTTATGCCTTAATAATTCTAAAGTGTCACTCTTGGTTCATTGATTTATTTCGATGCATTTTTAGGTATTTTGAGTTTAAAAGAGATGGAAAAGCTAATGTTGCTTAAAGCACAAAGATTCTATGCATATCATAGTGAATGAATGGTTTCAGAAGGACAAAATGAAGAGAAACCCATTTCTAGGCTTCCATGTTGCGGCGAGCCAAGGTTTGAGCCGCGGCCACTAGAACCATCAACTTCTGAGCTAGAGGCTGGACTCAAGGCTATGCACCGCGGCCTGGACCAGGCTGAGCCATGGCCTCTAGAGCCTCTAAAAAGCCAGGATCTAGGATGGTGCCGTGGCGCGAGTGCGATCCCCTGTTTCTGCTTCACGACTTTATTAGGGCTTTAATGACATTTTTGGACCCGAAAATACCCTTGAACCTTTTGGGGTATTAATAAAACACTTAGGTTTGATTGAAAAGAATGCTAGAAATAGGAGAGCTACCATATTCTTCTCCATTTTAGGTGATCAAGTATGAGCCTAATGTCCAACTAATCTCCAAGTAAGTCAAAAGGATGAATTCCTAGGTGTAGTTGTTCTTATTTCTATTCTTGATTCAGTTGTATGGATTCATTGTTAAACATTGTTTATGATTTACTCTTTGATTAAGTAAGAATGAGATGATTTACTCTTAATCCGATGATTGCATCTTTCTCCTCCATAAAAGTTTAGTCAAGCTCTTCTTATGTCAAGTTGTTAAATGTGATGGATTTCGGTAGATTCATCTTATAGGTTTGTCCATTACTGCGGTATTGCTATTGAAATATATTGTCATTTCTTGATAATTTATAAGTGATTATGCTCAACTAATATGCGGTTATTGTGTATAGTTGAGGTGTCGATCCCATGAGGAAAAGCGATCTACAAAGGAAAAGCGCAAACCTTAACACGAACGATAACAATCAAGTGAGAAAATATAAATTTTGATAATGAAGTAATTGTGAGAAAATTGTGTAAATAGATTGAAGAATATAATAAAGAAACAATAAGGTTTTGGGAATCCACCCTAGGTTCGTTGCCTTATTCCAATCTTGATTCAGTTGTTTTTATCTCGATTGCAAGCTTCACATCCCAAACAGGCAAGTATTGGTCTTATGTTGAGGGAAGTATTTATTGAAGAAGACCTGAGTCATCTCATTCCATGTCCCAATAGATCGTGGTCTCAGCAAGTATAGCCAACTCTTAGCTTTATCCTTTAAAGAGAAAGGAAAAAACTTGAGTCTTACGATATCATCAGTTGCATCTTGACTATGAAAAATCGCAACTACTTCCTTAAACTCCCTAATGTGTACATATGGGTTTTCATTTTCCAAGCCATGAAATGTAGGGAGTAATTGTATCATCCCTGTTTTGAAATCTTGATGGCGAGTGTTGGCTGGAAACATGATGCATGATGGTGTGGCTGTTTGGCTAGGATGCAAGTAATCTTTAAGTGTCCTAGCAACATTCTCATTAGGGTTTTCAACCATGTTAACAAAGTTTTCTAAATTCTCATTTAGGTGTACACTAGGGTTTGATCTAGGCAAGGTTTCACTAACGGACGTGGAAGGAAAGGGAGCTCTACTTCGGGTCCTTTAATGAATCTACCTCGCGAATCTCTTGGTCTAAGCATACACCAAATGAGTTAAAAGGAAATAAGTAAAACAAAACAAATAAAAGAAATCAAAAAATCAAAAACTTTAAGAAATGAACAATAGTACCGTCTTGTCTTAGAGTTGACAATCTTCTTTGTATGTAAGTGTGTTTCCCCGGCAACGGCGCCAAAATTTGATTATGCTCAAACTAATACTCGGTTATTATGTATAGTTGAGGTGTCGATCCCACGAGGAAAAGCGATCTACAAAGGAAAAGTGCAAACCTTAACATGAACGATAATAATCAAGTGAGAAAATATGAATTTTGGTAATGAAGTAATTGTGAGAAAATTATGTAAATAGATTGAAGAATATAATAAAGAAACAACAAGGTTCCAGGAATCCACCCTAAGTTCGTTGCCTTATTCCAATCTTGATTCAGTTGTTTTATCTCAATTGCAAGTTTCACATCTCAAATAGGCAATTGGCAAATATTCAATCAAAGCATATGTAAACCCTAATGTAATTGATACGAATTACTCTTTACTTTTGATTTAAGCACACATGACATATCCTATAGATTTATCAAGAAACGACAATATATCTTAATAGCAATATCGCAGTAATGGACAAACCTAAAAGATAAACCTACTGGACTCAATCACATCTAAACAATCTTGACATAAGAAGAGCATGACTAGACTTATATCGAGGAGAAAGATATAATCACCGGATTAAGAGAAAATCCTCTAATTAAATTAAAGAGTAAATCATAACAATGTTTTAATAATAAATCCCAACTACAACTGAATTAATAAAGCAAAATAAGAACAACTACACCAAGGGATTCATCCTTTCGTCTTGCTTGGAGATTAGTTGGTTATGGAGTTCATGCTTGGACACTTTGATGGAGAGTGTGGTAGCCTTCTTGGGTTTTCCAGTCTTTATTTCTTTTTTTATCAAACCCTAAGTGATCTATTTATAATACAAAATTCCAAGGGCGGTTTGGGTCTAATCAATCAGCAAAAACCCTAATTAGGAAAACAGGAATTCGTGTGCGCGTCGCGACTCTCACTTATGTGGGCCGTGGCTCTGTCTGGTCTCGATTTTGGAGGGCTTCTGGGTGCCGGAGCCCTAGCCGGTCCAGGCCGTGGCTCTGCTTGGTACTGATGCTAGCACATGCTCTAGGCGCCGCAGCCCTGGCTAGTCCAGGCCGCGGCTTTGGCTAATGATCTCCTTGCTCTTTTGGGCTTGATTCTGAAAGCTGAGGCTTTGACTTCTTCAGGCCGCAGCGCCCATACTTTAAGACTTGGTTTCTCTTCATTTTGTTCTTTCGCAACCATGTCCTCACTCGAATGTGCATCGAAGCATCATTTTTAAGCTATGCTGGCTTTCCATCTCTTTTGAACTCAAGGTACTTGAAAATGCACCGAAATAAGTCAATGATCCAAGAATGTCACTTTAGAGTTATTAAGGTATAAAAGTGTAATTCAAACCTTGATCAACCCTAAAATACTAACAAATAAGTACTGTAACGATGCATTTTATGACTCTCATCCTAACCCCCCAACTAGCTTATTGCTAGTCCCTAGCATTTCAAGCGACAACAAGACAAAAAGAAATGAATTCCATGGTAAGAATCAAAACAAAGTAAAGCAATGTTAGTGCTCAACCAAGAGTAATTCACTTTTCATCTCAAAAATCATACATAACACACAGCACATAGAATCATTAAATATCACCCAAGTCCAAAAGTAATCCAAACATCAATCTTAAAATTGTTATCGACTCTTAACATCCATCTTACCACAATCCATTAATCCAAACACTCGGATGATTTTATGCATAATATTCACAAATACAAGTCTTGGCCTCTAAAATATTTAATTTGCGTGACATCAATCACAAAAACAAGCTCTATAGGCTCACTTTTCAAATCACTCTCCACTATTGTAGAAAAATCACACTACCTTGGATCAATAGGTCTTTAATAAGCTTGTAACGTTAGGCTAAGGTAAAGGTTAAGAAAGAACGGAAAGGTTTCAAAAAATAAAAGAACTTAATCTCTTAGTTTTAAACATAACCTACTTTAAGCACTGGATAACCTCACTTCAACACCCAACTCTTTCAACCATTTTTTCGAGCATTTTTCTCAATAAAATCACCACTTTTTTTTTCTTTCTTTGCCATAATTCACTTCTTTTTTATTTTGGCATATGATCATTCACCTTCTTTTTCATTTTTTTCCTTTTCTTTTCCACAACCCCCAACTTATCTCCTTTAATGTACTTGGGTTATGGTAGTAGTATTTTTTTTTTTTTCATATTTCCATCCTTACTCCTCTCAAGTGCTTGTCAATAAATGTGTATAACTAAGTTATTTCAAAATAAAGGTAAGGATAAAATAATTTTAGGCTCATGAAGGTAAGTAAATGGGTTATCGAAAGAAATAAGGCTCAAATTCTTTTTCGAGAAAATGCTCAAACAGGTGACTAGCGATGAATATAGCAAGGGTAAGTTTGAAAGGCTCAAACGGTCCAAAAATGACCTACATCATATCCTAAGTAATGTGCATTTTAGGAATTCACCTCAAGTGATTATCAAATAAGTTCTAGATCTTGTCGAGACTGCAAAAGTATTCACAAAATAATCACATAAAACTTCTCTAAATGTTTTAGACTAATCATGCAATCTTACCGCAAACTAGAGTCACAAACCAAATGAAGATTGACACTTAAATTATTCTCAAACTGAAGTAAGATTTAACTTCTTCTAAATGCTATATGCTATCTCAATTAAGCTCATATCATTGACATGTGAATTAACTCTAAGGCTTAACACAAAGCAAGCTAAAAACAAACAAAAAGGGAAAATGACACCAAGCAGTTCAATGGAAAAAAGAAATATGTTTCCTCCACCCCCAACTCAAAAATTGCATTGACATCAATGTGAAAGAAAAGGTAAAGGAAACTCCCTTTGTAAGCAAAAGTGCACAGAAGCTAAAAATTGTGCACCACCATTTGAACTGCATGCCGTGCTTCTTGCTGAAATTTCGATCTATAACATAGAATAAAACAAACAAAAAGAAAGCAACTGCGGTGTAACATTAAGATTCCCACCGTATTTTAGGTTAACACATGAAATGGAAATAAATAAAAACTAAAATAAAGTATGAAAAACAAAATAAAATAACAAAAAGAAAGACACAACAAATATTAGTACAGTTATCCGATAATAATAAGAATGAAATAAAATAAAATAAAAGGGGACAAACAAGATATAACCCAAAACTAATCTTTTATATCTTCATCCTCCTCTTCATTCTCTTCACCTTCCTCTGGAGTTGGATCAAAAGACGAACCCGGATAGGATGGCAAAGTGGGAAAGTGATCCATGTCACCAGTAGCGGAGGCAAGGTGTTGGTACATCTGACCAAAAGAAGAGTATACTCCCACATGATAATCAGCTTGCCTAGCCAAGAATCGTTCTTGACGATCAAATCTATCATGCAAGAATTTCTGATGCTCATCAAAACGAATCTCTAAACGCTCAAGGTGCTCTGCAATAGTGAAATGCCTAGGGGGAGGAGGGGCTGCAATCACTACTCTCTCTCCCGGAACTGACGGCCTTGAGGCTTTAATCAGAGTGAGCATGCCATCATCGATGGGCTTCTTTGGTTGCTGGGCTTCCTCATCAGGATTGTACTGGACTCCGGTTCGGATGCATAATTGGGTAATTAAGGAAGGGAAATACAATCCAAGCTTTTGTTGCATAGCGTGTATGATAGAATTAAATATGATCTAGCCCACATCAATAGTCATGCCCATCAAAATAGCATAAATCAGAATAGCTCTCTCAACAGTAAGGTCACTATAGTGCGTAGCAGGCATCAATCTCTGACATACAAAATATTGCCAAGCTCGAGCATTGACAGTCAGAGAAGTACCAGGCAAGGTTATAGAGGTATCACTCATCATTTTTCGTGTAGTGTCCAAAGTACAAAGAGTATTGCAAATCTCTTCATAATTAATATTATACGCATATGCAGTATACTCATAGTTTTCTATATCAGGTAGCCCATAGAATCTATTGATAGATGTGCTGCTAAAAGAAACTATTTTTCCTCTCACTCTCACCTTACCATTCCTATGCTCTTCTGCATTAGCATAGAATTCTCTAACCACATTTGTGAAGGAATGAGATGGTTGTCTAGAAAATTTACCCCAATGCCTATCAATAATCATTCTAAACAAGGTTGGGTTCCCCCTCTTTGTGATAATGAATCCTCTTTCAGGAATGAGTTTTCTAGTGTGCATCATCCTAACATATCTCTCACTAGCCTCAAAACTAATAAATTTGCTCTAATCAAATTCTTGAGGTTGTTTCCCCCTTGGTCTCTCGGTTTTGGAGGCCATTTGAATCAAATTTATAGAATAATGGAACTAATTCAAAATTAACCACCCAAATAGCACAATTGAACAACAAAGAGAAGAAATTGGTCTTATTTGATGCTTAAAGTTGGAGAGAAGAAGGAGTACCCACTAATTTGAAGTTTTCTTGATGAACCCAAAATCTTCTTAGTACTACGCTTTTTGGAGAAATTTCCAACAAAATCTACAATATTAGTGCTCAATCCTTCAAGAAATGATGTTAGAATCAAGAAATTTTGAGCAAAAGTGAGTGGGTAAGTGAGGGTTTGGAAAGAGGATGAGAGACAAATGAGTGTGCTGTATTTTTGTAAAAGAGAAATGAAGAGGAAAGGGGTTGATTTGGGGCTTTAAGGTGCTGGACACGAGCTAGCGCTGCGGCGCGGGTTGTGGGGCGCCACGGCATGGTCTGAGGGGCGTGTGTGCATGCACAATGTGCGCTGCAGCGCTGTGGGCTTAGGCGCTGGCTGGTGCGCGTGTTGGGCTGCTGCTGTGTGCTGCAACGCTGTGGGCCGGGCCTAGGCACGGGCTGGTCCTGGTTCTAAACAAAACACCTTGTTTGTGGAAAAAAATAAAATAAAATAAACATGAAAATAAAATTAATAAAAATAACCCTTAAACTAAGAATTTGATCAAATCAAATTAAAAACTAAAAATTTGAAATAAACTGAATTGAAAACAAAACAAACAAAACAAATAAATAAATAAATACATACATACCTTTGTGGTGTGGTCAAGGTGAATAGACCGGATCCATAAGTGGGATGTCTTCCACTTCCGGATCTTGCCTATCGATTAAGATTTTAAGGCATTGACCATTTACTTTAAAAATCTGACCATCTCTAATGTCCTCTATTTCCACCACCCCATTTGCAAAAACATTTCTCACTATAAAAGGACCGACCCACCTCGACCGAAGTTTTCCTGGATGCTTATGGAGTCTAGAATCATATAAGAACACCCGATCATTAGGCTTGAATGTTTTCCTCAAAATATTTTTATCATGAAACACTCTCATCTTCGCCTTATCGATTTCAGAGTTCTCATAAGCATCATTTCTCAACTCCTTTAACTCGGTCAACTGAAATTTTCTAAGTTTACCTGCGTCTCCTATGTCAAAATTGAAAGACTTAATGGCCCAATAAGCTCGATGCTCGAGCTCCACAGGTAAGTGGCAAGGCTTTCCAAAAACAAGACTATAAGGTGACATACCTAAGGGGGTTTTGAAAGCTGTACGATAAGCCCATAGCGTATCAACTAGTCGTAAAGACCAATCCTTGCGATCCGGGTTGATTTTTTTTTCTAGAATTTGTTTAATTTCCCGATTTGCAAGTTCTACTTGTCCACTTGTCTGAGGGTGATAAGCAGTAGAAATCTTATGTAACACCCCATATTTTCTAATCAAAGCTTCAAAGGAACGGTAACAAAAATGTGTACCTCGATCACTAATTATAGCACGTGGTATACCAAATCGAGATAACACATTTTCTTTGAGAAATTTAATTACTATTATCATTGCTTCAGCAAGCTGCTGCCTTTACCCATTTTGACACATAATCTATTGCCACAATGATATATTGATATCCAAAGGAAGGAGGAAATGATTCCATAAAATCAATGCCCCAACAATCAAAGATTTCAATCACTAAAATTGGGTTTAAGGGCATCATAGTACGACGAGACACAACTCCTAACTTTTGACACTTTTCACATGAGCAATAATAGATTTTTGCATCTTTAAATAAGGTAGGCCAATAAAATCCACACTGCAAAATTTTTGCAGCGGTTTTTTTCATTGAAAAGTGACCTTAACAAGCTTGGGAATGACAAAATTCCAAGACGCTGGCAATCTCTTCATTAGGGATACACCGCCTTAAAATTTGGTTAGCCGTATTTGAAAAGATAGGGGTCATCCCAATAAAAATTATGTACCTTATTCAAGAACTTCCTCTTGTCTTGAGCGCTCCAATCCATTGGTATCTCACCGGTAACCAAATAATTTACGATATGAGCAAACCATGGTAGAAAAGTAATAGAGAGTATTGCTCATCGGGAAAATCATCCTTGATTGGCATGTCATCAGATGTGTCATCAAATGTGAGTCTTGAGAGATGGTCAGCCACTACATTCTCTAATCCTTTCTTGTCTTTGATGGTGATGTCAAATTCTTGTAAGAGTAGGATCCACCGTATTAGTCGTGCCTTAGCATCCTTCTTTGTAAGAAGGTACTTGAAGGCTACATGATTTGTGAAGATAAGAATAGGAGAACGAATTAAATAAGCACAAAATTTGTCCAAAGCAAATACTACAGCTAATAATTCTTTTTCAGTGGTGGAGTAATTCACTTGAGCACTATTTAGGGTTTTACTAGCATAGTAAATGACATAAGGTTTCCCCTCTCTTCGCTATCCAAGAAGAGCACCTACATCAAAGTCACTAGCATAACACATTATTTCAAAAGGTAAAGTCCAATCAGGTGACTGCATTATGGGTGCTGAAGTAAGCTTGTCAATCAGCATTTTAAAGGCCTCTTGATAAGATTATATCCACTCAAATGGGGCATCTTTAACTAGGAGGGCACATAGTGGTCTAGATATGTTAGAAAAGTTTTGTATGAACCTCCTATAAAAACTAGCATGACCAAGAAAAGATCTCACATCTTTTACTGTCTTAGGTATAAGCAACTTAGAGATTAATTCAATCTTAGATTGATCAACCTCTATCCCCTTAGAAGAAACAATATGCCCTAAGACAATACCGGATGGTACAATGAAATGGCATTTTTCTCAATTTAAGACTAATTTCTTTTCCTCACAACGAATCAACACTCTTTCTAAATTCATTAAGCATGCATCAAATGAAGATCCAAAAACAGTTAGGTCATCCATAAAAACCTCCATGCAATTTTCAACCATATCACTAAAAATGCTTATCATACAACGTTGAAAAGTGGCAGGGGCATTACACAATCCAAATAGCATTCTACGAAAAGCATAAGTGGCAAAAGGACAAGTGAAAGTGGTTTTATCTTGGTCTTCTAATGCAATTTCAATTTAATAATAACCAGAATAACCATCTAAGAAATAGTAAAAATGATGACATCAGCTACACACTCAAGAATTTGATCGATAAAAGGGAGTGGGAAATGGTCTTTCCGGGTGGCAGCATTCAATTTTCTATAATCAATGCACATTCGCCACCCAGCCACAAGTTTTTTAAGGACTAACTCTCCTAGGTCATTCTTTACCACAGTGACACCGGACTTTTTAGGAACGACTTGTGTAGGGCTTACCCATTTACTATCAGCTATGGGACATATAATTCCTGCATCTAATAGTTTTAACACTTCATTCTTCACTACTTCTTTCATAGTGGGGTTAAGCCTACGTTGAGAGTCTCTACAAGGACTAGTTCCTTCATCCAAATTTATCTTATGAGAACATATCAGGGGATAATTCTTTTTAAATCAGCTATGGTCCAACCTAAGGCTGATTTATGTGCATTTAAGGTCCGAATTAATTTCTCACCTTAAGACTCAGACAACTCAGATGAGATAATAACAGGAAAAGTATCACCTGGACTGAGGAAAACATGCTTCAAACCCTTAGGTAGTGGCTTCAATTCGACTTTAGATGTTTCCACACTTGAGGGGATTTGTTTCTCGCTTCTTTTGGGCAACTCTTCAAACTTTGGTTGCCATACTCGAGTGCCATAATCCTGATATTTATAAAAAATAGCACAAATATCAATTATATCAGTTTTATCATTAATAGAATCAATCTCAGAATTAACAAGAAATATTCAAGAGGATCAAAGTCATGAGTTATGGAAACTCCCTTATCGATGAGTGACTCGATCATGTATAAGCGGTGGTTCTTGTCTTCATCTTTGGGCTGTTTTGCAACATTGAAGATGTTCACCTCGAGGGTCATGTTTCCAAAGGAAAACATCATGAGTCCATTCCTGCAATTAATTAGAGCATTTTCAGTAGCAAGGAAAGGTTTACCCAAAATTAAAGGAAATTTAGAGTTAGTGTCAACAGCAGAAGCAGTATCAAGGATTAGGAAATCAACAGGATAATAAAATTTATCAATTTGAATTAAAACATCCTCTACCACACCCCGAGGTACTTTGACTGAATGGTCAGCCACTTACAATACCATAGCGATTGGTTTGATTTCTCCCAAACCCAGCTGCAAATAAATAGAAAATGGTATCAGATTTACACTAGCTCCTAAATCTAGCAAGACTTGTCCAACCTCATGATTTCCAATGCTACATGCAATGGTTGGATAGCCAGGATCCTTGTATTTTGGGGGAATTCTTTGCTCAATTAAAGCACTAACTTACTCTGTTAGGAATGTTGTTTTCTTTACATTGTGTTTCCTCTTAATGGTACACAAATCCTTGAGAACTTTTGCATAGGTAGGAACTTGTTTAATCACATGCAAAAGGGGAAGATTAAGTTTTACTTGCCTTAGGTTCTCTAGGATTTCATTGTTTAGGTCCAAATTTTTCTTGTTTGATTTTAAGGCTTGAGGGAATGGTGCCTTAACAGGGCTCTTAGTAACCTCAGGGTCCTTGGGCAGTTCGGTATCACTACTACCTTAACCTTTTTCCACATCCTTTAATTTTTTCGTTGTTGGGATGTGTAGTGACTTACTACTTCTTGTCACAATGGCATTTACATTTTTCAGATTTGTTTATGCCATGTGTTGATCATGGGGTGTGGACTGAGCTTGAGAGGGGAACTTACCTCGCTCATTCACACTCAAGGAGCTCATCAATTTGGACACTTGGCTCCTTATTTCTTTATTTTCTTCCACAACCTATGTGATTAATGCTTCACACCTTTGGTTTGTCTTACCCTGTGCCTCAATAAAAGCATGTAAAGTGTCTTTTAAAGAACTCCTAGAGGATAAGGGTGCATGATATGGTGCAGGGTATGATCTAAGGGGTTGTGCAAGCTACTGATTTTCAGACTTCCAGCTGAAGTTGGGGTGATTTTGCCATCCTGAATCATAGGTGTTAGAGAAGGGTGCTAGAGGCTTCTTATACATGCCTAAGGCATTACATTGTTCCTCATACATCCCTCTCATATCTACAAATATAGGGCACTCTTGAGCGGGATGATCTACCTCGCCATACACAAAACATGGTTCTGAAGATTCAGCATGATTAACCAGGTGTGTTAGCTTTGAACCTTTAGTCTTTAATGCATCTAACTCCCTAGTAAGCATTTCGACCTTAGATTTTAGGTTGTCTTCTTCCCTAAGATGGTATATTCCACCACTACTTGGGTTTCCTATAGGTTGTGACCTATTTGTGCTTTCAGTAGCACTAGGTCTAGTCCAAGTATGAGCTTTTTCAGCAAGCTCATTGAGGTATTCTATGGCCTCATCAGGATTTTTTTACAGAAATTTACCATTACACATCATTTCTACAAATTGGCGCTCTCTATAGGTAAGTCCTTCATAAAAGTAGCTCACTAAGCGCCAACTCTCATACCCATGGCGAGGACACATACTTAATAGCTCATTAAATTTCACCTAAGACTGATACAAAGTCTCATTATCCTTTTGTGCAAAGGTGGAGACTTGCCATTTTAAAGTATTGGTCTTATGTTGAAGGAAATATTTATTGAAGAAGACCTGAGTCATCTCATTCCATGTCCCAATAGATCGTGGTCTCAATGAGTATAGCCAACTCTTAGCTTTATCCTTTAAAGAGAAAGGAAAAAACTTGAGTCTCACGATATCATCAGTTGCATCTTGACTATGAAAAGTCGTAACTACTTCCTCAAACTCCCTAATGTGTACATATGGGTTTTCATTTTCCAAGCCATGAAATGTAGGGAGTAATTGTACCATCCCTATTTTGAAATCTTGATGGTGAGTGTTGGCTGAAAACATGATGCATGATGGTGTGGCTGTTTGGCTAGGATGCAAGTAATCTTTAAGTGTCCTAGCAACATTCTCATTAGGGTTTTCAGCCATGTTAACAAAGTCTTCTAAATTCTCGTTTAGGTGTACACTAGGGTTTGATCTAGGCAAGGTTTCACTAACGGACGTAGAAGGAAATGGAGCTCTACTTCGGCTCTGTCTGGTCTCGGTTTTGAAGGGCTTCGGGTACAGGCCGCGGCTCTGCCTAGTGCTAATGCTGGCACATGCTTTAGGCGCAGCGGCCCTGGCTAGTCCAGGCCACGGCTCTGGCTGATGCTCTCCTTGCTCTTTTAGGCTTGATTTTGGAAGCTGAGGCTTCGACTTCTTCAGGCCGTACCGCCCATACTTTAAGACTTGGTTTCTCTTCATTTTGTTCTTTCACAACCATGTCCTCACTTAAATGTGCATCGAAGCATTGTGCTTTAAACTATGCTGGCTTTCCATCTCTTTTGAACTCCAGGTACCTGAAAATGCACTGAAATAAGTTAATGATCCAAGAATGTCACTTTAGAGTTATTAAGGTATAAAAGTGTAATTCAAACCTTGATCAACCCTAAAATGCTAACAAATAAGTATTGTTATATGCATTTTATGACTCTCATCAATAAGATTGGTCATGTGTGCTTGAATCGAAATTAAAGAGTTATTTGTAGCAATTACATTGGGATGTTTATGCGCTTTGATTGAATATTTACCGATTGCTTGTTTGGGATGTAAAACCAGCAATTGAGATTAAACTATTAAGTCAAGATAGGGATAAGGCAACGAACTTAGGAAGGATTCCTGGAACCTTGTTTTTTCTTTATTGAATCCTTCGTCATATTTTCACAACTCTCTCATATCGCTTCATTCGTAAAACAAAGATTTACTCATTTGAATTTCATCGTTTCGTGTTAAGGTTTACACTCTCTTGTAGTTTTCCTCGTGGGATCGACACCTCATCTATACATAATAATCGCTTGTTAGTTTGAGTGTAATCACCTGAAAATCCAAGCAGGTGTAACAGTGTTTACATAGTGAAACTTAGTAGACCGAAGAAGCCTATTGAAGAAGTAAGCACATTTCTGAACCACTATTAACCTTTGTATCCATTCTCTTTTCCATTGCTCTCATATTTAGCTAGTTTTTAATTTTAGTTTTAATAACTTATTTGATTTTATTGTTCTTATCACGTTAAACTCTCTTATAGAACAAGTTCATAAAAAATTCTTGGCTGGTTCCAGTATAAACTTAATGGTTTAGACCAACTAGAAACTTCACTGGTAATCTTGAGGAGCTTCAATGATAACGTCAATATAGGTGCGGGATCCAAAAATTAACATTACCAGTAAAAATTTTAAGATTATCAGTAAAGTTTTTAGCTGGTCTAAACCCAAACCAACCAAGAAATCCTCCGAGTTCAACCCCTCTCATATTTCTTAACACTCAATTTCCTTGGAAGCTTATGGGAGCCAAGATACAATAAAACAAGCAATTAAATGTAATTATTTTGACGGCAGGATGCAAATCTTAAATCCTAAAAAGGAATAACCATAACAGATAATATATCATTGGTGCAATAAATGCACCGCCATTCAACGGAAGAGGATAACAATTTGGTGAAAAGTAAAAGGAAAGGGAGTTGAAATTAGGGGTGGCAATTTTGGACATGACATGTAAACTTGACACGACACGAAATAAAGCGAGTTAGTATTGAGTATAATCGGGTTCGTGTCTTAATCGTCTCGACATGATTACGACACGAAAAAATTATGTCATATCGCAGGTTGACCCGAATGGCAAGATTAAATTCACGAGTCTGATGGGTCGTGTTGACACGATTATGACCCATGACCTGTTTATGATCCATTTAAAAAATTTGTCTATTACATTTAAAAAAAAAAATCTTAGTATATATATATACATATATGAATATAAACCCTAATTCCTATTTTCACCACATCACAAGCACAAAACACTCCCTCACAGACTCACTCAATAGCTGCACATCACAGAGTCTACAGACTCTCTCCTCTATCTTAATATGGATGATAGTTGATAAGATAATGGTTATGTTATTAATTAGAGTTTTTTTTTTTTTTTATGTTTATGTTGTCGTGTCGAGTCTAACACGACCCGTTTATTAAACGGGTTAAGTGTATCGTGTCGTGTTACCTGTTTAATAAGTAGGTTGTGTTAGTGTTGGATTTTCTTGACACGATTAATAATCGTCTCGTGTTCATGTCGAGCTATTTAGTGTTATACCCAGCTTCAACACGACACGAATACGACCCGTCAACCTGAATTGTCACTCTTAATTGAAACAATCTAAAAACAACAGAAATTGAGAATTTCGTATCTGATCTCAAAGGAATGGAGATTATGGTTCAGGATTAGGATAATTGGGAAAGATGAAAGATCTTTGATGGCAATGGACTATAAACCGTCAATCTTATGACTATTTTGAGAGAGAATTGTATATTATTTTATTATTCAGTGTTTTTGTGAGAATATATCCTTTTTTAAATCCTTGTAAATAATGAATACGCAAGTAAGAATTTTTATTTTTTATTTTAAAGAGAGGTTATTATAGTTTGGTGCTCTTTACATCTAACTTGATTAATTGAAATTCTTTTATGCTATAATCTGTATTATACTCCTATGGTCTATTTGGTCTACTGCATCCCTAATTTTTAAATGTTTTTTTCTTTGTAATTTTTTCAAAATACCTCATCCCGTGCAGCAACGGTCATTTGCTAGTTTTGGGAAAACAAAAATTCTCGATTGGTTCAGGTCTAAATCATTACCAACTAAAAATTATATTGATAATTTTAAAGAACTTTATCGATAACATTAATATATGCAAGACTAAAAATTAACATTATCAATAAAATTTGTAAGACTACCAATAAAGTTATTTAGACCCGAGCCAGAATTTCTCAAGGATAAAACACCTTTGTTTGGCACAGCCAAAAGTAAAGGGCATGTTTGAGTTTTCGAAACTGAAAACAGTTTTCGAAAATTGAAAACAGTTTTCAAAAACTCTTTTCTATTTTTAGCAAACAGTTTTCAGAAGTAATTTTCTAAAATAGTTTTCAAAAACTGTTTTATGAAATCTCCAAATTGGTGTTTTCTGACATAATTTTCGAAAAATAGCCCTAAAATCAATGTTCTCTACTCTGTTTCATTCTTTCTCTATGGTATATAAAAAATATTAAAATTTTAAAAATAAAATAATTTTAATTATTTTTAAGTATTTAGTAAATATGAGAAAGAAAATAAATATAGATTTTAAATTTAAACTCAAAACTAAAAATAATTATAAAGTGTATCAAAACAGTTTTCAAAAATAATATTATCCAAACAACATTTCACTTTTTTTTTGTTTTAAAAACAGCTTTCGAATTATAATTATCAAACATGTTTTTTTTTCAAAAACATTAAAAAATTATTTTTAATTTTTATTTTTAAAAACAGTTTTCTTAAGCTAAAAACAGAATCCCGAAAGCCAAATATGCCCAAATACTCTTCTGTCCAATGTAAATGGTTTTGGCCCAACCCAGCCTCCATCCCAGTCCTATCTCCGCTCCTCAGTTCACTGTCGATATCACTCTCCCCTCTAATTTTATCTAACCCGAATCGACATACATGAGAACAAAGGAGATTTTGTTCTTTTGGGTTATCTGGTGTTGTACTTGAGGGATTTTGCGGAGAGAAGCTTAGAGTAGGGGATTTGTTTTGTTTCAGTTGTATTTGGTAGACATATTTGTATTTGGGTTTTCAAAATTGTTTGGTAGTTTTTTGGGGTTTTGTTATTGTTGGTCATTTTGATTCTCTCAATCACTTTGTCTGAATCCTTGTTGCTCGTTGCAGATTGTTGGTGCTTTCTAATTAAGCTTTGGTGTTCGATCAGTTTTACCTTTTTTTATTATATGCAGCTTCTTGAGAGGTTAGTCTTCTCTTGCTTTCATTATATAAATATACGTTTGGGTCTTTTCTATTTGAGTGTTCTACATCTAATTTGCATATATGCACTGCTGGGTTTTGTTATGTGTTAGATGGATTGAGGAAATTCTTGAGATTTCTGAATCCTTGATGGTCTTTGTAGATTGTTGGTTCTTTCTATTTTCTAATTAAGCTTTGGGGTTTCAATCCGTTTTAGCCTTTTGATTTTCTGCAGCTTCTTGAGAGGTTACTCTTCTCTTGCTTTCATGATGTAAATATACATTTGGGTCTTTCTCTTTGTTCTACATCTAATTTGCATATTGTATCAATTTTAGTTTGTGAATCATGGAAGAGTCTGCTTAAACATTGCGCTAAGCTAATGGCCAGATCAGTAGCAGTTCCGTTTTTTTTGGCAATTTTTGAAATCTCTTGGGCTTTGGTGTTTAAAACATGACTCTGTAATCTGCTATTTTGAGTTCAGTGAGATTGTCTTGCGTACTCAAGTATTTATATGGCCTCAGACCTCTTTTCTATCCTAAATTAGATTTCAAGTTTGCGTGATTGTTTCAGTAATTTCTATAATTACAAAAAATGGGGCACAAATAACAAACTTGATTATTAACTTTTAAGAATATAACTGCTGGTCGCTTCTGTTCTGCATTTCATAAAACACGAAAGATTAACTTAACTAGAATTTCATAAAACATATTTGTACTAGAGCTAATTTCTATCTTATGTTGCTGGTTTTGTTCATAAATCACAATAGAATATGAATCTAGTTGACTTCAACCGGTTTCTCATTTAGTCTCTTTAATTTTAATTTTTACTTTGTTGTGTTTTCTCTTGTAGATAGGTGTTTGCATGTAAATTTGGGGTGTATTGCTTGGGTATCTTGATTATTCTATGTTTTAAGTGCTTTTTGAGTATTGTGATTTTTTACTTCGAATTTTGCTGTTTTATTTTTCTGCCTGGATAAATTGGCTAAGTGCTGATGGTAGGCCACTTTTAAAATTTTTTTTTTTGTTGCCTAAGCTCCTTGTTTTATTATTTGGATCCCCATCTTCATGGGTGCTGAAGGCCTACATTGTGCCTTTTGTGAGAATTTATCGTTATTTATACACTTGTGTTTTCCTTCCTCTACCTGCAGCTTAATTCCTGCTAGTTCCTAGTTTTTGATGAAGGGTTCAATCTCAATTATCAATGTAACCTGTGCTAAATTGAAGCATATGTTTCCAAAAAAGAGGGCATCCAAATATTTTTCATCTAGAAACTTAGCATCTTCTCCCTTATCTCTTTTGGAAGACGAACATTTTGTCCTTGACGATTCCACTTCTACCGATGATGGTCATTTGCCAAATGTGAATTATAATTCGGCTGACATCAGCAAATGGGATGATATTTCTTGTGAAGGAAGCGAGACCATCGACTTCGTTGACAAGGATCCCTTGATTTCCAAAAATGAGAAAGCTGCTAATGATAAAATGAAAGAAATTAAATTGATACTCTTGAAGAAAGGTTGGAATCTATGTTCCCAAAATGGATTTAATGTTGATCTTACTCATTTTAACATGATTCGGGTTTTGAATGTCCTGTTTGAGGAGAGTTTTGATTCTGCAATTGCTTTATACGTCTTCATGTTATCGGAGTGGGGCATTGGATCAAAATACTCAATCAGGTCCATGTGCAGAATGATACATATTTTGGTTTCTCAAAACATGAATTATAGAGCGTTGGATCTGCTTCTTCATCTTGTGAAAAATAGTGGTGGAGAAGAGGGGTCATATAATTTGATTTTGAAACTCCTCTGTGAAGTGCATACTGATGGGTGGGTTTTAGAAACCATATGTAGCATGCTTGTTAACTGTTGCATTAAGGAAAACAAGGTGAACATGGCTATCAAATTAATATGTCAAATGAAGCATCTCGACATCTTGCCCTCGATGGGGGTTTGTAATTCACTACTCAGGGTGTTATTAGGATCACATCAGTTGGACTTGGCATGGGATTTTCTTGAACTAATGCTGAGTCGAGGGAAGAGTTTAAATGCATCTATTATTAGCTTATTTATTGATATGTATTGCTTCAAAAGAAATTTTAATAGTGGTTGGAAATTCCTTATGGAAATGAAAAATTATGGGATCAAGCTTGATGTCGTGGCATATACAATTGTTCTTGATTCCCTCTGCAAAGTGTCTTGTTTAAAAGAAGCAACTTCTGTATTGTTCAAAATGACTCAGTTGGGTATCTCTCCGGATTCAGTGTCACTTAGTTCTATTGTCGATGGTTATTGTAAAGTTGGAAACTCAGATGAAGCAATTAATATTTTAAAGTTTTTCAAACTTAAGCCGAATGTTTTTGTGTACAATAGCTTTATGTCAAAGTTTTGCACCGATGGTAACATGACGAAAGCTTCTATGATATTTCAAGAGATATCTGAATTGGGCTTGCTACCAGATTTTGTTAGTTATACTACTATAATTGGAGGATATTGTAAAGTGGGAGAAATGAATAAAGCTTTTCAATATCTTGGAAAAATGTTAAAAAATGGAATTAAACCATCTGTTATTACATATACATTGCTCATTGATACTTGCTGCAAGTCAGGGGACATTAGAGAGGCAGAATCTTTGTTTCATAATATGATAACAGAGGGTTTGGTGCCTGATGTTATTACATACAACAGTCTAATGGATGGATATGGGAAGAAGGGCCAGTTGCATAAGGCTTTTGAGCTTTTAGATATGATGAAATCTGCTGACATCTCTCTTGATACTGTGACCTATAACATTTTAATTCACAGCATGACTGCAAGAGGATTTGTTAATGAAGCAAAAGAAATTTTGGATGAGCTAATTAGAAGGGGTTATTCACCTGATGTAGTAGCATTCACTAATGTTATAGACGGGTTTTCAAAAAAGGGAAAGTTTGAGGAAGCATTTCTTGTATGGTTCTACATGAGCGAGCACCGTATGAAACCTGATGTTGTGACATGCAGTGCTCTACTTAATGGGTACTGCAGGGCACGTCGTATGGATGAAGCCAATGCTCTGTTTCTTAAGATGCTTGATGTTGGGTTGGAGCCAGACCTGATATTGTACAACACTCTCATTCATGGATTTTGTAGCATTGGAAACATTGATGATGCATGCAAGTTGGTAGATATGATGGTTCAAAAGGGTATCCTTCCAAATAACATTACACATCAGGCACTTGTCCTTGGATTTGAGAAAAAGTGGGTTAAGAATCCTGTAGATAGTGCAACTTTCAGACTGCAGCAAGTTATGTTGAGGAGTATTCATGTTGATATAGATTAGTCTATAGCTATTATACAACAACCTATCAGCTGAGGTGCTGCAACATATTTTGAATATCCTTGGGAGAATTAAGTTGTAAGATTACTTTCTTTTCTTGTTATTTTTATTTTTGCACTTGATTTAGGGCATTTGAGTTGTTACCCTGCTTTCTTCTTAATGTTACACTTAATATTTGGCAGTTACAAAACCTTGTGCTAAATTACTGACTCGATATCAGGTGGTTTTCTCAGGAAGTAATGCTAGTTCTCCTTTGTGATCTCAACATGGAGCTAGTGCTGAAATCTTGGCACTTCAGTTTGAGATCTCAATGTAAGAATGTTTTCCGATGAACTTCACATGTTGAAGGTAGGAATTCTTGGTATAGATGTTAACTTATTCTTCTATACTTTCTGTCCGAAGTCGAAAGGCGCATGCACATCAGTACACATTCCCAGGCCCACACCCTTCTCTACTACACGTGCACTAACCCTTGCACCTACGCACACACATGCAGTCAAACCAAGCGAGCGCATGTGTTGCTTGTGGTCGTATTTGGCAGCTTAGATGAAAACTATATTACTTGGACTTGCGTACGAGAATTGAGTGTGGGTACGTGTCCGACGTGGGTTTTTGTCTATCTTTTCGGAAGTTTTCCATTGATTGGCAGGGTTGAAAAGCCACACCCATATTTTCGGACATGTTTTGGATATGTGCTCGACAAGGGTACTTAAAGTAAAATGAAGAGTCGGAGCAACATAGGATGAGAAGAAGAAATTTCGCTATTGAAGATAAGTTTGAGCGAGGTTTATGCTAAAATGAAGCATGAGGAAATTTTGTTTCTGTAGGGATATGAAAGTTAGATGCTCTAAATACTATTGGACTACCTAGAATTATAGACCTGTATAAGTCTGTTTAACCCTTCCCTGCAGCTGCTGAGAAGACAACACTAAAGTAATTTAGAAACTTTGTTTTTGATTTAGTAACCACAATCAAAGCCATGCTAATCCTTGAGTTTATTCCTTTCTCATCTCCATATTCAGATTTCTTCTTCTTTCCAAGATATTGCTGTTGCCTTTTTGCAGCATTTAATTTTGTTTATGGGAATGCTATGGCAACTGAGATCTCTGCCCATATTGAAGGGAGAAGGCAAGCTGTTCAAGAGCGAAGGGCTGTCTTTGGAAGAATACCAACAAACTGGTAGAGATGACAGAGATATTTTAGTCAATGAAACACCTCATGGTGTCACTCCTCTTTCTGCAACTCTGTGCCCCTGCATCTGCTTCTCCTGCCTATGCTGCTGCAAAGGAAAAAGAGAAGGAAAAGGGCAACGTAGAAGAACTTTCTAGTAACGGAAAAAGTAAACCAGAGTGCTACAGATATTGTGTTTTTGGGTTTCCCAAGGGGAAAAAGGAAGTTGTTGAGAAGATAAAACCAGGCATGAAGCTTTTCCTGTTTGACTTTGAACTGAAGCTTCTTTATGGTATAATACGCAGCAACCTCTGGCGGAATGTTGAATCTGGAACCAAGTGCTTTCATTGGCAAGTTTCCAACACAGGTAAAACAAACTGGTAGAGATGACAGAAAGAGGTTTTAATCGATGAAACAGCTCAAGCTATCGCTCCTCCTTTTGTGCCTCCGGACCCTGCATATGCTCCTCCTTCTGCCTATGCTGATCATGGTAGTGTAGCTACCACAACGGAAAAAGAGAAGGAAAAGGCAGGCAAGAACAACTTTCTGGTAACAGAAAAAGTAAACCAGGGTGCTACTGATACTGTTTTTGGGTTTCCCATGGGGAAAGGGGAAGAAGTTGAGAAGATAAAATCTATGTTTTTGGGCTTCCGAAGGGAAAAAAGGAAGTTGAGAAGATAAAACCAGGCATGTAGCTTTCCTGTTTGACTTTGAACTGAAGCTTCTTTATAGTATATATGAAGCAACCTCTGGTGGAATGCCTAATCTATAACCAAGTCCTTGGTGGAAAGATTTCAGGACAGGTAAGCCCCTAATGTGTTCAGATTTGAACCTTTAGGCCTCAATGATTAGGAATATGTATGTTTTGGTGCTGTTTTGAAATAATAATCAGGGAATCATGCTGCACTCCTGCCTCCTTGACTTTTTTTTTGTTCTGTTCTTTCCCTCCCTGGGGGTTAGGTTTCAGATTTATGGTTTACAAATTACTCTGATTAAGAAATTACCATCTTTTCAGGAAGTCCCAATGAACCACTTGGTTCAATTTTCTATATGTTCATGAAGGTCATGCGAACCGCCTGTGCTTTTATAATCATACTGTTGGGAACAAAATAAAATTTTCAAAGTTAGTTAGACTACACTAATGTATTTACTGTTTTTTTTTTCTTTTTCGTATATACCATTTCAATATTCTGCCTCGGTTGTGTTCTATTGGATTAAGCTTAATTTACCATGGTTTTGTCTTCTTTTTTTGTGATTGTTTAGGTTTATTCCTTTTTTGCTTTGATCCATTTCTGTGATTGTTTGCAGTGCACCTTTCTGTATTTTCTCTGCAAAATCATCATTTGCATTGCACCATTCTATATTGAGGATTTCTGTCGTCACATCTATATGTATTGCTTAATTGCAGCCACAACTTGAAACCTTCGAATGTGGTAAGATATTAGAGTTTCATCTTATGGCAGGTTAAGGGTCAAACATCAAAAGTTCGAAGTTTCATATGCATGCATAATTATTCATTTTAACTAGAAAATCGTTTTGGCTAAAAGCGAGATTAGTTTGAAATTAATTGGTATTAAATAAATAAAACAATTTCTCTTTGATGATCAAATTTCCTCTTGGAGAATCTCAATTTTAATGCTGGTTTGATTTGTTGCAGGTTCTGTAGCATTTGCAGATCAAGCAGCTAAAGTATCTATGGTTTTGATCATATTAGAGAATTTTTTCTTTCCATGTAAAATGTGAGTTATTCACGGTTGAGAAGATCGATCTAATCCTTTTTCCTAGAGTTTTCTGGTTGGTTGCTAATTGCCAACGAAATGGAGAAATTAAAAAGAAAAAATGCATTATTTTGGCCACCTAAGCTATGCCAAAAGAATTATAATTACTAGTACCGCCTGCAGTTGCTGTGATTTTGACAATTGAGAAAAATTATAGATCTATTATTATCACCTTTCTCTTTCTGCCTTCTCCTCAGCAAATAAAATCAAAGTTCAAAGGATAAAAGTATTTTTTTAATGTTAGATTTTAATGTGAAGTACTGAAGTTTTATTGTTGATCCTTAGTTGCTCATTTTTTTTATTAAAGTTGTAATTTTGGTTTTTCTTTTTTTTTTCTACTATATATTTCTTTTGCTTTGGTCTCTGATACAATAATATTTTCAATTTGATTGTGACATGTGATCATGTTAGGATTAGTCAAGTCAAATATCATTATCTCCTACTTTCTCTCTACCAATTAAAATGCAACACCTTTTTGCGCTTCGTTTTGGGTTATTAATACCAGAAATTTCACTATGAAAGAGAAGCGTAGGAGCCAAAGAGCTGGTACAGCAGCAGGTTGAAACAGAAATTCGAACCTTCGTTCAAAACTAAGCACAAAAAAAATACCTCTGCGTGAGGTGGTGAAATCTAATCTCGACCCGGCTCGAACAGGAAAAGAATATTAAAATAATGTGATTTGTATTCGACTTGATCTAAATTCAAGTTATTCGAAACTTAAAATGATTTGAATTTAAAATAAATGAATTTGACTCGAATAAGGAAATACTTAAAACTCAAAATGATCCAAAATGACCCGTTACGACTCGGAATCAATATATTTAAATTTTTTTATTAAATAATAATAAAAACTAATTATATTACATATAATTAACTTTAAGTGTGATGAATTCATATGTAGAACAAGTGTGTAAATATATAATTGCTTATCATTTTTTGTAAAACCATTTTTCTTAGCTATATGCTTATATTATAATATTATAAGCCTAACATGTTTTAAGAGTTTCATAGAATTATATAATATACATGAACACATAATTACATATATGCATAAGGTTATCAAGACACTATAATTTATTGTATATTTTTATTTTAGAAAAAACAATAATTAGATTTAATATTATATTAATATTGATCATGCACGTCAGTCTTCACCATCATGATCTGTGCTGAAGAAAAAGTTAATTTTATCTTATATTACTTATTAACTTATCAAATTCTTTATAATTATATTATTTTCATATATAATTTTGATTTGTATTTAATCAAACCTTAGTTAAATATATTAAAATGAGAAAAAATATATTTAGTTAAGGAAAATTGCATTCACACCATTGGGGTATAGCGTATTCTACACTTGCATTACCATAATTTTAAAACACACACTTAGACCACTGGACCTTACTTGACCATCTGTTGACTGCTAACTTATAACAGAAAAATCAAGATTACGAAAATGGCCATGTATATAACACGATCCATTGACCAGCCCTTAGGACCAGATTCACTTACACCTCTTCGCTCTCACTCTCTTTTATCTCGTCTCTCTTTTCTCTCTCTTTCGTAACCCTAAATTCCTATACACCATCACATAAATTGTTCGTTGCTAACCAAACTTGTGCTATTCCTTACTTAGATTTGGGCTAACATTCATTCAAAGAACTATTTCACTCAATTCTGTCGCGATTTCAAAAATGTTGAACAACCACTGAAGCTGTTGATGTAACTTTTGAGAACCAATGTTCGTTTTTTTTTCCTTTTGTTTGCTTCGATTACATGTATTCGTAGGTTCAAATAGGGCATTTTCGAATTGCATTGTTTCATTACATCAAAATATGTGAAAATCCCCAATTTTTAGGGTTTATATCGAAAATGTGAAATCACACCATACTATTTGGAATGCTTCATTATTTGTGTATGATTAATTGTTGGCATGCTTTGATTAAATATATTCGTTGGTTCACGTAGGGTATTTTCGAATTGCATTTTTCATTAAATCCGAATACATGAAAATACCCAAAATTTTCACATTTGTAACAAGAATATGAAATCACACCAAATTAATTGTCTTCTATTGTTATTGTTATATTTCGGTTTGTGTCATTTTCGTTGTTTCAGTAACTGTATCACATTGCAGGTGACAATGCAACTTAATCATGAGCTCCACTTATTCATTAAAGGAGATGATATACATCTGAAAGTGACAAAGTGGGTTGACTCGGACATGTACCAATATCTAGATTTGCTAGACGACATTTACACTTCATTGGACCTGGGAGCATCTCCTCTTCATATTATAAAAAGGAATGGTAAATCGGTTATGTGTGATAAAGATTTATTGGAAGTTTTTAAATATTATGAAGGGATTGAAAGGGTTTCGTTTTATATTGAAGAGGAACCAGATAGTAACCCTATTGCAATCAATGGTGATGAATATAGTAGGGTCAGGGGTAGTGATCGTAGTTGGTTACATAGAGAAGATATTGATATTGTAGAAATAGATCCATCTGAGGGTGAGGTGGATGATGATGTTCATGATGTAGTCGTAGTTGATGATGGTGATATGGATGATGGTGATCAGAATGTGGGTGAAGTTCTTGGAGAAGATATGAATTTTGAGATTGATTGGTATGATGATATGGATGCATGTTGGAGCAAAGCTTTAAGGGATGATAATATGGAAGGTGTTAGTGAATAATTTGTTGAGGAATGAGGTGTCAGGGAAGAAGGTGTTGGGGAAGGTGTTGCAGTTGCTAGGGAAGAATGTGTTGGGGAGGAAGGTATAACGACCCATCCCAGGTTGGTCACCCCCGAGATGGTGTCATCACATTTTGAAAATTTCAGCACGACACATATATGCAACAATAAAAATAACACCAACTGCAATTTTTTTTTTCATCAATCATCAACTCTTAACAGGGGAGATACATCATTCAGATCTCAACTTAAACATTGTATACAACATAATATGCATGAATATTTACAAATATATTTTTTCTCATTAGTCTGAGGAGGTGGACCACGTGGCTTACAGATAATAAATCCGTTTGAATCTCAGTTCACCAACTATCTATCCTGTCTGCTGCCTGAAATCATTTAACATTGAGGGATGAGCTTCACAAGCTCAGTGAATTAAATTTACTAGAAGTATTCAATTTGTATAAGTAGTCTTTTAATAATTAATCATTTATATCTCATATAACTTGATAATAGCATTCTACTATCACTACACATATCATAAATCCTATTCTCTATCAATCTCTTCTTCTTATATATTTTTTCACCTTAAGACCATCAATTATCTCATAATTACCTCGTTATGAGGTTCACAGCATATAGTCTACCATTTATATAGTTATTATCATATCATACTTTCATGTTTCTTTCTTACCATAACTGTCTCTCTGTGAGATTCATTCATCTATAAATAAATTTACAATAACAAAACAACACTTCAACATTTCAATAATAAAATCAATATTTAAAACAGATGCAATGCATGAATTATTATTAAGGAACGTCTTCCCATATGTCGACATGTTTTTCTCTTAGACCGGCTGCCTTCCCGATTCTTTTATTTCATTTAGACCGGCCCCCCTCCCGGTTCTTTTATTTCTAGCATTTACCAGTTGTCACGGTTTTCATTTATTTCCAGCATATACCGGCTGTCACGGTTTTTCATTTAGACCGGCCCCTTCCCGGTTATTTTATTTCATGCATATGCATATAAACAATGACATAAAATATGCATATGAATAATAATATAAAAACAAACATGTATTCAGACATTAAATTTAGCTATCCTGCCTTTTCTCAAATTACTATTTTATCAATTTCACTAATTTCTTCTCCTCATACATCATATCAATTTATCAACAATAACTCGTCAAGAATTTCATTCATCATCTTCATTATTAAATCGACTCATATTCCAATAATATTACTTCTTATATAATAACTTTCCACATATTAATTATACCTATCATACCCATTAAACAACTTTCATCTATTATCAAATCATAGGTTAATAATTTATTCAAATATTATCACTATGTATTTCATATTTATCTTGATTACTTAAAGTAAATCTAATCCACCACCTAACACTTAAAGCTACCCGTGGACTACCTCCTTCCCTTTCCTGCTCCTCTCAGCAATTTTTCCCGGTTATTGATCGTCAACACCTAACATAATATTCATATTAAATTCCAATTTAATCTTAAATTCTTTCATAATTCACACCTTTTGAAAATTCCCAATTTGAATTCTGGGAATTTCATGTATGCTAAATTTCAAAAATAAACTTCACGTTATTACCTTTTGTTTTTCTTAGAGCTTCCAGTGATTCTCTATGAAATTCTCCCGTAAACCTCTTCAAAATTTTACTCTTTCAACCTTTCTTTCGGTCTCCAAGTGTTTAAAGAAATAAAGTAGTTTAGATTTGAGATTGAAGAAAACCAAACAGGATTTGGTAAAACTAATAAAACAATTCAATATATAAATTTTTTTATGCAGCACCATCACCGCTCACCAATTTCTTGCTGTGCAACACGCAAGAAATGAAACTTTCTTTGGCAACACTTGGAGCCAGGTGTTGCCATGTCCATTTTTTTTCTTAAAAACTTTTTTTTTCTTCTTATCCTCCACAAAATTTTTTTTTGAATTGTTTTATGAAAATTAAATCTTTCACATATATGTATTATTTTAATTCAATGTCATATTTATTAAATTACTTCTTTACCTTTTCTTTATGAATACGGGTATTACAGAAGGTGTTGGGGAAGATAATATGGAAGTTGTTATGGATGAAGGTGTTGAAGGTTTTGAAGCTGTTGAGGAAGAATGTGCTGGGGAGGAAGGTGTTGGGGAAGAAGGTGATAGGGAAGATTATAATGAGTTTCAATTCTTAGATAATGAAGATGAGGAATGGATAGAAGATGAAGATGATGATTCAGATATTGATGATGAGGATGAAAATGATGATGAAATTGATGAGTAGCGGACAAAGAATTGAGTAATGTCAATTCAGGTGGAAATAGTGTAAAGGTTGTTGGTGATTTATCTGATGTAGATGGTACAAATAGTAGGCTAAGGGCAAAGATAGTTGACCTCATAATGAGAATGAATGCCAAAGTTTTCAAATGACAATATGATGGGAAGATTGTGTTTGAAATTGGCTATGTGTGGCCCTCTGTGAAAGAATTTAGAGATGCACTGGTTGATTATGGTGTTGAGGGTGGATTTAGTTTTCATAGGTCCCAAAATGATACTAAAAGAGTTTGTGCACCCTGTAAGGGTGAAGGGTGTCCATAAAGGATTTGGGCCTCTATAACACCAGACGGTAAAACATTCATGGTGAAGAAATTGACAGATGAACATAGGTATATGAGGGTGGACAAGAACAATAATGTAAGAGTTCCTTGGATTGCTAGGATCCTAAAACATCACTTGACTACAGACTTGGGAATGAGCTATGAGCTCATGAAAGACATCCTAATGAGAGACTATGGTGTTAAGCCTCATCCTATGCAACTATATAGGGCTAAGAGGAGTGTTAAGAAATTAGTAAAAGGTGGGCATGCAGAATCTTATGGGAAACTTACAAGGTATGGAGAGTTGTTGATTGAGAAGAATCTGAGTAGTATAGTTAGGATTGAGATTCATGAGAGAACATCTATTACTGAAGCTCTTGTTTTTAAAAGGATCTTTGTATGTTACTATGCTATGAAGGTTGGTTTTGTGAAGGAGCGTAGACCAATTCTAGGTTAGATGGGTGTTTTCTTAAGGGTCCTTTTGGTTGGATCTTGTTATCAGTAGTAGCACTATAGAGTAATGATGGATTGTTCTCTGTGGCATTTGGGATTGTTGAGGCTGAATGCACTGATAGTTGGAGATTTTTCTGTGAGTGTCTATATAAAGCCATTGGTGAGGAGACTAAAGACATACTATTGACTATCATATCTGACAAGCAAAAGGTGAGTCCATACAAAATTTAACTTCAATTTGGTTTATCCATTCATCCATTATATCATCTGTGTGAAAATAAATTATATTGACATCTCGATTTTATGCAAACAGGGGTTGGAAAATGTAGTTGCTGAGTTCTTTCCAATTGCATATCACAGAAATTGTGCTAGGCATGTTTATAGTAACTTCAAAGCACAACATCCAAGGTTACAGTTAAGGGGAGACTTTTGGTGTGCTGCTAAGGCTTTTCACGTTGACAATTTCAAGAAAGCCATGGATAGTATGAAGGAGCACAGTGAAGTTGCATGGGAATGGATAATGGAGAAACCATTGTCATGGTCAAGACACAATTTTGATAGAACTTCAAAGAGTGGGCAGGTAACTAATAATCATAATGAGTCATTTAATGCATGGGTCACAAAATAGAGAACTAAGTCAGTGCTTATGTTGTTTAAGAGTATTAGGTTGAAAATCATCCTTAGGATCCATAAGAAATATGGAAAAGGTTGTAGTTTGGAGAATGAGAAAGTAACACCAAAGGTGAAAGATAAGTTGAATAGAATTCTGCTTGGTAGTAGGTCATGTAGTAAAATACCATGTGGGGGGGAGGAGTTTTTGGCTTCTGATGAGGGGATTATGTATGCAGTGAACCTTGGTGCTAGAAATGTAGTTGTGACTATTGGGTGAAAATAGGGCTGCCATGTAAGCATGTAGCAAATTGCATTAGCTATTTAAGAAAACCATTGAAGGACTACTGTCATGAGTATTTTAGTGTCAAAATTTATATGATGGCTTATAATGATATCATACTGCAAATCGAGGTTCAAACCCAAGAGTGGGGTGAATTGGGTTATTAAAACTTTTTCTAATTAACTTGTTGGTTTTTAAAACAGCTTGATAAGCAATGCACACAATCAAATAATATGCTTGTAAATAAAGGAGTTAAGGAAGAGAAAATGCAAACTCTGTTTATAATGGTTCGAAAAAATCGGAATCTCTCCGACCTTATGTCAACTCTCTTGAAGGAACCTCCTTGAAGTAATCCACTAATTGTTAGTCGAGCAACTTCACAGGTGTTACACAAACCTTACAAACAATCTCTTCCTCATGGAAGTTACAAACAAAATGTTTAATCCTAAACACTTTAAGAGTTACACCAACTCTTTCCATTTATAATAAATTGTATTAACTGTAAAGTAAATGGTAGAGAGATAGCAATGAATGCTTTTACAAATGAATAATATCTCTATTTCAAGAACAAGCTTGAAGAATGACTCACAATAATTTTTCAATGCTTTTGAGAATTAATGAGCTATATAATGAATTGAATGTGCTATCTTCCCTATTTAAATGCTCATTGAAGTGGGTTTATATAGCCTTGAATCAATATGGTTGTTTGACACTGACTTGGCTGGCTTAGGGTCTTAAATGCTCAAGTCTCGCATCTCAAACGGTCATATTTTCGAATTACCAGTCGACTGGGTCCTTGTACCAGTCGACTGGGTCATAGGACCAGTCGACTGGGTTAAGTTACCAGTCGATTAGGTCCTTAGTACCAGTCAACTGGGTCCTTAGTACCAGTCGACTGAAAGCTTACTGTCCCATATCCTACTCGACTGGTATGTAGATCTAGTCGACTGGGTTGTCATTCAATCCAGTTTTCATGTTTCAAAATAGTTTTTTACTTAGAAAATTTTGTATTTTAGTTTTGTCAAAGCTTTTTGTAAATTAAGTCGTAGATCAAGCTAAGTAATTGAACTTAGAGATTTACAAACTGATTCAATTACCTTAGTGCCTATTCTAGATCTTCTGTTTTCTTTTGGTGTCTGAACGTGTTAAGTTCTTGCATCTTGTTTCTGAACTGAATGCTTTTACCTTTTAAATACTTAGATAAAACTGTTAGTGCAATTTAAGTAATCGTTTGTCATTATTAAAATCAAATATGAGTCAACACATACATCTCTTACTTGAAGTAGATCGGACACCCAGAAATGATGATGAGAATATCCAAGCTCCACCTTTAAAAAGATTGCCCGACAGACCTAGAAAAAATAGGAGGAGGCAAGCTGGTGAACCTGGACCTATTACTACAAGTACAAGTTCTTGTATAGTTAGATGTTCAGTTTGTAGTCAATTGGGTTACAATGCCAAGGGCTGTCAAAGAGCATCTCTAGGACATAAGGTATTATATTTTGCTATATTATATGTAAAAATAGATTATTTACAACTTGCTAAGTTTTTCTAATTCTTTTACATTGTAATCATTTGTGCAAAGAAAGAGAAATGATGGGGCATATGGATCAAACCAATCACATCCTGCAAGTAACCAGGTTGAACATCATTTTTTGTTTGGATTTGAACCATATATTATTTTTCTTTGCTTATGTATGTTTGGATATGGATGAGATGTAATGTGTTGTTGTGATTCGATGGGATCTTTTTGCAAGGCACATTTGGTAGTGGCATTGGAAGGGGAGGTGGAGGTGGAGTAGATGAGCTAGTAAAAGTGGAGGAAGCACCATTGACAAGGCAAGAAGAGCCACTGGTAAGGGGCCAAAGTCATTGACAGGGGAGGTAGAGGTGTAGGAAGAGCCACTAGTAAAAGAACTGAAAGTGGGGGCAGAAATAGAGAAAGCAGCACAGGAAGAGGAGTTGGTGGTCGAGGTGGCAAGACAGTTGATGGTGGAGGTGCTGGATCTGAAGCTGTGCATGGTGGTAGAGAAGAAAGAGGACCTGGTGTTGGATTTGAGGCTATGCATGGTGGTAGATGAGGAAGGGGTATTGGTGTTGATGTTAGATCCGAAGCTGTGCGCGGCGGTAGAGGAAGAAGAGGTACTGATGTTGGTGTTGGTATCAGATCTGAAGTTGTGCATGGTGGTAGAGGAGGAAAAGGTATTAGTGTTGGTGTTGGAGGTAGAGGATCTGAAGCTGTGCATGGTGGCATAGGAGGCAGAGGACCTGGTTTTGATGTTGGAGGCCGAGCTAACCGTGGTGGTATTGGAGGTAGAGGACCTGGTAGAGGTGGAGGAAGCAAAGGAGAAAGACAAACTAAAGTAGTAAATGGTGCTGTGAATGGTGGTGTAAGAGCAACAACAACTGGTTACTAGTAAATGGTGGTAGAGGAATAAGAGGAGTGCATACTTCAAATAATGACACCCTAGAAAGCATTACTACGTGATGCTTTTTTGAATACTTAATGTATTTCCCCATTTCAGTATTAGTTGATGTATTTTGGGTACTATAATGTTGTCTTTTTGAATTGTTATTTTCAGAATAGTTAATGTATTCTTCTCATGGTAGCAACAATGAATGCATTTTGAATTAAAGTATTCCCATTATGACTTATAGATAGAGAATTGTTGTGTTTAAAATGTAAAATATGATTATATTTTACATTTCTTGTGCTTTGGAATGGAATCTATTGGCAGTTGGCAAAACTTTTATTTTTGTCTTTGGAATGATGTAGCATATGGGGACCATTATGTTTGTGCATTTTTCTGTCATTACATACTCGAGCTTGCAAACATGAGGTTGCAAATTTCATTCATTAGTTAAAGTGGTAGCAACAAAGAATTATAAATCAACAAAAGCATAGATTTCATTCATTTATTAAAGTGGTAGCAACAAAGATGATTACAAATAGCAGGTTAGCAGTAAGACTATTACTCCGCTGAGCACACAGTTGCAGACTACTAATGTCCCTAACTCTTTAGGGAAAGAAGAAAAACCATAACATTGCAATAATGCTTGTAACTAACAAAGTTTTCAAAAACTCAACCCTACTGTCAATTGATAGTAGCCGCACAAACATTGTTCGAGTTTCCTCTCTAATCCTTTCAATCTCTCTGTGTAAAATTGTTGTTCCTCCATTATCCTCTCTAGTAATTGGTAGGTTGGTAGGTGAGCACCAGATAAAGAATCTACATTCTCGAGTTTCACATGAGTAATTTAGTCTGTCTTTGTTCTTATTGGACTCCGATATCTTCACAGCAGCTCTCCGACAACATTTACAATACAAATTCGTATATTTCAAATAGAACTCATTATCAGTGACACTAGATATAGACATCCCGCTCCTTCCCTGCATCAATACCAAAATTGATTCAACCAAAATGGGAAACCCCAAACAAAATCAATACTAAAACCAAAGGATTTCTCAAATACTGAACATGTGCCTTAAAACCCAACAAAATTGAAAAATACGTTAAAACCCATGGAAATCATTTTCAAAAACGTCAAAACCTCAAGTATCAATACTAAAATTTAGTCGAAACGTTAAATCTTCAAGAAAAACTAGTATTAAGACCACCCAAATGTGCTAATATGTGAAAACCCTAATAATTTCCCCTATCGTGAAGCATATTGAAAACAACCTAGCAATTGACGCGAAATGGAAATGCTTTTTAGATGAAATGTTCCAAACGGAAACCACTAAAATGATTTTGGTTGGACAAATTGAAAAAAAGAAAGATCACACGTAGTCATACTTGAAGATATCTTCAACAGATCTGCAATTTTCTTCGGCTGAAGCTTCTAAACAATGGAGGAGATGGTATGCTGATATGAAGAAGACGACAATGACGCACAGTCAAGATGAGTCAAATTAGGTTTTCAAAATATATAGTCAAGATGTAAAGGGTTAAAACATATTTAGGGGTACTTTTGGGTTTTCAAAAAATAAATTGATGAGTTGTCATGCTTTTTGACTGAAAAAATAAGGTTGAGTAACTGAAAGATAATGACATTGGTGTTTTTGTAACTAAAATTCAAACTATGAAAAAGACAAGTGGTGTAAGTTTATGTTTTAAAAACACGGTAATGCAATTGTAGAATACACTATATCCCAATGGTATGAATGTAATTTTCCCATTAAGTTATTACTAATATATTTTTATGAACTTAATTATATTGAAACATAAAAAAATAGCACGGTAATCTAAATTTAAAGAATGATTCAAATGATTTCCTTGAAAATTAGAAGAAATAAAAATATAAAAGTATATCAAATTCAACAGGTCATATTGAGCCTGCTCAAAAGCTCGAAACGACACAAATCGAAACGACCAGATGAGTGTTCCCAAAGATGACTGAAACTTTTTTTAAGCATATTTTTTTTAAAATTAGTTGACTGCTTGAGTGAATTGTAGGAGTGGCACAATCAGAATCAATTGTTTGAAATCATAAACTCTCAATGATTATTGCCTCAAGTCAAATGTATTTGGGTTCATTGAGTTGTTGAATTGGATTCTTTGTACCAACAATTCTCTCATGGATAAAAAAATGTTATTGTGTTAGTAGAAAGAGATTAGAATATCTCTGTAATAAAAAAAACGTAGTTTTAAAAATATATTTCAACATATAATTGTCATTATAAGGTGGCCTATAAAAGGAGACTTGTAACGTTGCCAAGCATTTTAAATATCTTTAGATTTGGTGTTTCGAGACACTATTGTGCAGCTGTGCTACTATTTGAGAGTGGTACGTGCAGTGTGCTAACTGATGACGGATTGAGGAAGAAAATTGTTGAATGCTATTTATCAAGACAACGCACCAGAGATCAATTAGACTACTTAGTTATTTATCAATTCCTGAGTGGAAGCATGATATTCTAATAAAAAAGAAGTTATTTTATGATCATACGGTGATGGAAGTTTCATAATGACAACCGTTTTTTTAAGGGAGCTGAAGCAACCACCAATGCTTATTAATGTTTCATAAACAATCAATAATTGTTGTGTAAAATTCTTAGTAATGGATCATGTCATATAGACATTGGAGTACTAAAAAGATAGTTGTTACTACGTAGAAAGTAGAGCGGCTCCAGGAAGACAAATAAATTTTCTTTTGGAAATTTCATTTAAGAAACACAAATACAGATGGGAAGGGAGGGGGAAAAAAAAATTAATTACATATAAGACTCGGTGATAGATAATATTGATTCATTATATTATTACAATCACGCATATGAAATTCTTCAAATTTAAACAAATAAATAGAAAGAATCCATTAACGAAAAATATTTGGAAACCTGAGCAATACCATATTATTTTTTTAACAAAAACTGTAAATTTACTCTTAAAGGTCAGAAAGCAGATTTGATTTCGGTGGCACCTAAAACAAAATACTTGCAAGAAAAATGAAAAGAGAAGTGTCAAGTTGGAAACAAGTCATTAATAACTGATGTGATCAAAATTACCTGATCTATTAAGATCCGGACATGGAACCTGTTACCTTTGTATTATGTAGGATCAAACCTACTCTGATTATAATAATGGACTCGTCACTCTATAGTTTGAAGATTTTATCTTTGATGAAAAAACTCACTGGCATAGATTGCTTCTCACAAGGCTCGAGGATTAGGGAGTCACATCTCACTTTGGAACTCCAAACAAAATATCACTAACGCCTATATAAAGAGGTTTCTGTCTTCAAAACACACACACACACACACACACACACACATATATATATATATATATATATATATGAACTAAGTCATTAATAACTGATGTGATCAAAATTACCCATTCCAATAAGAATCAGACACGTAACCTGTTCCACTTGGGTAATGTAGGGACCAAACCTACTCTGATTGTAATAATGGATTCGTCACTCTATAGTTTGAAGATTCTGTCATTGATGGAAAAACTCACTGGCAGAGGTCGCTTCCCATAAGGCTGAGGCTCACGGAATCACATTCCACTTCGGAGCTCCAAACAAAAGATACTAACGCCTATATAAAGAGGTTACTACCTTCAGAACATGTATATATATATATATATATATATATATATATATATATATATATATATATATATATACAAAAAGAGAGAAGAGATCCAAGAGAAATCCATATACGAGAGCAAACACACAAAGGATATAGAAAACCATCTCACGCTTCTCCTTTTCTTTACTCTCAAACCTCAGTATCACTCTAAATCCTCTACTTACTTCATTTTAAATACATTCACCGACTTAATCATTAAAGGATCCTCTATGAAGCATCACGCTCCGAGTGGCTTCAACTCGCAGAACAGTTACAACCATAGGAGTAAGACCACCTCAAAGCCTCCCGTCTCTTACAAGCCCATAATCGTCGGATAATCCTTTCACCTCGTTGAGTACAATAAAAGATAGGGCTACCATTCATCATCTTTTTAACATTAACAATAGCCACTATGTCACTAAAAATATGTACACAAAGATGGAAAGATAGACACAAATAGAGGTGGCAAAATTTGACCCGACACGAAAATCTGATCTAGTTCAGACCCGACCTGACTCGACTCGAAAATACATCAAAATAATATGATCCTAACCCAAACCGACCTGAACCCGAGTGAACCGAAACCCGAAACGACTTAGATTCAAAATGACCCGACCCGAACCCGAAAACCTGAAACGACCCCACCAAAAATGACTTGAAAAAATATATATTTTTTATAAAAAAAACAAGTTGTTTTCTAAAACTGGGATAATAATTAATTTACTAGTTGTCAAATAAAATAAGTTATATAATAATTAATTAATTAATTAATTAACTATTGATTTACATTGTTCAAAATTCTATTAATATGAGTAATTTCATTAATTTCAAATAAAAAATTGAGAATAATAGTAAATTTTTCATTGTTCTTCAAGTCACAATAAAATTATATTTTTAATTGTCTTGAAAAAATATAATGGAATGAAGTGATTATGTAAAATTTAATCTCCAAAATTTGGTATAAGATGTTACTAGTGAGAATAACTTTGTAGACCAGTTGTCTGATATCATTTAAGACTGAATTTTGGGACTAAGAATCATAACATTGCATATTGCATTAAAAAATTAAATATATTATTTAAAAAATTAAGTATTGATTTATTATTAATTAATTTTCATTATTATGCTAATAATAATAATAATTATCATAATTATGATTGTAACGATAATTATTATTACCATTATTATAATAATTAGTATAATTACCATAATAATATTTTTAACTATAATAATAATAATTATACTTAATAATAATTATTATTATCATTATTATTATAATATTATTATAAATATGATTATAATTATAATATTAATTATCATTATAATTATGATTATAATAAAAAATACTATTATTATAAAAAATACTATTATTTTCAATGTTATTATAATTATGATAATAACAATCATTATCATTATAATTGTAGTTATTATATTTATTATTATAATAATACTAATTATTATTTTTATTAATATAATATTGTTATAATAGTAATTATTATGAAAAAATATTTTTAATAATATTATAATTATTATTATTCAAAAGTAAAAAACGCAAAAAGAAATTTTTTAGTTTTACATAGGTGGGATAGATTTTATTCTATGGAGGGAGGTGAGAAAAAAAAAGTGAGATTATGACTAATTTAATCCCACATGAATAGTAAATCACTCCAACCAAAAGATAGTTAACTATTCATACAGGATTAAAATAGTTCAATCACACCAACTAAACAAGCCCTTAAAGTTATATCAATAACCATGCATATGTCGTAATCAAAATTTGAAAATTGAAGTGAAAATTGATCAGACACGTTAATTGCATGTCCCAAAATTAAAAAAGAATTAAAAGAATCTTATGCTGTAGAATATCACGTGAACATTCATATGGAGAATTTTTTGGTTGGCTCGGGTCTATACCAATAGATTTAGATTAGCTGAAAACTTTACTAATAATCTTAGAAACGTTCCTGGTAATGTTAATTTTGGGTCCCACATTTATATTGATGTTATTAATGAAACTCCTCAAGATTACTACTAAAGTTTTCAGCTAGTCTAAATCCGTTGGTTTAGACCCGAGTCACCCAAGAATTTTTGCATTCATATATTCAGGGAAGGAAGAGACATTCATCTTCTTTTTACATCCCTCCTATGAAGCTTAGCATGTCTATGTGTTCGGAAAAAATTCTAGTACGTAGGTGGTACCTAAAGGCCAAAACTAGGTACCACTGCCTGTCAGTTTTTCACATCTGAAAGAGTTTTCAACATTCAAATCAGCAAAATGAAATCTGAAGAGATATTGCTAATGTTGTTACTTCGTCACTTTCAGATCACTAATCTTCCAAAAAAAGGTAAAAGAAAAGAAAATCTTCCATGAAAATAAGCTTTTTCCCAAAATCAAATATTCAGGAAAATTCGCAAGAGAATGATCGATACTTTAATGATCTGCAGATAATGCTGCGAAAGATTGTGATGTGTAGAATTCTTAAGTGTTGTCTTGCCCCTAGAGTTATTTTTTTTGGCGATATTGGGACAATCGGAGATTAGAAAAATATACTTACACTACTATTAGAAAGCTCTTGTTGAGAGCTACAAAATGAGACCCATAAGTGTCGTCCTCCGCCGAGTCGACTGTCCTCACACCCGTGAGAGACAAGTCCAATGAATAATACCTAGTTTTTTATTTTTGAAGTTTTGAAAAATATAATTTTTCAAAAATACTTTCACTTTGCTAATATGGCAAAGGGATATTTTGGTCCAAATAGTATTTGTTGATAAATCTTAACCATTAATTATTTAAAATGATAATATGTTTTTTTTTTGTAATTAAAACTAAAGGAGATGTCATTTTCTTTTAATGAATGGGGTAAATAATGAAAGTCAAAACCCTAAACATCACTATAAACATGAGATCCACTTTCAAAATTGAAAGTGAGAAGCTAAATTACAGTTTTGGTACTTCAGATAGGGGGCCTCATTGTTAGGATTTTGGCTCAATTCTCACAGAAAATTTCTAATCGGTTTGGGAAAAGATGTTCCCTATTTTGTAGTTACTTGTTCTAGTAGGAATAATAGTAATTTCCTATTAGATTATTGATTGTACAAGTAGTAGTAGTCTACTATGATGTTGTATTAGGAAAATATCCTATATATAAAGGGGTCCCAAAGAAGATTTGAGGGGCACTCATAATTCCATATACATTGTAAACCGGAGGGGTTTACTACTAGAGCTATGATGAGAGCTTTGGGTATATTAGGGTTTTGGGTTGTCAAGTAGAGAGGGTACTTACAACTAGATCTAGGTTAAGAGCTTTTGTTGTATTGTGACTTTGGGGTAAGAGTTTGACAACTTTGCTCTTCCTAAAGTTGTAGTTGAAGATTAATAAAATAGTGGAGTTGTTGGTGGATGTAAGCAAAGAGGTTGCCGAATTACTATTTGTTTGTTTTGCCTATTTAATTGTTATGGTTATGTTTTTTGCCTAAATTTTGAGTATGTGGATTTTTGAGGTAAAATCTCAACAAGTGGTATCAAAGCTGTGGTTTTGATGGCAAAAATACAAGAAGTAGGCATGATTAATATTGAGTTATTTGATGAATTGAAGATGGAAGAATGTGTGATGAATATTAGCATTTTCAATTCCATTATCACTAATTTGTTGAGTAGTATGTTGACAGAGATGAAGTACTTGCAACCGGAAGGAGATGACATAGTCATGATGTTAATGGTGGGCAAGGAACTTTGGATGGATGTGTAGGTTTCCACGGTGCCTCCAGAGAGAGATAAGTTGAAAAGGCCAAGTGTGTTCAAGGTTGAAGAATTGTTCGTGATTATATCAAGAGAAGAGCCAAAAAAAGTGAGCGAGTGGATCACTTCAATGAAGGTGGAGGAAAAATCAAGATCCAAGTCTCTAGATTTTTCAAATAAAGAGTGCATCTACAATGAGGAAGAAGAACACACGCAATTGCAAAGCAAGGCCATAGTGGAGGACTTGGAGGAGTTGAGTATAATGATAATGAAAAGGCTAATGAGGATGATAAGATGCAAGTTCTTAATGCTTCAAAGGTAGTGATGACAAATACCGTGAATGAAGAAAGCTTATACGTGTTGAATGAGAGGATGACTGCTTCGAAGAGTAAGCGAGTGAGATGGGAAGACCAAAATAAACGATTGCACCAACCAAAGAAGAAAGCCAAATTTGATGATGGGGTGGAGAATTTAAGCCAAGGTGGATATTTGTTAGGATTTTGGCTCAATTCTCACCAAAAAAAAGACTTCTAATTGGTTTGGGAAAAGTTGTTTCCTATTTTGTAGTTTCTTGTTCTAATAAGAATACTAGTAATTTTCTATTAGATTATTGATTATACAAGTAGTAGTAGTATACTATGATGTTGTTCTTTTCCTAATAGTATTAAGAAAATATCCTCTATATAAAAGGGTCCTAGAGAAGTTTGAGGTACACTCATAGTTCCATATACATTGTAAACTAGAAGGGTTTACTACTAGAGCTATGATGAGAGCTTTGGGTGTATTGGGGTTTTGGGTTGTCAAGTAGAGAGGGCATTTAAAACTAGAGCTAGGTTAAGAGATTTTGTTGTATTGTGACTTTGGGGTGAGAGTTTGACAACTTTGCTCTTTCTAAAGTTGTAATTAAAGATTAATAAAATAATAGAGTTGTTGGTGGATGTAGGCAAAGAGGTTGCCGAAACATATTAATTATTAGTGTTCTTACTCTTTGTTTGTTTTGCTTATTTAATTGTTATGGTTGTGTTTTTGCTTAAATTTTGAGTAGTGGATTTTAGAGGTAAAATCCCAACACTCACATTGATCCCCAAGCATAAAACGCTAATAATCTAAGTACTTCAAGGTTACTTCTGTTATCAATATTGAACCAGTGCAAAAATTCTGTTGAAACAATAATCAAAAAGTCCACCTGGTAATTACAAAAATAGCGATGATCAAAGAAGAAAACAAAAATAAAATATTAATAAAAATTAGAGTTAGGAGAATTTAATTAAATTTTTTATTAAAAAACTGCACTTAAAAAAATACCTCTCTCATCTCCACTTTCACCTGAATTTTCTCTAACTTTTCCATCAACTAAACACACATTCTCAATATCATAATATGATTTCATCACTCAGTATTTAATTCCAAAGGAAAATTTTGCTTTTATCTTAAGTTGATCTCACATCATGCCCCACATAAAAACCTTAAATGAAGATTTTCATGTCATATATGAGTGAGGGATATTTTGGCACAGATGATGATGGCTTTGAAATAGTTCTTCAATCATTGCTATTGATCGTTCAAAGCAAAAATCTTACTTCATCTTAAATATTCTTTTACTATTTTTTTTTCGTTTCAATTGCAAAACGATTTTGACTTCATTAAACCTATAGTTTACATCTTCCATTTTTTTTTCCTCTCCTTGGAGCTTTTTAATCACATTGGGTTACGTTTGATAATTTATTTTTTTTTACAAGGGTTCAACGTACAACATGTATTAGTACCCTACATTTTCTTCACTTTCATATCAACCAAATTAATACACATAAAAAAAAAACATTTCCCGACACTTTCCCATAAATCAATCACAAAAAAAGAAAATTTCAATAATCACCAAAAACATAACAAACCATGGTAATCAATTGAGCTTTCCTCTTCCCAAAAGTCTCTTCTGCAACTTCGTCCTACACTTTCCTTCACTTTCCCATTGTTGATGCCAAAAAACGGTTGATGCTGACGTGGCCTGGGAGCTGACGTGGCTCGGGTGCTGACATAGTATGGGAGCTGATATGGCTTGGGTGCCGATACGGCCTGAACCCTGCACAAGTAACAGGGGTGAACTAAAGGCCCTCGAAAGGAGGGGAGGAGGAGACCTCTGAGGGTGCTCCGAAGCTTAAGTTAGCAAGGGTTTAAAGGAGAAGCTGATGGCTCAAAAGAAACCGAGGGCTTATGCAGTTGGAGTGTAAGTAAAGGTGTGTCTGACTGAATTGGTGAAGTCTATACATGGGCTTATTTATAGCCATCCGACCATAAGGAGTCATTGATTACAAGCTCGGGAGAGGGCGTACTGTAGGGTGGCATGCTATAGAGCGGCTCCAGGGCGATTGCGGTAGGGTGGCAGTAGGGCTGCGTGTGTAGGCAGCTGTACATTGTAGGTTGGCGTAGTGGCTGCAGAGTAGCGTGTAGTAGGGGAGGTCCAGGCGTAGGTTCACTGGGCCTTCCTTCTTGGGTCCCGAGATTTTACCGGGCCGAAGAGTTTACTGGGCCGAAGCATTCTGCTGGGCCTGGAGGTTATTTGGGCTGGAGTATTTTGTTGGGCCTGGAGCTTATTTGGGCTGGAGTATTTTGGGCCATATCACAGGCCTCCCATTTCCTTGAGTATATTTATGTGCTTAAGGAAGTATTGTGTGGGACGGTCTTTCAATAGAGCCAAAGAGGTACGTGTGGGTTAAACCGACGGTTAGATGGCTGTCCTCGGGAGCCGATCCGTCATTCTCGGGAGGTGGAAAGTCGTTTGGGGGAGGTGAAAAAGTCATCTTGAAACCGTAAAGTCTAATCTTTTTCCATTTTCTATATCAACTTCTCTCGCTGAACTTGTTTTCCCTTCTTATAAAAAGTGGCTCCTGACACAGTTTCTTTTTAAATTGAAACGAGTTTGGTTTCTTGCGGGTTTTGGCTTTACCTTCTACTTGAGGGGTCACGCTCTAACCTGGAAAGTTCTGATGGTCTTGCTGTTGGGGAGGAAGGGGAGTCAGCAGTTCCTTGAGGTATTTATGGAAGCCAAAGAGAAAGATGAGACTACTCTGGAGGAGGATTGTGGCTCAACGAACATGGACTTCTTCTTGATTTCAAATGGGGGTCAGGACCTCTTTCAGATTCTGAGCAGAGGCAGGGACCTCTTCCAGATTTCGAGTAGGAGCAGTGGGGGTTCCTTGTGCCAGGAGCTTCTTCGGACCTTGGGCTTCTTGGAACCGAAGGAGAAAAGGGGAACGGCTGGCTTCAAAGGAGTACCACTGGTTCATTTAAAGCCAGGAAGGAGGTCGAAGCCGTGTCTCTGGATGGTGGGCTTCTTGGGTTTCGAGCTTATTGGAACCAAAGAAGAAAAATGGGGCAGCTGAGGAGGTCCCCCTGGGCCTTGGGCTGCTCTAGACAGGTGAGCGCTTTCAGGTTCAGGACGGCGCCGTAAAGGAGGTAAAGGGGCTGGGACAGCTCGTGTACTAGACCACCTAAAAAGCTTGGTGTTTTGGTTTTCCCTTTGTACTTCGAGGTCGTTAGGGCCCTATTTACTTTATACTTCAAGGTCGTTAGTTGTAATTCTTTGAATTAATAAAATACCTTTCTTCTATTCATTGGCTCGTATGATATCTTTTCCTTTTACACTTGTATTGATGTAATGATGTTGATTTTGACGAAATCTGAGAGAGGTTTCAAAAGCCTGCACTAGAAGAAGTCTTGGTAGAGCGTTTGACAAACGTCTAGACCCTGAAGAATACGGCCGAGCGTTTGCAACGTAGCTCAAACGCTCGGACTTTGGCAAGTACGACTGAGCGTTTGCAGGATAGCTCAAACGCTCGGACTTTGGCGAATACAGCCGAGCGTTTGTAGTGTAACTCAAATGCTCAGACTTTGGTAAGTACGGTCGAGTGTTTGCAGCGTAGCTCAAACGTTCGGACTTTGACGAATCCGACCGAGCATTTGCAGCGTAGCTCAAACGCTTGGACTTTGGAGAAAATGGCCGAGCATTTGCAAAATTGTTCAAATGCTCGGACTTTGGCGAATACGGCAGAGCGTTTGACAAGCTGTTCAAACGCTCGGACTTTTGGAGAATATGGTCGAGCGTTTGACAAGTAGTTCAAATGCTCGTACTTTTAGAGAATGTAACCGAGCGTTTGCAACGCAGCTCAAACGCTCGGACTTTGGAGAATGTGGCCAAGTGTACGCAACGAAGCTCATGCGCTCAGACTTTGGAGATCGTGGTCGAGCGTTTGCAATACAGCTCAAACGCTCGGACTTTTGGAGAATATGGCCGAGCATATGCAACGAAGCTCATTAGCTCGGACTTTGGAGATCGTAGCCGAGCATTTACAACGCAGCTCAAACGCTCGGACTTTGGAGATCGTGGCCGAGCGTTTGCAACGCAGCTCAAACGCTCAGACTTTGGAGAATGTGGCCAAGTGTACGCAACGAAGCTCATGCGCTCAGACTTTGGAGATCGTGGTCGAGCGTTTGCAATACAGCTCAAACGCTCGGACTTTTGGAGAATATGGCCGAGCATATGCAACGAAGCTCATTAGCTCGGACTTTGGAGATCGTAGCCGAGCATTTACAACGCAGCTCAAACGCTCGGACTTTGGAGATCGTGGCCGAGCATTTGCAACGCAGCTCAAACGCTCAGACTTTTGGAGAATATGGCCGAGCGTATGCAACGAAGCTCATGCGCTCGGACTTTGGAGATCGTGGCCGAGCGTTTGCAACGTAGCTCAAACGCTCGGACTTTGGAGAACTTGGCCGAGTGTTTGTAACGCAGCTCAAACGCTCGGACTTTAGAGATTGTGGCCGAGCATTTACAACGCAGCTCAAACGCTCGGACTTTTGGAGAATATAGCCAAGCGTATGTAACGAAGCTCATGCGCTCGAACTTTGGAGATTGTGACCGAGCATTTGCAACACAGCTCAAACGTTCGGACTTTGGAGAACTTGACCGAGCATTTGCAACGCAGCTCAAACGCTCGGACTTTGGAGAATGTGGTTGAGTGTATGCAACGAAGCTTATGCGCTCGAACTTTGGAGATCGTGGCCAAACATTTGCAACGCAGCTTAAACTCTCGAACTTTGGAGAACTTGGCCGAGCGTTTGCAACGCAGCTCAAACACTCGGACTTTGGAGATTGTGGCCGAGCGTTTACAATGCAGCTCAAATGCTCGGACTTTTGGAGAATATAGCCGAGCGATCCAGATTTAGAGAAATTATGTTCATGTGGTTTTCTCCTCCTTGTGTATGTGGGCTTTTCTCTCCATTTTAGGCCTACTAGGTTTACCTTTCTGTAGGCGCGACAAACGATGACAGCTGACAAGAAATGGCGACACACTGGTGACATCAGAGGGCACGTTTTAGCTACAGCTGGCACCTCGGTGCCTGGAAACAGCGCCTGGGGAACAGCAGGGGGTGCGTCCTGACATGCTGAGCTAATGCCCCTCGTTATTGCTGCCAAAGTCTTTATATAAGGGAGTTCCTCCTCACTTCAATCCTCACTTAGCATTTTTTTAGAGCATGAGTTCAGCACGAGATAGTTTGAGAGCGCTTGGCCTTCTTAGAAGTCTTCCTCAAAAGCTTTTCTAGGTGAGTTAGGATGTCTAGTGGTAGCGACACTAGTGGGGCTCCGTCGAGGGAATTAAGGGAGGCATTAGGTGTCTCTTCTAGTAGTGAAGTCTCCTCTTGGGAGACGGCCCGTAGTGGCGGGGGTCTTGCCCTCGTGCTTTACACTGAAGATGGGGAAGAGAGCGAGGATAGAGAGTCATCCGGGGAGGAGGATGTCCGGGCGTCAATGATCATTAGGGATAATGCCATGGATACTGAGAGAGAAGAGTGGATGTTTGAAGTAAACTCTATTCTGAGTGTGGTGGAGGAGGCCAGTCTTGTGGGGATGAGAATTAAGTATAGAATTCCCCTAGAGTACCATATGAGGGCTCCGGAGGGTGGGGAGAGAGCTTGCGATGCCCTTTCAAACCGGGTGCCTTATGAGCCATGTGTTTACGAACACTAGCTCAGGGCTGGGCTTAGATTTCCTCTTCATCCGTTCCTCTGCTCGGTGCTCAGATACTTCGGTATCGCACTGAGTCAGTTGGTGCCGAACTCGGTCCGACTGATCCTGGCATTCATCGCAGTGTGTCAAGAGGTGGGAGGGGTGATAAACCTTAATGTGTTCAAAGCCCACTTCCAGTTATCCTGGCTTGGCCATTCTGGATGGATTATTCTCAGCTCGAGGCGGTGGAAGAAAGTATTGAAGGAGAAACCCTCATCCATAAAGAGGTGAAAGAGAGGTTTTTCTTTCTTCGGAGTGCTGAGAGCTTCGACGTTCCCCTTAATTGGAGTTTGGAGCATGTTGGCAAGTGCAAGAGGTCGCACCTTCTACACCGAGAGTAGGAGACGTTGGAGACGATGCAGGCCACACCCTTGGACATCAAGGTGCTTGGGGATAATGAAGAACTCCACAGGCGCGGCTTATGTCCTCCGAGCCTTCCTCCGAGCCTCGAGCATGTTAGCCCTTAGTTTTTTAGTTTTCTTTCCAAGTCATTAATGCTTTGCTTTTCACGCAGACATGGAGATGGCTGCAAGAGCAAGGCACATGGCTCGTGAAAGGAAGATGGCCGTAGAAGCTGGCAGTTCCGAGCAAGGGCAACAGAAAAAGGCGAAAGCCCCAACCGCGGTGCCAAAACCGGTGGGCAGTCCCTCGAGGCCCTCGGTTTCTAAAGAGCGAGTGGACCCGGTTGCGTCTACTCCTCCGGGGCTACCTCTGTCCAGGGAAGGGTCTGGGTTAGCTCCCATTTTCACTCCTCGGTGGGCCTTAAGGGTGGACGACTCCGTGTTTACCCACCCGAAGGTCACTCGAGAGCACCTGGTGTTGGGGATCCCTCCCCGCGACATGATGGATATTTCGTCGAAGCCTATTGAAGCGCTCTGCTCGGCCATGGAGGTCAGTCTGTCTCAGGTAATGCTTCCTTTTCCTGCCCCCTTTTCCTTGTTTTTCATATTGCCAACTGTTTTTACAAGGCCATTTTTCGTTTTAGGCCGGAGTCCTTATTGGGGTGCTTTCTTGGTGTACAATGCATATGGCTGATGTTTGACCAAGGCTGAGTACAAGTTAGAGGAATCTCAGGGTTTAGTTCATGACCTATCTCGCGTTCTCGAGGTGGCTGAGAGGGATAGGGCATAGGCTATTTTTTAGAGGGACCACCGACGTCAAGCTGAGGATGTTCTTAGGGAGGAGTTGGACCTGGTTCGATCCGAGTTGAAAGAGTTTCGGAGGAAGGCAGTAGAGAAAGACCTACTCCAATCCGTGTTGGATGAGTTCCACCGTAGAGCCGCGGAAATGGAGGAGTTCCTGAAGGAGAAAGGGGCAGCCAAGTACCTTTAAGGTTTCGATGAAGCCAAGATGAGGGTTGCGTCCCTTTTTTCGGAGCTGGACTTCTCTGATCTTTATTTGGCGATTGGTTCTGAAGACTCTGGTGCTGCTTCTTCGGGAGAGGGCGTAGAGGTTACTGCTACAGCCGACGCTCAGAAGGGACCGGGGAGTGAGACCCAACCAGCCCTAGAGGGTAAGGCCAAGGAGGCGGGAGATGGTGACGACGGAGCGGAGGGGAGTGATGGCGATGCCCAAGAGGCTCTTACCTCTCTGGATTAGGCTTGTTTTTGTATCTGTGGTCGATAGCGCCCAAATTTTGTACTCATTTTTTAACTTAAGAAAATTATGGAATTCAAACTTTCAACTTTATTGAATTTTCACTTTTACATTTTACTGATAAAATTTTCGGAGATTCTCCGCTTTCCAAGTGCGGGGGATGAGTTTGCCATCCATATCCTCGAGCTCATAGGTGCCGACCCGACAAACTTTTCAGATCCAGTAAGGGCCCTCCCAATTTAAACAAGCTTTCCCGTTTGGCGAGGACGGGACACTTCACTCTTCCAAATGACGAGGTCATGCAGCTTGAAGTCCTTGAACCGAACCCGGGAGTTATAGTATCGGGCGGCCCTCTGCTAGTAGGTAGCCAAACGGATTTGAGCTTTATCCCGGGCTTCATCAACTAAATCTGCATTCATCCTTAATCTTTTTTCATTGATGCTTGGTTCAAAGCATTGTACTCGTATTGATGGGACTCCGATTTCAAGAGGGATGACGGCCTCTGATCCGTATGTCATGAAGAATGGAATTTCTCCTGTTGGCATTCCTACTGTGGTTTGATAGGCCCAAAGGATATTAGAGAGCTGGTAAGCCCACTACTTATCTGCCTCATCAAGTCTCCTTCTGATTCCTTAGAGAAGTGTCCTATTGGTTGCTTCAGCCTAGCCATTGGCCTATGGATACCCAATGGATGAGAACCGGTGCTCAATGGTTCCAGGGTTGATTCTTGGCATGTCCGATGCTAACCAGGCGAACAGGTCTTTATTTCTCTGGAGGAGGGAGATGAGTTCTTTCTTGCGTTCTTTAGAGAGGCTTACGCTTATTTGGATGTTCCGGGTAGGGTCCTCCCCGAGGAGGATTGGGGTTAGCTCCTCCATAGGTCGTCCTCTTGGGGTTTTCATCTCGTCCTTGAGATCTTCTACCTCGAGAAGCAAGGCCTCAGTTTTCTTCCCTCATTTGACAGCGTTCAGGTAGCAGACCCGGGAGACTTTTTAGTTTCTTCTGATCACCCCCACACCTTTACTAGTAGTAAAATTGACTTTCAGGTGATAGGTGGAGATAACGGCCTTCAGTTTGTTGAGGGTGGGTCGACCGATGATTATATTGTAGGAGGAGGGCTGCTTGACTACTAGGAAGGTGGTCTATACTGTTGAGGTCCTTAACGCTGTTCTTGTAGTTACTAAGAGGGCTATGCTTCCTTCAGTGAACACTGGAGATCCGTCGAAACCATAGAGGGGGCCCGGGGCCGACTCTAGATGCCATCCTTCAGTTTCATGCATTGGAAAGTGTCAAAAAACAATATATCTGCGGAGCTTCCATTGTCGATTAGGACCCGTCGTATTTCAAAATTGTCTACCAAAAGAGAGACCACCACCGCATTGTCATGAGGAGTTTGCACGTCTTCTAAGTCTTCTTTTGTGAAAGAGATCACTGGCTTCGTTCTCCTTCTCTTATTGGGACCACTAATAGAGTCTACATCCCTTGTGTATGCTTTACTGCTCTGCTCCGAACTACCTCCTGTGGTCGGGCCTCCGCAAATTGTTTCGATGATGCGGGTGGTTGTGGCCACCTCCTGCTTCTTCTGACTGGGCCCTTCTTGCTCAGTCCTAAGGTTTCTTTGCGACACCCAGCACCTCTTCTTGGCAGTGCAGGTTCATCTTTTCTCCGGGGTTTGATAAACTCCTTTAGGTATCTACGGTTGATAAGAGCTTCGATCTGCTCCTTCAGGTCGTGGCATTCCTCAGTGTCATGACCATAGTTCTTGTGGAATCGGTTCCACCACCTCTGGTCCCCCCCGAGATACGGCTTCCTAAGCGGCCACTGGAGAACAGATTTATCTTGGAGCTGCATGAGGACGTTGGTCCTGGTGGCATTGAGAGGAGTGAAGCTGTCAACTCGGGGGTGGGGTCTATACCTATTCTCCTGGTAGGGTCTCTTGACCGTCCCCCTCTAGGGGTCGGGATCCTTCCTCTTTTTCTCAGCTTCTCCCTCTTTCTCTCTTCTGAAGGCTTGGTCATCCTCTGCCAGCATGTACTTCTCAGCTCAGAACAGGATCTCATTCATGTCTCTGGGTTGGCACCGAGTTAGTTTGGAGCTGAAGATGCCAGACCTCAACCCATTCTTGAACGCCATTACTTAGACATTTGGGTCGAGGTCTAGAATCTCTCATGCCGCTGTATTGAACCAGGAAATGTAGGCTCGAAACCTCTCCCCTCGATATTGAATAATATTAAAGAGGCTCTCTGAAGTCTTTTTGGGCCCCTTATTACTCAGGAAATGCGAGATGAAGGCGTAACTAAGTTCTTTGAAATTATCAATGCTTCTCGGTTTTAGACATGAGTACCAGATACCCGCCGCCTTCTCGTGAGTTAGAGGGTAAGCGCTGCACATGACCTGGTCGGAGTGCTAGTGTAGCATCATAGTTGTTTTGTAGTGTTGTAGGTGGTCCATAGGATCTGCGAAGCCATCGTAAATTCTAATTTGAGGCATCCTGAAGTTGGGTGGGAGCGGGGTCTCGATGACATCTTTCATGAATGGAGGGTCTTGGATGCAGAGTTCATCCATGATGCTGGGATTCTTGTGTCTTAGAGCTAAGTCTATCTTTTCTTCCATTTCCTTAAACCGTCTGTCCAGGTTGAGGTTGCCTTTTGAGGAGGAGCTCTCATCGGATCAGCTGTAATGCAGCAAGGGCTCGGTATGGGGCTGGTTATAGTTTGGGTCATCTCTGCAGGATGACTCAGCTTGCTCTGAAACCTAGTGAGGAGAAAAGGAATGTTGCTGTCCTCCTCCCTGAACTTGGGCCGCTAGGTTGGCTATCATTCTGGATAGCTCTTGGAACTGGGCTTGAGTCACTGGGGCTTAAAGGTGTGCAGCTGTTTCCTTGTAATGAGGGCGCTGCTCTCTGGCAGGAGGCCTCTTGCTTGGTCCTAGGGTGGCATGCTCAGGGATTGTGGGGAACCCGGGTCTAGATTGGTGACTGCGGGCACTGCCTCGAATAGAGGCTAAGCATGCTGTTGGGGCTTCCATGTCTGTCCTTCTAGTACTGTTTCTGGGTGGCATCATGACAAATGATTTCTTTTAATTTTTTTTGCTTGCATTATAGCGAGAGATTGTGGTTTCCCACGGATGGCGCCAATCTGTTGATGCCAAAAAATGGTTGGTGCTGATGTGGCTTGGGAGCTGACGTGGCTCGGGTGCTGATGTGGTCTGGGAGCTGATATGGCTTGGGTGTCGATACGGCCTGAACCCTGCACAAGTAACAGGGGTGAACTAAAGGTCCTCGGAAGGAGGGGAGGAGGAGACCTTTGAGGGTGCTCTGAAGCTTAAGTTAGCAAGGGTTTAAAGGAGAAGCCGAGGGCTCAAAAGAAACCGAGGACTTATGCAGTTGGAGTGTAAGTAAATGTGTGTCTGAATGAATTGGTGAAGTCCATACCTGGGCTTATTTATAGCCATCCGACCATAAGGAGTCATTGATTACAAGCTCGGGAGAGGGCGTACTGTAAGGTGGCTGTAGGGTGGCGTGCTATAGGGCAACTCCAGGGCGGTTGCGGTAGGGTGGCGGTAGGGTGGTGGTAGGGTTGCGTGTGCAGGCGGCTGCACGTTGTAGGTTGGCGTAGTGGTTACAGAGCAGCGTGCAGTAGGGGAGGTCCAGGCGTAGGTTCACTGGGCCATCATTCTTGGGTCCGGAGAATTTACCGGGCCGGAGAGTTTACTAGGCCGAAGCATTCTGCTAGGCCTGGAGCTTACTTGGGTTGGAGTATTTTATTAGGCCTAGAGCTTAGTTGGGTTGGAGTATTTTGTTGGGCCTGGAGCTTACTTGGGCTGGAGTATTTTGTTAGGCCTGGAGGTTACTTTGGCTGGAATATTTTGTTGGGCCTAGAGCTTACTTGGGCTGGAGTATTTTGTTGGGCCTGGAGCTTACTTGGGCTGGAGTATTTTGGGCCATATCACCCATTAACCAAATGCACATAGCATTTTCTTCACTTTCCCATCATCCAAACACAGTAAAAGAAAAAAAAAACCTCTGTCATCAGACAAGAATTGAGAGACCATAACAATCAATTGAGCTTCTCTCTCCCCAAAATCCCCCTTCCAACTCTACCCTAAAATTTTCCTTCAATTTTCCATGAACCAAACACACATTGTTGGCCAGGTATTAGCAGCAAATTGCCCTGTGGCAGAGGTCCAGGTTGGAGCCAACTCACAGTCAACACGTGACGTTTATGTTGCTGTATAGTTTAAGTGATTTGAGTTGCACTCTCGCTATCAGCTATAACTTTTGGTGCAATGGATGCTTGACCCTAACAATTGGTATCAGAGCCAAGGTCACGAGCTTGATTCCTAGCAAAGCAATTGCTGGGGAGGGAGAAAGAGATTGTTGGTCAGGTATTGACAACAATTGTCTTATGGTGGAGGCTTAGGTTGGGGGCAAGTCATAGTTGACACGTGGCGCTTATATTGCTGTGCAATTTAAACAATTTGAGTTGCACTTTCGCTATCAGCTATAGCTTTTAGTACAGTGGTTAGTGCTCGATCCTAACAGACATAAAAGGAACAAAAAGTTATTTTTAGGATATTTTATATCCTAAAGAGATTGTTATGATATTTTATATCCTAAAGAGCTTACTTTTGATGTAAATAGAACATGTCTATTTAACTAACAAGTTAATTTGAGAGTGCATTTTTAAATTGTTTATTCTAAAGGAACAAGCGAAACAAGCCTAAACAATTAATGTGTTTATTTGTAGTTACAAAAAAAAAAAAAAAAAAAAAAAAAAAAAACAAGCCATATAAAGCATACTAAGCATTTGAACTCATTGAAAGAAGAAAAGGTTAACAATCTGTTGCATCTGAACAATGTTAAATAATACTGTTTCATTATTTTGTTCCTGGGGTCAACATGGTTGTTTATTAAATAAACAAGTGCAATTGTGCTGGTGGTTTAAATGCACAATCAATAAATGCAGCTGAAATTTAAGTGGGATAGGAGATCAGTGGTGTTATGCATATGCGGTCGGCAGTAGACCCGAGACTAGCTGGAGCAGGAGACCTTTCGTGCACACAAACCAAGAACCTATGTTGCAGAAGATCAGAAAAGGAAAATTGTGAAGTAGTGGAGGTAGCAACCAAGTAATTGACCAATAGTGCTCCAATCGACTACCAAGAAGAACCAGTCGATTAGTGACTCGACTATCAAGCAGCACCAGTCGACTAGTGAGTCGACTACCAAGGAGAACTAGACGAATAGTGAGTTGACTACCAAGAAGTACCAATCGATCGATGAATCAACCTATAGAAGGTTTAGTGTTTTATAAAGATTAGTCAGAAGACCTAGTCTACTGAGGAGAAAACCATTAGAAATCAGAGGATCTGCATTTAAGGAGATATCAGTCTGAAAAGGAAAGTTTCTGAAGTTGCCTTTTGTTAAAGCTTTACTAAAGCTATAAATTAGCGATCACTGAAGGGAGTTCAGTAGAAGAGCAAGAAAAGAAGAATCGGTCTTAGTTTTACACACGAGCTTAAGATTTAGTTGTTTACTACTTTTGTAGTGTTTTTAATCAATAAGAGTGTAAAAGCTAAGAGTTTGAGAGAGATCTTTTTGTAAGGTTGTTTGCAACCTGTAAAGCAAGACAAGGTGTAAAGGTGTGCTTGGTACCTGGAAATCCAATCCATGTGTAATTGTTGAGATTAATGGAACTCAGTAGACCAGGATGAGAACTATTGAAGAAATGGACATAGGCTTATCGCCGAACCACTATAAATCTATGTGTCCCTCTTTCTCTCTCTTTGTTAAGTTTTTAATTTCTCATATTACTCTAGTTATTGTGGTAAATAAATTAATTTGATTTTTTAATCATCATATTCCTTACCAATTGGTATCAGAGCAAGTCTCCATTATATTTGATAATCATTAAGGAGTTCTTGAAGGATGAGCGCATATATTACTAATGATTCTTAGCAGCTTGCAAAGTTCACCCCACCAGTATTCGATGGGTCGAACTATTCGTTCTGAAAGAAAAGATGTTATGTTTTTATCAAGATCGTAGACTCAAGTTGCTGGAGGGTTATCAACAAAGGACCATACAAACACACCAAAAGAATTGGTGATCTAGAGTTCGAAAAGGATGAGCATGAATGCTCTCAAAAGTAGAAAATGAACAAGAGATCAACAATAAAGCAATGCATCTACTCTATTGTGGGATCAGCAAAAATCAGTTTAATTGAATCCAGACTTGTAAGACAGCCCAAAAAATATGGATTAAGTTGGAGGCTGCATTTGAAGGTATAAATAATGTGAAGTTAACAAAGATAAATATTTTAATGTCCTATTTTGATTCTTTCATGATGAGTCCCATTGAGAACATTTCAGAAATGACCACTCGATTCACTGAGATAGTGAATGAGCTAAAGCAGCTAGAAAATGAGATCTCTCAGATGGATCAAGTGATCAAGATGCTCAAATCTTTGCCCAGGGAGTGGTTACCCAAAGTTTCAGTAATTGAGGAGTTAGACAAATACACATCCATGACTCTGAAAGATCTCGTTGGAACATCGATTACACATGAGATCAGCTTGAAGGCGCTGGAGACTGATGAGGTTAACTAGAAAAAAATGATTGCTTTCATAGCAGCAAAGAGTGGTGATGAAGAGACATCAGATGACAAAGCTTCATCAGATGAGGATAAAGTCACTAAATTAACCAGACGATTTAAGAAGAATCTCAAATGAGTCACAAATGGTAAGACAATTAGAAAAACTGGTTTATCTGATTATGCTAACAAATTTACTTGTGAACTTTTATATTCAAAAGGTGAATCATCAAGAAAAAGAGAATGAGTTTGCTATGAGTGCAACCAGTCAGGTCACAAAAGATTATATTGTCCAAAGCTGAAAAGATCAAAGAGAAAAGGACTAGTAACAACCTCGAGCAATGGTGAGTCTGAGGATTCAGATCTTAAAAAGCAAGTCATGAACCTCTGCCTCTTTATTTTAGATGACAAGAACTGTATATCAGACAAGGGAGATGAGACTATTAAATCTAGTAAAGGTTGAGTGTCGAAATTTTTAATTAGTTTAATTTTTTATTTTCATGTTTTCTTTGCCCTACATTTTTAAGGGGAGTTTAATTTAATTATTTGTTCTTAATATTGCATTTTTCAGAGGGAGTTTAAAAACCAAACTTTTTTATTTTAGATAAAAATGAGGAGAATGTTTAAAATTTTATTGTTTTGTTTAACGGTTTTATCTACATCAAAAAGGGGGATATTGTTAGGATATTTTATATCCTAAAGAGTTTAATTTTGATGTAGATAAAATATATCCATTTAACTAACAAGTTAATTTAAGTGTGTAGATTTAAATTGTTTATTCTCAAGGAACAAGCTAAACAAGCCTCAACAAATAAAGTGTTTATTTGTAATTACAAAACAAAAAGCCATATAAAGCCTACTAAGCATTTGAACTCATTGAAAGAAGAAAGGTTTAACAATCCATGGCTTCTTAACAACGTTGAATAATGTTGTTTCATTATTTGGTGGCTGGAGTCCACACAATTGTTTATTAAATAAACAAATGCAATTATGTTGGTGGTTTAAATGCATAGCCAACAAATGCAACCGAAATTTAAGTGGGATAGGAGACCAGTGGTGTCATGCACATGGGGTTGACAACAAATCTGAGACTAACTAGAGCAGAAGACCTGTCATGCGCACAAACCAAGAACCTATGCTGCAGAAGACCAGAAAAGAAAAATCATTAAGTAGTGGAGATAGTCAACCATGTAGTTGACCAGTAGTGCACCAGTCGACTAGTGAGTCGACTAATAAGAAGAACCACTCAACTAGTGAATCAACTACCATGTGAGCTAGTCAACTAGTGAGTTGACCACCAAGGAGAACTAGTCGACTGCTAAGAAGTACCAACTGACCGATGAGTCGACCTATAGAAATTTCAGCATTTTATAAAGACCAGTTAGAAGACCCGATCTACTGAGGAGAAGATTGTTGAAGATCAAAGGATCCGCATTCAAGGAGATATCAGTCTGAAAAGGAAAGTTTCAGAAGTTTCCTTCTACGAAAGCTTTGCTGAAGCTATAAATTAGTGGTTGCTGAAGGGAATTCAGTAGAAGAAAAGAAAAGAAGAATCAGTCTTAGTTTTACACTCGAGCTTAAGATTTAGTTGTTTACTACTTTTGTAGTGTTTTTAATCTATAAGAGTGTAAAAGCTGAGAGATTGAGAGGGTACAGCTTGGTACTTAATTTTAAATATTTTAATAGCAGAAATCCTTGTCGACATATTTTAATGAGTTTGTTCAATTTCTTTTTTTTTTTTAAAATCGTGTTTGGACTTGTGAATAAGTAATTAAAGTAGAAATTGATAGTAAAATTCAAATCTTTGGGGGAATGTAACGTTTTAAAGAGCTTTAGGGTAGTTCATGGGGGAAAAGAAGAGTTGAGGGATGAATGGGAAATTAAGGGAAGGTTCTTAGTATAAATAAGAGGTGAGATGAGAGAATCCAGCATTTTTCTGGATTTCTCTAGAATTTTTTGGAGAAAGGAGAGAAAAAGGGATAAAAGAGAAAAGAAAGAGAAGAGAAGAAGAAAAGGAGAAAAAAAATAAAGAAATGAGAATTTCTTACAACTTTTCAAGGTAGAAGCTTGTGTTCTTTCTTTTTAATTCAAGTAAATTTATTAAACTAAATATTTTTGAACTTGGAATTTGGATTCAAAGACTTTCTTTAAAAAAAAGTGTGAAGAAATATGGTTGTTTAAAAAAAATGGGTTTTTTAGCCAAAGTTCTGATTTTGAGTTTTGGATGCAAATATTGGGTGTGGGTAACATTGATTTTTTTTTTTTTGTTAATATAGCTAGTAGAAACTTGTATCTTTGAAGATTTGGAAAGATCTTTGGAAATCAAGAAGAATTTTTGCAGAAAAGATGAATTTTCTAGAAGAGAATTTGCTGGAATCAGGGACCTAATCGACTAGATCGGACACTTAGTCGACTGGAAGGGATTTTGGGGCTGTTCTGGAAGCATCTAATCAACTGGATGTCTAACCTAGTTGGCTGGATCATCAGAAAGAACATTCTGGATGTTTTCCCAATCGACTGGATTAGGTACCCAATAGACTAGATCATTCTGATTTTTCAAAAAATGACTTTTTTCTTTAGTTTTTGAACATTAAACATTTCCAAAATAACTATAATATTTATATACATTTGAGATATTATAATAACACCTTTAAAAATGTTAGTATTCAGAAAAAAAAAATAAAGTGTTTTTTAGATTCAAAATTTTGATGATTTGAAAAAGGGCTTAAAGTCTTGATTTCTTTGATTTTTGGTTTTGCATGAAGTGCGCTCTTGAGATTAAAAGTGTGTAAACCACCTTGAGGTTGCTAGATATTCTTTAAGTGATTTAGTTTAATGAAATTAAGTGATATTTATTCCTAGGTACCAAGGGACAATGAAGTAGTAAGATCGTGTAGTGAGGTGAGTATATCTTACCTTTAGTAAGCGTATTTAATATATATATATATATATATATATATATATATATAAATTGAGCAATAAAGAATAAAAATATGATCTACTTTGATAAGTATAAACTCTGAAAAGTTTATGAAGAATAATTATCAGATTTGGTATGAAAATAGTAAGAATTTGTATTATGGAAAAATTGATATGGGTAGAGAATTAATTGTGTAAGATATGAGCATTGAAATTATTCAAAATGGTTGTGATGTGTTGAATTATAATGAATGTGCTTGGTTGAATTGGTATGAAATGACATGTGAATGATTGATGATTGCTTGTATACATATCACCTCATGCATTTTGCATTATAACCTTGTTTGACGATATATTATTGAGGGGCGAGTGATGGGTGAGGCCGATAAGTCTCTTCCCACAATGGGTGTAAGGGCACCGAATAAAAATTGGATGAGTAGGATCCGACCCGGATCAAGGGGATTCTGAATATCTGATATGATGATTGAACGTACCGGTACGTTAGGAGATGTCCCCGTGATGATGATATAGCCCAGTGAGGGGCACTGATTGATTGTGCATTTACTGCATTTCATCATACAACATGGCATTACATTTCATGGACATACTGAGATGAATGGCCCATGAAGAGGCATGTGATATGATTGGCCCATGGGGGACATATGATGATGTGATATGCTTAGCCTAAAAAAGCAGCACGGTTGTGATTGTGGAAATTCAAGAGTGTTAAGATGAAAATATACTCTGTTTAATTTGGTATTGTGTTGTATGATTGTACTAAGAGTGTTTTTGGTGTGTGAATTAAGAAAATTTATGAAACTAGCATAAAGAGATATATGATGGTATAAAATATAAAGAAATTCACTTGGAGGAAATTTAAAGGATTTAATTGGAGGATAATTAAGAAAAATACCACTTGTACTTATAAGCCATATTAAATGTTGTGCTATAATTACAAATAAAAAGATAAATCCTCCAATATGACTATTTCTTGTAAAGCATGTCTCATTGAGCTTTTTAGCTCACTCTTTTATTATTGCTAACCTTTCAGGATTTTACTAAAGACTTGTTAGTCAAGTTGAAGAAGCCAACTTAAGGATTTTGTCCACGGCATCCTCACCCTTGAGAGTTTTTGTTAGGAGTTTAAGTTGTGAGTGGGATTAGTCATTGAAAAAAGGACATTTGTAGTGGGGGAGTTTTCTCTTATTTGTGTGTAGTTAAAATTATTGTATTGTAAAGATTGATAGTGATGAAATTTTAATTGTATGATTTGAATTGTTTTGATTTAACGCTTGTATTCTTGGTGAGTTATGTGTGATTGCATGTAGGTTGGGATGCTTGGGACTAAAAGGTAATCATACCTTCTCGGGTAGGGCCTACCCGGGGATGGGTCGTTACAATTTTGGTATCAAAGCTTAGGTGTAAGGTCCTGTAGACTTAGTTTCATGGTACATGTTGCATGTGGAGGTTATGGGAGGTTGATTGTATAAAGTTAGTAAGGGTGCCGCTTAGAAGTTAAAACTAGTAGTGGTTCATGTGGGGGTGATGTGCCTTGAGACCTAAGCTGTATTGGTTTGTGTGTGATTTTTGTGTGGAATTAATGTTGTTTGATTAAATTTTGTATAGTATGATCTTGTTAATGATACTTTTATGAAATGTGTGTTCCTTATACAAATGTGAAGGTTTTGGAATGTGATTGGTCATTTGGTAAGGTTAAAAATGAAGATTTAAAAAGGTCATTTAAGAGACTAAGTACTTGAATATCTTATCTTGATTACGTAAGCATTGATAATTATTGGACTATTAGTTATAAAGGGACTTGGAATAATTATTAGATTGTTGAATTATACTAAGTTGGTGTATTATGTTGAATTATGTATAAATGTTTGATTGATGATTTTCTTTCTCTTGATATATTTATAGATTATAATAATTATAATTGATGATTGTGATATGGTGGTGTATTGTTAGTTGGAGGAATAATTAGTATAGAATTTGTAAATTTAAAGTGAATAAAGTTTAGTGTAGCAAGTTTGTACGTGTGTGTGACTGAGAGACGAGTATAGGGGGAGTAGTCGATGGATTGTTGGATCATAGTACCTTGTTAGTTCGAGTTGAACTGCTAATTAGGAAATATAGGAAATTCGAGAGTTAGAAGGTAGGACCGATTCAAGGATAGTTGTAAGAGTTTCGTTAAGAAAAGAAAAATTAAAAGGGGTGATTAGATTTATAGACAAAAATATAGATAGGGTAACGAGTATATATACAAAGGAATAGGAATAAAGTTGTTGGACAAGTGGTTAGTGTGGGGATTAAAGTACAGTATGAAGTGAATGAAGTATAAGGAGAAAGGTAGACGAGTAAAGAATGATGATGCAAGGAGAATAGTAAGTGAAGTATTTTGAAAGGTAGGAAATTGTTATGTGAGATTTCATAAAGGAGAAAAGTGTAGTGGATTTTGATTTAATCTTAAGGTTAAGTGAAGTTCAATACAAAGAGATGGTAGGTTTACCTAAGGCCTAGGAAATCTTGAGTTTAGGATAAATAATGAGTGAGTGAATGATTGGTGCCAGTTAAATGAGCTTAAGAGTTTTGTTTTATTGGGAGGTGTAAAAATTTTAAGAATGCCTTTGATATCTAGTGAAACGTAAGTGATGATGAGCTAAGATATTTGAAGTTTTTGAAGAGTTAAAGATTTATAGACAACTTGTCCTAGTGATGGTTGGGAGAATTAGAAACAGTATGAGACATATACTTGGAAAAAGGAGATTACTTTGTAAATGAAAGAGTTAAGAAAGTTGCTATAGAAGACCAACAGTTTAGTAGTGTATGAGGGTATTAGAAGAATTATAGAAAAAGGGTAATAAGTATAAAGTACAAAATCAAGGTTTGATCAAATAGAAAGTTAAAGTAGTAGTACAAATGAAGAGTTAGAAAGTTAGACAATTAGTTATGACCCCATTCATAGTTAGTAATAAGGACTGGTAGGTAATTAGTAAAATTATAAAAAGGGAGAAATTTCAAGAGGAAAGTTTTTGACTTAAGAGTTCATGAAGTTTGGAGTAATAGTAATAGAAGAGATGTTTAAGGAGGGTGGTAATTAAAGAGATTGGAGTTTTGTAACGATACAATTTTGATAGTATTCAACGAAAGGTGGAGAAAGATCCTAGATAAATCAAGAGCTACAAGGAAGTATTAAAGAAAATTGAAAATAGATTTTTATTTAAGTTGATGAAGAAGATTTTAAGTTCATGATGGAATTAAGAGATGTTTTAAGAGTTTGTGTAAATTAAAAGTGATAATGAATTACCTTATTCAAGGATTTATACAGGTAGTGAGTTAAAAGAGGGTTGTTAGAATTCATTATACCTAGTGTAACTAAACATAAGATTCGATAAGGAAAAGAACGGAGATGAAATGTTAACGGGTCTTCTAAAAGTTTAATCCCTAAATGGATTGGAAGAGGAAATGGGTAAAGAAAAAGAGATAGAAGTGTATTTAGGTCAAGAACGTAATTCGAGTGTGCAAAGGTCTAAGAGAAAGGTGGGAGTAGAATAAAGAATGAAGATACTATAGTTCAATGAGATGACAAAAAGAATTGAGTAAGAAGTAAGAAATCGTTATTACTACCAAGTTGTTGTAAATAAGAGATATTTGAGCTTGAGACAACCGAAGAAAATCATTGGATATTTGGTATTGAGTTTTATTACTAGATTTAAAAGGGAAATAGAGTATTTCAATGGGATTAATGATTATATTGACAAATCAAAGAATAAAAGTATGAGACTTGATTTAAGAACTTATGATCGGTGTTTAGTTGATATTTAAATGGAATCTTTTATGGAGTATAAATTGTAAATCTAGAAACCATTGATAACTTTGGAGATGGATCAGTTTAAAAGAGATAAGATCAAGGATACAAAAGAAGTGAGTTGATGAAGAGATAAAAGTTAAGGTTCAAAAATAAAATTTTAAGTATGATTTTGGAGAACTTAGTTTGAGAGATAAGAAATGTTAAAGCTTTAACAACTATAAGAAAGTATGTGGTAATAATTTTGGCAATTTTGAAGATTTTGAGTTATTGGGCTTCTAGGTAACAAAATATGGATCTAATGGGAAGCTTAGGGTAAAGATAGACACCTAGAATAAATAGGAGAGTTGGTTTAAGGAGTTATGCAAAGAAATGAAAGGATCCAGGAAGGACAATAAGTTGGGGAGTTCAATAGAGGTCAAAAGGAGAATCTTACTAAGTTGATTGTCAAGACAACTGAGTATTAGAGGTTAAAGGATAGAGATATAAAATGAAGAATGTCCAAGTAAACCGTTGCAGTTGAATTGTTATTGTACAGCGATGTTATGGATCGAATTTCAGTGTAATAGTATCATCAAAGGAAGATTAATTGATTCGGTTTTGTAAATGAGAATAAGGTGCTTATCATTACTGTGATGATAGGTTATATACGAATCTTCAGTAAGTATGGTCTAATTGGTGATAGCTAGATTAAAGTTAGGATGAAAGAGTTAAGCAAGAAAGTTGGTTTGAACTAGGTAATGTTTTGGATAAAAGGGGTACTAGAAACCCTTTAAAACGATTGAAAGGTTGATTTGCGAGTAAATTACTTTGTTGGAAATAAGTGGGAATCATGGAGTATGGGAGTTGGAAACTTGAGTAAGAGAGTAAGTTAAATTGATAAAGAGATAGGTGTAGTGATGATAATAAAGCCAAATGTCTTTTAGTTCTACTTAAGGAAGGAATTAATGAGGGACTAGAGAAAGCGAGAGGTTGGAAAGTGATTCTGTGAAGAGATGGCTTGGGAGAGAAGAGACGTACTTAAAGGTAGTACTAAGTTTGAGGCTCTTGAAGTATAAGGTTAAGGTAAAAATTTGAGAATCCTATAGTGGAGTATGAAATGGTAAGAATCTTGTCTTTGAAGCACAAGAGTAAAAATGAAGATGTAAGAAGGACTAGTTAGAGGAATCAATTTTCAAAAGTTAATAACTTTAAGGCTGAGAGAATTAATTGAAGGGTGCACTGATTAGCAAAGGAAATAAGTCTATAGTAAGATCAGGTGATTCGTTTAGATTATTCTAGTGATTCAATAGTTGGTTGTCGGCGATACGGAGGAAACTCAATATAGTTTGAAATCGTAAATTGCGTAAAGATTGAAGGTTTGAATAGACTTTTCAGAATGTGAAATGGACTTAGGAAAGAGATATTATTGTCGTATTGTGAACCATGATCAAGGAAATTTCGGGGACGAAATTTTTTATAAGTGGGGGAGAAATGTAGAGCCCGGTATTTAATTTTAAATATTTTAATCACAGAAATCCGTGTTAATGTGTTTTAATGAGTTTGTTCAGTTTCTTTTTTTTTTTAATCGTGCTTGGACTTGTGAATAAGTAATTAAAGTAGAAATTGGTAGCGAAAATCAAATCTTTAGGGGAAATGTAAAGTTTTAAAGAGCTTTGGGGTAGTTAATGGGGGAATTGAAGAGTTGAGGGATGAGTAGGTAATTAAGGGAGAGTTCTTAGTATAAATAAGAGGAGAAAAGAGATGATTCAGCATTTTTCTGGATTTCTCTAGAATTTTCGGGAGAAAGGAGAGAAAAAGGGAGAAAAGAGAAAAGAAAGAGGAGAGGGTGAAAAGTAAAGAAATGGGAATTTCTTGCAACTTTTCAAGGCAAAATCTTGTGTATTTCTTTTTAATTCAAGTAAATTTATTAAACTAAATATTTGTGAATATGGAGTTTGGATTCAAAGACATTCTTTAAGAAAAAGTTTGAAGAAAATGGGTTGTTTCAAAAAAATGGGTTTTTTAAGCCAAAGATGTGATTTTGGGTTTTGGATGCAAATTTTGGGTAAGGGTAAAATTGATTTTTGTTAATATAACTAGTAGAAACTTATATCTGTGAAGATTTGGAAAGATCTTTGGAAATCAAGAAGATTTTTTTGGAGAAAAGATGAATTTTTGGGAAGAAAATTTGCTGGAATCAGGGACCCAGTCGACTAGGTCGGACACCCAGTTGACTGGAAGAGATTTCAGGGCTATTCTGGAAGGACCCAGTTGACTGGGTCAGACACCCAGTCGACTAGATCATCAGGAAGAACCTTCTGGACGTTTTCCTAGTCGACTGAATTGGGTACCTAGTAGATTGGATCATTCTGATTTTTCAAAAAATGACTTTTTTCCTCAGTTTTTGAACATGAAACCTTTCCAAAATAATTATAATATTTATAAATTTGAGGTATGATTAAAATGCCTTTAAAAAAGTTAGCATTCACAAAAAATATTGTTTTTTTAGATTCAAAATTTTGATGATTTAAAAAAGGGCTTAAGGCCTCAATTTCTTTGATTTTTGATTTCACGCGAAGTGCGCTCTTAAGATTTAAAGTGTGCAAATCACCTTGAGGTTGCTATAGATTCTTTAAGTGATTTAATGTAATGAAATTAAATGTTATTCATTCCTAGGTACCAAGAGGGAAATCCTTAAGAGACAAGGAAGTAGTAACATCGCGTAGCGAGGTGAGTACGCCTTACCTTTAGTAAGCGTATATATATATATATATATATATATATATATATATATATATATATATATATATATATATATACACGCTGAGCATTTATAAGTGTAAACTCTGAAAATTTTATGAAGAATAATTCTGAGCATTGGTATGAAAATAGTAAGAATTTGTATTGTGGAAAAATTGATATGGGTGGAGAATTAATTGTGTAAGATATGAACATTGAAATGATTTACAGTGGTTGTGTTGAGGATTTGTGATATGTGAAGTTATAATGAATGTGCTTGGTTGAATTGGTAGAAATGACATGTGAATGATTGACGATTGCTTATATTCATATCACCTCATGCATTTTGCATTATAACCTTGTTTAACGGTATATTTTTGAGGGATGAGTGATGGGTGAGGTCGATAGGTCCCTTCCCACAAGGGGTGTAAGGATACCAAATGGAAATTGGATGATTAGGACCCAACCCAGATCAAGGGGGTTCCGAATATCTGATATGATGATTGAACGTACCGGTATGTGGGGAGACGTCCCCATGATGATGATATAGCCTAATGAGGGGCACTGATTGATTGTGCATTTATTGCTTTGCATCATACAACATGGTATTACATTTCATGGACATATTGAGATGAATGACCCATGAAAGGGCGTGTGATATGATTGGCCCATGTGGAGTGTGTGATATGATTGGCCCATGTGGGGCATGTAATGATGTGATATGCTTAGCCCAAAAAGGGGCATGATTGTGATTGTGGAAATGTAAGAGTGTTAAAATGAAAATCTACTCTATTTGCTTTGATGTTATGTTGTATGATTGTACTACGAGTGTTTTTGGTATGTAAATTAAGAAAATTTATAAACACTAACATAAAGAGATAAATGATGGTATAAAATATAAAGAAAATCACTTGGAGGAAACTTAAAGGATTTAATAGGAGGATAATTAAGAAAGATGCCACTTGTATCTATAAGTCATATTAAATGTTATGCTATAATTACAAATAAAAAGATAATTCCTCCAATACGACTACTTCTTGTAAAGCATGTCTCACTAAGCTTTTAAGCTCACTCTTTTATTGTTGCTAACCTTTCAGGATTTTACTGGAGACTTGTCAATCAAGTTGAAGAAGCCAACTTAAGGCTTCCGTCGGTGGCATCCTCACCCTTGAGAGTTTTTGTTAGGAGTTTAAGTTGGGATTGGGATTAGTCATTGAAAAATGACATTTGTATAGGGGGAGTTTTCTATTATTTGTGTCTAGTTAAAATTATTGTATTGTAAAGATTATTAGTGACGAAATTGTAATTGTATGGTTTGAATTGTTTTGATTTAACGCTTGTATTCTTGGTGAGTTATGTGTGATTGCATGTAGGTCGGGGTGCTCGGGACTCAAAGGTAATGATACTTTCTCGAGTAAGTCCCACCCAGGGATGAGTCGTTACAGAGAAAGATTTTTTTGTAAAGTTGTTTGTTACCCGTAAAGCAAGACAATGTGTAAAGGTGTGCTTGGTACCCGAAAATCGAAGCCAGGTGTAATCCTTGAGATTAGTGGAACTCAGTAGACTGAGATAATGCCTATTGAAGAAGTTGATGTAAGCTCATCGCCGAACCACTATAAATCCATATGTCCATCTTTCTCTCTCAGTTAAAATTTTTAATTTCTCATATTACTCTGATTATTGCGCTAAATAAATTGATATGATTTTTCAATCATCATATTTCCTAACAGTTATAATATCACCAAACCTACCTAGACTCTCTACAAAGAGCACTATCTCGCATGAAGTGGAGTTTCACAACTTACGATACTATGACAGATCTGCCCAGCCCAAGCAAACATTGTAAAGGTGAGGACAATGCTTTCTTCGCGCTGGGGTTGCCTAGGTAAGGGCAATACTTCCCTTTCGCGTGAGCTATTAGATGAGGTCGGGGTTGAGAGTAACAAGGGAAAAAAAAGAGAAGGAAGAAAAAGATGTTAGAAGAAGAAAGAAGAAGAAGAGAAAGAGGATGAAGAAGAAAATAAAATATAAAAAAAAATAAAAAACTCTTTTTAATTGGTTTTCTTAAAAGAAAATTTTTTTTAGCTTTTTCTTAATTTTCAATTGTTTTATTGTATCATTTTTAATTATTTTTAATTATAGTAATGAATGATTGACTTGTGGCTAGTGTTAGCTGACTAGACGACCAAATCAGTCACTTTCTCAATAGAAGTTGGACGGAAGTACAACATTGATAACAAAAGTAATCATGAAGTTACATTATTAACGTTCTATGATTGGGGACTAGTGTTATAATGTCCCTATCTTGGAGGCTCAAAACTGAAGTTTAGCCAAAGTGAGAGGATGGAACACTCAGCCCAAATGGGGACCTTAAAGATATACAATTTTTAATAACATTTATTTGAATGATTATGTTAACTCTAAATTGATCTCTTTAATTCATGTTAAGGATCATTTTTTTAATGGAATAAGAAAAAACTACATATCCAAAGAAGCCAAAGTCACAGAAGATCTAAAAACATAAATAAAAGAGCAATAATAGGTAGACAACAAACTCAGCCAACATCAATGAGGATTTATTTTCTTATTCGAATCTAGACTTTTTTAGATCAACTGAAAACTTTATTAATGATTTTAAAAATTTTATTAGTAATGTTAATTTTTGAGTCTCACACTTATATTAACGTCAATGAAACTTTTCAAAATAACAATTAAATTTCTAACTGATTTAAACTTAATAATTTAGACTCAAATTGAATTTTTGCAACATCAATAGCCAACATTGTCCACGTACGACTGAGACAATTTAATTGCAATAAAGAAACTTGCAAAGAGAAGGTGCGTTGCTTGCTTATCCAATATTTCTTAACTCAAAATTTTATTAGTAATTTTAAAAAATTTTAATAATAATATTATTTTTTGAGTTTCACATTTATACTGAAATTACTATTGAAATTTTTTAAATTACCAATAAATTTTTGAACTGATTTAAAATCAAATATTTAAACTCAATCAATTATTTTTGTCCAAACAGTTTCCAATCACCCCTTTAGCCGGTGTACTTATTGAACATACATTGACCCATTGACTTGTAAGCGCGGGAAAATTTAGGCAGTTTCTGCCTTTCTCAATGCCAGGTTGGTTTTCTCTTCCATTCGATCAGTAGTCTTACATTTACATTTAATCCTCCATTCCGTTACCAGTCAACTAGTAGTGTATTGTACTTTTACATTTAATTCAAATTTCTAACCAGTTTCGAAGTTTTAGTAAAAGTCCAGAGGATTATTACTACTAATTAATGTGCCGATTTGACTGCCTTGTGTGAGATGCTGTATATGAGCATTTCGGCTGATAACAATTTGTTTCCTAAAATTTACTATCTATTCTGCCTGTAATTACTTGTCATGTTGTTGCCTTAATGTTATATTGAGTTACATATGGCATTAATTAGAACTCAGTCTCCTGAAATTAATAACTATGTTTGTGTTCATCGCTGTAATGAGTAGTCATTTGCTAGTTGCCTTGTTTCCTGGATTTACATGTGTGTGTACATAAATTATCAGTTCTCTTAACGTTGTTACAAGTATTTTCCTTGCAACTACTGGTAACTGCATTACTTTTGAGTGATTGTCAATTACAATACCAAAGTGACCTTTGGAATACTACATCTTACTTTTAGATTAAGATAATTAGGTATAGTCTGCACTCGTACACAGTCAGTAGTGTATCCATGATTGGTTGAATGATCATGATTTAAATGGAGTTGTATTTTAAAGAGTAAATTACCCGGACTTCTCTTGAAGTAACGTGTAATTGTAAGCACATTCTTTACATTTTTTAAACTTTCATTTACCCTTCTAATAGAAAAGATTAAATTTGATTCCATGTGATTAAATTCTTTTACTAAGGGGTATAAGTGCTTACTCTCTTTGATAGAAAAGATCAAATTTGATTTTATGTGATTAGATTTTCCTATCAAATGATATAAATAAAAATTTAAAAAATGTAAAGAAAATACTTACAATTATATGGTACCTTAAGAGATGTATATGTAATTTACTCTATTTGGAATAGTATTGTTTGACTGCTTCCAGAGAAGTGGGAAAAGTCAGTCCATAGTTATTATAAGTGAATCAGCAATTAGTAATCAAGTTGCGTGCAAGAGTTTCTTCGGTTTATATTGTGTTGTTATGTATAATTATTTTACAAATAATTCGGGGACATACCATGGTATATGTTTTTCTGGAACCGTTTGAATGTATTGTAGTTTTTTGGTGTGCGCTAAATTGATTATAATTATTAATTGACACGGGTACTTTCATGCAGATTATGGGTGACAGAGTGAAGGCGGTCCAACAAAGGTCTCTACATGGCCTATCTAGCATATTGATGACCGCGTAATGGGTCGACGCAAAACAACTCGTGTGCTGTTTAGGTACGACTTCATGTAAAAATATTTTATGAAAATCGTCGATGGTAATTTGTTTATTGTGAAGGAAGAATTATAATCGTTAGTCTGAGACCTGAGAACTTTCCTTGTATTCCATGGTAACTAACTTTTTGTTCCTTACATTTTTGTACCAATTATATCTGCCAACATTTCTGGTTGAATTTGTTTGTGGTATCAGTTGTCACGTTTCTGAACAAGACAATACTTTAGAAGCGAGTATTATTAGTTTTTATATCTGTTAAGAAAAATAAACGGATACAAAAATTTTACGAGCTTTGGAGCTAAAATCCCTACATTCATAGGCGATAATGGAAGATTCCACTATAATTAAATTGGAGTACAAATCAAGAGAGGTAAAACTCTCTAAACCCAAATCTAGACTATTATAAATTTAATTGAGAAAATAAAATAGTTTGCAAGAAAAGAAATTTCAACCACTCAGAAGAATCTGTGTGTTGTATAACTCTTTCCGCAACTTGAAAAAATAAAAACCATAAACCTCTATATATAGGCACTTGTTCAAAACATTTGAGGATATCCTAATACGGAGAATTAACAATGCAGACACAACTACCTGCCAAGCACCACGGACTGCTGCAACCCAAACGGACATGTCATAAAAAACCATAAACCCAAGAAAAAGATACATTTAGCTAGATAATATTCATCCACCATAGCTCGTAAATATTACATTTTTATATGTAAAGTAAAGACCAGGAAAAAAAACTAAGAAAACTATCTAGTCTGAATTTGCAGGACACTTTGCTTGGATACATTCTCAAAATTTTGAGATAGGTCAGAAAGAGGATACAAAAGTAAGCAAGCTTACAATGACCAAAACACTTAAGTGTATTCTATGATTCAGTTTTTCAATCCTGTGCCCATACAAACATATAAAACATAAATCATTTATGATATCCCTTCAGCTATTAACATTGTCGATCTTGTCTTCTTACCAATCAAGCAAAATATTGACATACACTAATCTATCAACCTTTTGTTATTCTCATCCTTAATCTTGTCTATGTAATTGTAATACCATAAACCCAAAATTATTACTTAATTGCTACTTAGGGCATAGTGTGTGTGTGTGTGGGTGTGTGTCTATATATATATTAAAATGGGGTAAGAATTTAATTATTTTATTAAGATAAGGGAGTGGGTTGCAATTAAAGAAAACTTGGGAAGATATACCTAACTATCGTTGTTTTGTAATCCGAATTAGAAGCGAAAGAAAAAGAGAGAGCAGAAGGTTACTGATTCAAGAGAAAGATGGCTAAAACTAGGAGAAGATTAAAGTCATTCACTATAAGATAAATGACATCCATCGACTCTTCTATGTGTCCAAATATCAATGCTTTGAAGCGCTAGAATATTTAAAAACCCATTTCATATTATGGAGTTTGTAAGTGCCGAAATATGAGTACTTCATGTTGCCGAAATATGACTCTTAAAACCAATCTATTTACTTCCTATTGTGGCATTTAAAAGGGCCGAAATAGGACAAAAAACCCGGGCAAACTACGAGGTTAATAACTACAATTTCATAGTTATAAATAAAATAAATCTTATACATATATTGGTGCTTTGAAGCGTCGAAATAAACAATTATAAAATTTATCATAGAGTGGCACTTTTAAGCGTCATTATGTGGCATATTCATGTATCAGCGTTTTTAAACGGCACTATATGTCCATTTCATATATTGGCGCTTTGAAGCATCAAAATAGGACTTAAAAAACCTAGGTATATTTTCTTGCACGCTTAAATACTCAGAGGACCAAAATAAAGAAAATATACGCACTAAGCTCCAGAACCTTCCCAATCTTTCTCATCAATCAGCGAGCTTTTCTTCTTTGTCTAAGCTCTTTCTCGATCTGCAGTTGTTTTCTTTGTATCTATGTCTTTGGTTAGCTTTGTTGTCTCTCTATCTCACTTTTGATTCATCATGGGTGCCCTAGCTAGTTGAAGCCGCACACGATTCATTGACCAGTTATCGCCCGAGATCTCCACTACCGTCTGAATCTTGTATGTACACTCCTAATCTTTGTATCTCTAATAGTTTTTAGTTTATACGCTTCTAGTCTTTTTATACGGTTTCATTGATTTGTTTAGATTTGTGGAAAATTGAGGGAACAGTGAAGGAAAGGGAAATGACGAATTTTGGGTGTTTATTCTCTCACTCTTAATTTTTTTTTTTCCTTCAGAATTTGTTAAGAAACTGAATATGCCATCATCTTGTGGTAGTGCGGCAGCCCACATACAGGATGTAACAACTTTGTTTCAAATAACACCATGGTGTTTTTTGGCTTTGATATTGAGTGCATATAGATTGCAAAATATATCACCTAGTTGTTTCTTTTTACTCAATTTAAGAGGCCTGATTCTGTTGTCACTGCAAAGAGCTTGAAAGCATTTTTCCTCGCACATGTCAATATGGGGTAAGAAGATGTAGGATTAAGCATTCACTGAAAACAAATCTGAATTCTTTCAAAAAGCAAGTATTTAGTGCTTATTCAAGATTTTCCAATGAAATTTGATCCAACTTGAAATCCAAAAAGAGCAATATAACAGATTAAGGTGACATTTGCACCGATGGAGAATTTAATTTGCTTATTTTAGCAAATGTTACTCAAAAGGATCACCAAGAATGTTGCATGTACATGACGACCTTGACAAAGTAATTACTAATATAAGCCAAAATAGAAAAGGTGCGTATAGAAAATGTATGGTATTTACTGATGAGTGAAACTACACACTATTAGGAAAACCCAACACCAACACCTATAAGCAGGAGAATATAATATTGCCATCTACTTCCCTTCTGAAGAATAACTTCGTCCTTAATTTCCAGTGGAGTTTACCTTTTTTCCGTAAAAATATTTGCTTCTGTTGATGTAGAAATTTTAGTAAGTGTTATAAACATGCCAAGATAGTTTTTATGTTGTTACACACCCAAATTGATAAGGTGACAATGAGAAAAATTCACTGTATTCAGTGTTTCTCTCTTGGTAGAAGTCGAATGAGAATGATTCATTGTATTTAGTGTCTCCTTCTCCAGTTTTCACGTCCTAATACAAAGTAATAGCAACGGGGATTTAATTGTTACATTATTACTACTCCAAGTTATGCTAGAGTTTGAGAATAAGCCCAATTCATCTTCTTTTTTTTTCCTCCTGATGATGTGTTTAAAAAATTTAACATATTTTGCGTTGGTTATGTATGACTCTAGTTTATTATTGATATGTTTCATTTGTTTGCGTCAATGCTGATTGGTGACTCTTATTTAATTTGTGAAGCTTAAATTGTTCTTTCGTTATATTTTTTCATATTCTTTAAATATATTAAACTTGACCAATCTTTTGACAACAGATGATCATGAAGACTTAATACTTAGTGTTACATAACCAATCTTTTAAATTATTTCAGGGGACTGAGTAAACTTGACTTGGTCATAAGGAATTCCTCAACCAATTCCCTTGCAATTTTTTTCCCTAGTTTCTAAGATGTTGAAAAAAAGGATAATCTTATCCTATAGCAAAGAATAAAGAAGAAAAGAAAAATAAACAATTTCATAATTTATTTTTCTTTTTGGCATAGCTCACCAACACACACTTACCTTGGCCCGTCTTATCTATGTTAGAAAAACATCATGAGGTGCTTAAACTTAGCAATAAATTATCTTTGTGTCCTAAAGATTGTAAGCAATATCTCACAAATAAAGATAGAGAAGAAGCCATTAAACAAGCACAACCCTACATCCTATTAGAAAAATTAGGAACATAATTATTTGATACATGGCTTGTTGAAACAAACACAGATTTATGAAAATATGACATGAATTGAAGTGCAAACGATGGTACAAGTAAAAAAGAAGAGTTTTCTTTTAAACGATGATCATGATTCATGGAACTGAGTCTTCGTCAAGGACAATTATTACAAAGTATATATGGTCACAAGCATAGTTATCATAATCGTACGATTCAAATCGAAATGAACTTGTATTTCATTGATTGTTGAGTTTCCTTAGTTATAGTTGTTGTTAATATAGCTAAGCTACGAGTCTCCTTACAGTGGACTTGTGACGAATGAATTAATGGTTTCTTTATCTCAAGAAGAGGTGTTTATTGTCACTATTAAGGAATGCAAATAGCACCTTGCATTAATGAAATTGTGTTGTTTATTTGCAGAGTAATGAAATTAAGTCATTTTTTATTGTGAACCTTTTAAAGGAATAGGTCATGCCTTGGTCTAATAGATTTGTCTTATGTAAAAAAAGGTGTGGATTTTAACAAAGAAAAAATAGAAGAAAGCCTAACAAAGAGAGTCAGCTCATATATTCTTGCTTAATTTCATTTTGTTAATCTCTTGGCCAAACAATAAAACCTCCCATATAGATTTTTGTGTCCAATGAATTCAAATGTAGATAAGAATCTAGGCCTCCTCCCGAACATCCTCATCATCTTCATAGTCATAACCTTCTCATATAGAACCAGATAAGCTCCAACACTAGCAATATTTTTAATTCTCACTGTGTTATCCTGTTGTGGTACAAAGATATTAGCCTAAAATCAACACATATGTCATAGAGACCAAAACCAAAAGGATTCTGATATTAAACAGTACAATTCCTTTACTTAGCAGTCAAAGTTTATTAGTTTATTTTTAATAAATATGGTTTAATATTAGATGGCAACAAACAACAACGTCAAATAAAATCTTGTTTGCCTTGTTTCTTTGGGTGCAATATGACCCTGATAAGTGCTTAAATATTCATATTTAAGCCCCTTAATTTACATTTGTTAAGCTCTTAACTTGCGTATTTTATTCCATTTTACTTTTTTTTTTGTATTTTCTGTGTTTTTATAGGTTTTTGGAATAAAGGAAGTATTTTGGAACTCAAAGAGCAAAACTAGAACTGGGAACTACAGAAGAGTGCGATAGAGCGCACAAGCACTCGTGCTCACAAGGAGAAGGCTCGAGCGCAAACTCATGCGATCGAGCACACACGCATCAGTGAAACATCAAAACGGCAGTTCCTATTTTGGAAAGTAGGGTTAGAGACCTATTTTGGAAATTAGGGTTTCCAGGTGTCCTTAGAACCCTATAAATAGACTTGTAAAATATAGAAACAGGATCTTCCTTTTTAGTTTTAGTTTTAGGTCGGGAGACCGGAGGCCAGAGGGGATTCTACGAAGAATTGACGACTCTTCAATAGAGCTCTCTCGAGTTTCTTCTTTCCTTTATTTCATTACGTGTAACTAAACTTTTAGTAAGGGCTTGGTTGAAGCCCTAATTATGTTTAACCAATAATTCAGTATTGGCGCCTTTGCAATATTTATGTTATGATTCTTAATTTGATTAATGCCTGTTTTTATTTAAATTCCTCATATGTGTGTGTCTGATCAACGTATGCATGTGGTATGGATTAGTTAGTTGAATCAATTTGGATGACCAAGCCATTGGTTCAAAAATAGTAACAAAAGATATCCACACCGGATTCTTGGGTTAATCAACATGGGAAACCGAGAGTGGACCGAGCCCTAGGTCCCGTGTGGTTGTCGATTTCCATAGATTCTATGCTCTCTTAAGGAACAACTAAGTATACACCATGTTGAATCCCTTAAAAGAGAAAAGAGTTAGAGTATACATCATGCCTAACTCGCTGCTTAGGGAAATCAATAGCTTAAGGAGTGGACCAAGCCTTTAGGTTGACAACCAGTAGGTATTCAGAGCATGAGTAGAGTATTGGTATAATGTCTTGTTGGGGTAGCATGATTAGTGGTGGATACCAAGTCCCTACGGCTTTATCATTATTAATTCAAACCCAATATTTATTTCTCTTATTTTTATTTTATTATTGTGAAACTAGTTCTAAATCGAAATTCACCAATCCCTGTGGAGATGATCTCGCATTAGCACACTATGTTACTGTTGACCTTGTGCACTTGTAAGTAAAACTGTACGATTATTTACTTATTTATTTAGGTGGATAAACGTACAACAGACCTATTTTATTCGTTGTTGTTTAATAATGATTTTTTGCTGCTATCTCTAAAATGTATTAATTTTGTTGTTTTCCTGAGCATAACAAAATTTGATTTGACTGTATTGGTCCACATCATAATTTCACATTAGTGTGTGGGGTCTATTACTTGAAACAGTGAAATCAAAGTCTTCTAATCATCTTACATTAATCAACAAAAGATGATGATAACCATCTTACCCGGCTGATTATAAGATTTGAATACAATCGACCCAATTTTTTTGAGTTTATTTAACCACACGCAACACCTATGTAGGGGCTGCTGCACACAATACCTACGCAGAGGAGCAACACCTATGTAGAGGTCACTATACGTTGCACCTGTGTAGGGGCTGCTGCATGCTGAACCTGTGCAGGGTTGAGGGTAGCGCCTTTCCAGTACTAGTCCAAGGGCTAGGGCTGCGCATAACACTTATCCAGCACCCGTCCAAGGGTTGCGTACAACGCTTATCTAGCATTCATCTTGTGATTATATCAATTTTTTGTTCTCTATTTAATTTCACCAACTTAGTAATCAATTCTAAGTCTGTGATTATGCATTCTCTTACCTAAAATTTTCTAATGAATACTTTATTAATATTTTTTTTATGGAAGTCTATTGGCATCATTTTAAAATGGATAAAAGTTGGATCAATAAACTGAGGTCGAGTAAAGCTTATATGGATGGTGTTGCAAACTTCATTATATTTGGGTGTCAAAAAGCTTGTTGTAGTGGTAGTATTGTTTGTCCATGTCAGAGATGTGGTAATTGTTCTTCATTCAAACCAAAAGTTGTTTAGGAGCATTTATTATATAATCGGTTCAGTCTAGGTTACATAGAGTGGGTTTTTCAATGGGAGAAAGTCTCACGTATACACTCTTTCCCCTTTAGCTTAGAACCCACTAGTGTTCTAGTTGGCTTCATGGGACGAGATGACATGCTGGGTTTGCTCCAAGGTGCCTTCGAGGTTACTTGTGCAAACCAAAATAATGAACCATTAAGTGAGGGAATTGAAGTGGGATCTTCAAATGAGCATAGTGAAGATAAACAGGCCCATAGGATGTTTAAGGTCAATAGTTATGGTAAGCCTTTACATGTCAAACATTTAGTTCATTCTTTTATTGATGAGACAACTCAGTATCATAATTTTTTGAAAGATTATGATCAAGAACTTCATCCAGGTTGTTGGAATTTCACGAAGTTATCTTTTATGTTATAACTACTACACATCAAATGTTTAAATGGGTGGTCTGGTAAATCTCTTACTATGTTGCTCGAGATTATCAACATGTCGTTTCTGATGTGTGCTCCAATGCCATCAAATTATTATGAAGTCATGAATATTATCAAAGGATTTGGTCTTAGCTATGAGAAGATCCATGTTTGTCCTAATGATTGCACACTGTATTGGAGTCAGCATGTGAATGATGAATTTTGTCATGTGTGTGGTGTGCCACGGTGGATTAAAACAATGCTGATGAAGAGGATCCATTGAATGAAAAGGATGCTCCGTCTACAAAGAAAAAACCAGCTAAAGTATTGTGCTATTATCCTCTAATACCGAGACTAAAGAGGATATACATGTCATCTAAAACATCATCCGTGATGAGATGGCAAGATAAAGAACGGACGAATGATGGAATTTTAAGACACCCAGCGGATAGATTAGCTTGGAAAGAGTTTGATACTTTGTGTCTTGATTTTGCAGCTGATTCTCGTAGCGTTAGGCTTGGCCTAGCTAGTGACGGGTTCAATCCCTTTTGAACGATGAGTTTTACTTATAGTACATAGCATGTTCATATAACTTGCCACCATGGCTTTGCATGAAGCAAGTGTCGTTCATTCTTTCAATGGTGATTCCTAGTGAAAAAGGCCTTGGTAATGATATTGATATCTTTTTGCAGCCTCTATTGAAAGAGTTGAAATAATTATGGGATGGTGTTGATGCGTCAAACAATCAAAGCTTTAAGTTTCACACTTTTCTTCTTTGGACCATTAATGATTTTCCCGTATATGCGAACTTATCTAGTTGGAGCACAAGTGGATGTATTGTTTGTCCATGTTGCAAGACTATACACATTCTATATGGTTAAAGCACGGAGGAAAGTTTTGCTATATGGGTCATCGTAGATGGTTAGAAGAAAACCATCATTTTCAATTTCAAAAGAATTAGTTTGATGGCACCATAGAGTTAGGATCTGCTCCTATTCCACTATCTAGACACGATGTTTTAAGTCAACTAGAGGGTGGAAACAACATCTATAGTAAGAATAGGGCAAGAGAGGATGTTAGTACTTCCTATGGGGTAAGTACTAGTGGATGAAGTTGATAATCTTTTTGAAGGTACAGATGATTTCCTAGAACATGTTGATAAGGAGGATCTTCCAATAGATGAGGGAGTTGTACAAACTTTGTGGAAAAAAAAAAAGCACCTTTTGATTTACCTTAATGGAAAAAAAAATATTATTTGTCATAATCTAGATGTGATGCATATAGAGAAGAATGTATGTGATAATTTGATTGGAATAATATTGAATATAGATGGTAAGACTAAAGATAATAAAAAAGGTACACCGTGATCTCGAAGAAATTGGTATTAGAAAAGACCTCCATCTAGTTGTTCTTTCTAATGGAAAAGATCACTCGCCTTTAATATGCTACACTATATTTGCAAAAGAGAAGGACAATTTCTTGGTAGTTTTGGAAAATCTCAAAGTTTCTGATGGGTATGCATCAAACATCTCAAGATGTGTCAACCTAAAAGAGCGTAATTTGTCAAACTTAAAGAGTCATGATGGTCACATATTGATGCAAGAAATCCTTACTATTGCCTTGAGAGCATATTTTCCTAGACATATTGTAGTTGTTGTTTCTGAGTTATCATCATTTTTCAAAGCTTTATGCTATAAAGCCCTTGATTCCTAAGAGCTTGACATATTGGAGTCGCGTGTTGCATTGACACTTTTCCATTTGGAGAAAATATTCCCATTAGTTTCTTTACCATCATGGTTTATCTAGTCATTCACTTAGCCTTAGAAGCTAGACTTAGTGGTCTCGTACACTATAGGTGGATGTATACTGTTGAGAGGTTAGATGTTCAAATCTCATTTGTAAATAATTAATTTATATTTTAATAGCTATTAAATTTACCAATTATTTTTTTGGTTTTACAATGTATTTAGTGTGTTTGAAATCTTATGTAAGTAAAAGAAGTCGACCCGAAGGGTCAATTGTTGAAAGTTATAACGGAGAAAAGTTTCTAACATATTGCTCACAATACTTCTAAGGTGTTGAGATAAAATTCAACCACCCCCAAAGGAACAATGATAATGTAGATTATCCATATGAGTACATGTTTTCCTCTGGTAGATAGATTATGGGAAAGATTTTAAGTGTTAAGCTTGATGACATGTCATTGGCTCAAGCACATCGTTATGTGTTCTTCCATAATGATAATCTTTCTCATTTTCATAGGTTAGTATCAATAAAGGACACTAGTCATGTGGTTAAATTTAGTAGTTATGTTTTGTTATCTATGTGAGGGTTAACAATTTGATAATATCAATTTTTATAGTGAATTTTTGGTTGCTCAAAGACTGACCAACCATTCCAATCGACTAATACAAAGTCTTGAACATAAGTGGTTGGTTGAGAAATTTCTCTAATGGCTTATGAAATAGGTTAGGCATAATATCAATTGTCTTTAAATGGTATAAGTTTGTTCAATAAAACACAGAAAATTGTTGTCTCATATTAATTGTTTGAATATGGTTAGGTGTTATGGATGGTGGATAACAATTATTCAGATGAAATAATTGCCTTTGCTCGAGGTCCGAATAATGTTGTTAGGAAATTTAATGGATTCAAAATCAATGGCTTTAAATTCCACATAAAGGATCATGAGAAGTTTAGATGATCTCAAAATTCGAGATTTATTGTGGATGCGGAGGATCAAACGTACTATGGTGTGCTCAAACATATCACTGAGTTGGATTATTATGGGACATTTAAGATTGTGTAGTTTCAATGTGATTAGGTGAATATTAATTCACCCAGAGGTTACACCGGTCAGTTATTGAAGGATGACCCATTCGTTATTTAATCTTAAGTGAAACAAGTGTTTTATGTGCAAGGCCCAACAAGAAAGGAATGGTATCATGTTGTGATCACAAAGCTAAGGGAGCTATATAATATGGGGGGAAAACACAAGAAGAAGATGATGACACTTATAATCAGTGCATGTCTTCTAATGTAGTGGTAGATAATCAATTAGATTGTATCAGAAATTGGGCTAGGATGGACATTGATGAAGATACCAATCTTTAATATATTAACGTATCTTCTTCTTCTTTTTGGTTCAATTCAAGAATGAAATGATGTAGAACATTAGTTCAAAGCCTTTTGGTTTGATTAAAGGATGAAATGATGTATAACATATGTTTCAAAAATCTAATCAATGTTTCAAAAGTCTTTTGGTTCGATTCATTTGCATGCCTGTTTTGCATGATTGTTGCATGATGTAAAAAGTTTCTCACATTTATATTTTCCTAATTTGATGACACTCTTGTGGTATAGGTCTGAGCTGAGAGTTTCTCAAATATTACATCCTATTATACCTATCAATCAACTTTCATCTATCACCAAATCATGAGTTAATGATTTATTCAAATACTATCACTATATATTTCATATTTATCTTGATTACTTAAAGTAAATCTAACTCACCACGTAACACTCAGAGCTACCCCTGGATCACCTCTTTGCTTTTCTTGCTCCTCTCAGCAATTTCCCCGAGTTGCTGATCATCAACACCTGACATAATATTTATATTAAAATTTTTAATTTTTCCTTTAATTCTTCCATAATTCACACCCTTTGAAAATTCTCACATTGAATTCCAAAAAATTTCATATATGCTAAATTTCAAAAATAAAATTCATGTTATTACCTTCTATTTTTCTGAGAGCTTTTCGTGACTCTCTGTAAAAATCTCATGTAAACCCCTTAAAAATTTTACACTTTTAACTTTTCTTTCAGTCCCCAAATGTTTAAAGAAATAGAGTATTTTGAATTGAGAAATAGAGAAAACCAAATAGGATTTGGTAAGTAATGAATAAATAAAGGAAAAACTATATATATATATATATATAAACAGATACTCACTATTGCAAAATCCTTGTGTCTTGCATGCACAATGCATGCAAGGCAAAGGCTACACCTAGGCGTCCAGGTGTAGCCACCTCCTTTTTTTTTTTACTTTTTTTTCTTTTTCTTTTTCTTTTTCTTTTCTTTTTTTTCCTTCTTAAACTTCCAGCGAATTTTTTTTTCTTTTCTTTTCTTTTTCTTTGTATCCGTACCATCACACGTCCAATTTTTTTTCAAAAGAATTATTTTATTCAAATAATAAACCTTTCACGTATATATTATTTTATTTTAATTCTATATCTTATTTATCAAATTACTTCTTTACCCATATTTTAAGAACACGGGTATTATAATTCTGTCCAAGCTACAGCTCCCTTCTGTTCAGGCTGTGTTCCCTGCTCCGCTCTATCCCCTGCTGTCTAGGCTCATGTTTTTGCTGTCCAGGCCATGCTTCTGCTACTGTTCAGGCCATGCTTCTGCTACTATCCAGGCCGTGCTTTTGTTGTCCAGGCCGTGCTGCTGTTCTACCCAAGCCCAATTTTTACTGCTATCCAGGCCGTGGTTCTACTGCTATCCAGGCCGCGCTACTGTTTTAGCCCGGTTTTCCTACTCTTAACTGGTCCGGATGTTTTGAATTCTTTCGAACATATTTTATATATATATTTTTTGTTTAAGGCTTCTTCGTTTTTTTAATCTGCAAATAACACTAAAACACAGAATTTTTCAAAGGACCACACTTGTCAAGAAATTCAATGAATAATCAAAAATATTCTCAACAAATGCATATAATTAACTCTATTTGAAGTGCATTTTCATGCCCTAATTAAAACCTCCAACCAGCTCATTGCTAGTACCTAATAATGCAAGCGAAACAGCAATGCATGAAAAGTAACATAGCATGAATGTTGTTTATCCGAGAATTTTGCAGAACTGTCTAGCATTCAAACAAACGTTGGCCAAAGCTCACAGATGCTAACAGGATTCTCAAATCATGTCTTCTGAGAAACTGTAAGTGTGTGCACTAAGCCTAAACCTTCTTACCACAAACCAATGATGCATAAAACTTTGAATTCAACCAAGAAAGAAGCCTCAACTCCATTATCCTCACAGGTAAAGTGTTTATCAATTGAACCATGCAAGGTATTTACTCATGGAGTTGGAAAACGGATAAAAGCACTCAGTGAAAGGGTCAAGCAATTTAAGACAAGCAAGTGAACAAGAATTGACCTCAAGATAGGCTAATGACATAGTTCAGAACACTTTATCCGACTTACCAATATAATGCCTCTAAATTTCAATGGTTAATCAATAAGCCTTGGTGTTGAAGCTCCTTTCTTTTGAATATGGTGCTACAACTTATCTTCCTTAAACTGTTGAATCTTCCTCCTATCGAATAGAAACGGAAAACTGAAGTAAACTAAAACTGATATTTTCTTCTTCTTCTTCTTCTTTTCTTCTCTCTCTCTCTTTTTCTTTTTGAGAATTATAATATAAATAAATAAGATGATAGAAAAATGATATTTTTTTCTCTTCTATTTTTTTTTTTACTTTTAGAGAATTACAATATAAATAAATAAGCTGATGGAAGAAGAATCATTCCCAAAATATTGTCGACGATCAAAAATCTGCGCAAATGTCAATGATGGATTCGAAGGCTTCGATGATTAACCAAATCATTTCTCCACATGTGAGGTAAGCCAAACAAAACATCTCAAATAGTGATAAAACCAATTCAAGTAGGCAATAAAAATTCACAATGCTAGTTTTCTCAGATTTTCCACTCAATAAAAACAAATATGCTTCAAACATGGTTAAAAACTAAAGTTCATATGCATCACTCTCTAAACAGTCCACAAAGCTTAGTATGTGGACAAAAATGAGTTTCCAGAAAATAGTCAGTGTTAATCAAGATAATGTCATTGGACTTTGAAGAAATCAGAGTTGTAATCATGCATCAACAGTTCACAAAATTGCGAAAACTCACAAATATGTCATGATAATTTCACACAAAACAACATATAACAAGCATGCATATGCTACCACCCCCAACCAGAATGTGACAGTGTCCTCATAGTCACCAAAAGATAAGAAAGTCATACCGATGGGAGAGAGGAACTCTAATAACGTTGCGTAGGTAAACCTGCATCACATAAAACAAAATATAAAAGCAAACAAAGCAAAACAAAAGAAACTAAACTAGAAATAAATAAAATATAATATAGATAGAAGTACCGAACATTAAGCAAAGTAGACAGGGGTAACCAGAGAGATCTCCTCTGGTTCCTCTATTTTCTCCACATAGTGCTTTAGATGTTGCCAATTCACTCAAAATACTCTCTCAACTGTTGGATCTTCTATCTCAACCGAACCATTGGGAAATACTTGCTTAACCACGAACGGGCCGATCCATCTCGATTTTAGCTTACCGAGATGAAGGTGAAGCCTCAAGTCATAGAGGTGGACTCGTTGATTGGGTTCAAAATGCTTCCTCATAATTTGCTTGTCATGAGCCACCTTCATATTTTGCCTTGTAGATTCTTGAGTTATCGTAGGCATCATTTTGCAACTCTTCAATCTCAGCCAACTGAAGCTTCCTACGAATTCCAGCATCATTAAGATCAAAGTTAATGTTCTTTACAACCCAATAAGCACGATGTTCTAACTTAATCAGTAGATGGAAAGCTTTTTCATAGACAAGCTGGTATGGAGACATCCCAAGGTTGGTCTTGTAAGCAGTATGGTAAGCCCAAAGAGCGTCGGGGAGGTGTAAAGACCAATCCTTTCTATTCGAGTTCACTGTCTTCTCCAATATTTGTTTCACCTATCGGTTAGCCAATTCAGCCTGGACATTTGTCTGTGGGTGGTAGGTGTTAGCGACCTTGTGGTGCACTCCATACCTGCACATCAAAGTCTTAAAAGAACAATTATAGAAATGAATGCCTTAATCACTAATCATAGCCCGAGGTGTGTCGAATCTGGAGAAAATGTTTTCCTTAAGAAATTTGACAATAGTGTTGTTGTCGTTGTTTCGGCACGCCACAACCTCTACCCATTTGGACATGTAGTTCACTGTAAGCAAGATATATAGATACCCAAAGGAAGGTGGAAAGGGTCCCATAAAATCAATCTCCCAACAATCAAATATTTCAATGACAAGAATCAGGTTGCGGGGCATCATATGCCTTCGAGACAAAGCACCAAGCTTTTGGCATCTATCACAAGAACGGCAAAAATTGTTAGTGTCTTTAAACAGAGAAGGCCAATATAATCCAGACTATAGAATTTTTGCGGCAGTCTTTTTCATAGAAAAGTGACCTCCATAAATTGAACTATAACAAAAATGTAAGACACTATCAATCTCAACTGCAGGGATGCACTACCTCATAATTTGGTCAGGGAAATACTTATAAAGATAAAGGTCATCCCAATAGAAATTTCTTACCTCGACCAAAAATTTGTGCTTATCTTGCATGCTCCATGTGGATGGAATTTCGCCAGAAACCAAGAAATTTACAATGTGTGCATACCATGTTACTTGGCTTACGACGAATAGATGTTCATTGGGTAAGTCGTCTTAGATGAGTGGCCTATCAATAGACTCATTCAACTCTAGGCAAGACAAGTGATCTGCCACCACATTCTCCACCCCTTTCTTATCCTTAATTGTTAAATCAAATTCTTGCAAGAGTAAAATCAAACTAATCAATCTTGCCTTAGCATCCTTCTTTAAAAGAATGTACTTAAGGGCTACATGGTCAGCAAAAACAGTGATAGGTGTACCAATCAAATGAGCATGAAATTTATCTAAGGCAAAGACTACTACTAGCAATTCTTTTTCAGTAGTGGAATAATTCATTTGTGCATTATTAAGAGTTCTACCAGCGTAGTATACCACAAAAAGCTTCCCTTCCCTTTGTTTTCCAAAACTGCCCCTACTGCATAATTGCTCACGTCACACATAATCTTAAACGGTAAATTCCAATCCAGTGACTACATGATGGGGGCAGACGTAAGCCTATCAATGAGTGTTTGGAAAGTATCCTCACACTCTTGTGTCCAATTGAACATGGGTTCCTTAGCTAGAAAGTTACACAATGGTCTAGATATAGCAGAGAAGCTATGTATAAACCTCCTGTAAAAACCAGCATGCCCATGAGAGAATCTAACGTCCTTAATAGTTTTAGGTAATTGAAATTTAGAGATAACTCTATTTTCAATTTATCCACTTTGATCTTTTTTTTTCAGAAATTATGTTCCCCAGAACTAGTCCAGAGGGAACCATGAAATGACATTTTTCCCAATTAAGTACAAGACATTTTTCTTCACATCTACTCAAAACAGCCTGTAAATTAAGTAGGCATGAATCAAAAGAATTTCCAAGCACAGTCAAATAATCCATAAAAACTTGCATAAATATTTCAACAATATCGCTAAATATACTCATCATGCATCTTTGAAATGTAACCGACGCATTACACAGTCTAAAAGGCATACGTCGTAATGCATAAGTACCAAATGGGCATGTGAACGTAGTCTTATCCTGATCTTCTAATGCAATCTCTATCTGATAATATCCCGAATACCCATCTAGAAAGTAATAGAAGGGATGGCCAACTACATGTTCTAAGATTTGGTCTAAAAATAGAAGTGGGAAGTGATCCTTGTGGGTGGAGGAATTAAGTTTTCTATAGTCTATGCACATGCGTCACCCTGTCACTACCTTAGTAGGAAAAGGCATCCCCTCCATGTTGGTTACCATAATTACCCCAGAATTTTTAGGTACTACCTGAGTTGGGCTAACCCACTTACTATCAGAGATGGGGTAAATGATACCTACATCTAACAACTTTAAAACTTCATTTTTCATGCTTCTTTCATAGTGGGGTTAAGTTGTCTCTAGGGGTCCCTACGGGGGTTAGCTCCTTCCTGAAAATGGATTTTACATGAACATATCAAGGGGCTAATACCTTTAATGTCAGCAATTTTCCATCCTAATGCAGCTTTGTGCTCACTTAACATGTCAATCAATTTCTTTTCTTGTGAATCACTAAGTACAGAGGAAATAATAACAAGAAAGGTATCACCTGGTCCCAAGAATGAATGTTTGAGTCCCTCAAGTAGCGTCTCTAAATCGACCTTTAGGATCTCCTCAGCAGATGGCTTCGGTCTCTCTATCTCTTGGTAACTCCTCGAAGCTTGGTTGCCATTTTCGCTCTCCTTTATCCTTTGACCTTGAAACAGCAGAAACATCAAAAACATCATCAGGATAAAGTGAACTCTCAGAATCAGAAACACAAAGGAGATGCTCTAAAGATTCTGAATTTTTGCTCAAGTAAGCCTCCTCTGGGATCAGTGTGTCTATCATATAAGTATGATAGCAATCATCATCATCATCATGTGGTTGTCTTTCGATGTTGAAAATGTTGACCTCTATAGTCATGTTCCCAAAAGATAGCTTCATTAGACTATTCCTACAATTAATAAGAGTGTTAGAGATGGCCAAGAAAGGTCTTCCTAAAATGATTGGAACTTCAGACTCCATATCAACCACAAAATGAGTATCCAAAATAAGAAAATCAACAGGATAGTAGAACTTATCTATCTGTATCAGCACATCTTCGACTATCCCCCTTGGTTGCTTAATTGACCGATCAGCCAAATGTAGTACAACAGATGTGGGTTTGATCTCTCCTAGACCCAGTTGTAAGTAGGAAGTGTAAGGTATTAAGTTCATATTGGCTCCTAAATCCAGCAAAGCTTGACCGATCACTTGAGTTCCGATTTGATAGGTGATCGTGGGACACCGTGGGTCTTTATATTTGGGCAGTGTTTTTTGCTCAATCACCACTCACTTTCTCAGTCAAGAATGCAGTCTTCTTGACTTGATACTTCCTTTTTAAGGTGCACAGATCCTTGATAACCTTTGTATAGGTTAGTACCTGTTTAATCATATCAAGCAAAGGCAAGTTAATCTTAATTTGCTTTAAATGTTCTAGGATCTCACCTTGTATTTCTAGATTTTTTTTCCTTTTGGTTGGAGCACTTAGGGAAAAGCGACTTGAACCGAAAATTTTTCATTTGGCTCGTTCTTGGGGGCGTTCTCCTTGGTGCTCGGAGAGGTGCTTGTGGTCATTGTCTGGCTTGGTCCATCTAATACCTTACCACTCCGAGTAGTTATGGCATTGACCTCTGAGATATTTTATGAATCTGAAGTAGAAGTTTGTGCTATATGTTGCCCCTTGGATTTGATTAAGGCTGAGATGGGAATTTGCCTCACTCTTGCACTGCGAGAGAACTTGTTAGCTTAGTTATTTGACTTTAATTTCATTGTTCTCTTCCGTTACCTGTGTCACAATAGTTTCCAATGTCTGAATAATTTTACCTTGTGACTCCATAAATTTATTTAATTTTTCCTCTAAAGGGATTCTATTAGGTTACGAATTATATGAGGTTGCAAGGTATGACGCAGGTGGTTGTGCATGTGCGTGTGTGGGTTGGTTTGAGTTGAACCTCTAGCTAAAGTTTGGGTGGTTACTCTAACCAGGATTATATGTATTGGAGAAAGGATTATGAGACTTCCTGTAAAGCCCTAAGGTGTTACATCATTCATAAAAAAACCCCTCTCATCTCTGCAAAAGTCAGGGTAATCCTAAGCTAAGTGTTCCACTCCCCCATAGATGAAACAAGGACCTTGTGACTCGGCTCTTGCAACAGTATGTGTGAGTCTACCATCTTGGGTCTTAAGTGCCTCTACTTGTCGAGTTACTCGCTCTAATTTGGCTTTTATGCTATCTTCTTCCCTAAGTTGGTAGATCCCAACCGGTCTTGCTCTATTTGTGCTTTCAATAGCACTGGGCCCTGTCCAAGTGTGGGACTTCTTAGCCAAGTCATTCACATACTCAATTACATCATCGAGGTCCTTTTGCATAAATTCCCCGTTGCACATCATCTCTATGAATTGACTCTCAATACTCGTAAGTCCCTCGTAAAAATGACTAACTACACGCCAACTCTCGTACCCATAGTGTGTACACATATTTAACAAATCCTTATACCTCTCCAATGCCTGATATAATGTCTCGCTATCCTTTGGGTAAATGTTGAATTTTGTCTTTCCAAACCATTGGTTTTGTGAAGTAGGAAGTATTTATTGAAAAATGCTTGAGTCATTTCTTCCCATGAACCTATGGACCTCGGCCGTAAAGTGTATAGCCAACTCTTTACTTTATCCTTCAAAGAAAATGGAAAAAACCTCAGTTTAACCGAGTTAATAGCTTCAGATCTGCAATGAAACGTGGCCACCACTTCCTCAAATTCTCTGATGTGAACATAAGGGTTTTCGATTTCTAAACCGTGGAAAGTGGGTATCAATGCTGTCATGCCCAGCTTGAAATCTGTATATGGTGTGTTTGGTGGAAACATGATGCATAATGGTGTAAATGTGTGTGTGGGATGAAGGTAGTCATTTAGGGTCCTAACAGGGTCAGCTGCGTTATTTCTCATGGTGATAGAGCTTGTGATTGAACCTGTTTGACTCCTAATGTAATTTGGTGGGTATTCTAACTGAATGATTCTAACCAATCAGCCGTGTTTGTCTCTAACCCAACGTATATACTACCAGCACTCTCTTTTTTTTTCTTGAATAAAAGAAAACAGAAAAATAAACTAAAGCTAGAATTAAAAAAAAAATAAAGAGTTCGAAAGATAGTACCCGAAAACCTCTTTGTAGACTGACACTCTCCTCGGCAACGGCGCCAAAATTTAAATTACGTCCAAACAGTACTATGTGGTAGTAGCAGTATAGAATGGGGTGTCGATCTCACAAAAAGAACGTTCTACAATCAAAGTCTCAGGCAAAAAATAATGGAAACAAAATTAAAAATTAATATTAAAAAAATGTTGAGAATTAAATGAAGCAATTGAATTAAGTGAAAGAAAATCAATAATGAGAAACAAAAGGGTCGAAGAATCCCTCCTAGATTTCACAGCTTAAACTTGTATCAATTCAGTAATTATAACTCAACTATATATTTCACATCCCAAATGCATAATCGGAAAATAATAGTAAAAGCACTAAAAATAGTCTTTTATAAATTATTATGAGAAATTCCCTTCCTGTTTTTACAAGTAATGCAACGGTCGATCATGTATGATATCCTAAATCGATGATATATCCTGAGACAATAACGCAATAAAGGACAATCATATATAATTAATCTACACAAATCAATTGCATCCTAAATTTCACACATAAGAGAAGCATGACTAAACTTATATGGAGAAAAAGAACAACAATCACCGGAGTTAAATAAATCTATGGAAGAAGAAAATATAATTGTCTGTCACACAAAAACATCAACTTCGTATTAAATAAAGGAAACAAAACAATTATTCAACGTTAAAAACACAAATAACTGAATTAAATACAAGCCAAACCCGCTATGTCTAGGAGTTCATCTCTTTTCCTTGGTTGAAAGTTAGTCTAGCCAATAATTTATAATCGTAACAGCTCTACAAAAATTCAATGTGTATCTGTTTAGCCACACTGGTTTCTGAGTCTAAAGTCCTATATACAGCTGTATGGAGACGGCTTTGTAGACGGAAAAATCGCCCTAAGGTTTCTGTTTGGAAGCTTGGGCCGTGACCTCCTTCTGTCTAAGCCCGGTCTTATTCTGTCCAGGTTGTAGCTCCCTTCTATTAAGGCTGTGTTCCCTGCTGTACAGGCCGCGCTGTTGTTCTGCCCATGCCCAGTTTCTACTACTATCCAGGTCACACTACTGTTTTGGCCTGGTTTCCCTAATCTGAACTGGTCTGGATGTTATGGATTCTTTTGAACATATATATATATATATATATATATATATATATATATATATATATATATATATATATATATATATATATATATTGCTTAAGGCTTCTTTGTTTTTTTAATCTGCAAAACACATTAAAACATAGAATTCTCCAAAGGACCACACTTGTCAAGAAATTCAATGAATAATCAAAAATAATCTCAACAAATGCATATAATTAACTCTATTTGAAGTGCATTTTCATGCCCTAATCATATAGTTTTTGCTTTAAAAATTTGGAGACGCCACTTATATGGAGCCATATGTGAGATATACACAGATCATAAAAGTCTAACTTATTTATCCACTAAAAAAAATTGAATTTGAGACAAAGACGATGGATAGAATTAATTAGTGATTATGATTATACTATTCATTATCATCTAGGGAAAGCTAATGTTGTGGTTGATGCTTTGAGTCAAAAATCCATACGTAGATTAGCTGATTTGGAGAGTCATGACATAAATCTAATAGTGGAATTGAGAAGTATGAGAATGGAGTTAAAAATAAATGAGAATGGATGATTGATAGTGAACAAGATTGTGAAGTCATTTGTAATAGATTATCTTTTACAAGCTCAAGGTAAATATATGTATTAGAAACAATAAAGAAAGAATTATTAAATGGAAAATTATCAGACTTTAGAATAAAAGAAGATGGTATGGTAGTGTTAGGACATCAAATATGTGTTCCGAATAATGTGGAGTTGAGAAAGGAAATTTTAAAAAAGGCTCATGATTCTATTTACTCAATAAACCAAGGGAATAACAAAATATATAGGGGACTAAAACAGAATTATTAATGGTCGGATTTAAAAAAGAATGTGGCAGAATATATTTCTCAGTGTTTGGTTTGTCAACATGTGAAATTAAAGAATAGATATCCAGTAGGCTTATTACAGCCTCTTCCCATGCCTAAATGGCATTGAGAAAATGTTCTTATGGATTTTGTTATAGGATTTCCTTGTACTCGGAGAAGTCATGATTCTGTTTGGGTTATAGTACATCGATTATCAAAATATTCTCATTTTCTTCCCATTCAAACCACTTGGAATCCTAAGAAGTTAGTCGAGTTATATATAGTAGAGATAGTGAAATTACATGGAGTACCATTGAGTATCATCTCTGATTGAGATACTAGATTTACTTCTTAGTTTTAGAAATGTTTCCAGCAAGCTATGGGTACCTTTCACCCTAAAACAGATGGTTAGACTGAAAGCATCATTCGAATATTAGAAGAAATGATGAGGTCATGTGTAATGAGTTTTTCTGGAAGTTGGAATGCTTATTTACCCCTTATAGAGTTTGCATATAACAATCATTTCCATGCCAATATCAGAATGGCTCCATTTGAAGCTTTGTATGGTCAACGATGTAGAACTTCGATATGTTGGGGAGAAGTAGGAGAGAGGAAGATTTTTGGGCCATAATTAATTGATTTAACAACTGAGAGGATCAAACTAATTAGAGAACATCTTAAAGCGGTCTAGAGTAGAAACAAGAGTTATGTAGATAAAAGACAGAGGCCTCTTGAATTTCAAGTGGGTAATTGGGTATGTTTTAAGATTTCTCCTGGGAAATGATTGTTATGTTTTAGACAGAATGAGAAGTTGAGCCCTCGATATATTGGGCCTTATGAAAGTATTAAGAGGATTGGATTGGTGGCTTATAGATCGGCATTACCTCCAGAACTTGCTTAGTTGCTAATGTTTTTTGATGTATCTACTTTACATAAATATATACCTAATGAGACACATGTGATTCCAAGTCAATATGTAGAAATTCATATGACTTATTTTTTTGTGTAAGTGTCAATCAAAATTTTAGATACAAACGAACAAGTTTTATGGAATAAAGTCATTCTATTAGTGCAACTGCTTTGGAGGAATCGAGATGTTGAGGAAATTACGTGGGAACATGAAGCAAACATGAGAAAACAATATCCTCGACTTTTTCTGATGTAGGTCAGAAAATTTTGATGATGAAACTTTTATATGGCGGGTAAAAATGTAAGATCTTATAAGTGCTTAAATATTCATATTTGAGCCCATTAATCTATATTTGTTAAGCTCTTAATTTGTGTTATTTTATCCTATTTTATCTCCTTTCTATGTTTACTGTGTTTTTCTAGGTTTTTGGAGCATTATGGAATTATCCGGCTTAAAGAGCAAAATAGGGAAAAGCTGGAATCTACTGTTGCATTGAGCGCATTCGCGTAGTATGGTGGCTGGGCCTATTTTGGAAAGGAGAGAGACGATTATCAACGCACTATGCTGATCGAGTGCACCATGTTGAGAGAGAGACGATTAAGAGAGCACGTCTCTTTTATTTCAGATTTGAAGAAAATGAAGATCCAAATTTTAGCAGCCTATCGTCTAGGGACTTTTTCTCTCATTTAAATGAAGATTTTATTTGAGTATATGAGCTACTAAAATAAAATAGATGTGGGTAGAAGTTTTGAACGGCATGTGAAAGCTTAAATCCCATATCCCACATCGGTTGAAAACACATTCCACATCTCACATCGGTTGGAAACACATTGCACTCATAGAGTTTCCCTATAAAAGCCCCATTTCACTTCATCTTCAGTGGGTGGATCTCGAAGTCTTTGCTATCAAGGAGGAGAGCGCCGCACAGCAAAAACAAAAAGAAGAAAAAACAAAGAGAGGAGTTGTAAGTGGAATTTCGCTCTCAATATATTTTCAGCTTTAATTTATTTCTTTTGTGTTTTAAAGTTTAATGTTTAGCACTTTAATTGTGAAATTTAATTTCATAATCATGAGAGGCTAAAACCTTCATCTAAGGTTGAAGATGAAGTCTCACCATTGATTAGTATTATATTTTCATATATGTTCGTACAATTCCGATATTTTAGTATTGATGTTCTATTTCAATTCAATTGTTTGAGTAAATTCTTATGATTATTGTTTTGTTTATAAATTGTTCAAATTAGATATTCAATGTGTTTCATCTGACGGATACATCGAATCATTCAAATTAAATAGGATATCCATTGTGATTCTAAAGTAAACGGATACATTAGATGATTTGATTTAATTAGGGTATTCATTGTGATTTGTATATCGATGGATTCATGGAATTATTTGATAAATTACTTTTATATAGAACATACATAGGATGTAATTGCTTGTCGATTGTAGGAACAAAATAATGAAAATATATGCTTTAATTTTGTGGGGTGGATTCAGAAACCTTAGTGCTTTTATCATTTGTTTTTAATCAATTTAGTTTAGTTTATATTCTTTGCACGACACAGTTCGAAATTCGGAACTAGGTTAAAATAGGTTTAGTTTAGATAAAAATCTATTTTCACGACGCAATTCCCTATGGATTCAACCTCGTACTTGCACACACTATATTGCAAACGACTCCTGCGTTTGCGAGTAATTTAGAACTACCAACAAGATCTTTACCTTTGGGTAGGGGTAATTTGGTATCTACTATTTTTATTTATTCATTATGAATACATATATAAATTTATTTATATAAAAATTAAAATTTGAGGCAATATTGAGGCAAGAATTAAAAAAATTTGAATAAAAAAGGTTAGAATGCATTAAAATGAAGAAAAATAAGATTTTTAGGGTGGTAGAAGACACCAAGCACCTAGGCAGTCGCATAAAGCCTTACCAGTCACCTAGGTAGGCGATAAGACCTTACCAATCACCTAGGAAGGCCCAGTCACGTGGGTAGTCAACTAGCTAAGGGTTGGCTTCATATAAATGCTTTGAAAACTTCGTTTTTCACATTTATTTCATTCAAAATTCAATACTCTCCCCCTCTCTCTCAAATTATGTCAAAATCTATTGAAGAACTATAAGAAAACTTAAGGTTTTCATAAACACTTGTTGAGTTCGATCATTTAAGATTTGATTTCAATAAGTTTCTGACAAAATATTTGTGAAGTCTCTTCTTTTCTTGTACTTTTTCATATAGAAATCTTGATTTTAAGAGCTTAAAACCTCATGTTCTTCTCTAATGAATTTGGATTTAATTTAAGATAAAAGAAAAAGATTTTAACTAAAACTTTGAATTTGAGACTAGGTTAGAACATGCATACATATATACATGAATATAACCCATTATAAGGGTGTAAAATTAAGTTATGAGATAGTAATACAAGTTAAGCATATTCTTGTTAGGTGGAGATACGGTGGAAGAAGTAAGTCTGAGTAACCTTGCTTTGAGAAAAAGTGATAAAAGCAAGGAAGTGATTCACAGATAGTGTGTGGTGCTTCTACGTGAGTTCAATTTACTTATAGTAAGTGAGAAGAAGTGAGAAATGTGGATAAAACTTGAAATGACTTAGTGAGAAAAGAAAATGGGTATATTATTGAATATGATAAATATGAAGAAATAATGAAAATAAGTATGAATTCAATAAATAAAGTAAATTATTACTCTCAGTGATATTAATTTGACGAAATGATTGAGTATATTTGTATACATGATAAATTGTTGTGAATTTTAGTCTTGGAAGGATGAGTAAATCCTATAGACTGGATTGTTATGATAAATTGGAAATTTTGTGATGTAGTTATTTGATGGAATGTTGTTATCTTTGCGCTTGCTTATATGTGATTGTACATATGCATTGTCGAGTAACAAAAGAGGAAAAGTGTAATCTGGAAAAGAACATAACTATGGCTGGTCTGGATGATAGTGTCGGCACAAAGGGGGACGTCCCAATTAGCTGTATTAGAGACTAATACCCATACCTGGATGTTCATACTTAAGTATGGATGTGATAATAAAAAAATGAATTGTGATAAGATGTGACGTGATGTGGAAAAGAATAGGAGATTATGCATATGCATTCATTCATATTCTCATTGAGATGTTGATAAATTAATATGATTGTGAAATTTTGTGATATGTAATGAGACAAATGATGTTAAACTAGATATTATGAGAGATATCTATATCTGATGAGAAAAATTATGTTAAATTAGATATCATGAGTGATATATATATTTGATGAGAAGAATGATGTTGAACTAGATATCATGAGTGATATCTATATTTGAATGAAATTCTTGAGTTATGATATAACATAAAATATGATAATTAAATAAATTATAATGAAATATAAATCAATTGTAAATAAAATAATAAATTGAAGTACATAAATCGAGCACTTCGAGTAAATTGGAACTTCACTGAGCTGCGTACAGCGCACAACCCTCCCGCTTTATTAAATTCCAAGTTGAAGGTAGAAAGGTTGATAAAAGTGTTGTGACACAAGAGCTATTCGTGACTGTTAGGTGGGTCCACATGGTCGACATCCTCAGTAAACACTTTTCTTTTATTGTAATTGAGTTTTGTAATTAATCATGCATGGATATAAATATTTTTGTGTGAAAAATTATTTATCCCATCAAAAATGAATTGAGGAGCACATGATGTAAATATGTTGAGTTATGAATTGTTGCATTAAGTTTGTGCTTAATGCCGAAAGGTGACAATACCATATTGGACGGGCTCGTCCGAAATTAATCGTTACAATTAATTCTAAGGGTTGCACCGTAATTTCATATCCTAATTATCTTTATTGAGACATTGCATGATAGAAAAATTAAATTTCATGGTAAATGATAACAGAAAGATTCAAGGTTTCACAATCAAATTCACACTCTCCAGGTAGTCATGATATGTTTCTAGGTGTCACTTATGATTGTAGAAGACCTAAGAATTAATTTAATGGACAATTAATTAATTCTTACGAAAGGGAGAATCAAAAGGAGTTTTGATTCAAAATAAATTAGAACAAGTTCTAATTAATTGGAAAGGATTCTAATTGCAACCAGATTAGTTTGAATATAAGAGTCATACACAAAAAGGGCAATGTTTGATTAAAAAATAATTGTAGGGATTATGTTTCCAATTAATAGCTAATTGTAAATAACCCTCCCACTATAAATAGTTTGTTAGTGTGCAGATTTTAACTAGCACTTAAAATTTTTACTGGGAGATTTAAGCTTTTCCTTCTTTCCAAAAGGGAAAATAAAATCATAGATAAAAATTCTAATTTAAAATTCAACCTTAGTGGATCAACTTTAGAGATCGCATACTTTTGTGATTGTTGTAAATTCAAGAACGCAAAGGAATTTGGATTCAAAAGCGTAAGTGAATTCAGCAAACAACAAATTCAAAGCAGATCAAGAACACTGCGAATCAAAGGCAAAGATGCTAAATCTTGAATGTTCTTGTTCAATATATGTTCCCTGTAAATCATAAGGTAATTTAGGTCAAAAGAATCAATGAAAAATTTAAATTTCCACTACGTTTTCTAGATTGATTCCCTTGAAAAGTTTCATAAATCCTAATTTGATTTTCATACTTCTTTAACTTGCAATCATAAGAATTTTAAGATTGAAACTATAAAGCCATAACAATAGATTTAAACTCATTCTATAGAGTTGGCTCTAATAGCACTATAAGTTTATCATCATAGAGCTCAGTGAAAATTAAAAAAAAAAAATTATGCTAATAAATGACCATCATAAATTTCTCTAGGATTCATTAGGATTAGAAATCATTTACCATTAAAGATATCTTTGATTAGTAGAGATCTGTTGAAACTTCCAATCAGGTTCATGTGTCGTTCAAGTGCTCGGCCTCTAAACGTATCCACGCAAGAAACCAAGAACTAGATATCTCCAATTAAGGTGGTCGAAAATCAAAAGCGTTAGCTCCTACAGAATTTTTGGTTTTATGACTTATGCAAAGAGCGCTTAAATCTGATTTTAGTTTCTAACAATGACCATTAGGGTTTCAATCAAATATAAGCCCTATTTATATAGAACATTGCCCCTAAAGGGTCTAGGATTTATAGAATTACAAATAAACCGCTGATTTAATTTGATTCTAAAAATATCTTTAATGACGCTCTATTTTCTTTATTCTTGCAATTTCCCTATCGTGTGTGACCCATTAAGTACAGAATTGCGCTAGTAGTAGGTCGTAACTTTTATGTGACAATTGGACAATGTCCAATTAATTAAAACTTTTTTTATAATTTAATTCGAATTAAAACTTCATTTTAATTATTTTTTTAATAATAATTAGTTACCATTAATTCTTAAGGCTTCTACAAGTCTAGATAAATCCATGCAATATAAATTTTGTGTGAACCTTTTTTGGTCAGTGAAAAAACGTCCAGAAGCAAAATACTTCCCCAATGGATCAGTTTTAGAAGGCAATTTGGGTAAGAACCCTTCTATGACTTGGCGAAGTATCTAGGCAGCACTTCCAGGAATGAAAAGAGGTTTAAAATGGCGGGTTGGGAATGGGGAAGATATTAGGATTTGGACTGGTTGCTGGATTCCCAGTTGCTGGCCTCATACAATTACAGTTATCCCTCCTCACACAGACCTCAATGAACGGGCTTCGAGTTTGTTGTACCATGATGGAAGAGGTTGGAATAGGGAAGAAGCGGAGAGAAGGTTTGAAGGCAGCTTGGCGGAGGAAAGCTGTGTAATTCCTTTTATCTCGTAATCTAGGGTAGGATAAACTAGTTTGGCATGAGAACTCAAATGGTCTCTTTAGCGTCAAGAGTACGTACAAGATTATTAAGTCAGGTGACAATCGGGATGTACATGCTGAAGCTGGTTCCAATGATTATTCTCATTGGAAGCTGTTGTGGTCGCTACCAATTCCCAACAAAATCAAGATTTTTGCTTGGAGGATCTGTTTGGGCATCCTTCCTACCATTTTGAATTTAAGACGGCAACAGGTGCAGGTGGATGATTTGTGCTGTCTTTGCAATAAAGAAATGGAGGACTTAAAACATGCTCTCTTTATATGTGAGAAAGTGGAGGACATTTGGAGCTAGCCGGGAAAGAATGGGGGAGGAGGTGAATGATGTTTACCTAACGACCATAGGGAATTGGCTGTATTTGGTGGCAACAACGAAGGATGCTATGTTTTTGTCTCAAATACTGGCAACAGCATGGGCAATCTGGTGCGATAGAAACAGTGTTCGAGTGGGGAGAGTAGTGCAAGAAGCAGGCCAGGTGGCTTTTACGGTGGCTAAAATGCTAAATGAGTTCAATGCTGCTCAAGACAAGTCAAGAAGCTCTAAGGGTAAGGCGAAATCATTGTGATTAGCTCCTCAACCAGGGTGGATGAAGATCAATACTGATGGTGCATGGAATATCGAAGGAAGAAGAGGTGGTGTAGCGGTTGTCGTAAGAGATGATGCTGGAAAGTTCCTACGAGGCTTTGCAAAACCTTGTCATGGGTTGCTCTTGCCGGAAATGTTAGAAGAACGGGCAGCAAGGAAAGGGATGTTGCTTGGTACTTAACTTGGGGCAACCAAAATAATGCTGGGAATTGACTCAATGAACGTTATTTCAGCTTGCAAATCCAGGGATATAAATCTGTCAGAGGTTGGGCATATAATTGATGGCATTAGGCAGCTGACTTCTAGCTTTACTGAAGGACAATCAGGTTGCTCACACTCTTGCTCAAAGAGCCATTGAGGCTGATCATGATATTTACTGGTTTGATTCGGCTCAGGATTTGGATTCTTTGTTGTTTCAATAAAATATTGCGTTCTTAATAAGTAAAAAATTATACTATTAATTAGAAGCTGATTTCCAAATTAGTCAAATACTTTTTCAATATGACATTACTGACCTTGCATTTCCACGTATAAGTTAATGAGAATTAGAGCTAGTTTGGTCAATTAATGTAGGATTAAAGTAAGACTGGATTTTGACAAGATCAATATTGGATTAAAATGGTAATGCTTTTGTTTTTTATTTGATTTGAAGATTAATTAGTTCTCATAGAGTTTATTAAATAGTTTTTGTTTTCTATAAACCAAATCTAGACCAAGCACTACTAAATAATTAGTTATATGAACTACCAAAACCAAAAAAAAAATGTTTTATAAGAAACTATTTCTAAGCTTTAAAACATAAAATGTTTTGACAAAGCTCCAAAAATCAATGATTTAATATTATTTTGATTAATATATTTATTAAAATTATCATTATTATTATTATTATTATAAAATAAATTTACTAATTTAACTTTTTGGATAATGCTAGTGCCAATTGATGAAAAAAAACATCACTCAGACATCAAATTTTTTTTTTCTAATCAGACATCAAAATATTCAATTTATAATGATATACCTTTATTGGTAATTTTCACATTTAAACACTTGTACTACTTATCTACAAAGCACGCATGTTTTATGTAAATCAATTTGACAACTCTATTAAAAATTGTTTAACCGAACAGTAAAACAATAAGTTTATAACTCCAATTTTGTTTTACCATAAACTATTTCAAAGTTCATAACTAAACTATAAACTTTTTTATAAACTCTATTAAATAAGTTTCAAGCCATCCAATTAAGATTTTATATTGCATCTTAATCATTGATATGTAACTAAAGATCACAATCATTGATCAGATTTGTCAAGATAGATTTAGAAGATACATCATGCATATCTTAAATAATAATATTAGTAATAATAGATGATTTAATATTATTTTGATTAATATATTTATTAAAATTATCATTATTATTATTATAAAATATTTATACTATTTAACTTTTTTGATAATGCTAGTGCCAATTGATGAAAAAAACATCACTTAGACATCAAAAAAAAAAATTTCTAATCAGACATCAAAATATTCAACTTATAATGATATACCATTATTGGTAATTTTCACATTTAAACACTAGTACTACTTATCTACAAAGTACTAATGTTTTATGTAAATCAATTTGACAACTGTATTAAAAGTTGTTTTACCAAACAGTAAAACAATAATTTTATAACTCTAATGTTGTTTTACCATAAATTATTTCAAAGTTTTTAAACTAAATTATTAACTTTTTCACAAACTCTATTAAATTTGTTTCAAGCCGTTCAATTAAGATTTTATATTGCATTTTACTTGTCGATATATAACTAAAGATCACAATCATTGAACTTATCAAAAATATATCACAATCATTGATCAGATTTGTCAAGATTGATTTAGAAACGGTTCAGATATATCATGCATATCTTAAATAATAATATTAGTAATAATAAATAATAGATGGAAGTGGTGCATGATAACAATGATCCCAGAATTTTCGTAATTCACAGGAAAGAAAAAACTAAAAGGAAAACATTGTATGAACAACCTGATTGCATAAGAAGAGGAAGCTAACACCACCAAAAGGAACAGTACTTCATTGCAGATGCAACGGACAATATATCCGTTATTGTTCCTTTCCTTATTCTTCCTTATCAAATTTGAGATTTACATCTTAAGACAATAATGTATAATACCTGTGTTGTAAAAATAAAGGTAAAGAAATAATTTGATAAATATGACATAGAATTAAAATAATGTATATATGAAAGATTTATTATTAAATAAAATAATCCTTTTGAAGAAAAAATACGTGGGACAACACCTGGACATCCAAGTGTTGTTAATAAAACATAGAAGTGGTGCGTCTTGTACTAAAGCGGTGGCCAGGCAGTTTCGCATAATAAAAAAAAATTTCTTGTTTTGTTTTATTCTTTTCCTACCAAATCTTGTTTGGTTTCTTTCTTTATTCAATTCAAATTTCTCTCTTTCTTTAAACACTTGGGGACTCAAAGAAATGTTGAAATTTTGAAATTTTGAAAAAGTTAACGGGAGAATTTTAACGAGATTTGATAAAAACTTTATGAAAAACAAAAGATAATAATATGTATTTTATTTTTTGAGATTATGCATACATGAAATTACCCGAAATTTGATGTAGAAATTTAAAGGGTATGAATTATGGAAGAATTGAAGAATAAATTAGAAAATTTTAATATAAATATTTTGTCAGGTGCTGACGATTATCAATCGGGTGAAATTGTTGAAAGGAGTAGAAAAGGCAAAGAGGTGATCCACGGGTAGCTTTAAGTGCTACAATGTGAGTTAGATTTACTTTTAGTAATCGAGATAAATATGAAATATAAAGTGATGATATTTGAATTAATTATTGAACTACATTGATTAGATGATATATAAAAGTTGGTTGATTAATATTATATGAATAATTGATATGTTAAGAATTTATTATATGAGAAGTAATATTTTTGAAATAATGAGTTGATGAAATATATAATGAAAGGATAATTGAAATTCTTGACAAGCTATGATTGATAATATGATATGGTATATGAGGAGATAATTTAATTAATATGATAAAAATAATAATTTTGAGAAAGAGATGGATAACTAAATTGAATGCTTGAATGTATGATTGTTTTCATATTATTGCTCATATGCGTAAAATAAAAGACAAGGAAGGCAATTGGTTTGTTTGTTTTCATATTATTGCTCATATGCATAAAATAAAAGACCGGGAAGGCAGCCGGTCTAGCTGAAAATAAAAAAACCGTGAAGACAGCCGGTCTAGCTGAAAATAAAAGAATCGGGAAAGCAGCCAGTCTAACTGAAAATAAAAGATCGGGAAGGCAGCCAACTGGAACAACTGAAACATGTCAATATGTGGGAAAACATTCCCAAATGATGATAATTTGAATTCATGCATCACATTTGTTTTAAATATTGATTTGTATTGATTAAGATGCTGAAATATCAATATTGATTGTGAAATTACTGATAGACAAATGAGTCTCACAGACAAACAGATATGATGAGAAAGAAATATGACAGTATGATATGCATAAAAATTTATTTCATTGATTGATTATATGCTGTGAACCTCATAACGAGGTAAATAATGATGTTGAATTGATAATCTCAGATGATTAAATATATGAGAAGAAAAATCGATATGTTTGATGATTAATTTAAGATGAGGTTGATAAATGGTGGAAATTATAATAGGATGTTATTATTGATTCATATTAGATAATAGATGAATGAATATAGGAAGATTATTTGAAAGATTGAATGATTATCTGTGAAGAAATAGATGATTTACAATGGTAAATTAGAAAATATAAAATTATAAGATGTGACTAGAAGTATATAATTGAGTACTTCTAGCAAATGTAATTCATTGAGCTTGTGAAGCTCACTCCTCATTGTTGAAAATTTTTAGGCAGCAGGCAGGGCTGATAGAATTTAAAGTTGATAACAGAGTAACTACCTTAAATAAGTCTCGTGGTCAAGTCCTCAAACATTGTAAGAAAGAAGAAAGAAAAATTTGTAATAAAAATCTTTTCATGCATTTTGTTATATGTATATATTGTTTCTGAAAGGATGATGATAATGTATCTTCTCTGAGAAGAGTTAAGGATTAGATGAAATTTTTTAATTTCAGTTGATGTATTTTATATTGTTGCATATATGTGTCGTGCTAGGATTTCAAAATGTGACAACACCTTCTCGGGGGTGGCTAACTCGGGATGGGTTGTTACAAATACTTTTTAAGTTACTCAAATAAATTCCAAAGTAAACTATAAGAAGATTTAAACTTCTTAAGTACTAAGTGGTGTGAAAATATTTGCAAGTGAACAAAATCACAACAAGTAGTAAAGTTTTAAAGAAAAAAGTGTCGAACCCATAAGGACTAATTAAGTTATTGAGTATTGAAATTTACCAAATTATTTACTATTTGAAAATAAAACCGAAATTTTAAAGACTTTATCACCTAAATTAAACTAAAGTGCTTGACAAAAATAAATTAAAAGAAAAGAGAATAAAACTTAAGGTTGTAGAGATAATAAAAATAAATCTAAAGCTTTCGATTTCACTTAGCTAATCCCACACAATTTATTATTCCTTGTTATAAAATTCCATATTTTCAAGTCGATGAAAAATAAATCCCTTAATTATTCAATGTTTTCTCTTGAATAACATTAAAAATATATCCACCTAATAATTCATCATATCTCTATGTAAATTAAATTATTTGAAGATTAATTAAGTGTTTTGGATTTTTGTTAATCTAAAATCACACTAGTCACGGTAAAGTATCTCTATCTTTCACTTAACTAATGGTGTTGAATTCTAAAAGATCCGAAATCACAAATTATCTCTCAGTTTCATTATTATTCAATAAATCAAACAATAATTGGCCAAAAAATTGTAAGCAATAAGATCAAGGATAACCATTCAACATAAAAATAAAAATAAATAAAATAAAATAACTTTGAATTTAAATTGTGTGTTCAAAGCTAGACTATATCAAAACCACAGAAAAATAAAATTAGTTCATAACAAATTTGAAATCAACCACGTTTTTATTGGAATGCATCAAAAGAAAACTAAAGAGAATAGAATATTACTCTTTTGCTTGAAATAAGTTGATGACACATTCAAGATTTTTGAAGATTTCTCTTCATTGAGACTTGACAGCCACCCTCCTTTTCTTCTCTCTTTATTCTCTTATCTAGGAAAAATCGGTTGTGCTTACAAGGTAAGGGCAGCCGACCTTATATAGGCAAACTCCTAGAAAAGAAAAGAAAAGTACAATAATACTTCTCCTTCTAGGAAAAGGAAAGACACTGAAATGGAAAATACTTCTAATACTAGGAAAACATGAAATAGGAAAATAACTAAAAGGAAATATAACACAAAATAGGAAAAAGTGCGGCACAAGCAAATACAATCAAATAAATAAAAATCAAATCAAATCAAATCACATCAAATCAAAAGAAATAAAGGAAAACTAACAATTTTAAAAAGTAAAAGAGTAATAAAAATCATGTAAAAATTACACTTATCAAATTCCCCCAAACTTAAAATTTGCTAGCCCTCAGGCAAAGAAAAAGAAAAAAAAACAACTAACAACAAGAATTGGTTTAATTCATAAAATTTGTTGCCTCAAAGATTGCCTAAAGTTTATAATCCAAAGGAATCATTCAATATCACACAAGTCCAAAAGTTAATTCAAAACTCAATTTCACCTCATTATCAATCCTCTCATTCATGCATACCTATCATTCTCACTTCATTATTATCTTCCCAGATGATTTTATGCAAACATGTAAATATTTAATGGATCTCTAGTTATGAAATTGATAATTCCAACTCCATATGCTTGCTTTTCAAATCACTCTCCACTAATGTAGAACAAAAATATTATCAAGGATCAATAGGTCTTTATTAAGCTTGTAATGTAAGGCTAAGGTGAAGGCTACTCACTTCTAACACATACACTTCTTCTCAATCCTTTGAATCTCTCAAAACACCTCTCTTGATCGTTCTTTCAAAGATCCCTTTTTTTATCTAGAAATTATATATATATATATATATATCTAAGAATTCAAAGATTTTTTTCCCTCTCTTTTTTTTAACACTTCCTAACTCCTTGTTGACTTTTCACACCCTCAATCTTATGACTTTGATAACATGGGCTATGATAAAATTTACTTGTAAACTTTCTACCTCTCACACCTTCCATGCTCTTCTGACTTTGTGTAAACTTAGTTCTCTTGAAAGGTAAGGAAATCAATGTTTAAGCTCAAATAGGGTAGGGAATATGATGTTTTATAAAAATAAAAAATATAAGGCCAAAGTATAATTCAACAAAGCTCAAAGGGGTGACTAGGGATAAAGATAAGAAATAAGTAAGCTTGAAAGGCTCAATTGATTCAAAGAATGCCTAAATCATTTCTCAAGTAATATTTTGTCTAGGATTTTGCCTCAAGTGTCATCAAACAAGTTCTAGAGTTTGTTGAGACCATACAAATTTACAATATGCACATAAAATTTCTCTAGGTATGCAAAACAATTAATGATCTTGATAAGCATTCATTGAATATAGAAAATCTAAAATTAAGCAAAATCAAGTCAAGGATTAACAAATAGACTCAAGCAAAAAGAATTTTCCCTAAAAATTATAATCAATTTAACACTATTCTTATCATAGGCCTTTTTATTCATCAAACCAAAAACAAATAATTTTTTTAAAAAAATTATTTTAAAATTTAAATTTATTTTTTCTTTAAACATAAACTATCTTCCCCCGAACTTGAAAAACACATTGTTCTCAATGAGAAAGAAGAAGAAAAAAGACAAAGAATGAGAAAATGTAAGAAGTGCTCCCCCGATTTCTAATTGAATGTTATCCTTGAAAGTGCAACCGTGTAACACATTGGAGAGCCCCCAAACTTATGCAAACCTACAAGGTGAAAACAAAAATAAAAAGATACTAACAGTCTTCTCAAGTATGCACTTCAACTCCCTATTGGACACCTCAACTTGGCCACTTGTTTGAGGATGATATGGTGTTACCACATGATGAGTAACTCCATACTTAGTAAGTAAATCTTCAAATGGACAGTTGCAAAAATGCTTCCCACCATCACTAATTATCGCCCTTTGGAGTGCCAAATCGGGAAAAGATATTTTTTCGAAGAAAATTCACTACAACCCTGGCACCATTGGTCGGCAAAGCAACAGCTTCCACCCACTTGGAGACATAATCTACAGCCACCAAAATAAATTTGTTAGAATACGAAAATGGAAAAGGACCCATGAAATCTATCCCCTAAACATCAAATAATTCAATCACTAAAATATTATACAAAGGCATCTCATGTTTCCTAGAAATATTCTCAACCCATTGACATTGATCACATAAATTAACAAAGTTAAAGAATCTTTAAAAATAGAAGGCCAATAAAACCCGGATTTCAAAATTTTTACCGTTGTTTTTGTTCCACCAAAGTGGCCTCCCACTTCCAGTGAGGAGCAATTTTAGAGTATGCTCTTTACCTCTTCTTCGGGTACACATCTCCTAATTATCTGATATGCACAATGCCAGAATAGAAAAGGTTCCTCCCAAAAATAATACTTTAAGTCGGAGAAGAACTTCTTCTTTTGTTGATATGTCATCCCGGGAGGTAGAATTCACGACACCAAGTAGTTGACTATGTCGGCATACCATGGAACAACATATACAGCCATTAAATACTCATCTGAAAATGTTTCATTAGTTGAGGTTGACTAGTACCTGACAGAGAACATGTGGATAGCGCACCTGGCGCTACCAGTGGTACAGTGAAAGGCTCTGATGAATTAAGGGAAGCTTTTGCACAGGCTCTTGATAGACTAAATCAAGCTAAAGGTAGAGTTGAGGAATTGCAACACAGACTGGATGAACAGCTAGGCATAGTCTAAATCTAGTAGTGGGCACTGTTAGAATTCTAGAGGAACAGGATATCTAGAGAGGAGATGGTGATTTAGTTCAGGAAATAGAAGGGGATAGTTTTGCCCAATTTATTAAGTTGAAACCTCTATCCTTGATGAATTTTGAAAACCCATTTGAGGTTGAATTATGGATTAAACTAATATAGCATTTTTTTGGAGCACTACCAGTTACAAATAGGCAAAAGGTTTCATTTAATTTATTTCACTTGGAGAGTGAGGCTTCAAACAGCTAGGATGATATTTTTCCCAAACTTAGTATAGATGTAGATTAAATTTTGACTTGGAATAGGTTTAAGGAGGTGTTCTTTTCTAAGTATTTTCTTGATACCTATAGGTCTCAACAGGAATGAGACTTCATTCAATTGAAACATAATGTAATGAATACATCATAATGTGATGAAAGGTTTGTGGCTTTATCTAGGTTTGTTCCTGAGTTAGTAAATACTGAAGAAAGGAAGTCCAAATAGATTCTAGATGGATTAAACTTTGAGATTTGTTCTCGATTTTCTTACTTGAAGCATTATAATTATGCGTTATTGGTAGACATGACATTTCAAGTATATATATATAAGTCTATAGTACATCAAGAAAGGTAGAAGAGAAGTAGATCTGAGGTTGTTATAGAGGTAGTTTTGGGTTAGGGATATAAGGAGGTCGCCTTCATCAAAAGAGTCATTCTTTCGGTTGCTCAAAATCAGCAAAGTGGATTAGTGACATCTTTTGTCAAGATTTCAATAGAAAGAACTTCTAGGTTTGGAAAACAACCTATAGTGGTGAGAGATTATAGTAGAAGAGGGAGTATAGCAGGTAAAGGAAGTGGTTGAGGTGATAATAATGTGTCAGGCAGGGAAAGTAGGTCATGTTTTAGGTGTAATCAAATAAGACATTTGTCTCATGATTGCCTTACTCTAGTTTGTTTTGCTTTTGGCCAAGGTGGACATTGGAGTTTGGATTTCCCATTGAGGGCCAAATCAATTGATATGGTTAACACTAAGGTTCTGGGAAAGGCCGAGGTAGTGGATCAAGAAGGGTTCGAGGTGGAACTCAAGGTCGAAGGACAATGATTGAGAGGGGACGTTCTAGTCAGAGTGAGCAAAGCGGTGGTCAAGTTTATGCTCTCACTCAACAGGATGTTCAAGCAATGCCTGATGTTGTTACGGGTACAATTTCTATTTTTGGTAAACTACTAAGACATTAATTGATCCAAGAGTTACTCATTCTTTTGTGTCCATTCCTTTTATGATATCTGTTGATGCACACATATTATCCTTTCATAGTGATATAGTTCTTGAGATTCCCACAGGAGATAAAGTGGTGATTAAAAATGTTTATCGGGGATGCATTATAAACATTGGAGATAAAGAATTTGATGTTAATTTATTACCTTTAAATATGGTGGATTTTGATTTGATATTAGGAATGGATTGGTTTTCTACATATCATGTGTAGGTATATTGTTTTTAAAAAAAAATGTGATTTTTTTGGATACTAGGGTAAAAGGAGTTTAGTTTTTAAAGAAAGCATAAAATACTCTACTATTATCTTATTTCTGCCTTGACAAATAGGAAATGGTTGAGAAAAGGGTGTGAAGGTTATCTAGCTTATGTGATTGATTCCAGTAAGGGAAGTATGAAATTAGAGGAAATATCAATGGCTAGAAATTTTCCAAATATGTTTCCTGGTGAATTATCTTGGTTGCCACCTAGTAGAGAGATTGAATTTTCCATTAATTTAGTTCCTGATTCTACTCCAATTTCTATATCCCCTTATAGAATGGCACTAGCTAAATTGAAAGAACTTAAGGTACAGCTTCAAGAGTTGTTAGATAAACAGTTTATCCATCCTAGTGTATCACCTTGGGGAGCCCCATTATTATTTGTTAAGAAGAAGGGTAGGACTTTAAAGCTGTGTATTAATTATAAAAAAATTTATAAGATAACAATTAGAAATAAATATCTTTCACCTCGAATTGATGATTTGTTTGAACAGTTGTAAGGAGCTTCGGTGTTCTCTAAAATAGATTTGAGGTCAGAATATCATTAGTTGAAAATTAAGGAAGATGATGTTCCTAAGACTACCTTTAGGACTCGATATGGTCACCATGAGTTTTTAGTTATGCCCTTTGGGTTAACAAATGCCATTGTCGCTTTTATGGATTTAATGAATAGGGTATTTAAACCTTTCTTAAATAAATTTAAGGTGGTATTTATTGATGACATTTTAGTGTATTCTATAAATGTGGAAGAGCATTGAAAACACTTAGAAATGGTATTGAAAACTCTTAGAATAGAGAAATTATATGCAAAATATTCTAAGTATAAATTTTGGTTAAATAAAGTATCATTTTTGGGGCATGTAATGTCGAGTGAAAGGGTGGCAGTAGATCAACAAAAGGTTGAAGCGGTTTTGAATGTGGAGAGACCTACTAATATGATTGAAATTGAGAGTTTCTTGGTGTTTGCAAGATACTATAGAAGATTTATTCAAAACTTTTCGATTATTGCAACACCTTTAACTAGATCAATAAGAAAGGAAGTAAGATTTGAATGGTCTTAAGAATGTGAAATGAATTGTCAATTTTTGAAAGAAAAGTTAACTACTTCTCCAGTGTTAGTACTTTCTTCAAGAGATTATGGATTTGTGGTATATAGTGATGTGTCACATCAAGAGTTGGATTATGTATTAATGCAACATGGGAAGGTAATGGCATATGCTTCTAGACAGTTGAAAAACCATGAGAGAAACTATCCTACCCATGATTTGGAGTTAGTTATTATAGTTTTTGCCTTAAAATTTTGGAGACACCACTTATTTGGAGCCACATTGAGATATATACAGATCATAAAAGTCTAACTTATTTATCCACTAAAAAGAGTTGAATTTGAGACAAAGATGATGGATTGAATTAATTAGTGATTATGATTATACTATTCATTATCATCCAGGGAAAGTTGATGTTGTGGTTGATGCTTTGTGTCGAAAATCCATACGTAGATTAGCTAATTTGGAAAGTCATGATATAAATCTAATGGTGGAGTTGAGAAGTATGAGAATGGAGTTAAAAATAAATGAGAATGGATGATTGATAGCAAACATAATTGTGAAGTCATTTGTAATAGATCATCATTTAGAAGCTCAAGGTAAAGATGTGTATTATAAACAATAAAGAAAGAAGTATTAGATGGAAAATGATTAGACTTTAGAATAAGTGAAGATGGTATGGTCGTGTTATAACATCATATATGTGTTCCGAATGGTGCAGAGTTGAGAAAAGAAAATTTAAAAAGGCCCATGATACTATTTACTCAATGAACCTAGGGAATAACAACATATATATAGAGGGCTAAAACAGAATTATTGGTGGTCAGTTTTAAAGAGAGATGTAGCATAATATATTTCTCAGTGTTTGGTTTGTCAACATATGAAATTAAAGAATAGACATCCAATAGGTTTACTAGAGCCTTTTCTCATGCCAAAGTGGCCTTAAGAAAATGTTCTTATGGATTTTGTTATAGGGTTTCCTTGTACTCAGAGAAGTCATGATTCTATTTGGGTTATAGTATATCGGTTATAAAAATCTTCTCATTTTCTTCCCATTCAAACCACTTAGAATCCAAAGAAGTTAGCCGAGTTATATGTAGTAGAGATAGTGAAATTACATGAAGTACCATTAAGTATCGTCTCTGATCGAGATACTAGATTTTCTTCTTTGTTTTAGAAACGTTTTCAGCAAGCTATGGGTACCTTTCACCCTAAAACATATGGTCAGACTAAAAGCGTCATTCGAATATTAGAAGATATGATGAGGTTATGTGTAATGAGTTTTTCTGGAAGTTGGAATGCTTATTTAGCCCTTATAGATTTTGCATATAACAATCATTTCCAAGCCAGTATTGGAATGGCTCCATTTGAAGATTTGTATGTTCAACGATATAGAACTCCGGTATGTTGAGAAGAAGTAGGGGAGAGGAAGATTTTATGGCCATAATTAATTGATTTAACAACTGAGATGATCAAACTAATTAGAGAACATCTTAAAGCAGCCCAGAGTAGAAAAAAGAGTTATGTAGATAAAATTCGGAGGCCTCTTGAATTTCAGGTAGTTGATTGGGTATATATGAAGATTTCTCCTAGGAAATGATTATTATGTTTTAAACATAATGAGAAGTTGAGCCTTTAATATATTGGGCCTTATGAAAGTATTGAGAGGATTGGATTGGTGTCTTATATTCTAGCATTACCTCTAGAGCTTGCTCAGTTGCATAATGTTTTTCATGTATCTACTTTACATAAATATATACCGAATGAGTCACATGTGATTCCATGCTAATATGTAGAAATTCATGATGACTTATTTTTTGTGTAAGAGTCAATCAAAATTTTAGATACAAAAGAACATGTTTTACAAAATAAAGTCATTCTGTTAGTACAACTGCTTTGGAGGAATCGAGATGTTGAGCAAATTACGTGGGAACATGAAGCAAGCATGAGAAAACAATATCCTCACCTTTTTTCTGAATTAGGTACGAAAATTTCGAGGACAAAATTTTTATATGGTGGGTAGAAATGTAAGATCCTTACCTATGGGTAGGGGTAATTTGGTAATCTACTGTTTTTATTTAATCATTATGCATACATATATAAATTGATTCATATGAAAAATCAAATTTGAGACAATATTGAGGCAAGAATTAAAAAAATATATTGAATAAAAAAGGTTGGAATGCATTAAAATGAAGAAAAATATGATTTTTAGGATGTTAGAAGACACCAGGCGCCTAGGCAGTCGACTAAGGCCTTACCAGTCGCCTACCTAACCTTACCAGTTACCTAGGAAGGCTGATGAACGAATATTTGTCATAGTATTTTGTATGTTTTTCAAGTATTTATTTATATGTTTAGCTTAGGAATTTGTTACTTTGAGTTGTTTTTCGTTGTTTTACAGGTTCACAAACACTTGGAAAGGAGTTTCACTAAATTGCCAGAATTGCCCGTACAGATCAATCATTTTTGTGGATTAAACTCTATTGATTCAAGAAGAACTAGGAGATGAACCATATATACTTGAAAAAATCCAGATGTCTATTTTCTGGATAATTTACAGCTCGTAAATAGGATTTTTCTAGAGAAAGTTAAGGCAGTTTTAGTAGACAAAGGTCAGGCTGTGCGTGATTTCAGCGTGGCAAAAGTGATTTTTGCGGATTAAACTATATTTATTCAGGAAGAACTAAGAGATTAGCCATATATTCTTGGAAAGATCTGGATGTCTATTTTCTGGAAATTTTACGGCTCATAAATATGATTTTTTTAGAGAAAGTTATGGCAATTTTAGTAGACAAAGGTCCAGCTGTGCGTGATTTCAGCGTGACAGAAGTGAAGGAGCTATTAAATTCTGATTTTTTTGGAATTTGTACTGGTTGGACAGCAGTAGAACCAGACCAGTTCTAGACAACAAAAACTTGGCCAGGACAACAGCAAACACACGACTTGGATAGCAGAAGAACCGGGCCTAAACAGAAGCAGAAGCGCACGGCCTGAACAGAAACCCTAAGGCGACTTTTTTTTCTACAAAGTCGTCTCCATATAGATATATATAGGAATTTTAGACTCAGAGAAGGGGGGAGACGACGGCCATTCTTGGAGAGATATTATCAAGAGGAGTTTTGGGAGATTGAAGGAGGAGATAGTTTCTTTCATCAAGACGGCTTATCAAGAGATTGAAGACGACGATCAATCGCTTCAAGACTTTGAGGATTCATCTTGTAATTCGGGAAGAAATTCTATCTTTTCTCTTTTTGTCCTTCAATATGCTTGTAACCCTAGTATTTAAATTCTGTGATTGAAATTTAAACATGAGCAGCTAAACGCATTGTTGGGCGTTCGGCTGAGCTGCCTTGATTGTTTTGGATATTTTGGTGGATTTAGTTTTATGAAATTTTCCAAATTATTTCTTATTCAATATCCTTCATACCTTCGATTATTGCTTGTGGATTGGCCATCTATTATTGATAGTCAAGGTTAAATATTTGAGATTAGGTTGAGGACAAATCATCTAGACCTAATTAAGCCTTCTTGAATAGGAATTTAAATCAGGATTCAAATCAAATTGTGATTTAGGTGGTTATGTTTTCTTTATACTTAATTTAACTAATTAGCTGATGAACACAATCCATTGGATTTAATTAATTAGTTATAAATTGAGAATAAACATGATCAATGGCATTCTCTAGTCTTAGCATAAATACCAATAATCTTGGATGTTGATTAATTCTTTATATTCACCAAATGTTCCAATTCATGATTGGATAGCAAGCTAAACTCTCAATTGTTCTCATTGATTATACTCATCTCTTCATAATTCCTTTGTTTAATTTACTTAACTGTTTTTATTTCAATTTTCTCTTCACCAATCTTTTAATTACAGTGTTTAGGATTTAATTTCAGAGTTTGTTTTAGTAATTTTAAGAAAGTAATTTAGGATTTAAACCACTGCAATTCCTTGAGAGATCGACCTCGAGAGTAAACTCATCGCAATACTATTTGTGATTCGTGCACTTGCGAGCAATTAAAATTTGCACATCAAGTTTTTGGCGCCGTTGTCGGGGAATCTACGTTTAATTCTTTAGTTATTTTCTTTGTTTTTTTTATTATTTTTATTTCTTTTCTTTCTTTCTTTTAGGTGTAGTTTTTATTTTTTTTATTTTGTCAAATTTTCTTTATTTGCTTCTTGATTTTCTTGATTTAAATTGGCATTAATTTGTTTCTTGATGCTCGCTCTCCTGATTCTTGGTAGCTTAATTTTTCTTTTGTTTTCTTCAGGTACATGCACGGTAGAAGATCCCAAAGGAGAAATCTAGTGCTTGCAATAGACAACATCCATAGGCTAAGGGAGACGTTACAGCGTACGGAAGAAGAAGAAAAGGTTGAGGAAATAGAAAAAGATGAGCCTGAAAGAATGGAAGGAGCTGAAAGACAAATTATGATGAAGGAGTATGCAAGGCCAATCATCGGCACTTCCACATCTTGTATCCGATTGGGGGAAGCTGCATGGAATTATGAGATAAAAAAATATCTACTTTAGCATGCTCCCTTCATTCTACGGAATTCTAAATGAAGACCCATTAACCTTCATAAGGGATTTCTATGCAACAGTGCAAACATTTCCTCTACAGGGGCTGAATGAGGATCAACTCAGGATGAGATGCTTCCCCTACACATTAAAATATAGAGAAAAAGTATGGTTGATGACTCTTCCACCCGGTTCTTTAACTACATAGGAAGCAGTCTACAATCGGTTCATGAACAAATTGTACTCCCATCAGAAGACCACTGAGTTGAGAATTAAGATTGCCACGTTCTCACAAATGGAGGGAGAACCCTTCCATGAAGCATGGGACAGGTTCAAGATGCTTCTAATCTAGTGTCCCCACCATCATTACCCATTGCAGCTACAAAATCAAATCTTCTATGATGGATTGACACAACAGTGTCAATATACGGTTGATAACGTTGCCGGTGGAGCCATGGAAGAAAAGACTACCGAGGAGACATGCGAGCTATATGAGATGTTGGGTGCTAATTCCCAACAAAAGAGTGTAAGAGGAAGGAGACTCGGGGTTAATGAATTGAGCTCCAACAAGGATATGGAAATGCAACTTGCAGGGTTGACCAAACAAGTCAAACTTCTCACTACCACAAACACGCCCAACAATAAGGTATGTGGAGTTTGTGGGGTTTTTTGTCACGGTACTAACACTTGTTCTTTGTCTTATGAATCTTATGCAGGAAATGAACAAGAACAAGTTAATACAATGGAGTCTTACCAACCTAGGCTGAGGAATGATCCATATTCTAACACCTACAACCATGGGTGGAGAAATCATCCCAATTTCTCCTGGAAAACTAACAATGCTCCAACATATGCTCAAAGATCAAAACTGGTTCAATATCAAAACCAAGTTGCACCACCCAATCAGCCTAGAAATCAAACTTTGGAAGAGAATTTGAGTGATTTTATTCAAGTTAGTAAAGAGAACCATGAGAGACATAGCCAAAGGTTAGATTCCTTAGAGGTATCAATGAAGAGGGTGGAAGTACAATTTGAGCAACTTGCGGAACAATTGCAAGTACATCAAAAAGGGAAGTTGCCTAGACAACCTGAGCAAGCAAAGGCTATCACAGTGCTGCGAAGTGGTAAAATTCTTAACAACAATTATGATGATAAAATTTCTTATGACTTGCCACGTGATGCAGGAAAATCAATTGAGAAGCAAAAAGAGCATGACACTCCTAAAGAAAATCCAGCTGAAGATCCACAATCTTCTCAAACATCTGAGGAGAGCAAGAAGAATGAGCCATCTTCCTTCATGACACTACACAAGGCAACCGAGCCTTACAGGCCTCCTATTCCTTATCCAAGCCGTCTGAAGGATATTAAACAGGATTAGCAATTTTCTGATATTTTTGACATGCTTTCTAAAGTGAATATTAATTTGCCTCTTTTGGATGTTATCAGGAATGTGCCATTATATGTGAAATTCTTTAAGGAACTTAACACTAAAAAGAAGAAATATAAGAAGAATGAGAAAGTGATGGTATCAGAAGTTGCTAGTGCGGTAGAGTTGCTGAACCCAATGACTCAAGTGACATTCAAAGTCAACGGGCATCGTGTGAAGCCTTACTTGGAAGGAGTCCATGAGAAGGGGGTTGTTGAGTGCATTGAGGTGCATGATCCTGAATAAGTTCAACCTACATCTTGCTAAGACGTTAAAGAAAATGCTTGGTGAGAGGCAACCCACCCATTTGATAAAGTATGTTTTCTATTCTTTCATTTTCATTGTTCCCTTTTAAATGTTTTTCTAAACGCGTGTTTGAATTCACACATTGAGGATAATGTTTAGTTTAGGTTTGGGGGTGCTATTAGAACTTGTTACTTGTTGAGACAAAATTTTCATGCTACAATTTGTTTTATGGTTAGTAATCAAGTCTTTTATGCACGTTGAGTTTAGTTTCTTTAAAACAAACAAATTGTTGTGAGTATTGATGCATATTCATATTCCATAGACCGTGCTCTTGATGTTGATACTGATATGAACCTCAATCTAATGATTGAGAATCAAATAGTGGAGACTACCTAGTGAGTTATTTGAGCCATAAGCATTTTATTCTGAGAGTTAGTTTCTTAGTACTCTTAAACACTCTTCGTTATGACCTTAATTGTTAGATGATCTCTATAGGTTTTGCATTGAATGCTAGTATTATATAACTCACTTGAAGTATCATGTTGTGTATTCTCATTATTTTAGTTGAATGACTTGAGTAAGAATTTTGAGTATGTGTCTATCGTTATGCACCCTAGTTGCCACTGTCTCTGGAGAAATATCCAAATTCTTATTCAAAAAAATAATATATATATATATATATATATATATATATATATGAGAAACATGTCAAAAAGGGATTTGGTTAGACAAGAAAGAGGACTTGAGATACTTCAAGGGTATTGAAGTCGCTCTTATAAAGAGTTGAAAAGAAAGAGCTTTGGTGTAAATCAAGTTCGGCCAACCACGCCCATCTATGCATAGGTTTATACTCAATATGTTTTGCTTGAGGTGTTTGACTAGGATATGATATAGGTGAGAGTTCTTTGATGATATCCATATTCATATGCGAATTTATATTTGAAATTTCTTGTTTACATAACTTTTATTCGCATATGCATAAGTGTTTGAACCCTAGGTTTGGTGTGCTTAATGAGTGAATCCTATGAGGCCTAGAGTCAAAGCAAATTCGGATTCTTGACGTTAGGTTTGGGGGTAATTGACTTGAGGTGTTTTGAGCATTTGAATATGGATGTGCGATGTGTACTTGATTGGAGCAATGAATTATGAAGTGTTGAGATTGTGAACATAATTGTGCATAAGATATCTAGATATGAGTCATAATAAGAATTAAGGCATGAAGGTTTTGTTGATTTAAGTTTTTAGGTTTGTTTTGTTTATGTTTTCTTCTAGTTTTGCTTGAGGACTAGCAAAATCTAGGTTTGGGGATATTTGATGAACGAATATTTGTCCTAGTATTTTGTATGTTTTTCAAGTATTTATTTATATGTTGAGCTTAGGAATTTGTCACTTTGATTTGTTTTTCATTGTTTTACAAGTTCACAAGCACTTAAAAATGAGTTTTACTAAATTTCCAAGATTGCCCATACAAATTAGTCATTTTTACGGATTAAACTGTATTGATTCAGGAAGAACCAGGAGATGAGCCATAAATGCTTAGAAAGATCTGGATGTCTATTTTCTGGAGAATTTTACGGTTCGTAAATATGATTTTTCTAGAAAAGTTATGACAGTTTTGGCAGACAAATGTCAGGCTATGCGTGATTTCAGCGTGACAGAAGTGCGTGATTTCAGCGTGACAGAAGTGCGTGATTTCTGGAGAATTTTACAGCTCGTAAATATGATTCTTCTAGAGAAAGTTAAGGCAGTTTTAGTAGACAAAAGTCTGGATGTGCGTGATTTCAGCATGGCAGAAGTGATTTTTGCATATTAAACTGTATTTATTCAGGAAAAACCAGGAGATGATCCATATATGCTTGGAAAGATCCGGATGTCTATTTTTTGAAGAATTTTACGGCTCATAAATATGATTTTTCTAGAGAAAGTTATGGCAGTTTTAGTAGACAAATGTCAGGCCTTGCGTGATTTCAGCGTGATAGAAGTGCGTGATTTTTGGAGAATTTTACAGCTCATAAATTTGATTTTTCTAGAGAAAGTTAAGCCAGTTTAAGTAGACAAAGGTCAGGCTATGCGTGATTTCAGTGTGGTAAAGGTGATTTTTGCAGATTAAACTATATTGATTCAGGAAGAACCAGGAGATGAGTCATATATGTTGGAAAGATCCGGATGTTTATTTTCTAGAAAATTTTACGGCTCGTAAATATGATTTTTCTAGAGAAAGTTATGGCAGTTTTAGTAGACAAAGGTCAGGCTGTGCATGATTTCAACGTGACAAAAGTGAAGGAGCTATTAAATTCTGATTTTTTTGGGATTTGCACGGGCTGGATAGCAGCACAACCGGACCAGTTCTAGACAGCAGAAACCTGGCTTGGACAGCAGAAAACATACGGCCTGTACAGCAGCAGAACTAGGCCTGGACAGCAGAAGAAGTACACAGCCTAAACAGAAACCCTAGGGTGACTTTTCTGTCTACAAAGCCGTCTTCATACAGCTATATATAGGAATTTTAGACTCAGAGAAGGGGGGAGACGACGGCAGTTCTTGGAGAGATATTATCAAGAGGAGTTTTGGGAGATTGAAGGAGGAGACAGTTTCTTTCATCAAGATTGCTTATCAAGAGATTGAAGACGACGATCAATCGCTTCAAGACTTTGAGGATTCATCTTCTAACTCGGGTAGAAATTCTATCTTTGCTCCTTTTGTCCTTCAATATACTTGTAACCCTAGTATTTGAATTCTGTGATTGGGATTTAAACATGAGCGACTGAATGCATTGTTGGGCGTTTGGCTTAGCTGCCTTGATTGTTTTGGATATTTTGGTGGATTTAGTTTTATGATATTTTTCAGATTATTTCTTATTCAATATCCTTCATACCTTTGATTATTGCTTATGGATTGGCCATCTATTATTGATAGTCAAGGTTAATATTTGAGATTAGGTTGAGGACAAATCATCTAGACCTGATTAAGCTTTCTTGAATAGGAATTTAAATCAAGATTCAAATCAAATTTTGATTTAGGTGGTTGTGTTTTCCTTATACTTAATTTAACTAATTAATTGATGAACACGATCCATGGGATTTAATTAATTAGTTATAAATTGAGAATAAACATGATTAATGGCATTCTCTAGTCTTAGCAGAAATACCAATAATCTTGGATGTTGATTAATTCTTTATATTCACCAAATGTTCCAATTCATGATTAGATAGCAAGCTAAACTCCCAATTGTTCTCAATGATTATACTCATCTCTTCATAATTCATTTTGTTTAAATTACTTAGTTGTTTTAATTTCAATTTTCTCTTCACCAATCTTTTAATTAGTGTTTAGGATTTAATTTCAGAATTTTTTTTAGTAATTTTAAGAAAGTAATTTAGGATTTAAACCACTGCAATTCCTTGAGAGATCAACCTCGAGAGTAAACTTATCACAATACTATTTGTGATTCGTTCACTTGCGAGCATTTAAAATTTGTACATCAAAGGCCCAGTCACTTGGGTAGTCGACTAGCTAAGGATTGGCTATATATAAATGCTTTAAATACTTTATTTTTCATATTTCTTTCATCCAAAATCAATACTCTCCCCCTTTCTCTAAAATTATTTCAAAATCTATTGAAGAACTTTAAGAAAACTTAAGGTTTTCATAAACATTTGTTGAGTTCGATCATTCAAGATTTGATTTCAATAAGTTTCTGACAAAATCTTTATGAAGTCTCTTCTTTTCTTGTACTTTTTCATATAGAAATCGTGATTTTAAGAGCTTAAAACCTCATGTTCTTCTCTAATGAATTTGGATTTGATTTAAGATCAAAGAAAAATATTTTAACTAAAACTTTGAATTTAAGACTAGGTTGGAACATGCATACATATATACATGCATATAACCCATTATAAGGGTGTAAAATTAAGTTATGAGATAGAAATACTGGCTAAGCATATTCTTGTTAGGATGTAGCGGAAGAAACAAGTCAGAGTAACCCTGCTTTGAGAAAAAGTGATAAAGGCAAGGAAGTGATTCACATATAGTGTGTGGTGCTTTTAGGTGAGTTCAATTTACTTCTAGAAAGCGAGAAGAAGTGAGAAATTTGGATAAAACTTGAAATGAATTATCAATGAGAAAAGATAATGGGTATATTATTGAATATGATAAATATGAAGAAATAATGAAAATAAGTATGAATTCAATGAATAAGGTAAATTATTACTCTCGGTGATATTAATTTGATGAAATGATTGAGTATATTTGTATACATGATAAATTGTTGTGAATTTTATTCTTGGAAGGATGTGTAAATCCTATAGACTGGATTGTTATGATAAACTGAAAATTTTGTGATGTAGTTAATTAAGGGAATGTTGTTATCTTTGCGCTTTCTTATATGTGATTGTACATATGCATTGTCGGGCAACAAAAGAGGAAAGGTGTGGTCTGGGGAAGAACATACTATGACTGGTCTAGATGATAGTGTCGACACAAAGGGAGATGTCCCTATTAGCTATATTAGAGACTGACACCCATACCTGGATGCCCATACTTTAGGTATGGATGTGATAATAAAAAAAAATGATTTGTGATAAAATTTGATGTGATGTGAGAAAGAAGAGGAGATTATGCATAAGTATTCATTCATATTCTCATTGAGATGTTGATAAATTAATATGATTGTGAAATTTGGTGATGCGTAATGCGACAAATGATGTTAAACTAGATATTATGAGAGATATCTAGATTTGATGAGAAAATTTATGTTAAATTAGATATCTTGAGTGATATCTATATTTGATAAGAAGAATGATGTTGAACTGGATATCATGAGTGATATCTATATTTGAATGAAAATATTGAGTTATGATATGACATGAAATATGATGATTAAATAAATTATAATGACATATAAATCAATCGTAAATAAAATTATAAATTGATGAATATAAATCAAGCACTTCGAGTAAATTGGAACTTCACTTAGCTGCGTAAAGCTCACACCCCTCCCGATTTATTAGATTCCAAGTTGAAGGCATAGAGGTTGATAAGAGTGTTGTGACACGAGAGTTATTCGTGACTGTTAAGTGGGTTCACATGGTCGGCATCCTTGAGAAACACTTTTATTTTATTTTAATTGAGTTTTGTAATAAATGATGCATGGATATATTTACTTTTGTGTAAAAATTTATTTATCTCCTCAAAAATGAATTGAGGTGCACATGATGTAAATATGTTGAGTTATGAATTGTTGCATGTAAGTCTGTGCTTAATGCTGAAAGGTGACAATACCATCTTGGACGGGCTCGTCCGAGATTAATCGTTACAATTAATTCCAAGGGTTTGACAGTAATTTCATACCCTAATTAGCTTAATTGAGACATTGCATGATAAAAAAATTAAATTTCATGGTAATTGATAACAGAAATATTCAAGGTTTCACAATCAAATTCACACTATCCGGGTAGTCATGATATGCTGCTAGGTGTCACTTATTATTGTAGAAGATCTAAGAATTAATTTAATGGACAATTAATTAATTCTTACAAAAGGGAGAATCAAAAGGAGTTTTGATTCAAAATAAATTAGAACAAGTTCTAATTAATTGGAAAGGGTTCTAATTGCAACCAGATTAGTTTGAATATAAGAGTCATGCACAAAAAGGGCAATGTGTGATTAAAAAATAATTGTAGGGATTATGTTTCCAATTATTAGCTAATTGTAAATAACCTTCGCACTATAAATAGTTTGTTAGTGTGCAGATTTTAACTAGCACTTAAAGTTTTTACTGGGAGATTAAAGCTTTTCTTTCTTTCCAAAAGGGAAAATAAAAATCATAGATAAAAATTCTAATTTGAAATTCAACCTTAGTTGATCAACTTTAGAGATCGCATACTTTTGCGATTGTTGTAAATTCAAGAATGAAAAGGAATTTGGATTCAAAAGCGTAAGTGAATTCAGCAAACAACAAATTCAAAGCAGATCAAGAACACTGCGAATCAAAGGCAAAGATGCTAAATCTTGAATGTTCTTGTTCATTATATGTTCCTTGTAAATCATAAGGTAATTTAGGTCAAAAGAATCAATGAAAATTTTAAATTTCCACTACGTTTTCTAGATTGATTCCCTTGAAAGGTTTCATAAATCCTAATTTGATTTTCATACTTCTTAATTTGCAATCATAAGAATTTTAAGATTCAAACTATAAAGCCATAACAATAGATTTAAACTCATTCTATAGAGTTAGCTCTAATAGCACTATAAGTTTATCATCATAGAGCTTAGTGGAAATTAAAAAAAAAAATTTATGCTAATAAATGACCTTCATAAATTTCTCTAGGATTCATTAGGATTAGAAATCATTTACCATAAAAGATTAGGGTTTATATCTTTGATTAGTAGAGATTTTTTGAAACTTTCAATTAGGTTCATGAGTTGTTCAAGCGCTCGGCCTCTAAACATATCCACGCGAGAAACCAAGAACTAGATATCTCCAATTAAAGTGGTCAAAAATCGAAAGCGTTAGCTCTTACAGATTTTTGGTTTTATGACTTATGCAAAGAGCGCTTAAATCTGATTTTAGTTTCTAACAATAACCATTAGGGTTTCAATCAAATAGAAGCCCTATTTATATCGAACCTTGCCCCTAAAGGGATTTCCCTATTTGTGTGACCCGTTAAGTTCAGAATTTCACTAGTAGTAGGTCATAACTTTTACGTTACATTTGGACAATGTCCAATTAATTAAAACTTTTTTTTATAATTCAATTCGAATTAAAACTTCATTTTAATTATTTCTTTAATAATAATTAGTTACTATTAATTCTTAAGGCTTCTACAAGTCTAAAACGATCCATGCAATATAAATTTTGTGTGAACCTTTTTTGGGTCAGTGAAAAAACGTCCGGAAGCAAAATACTTCCCCAATGGATCAGTTTTAGAAGGCAATTTGGGTAGGAACCCTTCTATGACTTGGCGAAGTATCTAGGCAGCACTTCCAGGAATGAAAAGAGGTTTAAAATGGCGGGTTGGGAATGGGGAAGATATTAGGATTTAGACTGGTTGCTGGATTCCCAATTGCTGGCCTCATACAATTCCAGTTATCCCTCCTCACACAGACCTCAATGAACGGGCTTCGAGTTTGTTGTACCACGATGGAAGAGGTTGGAATAGGGAAGAAGTGGAGAGAAAGTTTGAAGGCAGCTTGGCGGAGGAAAGCTGTGTAATTCCTTTTATCTCGTAATCTAGGGTAGGATAAACTAGTTTGGCATGAGAACTCAAATGGTCTCTTTAGCGTCAAGAGTACGTACAAGATTATTAAGTCAGGTGAGAATCGGGATGTACATGCTGAAGCTGGTTCCAATGATTATTCTCATTGGAAGCTGTTGTGGTCGCTACCAATTCCCAACAAAATCAAGATTTTTGCTTGGAGGCTCTGTTTGGACATCCTTCCTACCATTTTGAATTTAAGACGGCAACAGGTGCAGGTGGATGATTTGTGCTGTCTTTGCAATAAAGAAATGGAGGACTTAAAACATGCTCTCTTTATATGTGAGAAAGTGGAGGACATTTGGAGCTAGCCGGGAAAGAATGGGGGAGGAGGTGAATGATGTTTACCTAACGACCATAGGGAGTTGGCTGGATTTGGTGGCAACAACGAAGGATGCTATGTTTTTGTCTCAAATACTGGCAACAGCATGGGCAATCTGGTGCGGTAGAAACAGTGTTCGAGTGGGGAAAGTAGTGCAAGAAGCAGGCCAGGTGGCTTTTACGGTGGCTAAAATGCTAAATGAGTTCAATGCTGCTCAGGACAAGTCAAGGAGCTCTAAGGGTAAGGCGAAATCATTGTGATCAGCTCCTCAACCAGGGTGGATGAAGATCAATACTGATGGTGCATGGAAAATCGAAGGAAGAAGAGGTGGTGTAGCGGTTGTCGTAAGAGATGATGCTGGAAAGTTCATACGAGGCTTTGCAAAACCTTGTCATGGGTTGCTCTTGCCGGAAATGTTAGAAGAATGGGCAGCAAGGAAAGGGATGTTGCTTGCTACTTAACTTGGGGCAACCAAAATAATGCTGGGAAATGACTCGATGAACGTTATTTCAGCTTGCAAATCCAGGGATATAAATCTGTCAGAGGTTGGGCATATAATTGATGGCATTAGGCAGCTGACTTCTAGCTTTACTGAAGGACAATCAGGTTGCTCACACTCTTGCTCAAAGAGCCATTGAGGCTGATCATGATATTTACTGGTTTGATTCGGCTCAGGATTTGGATTCTTTGGATTCTTAATAAGTAAAAAATTATACTATTAATTAGAAGCTGATTTCCAAATTAGTCAAATACTTTTTCAATATGACATTACTGACCTTGCATTTCCACGTATAAGTTAATGAGAATTAGAGCTAGTTTGGTCAATTAATGTAGGATTAAAGTAAGGCTGGATTTTGACAAGATCAATATTGGATTAAAATGGTAATGCTTTTGTTTTTTGTTTGATTTAAAGATTAATTAGTTCTCATAGAGTTTATTAAATAGTTTTTGTTTTCTATAAACCAAATCTAGACGAAGCACTACTAAATAATTAGTTATATGAACTACCAAAACCAAAAAAAAATTGTTTTATAAGAAACTATTTCTAAGCTTTAAAACATAAAATGTTTTGACAAAACTCCAAAAATCAATGATTTAATATTATTTTGATTAATATATTTATTAAAATTATCATTATTATTATTATAAAATAAATTTACTAATTTAACTTTTTGGATAATGCTAGTGCCAATTGATGAAAAAAAAAAACATCACTTGGACATCAATTTTTTTTTTCTAATCAGACATCAAAATATTCAACTTATAAAGATATACCTTTATTGGTAATTTTCACATTTAAACACTTGTACTACTTATCTACAAAGCACGCATGTTTTATTTAAATCAATTTGATAACTCTATTAAAAATTGTTTAACCGGACTGTAAAACAATAAGTTTATAACTCCAATTTTGTTTTACCATAAACTATTTCAAAGTTCATAAACTAAACTATAAACTTTTTTATAAACTCTATTAGATAAGTTTCAAGCCGTCCAATTAAGATTTTATATTGCATCTTAATCGTTGATATGTAAATTGATCAGATTTGTCAAGATAGATTTAGAACATACATCATGCATATCTTAAATAATAATAACAGTAATAATAGATAATGTATAATAATAATATTTATAAAATAATAAGAATAAGAATAAAATCATTTAAATAATTATAATAACAAATTTATTACTATTTTATTATTATTAATTTTAATAATAATATTTTTATTACTATTATAATATTTATTATAAGATTAAGAATAATAATCAATTTTAATGATGATAATAATAAAATAATAATTTTTTACTTCTAATAATATAATAACAATTTCATTATTAATATTTATTATTCTTGGTATAACATTTACTATTATTATTGTAATATTTAATATTATTATTTATTATGTTATTATATTTATAATATTATTATTGTAATTTACCATTATTATTGTTGTAATTATTGTTATTGTTATTGATATTGGTGGAAAGCGGGAAAAGCCATACAATTCTCTTTAAAAAGTTTATTTCACTCAACCCCAAATCCCTCTGAATCCATCCAAGAGAGATGAAACAATTTTGATGAGAAAGTCCAATACCACAATACGATGAACCAAATGGACCATTAATGCCCATGATGGCCAACCGTGTAAATTCATTGTCATTTGTCCTATTTCTCACATTTCTTTTTCTTCCTGTATTTAAATTTTAGCACATAAACATACATACTAAAACTTCTAGGTTGCAGCGTTACGGCATGATAACAATAATCCCAGAATTTTCGAAATTCACAAGGGAAAACTTAAAGGAAAGCATTATATGAACAACCTGATTGCATAAAAAGAGGAAGCTAACACCACCAAAAGGAACAGTACTGCATTGCAGATGCAACCGACAATATATCCAAAACCACAAATGTAGGTGCTCTTGCCCATGCAGGAGGCACTGTTGAAGGCAGCACGCTGAGTAAATGCGGAGCAAATGATTTCATATATTTCATGGAATTAAGTTTCTAGTAGCAAATTTTATAAAAATTAATAGAATTTTCAAATAAATTCCAAACAAAAATTATATTGAACAAAATACTCTCTTTCTCTCACTCCCTTTATAAATTTTTCATTTATTCCAAACATTTTAAACATGAGAATTCAATTGAATTCTATAATATACTATCAAAATGTTAACATAAAATTTATTTTTAATTCATTTCTAAACAGGTTCTTTTAATTAATTTGAAAATGAAATGAATTTTATTTTCACGTGTAAATGTACCATTTAAGATAAAAGTAATAATATTTTTTAAAAAAAATAAAAAATGTGTTGAGTGCATGAAAAATATTCACTGGAGGACTTCTGTGAGATTACAAAAACTAGGGATCATCTTTTCTAGACTGAGCTTGTTATTAAGCAATCATAAACTCACATATATACACAAACAGAAACAGGGCCATTTTTAATTTAGAACTTAGACCTTAGACGGTTGAATCAGGCTGTTTCTCTGCAAGTTGATTATTAAGGAATCCCAGCACTGAAAGCCGCTGCATGTGGAAACAAATTGTCAATTCACCTTCTGAGCCTTCAACCAGCAGTAAAAGAAAATCAAACACACGAATCTTACCCTTTGCCCAAGACTGGTATCTTCAGATTTCAATGTCAAAGATTCCAACAATTTTATGCCTTCCTGAAACTCATCAATTGCCACATCCTCATTTCCAAGGCTCCTGTCCACATCAGCAACTTTGGCAAGGGAAACAGCCACATCTAGGATCTACACATTAAAGCAAGATAACAAAATAGAAAATGAAGCTCAAGTCAGTGCGACACCTTTCAATACTACCATTAAATCTTCTAAATCTGAGCATTTTAAGAAATTTTCCATCATTGGAATGTAATAAAACAGTAACCTGCCAAAAATTAAATAAGTTAGGACAGTAATACTGCTTTGATTTAGAAGAAGCAATGAAATAAGACAATCTCATCATTTTCCTTCTTTCCTAGAGAAAACTAAGGGGAAGAAAAATTATGTTCCACCATTGGGCGAATCTGAAGAGCAATGTCTCTAGACCTCATTTAAGGATATCTTTTTACTCTTCCATTGAAATCCACTCAAACCAAATAAGGAAAATTAGCTTCCATTTCTTACATTGGGCCTAAATTCATCTCTCACTGCTTTGAACCTTAAGCAACAGAGTCACTCAAGAATATTACAATTACAACTCGCAACTTAAACATCGTTTATCATCCAGAAGTGCACCCTCAAAGTTACCAATATGAAAATATGTGCACTAATACTCATCAAACTACAAATTACAGAAAACTTATCATGTGTACGTCATAAATTTATGAGTAAATTTATTTTCCATCCCTGAAGATTGTCATCCATCCCATTTACGTCATTCACTTTTGACTCGTCTCAATTGGGTCCTTAACATTGTAACTTCATTTCAATAGGAAACTTCTTCATTGACACCATTAAGTTTAACCTGACGTTAGTTCACGTCAGATCCAACGTGGCTATTTATTACAAATCTCCAAAGCAAGTGATTAAAACCTCCAGATGTCATCTCCAACAATCAAACTCAAACCCCCAAATTTCATCTCCATGAAAAGAGGTCTCTCCTAGGCATATTTATCAAACAATTCATAGGCTTCCTTAAATTAGTCATAATGCAGGTAAACAGCAATCATGGTGTTCCACGGAAGTAAGTTTCTCAGAGGCATTTTGTCAAACAAATTGCAAGCCTCTTTGACCCAGTTTTGGCATAGGCAGAGATCATGGAACTGTATGATACAGTGTTCTATTAAATCATTTCATAGAAAACTTAAATAGCTTCTTCGATCCAACCAATTTATCCAACTGGGTAATTCTTACATTTTGGTTAAAGACAAGCAACAGCAGATAGGATAGGAAAAGAGACGTAAAATAGATCAAAAGGTTGGAGAGGGTGCTCTTAACAAGTGTGAGCCTTCCCCTTTAAACTTTAAAGAGGTAGAGATTCTTCCAGTCGACAAGTTTCTCCCAAATTTCTCCACAATAGGATCCAAAGCTCACTTTTCTTTAAACGAAGCTCTCAACAGTAACCCAAGGTAAGTCAAGTGGATATAGCCCCCATACCACACCCCAAAGTACTATCCAAATGGTTACCATCAAAACCCCCACCCAAGGGAACAATAACACTCTTACATATGTTCACCTTTCCAAAAACCGCCTCAAAGAAAACAAGTAACCTTCAAATTAATGGTTTGATTGTCCTCCACCCCACAAATCACAATAGTGTCGTCAGCAAAGAGAAAGGGAGAAATCAATACCTCATCACGGTTTCTACCAACTCCGTACCATTAAGAAAGCCTTCCTCCACCGCCTTAGACAACATTCTACTCAACACACCCATCCCAAGGGTGAATAAAAGAGAAGAAAGAGAGTCCCCTTGGCGAAGCCCATAAGAAGCCTTGAAAATAGAAAAGTTGGACTTCCATCAATTAAAATGTAAAATGAAATAGAAGGGATGCACTTTTTGATCCACTTGCACCAACTCTCACCAAACCCCATCCTCCTCAAGGCAGAGAAGAAAGTTCCAAGCATAGTTATCATAATCGTATGATTTGCAATGTGAATCGTACGATTTGAACTGAAATTCACCCCAACAGATTAAAATAGCCGAATCAACGATTCAGTGAAACGAATCGTAGAATCGCACTGAATCGTCAATTCAGACATGATTCAAGAACAACAAATACTTGGGTCGGGTCTATCAAACCCAGTAGAGAAAAAACCTAAATAAATGACATTTTAAGCAAAAATTTTAGGCAACTCCTTACCTGTAGAGGTTGATTAGGTTTTCCGAGCAAAACCCATACAAAATTGCAGACTTTTACTTCATCTTTCTCCTTCAATCTCAAACCCATCCTTTAAACAAGTTTACAGACTTGCAGGGCCATCAATTTCTTCTCTCTAGTTTGAAGGTAAGCTCTTCCCTAGCTCTCTTTTGTCTGTTATGGCTCTGTCGCTCTCCGTTGCTCTCTATATCATTCTCTTCCAGCTATCTTGAGCTTTCTTTTCCCCTCTCTCATAATTTCTATTGGAGTAAAAGGAATGGGTTTTGGCTTTTTTTAATGGTCCCCTGTCCCCCACTATTTCGAAATTGATGGTCCCATGTCTCCACTGTTTCAAAAATCACACTTAAACAAGTTTTGTTTCTCTTTTTAAAATTACTTATCTGGCTTTTTTTAAGATCAACAGTTTTTGTTTTACATGCTTATGGTCCCTACTCTTTCAAAGACTAAAACTACTTAACTGTTTTTTTTTAAGATCAACTTTTTTTTACATGCTTATGGTCCCTACTGTTTTAAAAGACTAACGTTGTATTTTTTTTTCATGTTTATGGTCCCTACTATTCTTCCAATTTCGATTCCATGTCCCCAATTGTTTGCTCTTTTTTTAAATGCTTATGGTCCCCACTTCTTCACTATATTTTATTTGTTGTGTTTTGTTTGTTTTATTATTTATGTTGAGAGTCCTAATTAGGTTTCTTATTATGTGTCCTAGGAGATTTCTTACCCTTAGTTTATGTCCCCTAGTAGGTTTCCTAAATTTTATCTAGTTTATATCTATCTTATCTAGTTGATATCTCCTAATCCTATTAGGTTTGAAATTTATAATTCTATATAAGGATTGTTGAATTGTATTTAGATAATCAATTAATAATACAAAATTTCTTTTCAATTCTTAATTTTAACATGGTATCTTAGCTATTGATCCTATTTTGAGAGTCGTCTTTTGAGTTCCGCAATTTCGGCTGGCGGCTTAACACTGCTCATCCGGTCATTAATTCTAAAAAAATTATTCTCGAGTATTGTTCATGACATTGTTCTCGATTACTATTCATGACACTATTTTCAAGTACTATTCACATGTAGCCGAGAAAGTTTGATAAATAGATTCATACGAAGAAAAAAAAGAGTAAAAAAAGACAGTAAAAAAAGCCTCGGTATTAAAAAAACAACAATTAAAAAGAAGAAGAGTTCAAGAAAAAGAAAAAGAATTCATCACCCCGATGTTGATGTTATTGACCCATACATGTTGATGTTGTTAACCCGATCCAACCTGTGTTGATGTTCTTTCCTTTAGACTCAATAATTGTAATCCATTCAAGTCAAAGTCTTGTCGATTCGGTGTTTTTGGATTTTGTCTCGTTAGGTGGTACCAACATGGTGACCTAATTGTTTGTCGTGGGTGTGAAACCCCGACATATCATGGGTTATTGTAATTTATGGGTTTGGATTTATTTGTTTCAAATTGGATTAGGTTTGTTGGTATGGGTTTCTTTGTAACGAGTTGTTGCATGTGTATGCTCCAACTTAAGGGAGAGTGTTGAGAATCCTAATTAGGTTTATCTTGGTAATCCTAATTAGGCTTCCTAGTAGGTTTCTTAGTCTAGTTTATGTCTCCTAGTAGGTTTCTTAGTCTAGTTTATGTCTCCTAGTAGGTTTCCTAAGTTTTATCTAGTTTATGTCTATCTTATCTAGTTGATGTCTCCTAATCCTATTACGTTTGATATTCATAAGTTTGGTTGGGGACTAACTATTCATCCGAGATTAAGTTATGACTAAATTAGTCCAAATCCCTGAAAATCTGTCTCAACCACTTGAACAGAATCAATCCCAAGTCTGTGGGATTAAGTTTTTTTTTCATAGACCATTTTACCCCTCCCCCTTCCTCTCTCCCTCCATTCCCCTCCTCCCCGCGCCTCCTCCTTCCCTTCCCCCTCTTCCCTGCACCTCCTTTCCTTCCCCTTTCTCTCTATTTCACGATACAGAGCCAAAAAAGAAAGAAAAATGAGAGCTTTACTCTCTCTCTAGGTGTTTATATATATATATATATATAATAAAAAGATTTATAATAAAATATAAAAGGGTATTTTAGTCTTTTGATTTGTTATCCCACTTTAATCCCAATTCAACAATCTCATGAACCATACATAGAATTAAAATAGTCTCACTTTAATCCTCCTAATCCTATCTCACTATAATCCTAATCCTAATTCTACTGTAATCTTGTCCGTATACCAAACGAACCTTATAAGTACTGTTGAATTGTATTAAAATAATTTGTTGAGAACCCTAATAGGATTCCTAATTAGTGTCCTAGTAAGCTTAGATCATATTTATTTTATCTTATTTTATCGTTGTGTCCTAGTCTTATTAGACTTAGTACTCATAAGTCTATATATTGAGTCAATTGTATTCTTTATTCTTTTCATTCAATCAATAAGACAGAATTTCTTTTCAATTCTTATTTTCAATATGGTATCAGAGCAATCTCAATTGGGATCCTAAATAAATTTTTTTCCAAAAAAAAAACATCCGTACCGTTCATCGGGTACTGTTCATACGATACTGTTCATATAGTATTGTTCTTCGACACAGTTCATCTCACTGTTTATCGTCGCTATTTTTTAGTACTATTCACTGGTAACAAAGAAAGTTTGATAAATAGAATCGTATGAAAAAATAAAAGTCTAAGTCTTCAGTTCAAAAAAAAAATCATTCCTATGGCTTTAGATAAATTTGCCTTGGTGACTAAGGCTTGGCAAGGTAGTCGAGCTAATTTTAATAGTACTAGAAGACATAGTTTTAGTGATCTAAGTCATGTAATAGCAAAGGTGGTTGTAAAATTGGTGGTAGTGGTATATTTGTTGGTCGTGGTGGTGATGGTTAAGGTTTAGTTCGTCCATGTACTCACTATCACTATTATGGGCATACTCGGGACACATGTTGGCACTTTGTTAGTCGTCCCCTAATTGCTAATAGTGTGACTTCTAATTCAGTTAAGTGCGATCCTATGTTTTCGGTTTTCAAAGCATAGTATGATAAGTTCTTAGGCTATTCTTCAACACAAAAAGGTTATCAGTGTTATAGTCCCTCACTACAAAGGCACTTTGTTTGTGTCGATGTTACATTCTTTAAGTCTACTCCATATTACTCTAAGTCGCATTCTATCTCGGATTTGGCTGATTCATTTCCTTGTCCATTACTTGTTACAGAGTCAGATCTTCCTCCATTAGTCTCTTCGTCGTCTGCTCAACCAATTTCTCCCTTGTTAACAGATCCCGATCCTCCTTCATCATCTGAGGATGATCGTCCAATTGCTCTCTGTAAAGGTAAACGTTTATGTACTATTCATCCGATTGCTAATTTTGTGTCTTATGATCATTTATCTCCTTCATATGCTTCGTTTGTTGCTTTGATCTCTTCTATCTCTATTCCTAAGTCTATTACAGAAGTTCTCATTCTGAATGGAAAGCAGCTATAAATGAAAAGATACATGCCTTAAGTACTAATGATACATGAGATTTGGTTCCCCTCCTATCTGGGAAATCTGTTGGTTGTCGCCGGGTATATACTATAAAGGTTCATCCTGATGGTACTATTGAAAATTAAAAGCTCGCCTAGTAAAAAAAGGGTATACAAAGGTATATGGTATTGACTATGTAGAGGCATTCTCTCTAGTGGCGAAGACTACGTCAGTTTGTGTGTTTATCTCTCTAACAGCCGATATATGGTATTGACTATGCAAAGGCATTCTCTCTAGTGGCGAAGACTACGTCAGTTTGTGTGTATCTCTCTAACAGCTACTTTTAATTGGTCTCTACATCAATTGGATGTGAAAAATGCGTTTCTAAATGGTGATTTGCAATAAGAAGTATACATGGAGCAACTACTCGGATTTGTTGCTTAGTCTGGGTTAGTATATCGATTAAAGAAATCTCTATGTGGCTTAAAACAATCTCCTCCAACGTGGTTTGGTCAGTTCAGTGAAGTAGTAATTAGTTTTGACCTCAGCAAATATGATGTAGATCATTCTGTATTTTATAAACACAATGAAGCAGGTAGGATATTGTTGATTGTATATGTGGATGATGGATGACAAAAAATGAATTCTAGCACTGAAACAGTACTTGAGTACTAAATTTCAGACAAAGGATTTAGGGAAATTGAGATAATTTGCTACATTTCGTCATGGTGTTTCTTTATCTCAGCGTAAATATGTTCTTGATTTGTTGACTGATAATGTTAGGGTGTAAGCCTATAGATAGTCCTATGGATCCCAACACAAAACTTGTAGTTGATCAAGGTGATTTATTATATGATCCAGGGAAATATAGGCATTTGGTTGGAAAATTGAATTATTTGACTGTTACTAAGCCTGATATTGATTTGCAACCAGTGTGGTTGGTCAATTTCTCGATGCTCCACGAACTAGTCATTGGGATGTTATTCGAATTTTAAGATATCTTAAGAGTACTCCTGGTCATAGTTTACCTTATCAAAATCATGGTCGTGCTCAAATTGAAGGTTATACTGATGCAGATTGGGTCAGCTCTCTGTCTGATAGAAGGTCCACTGGATATTGTGTATTTGTTGGCGATAATTTAATATCATGGAAAAGTAAAAGGCAAACTATGGTTGCTAGGTCGAGTATTGAATCCGAATATAGAGCAATGGCACATACTACCTGTGAGATGGTTTAATTAAAGCAATTGTTAACAGAACTTGGGGTTAACCACTCAAGTCCTATGAGCTTGGTGTGTGACAATCAAGCAGCTATTCATATTGCAAATAATTCAGTGTTTCAAGAGAGAACTACATATATTGAAGTTGATTGTCATGTTGTTCAAGAAAATCTTCTACAAAATGTGATTAGTACAAGACATGTGAAGTTGACAAACCAGTTAACATATTTATTTACTAAACTATTGAATGGTTCTCTAGTTAGATTTATTTGTAACAAGTTGGAGACATATAATATCTATGCTCCAACTTAAAGGGGAGTGTTGAGAATCCTAATAGGATTCCTAATGAGTGTCCTAGTAGGCTTAGATCATATTTATCATCACATTTATCTTATATTATCTTTGTGTCCTAGTCATATTAGACTTGGTATTCATAAATTTATATATTGAGTCAATTGTATTCTTTATTCTTTTCATTCAATCAATAAAACAGAATTTCTTTTTAATTCTTATTTTCAACGTAATCAATCAATAATATAAAATTTCTTTTAAATTCTTAATTTTAACAATTTCATATGTGTTGATGATTAAAAATTAACATACTTTATTCTGTTGTGGTTTGTTCATTGTAGAAATTTATTGAAAATAAATGGTGAAAACAAAAAAGACAAAGAAAGTGTTGATCCCACTTGGGAGCATTGTACTCCGATGGGAGATGGTAGGATAAGAGTTTGTAATTATTGCATGCTTGAGAGGTGGGGTGGTGTTAATAGAATGAAACATCATATGGCCGGTTCACATGAAAATATAGCACCATGTACAAAATTTCCCGAAAATGTTAGAGACCAATTTAAGAAAATGTTGAGTGAAGGTGAAGAGAATAATGCAAATGAATCAATTAGAATTGATGATGAATGCTTTGAAGAGAATGAAGAATTGGGTAGAAATGTTAAAAAAAAAATAACTATGGATGCTTATATCGGTAGAGGAAAAGGGAAGCAAAAACTAATGAATGAGATATTGAAAAAGAGGGAACTGATGATTAAAGATATATGTAGGTTTTTATATGGACATGTATTGGCTCTTAATTTAGTTAAAAGTTAATTATTTACTGAGGAAAAGGGAAGCAAAAAACAACGAATGAGATATGATTAGAGATATATGTAGGTTTTTATATGGACATGCATTGGCTCTTAATTTAGTTAAAAGTTAATTATTTACTGAGGAAAAGGGAAGCAAAAAACAACGAATGAGATATGATTAGAGATATATGTAGGTTTTATATGGACATGCATTGCCTTTTAATTTAGTTAAAAGTCAATTATTTATTGAGGAAAAGGGAAGCAAAAAACAACGAATGAGATATGATTAGAGATATATGTAGGTTTTATATGGACATGCATTGGCTTTTAATTTAGTTACAAGTCAATTATTTACTAATGTGGTGGAGTCAATTGGTGAATATGGTAAAGGATTAAAACTCCTTTCTTACCATGAAGCTAGAGTCACCTTTTTGAAAAAAGAAGTTTCCAGTGTGCATGCTAGCATTAGATGAATATAGAAGAGAGTTGAAGAAGATGAGATGCACAATTATGTCGAATGGGTGGACCGATGGAAAACAAAGATCAATTACCAACTTTCTTGTCATTAGCCCAAGGGGGAAGGTGTTTTTAAAATCAATTGGCACTTCCTTGGTCATTAAAGACGTGAAAATTTATGTGAATTACTTGATGGACTAGTGGAGGAGGTGGGAGAGGAGAATGTGGTCCAAGTAATGACCGATAGTGCTTCGGCTTATGTATTGACCGGTTCTCTTTTGCAAGAGAAGAGGAAGAAATTATTTTGGCCCCCTTGTGCCGCTCATTGCATAGATTTGATGTCGAAAGATATTGGAGATTTGTTAATTTTCAAAGATACTATAAGCAAAGCGAGAGAAGTTGTGATTTACATCTATCATCATATTTGGATGCTTGACATGTTTAGAAAGTTTTCCAATAAAATAGAACTAACAAGGGCGGGGGTTACACGATTTAATACATGCTTTCTTACTTTGAAGAGCTTTGATGAGAACAAAATTCCAATTTGGCATATGTTTGCATAAAGAGTTCTTATGCTTCTGAGAATGATGCCAAGAGAGTGGAGGAAATAATGCTAAGTGATTCAAAGTTTGGAAAGCAATCAAATAATGTTTGAAATGTGCCGCGCCAATTATCAAAGTTTTAAGACTTGTGGATGATGATGTGAAACTGGCAATGTGGTATGTGTATGAAGCTATTGATCGTGCTAAAGAACAAACTGCCCAAGGTTTCAACAACGACAAAAAAAATATGAGCGCATTTGGAATATTATTGACACTAGATGGGATATGCAACTTCATAGGCCACTACATGAGGCGGGATACTTTCTTAACCCAAAGCAAGTTTTCTAATCAATTTTAAATTTTATTTCTTAATTTCCAAGGCTCATGTTTCTAGACTTCTAACTACTTTCTAGTTTAGTTTCTTAACTTCGAATGTCATTTTAATTTTAAATAGGTTTCAATATGATCCAAACTTCAATCCTGACATAGAAGTTAAAACAGGATTGTACAAAACAATTGAGAAAATGTGCTTGGATATAGAAACAAGAGTCAAAATTGATGAACAAATAGAGAAGTTTATGAGAGCCAAGGGCATGTTTGGAATTTTCATAGCTAAGGCAACAAGAGACAAGAAACAACCCGGTACCTAGTCTTCTATTTCTCTTTTCTTTTTAGTTTTCTATATGTTATGGTGCTTACACTCTTATGATACTTCTTATCTTATAGCTTTGTGGTGGGAGAGTAATGTAAAGAGCTTTAAACTCTAGCTATTCGGGTCTTAAGCCTAACTTGTAGTGCCACAGTATGTGAAAGGAATTGTAGCAAATTTGATCATGTTCACTCCAAGAAGAGAAACCGATTGGAGACACAAAGGTTGAATGCTCTTGTATTTGTCAAATACAACATCAAACTTGAGTTGAGGCGAAAGAAGAGACAACAAAGAGGTGAGACGTATGATCCTATTTGTCTATATGATATGGAATCGGATGATGAATGGATTATCGAGAAGGAAGCTCCATGTCTCCCCTTAGATGATTCGTGGATGGATGTTCATGAATGCTTCCAAGGAGTTGGTACTAGCAAAAAGAGGTGAAAATAAAATTTATAAGTTATTTTCTTTTTTGAAAATTTTACAAATAGGATAATTCACTTATATTTATTTGTTTAAATGTTTATAGGACCAAGGAACTTGAATGTTATTGGCCTTGCCATGAAGAAAGGCAAAAAAAATGTTGATGATGTGCTTGAGTTGATAGATGATGAGGAAGAAGAAGTGCAGGAAGGAGAGGAAGAGGAAGATGAAGGGGATGATAATGATGATAGACATTTGAGAGTTTTTAGTATATGCATGAATAGAATGGTTTTTTGTCGATAAAGTTTTAAGAAAGCTTGAATATAACTTACTATATGCATGAATAGAAAGGTTTTTTGTTGGTAAAGTTGTAAGAAAACAAAGTATAATAATTAATGGAAGTATATTTTGGTATACGCACCACTTCAATGCTTTATTTTTCAACATGTTTTATGTTTACATGTTTAAATATTATTTACTACATTAAAAAAACGAATCTTACGATTCGATTCGATTCACAATTCAAGATTCACCAAAATAAAATTTTGATTAACAATTTGACAACTATGGTTCCAAGAGACATGATCATAAGCTTTCTCCATGTCAAGTTTACAAATAAACCCCCACCTTCCCTCTTTTAATAATGGAATTCCACAAATTCATTAGCAAAAGAATAAGCATCAAGAATTTGCCTTCCCCACACAAAAGCATTTTGGAAAGCCCCACCACACTCTTGAACACTTTCTTGAGCCTAGAAGCCAACAATTTAGAGAGGAGCTTATACATACTACCCACAAGGCTAACATGGCACGAAAATCTCAAATATTAACAGCATCACTTTTCTCCAAAGGAGCACAATAGAAGTACAGTTCAATACAAACTCCCAATAAGCATACGACTCATCAAACAATCTAAGAATGTAACCTTAAGGCATTCCTTGTGCTTCTCTCCCTTGAGAGTTTTTATAAAGAGAATAATCATAATTTTAGGAAAACAACACATGTTCATCCATTTTATATCTTAGTCGTAAGACTTTTTAAGTTTATTAATAGCTCTAATTGCAAATCCCGTTTCAATTAAATTTCTAAACGCCATAACAGCCACTTGCCCTTTCTTTTGTTTTTCAAGAAAATATTAATATTGACAAGCACCAAGAGGGTGCTGCCCATGTACAAAAGCAACAATCTACAAGATTAGTAAATCTATGAAATCTATAAGTTGTCTAGCTCATTTACAAAAACATTCCCACAAACCAAAAAAAAAGGGTGTTCAACCACAGCTCCTTAAAAGAAGCAATCAACCTTTCTCAACCATCAAAAGCTCTCTAAATCTTTTCCATCAAACCAACCACAAAATGGAAAGTGGAATCAAAGTAACGGATTTTCTTCTTTATCCAGAAGCTCGAATACGGCTCCATGCCCAAACCTCCTCTTGAATGGACCCATGCTAACACAAGAAAGCCCCACAACACAAGGGCCATCTCCCATAATTGACTTGTCCAATAGCACCCCATCAAGAGATGATGTACAGCCTCGGTTAACTAACACTTTTTCTCTTTGGAGATTGTCGATGGCCAAGATCCCTCCCACAAAAAGAAAATTTTGTGGGGGCACTAGTCTGAAATATAGCTTTCTAAGGAAATTTTGAAATTCCTTCTATAGGCAATGAAATGGCCTTATAAAAGGATCTAACCACAAATTTCACATTCGCTTTTATCCTCCATAATCCATATAACCTTATCATCGCTATGTAAAATTTTCGAGAAGCTCCCAATACTTTTAAGTTTTGAATCTTGAGCATTTTGGCAAAACAGAATGCCCCATACCAGAACTCCATTCAACAAAAAGCATAATGACCAATCAAAATATCCTTCTCTCTCATATGTGAGTAGATCCAGAAATCAAGCTTTTAAAGAATGCCCACACCAAATGTCATTTCAAAGTGAAATAGTATCTCCTTTCCCCACTTTGAAAGCCAAATGAAGAAAATTATCCCCTCTTTTTCTATCCATTTCCAAACCCCTACACCATAGGTTTCTCTTCCTTTCCATATATTATGTCTTACTTTCCACCAAAGATGAACCCTTTCATTCATGAATCTCCATAACCACTTCCCAAGTAAAGCTTTACTCAAGTGAGTGATTTAAGCCCTAAGCCCCCTTTATTTAATGGGTTGTTTTAAGATACCCCACTTAACCAAATGATTAGTCATCCCCCATACTATCACAAAGGAACCTCATTGGAATCCCTTCCAACCTCTTGGCAACCATGTAGGGATAGGAAAAAGAGACATAAAGTAGATAGAGAAGACTTGAGAGAGTGCTTTTTATGTGTCTATTCCCACCCCACCCCACCCGAAAAGGTAAACTACACAAATCAGGCACAAAGCAATATCAAATTCTACTTATCTTTTGTTGATTTGAGAGAACCAGAAGCAGAAGCTGCAATGCATTAAACCACCTACTCAAGGTATCACGAATCTGCGAAAACCTAAAACTGAGAGCAGCAAGAACATCTCAAAATTGGTCAAATGAAGATCATCATCGTCTTTTACAATGTCTCATGTGCCTTAAACTTTTCTACAGAGTTTTGAACTGTATATCACATTGGGTTTTCTACTTCTGATGTTTCCTGAAGCTTAACTTATTCTTGGGTAGCTACTTTTGCCCATTGGCATGAAATATTCCAACAAACTATAATTTGTCCTTGAAAGAATTAGCAGCAACCCACCAACAGGTCTCCATTCATTTCCCTCCTGAATTAATCAAGAAGTCATATGCCCATGAAGCAATACATGAAACTTTAGCGGTCACTGGCCACCAAGTTGTAATATAAACAACACTAGGGTCATATATGGGGAAGTCCACAACAGTAATCAAATCCAATTCTGAAGAACTAAGCATAAGCATCTTCATCTCTGGCAATGATTGCACTCTGATAAGCTGCCTCAAAATCTGCTAATGAACATCCCAACAAACAATAGCTAAAGATAATAATAACATAAAGAGGAAAACAAGCTAGAAATTTTGCATCAGTGAATCCTTTCCACTTCCAGTGTTACCAAATTGGTCCTACCAAATCACATCTACTGAGAATGGAAATATGAGGATCCTAATAGAATAAGGAACAGATGGACAGGACCGTAATAAAGTATCTTAATTTTAGTCAGATCTCTTGCCTCTGTTATTTCATAATTGAGTATTCTGAGCCATTACCATAGAATTCGATGCAACTTATCATGGAGATTAGGCTTCAATCTCTGATGTAGCAAGGTAATTAATTGTTATTTTGGGTCCTAACAACATGGGTACATCTGTTTAGGGTATTTTATCCTGCCATCATCATAATAATGATAACAAATAATAATTAGAAGCTATTAAGATGGGTTATTTTTTTCGAAAAAAATGGATTCTACCAATTACAAATGACCTTTTACTCTAATAATACCCTAGCCGCTTCAAATCACATCAACTACTTACTCCGCCAACCTAATTTACTTCGTTAACCTATTCTGTCACCTAATAACCCATAGAGTTTCAACATTTACAGAGGCTGTACAATATTGGAAATAAGAAGCCACAAGTGTGATTGACCTTATCCTCCCACGCTCTCAGACTTCTCTAATGCAGCTACCAAGATAAAATATAAAATCAGATTCGGCTTCTAGAAGCATGAAAGCAAAATGACTTCTTCATTGAGCAAACTCAAGACACATACTAGTTGAAGTCAACAAGTTCCATTCCAGAATTGCTGAACTCTCGGCCTGAGACTCCAAAAACACTTATGACAATTTCCATAAATCATAATAGTTTTCCATACGTCAGTATATCTGCTGTACCCTTCAAGAAACAAAATTTATTCTGTATTTTTTCCTTTCATCTAACAGATGACACTCATTTCAATGATGACCACTGACTTATACAGAATTTACCATTCCCATGCTAATCACAAGAACCTTAGGAATGCCATTCCAGTAGTACCATATAATGTTTATGACCTAATGAATCAAGGTGTCAGGATTTAATAGACATGATAACTAATAAGAATGGAGAACAAAATGACACAAAATATTAACAAGTAATAAATATCAGGATAATATATGCTTCAAATGAAACATAGTACACAATAATCAGTTGAATCAGAAGTGAAAAAGGATGCTTACCTGTGATGGAACATCTGGTTGACGCTCGATGGCATCACGACGAACATTCAAAGAACGGAAATAATAAGATCTTGCGGCTTGCAGGTCTCCATCATAATATTTAAGATCACCAATTTTGTTGAGTGAAACAGAAAGTGTATGTGTGATCTGTAGAGTAACAAATTCCGCATATAATTAGCGTAGCATAGTTAAATTATACATGAAAGCAATATCACACATCAAGGCTAATGTGATGACCTCCATGTCATTTGTTGGCAATTTTGTAAGGAATTCAACACTCTCTTCAAAGTAATTGATTGCAGAACCAGCATCTCCCATAGCTCGGCTGCCATGAACATGATGGGCTAAGATTTTACTTATGAACACATGAGGATTAAGGGGTAAGAGCTTATTATTTTAAAAGACAAAAAAAAAAAGTAAGAAAATCTTAAGGGGGAAAAAAGTTCAGCCAGATAGAAAGATACTTATAGTATTCAAGTTGAAACTGTACTCAAAGCCTTCTTATCAGATCAAATTCACTTGGCCTCTTGAAACTGTACTTGAGAGTCAATTATGTGTAGAACTAGAAGTCCAATACAACAGTGAATCTAGAATAGCAAAATAATGAGAACAGCCTAGATCCCTTCAAATACATTAGTAATTGTAGCCCAAAAACACATTATTAGGTCCATCCTCTACCAAGTAAGATTAGTTCACACATTAAACTGATGGAGGATGCATGGGAAATTTGTATTAGATTTAGGGTTCTTATTTTATATGCTTGGGTTACATAGCTTAGGCATTCTAATAGGATTTAATATTATTAGGGTTTAACGGTTTCTTATTGTGTTTAGGATTAGTTTATTTCTTATTATGTTTGGGATTGGTGCCTATATAAGCACCCCTTAAGTGTGTAAAATTAGTCAGACATTAATTATTGAATAAAGTTTGATCTGTCTCATTGGTTCTCCTCTCCCTAGTTCTTCACCTTTGGCCCCTTATTTCTTTCCACTGATTTCTCCTCCATTCTGTTATTGTTCTCCCCTATCTCTATAATTCTTCTCCTTGATCCCCTTATTTCTTTTGCTTCTCTATTGTTTCTCTCCTTTCTTAATCTATGTCTTCTCTCTAAACTATTTTTCCTATCAAAAACTTTTGAACCATTGGCACTAAAAGCGGCCGAGGTAGCACAACTCCAGAAACCCCAGCCTCTATCTCCTCCAAAGCTTTAACGAAAGTTCCAAAATAAAGAGATAATAAACCCAAGCACAACACAGCTAATGTTTTCCTGCAAACGGCCTCTAGCACAATATACTGTAGAAACATTATAAAAAGAGGGTACATCGTCCAACACTGAATCTTACAAGATATCAGATAAAATGAACTGTTGAAAGAATTTTAAATCATGATATAGCATAGATAATAACTGCACCAACCTAAGGGAGCAAATTTTCATTGACTTCTTTCTGGAAACTAAAAGCCAACTGGTTTTTATCATCAGATTATTCTTTTTGGCGATAGCAGCTGTCTTTAGGAAAAATTGGGCCACTAACGGCCATATGTTTCCTCTATCAATGAGAACTTTAATTTGTTCACATATGGAATGTGATAGAATAGAAGAAGCCAAGACTCAAGTTTCCTGACAAACACCTTGTCAAAATAATAACTGAAAGAAACTATTTGTATTATTGATTGAATGAAAAGAACACAATTGACCCAATATATAGACTTATGAATACTAAGTCTAATAGGACTAGGATACAATAATTTAGATAAGATAAATATGATCCAAGTCTACTAGAACACACAATAAGAATCCTATTAGGATTCTCAACACACCCAAATTGGAGCATAAATATCATATGCACCCAACTTGTTACAAATAAATCGAACTCGAGAACCATCCAATGGTTTAGTAAATAAATCTATTACCTGATTTGTCGACTTCACATGTCTGGTACTAATCACATTTTGTAGAATCTTTTCTTGAACAACATGACAATCAACTTCAATATGTTTAGTTCTCTCATGAAACGCTGGATTATTTGCAATATGAATAGCTACTTGATTGTCACATACCAAGCTTATAGGACTTAACTGATTAACCCCAAGTTCCGCTAACAACTGCTTTAGCCAAACCATCTCACAAGTTGTATGCGTCATTATTGTATATTCAGATTCGGCATTCGACCCAGCAAACACAGTTTTCTTCTTAATTTTTCATGATACTAAATTACCTCCAATAACCTTCAATTTGCGGATAACCATGATTTTGATAAAGTAAACCATAACTACAAGCACTTTTAAGATATCTCAAAATTCGAATAACAACATCTCAATGACTAGTTCGTGAAGCATCGAGAAATTGACTAACCACACTGGCTGCAAATGAAATATCAGGCCTAGCAACAGTCAAATAATTCAATTTTCTAACCAAACACTTATATTGCCCTAAATGAGATAATAAGTCACCTTGATCAACGACAAATTTTATGTTGGGATCCGTAGGACTATCTATAGGCTTACACCTTAACATTCCAACATCAATCAACAAATCAAGAACATATTTACGCTGAGATAAAAAAAGACGAGATCTAGCAACCTTGATACACAAGAAGTATCTCAATTGTCCTAAATCCTTTGTCTGAAATTTAGTACTCAAGAATTGTTTCAGTGCTAGAATTCTTTCTTTGTCATCTTCTGTTATCACAATATCATCCACATATACAATCAACAATATTATACCTACCTCACTGTATTTATAAAATACAGAATGATCTACACTACATCTGCTGAGGCCAAAATTAATTACTACTTCACTAAACCCACCAAACCACGCTCGAGGAGACTGTTTCAATCCATATAGACTTCTTTAATAGACATACTAATCCAGACTTCCCCTGTGTAACAAATCTGGGTGGTTGCTTCATGTATACTTTTTCTTGCAAATCACCATTTAAAAACGCATTTTTCACATCCAACTGATGTAGGAGCCAATGAAAAGTAGCTGCTAGAGAGATAAACACACGAACAGACATAATCTTCGCCACTGGAGAGAATGTCTCAGCATAGTCAATACCCCTTCTGCTACTAGGTGAGCTTTTAATCTGTCAATAGTACCATTAGGATGAACCTTTACAGTAGACTCAGCAACAACCAACAACAGATTTCCCAGATGGAAGAAGAACGAAGTCCCAACCAACAATAGATATCCCAGATGAAAGAAGAACCAAGTCCCAACCAACAGCAAATTTCCCAGATGGAAGAAGAACCAAGTCCCATGTATCATTAGTACTCAAAGCATGTATTTCTTCATCCATAGTTGCTTTCCACACAGAATGAGACCCAGAATAAGACGAAGCTTTTGTAATAAACTTAGGAATAAAGACAGAAGAGACTAAAACAACAAACAAAACATATGAAGGAGATAAATGATCATAAGACACAAATTTAACAATCGAATGATCAGTTCATAAACATTTACCTTTACGAAGAGCAATAGGACGATCATCCTCAAATGATGAAGGAGGATCGGAATTTGTCAACAAGGGCACAATTGGTGGAGCAGCAGATGCGGAAGGTCGTGGACAACGAGAGTAAACTTGCAACGGAAGAGCGGACGACAAAGAGAATAATGGAGGAGGATCTTACTGTGTAAAGGGTATGGAAACAGGTAATAGACAAGGAAATGAATCAGTCAGATCTGAGATAGAATGAGACTCGGAGTAATACGGAGTAGACTAAAAGAATGTAACATCGGCACAAAGTAACTTTGTAGTGAGGGACTATAACACCCTAACCTTTCTGTTTACGAGAATAGCCAAAGAAAATACACTTTATAGAGCAGGGATCAAGTTTGTCAACTCTTTGACAGAGCTAATGAACAAAACAAAAAGATCTAAAGATACGAGGAGGTAAGTGGAAGGTAACATCTATAGGAAAGAGCACGGAGTGGAAGGTTTGGCCATCAAGAATAGAGGATGGCATACGGTTAATTAAGTAACATGCAATCATAACGGTCTCACTCCAAAACAATTTGGGGACATGTATATGAAATAAGAGAGTACGAGCAGTATCCATAAGATGACGATTTTTTTGCTTCGCAACCCCATTTTATTGGGATATATAAGAGCACAATGACAGATGAATAATGTCAGACTTAGTCATAAAAGTTGTAAAAGGCTTTGATTAATACTCACGAGCATTGTCACTACGGAGAATCTTAACAAATATGTCAAATTGGGTTTTATTCCCGTACAAAAGGCATAAAAAATAGAAAACAACTCAGAACGGTCTTTCATTAAATAAAACCAGGTAAGCATGGAATAATCATCCACAAAGATAACAAAACACCGAAATCCAAGTTTAGAAGTCACACGACTTGGACCCCAAATATCATAATGTACTAACATAAAAGGACTAGACACATGATTATTAATTCGGGAAGGAAACGACACACGATGATGCTTACCCAATTGACACGACTCACATTCTAAAGACGAAACCTGATTCAAAGTAGGAACTAACTTTTTTAGCTTCTCTATTAACGGATGACCAAAATGACAATGTACTTGAAGTGGGGACACGTCAATCGAGCAAGCAATGGATGATGGGATAGAATCAAAGTAATACAAGCCATCCGATTCATGCCCTCCACCAATTGTCTTCCTTATTTTGACATCCTAGATAAGAACAGAATCAAGAAGAAAGGTAACAGAGCAGTTAAGATGTTTTGTAAGTTGACTAACAGATATCAAAATATACTGAGAAAATGGAGCATAAAGGATAGACGATAAAGACATAGAAGAACTAGGGTGCACAGTGCAAATGCCACTAACAGTGGTTTTAGATATATCTGCACGAGTAACATTAGGAAAAGACGAATAGTGATAAAAACTAGAGAAAACATCAGTGATACCTACCAAATGATTAATAGTTGCAAAGTTAATAATCCAAAGTCTAAATGAAGAGTTACTAGATGATAGACAAGCTTTTGGTGTACCTTTCTGGGTGGAAAAGGCAATAGAAGAAGATGTCAGGTTGGCTGCCTTATACCGTAAGCACTCATCATACTCATCTTTGGAAACCATCAGAGAAGTTGAAGACAGAATTTGAGGTAAGTCCAAACTCAAAGAATCATAAGTTATCTCATTAGCAACTATGGGACGACCAACTAACTTCCAACACGTCTCCCGAGTATGCCCGGAACGATAGCAATACGTACATTAACAAAGTGAACCTCGACTATGACCAACTAACTTCCAATACATCGCTCGAGTATGCCCGAAACGATAACAGTACATACATTGATGAACAAAATTACCACCACGACCAAATAAAGTGCTAATATGAGGACTTGGATGGGGAGACACACCGGAGATAGTCTTGGATTCTAACATGAATGACTAAAAAAGAGAACACAAAAAAAATTCTTCCACACGAAAGATTAAGTGACGAAGAAAGGGAGGGGTCATACTTTTTTTTACCTGACTGATCCAAGTCGGGTCACGAATTCGGGTTTGGCCATAGATCTGGGTTGGGCACATATCTGAGTCGATAGATCTAGGCATAGAGAATCAGATCTGAATGGAATCAAACAGATCGTGAAGCCTCTAGGCACAGAAGATCAAATTTGAATGGAAACAAACAAATCGCAAAGGCAAGGGTCAGGGAAGATGCCAAAACAAGTCGGAGCCTGGGTCGAGGAAGAGGCTAGAGCAAGCCAGAGCCGGGGTCGGGGAATAGGCCAAAAACGTTCGACAACCGTTAACGGGTCGTGACAGTGGTGATTGGGGGCGAACAGCATCGGAACAAGCTGGGATTTTGTGGGTTTTGGTCGATGAAGACGTCTGGTACTGATGGTGGCAGTTGATCCGGTGTTGGGTGGCCAGAAAAAGGTAGGTCGAAGTTTGGTGGTTGTAGAGGTGTATAAGGTTTTTGGCCGCTTTTTCGATTGGGTTTCAGCGCATGGTGGCCAGATCGGAATAGATCGAACAATTCCAATCTTAATGGTGTGCTCGAATGCGATTGGAGAGGACGGTGGCTTGGCTGCGACGCGTGGAGGATGGCGGTTGTGATCAATGGCTCTGTGTTTATATATATATTATGTAGCTTCCCAGGGAACAGATTGCTCTGGTACCATGTCAAAATAATAACTGAAAGAAACTTATGAATACTAAGTCTAAGAATACTAGGACACAACAATTTAGATAGATAAATATGATTCAAGCCTATTAGGACACTCACTAAGAATCCTATTAGGATTCTCAACATATCTTGTTGAGGCTAGTATAATAAAATATTGACCATGATGTCCAGTTGATTATAAACCTAAAGAATCTTTAAAGCATTTTTAAGTCACCCACGTGGCTCCACATGTGGATCCCAAAAAAACTGAGGTAGAGGCGCACCCGCCATAAACATCTCATAAGTGTACCCGTTTCTAAAGCAAAATATGGTCTGTTTATTGAAGCTAGAATAAAGTTGGGTTGCTGCTTTCTACTGTTTCGTTTGCGGATTTATAATGAATCTAACCTAATTCCTTTGTTTTTGTTTAGTATTGATTGGTCCAAAAGAAGGCCAAGAAAAAATTTCTAGACCCATTTTATGTTCTAATGAAATAATGAGGGCTACAATAATTTTAGCTTTAATAATTAAGTTTCTTGGTAAAATTATAATTATTTCCTTAAGCTAAAAAGTATGATTATTGAACTAAATATATATAAAATAAAAGTAAACAATTTTTTTATAAGTAAAAATAGTAAACAAATTATGATTGAATTTGAACACCAAAGGTTAAGAATTTGATCCACAACAAATAATGGTATCATCGCCAAAAAGAAGATGTGACACAATAATTTCATCTTCATTCCCCCCTAACTTTAGGCCACTCAATAGTACGTCGTCCACCGACTCTGCTAACATCTTGCCAAAAACTTCCATCAACAATGTAAATAAGAAAGGAAATAATTGGTCACCTTGACTAAGCCCTCCATAGCATCCTCAAGTTTGGGGAGCGAGGGCGGGAGCAAAAGAGTGAAAGCATCATATTTAAAATTTTGAGAACATGAGAGCGTCTATAATACGTTATTATTTTATTATTTTATATTACATAATAATATAAATATAAATAATTATTCTTATAAATTCTAGTTAATAAATTTTTAAAAAAATTAAAACCTAATTACTTCATAAATCATCAAATAAAGTAATTACTAATCTACTCCCTCAATTTTAGAATTTTTATTATTTAATTGAATAAATCACCAATTTTGATTAACAATGAATAATTTGGAAAGTGATATATGTGTTGAAGATTATTAATAGTACTATTTTTTAGTATCATATATTTATTATAAATAAATTCTTTTTTTTATTTATTTGTTTACACTTTATTATAAATTATTTCAATTAATATTAATGAATGATATAGGTCACATATCAAATATAGATATAGTTAAGTGTTGAAGACAATTTAGATTGCCCAATCTAACAATAGATGCAACATCGCTCAGTGGTTCAGTGTTCCAATCAAACGGATTACTTCATACAAGTCCACGAATTTGTCCATCCGAATTCGGGAATTCTCCAATCTCCCTTGTCAGATCAGCCAAATCCATGAATTTGACCCAATCTGCCATCCTTGGGCACTTAAGGCTAGACTCGTGGGATCTTCAAGGCTCTTCGTCATGTCTTTTTTTTATAAGTAAAAAAATTATTAAAAGGCATCAAGAGGGTGCAACTCAAAGCCAAAGGCTAATTACAAGAAAGCAAATCCACAAGATCTAGTAACTCGTCAATATTTACAAAGAAATTCCCTATAAACCAAAAATTGAGGGTATTGAGCCAACTATCTATGATAATTCCAATACGTCTTTCTATAACGTCAAAAGCCCTCCGGTTCCTTTCCCTCCATACTAGCCAAAATGATAGAATGTGAGACCAACAAATAAGCCTTCTTGACCTCTTTGGAAGTCCTCAATCCACTCCAAGCCCAAATCTCATCCTTTATGGATCTCGCCACCACCCAAGAGATTCTCAAAATTTTGTAAGCTAACTTCCACAATCTCCTAGCTAATGAGCACTCCACCAAAAGATGATATAGGGACTCAGCACCCTCCTTACAAATAAAGCATCTATTGACAAACACTTTCCCCCCTCTTTTGTAAATTGTCAAGAGTAAGAATTATCTCCCACAAAGCCTCCCATACAAAAAAACTTACTTTCTTGGGTGCACGAGAACGCCAAATTGTTTCAAGGAAAATTGGTATGGCCATTCGAGGGGACTCTATCAAAAAGAATCTTATAAAAAAATTTCACCTTAAACCCTTGACCAAAAAGACTCTTCATCATGTCAGAGATAGATTTTCCCCTTTTCATTGTAGGCTTAACCAAAAAAAAACACAAATTTGTGCAAACACCAACAAGATCCCACACTTTCCAACATCCTTGACCTTTATTTCCGTCTAGAAAAATGATTGAACTAGTATCACCAGCATTTAACTCTATAAACACCAGCAAACAACCATATCTAAGAACAAGGACTTGTCCGACAATCTGAAGCAATGAACTCATTGAGCATCTCCTTTCTCCCACAGCAGTTTCCTCAACACCTTTTCTCAGCCAATGAACTCTCTTCTAGATAGATTAAAATTCCACTACCCTTATCGTCCTCTCTGATTCTTAGAAGATCAACTCCATCACCTTCCAACATGATATAGAAATATTTCCTTTCGATTGCAAAGAATCTATGTTGCCTCATTGTTAATGAATTGTGTCTGTAATCCTGTTAGCCTGTTAGGCTCAGCTTATAAGCTGGTTTGAGCAACTTATAAGCTCTTATATCATCAAAAAGAGTACGCATATCTAATCATCGTATACCAATAAAATCAAAGATTCCAAGAAAACTAAAAATATTGCAACTTGATTACAAAATCAAACCCAAGACCACGTAAATAAGGTTAAGAAGACACCTAAACTCCTACATTTAGCAAAAGTGCATACAGACCAAAATTACAGTCCATACAATAAAATCAGAAAATTACCAAATAACGATTGGCACAATAAAACATGAAAACAAGAAATTTATTCAAACCAGCAGCATCTTAGTAGCCTAAATAACTACCATGGATACTTTCCTTTGGACCAAAAAGACTTGTCGTTGTGAAGCACGTGGATTTGGCTTTTGGTTACAAAAGTGGATTTTTTATTCTTTAACTATGCTATTGATGCGCCATACGTGTGTTAATGCTTGCATAAATTCTAGTGGCCAGCAGTCCGTTTTAAAAGGATTATGTATTATCAACACTAGGTTATTAATTTAACATCACATCCTATCTAAAGCAGGCAGGGAAGCTATATCTAAGCAATTCAACTTCCCCAAAAAACAAATCAGCTTCTTGCCCACCAGGGAATAATAACTACCGTAAAAGTACAACAAAATTGAAAAGAGCAGGAAATGGAGTGGATGAAATTTTATCCAAAAGCTCCATTCCAAAGAATTTGAATGGTTTTGGTATACAAGATCTATCCATATTCAGAAGTGTTTCCAGCGATAAAAAACTATGATTTCTGCCATCCAAATTTGCATTTCCCTCACACTTATGAAACATAGTACAAAGCTGCTTATAAGTTGAACTGGCCACTTCTAGGGTTCAACCAATGTATTATATAAAATGAGAAGATCAAATAACCAAAGGGCTTGCATCTCAAGTGAGGCAAGGATCTTAGATTCACAAGTATCAGCTGAAATCCAACTTCACACTTCATTCAAGTGAAATTGGTCACTGAGTAAAAATGCATTTATCTAGAGAAGATTAGGATCCACTTTGAATATAACTGGTATTTTACAGTTGAACATTACAGTACCTTTCTTTTCTCCCTCCTTTGGTGGATAGTTTGCAGCAAATTTCACCTACTTAGAGGTGAATAAAGTGAGAATTGTCCTATGACCTGTTTTTGCCTAATTTTAGAGAACACCTAAGAGATAACGAAGATGATTCAGTTTATCATAGATTTAGAATTTGGATACTGATTCTTTTATACATACCTAAAAGATATTTGAGAAAAAAAAAATTAAGGTTGAAGGAAAGTCAATGGACTATTAAATCATGTTTGCATGATTCTGGAAATTAATGAATTTTATTATAGCAACTTGAGGGAAAACTACTTTAAAAAATGTCCAATCAAGGTTTGACACTTTCCCTTTGAGTAGATAAATTAGACACATCCACCAATCTATATGAACTTAAAAACAAAATAAGTTCAACATTTTAAATTTTTTAGGTAAAAAGCAAGTCAACTTGGTCTTGTTAAAAAAAGAAAGAACTAAAAATGAGAAATGTCCTGCACTCTTGAGACTTAAGAGAGTTGTGCTCTATCATTTTATTACTGTTAAATTAATAAGGGCCATATTTGAACTTCTATCTAAAAACTTCCTCAACTAATGCAGATATATAAAGCCAAGGGTGGCCATGGACCTCTTGGCCTCAATATAGGTCCATCCCTGAGTGAAGTAATAACCTTAGATCTCAATTATTTACCAAGTAAACTGATAGCCAAAAAAAATAAGAAGAAAGAAGACTGGATTAAAAATTGAAAGATAGAGGGAGAGGACAGACCAGCAGTCACCAAGCATACCCAGAACTGCCCCAAGCTGTGAACACAATTCTGATGTGTTGCCCGTTCTTTTTAACTGATCTCGTATGTCTTCTGCACATAGGTTAAGCCTTGAATTGGCACTTTCTATATTCTGGGCACGAAATGCCTACACGTGAAAACCAAACAGCCGGTTGGATATAGTAAAGGAATGTACAGTTACAAACACTAACTGGCCATAGCCAAATAGATAAATACTAAAGTACACGCACCCTAACATTTTTTCCCCAACCACCACATAAAAAGGTGTAAGTTAATTTCATGGAACGCTCTCCATCATAAGATAGACCAGCTTGGTGATTTAACAAATAATTTTAAATAAGACAGATTAAACATTAACTCAAACTTGCAAGCTCAAGTTTTCTCCTTCTGACAGGTAAGGTTGAGAATCAGCCCAACTCACCCTCATTGCTTGTTGCACCAAGAAAGTGCCTCTTTCCAAGGAAACATCTTCATATACCACTTTCTTACTGTCACTTAGTACCTCCTCTTTATCTGTGTTAACATGAGATCTCTTGATTCTAGCATGACCTTCAATAAACCGATCAACCATGATCTGAAGATTTATGTCATCTTCAATCTTTTCAATGTCAGCTCCACATAATGGGCAATCCTTAAAACGTGATATACATGCACTGTTTCAATATTGAAATCAAAGTAAAAAGAACATCAATACCAAAAGGAGTTGAAAAGAAAGGATGAAAAAAAATTCAGCATACATGCTTACTTGCAGTATACGTGAAAGCAAGGCACACATTTGCTACTTCTGAAGAGAAGAGCTTGGCATATCATACAACTGAGAGGGCCAAGCTTAAAAGTTTGCGAGTCATATCCAAATGGACACTTTGGGGAAACGCTGGCAAAGTCGCAAGAGTCCTTCTTCACCTTGCTCTCGTGCTCTGCCCCTTGTTTGTTCACATTTTCGCCCAGTTTTCTGGCAGAGGCATCATCAGGACGAGTAGCCTTTACAAATGGACAAACAGGTGTCATCTTGATCTACACCCTGTGCCAAAAAAATGACCTGAAACAGTTTTTCTTTAAAATTCCTCCTTCATAGAAAAAAAAAATTGAAAATAAAGGTTCCTAAAAAATTTGTAGGACAATCTTATCCAAAAAGAAATATTGTAGCACAAGGATTTACAAGCACCACTGCAAAGAGAGTGAAATGATCTAAAATCAAACAAAATAACAACAGAAGAAAATAAATATTGTAACGTAACATATATTAGGTGCTTTAATTCTTGATTTCCCTTTGTGTTTACGCTCAATTCAGCTATATATTAACATAAAAAGGTCTTATCAAAAAATATATTAACATAAAAAGGTGCTGCTCTAACAATTGTGATACCAGATTATTGCTTCATTCTTATTTTCTGTTCTTATTTACTATTTAATTGAAGGCAAAGCATATGAGACCTATTGAATTGAAACCAAATAGAACGTCAAGATCTCGAATAGAGGAGAATAAAGCATATTAAGAACCCCAATTCACATGCAAAATAAACGTCTAACAAGCATACAATTCAAAGATAAAACCAAAAATTATGTGCTTATTGAACATACTTTTTCATTAATATTACTCCATACATCATTTATTAAGTGCAGATAAAATACAACAAAATTGTGCTGTTTAAATAATACAGCACTTGAAGATCAAAGACATTATATTTCACAACAACGAGTAGGGAAGGAGAGGAACAGGAACCTGGGAATCACCGCGACAATTCTTAAAATGAACGACGTCGTCTATCGTCTTCCTGATCTGTGTTCCGTGTTCCGTGTTCTGTGTTCTGCAAAATGAACCGGCCGTCTTGGGGAAATGAATGGATGTAGTATCCTTTTCCTTTTATTTCAATTTCAAAGAGCCCATCGCTTATTTTCGTGTAGTACGGTTAGCTTGTAGCTCAAAGTAAACTTCGTTGGAGTTTCCTTTTTAAAATTTGTTTAAAATGTAATTAAATTAAATTTTATTTTATAACAATTAACCATTAAAGTTTGTTTGGGACAGGATTACGGTACTATTAGGATCAACATGAAATAGGATAAGATAGATTAAAGTGGTAATATTTTAAAGTTCATGAGATTACTGTATTGAGATTAAAGTGTGATAAGAATTTTAATTATCAAAATACTCTAATACTATTCATTTTCCTGGACTATATCTAATTTTTTCACAAACCTTAAAATTTAATTATTATTATTATTAATCATAATTATTAGTATTAGTATTATAATTGTTATCAGTATTATTATAATGATATTATAAATACAATTATATTGTATAATTATAATAGTTACTATCATTATCATTATTATAATAATTATTATTATTATTATTATCATCATCATCATTAAAACTTTATTATGCCTATAATCATAATAATTATTTTTGTCATCATAATTATTATTCTAATTACCATAATTATTATTATTATTATTATTATTTTAAAAATTAATTTTATTAAAAATATTATTATAATAAAAAAAATATTTTTAATAATATTATAATAATTATAACAATTATCTCTATTATTATTATTATTCATGGGTAAAAATGGTTTAAAAAATTAGTCTCATATGCTTGGGATAGATTCTATCCCATGGGGGGAGGTAGGACAAAAAATATGGGATTATGACTAATTTTATTCCACCTTAATCCCACATAAATAGTGTTGATGCTAAAAATCTACCAAATGAGCTCACAAACCCCTACGCACATGAGAGACACGTAAACTAAAAAGTTGTCGGGGTTGTGCTCCAATGGGACTTTCCGATACCTAAGTTAGTATAGGGTTTAAGGAAATAAACTGGAGAATATTTAATGTAAGTTGTCAATGTATACCTTTGATGGTGAGAGCCCCTTATGTAGTGTTGTTGAGCAGAGTCTAATTAGGAGAGTAATTATAGTGTTGTGATAAAAATAGCATTCCTTTTACATAAGATTGGAGTTATACATAGACTGGATTTGAATAGCAGTTTATCCATAAATCGAAGTGTTATAATAGTACTGGGATATTGGCGTGAGATTACTATAACGTCTTTTAGTATAAAATTACCATAATGCCCTTACCAAGTGTGGAGATTTGATTGGTTAATCTGTCTTGACTGTGGAAATTTTTTTTTTTCCTTTGAAGGTTGTTATGTGTCTTAATGTCATTAGAGAGGGAATTTTCCCTTATATCAGATGCCCCCTATTTCTTTGAGTGCAGTTATGCGGTCAAGGAAGTAGAGTTTCTTTGGAGTGTTTTGTTTCTGTCATGCAGTTTTGACATCGTTTAGGTACTCGGGTACTAAGAAGGCGAGAAATAGACACTTAAAGTTGTTTGAGCAATTTAAGGGATAGTGCAAGGCTATCATTTGAATATCTCATGCCTGAGGAGGACTAATAGCTCAGTGTTGCCTCCTTGGAAAGGAGAGTGATAAGTTTGTGGAGTTCAATCTTGAGCTAAGTTCCTCAAAGTGAGGTGAGTAACAAATTCGAGTGATGCAAACATGAGCGGAGTGCCTCGAAGCGAGGTATGTAACGAGTCTGAGTGATACGGATATAAGTGTAGTGAGTCCAAGTTCATCGGACGTAAGTGGAGAATAGTGAGTCAGAGTTCATCGGACGTAAGTGGAGGATAGCAAGTCCGAGTCCACCAGAAATAAGTGAGAATTACGAGTTTGAGTTATTTGGATGTAAGTGGAGAATAGAGAGTCCGAGCTAATCGGACGTAAGTGGAGAATAGTGAGTCCGAGCTAATTGGATGTAAGTGGAAAATAGTGAGTCCAAGTCCATTGGATGTAAGTGGAGAATAGCGAATCCGAGCTAATTGGACATACGTGGAGAATAGAGAGTCCGAGCTAATCGGACAAAAGTGGAGAATAACGAGTCCAAGTCCATCGAACGTAAGTGGAGAATAGTAAGTTCAAGTTATTCGAACTTTAATGGAGATAGATACGAGGAGATTGACTTGGATCAAACTACTCAGAGTCGATGGAGAAACTGGACCGAAGTCGAAGTCGGGGCTACCTTCTCTGAGCCAACGGAGAAACTGAGCTGAGGTCGAAGGACTCAGGTCGAACCTCAGAGATGATGGAGAAACTAGGCTGAGGGCGAAGTAGCTCGGGGCTACCTTTTCAAAGCTAATGAAGAAACTAATTTGAAGCCGAAGTAGCTCGGGGGTACTTCCTCAGAGCTAATGGAAAAACTGAGCTGAGGGCAAAGTAGCTCGAGGCTACCTCCCCAGAGCTAATAGAGAAATTAAGTTGGAGCTGAAACAAAGCTGATAGAAAAACAAAACTGATGAAGAAACAAAGCTGATGGAGAAATGAAGCTGATGAAGAAATGAAGCTAGTGAAGAAACGAGCTGGTAAAGATACGAAACTGGTGGAGAAACGAAGCTAACGGAGAAACAAAGCTGGTGGAGAAACCGAGCTAGTGGAGAAACCGAGCTGGATGAACTGAGTTGTTCAGGTGTTTTGGAATTTGTATCTCATCTTGTGGATTGTTTCTGTTTGTTTGAGTTTAGAGTGCGTTTTGAGGTCCTTTGGTAAAGAAATAACCATTTTTTTCTTTGACCGTTTATAAGAAACTTGCTCGTGGAAGTCGATTTTTGAAATTTTGAGGCTGGTTCTGAAAAGAGAAGGCTAAAAAACTTTAAGATGCGGTTTGCTCAAGTTTAAAACCGAGCTTGAGTTTGATGAACCGGTTGGTCAAAGTAGTGAATCGGGCGATCAAACCTGGTTAAACCAACTTGTTTGAGTCAATTGACATGGTGCTGACATGGCCATAACTTGGCTCTTAGGTGGCCCTCTCCAAACTTTTAGGTGGTTAATTAGTCAACTAGTCCCACCCCATAATGTGGGGAAACATGGCTCACCATAGAATTGAAAATAAGCCGAACAAAAGAGCAGGAGACCCAATTTGCAATGGTGTAGGCTTCTTCATTTGCTGAAAATATTTTAAAATTTCTACAACTTGAGTCTGAATTCTTTAATCGTTTCATGAGCTAAACCACTATTCAGCCCAAAAATTTATCCAAATTCTCAGCCCTCATGTGGACCCATGTTTATCAAGGACCCAACTTCTATTGCCGACAAACAAACCTTTTTCAAAATGTCAAAATTCACCAAGATTGCTAGTCAAGCAGCATTAATGGGAGATATGAAATATAATCTGATATCAAACCATTGATATGATTAACCAACTGGGTAAGATTTATACATTCCAAAAATGCATCCTCAGTTGTTCCCGTTGCTCAAATTAAATAATTCCTAACATCAAGTGGGATTTTCTAAGAAAATCAATCGCTTCAAAAGCAAAAGCAAATCCACTTGATCGAAGTCAAGAAGACAAAAGCCTTGAAAGGTGGTTCTGTTCGGCATAAATGTCAACATTGACAGCTCTCTTTGAAGCCTAAGCTTACGTAAGGCCAAGTACCCAAGTGGAGTTTGAAGTCCTTTTAACATGACACTTAAAACCCAAAATCTCATTCAAAGGACCCAGTTCAAGAATTGTGAAACCAAATCTCCGAGTTGACTCGATACGGTGTCGTTGACTGTGTTGGCCGAAAGGTTCAGGATCTGGAATTGTTGCAAGTTCACGACCTCAAGTGGGACTTTCCCGGTGAAGGAATCAAGCAATCCAGTAGATGATACCACGTAGAAGGGCAATGTTACCTTCGATGGAGGCGTCAAAAGTGACGATGGGTTGAAGTGACCGCCAAGATGTTGGTGTCTGTGGAGGCAGCAATGAAAAGTTCAAAAGAATGGGCCAAAGAGGTTACGACCAAACCTGCTGGAGTGGTGGTGTTGTTGTCAATGAGCTTGTTACAAGCCATACCAGAGCTTGTTCTAGCAAATACGAAAATCAAGATCGATATGAACTTGGCCAAGGTCACTTGTAGTGCCTTTAGGTGGGTGAAGAGGCTAGAGCTGCTCACAAGAATTTATGTGCTTTCCACTTTGTAGGTAACCAGCTAAGGGTTCGGTGTATGTCAAGCAGCAACAGCACAGAATTGAGGGTTCAAACGGATTCAGGACTTGCAAACGGATCTTCCATATCAGCTTTACTGGGTTCATCAATGGCGTTGCCAATTTTTGGATTGAGACTTGAAACCCTAGCTCAAATCCTAAGGGGCACGGTTCAGGCTCCAGCCAATTGGTAATGCCCGGCAAGAAGTCAGATAGGTTTGATTTTTTGGAAAGTGGGCTCGATCCGAAGCTAAGTTTCTCAAAATTGGTGTTGGTTTGGAAAATATTAGTTTTTTTGGATTTCAGAATTTAAAGAGAGAAAAGAAGGTGAATGAGCCAGAAATGGAGGGTACCGTTTTCAAAAAATTCTGTTTCCACTAGTGAAGAAGATTTCGGTCACTGGAATCTTAAACTCTATAGATATTTTGGATTGGATGTTAGTGTTGACAAGGATATGGAGAGGGTCCCCACAGTGCAAAGTAATCAGCTTATCCATTGAATTCCACAGCTTTTACAACTGTTGAGCCATTAGAGAGAGTAGCAGTTGTTTTTTATGCATATTTGGTCATAACAGCTAGAATTGTGGCTATAAGACCCGTTTTTGGTTGAAATTTTTTGCCATTATGACACTTAACTCAACTAAGACTAATATCATAGCTTCTTCCAACTCCACTCTTTTTGTCTTGTGCATCTATATACAAAATATACATATAAAATATGGAGTACATAAATACATGATTCTTTATAGTCCTATTTTTTTTTTTATCTTTTCTCTCCCATATCAGGGACTTTTAGAGGACACCTTTTAAGTTTAAGGCGTGTGATATAATTGTTGTGCGCATATATGCTTACAGATGATACTTAGTTTGATGAATTTTGTGTAATTAAAGCAAGTAAAAGAGTATGCTCCTAAGTAGTTCGTATATAACATGTTAACGAGATTATGAGCATTACTGTGAAAGAAAGTCACGAGAAAGATCAATAAATAAAGCATGTGCGATGAAAATTTTAGTCCACACAGCCAGGTATCACATTTATTTGAGTGCATCAAATGTGCGACGGACATTCAAGTCCACATAGCTATGTATTACCATTATTGAGTGTGAGCTAGGTGTCCGATGGATAACTCATGCGAAGGCTGAATGGTGCACAGGATAGGTTCATGCAAAGCCTAAATGATGCATTAAATGCATTCAAGCCAACCATGATGCATATGAACATAGTAAAGTAAACTGATGTAATTAATTTGTAAGACTATTATTCATCTACTAATAAAGTTAATAAATCTAGATTGCATGACATAATAAGTTTAAGCATGCATAAGAATAAAATAGCAAGCCATAATCCATAAGAGAGTATGGAAGGATTGTACCCGGATGACTTACGAAAACAGCAATGGCTGGTGAAACATCGTGTCCGACTAATAAAAGTCTTGAGAAAATCCAATTGATTATAAGAAAAATCGTCGGTCTGAAACCGGTGGGGGTGCACTATAGTGATGGACGTCAGTAGATCAGCTAATGCCGAGAACACTCCAGGTGGGGGTGCACTACGGTGATGGACAAACAATAGAGATCTATGAAGGCAGTTACTTAACATGCTTCTCAGGGTGGTTTTTTGATGAAATTTTGTAGCGATGGATCGGTGACTCATCTGTATCGGCATCCTTAGATAAGATTTGTATCATTCCCACAAACGACGCCATCTATTGATGCTAAAAATCTACCAGATGAGTTCACAGATCCCTGCCCATATGAGAGATGCGTAAACTAAAAAGTCCCCAGGGGTTGTGCCCCGAGGGGACTCTTCGATGCCTAAGTTAGTATAGGGCTTAAGGAAATAAGCTGGAGAATATTTAATGTAAGTTGTCAATGTATACCTTTGATAGTGAGAACCCCTTATATAGTGTTGTGGAACATAGTCTGATTAGGAGAGTGATCATAGTGTTATGAAAGGAATAACATTCCTCTTAGATAAAACTGGAGTTATCCATAAACTTGATTTGAATAGCAGTTTATCCATAAATTGGAGTGTTGTAGTAGTATTGGGACATTGGTGTGAGATTACCATAACGTCTTTCAGTGTAAAATTATCATAATGCCCCTTACCAAGTGTGGATATTTGATTGGTTGATCTGCTTTGATTATGGCAATATTTTTTTTTTCCCTTGCAAGTTGCTACGTGTCTTAATGTCATTGGAGAGGGAAATTTTTCCTACCTCAAATAGTGAATCCCTCCAACCAAATGAGAGATAACCATTCATGTGGGGTTAAGTTAGTTCAATCCCATCTTAATCCCACCAACCAAATAGCCTCTAAGTGGTTTGAATTGACTCGATTAAGTTTTTGATAAATTTTAAAGATAAACTTCAACATAACTTAGAAATTGAACATAAACATCACTTATATAAATACTTTGAATAAATGGAAAAATGATATATGTTGTCATTCATGTATACCTTTGGTTTCAAATCGATCTTTCATGTACTAATTTGACAGTTAAACTCTTCATGTATACAAAACAAGAGTTGTGCTGGCGTCCTTTGATTTGACAATCGTGAAGCAACCGTTGCTTTATAAGCATGACACGTATAACTCCTATAGTTTTAAGTTATGGGAAACCGATTTAACCTTTGTATTTTGTTTGCTAGAAAAAAGGTTCACCTCCACAAACAAAGCAAACTATTCATCTCTTCTTTTCATCCACGCCCACAGTAGCATCTCTGTTCTCTTCCTCTACAATTTGCATCGCTCTCCTCTCACCTACCACAATTTAGAAGCCATCCTCATAGATCCAAATCTTTAAACAAAAACCTTTAAAGAACTTCTCTCTTATCTCTTTTCAACATTAAAGCCTAAGATTTGGGTTGATTGATTATTTGGTATATTGGTAGGGTAAACCAAGGTTCAAACCCAAGAAGAGGGTGAATTGAGTTTTAAAAACTTTTGCTAATTACTTTGCAAGTTTTTAAACAGTTAAATGTACACAGCACACAAACAAATAATATGCTTGGAAGTAAAAGAGTTTAACGAAAAGAAAATGCAAACTCCACTTATAGTGGTTCGGCAATATCGAATTCCTTCCAACCCTACGTCCATTCTCTTCAAGGAACCTCCTTGAAGTAATCCACTAAAATTTTAGTCGTATAACATCACAGGTGTTGCACAAACCTTACAACCGATCTCTTCCTCACGGAAGCTAAAATGAAGTGTTTAATCCTAAACACTCTAAGAGCTATACCAACTCTTTCCCTTTACAATAAATGAAATTTGCTGTAAAGTAAACGGTAAAAAGATAATAATAATTGCTTTTACAAATGAAAAATATCTCTCTTTCAAGAACAAGCTTAAAGAATGGCTCAACAATAAATTTTTCAAAGCTTTTGAGAATTAATGAGTTATCTTGTGAATTCAATATATTCTCTTCTTGTTTAAACGCTTATTGAAGTGGATTTATATAACCTTGAATCAATATAGCCGTTTAACACTGATTTGGTAGGTTTGTTGCATTAAATGTTAAAGTCTTGTATCTCAAACGATCATACTTTCGAATCACCAGTCGACTGAGCTCTTGTACCAGTCGACTAGGTCAAGTGAAGATTTTTCACTCTTTAGGCTTAGGGAGAGTACTAGTCGACTTGGTCAGAGGACCAGTTGACTGGGTGAAGTTACTAGTCGACTGAGTCCTCACCACCAGTTGAATGGAAACTTTTTGTCCCATATCCCAATTAACTGGTATAGGGGCCCAATCGACTGGTGTAGGCACCCAGTTGACTGAGTTGTCCTTCAACCCAGTTTTCCTTTTCAAAAACAGTTTTTGACTTAGAAACTTTTTATATTTTTAGTTTTGTCAAATCTTTTTATGAATTGAGCCATGAATCAAACTATATAATTGAACATAAGAGATTTAAAATTATTTTAATTACCTTAATGCCTATTTTAGATCTTCTATTTTGTTTTGGTGTCTGAATCGCGTTGAGTTCTTGCATCTTGTTTCCGTACTGAATGTTTTTACCGTTTAAACACTTAGATAAAACTATTAGTGCAATTAGAGTAGTGTTTTGTCATTATTAAAATCAAATACGGGTCAATAATCTCCTCATTTTTTATGATGACAAAACTAAGGAGAGAAAAAATAGTTTTTAAAACAAGTGTTGGTTTTTAGAAAAATTTGGACAGACTCTTCTTTGTTTTTCTGATAAAAACCAACCTGTTAAGCATTCAAACAAAATTTAAATATAGTTATATCAACCCAACCAATCAATGCAGGACAATAGTCCATTTTTCAACATGTTTGGAGCAAAGCTCCCCCTAAATTTATGCTTTATTCTAAGTTTACATTCAGTTTTCTTTTTTTCATTGATTTTTTCCTTTTTCTCTCCCGTTTTGACAACATTTGAAAAGGGATAAACTCAAAAAATAAGCATAAAACCACAACCATAAAGATAAGGCAAAAAGGAACTTGTGATCAAAAAATAGGCATGATTCGGAATTATGAAGACTTCTCGGGAAGAATCAGAAGTTTCCACACTAGTATAAACAATTATAGCATATAGTTGAGTACGAATAGTTTAACCCAAGCAACCATATAGCATAAAAGTAACACATATATATGAGCTAAAGTTTAAAAACAAAAACCAATGCAAAGATATAGATACATCCATCTAATATGAGCTTTTAAGATGTTGTCTGAGTACAATACATGAATGTATGTAATGAAAAATTAATATTCGTGCTAAAATATCTAAGAGCTATATGTACATAACAAAGGGAAAAAACAAAATCTCAGCGAGCAGAGGAATCAGAGCTCTCTCGAAGAAGATCCCGAATCTCAGCCAAAGAGCCATCTGTGTGCTCTCGGTGCAACTCGAAATCATCCCTGAGTGTGCGAAGGTCGTGATGCATGTGATCGACTGAAGAGCTCAAGCTCTGGAACCCGGACTGCATGGACAGTTGTAGGCTCAATATAGCTTGTAGAATGTCATCGTAACCAGTTTGACCAGCACTAGAGCCACCATGCTATGGACTAGGTGCTCGCTCGTCAGTGTCAATAGAAGTTGGAGGAGCTATATCACCAGGAACCTCATAGTTCTCCTCGCTGCTATCATCCTCGCAGATCCTAATGTTCCTCCAGCATTTCCGTGCAATTCACCCCCCTCTTGGGTATTGTCATAGTATATTTTAGACCAACAAGTAGGTGTTAAAATTTGGGTTTACTAAAGTTTGATTTATGAAAGCTTGATTGGTGGTTCAACTCTTAGAACTTGGAAACTCTATCACGTAGTTCAATTGTCAATCAAAGTTATAGAGAGGTGCAATTTAGCAGTGCTAACATGCACACCTCAAGCTTTTTGGTTCTTGATTTCATGGCTTCTCAAGCTGATAACTCAATTATAAAGACTGAATATGGATATTGTGAAGAAGGAGGGGGATTCTCTTGCTGTTAGGTTTTGGTCGACACCACTGTGTCTCGTTATTGTCGACATCCACTTAGATTTTGGCTAGAAAATTTTAAGGAGCAATTACCAAAATATTTGAAGCCCCAAATTAACTCAAATATGGTATTATTGTTTGGTCATGGTAACCTGGAATAAGGTAATAAAAGCAAAGAGGAAAAACAAAAAAATAGGGAAGACAACGTTTTAAAAAGAACACAACCTTTAAACTTCAAAATTGAATGTCAATTGGTTTGGATTGTACTTTAATTAGACCTTTGTGCTTCATGGTTTCAATGGTGTTGAGAATCAGTGCTCGGAATGCTGCAAGATGAGCTTTAACAATAACTCTTACAATGGAAGTTTTAATTTTCTCTTCCAACCTTTCTTTGATGCTCTCATAAAGTCTCTAAAATTTCGTAGCAGATTTGAGCTAAAAAAGAAATTTTTTCACTAGTATATTAAAGAAGGTTTGCATAACAAGAAGTTTTTGAGGATGAAATCAATGGAGGCCCATCAAAAGGTTCTTCTATAGCATAATAATGAAGTGAGTTATAAGTTTTAGGTGCATTTTAGCAAGAATTTACCATATCATGCCAAGAGAAAGAGAGAGACCTTAATTTGCTTTTTCTTTTGGGTAAACAATATTGTTAGGTTGTAAGTCTTTTTAAATTTAGTAGCATAGAGAGAGCAACTTTTAGTGAGAGAAACTGAGTTTTCACACTAATTTTAGCAAACAAAATGATTTTTATACCAAAAATTGGTCTAGATAGTCAACTACTTGGTTGACTGGTCAATCAGTCTCCAAAATAATTACAATTCTAACACCAATCCATCTCCTTTGAAATTTGTGGTTTTGCCACTTGAAATTTAGGATTCTGGCACCGGTCCCTCTCCTTTAAAATTTACAATTCTGCCACTTGAAATTTACTATTCTACCACCTATCATTTTTTTCTTTTAAAATTACTATTTTGCCACTGCGTTATTTACAATTCTGCCATTATTCCATTAAAATTAATTTTCATCATTTCTTCTTTAATAAAATTATATTTTCTTCATTCAAATTTTCTAATTATTTTTCTCAACTTTATTTCATATTTTTCTTCAAAATTCTTTCATTTCAAACTTCTAATTTCATAGAAATGCAATATTTTCTTCTTAAAAAAAAATTGCTAACTCTTTCCAATAAAGTTTTCAATGTCATCCTTCAAAAATTATTTCAAATCAATAATAAATCTTTCATGTATGCATTATTTAATTCAATATAATATCTATCAAAATAAATTTTTACCTTCATTTTAAGGGTACCTATATTACACTTTTGTATTTCAAATGGATTCTTTTTATGTTTATTAAATATCAATTAATTATTATTTTAAAATTAAGTGATAAAGCAAGTATGCAGTGATTATGTAGGCACATACAAAAGATGGTCATATAATGGCAAAATAATCCATCCATAGTAGTTAATAGTACGAGAAAGTAAATTGCAGGGAAATAGCAGAAAAATATGTGTTTTATCACGGCTAACATCCCCAAAAATAAATGATAAATGGAATTGCATGGAAATAATAATAATTTAAAAAGTTCATATCCACGACTTACATCCTCAAAATTGAACAACAAGCGATAAAGAAATAAATAAAGGAAAGTACATGAAAAATAAAATTGTTACATTCCTACAAATTATATGAACTCGAATGAAAACAAGTAAATAAATTAAGTGTGAATATGAAAGGAAACAAATAAAGTGAATAAAGGAGAAAGTTAATAAAGAACAATTATGAAGATAAATTAAAGAGCTTGAATGGAAGAAGAAACAAATCATGATTGATGTAGGAAAAAATTCTCTCTCCAATGATGTTACAACACGTGGCAGCCTCCAAGGGTAAAATAGTATTTTTATGACTCAGACAAATAAACCAATTAAATCACCACACGTGGAAATGGGCATAATCGTAATTTCACACCAATCTCTTAGTACTACTATAACACTCCAGCTTACAAATAAGGTTAATTTATCTATAGGAATTTTATTCCTATCATAATACTTAGTGATCAATCACTCTCCTAATTAAACTTTGCTCCAAGATACTATATAAGGGGACTCTTATAATCAAAGGTACACTACAAACACAACTTACAATTATACAACTTTTTAGCTTTATTATTCTCCATTTATTCTTTCATATCACTGACTTGGACTTCAGAGAGTCCCCAAGGCACAACCCTCGGGGACTTTATAGTTTACGTGTCTTTCATGTGCGCAAGGGTCCTTGAAGACATCTGACCTATTTTAGGCATCAATAGATGGCGCTGTCCGTGGGACGACAAAACATTTTTTTTCCTAAAGATGCCGCTATAGATGAACCACCGATCCACAACTACAAAAAACACAAGATTTCGTCAGATATAATAAAAGTCCTTGTGCACCACCTAAAGTTCGTCGAAAAATGGGTTCTTTACAATCATATCTATCAAAATCTGACAATCAAAATTCATATCAGCCCGCACAAATAGATTTTTTGGCCTTTGATCTACATGTCTTCAAAGTTTCAAGGCGATCGGACTTCGGAAAGTCCTCGATTGGAGTTGCTTTAAATCGCTAGAAAAACTAAACTTTGACCGTCAATTTACAAAAATCCAGTGATTCAAAAAACGACACCACCACAGGGTGTCTCGACAAGTATCATCTGAGTTCTGACCATCATAAACCATTATCAGACCATCCCCAAAGCCTCGGGTTGGCATTGATGTAGTTCAAAATACAAGGTGCAATTGAATTGATTCCTTTACCACTGTTTGTGTAACAAAATGGAAACAAAAAAACACATTATCCATTGCGGATAATATCAAACAGAGGAAAATGGATAAGAAGTTGCACGTGAACATGGAGAACAGTTCCATTCACACATCCAATGACCATGAATATGGTTGTGATGGACGGTGATTTGAAGAGCAAGGTCAAAGCTGACCTGGAGCTGTTTGTCTAAGCAATATTATAACTGTGTAGGTTATGTTTGGAAGCGGACTTATTTTCTCTACGATGCGTCTGATACTGGAAAATCCAATTTTGTCGCGGTAATGGCTAGTTTTCTCTGCTTCAAGATGTGAGCTTGTTAGGATTACTAACTTTCATGGACTGGGTCATATTGTGTTGCAGTGAGAATGCGTGATGGAATTCATGATGAACAATAAGGATCAGATTAATCAACGGTGATGAGGATGAAGACATGGGAGATGATGATGAAAATGACGATGAGAGAGGCGAATCACTAATCTAGGGATGAGCAAAGATTCCTTACAACCAACATTTTCACATGTTAAGGGTCCCAAATAATCATCTGACAAAGCGGCTTCTGATGCTTGCCTCTGCAAGTGGTAAACATGTTAAGTCAGAATAAACCAATCTTTAAATAGGGCCACAAAATTATCAAGAATATTTTTAAGGTGATGTTGCAAATATGTGTTGTGCTTATGATTGGTGGCTTTGCTTATGTGGACTCAAGTCCTATTGACATGAGGCATGCTTTTCGGTGGTAGATTGTTTTCCATCGAAAGCAAGAGACAAGGTACAATTATGTTAATAATTGCTCACCACAATTAATTCTCTTTGACCGAACTTGCATTCTTTTCTCCTAAAAATTGGAGAATTGTTAGCAATCGTAAAGTGGGAAAACATATAGAAAACACAGTCAATAAGTGCATCGAAATCGAGGTTTCTCATGACAGTTTTGATTCAAAATGAGTCAGAGAGTTGAACAATATGGAGGGATTTTTCAGCAATACATTATAAGGAGTTATATAGAAGTACTAAATCCGCTCTCGAATAAGAAGGACCATTCCAAATTACACATACAAAGCTTCAACTTACCTTCAAACTTAATGACTTTTCACCATGTGTCATTTTCTCAATGGTCGGTCAACGCTAAATAAGCGCTTAATCAATGCTTCATCAACACTCAATCAATGCTATTAAACGCTCAGTCATTGCCACCTCAGTGCCAACAAGGCACCACATCATCGCCACATGGGTGCCACATCATCACCACCTAGGCACTAAGTCAAAACCATATCAATTTACTTAAACCAGTTGGTTCAACCAGGTTTGACTACCTGATTCACTACTTTGACCAACTGGGTTAGCTATTTTTAACAAGGTTTCATATCCAACAAGATTGGTTCCTAAGGTTTTAGGACGTGCTCGTTTCAAATCCGTGCTTGGAATTTCAATATTGAACTTTAACAACAGTGTTTCTTCACAAACCATCTATTTTGACTCATATTTGACCAGTTGGTTAAGCAAACTCAAGCTTGGTTTCAAACTTGGTTAATCTGGTTCCCAAGGTTTTTCAGTATTCTCTTTCCATAACTGATATCAGAATTTTGAAATATAACTTTCTCAAGAAAGTTTCTTATAAACAATCAAAGAAAGGATTGTTATTTCTTCATCAAAGTGCCTCAAACACGCCCTAAACACGAACCAGTGGAGCACAAACAACCAGAAAACATCATGATCATCCACAGTCAGGTATTATCTTTCCTTAATTCATATACTATTAAGTTTTTAGCCCAACTATGCTATTATAACTATACCTCCAAAGCTGTCACTTAGTGACGCATTCAAAGTCATCACCTAGTGATGCATTCAAAGCTGTCAACCAATGATGTAACTAAAGCCGTCAACCAGTGATGCAACCAAAATCGTCAACCAACGATGCATCTAGAGCCATTAGCCAATGACACACCATATCCGTCATCTCCGACGCCCCAAATTCATCGTTCCAACGCACCAAAATCATAATCTTCAACACAACAATTTTTCATCTCTAAGGCACAATCCTTCGCTCTTAAGGCACCAAAGATTTAGGTATATCTAAGCTCAGAGAGTGGCATAACGATCAACTAAGGTAGTTTCCCCTTTGAAGGTCACTCACCTTAGAGTTGATAACTCTTTTAACAAAAGTCCGAGGAGATTGCCCCGAGCACCTCTCACTCTTGACACTGTTTCAACAGAAACCCGAGGAGATTGCCCTGAGCAACTTCACCCTTGGCACTCTTTCAGCAAAAGGCTGAACTAAGAGCCCTAAGCTCTAGTAAACCTCGATACTCTCAAAGTAAAAAGATTGAGCCAAGATTCCTGAGCTCTGGTATGCCTCGATACTTTTTTCACACTAAGTGGATTCATTCCACGTCTAGTGGACTTCTCCCACACCTAATGAACTTCTCATATGCCAATTGGTCCTACCATGACTAATGGACCCCCATGCTTACTAGTCCAGCCAAAAGGCCTCAAGCTCACAGTCTTAGCCAAGCCGGTGGGCTCCAAGCTCACAAGTCCTAGCCTAGTCAATGGGCTTCAAGTCTTAGTGCAACCAATAGGCCTTAAGCACATCATGTAACCTTCATAATCAACTTGGGCCAAACACCCATAGCTACATTTGAAAACTTAAAACAAAGTTCACCTATATTTAAATTAAAAAGGCCTCAACCTAAAAGGTTCGAAGTATTTGGGCCTTGATTAATAGAAGATAGAAACCTCAAAACAAAAGCACTCCACGAGACGGGATACAAACTCTAAAACATTTTGGACACCTCCATTCCATCAACTTCAATGAGGTAACCCCAAGTTACTTTGACCTTGGTCTGGTTTCTCCATTGACTTCGACGAGGTAGGCCTGAGCTACTCTGACCTCAGTCCAGTTTCTCTATCGACTCTGAAGAGGTAGCCTCGAGCTACTTTGACCTCGGTCTAGTTTTTTCATCAACTCTGAGGAGGTAGTCCCGAGCTACTTTGATCTTGATCCAGTTTTTCCATCGACCCAAAAGAGGTAGCCTCGAGTTACTTCGATTTCGTTCTAATTTCTCCATCAACTCTGAGGATGTAGCCCCGAGCTACTTTGCCGTCAGCCTGGTTTTTTCATCATCTCTGAGGAGGTAGCCCTAAGTTACTTCGCCCTCAACTTAGTTTCTCCATCAGCTCAATTTCTTCATCAGCTCTGAGAATGTAGCCCCGAGCTACATCAACCTCAACTCAGTTTTTCTATCAGCTTTGAAAAGGTAGCCCCGAGTTCCTTCAACCTCAGCTTTGTTTCTCCATCAACTTTAAAAAGGTAACCTCGAGCTAATTTAGCCTCAGCTTAGTTTTTTCATCAGCTCTGTTTCTCCATTAGCTCTAAGAAGGTAGCCCCGAGCTACTACGACCTCAGCTCAGTTTCTCCATCAGCTCTGAGAAGGTAGTCCCGAGCTACTTTGCCCTTATCTCAGTTTCTCCATCAGCTTTGTTTCTCTATCAACTCTGAAGAGGTAGCCCTGATCTACTTTATCCTCAGTCTAATTTCTTTATCAACTCTAAGGAGGTAGCCCCGAGCTACTTCAACCTTGTTTCTTTACCCTTAGCTTAGTTTCTCAATCAGCTCCAAAGAGGTAGCCCCAAGCTACTTCGACCTCGGTTCTTCACCCTTAGCTCAGTTTCTCCATCAGCTCGGAGCAGGTAGCCTAGAGTTACTTCGTTCTCAGCTCAGTTTCTCCATTAACTCTAAGGAGATAGCTCCGAGCTACTTCGCCCTCAACTCAGTTTCTCCATCGGCTTCAATAAGGTAGCCTCGAGCTACTTTGACCTTGGTCCAGTCTCTTTATCGAATATGAATAGTTTGATCTAAGTCAATCTTCTTGGATCCATCTACATTAAAGTCCGATTAGCTCGGAATCGCTATTCTCCACTTACATTCGATGGACTTGGACTCTTTATTCTCCTTTTACGTCTGATGAAATCGAACTCGCTATTCTCCACTTATATCTAAATAACTCAAACTTGATATTCTCCAATTATATTCGATTAGGTCGAACTCGCTATTCTCCACTTACGTTCGAGGGACTTGTACTCGCTATTCTCTACTTACATCTGAATAACTTAGACTCTTTATTCTCCACTTTTATCTGATTAGCTCGGACTCATTGTTCTCGACTTACGTCTAATTAACTCTAACTCGATATTTACCACTTATGTCCGATTAACTCGGACTCGCTACACTTATATATGTATCACTCGGACTCGTTATATACCTAGGTTTGAGGCACTCCACTCAACTCTATATCACTCAGACTCATTATATACCTCACTTCGAGGCATTCTGCTCTAGTTTGTATCACTTGAATTTGTTACTCACCTCACTTCAAGGAACTTAAATCAAGATTGAGCCTCACAAACTGATCACTCTCCCTTTCGAGGGGGAAGCACTGAGCTATTAAGCCTCATCGGAGTTTATATTCTCTCATGAGCAGGTGGCGCCGAGCTATTACTTCTCTTCAGCCACATGATATTTAAAAGATAACCTTACACTATCACTTAAACTACTCAGAAAACTTGAAGTGTCTGTTTCTCGCCATCTTAGTACTCGGGTACCCAAATGATGTCAGAATCGCACGACATAGAAAGAAATCACTCCAAACAAACTCTATTTCCTCGATTGCATAACTACACACAAAGAAGTGGAGGAAATCTAATGTAGGAAAAAATTACCTCTCCAATGATATTACGACACGTGACAGCCTCTAAGGGCAAAAAAGTAATTTTGTGACTCGAACAAATAACCCAATTAAATCACCATACATGGAAAATGGCATAATTATAATTTCACATTAATCTCCTAGTACTACTATAACACTCTAGCTTGCAGATAAGGTCAATCTATCTATAAGAATTTTATTATTATCATAATACTTCATGATCAATCACTCTCATAATTAGACTCTACTCCAAGACACTATATAAGAGGGCTCTTATTATTAAAGGTGCACAACAGACACAATTTACAATTATACAACATTTTAGCTTTATTGTTCTCCATTTATTCTTTCTTATCACTAACCTAAGTGTCAGAGAGTTCACCGGGGCACAACCCAAAGGACCTTCGTGTCTTTCATGTGCGCAAGGTTCTGTGAGCTCATCTAGAAGATTTTTGACATAAAAAATGATCATCACTTATATGGACAACAACTAATAATCCCAACAAATCATCTCATTTAAATAAATAACATGATAATTTGCATAACACCCAAAGCATGAACTCAAATAGGTATAATCAAGCAAGAACATGAAAGCTTAAGTTGTGCTAGCAAACGATCACATAAATTATCATCCAAACAACAAGAGTGTCACATAATTTAAGAGAAAAAATAACTAATCCACATCAATTGAAGGTTAAAATCACATGTGAACATAGCAAAAAAAGATATGAATATACAAAAGTAACTGTGGCATTATGGAGATCATATATGAACTAAAGAGACGTGTGATTAATCATTTAAAAATTGATGAACATGATTATAATATAAAAATAGTAACTTTCTCAATTCAAGTTGATCATTCAATAGCATACGTTGGGAAATCAATGCCCGCGAATGCGTGTGAGCATCAAAAAGAGCTTAAACTAAGCATAGGCACCGAAGAAACATGAAAATGTAAATAAAAGATAAAAATGCAAAGATTTTAAAATTCTTAAATCATTATAATAACCCTATAAACAAGATAAAAATGGTTTAAGAATCAATCAAAACAAAAAGAGCATATGAAGGCATACTTTCATGCATAAACTTAGATTGAATCAAAGAACAAGATTGATGCATAATGAACTGTAAATCATATATTTTTTAGACGTCATATAATTCATAAAATCATGTTAAAATTCATGAAAACATGTTAATAAGTTAAAAGAAGCAAATTAAAAATGAAGGAAACAAAAAAAAAAAAGAGGAAGAGATAGGGTTTGGACGTTAAAAATGACACTATTTTGTTTAAGGTTTTTTTATTCCAAATTTTAATTCAAAAAAGTTTCTAATTAAAAGAACACTTAAATAACTTTGAACAATCACGTGTGAATATATTTAGATAATGAAAAAATATTGAACACAAATTAAAACAAGAAATAAGTAATTCTAATCAAGTTAGATAACAAAACAATAAGTGAGATATACAAGAAAGTTTACTTGAGTTTATACCTTTATTGCATGTAAAACTCTTGTGAATATCAATGAATTACTTCTTTAAATCTGCTTTAAATTGGTTTACACGAGATTACAAGGTAAAAAACTCTTCTCCTTCCTCAAATTTGGGGTGGTTGTTTCATTGGAACTCTTAAGAAGACTTCGTTGCGTTTCATTTGAATAGTGAACAAATCAAGCGTTGTTCATAACTTATCACAATTAAATGATCAATGAAACACGAAAATATACCCTTTTGATGAAGGATCTAGTTAAGTATTGATTGAAAATTGTGTTTTTTTTAGTGGTAAATGAGTGTTTAGAGGCTAGAGTTTATGTTTTGGTGTAAGAGGAAGCAAAGATCCGAAAATTGCTTGTTAAATATTCTCTAGGGTTTGTGTGTAGTTCCAAAGAAATGAGAATGATCCTATCTAAGCTGTTAAAAGGGATATTTATATGATTTATAAGGTTTATTAGGGTTAGGAATAAGTTTTTGCTGACCTAGAGAGAATGTGCAAATGTTTAATAACTTTTCAAATTTAATTCTCACATTAATTAGGAAATGAATCAATTTTTAGACCCTAATTTAGAGCGGGTCATTCTAACTCATATGAATGAGTTTGGAGGCCTTCTTGAACTTTTAGGAAATCCGAAAGAGTCTTCTTTCAAGTCCAAGTAGTGGTGCATACAAATTCATGGATTTTAAATGGGAGTCCATACACTAAAACTGATAAATTTTAGAGTTGTTTTAGTCAATAATTAAGTTCTCACTCCTCTCTCATCAGATCAAGACTCATAATATATCATACAAAATATAATTAAATTTTTTATTGATCTAGAGAAAGATAGGTTCATAAATGTTCACGTTAAAATGTTATTAAGCTCAAAAGTCAAGTTCTCAAAACTACAAAATCGGGTCTTTTTAAAAAGACATCTTTTTGGCTTAGGAATTCTCCTATTATCTTGTATCAATCAAACATTGACATGGTAAGCATTTTAACTTAATGAGAAATGAACCTCAATTGCACGAGGCAACTCATCAACTTTGGTGTTTTCATTGAGTTTTAAGGAAACATATTATCATTTATCAAATGATACAAAAATAGGTGTCTACACCAGATTCCTTAAATATAGGAATGTAAAAAGTAGGTTTCCCTAATTTAATATAATCATAGTGTTGTACTAATGAAAACACATTCTTTGTTTCAGGAAATTGATCCCAATAACCAAATCTCCATCTAGACTTGAAAATTTTTATAATTGTTCAATGACAAATATATAGTCTTCTAAATATATAGGTAAATTTTTAGTCATCTATTTAGTTCCATTGTTTGGCCATTATTAGTTACAAGCTTCTTAGTGGAGCTTTTACCCAAAATTTAGGAGAAATATTGTTAGCTTGTTCCAATGTGTAAGCAGGTCCACTGTCTACTAATGTATCTATGGTGTATTCATGATATCAATGAAAATCAAACCTTATTTTTATATAAGTGTTGTTTTTTTATTTTTTAATTATCTTCATTATTTTTTCTATTTTGATAGTCTTTTCCTACGTGCATTCATAAACAATTTGTTTTTGTTGTTCTTGTAACCAAGCCTTATAATGTGGGGGTTTTTTTTCCCCTTCAGGTATCTAATTATACTCTTGAACTACTATTAACCTTTCTCTAACAAGTAATTTAACCACTTTTTACCCTATTATTTTTTCTTTATCTTTTTCATTAGGATGAATTACCATTAGTTTTCAATCTAGTGTAGTTATAAGTTTCATTCCAGTGGTAGCATAATTTTTTTCTAGATGTTGATGATATATCTTCTAATAGTCATGTTTTAGGGATTTTCAAATCCTTCCATGCTAAGTTTTTTTTGGCACTAGTCTCTAAGCATGGGGTGTTTCACTTTCCTATAGAACGGCATCAATAGAATGTTTCCTAAAACTTGGATTAGCAGTGTTAAATAATCTGTAGAAAATCCTATAATGTATTTCTAAATTATGGCTTCCTTTTAACATTTTTATAAAAGACTATTGTGGGGATTATGTTCTTCGATCTGGTTATATAAAAGGGGTAGGGTTATGTTCTTCATCAAGCTGCTTTAGTTCAAAAGAGAAAAAGATTGCTACAGTAAGTTTTTGGGAAAAGAGTTCTAAGTTCTGGGTTTCTTCTTCAATTCTTTTTTGAATAATTTCGATAAGAGAGTGAGACACCCATACCTCAAATTGAGGCTTAATCAAATATGTACGAGTTGCTTTTTTCTCAAATTTATTGGATTAATTGTGGGTTTTTTGTTTGAACTCTTCCATTTATTCCAAACTTTTGGATTTGGAGTATTTATTCTAGTATAATGTGGGTTTTGTTGTTCTTGTACGCAATTTGTTTGATGAAATGGTTGTGTTGTTTTTGTAGGTAATTGGCATAATGTTGGCTTCAAATATTGCAAGCACAACTTCAAGATTGGATATTCAATTCCGTAATAGGAGATACGGGTGTGGACATAAATCTGCCCTAAAAATAGTAAAAATTAAGATGAGCAATGGGAAGTTGGTATTTATGTGCGAGACCAGGCAATGCAAGGTTTTTGAATGGTGGGAACCAACAATTGGTGATGGTGATAGTGGCCATGAAAATTTTATGCTATTTGTACCTCATCCACAAGAGAGGTGCAAAATAAAGCCACAACTAGTCTTGACACAATTGATTTAAGGGAAAGGGTTGTAGCTATGAAATTCCAAAATCAGCCTATTAGGTACCTGACAACTGTTGTGATGTTATCGACAACAAGTGTTATACTTCTTGTAATCTTTGTGTTAATGTATCATACTTACTAGATAGCCTTTGTAGAATGCTTAATGAAATCTATGCCCTGTTTTTGTTGCTATGATTATGGTTAACTCTCTTAGTTTTCTAATTTCCTACAAGATAATTCTTTGTTTTGGTCATTTTTTAATGCAACTTATGCTTTTGTCATTGTTAATGCAATACTGTTTGGTCAATCTTAATCAATTCCAATAGCATAAATGAATAAACACAAACAAAATCAACACACTTAATTTATTTTTAAAAAAAAGTGATTTGTAAACAATAACCATTTCTCTAACTCTATTTTCTGACCATTTTGCCTTTTAAAAGGTTTTTCTTTCAACATCACGAGTTCTAGTATTACATCCCCATCACAGCCAGAATCATCTATGCTTTCTGAACAGACAGAAACTAAATATACACCATGATTATCATCATGGTTTTCGGATACCAATGACTCATTCTCATTATCTAAGTCATGTGTATTCATTTCATCAGTAAACATATTGAATTAGTAAACATAATCATTATCATCATTTAAATACTTCTAACCATTCACAGTATTATTAGCATAAAAAATGTGTGTCATATATACTTAAAAGAACAACCATTGGTTTACTACAAATATATGAATCATACAGATACCTGCATGGCTATCAAACATGGTAGTCATTCCTTCATCATCAATAAGTTGCACCAGATTCTTACTCTTAAGGTTCTCATACTCAATTAGAGGTATCGTTTTGCAATCAAAACCCAACTTTAAAATGTGACTGGCTAAATCTTTTACGTCCTTCACCAAATCCATATGGCAATATTGATCTCTGTCAATATCCCCCACAATCGTGAAGTTCTCTATAAACTGGACAACCAATTCAAAGATTCCAGTTGAAGCGATACTACACCTACAAGTTTAAATTACAAAACATGACTTTAAGCGCAAAAAAGAGAAAACTTTTGCAACAAAGAAAATTGTTCAAAATCTCAATAGATTTAAAGGTTAGGATTTATTTATTTGTTTAGAGTTTGAGTATTTCCTCCCAAATGACAAACCCTTCACAAACATTTGCTTTTCTTTAGATATCAGTCTAAAAAACCAAATGTTTTCTACTAAAAAAACCCATTTAAGTGTAACCATTTATTTCCCACAAAACCATATAAAGAACAATGGAAAAAAAAAACGTGAAAAAAACCAAAAATTCAAACAAGGGAGAAACTAAATTATGGCAAATCCATTTTTTTTATCTTTCGTTAAGTAGAATACTCTATTGAGATGGAGAATATGAAGATCTTTTTTTAACTAGAGAAGAAAAAGTGCTTTCATGGGAACAAACATTGATCTCGTGAAGCATCTCTGTACAACTATATATGTATAGAGATGGATGTTCAAGATTAAAAGATTAGAGATGGTAGGCAGAAGCATTTGATGAAGGGTAATTTAGTCACTTTGCATTTACAGCTTATTCACTAAACAAAGTGAATAAAATATTCCTTGGAATATGCTTTGGATGGGTGCAATGTTGAACAGAAAATTAGATGGTGTTCTATGCAATTTCTCTATGCATCAAGTGGTGCCATGTAATTTGCTCAAATTTCTATCTTCTAAGCTTATAACTACTTTTAATTAAATTTTTTAGGATTTAATAATGGAATCATTAAGCTTCATTTTTCAGTTTGTTCAACTCGAGTTACTCTTTTTATGGTGTTTGTGCTAAACATATTTTTTATATAAAAAATTTATATTTTATGAACTTGATTCGTTTTTCTATCTTGTAATTTTCAATTTTCCATATTTTCATCAGTCTTCTCTTTCATAACTTCCGTTTGACTCATAATATTCCTAGGCTTGTGTTCTCAGATGAAGTTGGTTTATAAATCCAACAAGTACATCCAAATTTCGACTTTTGAGATGGGCAATGAGGGTTTTTATTATATATTTTTTTTCTCTTCTAAAGATCTTTCTCCTTTTAAAGCAGTTCTTCTTGTTTTTATAGCGCTTTTTATCTATTTTCCTAAAATAATTTTTGTATTTCTTTTTTCTTATTGACTTCTTGCATCCATGCTATCCTAGCATGTTCGCTAAGTAAGAACAACTTTTCTTGTTCATACTATCTCATATCCTTTTCTTGGAATCCTTCATAGATAAAGTATTTGTGCATGTCTTTTAATGTTTTTCTCACAAATTGTACTCTTAACTCCATTATATCTATATTCTATCATCATCTTCCTTTAAGTTTGTCATACTTTTTCGATATTAGAGTGTTCCAAAGGTTAGCTACTTTTTGGAAGAATTGATCTATAAAAAGGGTGTTTAAGAGTTTTTTAAATTATAGTAATTTTTTAAAATTTGCATAAATATTTTTCAAATCTACTCATGTTGCAGATTCTTAGTTTTGTCAATTTTTCTCTAATACTTTTTTCAAGTAGCCATTTTTACGTTTTGTTCTCCACAAAATTCTCTTTTCAATTCCTTTGACATCCAATAGGCTAATTCATGTTTTTCTCTAGTTTGAGCATCGAAGTTAGGGGTGTCTTTATATCTTTGCCAAAAAATTTTAGCATTAATTTTTAATGTAGTTTTCAGATATTATTTAGAGGACTCACAATCCCAATTGGTATTTCCTTTTATTCCTAAATTTCGTGCTTGAACCAAATTTTCTAAGCTTTTTTGGGTCTGTTGTACAATATATATCCAAATATACACTAGTAGTTGCTACTGCTTGTAATTTTTTATCTGCATTTGGTAGGAATTCGTATCTAACAAGTGTTTTTATATTTTCTCGTTCATTCTTCCCCTTCTAATTTTTTGAGCTTTGTTTCTCTAGCAAACCTAAATGAATGTTTACGTTTTTCTCTCAAACTTTCTTCTATGAATTTTGGAGGGGAAGATGGTTTTGGTTCATTATTTTTTCCTTTTTCCTTTCTTTAATTATTTTTTCTAAGCTCTTAGAAATTTGTATATTGTCTAGAATGATTATTAATAGCTTGATCACCTCAATAATCTTTGTTATTATTAGAGGGTCTTTCACCATTTTCTCTTTTAACATATGTATTTTTCATCGTTGGGATAGTCTAACTCTTGTAGATTTTGTATCTAGTATATCATTTCCTTTGTTGCTTTTGTTTTTTCCCAAATTTTTAAGATTTTTTTTATAGACAGGGCTTTATTCTCTTAAGACATTTTTTTTGTTTTTGTTTTTGGAGATTAGATCTTAATTTTCCCCAATCATATATCCACATATCAAGTGTTTCTTTAGGAATGTTTTTACGCCTATTTTTACCTTTTTAAATAATTTTTTATTTGTTTGTTTAGATTTACTTTTCCTATTTCAGCTAAAGTTTATAATATATTTTTTTTTCTATTTTTGCATATAAATTATGTACGAGGTCTATTAAAAAATTAAAACACTTTCAGTATTTCATGTAGTACATTGGCTACCGTGCTTAAATTCTTTATATTCGGGATCTAGATTATCACATTCAATATTTGTATCCTAAAGAGTCTATTATTATTATTATTATTATTATTATTAAGATGTGAAGGTTTTCTATTCTAGCTTTTTGTTGTGGGTACCTTATGGATACCATATTAAGTTGTAATTATCTCAATCTTTGTTGATTCAAAGGGCGTAATTAAAATTGGATGTAAAGTTATAGGACTCAATGGGATCATTTTGAAGATATGTAACTAAAATTGAACAAATACAGTAGTTGAGTGACAATTTTAGATATTTAAGGGAAAATTATTTATTTGCGCTAAGATATTTACTAATGATTATGGAATCACTGTCTTGGTTGATATATACCACGTCATTCATCAAGTAAGGCATTGGTTTCTCATTTTTCCTCAATTATTGAAAAGGAGACCGAACTCTATTTATTCAATCCCATGTAAAAAATTGAAGTAAAAAAGATAACTAAAAATTGCCTAACTAAAAAGTTTCATTTATTAATTTTGAAGACTTTTATGAACCATAAGTTGTTATTTGCTACTCAAATAAATGTTTAAAGTATTATTTTATGCTAGTATCTTTCTTCCTTAAGCAAAGTAAAATGTTTTAAGTCACTTTTTGTGCATTTAACACATATTTTAGGAGGTTTAAAGTTGGCTCCCCTAGTCCCTTCCCTCTACCACTGTCTACGCATAATTCCTCCCCTCGTTGTTCCTTGGTGCAAACATCTCTCGCACGTTGCTGATGGTAGTATGCCCTACAAGCCTACATTTTATGTTATGGTCATGTTACTTATTAATTAATCTTATTCATTTATTGACAATTAATAATTATTAATGGTAATCATCTTATTTATCATGTTCATTGCAAATCACCGTATGTGCACTAAACGATAAAGCCTATAGAATAAGAACAATGAAAATATGCACTATGATAAGATCATGTATGTGAGATGTATTTCTTTAAGTTTTATGCTTAAATGTTCATAATCATAGGATCACTAAGAAGGACATTAGTGAATCTAGATATATTAGTACATACTATGTTTTTTAAGAACTTTGGGGTGATTGATCTCACAGTCACTAGTGTATGAGACACTAAACAAATTATGTAGGCGCTTGTTAGAGAACAGGTACACTGAACTGACTAGACTAATAAATTCCTAATAGACATTTTACTAGTTATTAATATGAATTCTTACGTTAGAGTTGTACAAATAATCATTGGACTTGAGGCACCATGGATATCTTGTGTATAGGTCATTATGCTTTGATGGTAGCTAAATGTGATTCTAATCATGGGTCACAAAAGGGTAGTAATTGGGGATGAGCACTTATGCATGGAGGTATGTGACTGTACAATAGAAGATTCATCACACAATAAAAACGAGAGAATGTCATATATGATCTGATTAAGTCATAGCTTGGAAACCACTTACGTTATGGACTTGAGATCTATATACATATGATTAAATAATTAAGGGTTGATAATAAATCCATGTCTTAGGTTGAATAAGGGATATTGCATGATGGGAGGACTAAATTGTACGGTAATTGATAACATAAAGGTTCACAATAATTGATATTCTCTGGGTAGTCATGACATATTGCTAGATGTCAATCATGATTTATAAAAACCCTTAAGAATTAATTGTAATTAATTCTTCATTAAAGAAAGAATTAAAAAGAGTTTTAATTTGAATTAAAATTTAAAAAATGTTTTAATTAATTGGATGTGATCCAATTGTCACGTAATTGTTACAATCTACTGCCAGTACAATATTGAACCTAAAGGGTCAAACACAATTGGAAAATTATAAGAATAAAGAAAAATAATAGGCTAAGAGAGAGATTTCTAAGAATTAATTAAACCAGAGGTTTAATTACAATTTTAGAAATCCTATTGCTCTTAGAAATAGGGGCACTATATAAAGGTTCTTTTTGATAAAACCTTTAAGATAAAATAATACAATTGTTGTGGAGATTAAAAATAAGATTTTTGATCTCTCTCTCACACAAAAAGCTGAAAACTCTAGAGCTAGCACTCAATAGAGAATTCAACCAACCATTTGTTCTTCTTTAAGCCGTGTTCATTCTTGATTGCTCGTGTGGATACATTTAGTGGCTAAACACTTGAACGACTAGTGAATCTGTTTCAGAGATCAACGAAAATCTGCTTAAAAGGTAAAAAATATCTAAGCTTGTATGAAAATATTATCTGAATTAATAAGTGTAATTTTTACATGAGTTTTATTACTCGTTTACTTATTAAAATTGTTAGTTTTCCTTTATTTATTTCATTTTATTTACCTGTGTTTAAAGGAATGAGAAGGTTTATTGAAATAGAAGACTGATTCCTAAAAAGCCAACTGGTATTGGCACGGGCCAAGCAGCCAAGAAAATCCACGGACTAGACCAGGACAGGTAGTGGGCTGAGCCAAACAGGTCTTGCACAAATGGGCTGGCATTGCAGTATGCAAGTGGCCCACGTTGATGACCCAATCTGGTGTGCAGATTAATCAAGTCAATCAACATGTGCAAAAGGTGGATAACTGTTAGTGGGTGGTTACTTGATGAGTGGATCAAAGAGTTATGATCAGATGGAACTCCTAAAACCTAACGATTGGGGTTATCAACTAGTGGTTATAAATAACCAAGGCATTTTCATTCATTTCATTCATTTAGGGATTTAATAAGAGAGATCTCAAGAGATATTGAGAGTTAAGTCTAATGAAGAGAGATCTTCAACAATCTTGAATGCTTCATCAACTTATTTCAAGCAACAGAGTTTTATTCTCTTCTCTTTAGTTTTCTTTTGATGCATTCCAATAAGAACATGGTTGATTTCAGATTTGTTATGAACTAATTTTATTTTTCTAGGGCTTTGATGTAGTCTAGCTTTGAACACACAATTTAAATTCCAAGTTATTTTATTTCAAAGTTTTTTTTTATGTTGAGTGTTTATCCTTGATCTTATTGTTTACAATTTTCTAGCCAATTATTGTTTGATTTATTGAATCATAATGAAACCGAGAGCTAATTTGTGATTAGAAGCTTTTAGGATTAAACACCATTAGTTGAGCGAAAGATAGAGATACTTTACCGCAATTAGTGTGATTTTAGATTTTAAAAAATTTGAAGAACTTAATGCATCTTCAAATAATTTAATTTACATGGAGATATAATGAATAATTAGGTAGAGATATTTCTAATGTTATTCGGGAGAAACTGATGAATAATTAAGGGATTTATTTTTCATTAACTTGAAAAATTGGAATTTTATAGCAAGGAATAATAAATTGTGTGGGATTAGCTAGGTGAAATCAAAAGCTCTAGATTTATTTTTATTATCTCTACAACCTTAAGTTTTATTCTCTTTTCTTTTAATTTATTTTTGTCAAGCACTTTAGTTTAATTTAGGTGGTAAAGTCATTAAAATTTCGGTTTTATTTCTAAATAGTAAATAATTTGGAAAATTTCAATACTCAAAAGCATAATTAGTCCTTGTGGGTTCGAGCCATTTTTTTCTTTAAAACTTTACTACTTGTTGCGATTTTGTTCACTTGCAAATATTTTCATATCAAGTTTTTGGCGTCGTTGCCGAGGACTAATTATTTGTAATTGATATTGATACTAGCTAGATAGTTACTAATTTGGATTTTTTTTAATTCTTTTTTTAAGATTGATTATTAGATCTCAGTTTTGCTTTTCTTTTATTTTTATTTCAGGATTTAGAAGTGTATGCCCCAATCTAAACCATTAGAGTTTATTTTTTTTTATCCTGAGATTGAGAGAATTTTACGTCAAATCATGACAAAGAAGAAGCAAGAAGTCACCACATCTGCCATCACTATGGTGGATCAGCAGAATAAAGAGGTGAATAGGGCTTTGAGGGACTATGTTATGCCCTCGGTTAATGGGGCTATGTCTAGTATAAGGAGGCCGGCTATACAAGCTAATAATCTCGAGATTAAGCCGACGATAATTCAAATGATACAACAAACTATTCAGTTTGGGGGGGCTGTCGCAGGAGGATCCTAATGTTCATATCGTAAATTTTCTAGAGATTTGCAACACTTTCAAGCACAATGGTGTGATGGATGATGCTATTCGTTTGAGACTTTTCCCTTTTTCACTCAAAGAAAAAGTGAAAGCCTAGCTAAATTCTCTACCACCTGGTGTCATTACTACCTGGGAGGAGTTAGCACAAAATTTTTTGGCAATGTATTTCCCTCCGGTGAAGACAGCAAAGCTAAGGAATGATATTACTTCACTCAATTTGAAAATGATTCTTTGTATAAATCATGGGAGAGATACAAAGATTTATTGCGAAAGTGTCCTCATCATTACCTTCTATCATGGCTTCAAGTTCAAATATTCTACAATGGTTTGAGAGCTACAAACAGGTCCATGATTGATGCAACAGCTGGAGGGGCTTTAATGAGTAAAACTTATGAAGCAGGTTATAAACTTTTGGAGGAATTAGCATCCAACAACTATCAACGGTCTTCGGAGAGAGCAATGCCAAGAAAGGCGACTGGAGTTTTTGAACTTGATTTTATTACGACATTAGCCGCACAAATGGCAACTTTATCTAAACAACTAGGTAAGATGAATGTTAATGCTATTCAGACTAATGTTGTGTGTGATTATTGTGCAGAAAATCACTTAAGTATCGATTGTCAAGTGGGGAATCCGTTTGCTCAACCAAATTCTGAACAAGCTAATTACATGTCCAATTTCTAATGTAAAAACAATCCTTATTCAAACACGTTCAATCTCGGATGGAGAAATCATCCAAATTTTTCGTCGAGCAATAATCAAGGGGCAGCTAGACCACCTCAAAATTTTCCACAGTAAGAAAAGAAGCTGATACTCGAGGAGATGTTCATGCAATACATGCAAAAGACAAATTTAGCGATCCAAAACAATTCAACTTCTATTCATAACCTTGAGGCTCAAATTGGTCAACTTTCAAACATTTTTACAAAGAGGACAGCAGGAACTTTGCCGAGCAATACTATTACCAATCCTAAGGAACATATCCAAGCAATAGCATTGAGAAGTGTGAGGACAATTGAGCAGCCATAAAGAGCAAGCACCTAGCAAGATAAAGCTGAAAATCATGTGGAGTCTGAGCCAAATATGGAGGAATTAAAGCAACAAGTGGTTGACCAGCAAGCTAAAAATTTTTAAGAGCATAAAGAAGCTTCAAAACCCATGAATTCTAGGGAGTTTACATCTGAAACTAATTCTCCATCAATTTATGATCCACCGATTCCTTTTCCTCAAAGACTTAAAAAAAAACAATAAGTTAGATAATCAATTCTCTAAATTTCTTAGTATTTTTAAGCAATTGTAAATTAATATTCCTCTTATTGAAGCTTTAGAGCTAATGCCTAAATACACTAAGTTTTTTTAAGGATATTTTATCAAACAAGCGGAAGTTGGAAGAGCATGAGATGGTGATGTTAACCGAAGAAGTAGCGCAATTTTACAAAAGAATTGCCTCCTAAATTGAAAGATCTAGTGAATTTTACGATTCCTTGCATTATAAGAAGTTCTTATTTTGATAAAACTTTATGTGATTTAGGAGCAAGTATTAATCTTATGCCTTTTTGGGTTTTCAGGAAGTTAGGTCTTAGAGAAGCAAGCCGACTACAATCTTTACAATTGGTAGACAGGTCCATCAAGCACCCATGAGGACTCATTGAATACGTCTTAGTGAAGGTGGATAAGTTTATTTTTCTGGCTGATTTTATTGTGCTAGACATGGAGGAGGATGAGGAAATACCTTTGATTTTGGGGTGACTTTTTCTTGCTACAGGAATAACTTTAATTGATGTCCAACAAGAGAAACTTATTTTGAGGGTTGATGATGAGGTTACTTTTGATATATTTAAGATTATGGATTTTCCTTCCCAAGTACACTCTTGTTTTCAAATTAGAGACATAGACTTAGTGATGGCCGAGACCTATAGGGCTAGATTTTCAAAGCTGCCACTTGAGGTATATCTTACTCATTCTACAATTCTTGAATCCGAGAATGAAGAGGTTAGGGAGAGTGTAAGGTATTTTGAAGCTGCACCATCCTTTTATCCTTCCGTAAAGCCGAAATTGGAAGAGCTAGTTTCATCCATGCTGACATCTTCAAGTAAGGAACCACCCAAACTTAAGCTCAAACCGCTTCCGTCAAATTTGAGGTATGCTTTCTTAGGCCAAGACTATACTTTTTCGGTTATTATTAATGGTTCTTTAAGTGATGTAGAGGAAGAAAAGTTGCTAAGAGTTTTAAGGGAGTATAAAATGGCTTTGGGATGGATAATCTCATATATCAAGAGAATTAATCCATCGATTTGTATGCATAAGATTTTAATGGAGGATAGTTTCAAGCCGATAGTTTAACCGCAACGAAGATTGAATCCATTAATGTAAGAAGTGATGCATAAAGAAGTATTGAAGCTCTTAGATGTTGGAAATATCTATCCAATCTCGGATAGTGCATGGGTGAGTCCGGTTCAAACTGTCCCAAAGAGAGGAACAACCGAGGTAAAGAATGATAACAATGAACTTATACCAACAAGAACAGTCACGGGATGGCAAGTATGCATAGATTATTAAAGACTTAATGATGCAACTCGAAAAGATCATTTTTCATTGCCTTTTATCGACCAAATGTTAGAAAGACTCGCTGGCCATGCTTACTATTGTTTTCTAGATGGATATTCCGGATACAATCAAATCGTTATTACTCCTGAAGATTAAGATAAGACTACTTTCGCGTGTTCTTACGAAACTTTTGCATATAAGAGGATGTCTTTTGGTCTTTACAATACTCCAGCCACGTTCTAGAGATGCATGATGTCCATTTTCTTTGATATGGTGGAAAAAGTTATAAAAGTATTCATGGATAACTTCTCAGTTTTTGGTTATTCTTTTGATAATTGTTTATCTAACTTGTTTTTGGTTTTGCAGCGATATGAGGAGACTAATTTAGTTTTAAACTGGTAAAAATGCCACTTTATGGTCGAGGAAGGGATAGTGCTTGGCCATCTAATTTCCTTCAAGGGAATTGAAGTCGATAGAGCTAAAATATGTTATTGAGAAACTCCCACCACCGGCCAATGTGAAGGGCGTAAAAAGTTTCTTGGGTCACACTAGGTTTTATCGATGGTTCATTAAGGATTTTTCTCAAATTACTAAACCTCTTTGCAATCTTTTGATTAAAGATACACTATTTGGCTTTTCTCATGAAAGCTTGCATGCTTTTGAAACATTGAAAAATAAATTATTTTCAACACCTATAATTGTTTCATCAGATTGGAATTTACCTTTTGTATTGATGTATGATGCTACTGATTTTGATATAGGGGTTGTTTTAGGGCAAAGAAAAGATAAAAATTTCATATTATTTATTATGTAAGTAGGCCTTTAACGGAAGCTTAACTTAATTATGTTACTAGTGAAAAAGAATTATTAGCGGTTGTTTTTGCTTTTGACAAATTTTGTTCTTACTTGATAGGTTCGAAGGTGGTTGTCTATACTGATCACTCCACTCTTAAGTACTTGCTTGCAAAGAAGGATGCTAAACCAAGATTACTTCGATGGATTTTGCTTCTACAAGAATTCGATTTGGAGATAAAGGAAAATAAGAGTACCGAAAATTTGGTGGCAGATCACTTGTCCTAGATTAAGCCTAAGGGTGTGGATGGTCAATAGCAATTGCTAATTAATGAAACATTTTTGGATGAGAATTTGATGGTTGTTCAAGTTGTTCCATGGTATGCCGACATAGTCAACTACTTGGTGTCGCGAATTCTACCCACTGGGATGACATATCATCAAAAGAAAAAGTTCTTCTTTGACTTGAAGTATTGTTTTTGGGAGGAACCTTTTACTATTCCAGCATTGTACAGATCAGATAATTAGGAGATGTGTGCTAGAAGAAGCGATGAAGAGCATACTCCAACATTACCACTCATTGGAAGTGGGCAGCCACTTTGGTGGAGCAAAAACAACGGCTAAAATTTTGCAATCCGGGTTTTATTGGCCTTCTAATTTTAAAGATTCTTTTAACTTTGTTTATTTATGTGATCATTGTCAACGGGTTCGGAATATTTCTAGGAAACATGAAATGCATTTGAATAATATTTTAGTGATTGAATTGTCTGATGTTTGGGGGATAGATTTCATGGGTCATTTTTCATCTTCATATTCTAACAAATTTATTTTGGTGGCTATAGATTACGTCTCCAAGTGGGTGGAAGCTGTTGCTTTGCCGACCAATGATGCTAGGGTTATGGTTAATTTTCTTTGAAAAAATATATTTTCCCGATTTGGAACTCCAAGGGCGATAATTAGTGATGGTGGGAAGCATTTTTGCAACCTTCAATTTGAAGCTTTACTTATTATGTATGGAGTTACTCATCATGTGGCAACACCATATCATCCTCAAACAAGTGGCCAAGTTGAGGTGTTTAATAGAGAATTGAAGCGCAGACTTGAGAGGAACGTTAGTATCTCACGAAAAGATGGGGCACGAAGGTTAGATGATGAATCATAGGCTTATAGGACAGCATTTAAAACACCGATTGGAATGTCACCTTATCGGTTAGTTTATAAGAAAGCATGTCATTTACTTGTAGAGCTAGAACATAAAGCTTATTGGTCGAGGAAGACACTTAATTTTGATTTAAATGTTGCAAGTGAGAAGATAATGTTGGAAATTAATGAGATGGACGAGTTCGCAATGATGCTTATGAGAATGCTCGGATTTACAAGGATAAAACTAAAAGATGGCATGATAAGCATATTTTGATAAGGGATTTCGAAGTGGGGCAGAAATTTTTACTATTCAATTCAAGACTTCGACTTTTTCCGGGAAAAGTCCGATCTAGATGGTCGGGACCATTTGTTGTGACTCGTGTTTTTCCATATAGAGCGGTTGAAGTTCATCATGAGACAAAATGGACATTCAAGGTTAATGGACAGAGGTTAAAGCCTTATTTGGATGGAGAATTTAGCACACAAAAGTTTTCCATCAATCTTGCCAATCCTATATAATGATTTGGAGAATGCTTAGCTATAGACTTTAAACAAAGCACTTTTTGTGAGGCAACCCAAGTTTTTTGTTTTTGTTTTTAATTTTTATTTTTGTTTAATCTTTTCATTTTTGTTTTCATCTTGTAGGTTTGCATCAGTTTGGGGGCTCTCCAATGTGTTACATGGTTGCGTTTTCAAGTATAACATTCAATTGGAAATCGGGGGAGCACTTCTTACCTTTTCTCATTCTTTTTCTTTTGTTCTTCTTCTTTCACATTGAGGACAATGTGTTATTTAAGTTTGGGGGAAGGGAGTTTATGTTTAAAAAAATATGTTTTTCTTTGTTTTGGTTTTATGAATAAAAAAGGCTATGATAAGAATATGGTTGAAATTGAATATAATTTCGAGGCAAAATTCTTATTGCTAGAGTCTATTTGTTAATCCTTAAATTGATTTTGATTAATTTGGGATTTTCTTTATTCAATGAATGTTTATCATGATCATTAATTATTTTGCATACCTAGAGAAAATTTATGTAAATATTGTAAATTTATATGGCCTCAACAAACTCTAGAACTTATTTGATAACACTCGAGGCGAAATCCTAGACAAAATATTACTTGGGAAATGATTTAGGCATTCTTTAAATCGATTGAGCCTATCAAGCTTACCTATTTATTATCTTTATTCTTAGTTTGTAATGACCCATCTCGGGTTAGCCACCCTCGAGACGGTGTCGTCGCGTTTTGAAATCCCAGCACGACACATATATGTAACAATATAAAAATACCAACTGAAATTATCTACATACATAAATCCTCAACCCTCAACATGGGAGTTACATTATTAAGATCTCAATTGAAACATTATATACAACATATTATGCATAAATATTTACAAATATTTTTTTCCTTTCCATTAATATGAGGATATGGACCTCGTGGCTTATAGATAATGGTTCAGTCTGAATCTCAGCTCACCAATCTATCTGTCATGCCCGCTACCTGAAATTATTTAACAATGAGAAGTGAGCTTCACAAGCTTAGTGAATTAAATTTACTAGAAGTACTTGATTATATACTTCCCGTCACATCTTATAATTCAATCGTTTCTAATTCATCAATATCAATCATCTATTTCTTCACATATAATAATTCAATTTTCAAATAGTCGTCTAATATTCATTCATCTATTATCTCATATAACTCGATAATAGCATTCTATTATCACTACTCAAATCATAATTCTCATCGTTTATCAATCTCTTCTTAAATTAATCATCAAATATATCAATTTTTCTTTTCGTATATTTAATCATCTTGAGACTACCAATCCAATATCATTATTTACCTCGCTATGAGGTTCACAGCATATAATCAATCGATCAAATAATTTTTATCATATCATATTTTCATATTTCTTTCTCATTATATTTGTCTCTCTGTGAGACTCATTTATCTATCAATAATTTCATAATCAAGACTGATACTTTAGTATCTCAATTAATAATAATCAATATTTAAAACAAATGTAATGCATGAATTTAAATTTTCTTTCCTTCTTTCTCATCAGATCATTTCATATTATCATCTGGGAACGTCTTCCCACATGTCGACATTTTCAGCCAGACCAGTTGTCTTCCTAGTCTTTTCGGCTAGACCAGCTAGCTTCTTGGTCATTTCAATTAGAACAATTGCCTTCCTGATTTTTTTAGCTAGACTAGCTGCCTTTTTGGTCTTTTTGGTTAGACCAGCTGTCTTTTCGATCTTTTCAATTAAACCAACTGTTTTCCTGGTTTTTTATTTCATGCATATGAGCAATAATATAAAAACAAGCAAACTAATTGCCTTCCTGGTCTTTTTATTTTTATGCATATGAGCAATAATATGAAATCAAGCAGACCAGCTTCCTTCCTGGTCTTTTTATTTTTATGCATATGAGTAATAATATGAAATCAAGCATACATTCAAGCACTCAATTTAACTATCTAGCTCTTTCTCGAATTTATTATTTTTATCATATTTATTAAATTGTCTCTTCATATATTATATAAATTTTTCCAATCATGTTTTCAGAAATTTCATTTAACTTCTCAGCATATTTTTCATTAATCCATCATTTTTAAAATATAAATTCTTATATAATTAATATTCAACATACTTTCAAATTCCAAATCAATCAATTTTCATATATAACAGAAAATACATCGTTAAATCATTATAATTCAACCATTTATTCAAATATCATAAATTATATTTTTATTGGCCTCGATTACTAAAAGTAAATCTAACTCACCACGTTGCACTTAAAGCTACTTGTCGATCGCCTCCTTGCTTTTCCTACTTCTTTAAGTAATTTCTTGAGATTGCTGATCACCAACACTTAATAATAAACTTTCATAAATCTTACTATTTCATAACTTAATTCAAACAATATAATTATTTAATTATGAGTTTTATTGAAAATTTACCTCAAATATGATGAAGTCTGACTATTGCAATTGAATGACGATACTATCTCTAATATTGAAGAAATTTTCTTTATAACTTTTTGCTAAGAAATTCGAATTGAAGGAAGAAGAAAACCAAATGGGATTTTGTAAGAAAATAATAAAACAAAAACTACATTTTATAAAATAAAAAAACGTCTCAGCTACCACCATCTTCACATTTGGTGGCTTAGTGTCCATTTACATGTCTTACATGCAAATTTTGCATGTCATGGAGCCAACACCTGGACGTCTAGGTGTTGCCCCCCACCCTTTTTTTCAAAAAAAATATTTTATTCAATAATAAATCTTTCATATATATATATATATTATTTTAATTCCATGTCATACCTATCAAATTACTTTTTTACCCTTACTTTAGGAACACGAGTATTACAATTCTACCCACCTTATAAAAATTTTGTCCTTGAAATTTTTTTACCTGACTCATAAAAAAGCTGGGGGTACTCTTTCTTCATTCTTTTCTCATTTTTGCCTCATGCTCTAATGTAATTTCTTCAACATCTTTATTTTGCCATAATACTTGAATCAAAAGATGTTACAGCTAGTCAAGGTTTGGTTGTCAAGAACTTCTCCATGAAGGATTTGGGTGAAACATCATATAATTTAGGGAATAAGATCTATAAAGATAGATCTAGAAGGATGATAGGCTTATCCAAATCTATGTACATAGACAAAATGCTAAAAAGGTTTAGCATGGAAAATTCCAAGATGGATCATGGAATTTCTCTCTTGAAAGAAATATCCCTAAAGACACCTAAGGTGAAAGAATACACGAGTAGATTGGATCTATCATATACTCTATGTTATGTACAATATCTGATGTTGAATGTGCTCTAAGTTTTACAAGAAAATATCATTCAAATCCAGGTGAAGGTCACTAGATAGCTAAAAAGAACATTCTTAAGGTCTTAAGAAGAATTAAAGATTTGTTCATTGTAAATGGAGAAAAGGATTTGAAACTTAAAGCTTTCATAGACTCTAGTTTCAATTTAAAAAAAAAAAATAAGACCATAAGTCAACATATAGATAAGTGTTCACCTTAAATGGTGAAGCAGTGAATTGAAAATGTCCAAGCAAATAACCACTGTGGATTCGACCATGGAGGTCGAATATATTGTTGTATCTAAGACTGCCAGGAAAGTTGTTTGGATAAAGAAGCTCATCACTAAGCTTTGAATGGTTTTTGACATTGTAAATTCAGTATTATGATACTGTGACAACAATGGTGCTACTGCGCAAGTGTAGGAACCAATGTCGCATAAAAAATCCAAACAATTCTTGCAGCAAATCCATTTGATTAGAGGAATCACTGGAACAAGAGATGTAAGGATGAAAAAGTTTTATCAATAAATAATATTGTCGATCCATTACCTAAAGTAATGGGTATGAGATACTTGGGCTATTGTAACTGAGACATTGATAGTAGTATGCCCTACAAGCTAATAGCATTTGATGTTATATGCATGTTACTTGTAAATTGATCTTAATTATTTATTCACAATATATAATTATTAATGACAATCATTTTATTTATCATGTTCATTACAAATCATAGTATTTACATGATAAAGCCCATATAATAAGAGCAATGAAAATAAGCACTATGATGAGATCATGCTTGTGATATATATTTTCTTAAGTTTTATTCTTAAATTTTCATAATCATAAGATCACTAAGAAGAGTATTAGTGAATCTATATAGATTAGTACATAATATGTTTCCTCAAGGAGTTGGGGTTGATTGATCTCATGGTCACTAGTATATGAGACACTAAAACAAGTTATGTAGGTGTTTGTTAGAGAACAGGTTTACCGAACTGACTCGACTAAGAAATTCCTAATGGAAATTTTACTGGTTGTCAATAAGAATTCTTACGTTACAGCTGTACAAGTAATCCTTAGACTTAAGGCACCATAGAAATCTTGTGGTCATCATGATTTGATGCTACCTAAATGTGATTCTAATCATGGGTCGCAAAAGGGTAGTAATTGGGTATTATCACTTATGCATGGAGGAATGTGAGTGTACAATAGACGATCCACCACTATTAGTAAAAGAGATAGAATGTCCTGTGTGATTTGATTAAGTCATAGCTTGAAAATTCCCCACTCAAGGTTGGGTAGAATTAGAAAGTAGTTTCTAGTTTCACCATTTAAGTTATGGACTTGAGATATAAATACATATAATTAAATAATTAAGACTTGACAATAAATTCATGCCTTAGGTTTAATCATAGACATTGCATGATGGAAGGATTAAAATGTATGGTAACAGACAATAGAAAGGTTCACATTAATTCATATTATCTAGGTAGTCATGACATACTGCTAGGTGTCAATCATAACTTGTAGAAGCCCTTAATTAATTCTTAATTAAAGGGAGAATTAAAGAGTTTTAATTAAAATTAAAATTAAAATGAGTTTTAATTAATTGGATGAGATCCAATTGTTACGACCTATTGCCAGTACAATATTGAACCTAAGGGGTCACACACAATTAAGAAATTACAAGAATAAGAATAAATAATGGGCTAAGAGAGAGATTTCTAATAATTATTTAAACTAGGGGTTTAATTATAATTTTAGAAAACCTAATGCTCTAGGAGTAAAGGCACTATACAAAGACTCAATTTAACATAACATAACACAATTGTTGTGGAGATTAAAAATAAGATTTTTGATATCTTTCTCTCACAAAAAGCTAAAAAATCTAAAGATAACACTCAATAGAGAATTCGACCAGCCCTTTATTCTTTTTGAAGTGGTGTTTGACATCACAGAGAAGAAAATCTTTATTCTTGATTGTTCGTGTGGATACATTTAGATGCTAGACACTTGAACGGTTGGTGAATCTGTTTCGAAGATCAACAAAAATCTCAATCAAAGGTAATAATCTCTAACATTGTATGGAAATATTATTTGGATCATCATTCTAATAGATTCATTGAGATTTATCTTGGGATTTAAGTCTATGAGTATAAATTTTTAATTTTTCACTGTGTATTCTATGCCTATAGACTTACAGTTTCTCTTTTATGTAGTCTCTAGCCATTTTTCTCTCTCACTCTCTCTTTAATGTAAGCAAATAAACTGTATACTTTCTTCATTTAGTTGCATTGGATAAATTTGGGGATTGGTTGTGATTACGGATGGATGGAAGAACGATGGTAGAGATGATGATATTGATAGAAAATTTGTGGTTGGAAATGATTATGAAAGAGAACTTTGATTTTTATGTCTAATTTGGTATTATTGACTTTTTTATTTTGATTTTCTCTAAATTTAGAATTATTATTAATATTTTACTTCATATTTTTAAGAGATTATTATTAGTAAATTCCACATTTGAATTCTTAGTTTAATTCAAGCAAAAAAATTGCTAATGTTGAGTTTTGAAATGAAGGGGTTTTAATTCCTTTTATTTGAAAATTCTCTATCCAAACATCATTCTAGTTCCAGTGAGAACCACCCATTTAAGAGTTTATGAAATGGTATGTTATCTATAAACAGAAGTTAGGTCAAGTACTATTAAAAAACTGATTTATGAAATTATTTTTATTGGCTAAATAACATCATTGGTCCTCATATTATTCCTTTTAAATCAAATTGGTCCTCAAACTTTCAATAATGACAAATAAGTCCCCCAACTATCAATTTTGCATATTTAACTCTCTTTGTCAAATTCCCCTGACTTTGTTACCGTTATTACCACGTAGGATGACAACTGAAGGCGAGATTTCTCTACACCTAAGTTTGCAGGATAAGGGTATGCTCCTACAAAGCTTTGAATATTGTCTTACAATAGTTTTATGTCTTTTATGGGTATTAATTATATTGTTTTGTAGTATCAATTAGTCAGACAGAGTTAGGGGCTTAATAATTAAGAAGATGACTAAGTTGTTATATCCTACATGAAGATGACACTAATAAATTCAAAGAGATTTGATGTGACAACTTAATTGGACAAGTTGGGAGACTTGTTTGTTGTAATTGATCATATATGGACCCATGATCGGAATGACAAACTACGAAGATTAATGGTGTTATTTAATCGTTTTTATTTTTAAAAATTGAATTAGGTTAAAAAAATTATTTTCACTTTTGTTTTACCATTAAACTATTTGGGAGAGATTATGAAATAGTTTCTGGTTTGTATAAAGAGGTAAAACACCCTTTTAATGGTTTATGAAAAAACTATTAACAATTTATAACTCTATTTCTGTTTTAGCGTAAATTGTTTTAAAAATCATTTTATGAATCAAAAACCAAACTACTTATTGGCCAAACAGATTTGATTCCTAAGAATACAAAATGGATACATGACATTTGTAAAGTTTCATATTTATAATAATAAAATTAATGATTATGATCTATCATCTAAATTATATTCATAAGAATTTTACATTTATAAAAAATTGATATACTTTAATAAATTTTAACTCATATCTAAACATTAGTTTTTTTTATATAAAATTTAATAAATTTTAAATTGAAATATGAGTGAAATCATATATTGAAGTGATAGTTTTTGGCTAAAATTTTATGTAATTGAACTCAAAATTTATTTAATAAAACTTCATTGTTTCATGTGAAGAGGTGTTTCATGAAAATATATTTTGAAGATCGGAACATATGGTCCTATATTAAACGCCATGGCGTAAATCATAGCCCTATATCACGAAACCTTACAATGAATGGACGGTGCAGATGAAACCGCAAGAAAAACACACGTGCGTAACTGCCAGTCATTGCCTGCTCTCGCGTACAAAAACCCTAAACCCTCACTCAAAGCGCGTATAAATAAAGCAGCGATAAGTCCCCAGTATCACGCTTTTCTTAAAACCCTAAAACACCTTAAGCTTCTAGGGTTTTGCCGATTCCGCAGTCGCGTTAACAAAAGCCACAAAACCCTCACATTTACCTTCGATCTCATCTTTCCGTTAACATGGGCAAGACAAGCAAGAAATCGACCCCCGAAGTATAGTTCTTTGATTTTGATTTTACTAATGTTTTGTTCTAATTTTTGGGGTGCAGTCCCTGCAGATTGATTTGTAACAAAACTTTTTAATAGCCATAATTGATTTTTTGTAGGTTGAAGCAGCTCCTGCTGTAGCTGTTCCTGTCAAGTCTACGAAGAGAGGTGTAAACTTGCTTCTGATGTTTTTGACTGATTTTGAAATTTCAATGTTGTGATATTTTATTTTTATTGAGTGTTCTAGTTTTTGGTGTTTTTGACTTCCATCTTGATTTTAGATTGCTTTTAGTTATAATTTTCATGTGGGGTGTTTTCTAGTTTCTTTGTTCGTTAAGTTTTGTACTAATTTATGTATAAAAATTATAATTGTGTGGGTATTTTAGCCTCTATGTTTGCCTATAGTTGTCTACGTATGTGTAAAAGTCGTGTTTTTACAACCATATTAGTTCATTCGTTTGGTGTTTCAGTATGCTGGCTTTTGTGTTTTTGTTGCTTGTTTGCCTTTTGCCTGTCTTTGCTTGCTGACCAACTTTTGGGGGTTTTTTATTTTTCTGGTTTGGAAGCTAAACGATAGGTTGGAAGTTATCAAGTTGTGAATATTGATTTTGGGGTATTATTTAGTTTGGAAGCGCCAAACCAAAAGTTGGAAGTTACGGCAAAATAATTTGTCTTCTGGACTAATTTTGAGAATTTCCAAAATAATAAAAGTTACAATTGTTTAGTTTTGGACTACCTATGGTCTTTAGGAAGAATACTGTTGCTGCACCATGCTAATTTTGCAGTCATGCATTTTTCCCACTTCTTCATCTTTTAGGCATTTGGGTTTATATCGGTATAAATGGAGTGAAGGCTGTAAGATTTAACTTGACAATGGGGGTATGTTTGGATCTTTTTTATTTGTTTTATAACTCTTTTTTTTATGTTATTTGTTTTATGTACCCCTTATTATTTGTGGTTTTAAAATCTTGGCTTGTTGATAATGATAACAAAGGCAAGAGAGAAGCTGAGGATTCTATAGTGAAGCAAGTGAGTGCAAAGAAGCAGAAGAGAGATGAGCGGGTAGATCAGGCTGTTAGAAAGGAGAAGGTTGAAACAAAGTTGCAGAAGAAGAAGAAAGAGGAAACCAGTAGTTCAGATTCTGAAGAAGAGCAGAAGGTAAATGCTTTTATCCATATTGTTGTTGACTTATTATTGGGTTCTCTCATCTATTTTTCATGTTTGTTTCATGGGTTATGCTTATTTTCTTAGAACATTTTGTTTTTGTATCAATGATGATATTTGGGGATGGCAGCGGTCAATTTCACATGAAAATTAAGAAATTTTTACTGTTTGTTCGCTTTTTGCTGGATGCATATACTGTATAGTTGACTTTTTGTTAATATTCTTTTAAATTACCAACTTGAAAAGGTTATAATGAAGAAAAATAATTCTGTCAAAGAGTCCAGCAGTGAGGATTCATTTTCAGATGATGTGAGCAGTATTTCACATCATTAAATGATATTTGTGCTTTCACCAAAGGGATGCTTAATCATGTTTTTTTCCACTCAGGAACCTGCTGCGGTCACAAAGAAAAATCCAGTAGTTGCTAAAAATGGCACTGTTGGAGGTCCTATGAAGAAAGGCAACCCTGCTAGTATTGAGGATTCATCTTCTGAAGATGAAACTTCCTCAGATGAAGTGAGTAGGATTCTCTCATTGATGTGTTTTCAGTAAATGTATAATAAAAATCTGGCAATTAATCCTGTTCTCATTTATTTAGGAGCCTGCTGCCACAAAAAAACAGCTAGTACCTGCAAAAAATGAATCCCTTGCAAAGAAAGGCAAGCCATCTATCAGTTCATCTTCAGAAGATGATTCTGATAGTGATGAGGTGTGAAGAACTTCTAATGTTTGTTGGCTGTTTTGTTTATGATCTCCACATTTAGTCATTTTTTTCATTTTACTCAGGAACCTGCTGCCACAAAGAAACAGCCAGTACCTGCAAAAAATGGCTCTGTTGCTGCCCATGCAAAGAAAGGCAAGCCATCTAGCAGTTCATCTTCAGAAGATGATTCTGATAGTGATGAGGTGTGGAGAACTTCTAAAGTTTATTGGCTGTTTTGTTTATGATCTCTACATTTAGTCATGTTCTCATTTTACTCAGGAACCTGCTGCCACAAAAAAACAGCCAGTACCTGCAAAAAATGGCTCTGTTGCTGCCCATACAAAGAAAGGCAAGTCATCTAGCAGTCCATCCTCAGAAGATGATTCTGGTAGTGACGAGGTGTGGAGAACTTCTAATGTTAATTGGCTGTTTTGTTCATGATTTCAACATAGTTTCCCCTGAATATCTAGGTTTTTTTGTGGAGTCTAAAACCAGGAAGTAGATTTAAAAGTTATATGGAGTCCCTTAGTTGTATGCTATATCTATGGAAAATAGCATGGAGTCTATTGATCATGTAGTTCACTTTTGATTCAGGAACCTGCCCCTATAAAGAAGGGACCAAACAGTGCCCCTGCTAAGAAAGCTGAACAAGATAGCAGTGAAGATTCATCATCTGAGGATGAAACTTCTTCAGATGATGATAAGGTGAGGAGCTCTTTTGATGTTTATTTACTGATTTCTTCTTGACCTACAATCATTCTTTTAGTGATTTCTCAGTGTTTGTTTTAGTGGATTACAACCCAGTATTTTTTAGATTTATGAAAAAGAAGATATGGAGGCACTTATCGGTGTTTACTTCTGACTCAGGAACCTGCTGCTACAAAGAAACAGCCTGTATCTGCTGCCCCTGTCAAGAAGCAAGCTAGTAGTGATGACTCATCTTCTGAGGATGAAACTTCTTCAGATGAAGTTAGTAGTACATTAGATTGCTAATTCACTCCCTCTGTCGCGGTTTCACCATTGCAAATGCACAAATTTCAAGGAAACCAACATTTAATCATGCCACATATTATTAACATTGTTTATGGAAAATACCCTTAAATGGACTGATTGAATTCTAGTTTGGTAGCGTGACACTTTGGTATCCATTGATAAAGAGGCTGGAGATTAATTATGTTCAAATTTGACTCAGGAACCTGCTGCTACAAAGAAACTAGAAATTGCTAAAAGTGGCTCTGTTAGTGTTCCTCCAAAGAAAGGCAAGTCAGCTAACAGTTCAAAATCTTCAGATGAAGATGAAGACGAAGACGATTCTGATGATGATGAGGTGAGTATAGTTCATTATGAGCAATTGACCAGGAGAAGTTCTGATGTTTTTTGGCTGTTGTCTTTAGCATTTGAACGTTTGCCCTAAGAATCACATGGTTTTGGTTTCAAGAGTCATCCTAACAGTATAATTTATGGAATGACTGGCTTCTCTTGTGGATAGCCTATGAAGTGCTGTTTAAGTTTTAAATGTTAATTGACTATATTTTTAGGAGGGATAGTTACATTTTAAGGCTTTTCTGTAAATGACATTTGAACCGAGTGTTCTGATTACAAGACACATAATTTCATAGTTTTGAAATGAGTACTTAATTGTGCTGTTTTAACTATATTATGAACCTTTGTATAAAAAGAGTGTCTGCTTTTACCATGCATGATGTGGTCTGCAATGTTTCTCACCTTTTTTTTATTTGATGCACTTAATATTGCTATTTGATTCATATGAATGCCTTTCTACCTAAGGTAACACTAGTTTTGTGGGTCCAGGACACTGATGTAGAAATGGCAGATGCATCACTGCAGCAGACTGATTTGAAATCCGGAAAGAAAACTGTAATTAGATCTTTGCCTTAATTCTTTGCTGTTTTGCTTTCAGATTGTCTTGAATATGTCATAAAAGCTATTTTTTATGCAGCCCAAGTCTCCTGTCACTCCTCAAGTTCAGTCTACTGGATCAAAGACATTATTCGTAGGCAACTTGGCTTTTAGTGTTCAACGTGCTGATGTGTATGTCTAGCTTTCTTCTTGAATTTCAAACGATAATGTTTGCCTTTTTTCTGATTTTTTTCCCATTTTGCAGGGAAGATTTCTTCAAAGATGCTGGTGAAATTGTTGATGTCCGTTTTGCTACAAATAACGAAGGACAATTTAAGGGCTTTGGACATGTTGAGTTTGCCACTGTTGAAGCAGCAAAGAAGGTGAGGACTTGAATAGATCTTTTAAATAAGCCAATTGCACTGTACTTATATTTCTCTGTCTGGATGTGTTAATTATTTTGATAAACTTTAGGTGTCATTTAGCTATTACTTGTCTCTTGTGCTGTGTCTAGCTTGAGATGTGGCCTTGAGAGAACTTGAAAAGAATAAAAATGATATGCAATGCATTTCTTTTTATGTTTCCTGCTTCAGTATTGCTCAAGAGTGTAGTAGATTAAGTTGTTCTGATGCTCTTTCAGAGTATTCTAGTGGGAAAGCTCTCAAACTTTAATTTTGAGTGACCTTCATTGGCCACTTAAACTGCTTATACCAACTAAAACATCGGTGGAGGAACTTAAACTGATCAAATCTTGTTTCTTGTTATAGGCCCTTGGGTTAAACGGTGAATATCTGCTGAATCGTTCTATTAGACTTGATACAGCAAATGAAAGGGGCTCATATACACCACACAGCAGCGGGTATTTGCTTCTCTCTGCTATCAATATACAGAAGTACTTTCATTATGCCAGCTGAATCATTAATGCATGTTCTACTTCATTTTCTATTGCTGATTTTGTAGCAATGCAAACAACTCATTCCAGAAGGGTGGGAGAGGTCAGTCTCAAACAATATTTGTTAGGGGATTTGATCAATCCCTCGGGGAGGATAAGGTAACATTTGTTCATGCATCATAGATATAGATGTTACTTGTATCAAAGTTGTATTTTTAACACACATGTTTGCCAAAATGCAATTTATATATACAGATTAGGAGTTCCCTGGAAGAGCATTTTGGTTCTTGTGGAGAGATTTCAAGGATATCCATCCCATCTGATTATGAGGGTCACATTAAGGGGTTTGTAACATCTTTCTTTCTGTTATATCTGCTTTTGAACAGGGAATATGCGTGAATTTCTGTACTTTTTAGAAAAAATAAAAATTGGCTTCAAATCCTGGAGTTACAGCTTTTTAGCACTGAGTTTTTGCCATTCATAATTGCGTATAACAAAATGGATGGAAGTTAGAAACAGGATTAGAATTTCTGTACTTTGTGTCGATTGTTTGGACCCACTAAAACTTTTCCCCTCCTTTCCAGGATTGCCTACATGGATTTCAAGGATGATGGAGCTTTCAGCAAAGCTCTAGAACTTCATGGAAGTGATCTTGGAGATTATTCCTTAACAGTGGAAGAAGCAAAGCCAAGAAGTGATAACCGTGATTCCGGTGGCCGTGGTGGCCGTTTTGGCGGTAGAGACAGTGGTGGCCGTTTTGGCGGTAGAGACAGTGGTGGCCGTTTTGGCGGTAGAGACAGTGGTGGCCGTTTTGGCGGTAGAAACAGTGGTGGCCGTTTTGGCGGTAGAGGACGTGGTGGCCGAGGCAATGGCGGTGGTAGAGGTCGTGGAACACCGAATAAATTTAGTGTTACTGAGGCTGCTCAAGGTGTGTATTCTTACTCATTTCCATTTGTTCGTGTAGCATAATTTTTGTTTTAGATCATTGGTGCCTGTCCTCATCAGATGGAACAACTGTCATTCAAAATGGATTTCATGTGCATGTATCTAGTAGCATCGGCCCAAGTACAACATGCTTGCATGCAAAACAATTTTTTTAAATTTTTTTCTTGTTAGCCAATTTAATTACCACTTGGTCCTGAACTTTACACATCAGTAAATAAATTCTCCTGTACGAATTCTGTGAATCATCCATTTTCCACCCAAAGTTGATCTAAAATTTTGCCATGTATACAGAAGATTTAAAATAAAAACTACTTTGCAAGAGATCTCTTGTATCTAATGAATTCTCACCTAATTTTGACTTGTGCAGGGAAGAAGACTACCTTCAATGACGAGTAAGGAGGAGTAGAAGTTGGAAGACTTTATTTTTAATATTTTAATGTTCACATATGTTTCAAGTATTCATATTCGACTTTTCATAATATTTTGGACGTCCACCTGTTCACTTGGTTAATTTATTCCTGGATTTGACATAGGTATCCGCTACTTGGTGTTTTACCAAATTTTGCTGCTTTATGAGATGTTCTATTGCTTTTTGGAGAAGTGTTTTCGTTGAACCCATATTTATGTGAGATGTGATTATAAAACTTTGGTAATTCGGTTGAGTGTCGAGTGAAAATGTTCCATTAGGAGGACTTTTCGTAATAGAATCCCCAAAAAATATAAATGCTTCTATCTCAACGCAAATATAGTATGTTTTGGTTTTTATGTTGCCGATAATGTTTTTCTGCTACTATGACAAAGCAGCTATATATCATATTTAATAATCTTACTCTTCACTAAAAGTCTCTCGAGCGTTGAACCATACTGTTGGAATTACGGTGAGGAGATTGAAAGCAGAACCATACCGATGGAATTACGTTGAGGAGATTGAAAGCGAGTGGGTACCTTGTGCTGCAGAACACTGAAAATGCCCTTCGATCAATGGTTAACTTCCTATTTTTTATTTCTCTTCTCATGTCCTGTTTTTTCCTCCTCTTCTACATACCGACCTCCACCAGCCCCATCACCTATGCACGCCCTCTTTTTAAACTATCAGCGGCTCTCTCTTGTGTCAAACCAAACCGTAAGTTGACGACGGCCTCTTTGTACTCTACTTTCTCTAGACTGTAAAATCTGCTTCTCACCTGCTATGTTACGTAAGAGACATTAACGCACAGCAGCTGTCGATTATGGCCTTTTTCAGTCATACTGGGCGGACCAAACCCTTTATTATCTTCTATTACCATGCTTACAAGGAAAAAGGGTGAAATTGCTATTCTTATGGTCAGTCAAGGTGATTTTTTTATGGGTGCTATGTGGTGAATGAGCATGATGGTTGATGATTTTTAATTTTATGAATTAATATTATGTTTCACGGTTGTTGTTACAAACAAATGTCCCACAATTCTTAATTATAGGTTGAAAAGTGCCTGAAAGACACTTCAACAATGACCAATCCTTTCATTTCATTAATTTGGCAAGATCAATTTCAAATACTATCCTTATTAAATCATATTAATCCATAATTATGAAATTTTCTGTTTCTTTTCTTTATTGAGAGTTTACCGTTATTCTTTTTCTGGGGTGGCTTCCTCATCTGCAAAAGGACTTGATGCTGAATGGTGCAAGGTAAAGAGAAGCTAAATTTGGTCCAAAAATGAAGCTTGCGTCCTTTATATGTTTGTTGATAAAAAAAGTGAAGTTCTTTTTTGCAGGCACCAGATATTGGATTGTCGGCCCTTGATTTGATAGCATACCTTGATATTTCACCCCTGGTTAGACTACGAGAAAAACCTTAATCACCAAGGACACGTGTTTTTTAATGATTAAAAAAATAATATCAAAAATAAAATATTTTATTGGTAATATTACTTTTCATTGTTATTTATTTTTTATTTCTGCAAAAATTATATAATTATTTTTAAAAAGATAATATTTTCATCGAGGGAAATGTTGCCCTCGGTGATAATAATTTATTTAAAATCAATTAAAATTGATTTCTAAATTAATTTTGTATTATTTTTTAAAAATTTTTCACCAAGAGAAATATTTTCCTCGGTGATAATTTTAAAAATACCTTGGTGATAAGTTATTTTTAGGGTTTATATAACATGGGTAGTGCAAAGTTACACTGGGATTTAATCCCTTTCACAGACTATAGGGATTAAATCCCTAACCTTTCCCCATTTCCCCATCTCCTTGGTTTTTCCTTTTGCATAGTCCTTCTGCAACGCCTTTCTCAAATCCATTTCACTCTTTAATCTCTCTCTCACATTTCCCATCTTTCTCTCTTTTCTTTTTTCTTTCTTCTTTCTTCTTCATTCCCCTTTCTCTCTCCCTCTTTTCTCTCACCCATTTTCCACCACCCCACAAGTCCGCCTCCATCCGCGGATTGATAAGTCCTCATCCTCTCTCTCTCACCCATTTTTTGCGTTATGTTTATTTAATTTTTTACTTTACAGTTGAGAATAATAAATATAAGTTAAGCTAAAATCTTATGTATGCAAGCATTTGATTTTTAGGATTGGGAAGATAAAAATGTAAGGTCAATAATTTTTTATAGAATTTTTAGGTTTTCAAAATTGTAAGATGAAAATATTAGGTCAATTACTTCAATTTGGGTTTAATTGTCATGAATATAATGGGATGGTTTGGGTTTTAGGTTTTGAGGTTTAGAATTTGTGGATTGAGGTTTAGATTTTGTGGATTAATTTCTCTAACTTTGAAACTCTGGGTTTAGGATTTCAATTACTAATTAAGAAATTAATTAAAAGTTTATAATTATTAATTAGTAAAGTAGGTATTTTATTTGTAATTGAAATTATAGTTTTTAAGTAATGAGTACTTGGGGAGGATTAAAGATGTTGCCGAAATCTAGTTGTAACAAAACAAGGAACTACTAATTGCAACATCGATCACACGTTCATGAATGGGTTATGACCCCTTACCTATTAATGAATTGAAGGAGGTGGTTAGAAAGCATGCATCAACATTCATGATGCGAATAATTTGTTATCTATTTAATTATTTGTTAATTTGTTATCATTTTTTCTCTCTTAGGATTTATGATTTTATCTCACTTTTACTTCAATGCTATTTCTATTGACTGATTTAGGTATGTAAATCCAAACTTTTCTATATTACCTCATTGGTTTTGAGATAACTTTATGTTAAATCTATACTTGTTTCATTCTATGTTAGCATCATTGGAATATATATATATATATATATATATATATATATATATATATATATATATATATAATGAAGTATGTTTGGAAGATAAAAAAAAGGTGAGAATACGATTTTTTTTCTTTAAGGAAATAAAATGATGAAAATTGTATCATACTTTCATTCTATTTCTTTTCTTTAATGTATGAAAGATTAAAAAAAATTCAATGTGCATAATTGAAAGAATATATGTATAAGATTTTGAACATTTTATAAATAAGAGATTTAATATTATTTTAGTATCTGGAACGATGTCAATTGATCAGAGTTAGATGGACCATCAAGTTGTAGATCATGCAATATCAATGGAATTTAGGGATGATGTTGAGGTTTTTCTTGACTTCGCGTATGAAAATTCATCATTTATGTATAATGAAACTACTTGGTGAGTGAAAATTAAAAATGAGTTTCTAATTTCATCATTTAAGTTATGGACTTGAGATCGAGAAACATATGATTGAACAATTAAGGCTTGACAGTAAATCCATGTATTAGGTTTAATCAGGGACATTGTATGATATAAGGATTGAATTGTACAGTAACTGTTAACGGAAAAGTTTACATTAATTTATATTGTCTAGGTAGTAATGACATACAGTTAGGTGTCAATCATGACTTGTAGAAGTCCTTAAGAATTAATTGTAATTAATTCTTAATTAAAGGGAAGAATTAAAAGGAGTTTTAATTAAAATTAAAATTAAAGGAGTTTTAATTAATTAATTGGATGTGATCCAATTGTTAAATAATTGTTATGACATACTGTCAACACAACATTAAATATAAGGGATCACACACAACTGGACAATTGAAAGAATAAAAAAAATAATAGGTTAATTAAACTAGAGGTTTAGTTGCAATTTTAGAAATCATAATGCTCTTAGGAGTAAAGGCACTATATAAAGGCTCTATTTTATAGAAACAAAAACATAACATAAGACAATTGTTGTGGAGATTAAAAATAAGATTTTAGATTTCTCTCATACACAAAGAAGGTGAAAAATCTATAGCTAACACTAAATAGAGAATTAGGCTAGCCCTTTGTTCTTCTTCAAGCAGTGTTCGACATCCAGGAGAAGAAGATCCTTATTTTTGATTGCTCGGGTGGATACATAACATAATATGTACTAATCTATCCATATTCACTAACTCTTCTTAGTGATCCTATGATTGCATTTAAGAATAAATATTAAGGAAATACATCTCACTAGCATGATCTCATCATGATGCTTATTTCTATTGCTCTTTCTCCTTCTCCCTCAAGAGCTGAATTTTCTAGAGCTAGAACTCCGAGAATTTCCAGCCAGTCCTAATCCTTCTATTCGTGTGGGACATCCCGAAGAAGGAGATCCTTGTTCTTGGTTGCTCGCGTGGATATATTTAGAGGTCAGACGCTTGAACGGTTTGTGAACTCTACACCAAATTCTCAACCAGTATATTCATAAAAGGTATAAATCTATAACTTTGTATGAAGATGAATTATCACTCTAATAGATTTATAGAGAAATTCACAGGATTAAGTTTATTGGTATAGAAAAATTTTAAATTTTCGTTGTGTATCTATATCGATAGACTTACAGTGGTATCATAGCCAACTCTATGAATTATTAAAATGATTTTTATTCTATTGTTATAGCTATAAAATATTTGATCTTGTAAATTCTATTGATTGCAAATTCAAAATCTAAAGAGTTGGATTAGAGTTTGTGAAACCCTAGGTCAAAAGAATTCAAAAAAGAGTTCTTAAATTATTTATTATCTCAATATAGATTGAATATAAAGAATTTTTAAATTGTTTTTCAAGAAAATTAAACCAATAGAGATTGAATATAAACAATTTGGTTGATCAAAATTTGATTTTAGATCAAAAGGAAATTGTTTTGGGAAGAAAATTCGTGTAGAAAATGTGAAAAAACTGCACATATCGAAAGTACAGTCAACTGTCTTGAGGGGACAATCGATTGTGACCTCCAAACTTAATGAAAAATAGGCCAGAAACTTGTCACTGTCACAGTCGACTGTCACTCTAACCTGATGAAAAACTTAAGACATATTTTTTGGTCCAATTTAAAACGACCATAATTTACTCGTTTTAAATTAGATTTTGGCATTTTCAGAAGCTTTAGAAAGATATGAAAGTATAGTATCTATTCGAGTAACCATGCTTAAAAATTATAATAATTGTTTAATATATGAATAAAAAACCGGATAGTGGCAAATCAATAAAAACAATTTTTTTCTTATGAAATTCACAGTTTTTACTCATTTTTTTGAGATTTCAAATTTGTTTTGACTTGAAATTCGAAATCAAAATTTTATTCAATTAAATAAATGAATTTTGATTTTCAAAAATTTTGATTTTTTAATTAAGAATTGTTTTTAATTTTAGAATAATGTTCAAGAAATTGGAGTTTGATTAGGAATCAAAGCTCCAAAATCCTTATCACATTGAGATTGAACATTCTAATGAACAAGAAATATTAGTCTTATTTAGAATAAGATTAAGAAATTTTATGGAAACCTAATGAGATTAGGATTGCAATCGAAGAAGAAATAGTCATAACTAGAGTAGAATTGTTATTATTTATTTATGTAATTTGATTGTATGAGTGGATGACTATTGGACCTAGACCTTATCAATTAGTTAAATTCATGGTATTATTTTTGGTTATTCAATTTTAAGTGGGGTTTGCATACGTTGCCTTCTCTTATTTCTCTCAATGTAAATTTTTATTTCTCTCCATTGTAATTTCCCTTGACTTCTGATCATGGTTTCTTATGTATATTTGACGTAGATAAAGTTACTTAGAGTTAGATAAGATTTTGTTAAGGCAAATCAAGAAGTGCGCAAGGAAGCATGGTGGACCATTTGAAGATTGAAGATCCATGAATGTATGGGATATATTCATGTAAAAATTACCTAGGGTTTGACAAAGTGATTTACTTTACTGGCTCTAGTAAATCATGCTTAGAAAGTCCATAGTCATCCACTATATATATATATATATATATATATATATATATATATATTCATGTGATGTATGTATGCTATGCATGTAATTACATTATATGCTTGTTATATGTATTTGATGCTTGTTTAAATGATGAGATCTAAGCATAAAGACCCAAATCTCTCATGCACAAAAGTTTAATATTAAGTTGTAAACGAAAATCATTAGGAATGATTATTCGTAGCCTTCCATCATTATAGTCAATATGTGAAGGTTCTTATGTTTGTAAATTTGTTGCATAAAAGTAAGGTTTACACCTATAGGAAAATTATATTAACTATTAAACATATGACTTATACGAGGTAAACAAATTATATAGCTTTGTTGCGCAAACATAAGGGCTATATCACTAATTTATACTTTAAGGAACTGTGGGCTTGACTTAACTAAAATAGATATGATTTGTTGAGAAAACATAAATTCATATACATTTAAGAGGCTAAATTATGATTGAGAATTGCATGAGATGCAAATGATAATAGTTATCTAACTATCAAGTGTATTGTAGTTTGTTGCGTAAACGAAAGGCTATAATGCATAAGTGATAGGATCCCAGTCCCTACTAGGAAACCTTCCAAAGGGGTTTTCCGCTTTCCATATTGAAGGTTGTGAGAATCGAAAAGAATAGTGGGAGATACCATTTAGATTAAAGACCAAATATTTATGGTAGTAAATAATATAAATAAACACTAATTTTATCTGTTGTTACATCATAGATAACAATGACTAAACTCATTATCATTCATACTTGATGCAAATAGACTGATTGGTCAAATCTCCTACATTGGCTAAGGAATTTTAGATTCTTTCTCAATTATAAGAAAATGGCCTAGTTTCTTGATAAGTCGCTTCTAACAACTATTGTTGAGAATGTTTTAGAAGAAGATGTTGCTACTTATAAGAAGTAGCAAGAGGGTGACATGTGGGCTAGATGCTACATGCTAAGATCTATGTCTAATGAACTTTAAATCAATATGACAAGATGGAAATTCTTTATATAATATTGCTTCATCTACAAGAGTTGTATGGTGAGCATAACCTCTTTAGGGTTAAGATTCCTAAAAGATCATTAGTCCATAAGTATAGATTAAAAATAATCAATTATATAGAGCAGTTAGACTGGCTTGTTCTAGTATGTATGTGGAGTTAAATAATGACTTAATTCTTCAATCCCTTCTAGACTTATTATCATAGTATGTTATGAACTACAACATGAACGAGTTTGAAGCTACGCTTCTTAAACTTGTTATATGTTGAAGACTGCAAAAGCTACAATCAAGAAAGGTTAAGACACTCATTATGCTTATTGATGAAACTTCTTCCTCTAAAATAAAATTCTTGAAGAAGAAGAAAAAACCATTAAAAGGAAAGGGCAGAGTCAACAAGGTTATTTCGACAAAAGTAAAAAAGGATAAAGAATAGTGCTCTCGTTGTTGAAAAGATGGGCACCGGAAGAGAAACAATAAGGATCACCTTGCAAGACAAGCCTTTGGAAGGCAAGTCTTATTTGTCCTCTGATGGAACTAACTTATTAGTTAATAACACTTCTACTTAGGTATTGGATATCGAGTACGGTTCTCGTATTTGTAATAGTTTTCATGTGCTGAGAAAATGCAAGAAACTAAGTAAGGAGAAGTCAAACTTCATCTTAGAAATGGAGCAAGCGTTGCTACATTAGACAAAGGGACTTGTTACTTAGTTTTATCATATATAAGTAAATGATAAAATATTTCATATGGAGCAACAAAGGAAATGAGATAATAATCTAAATCATTCCTACATGTGACACTTAAGACTAATTCATATCAATAAGGATAGTGCAAACAAGTTGGTGAATGATAGATTCTTGGATTTATTAGATTATAAATCCTATCCAACCTGTGAAACCTATCTCATGGAAAAATGACTAGATCTCCATTTTCTTGGCATGGAGAAAGAGCCGCAGATGTATTAGGGTTAATATATAGTGATGTATGTGGGCACCTAATAGTTAATGTTAGAGAAAGTTACTCCTACTTCTTTACCTTTACCAATGATCACTCAAGGTATGGGTATGTGTACTTAGTGAAGTACAAATCTGAATAGTTTGAAAAGTTCAAAGATTTTAGAACAGAAGTTGAAAAGCAAACTAGGAAAGGTATTAAAGCTCTTTGATCTAATTAAATAGACAAATACTTGTTTAATGATTTTCTCAATTATCTCAAAGACAATGAGATTCTTTCTAAGTGAACTCCCGGAATCACACCTTATTCGATATTGCATGATTCTTGATGAGTTACATTGATCTTCCAATATCCTTTTGGGGATATGTCCTCACCGCCGCACACTTATTGAACAGAGTTCCCTTAAAAGTAATATCCAAAACTCCATATGAGATATAGAGAGGGAAAAAACCTACTCTTAAGTAAATTAAGATTTGGTGTTGTCTTGCTTATGTAAGGAAGTTATATATAGGCAAGTTGGGAACTAGGTTTGACAATTGTAGGTTTTTGGATATCCTAAAGAAAGTTTAGGCTATTATTTCTATCATCTTCAGGAACAAAAGGTGTTTGTTTCCAAATATGCAACCTTTCTAGAAAAAGAATTTATGCTAGAAGGGAATAGTGAGACAAAGATAGAACTTGATAAAGTGTCACAAGAAACGCAACCTAATATTTTTCAAATTAAGGAACCTGAATCAATAGATCTTTATAATACATAACCAGTTCGTAGATCTAGCATAATACCTAAGGCTCCAATGAGATATAGATTTCTTATAGATGGTGACCTAGAGGTACACCTTATAGATGATAAGGAACCTTCTAACTACAAAAAAGAGATGTTAGACATCGATTATGAGAAATGACTAAAAGTCATGAAATCTGAAATGGATTCCATGTAGTCCAACAAAGTATGAACTTTAGTCTATGCATAAAAAGGTATAGTACCTATAGGTAGCAAATGGGTCTTTAAGGGAAAGATTGAAGTGGATGGAAAGGTAGAGACCTATAAGGCAAGGCTAGTAGTAAATGGTTTCAAGCAAAGACAAGGAATTGACTTTGACGAAACCTTATCTCCAGTGGCTATACTTAAACCCATTAGGATTTTAGTTGTAATAGTTGCATATCATGAGATATGACAGATGGATGTGAAGATCGTATTCCTCAATAGAAATATAGAGGAGGATGTGTACATGATACAACCTGAGGGTTTTATATCTAATGGTAGTGACCACAAGGTATGCAAGTTTCAAAGATCCATTTATGGATTGAAGAAAGCTTTTAAAAGTTGAAACATCCGTTTTGATGAGACAATCAAATCGTTGGATTTTATCATAAGTAAAGATGAACCATAAGTATATAAAAAGGTTAGTGGGAGCATTGTGACATTTTTGGTGTTGTACATTGATGATATACTACTCATTGGGAATGATGTAGGTATATTATAGTCAATCAAGGTTTGGTTATCAAGAATTTTTTCATGAAGGATTTGGGTGAAACGTCTTATAATTTGGGGAACAATATCTATAGAGATAGATCTAGGAGGATGCAAGGCTTGTCTAAATCTGCATGCATAGACAAAATACTAAAAGGATTTAGCATGGAAAATTCCAATATGGATCATTGAATTACTATCTTAAAAGAAATATCCCTAAAGACACTGATGAGAGAGAAATGTGAATAGATTAGATCTATCATGTACTCCATGTTATGTACAAGACCTGATGTTGAATATGCTCTAAGTGTTAGGAGAAAATATCAGTCCAATCAAGGTAAAGGTTATTGGATAGTTGCGAAGAACATTCTTAAGGTCTTAAGAAGATTTAAAATTTTACTCCTTGTAAATGGAGAAAAAGATTTGAAACTTAAAGCCTAATAGTAGTGTGCCCTATAAAGCAATATCATTTGATGTTATGGGCATGCTACTTGTAAATTGATCTTATTCATTTATTTTTAATAAATAATTATTAATGAAAATCATCTTATTTATCATGTTCATTATATATTACCGTACGCGCATTACATTATAAAGCTCATAGAATAAGAGCAATGAAAATAAACACCATGATGAGATCATGCTAATGAGACGTATTTTCTTAAGTCTTATTCTTAAATGTTCCTAATCATAGGATCACTAAGAAAGAAATTCGTAAATCCGAATAGATTAGTACATATTATGTTTCCTCAAGGAGTTGAGAAAGATTGATCTCACAATCATTAGTGTATGAGACAATAAAACAAGTTATGTAGGTGTTTGTTAGAGAATAAGTACACCAAACTGACTCGACTTAGAAATTCTTAATGGATATTTTATACGTTGTCAATAGGAATTCTTATGTTGCGGTTGCATAAGTGATCCTTAGACTTGAGGCACCATGGATATCTTGTGTATATGTCATCATGCTTTGAAGCTACCTAAATGAAATTCTAATCATGGGTCATAAAATGGTAGTAATTGGGTATGACCACTTATACATGGAGGTATGTGACTGTACAATAGAAGATTTATCACTATCAGTAAAAGAGAGAGAATGTCCTATGTGATATGATTAAGTTAAAACTTGGAAATTCCTTGGCCAAGATGGGGTGGAAATTAGAAAGTAGTTTCTAATTTCACCATTTAAGTTATAGACTTGAGATCTAGGTATATATGATTAAATAATTAAGGCTTCATAGTAAATCCATGCCTTAGGTTTAATTAGGGACATTGCATGATGGAATGATAGAATTGTACGATAACTATTAATGGAACGGTTCACATTCGCTCATATTGTTCGAGTAGTCATGATATACTGTTAGGTGTTAGTCATGACTTGTAGAAACCCTTAAGAATTAATTATAATTAATTTTTAAATAAATAAAAAATAAAATTTTTTTTAATTTGAATTAAAATTAGAATTAAAATGATTTTTAATTTAAATTTAAATTTAAATTAAAAATAGATTTAATTAATTGGATGAAATCCAATTGTTAAGTAATTGTTACGACCTATTGCCAGCACAAAATTGAGCCTAAGGGGTCATACTCAATTGGGAAATTGCAAGAACAAAGAAAATTAATGGGCCAAAAGAGATAATTCTAAGAATTTATTAGACCAGGGGTCTTATTGCAATTCTAAAAACCCTATAGCTTTTAGAAGTAAGGGCTTTACATAAAGATTCTATTTGATAGAAACCTTAATAATATTATCATTACTGAAATAGTTCCAGACATTTTCCCTCTCTAGAAAAGCTGAATTTTTAGACCTAGCACTCTGGGAATTTTCAGCGAGCCCTAGTGTTCTTATCATGTGGTGTTCGACATCTTGGAGAAGAAGATCCTTATTCTTGATTACTCGTGTGGATACACTTAGAGGTCGGATGCTTGAACGGCTGGTGAATCCATTTCAAAGATTAACAAAAGTCTCCATACGTAGAGGTTGGACGCTTGAATGGCTGGTGAATCCATTTCAAAGATTAACAAAAGTCTCCATGAAAGGTAAAGTAGGCTCTAAACTTGTATGAAAATATTATTTGGATAATTTTTCTAATAGATTCATATAGATTTATCTTAGAATTTAGGTTTATGGACATATATTTTTAATTTTTCGCTGCCTATTCTATGCATGTAGACTTATAGTGGTATTAGAGTGAACTCTATGGATTACTAGAATGAGTTTAATTATATTGTTATGAATTTAAATATTTTATATTAAAATTCATTAGATTTCAATTTGATAATCTAAAAGTTAGATTATAGTTTATGAAATTATTGATCAAGAAAATTCAAGAATGTGTTCTTGAATTGATTATCATAATATGATGATGATAAAATTGTTATGGATTATTTTTTGAAACATATTAAATCAATAGAGATTGATAAAAAAAAAATGATAATGAAAATATGACTTTACATCAATGAAAAATTGTTTTGGGATGAAAATCTCGTAAAAAAACCAACAGTAATTTTTTTTTTTGGTCCAAGTTCAACCAAGTGTAATTTATTCATTTTAAATTGGATTGTGGTGATTTAAGGGGAATTGGAAAGATATAGAAGTTTAGTTTCATATTCAAATTATTTTCTTTAAAATTATAATTAATTTTTAATCTACAATTAAAAAATTGAATAGTATTCAAATAAAAAAAATAGTTTTTCCAAAATTGCAAGTTTTTGCTTGTTATGAGATTTAGAATTCGTTTTGGATTGAAACTCAAAATATGAGTTTTAATTCAAATAAATATATGAGTTTTGATTATAATTAATAATTGTTCTTAATTATTGGATTAAGGATTAAAAAAATTGGAGTTTGTTCAGGAATTGAAACTCCAAAATCCTTATCACATTGGAATTATGAATTCTTATGAACAATAAATCTTAATCCTATTCTCCTATTTAGAATATGATTAAGAAAATTTTCTAAAACCTAATAAGATTAGGAATGCAATCTAATGATCAAATAATGTTAATCTTGTTTGGAATAGGATTAAGAAAAGTTTTTAAAATCTAATGGGATTAAGAATGCAATCTATGAAATAATAGCCATAACTAGAATAAAATTGTTATTATTTATTTATGAAATTTGATTGTATGAGTGGATGATTATTGGACCTAGACCTTACCAATTGGTTAAATTCAAGATTTATTTTTGGTTATTCAATTTTAAACGGAGTTTGCATACCCCATCTTCTCTTATTTCTCTCAATGTAAAATTTCATCTCCCTCCAATGTAATTCCCCTTGACTTCTGATCAAGGTTTCTTTATATATATATATATGTAAAGTTACTTAGAGTTAGGTAGGATTTTATTGAGGTGAATCAAAGAGGGTGCAAGGAGGCATAGTGGCTTGTTTGAAGATTGAAGACCTATGAATGTATGATATATATTCATGTAATAATTACCTAGGGTTTGACTAAGTGATTTACTTTATACGCTCAAGTAAATCACGCTTAGAAAGTCCATAATTATCTACTTAGGTTAATATATATGCATGTAATTAGATTATATGCTTATTAAATGTATTTGAGACATGTTAAATGATGAGATCTAAACGAAAAGACCTAAATCTCTCATGCAAAAAATATTTTAATATTAAGTTGTAAACGGAAATCATTATGAATGATTGTTCGTAGCCTTCCACCATTATTAATAATATGTGAAGTTTATTGTGTGTGTAAATTTGTTGTGTCACCACAAGGTTTACACCTTTAGAAAAATTATATTGTTTGATAAAACATGTGATGTACACAAGGTAAAAAAATGATATAGCTTTGTTGTGTCACCACAGAGGTTATATCACTAATTTACACTTGTGATGAATGGTGAGTTTAACTTAACTAAAGTGCATATGATTTGTTGTGTCACCACAAGGTCAAATACATTTAAAAGGCTAAATTATGGTTGAGAATTTTATGAGATGTAAATGATAAAATTTATCTACCTATCAAGTACATTATTAGTTTGTTGTGTCACCACAAGGCTTAATGTACAAGTGATAGGATCTTGATCCCCACTAGGAGACCTTCCAAAGAGTTTTTCCGCTTTCCACTCTGAGGATTGTGAGAATCGAAAAGAATAGTGGGAGATACAATTTAGATTAAATATCAAATTATGGTAGTTAATAATATGAATAGACACTAATTTTATTTGTTGTTGCATCATAGATCACAATAACTAAACCCACTATTGTGCATACTTAATTCAAACAATTTGATTGGTCCAATCTCCTAGATTAGCTAAAGAATTTGAGAATCATTCTCAATTCAGAAAAATGGCTAAGTTTCTTGATAAGTCACTTCCAGCAAATATTGCTGAGAATGTTATGGAAGAAGAGGTCGCTACTTATAAGAAGTTGCAAGATGACATGTAGGCTAGGAGCTATATGTTAACATATATGCATAATGAGCTTTAGAAGCAATATGAAAAGATAAAAATTGCTTATGCAATGTTTCTTCATCTACAAGAGTTGTATGGTGAGTATAACTTCTTTAGGGTTAGGATGTCAGAAGGATCATTAGTCTATAAGCATGCATTAAAGATGATTAACTATATCAAGTAGTTAAATTATCTCATTTTAATATGGATGCGGAGTGAAGCATTGACTTAATTCTTCAATCCCTTCCAAACTCACTATCACAATATGTTATGAACGACAACATGAATGAGTTTGAAGCTACACCTCTAAAACTTGTTAATTGTTGAAGACTGCAGATTCTACGATCAAGAAAGGTTAAGACACCCATTATGCTTATTGATGGAAATTCTTCCTCTAAAAGAAAGTCTTGAAGAAGAAGAAGAAGAAACTATTAAAAGTAAAGGAGGTGTCAACAAAGCTATTTCGTCAAAAGCTAATAATGATAAGGGATAGTGCTCTCGTTATGGCAAAGATGGGCATTGAAAGAGAAACTGTAAGGATTACCTTGTAAGACAAGCCTTCGAAAGGCATGTCCCAGTTGTTGTTAATTGAAATATACTTAATGCTCCTACTAAGGTATTAGATACCAAGTATGGTTCTCGTATTTGTAATAGTTTGCATGTGCTGAGAAAAAAGCAAGAAACTAAGTAAGGAGAAGTCAACCTTCTCCTTGCAAATGGAGCAAGCATTTCTACATTAGACACAAGGACTTGTTACTTAGTTTTACCATCTAGAAGTAGACGATAAAATATTTCATATGAAACAACAAAGAAAAGGAGATAATAATCTAAATCATTCCTACATATGAGACTTAAGACTAGGTCATATCAATGAGGATAGTGCAAACAAGTTGGTAAATGATAGATTCTTGGATCTATTAGATTATGAATCCTATCCAACTTGTGAAACCTATCTCATGGGAAGATGACTTGATCTCCATTTAGTGGACATGAAGAAAGAGCTATAGATATATTAGGGTTAATATAGTGATGTATATGGGCACTTAACAGTTAATGCTATAGGAGGTTACTCATACTTTATTACCTTTATTGATGATCACTCAAGGTATGGGTACGTGTACTTAGTGAAGTACAAATCTGAAACATTTGAAAAGTTCAAAAAATTCAGAAGAGAAGTTGAAAAGCAATATGGGAAAGGTATTAAAGCTCTTTGAGCTGATCAAAGAGGCAAATACTTGTTTAATAATTTTATTAATTATCTCAAAGAGAATGAGATTCTTTCTCAGTGAACTCCTAATAGAATCACACCCTATTGGATATGGTATGATCCGTGATGAGTTACACTTGTCTCCTTATATCCTTTTAGGGATATTTTGTCCTTAGTACCACATAGTTATTGAAAAAAGTTCCCTAAAAGGCAGTACCTTAAACACCATATGAGATATGGAAAAGGAAGAAACCTAATCTTAAGCATGTTAAGATTTAGGGTTATCCCATCTATGTAAAGAAGTTACATACAAATAAGTTGGAAACTTGGTATGAGAAATGTAGGTTTGTGGGATCTCCTAAAGAAAGTTTACGATATTATTTTTATATTTACAGGAACAAAAGGTGTTTTTTTTCCAAGAATGCTACATTTCGAGAAAAAGAGTTTATGCTAGAAATGAGTAGGATTAGGAAGATAGTTCTTGATGAAGCGTCACAAGAACCACAACTAAGTACTATTCAAATTGAGGAACCTAAATCAATAGATCTTCCATATACACAACCAATTCATAGATCTAGCATAATACTCCAGACTCCATAGAGATATGGATTTCTCATAAAAGGTGACCTTTAGGTACGCCTTATAGATGATAAGAAACATGCTAACTATGAAGAAGCAATGTAAGATATTGATTTAGAGAAATGGAAAGAAACCATGAAATCCGAAATGAATTCCTTTATTCCAAATAAGTGTGAACTTTGATTGACGCATCTAAAGGTATAGTACATATAGGTTGCAAATATGTCTTTAAGAGAATGATTAGAGTAGATAGAAATATAGTATGTACTAATGTATGAATTCCATGTGTGTATGAGTGACTATTGAATCTATTTTAAACATCAACAAGACTATCTATAACAGGTAAAAAAATCTCTAACCTTGAATGAAAATATTATTTCGATCATCGTTCTAATAGATTCACATAGATTTATCTTGGGATTTAAGTCTATGGGCATAAACTTTTAATTTTCTACTGCCTATTCTATACTTGTAGACTTAAAAAGCCTTCACATACTTTAGTTTCAATATCAAAAATATGACAATAAGTCAACATACATATAAGTGTTCACCTTGAACGCTTGAGTAATGAGCTGAAAATGTTCCAAGCATGTGACCACTGTGGAATTGACTAGGGAGGTCGAATGCGTTATTGTATTTAAGACTATGAGGAAAGCTGTTTGGATAAAGAAGTTCATCACTGATCTTGATATGATTTCTGATATAGTAAGTTTGGTGTCATGATATAGTGACAACAATGGTGCTGGTGTGCAGGCATAGGAATAAAGGTCCCACTATAAATCCAAACAAATCTTGTAGCAATTCAATTTCATTAGAGGAATCATTGGAACAAGCGATGTAAAACTAAAAGAGTTTTGTCAACACATAATATGGCAGATCCACTAACTAAAGCAATGGGTATGAGATATCTGGGCTATTAACTTTAGTGAAACTAGGGGATTTGTAGTAGGGTGCCCTACAAGCCAATAGCTTTTGATGTAACATGCATGTTATTTGTAAATTAATCTTATTCATTTATGGACAATAAATATTAATGAATGGTATTTTTATTATTTATCATGTTCATTACATGACAAAGCTCATAGAATAAGAACAATGAAAATAAGCACCATAATGAGATCATGCTAGTGAGATGTATTTCCTAAAGCATAATTCTTAAATGTTCCTAATCATATGATCACTAAGAAGGGAATTAGTGAATATGGATAGATTAGTGCATATAAAGTTTCCTCAAGGAGTTAAGGGTGATTAATCTCAAGATCACTAGTGTGTGAGACATTAAAACAAGTTGTGTAGGTGCTTGTTAGAGAACAGGTACATCAAACAGACTTGATTAAGAAATTTCTAATGGACATTTTACTGGCTATCCATAGAAATTCTTACGTTGCAGTTGTACAATTAGTCCTTGGACTTGAGGCACCATGGATATCATGTGTATGCGTTATCATGCTTTGATGCTACCTAAATGTGATTCTAATCAACGGTCACAAAAGGGTAGTAATTGGGTATGATCACTAATGCATGGAGGTATGTGAGTGTAAAATAAAGGATTCATCACTCTCAATAAAAGACAGTGATAATGTCTTATGTGATATGATTAAGTCATAGCTTGAAAATTCCTTGGCCTAGAAGGAGTGGAAATTAGAAACGAGCTTCTAATTCTATTTAAGTTATTAACTTGAGACCTAGATACATATGATTAAATAATTAAGGATTGACAGTAAATCCATGCCTTAGGTTTAATCAGTGACAATGTATGATGAAAGGATTGAATTAAACAGTTACTAACAACAAAAAAGTTCACATTAATTCATATTGTCTGGGTAGTTATGACATACTGTTAGGTTTCAAACATGACTTGTAGAACCCTTAAGAATTAATTGTAGTTAATTTTTAATTAAAAATATAATTAAAAAGAGTTTTAATTTGACTTAAAATTAAACAGATTTTTAATTAATTGAATATTATCCAATTTTTACATAAAACTTATAACCAATTGCTAGCGTAATATTGAACCTAAGGGGTCACACACAATTAGACGATTACAAGATTAAGGAAAACTAATAAGTTAATGGAGATATTTCTAAGAATTAATCAAACCAAGGGTTTAATTGCAATTCTAGAAATTCTTGAGCTTTTAGGAGTAAAATTTCTATATAAAGGTTCTATTTGATAGAAACCCTAACACAATTGTTATGAAACTAAAATCATATTTTAGACTCTTTCTTCCTCTCTTTTAAGAGCTGAATTTTTTAAAGCTACCACTTTTGGAATTATCGGTCAGCCCTAGACTTCCTATTCGTGCAGTGTTCTACATCTCGAAGAAGATGATCCTTGTTCATGGTTGCTTGTGTGGATACGCTTAGAGGTCGGATGCTTGAACGGCTTGTGAACTTTACACCAAATTCTCAATCAAAATCTTCGTAAAGATATAAATCTCTAACCTTGTATGGATATGGATTATCATTCTAATAGATTCATAGAGAAATTCATGGGATTAAGTTTATTGGTATAATTTTTTTTTAAAAAAATTTCCACCGTGTATCTATACCGGTAAACATACACTAAGGTCTATGTCCAATAATCATCCACTCATGCAATCAAATTGCATAATGAAATAAAGTCAATTATATTCTAGTTATGACTTTATTCTTAGATTGCATTTCTAATCTCATTAGGTTTGCATAAATTTTTCTTAATCCTATTCCAAATAAGTTTATGATTCCTTGTTCATTAGAATTCATAATTCCAATGTAAGAAGGATTTTGGAGTTTCAATTCTTAATCAAACTCCAATTTCTTAAAATTTTTTATTTTGAAACTAAGAACAATTCTTAATTTAGTAAATTAATTTAATTTAAATATTTTGAAGATAAAAAAATTAAATAATTAATTTCAATTAAAAACAGTTTTTAATTTGGAATAAATTTGAAACAATTTCAAAAAACCTTTTAAAACTCGAAAAAATTATATTTGCGTGACATAGTCCCAATGTTTCTAGAAATTTTTTTCTTCAAGTCTGATAGGGTGTAGTCGATTACCCCCTACTGCTATAGTTTTTTTTTACATTTTTTAACGCGAATTTTCTTCCCAAAATAATTTTTTTAATCAACTAAAATGTTTATAATCAATCTCTACTGATTTAAAATGCTATAAAAACAATCTACAACAATTATGTTATTATCATATGATAATAAACAATTCAATAACTCTTTATTAAATTCTCTTGACCTATGGCTTCATAAACCCTAATCTAACATTTAGATTTTTAATTTGCAATATATAGAATTTCAAGATTAGATCTAAAGATGCCATAACAATAGAAATAAACTCATTATAATAATCATAGAGTTAGTTTTGATAGCACTATAAGTCTATCTATATATAAATGCAGTTAAAATTTAAAAGTTTTTATGCTAATAAAGTTAAATCCCAAGAATGCTCTCCATGGATCTACTAGAGCAAGAACAATAATCTCCATTCATGGTCAAAGAATTATACATCTATGAAGATTTTGGTTGAAAATTCGGTATAGAGTTCACGAGTTGTTCAAGCGTCTGATCTCTAAGTGTATCCACACAATAACTAAGGATAAGGATCCCCAACTAGATTGACGAAAAATCAAGAGTGTTAGCTCAAAGGTTTATTTTCCATCTTTTTGTTTTGGAGAGAGAGTCTAAGATCTTATCTTAAGACTCAAAAAATGCATTAGGGTTTCTATCATATAGAAGTCTTTATAGTTTCTCATTCTTTTCAATCTTGGTTTCGTAGAAGCAAGTCAAAAAGATTGAGAAATAGAACCGTTTGATTTGATTCGTTCTCAATAGCCATGAGATGGCCATCTTTAAAAATGAATACTATCGCTACACTGGAGTTTTATGAAGGAAACAAAAAGTAAAGCCTTATATCAGATTTGAACCAATGACTTACACTTGAATCAGATGAAGAAAACAAGGAAATCTTGGATTAGTTCTCTTAAAACAAGAAAAAATATTGAAGAAGGTTATACAGAATCGAACATAAAAAATCTAGAAAGAAAAATTATTGAGTCTTTACTCCTAAAAACTCTAGGATTTATAGAATTGCAATTAAATTGTTGGTTTAATTAAATTCCTAGAAATCTTTCTATTGACCCTCCATTTTTCTTTGTTCTTGCAATTATCCTAGTGTGTTTGAATCCTTAGGCTCAATATCGCGCTAGTAGTAGGTTATAACTTTTACAAAACAATTAGACCCCATCCAATTAATTAAAACTCTGTTTAATTTCAATTCAAAATAAAACTTCTCTTAATTCTCCTTTTAACTAAGAATTAATTACAAGTCATGATTGAAAGCTAGCAGTATATCATGACTACCCAAGTAATATGAATTTATTGTGAACTTTTGTGTTATCAGTTAATGCACAATTCAATCATTCTATTAATTAATGCCCTTGATTAAACCTAAGATATGGAATTACTGACAAACCTTAATTATTTAATCACATATATATTGATCTCAACTTCGTAACTTAAACGGTGAAATTAGAAACACCTTTCTAGTTTCATCTGACCTTGGCCAAGGAATTTCTAAGCTATGATGTAATCATATCATATATGATATTCTCTCTCTTTTACTGAGAGTGATAGATCCTTTATTGTGCACTCAAATCCCTTCATGCATAAGTGGTCATACCCAATTACTACCTTTATGTGATCCTTAATTAGAATCACATTTAACAACATCAAAGTATGATGACCTATACATAAGGTATCTATGGTACCTCAAGTCTAATGATCGTTTATATAACTACAACGTAAGAACTCTTATTGACAGCTAGCAAAATTTCCATTAGGAATTACTTAGTCGAGTCAGCTCGGTATACCTATTCTCTAACATGCAACTATATAACTTATTTTTGTGTCTCATACACTACTGACCATAAGGTCAATCACCCTCAACTCTTTGAGGAAACATAGTATGTGTTAATCTATCCGGATTCACTATTGCCCTTCTTAGTGATCTTATGATTATGATTATTTAATAATGAAGCTTAAGGAATTACATATCATTACCATGATCTGGTCATGGTACTTATTTCCATTACTTTTATTCAGTGGGCTATATTATGTAAATACATTGAATGTGATTTGTAATGAACACGATAAATAATATAAATGCCATAAATTAATATTTATTGTCAAAAAACTAAATGAGATTAATTACAAGTAATATGCATAGACATAAAATATTATTAGCTTGTAGGTCATAGTACTATCATTCTCAAAATTGAACTAAAGATAATCTCTAATATATCTTATGTCTATATTCTTAAAATCGTGATCAAACTATTGTTGAAAAATTTCCTTATTAGTGATCATCTATATTATATGTCGATAAATTTCTATCTACCTTTACATCGCTTCTTCTAATGGTCTCTATAATAAAATAGAATCATCGCAAAATATGCTTGGACTTCTGATGAGACCTTGGTTCATTTTCTTATGCAATAGCATCACCGTTATCGCAATACAAAGTTACTGGATTAACAATGTCTAGAACCACTTTAAGTTTAGTGATGAAGCCTCATTCACAACTTCTGATGCAACAATATATTCGGCCTTTGTGGTCGAATCTATCGTGGTTTCTTGCCTGGAACTTTTTCAGCTCACTACTCCACCATTCAAGGTGAACAAAAATCCATAAACTGGTTTGTTGTCATATTTTTTCAGACTGAAAACTAGAGTCTGTGAAGCACTCAAGTTTCAAATTTGTTCTTCCATATATGAAAAACAAATATTTAGGTCTTCTCAAGAACTTAAGAATGTTTTTCATAATTATCTAATGACCCTCACCTAGATTGGATTGAAATCTGCTTATAACACTTAGAGCATGTAATACTTGTGTTCATAAAATAAGGGTAAATAAGTAATTTTATATATATTGTATTGAATTAAATAATCCATTGACGAAAGATTTAGTATTGATTTGAAATAATATTTGAAAGATAATATTGAAAATTTTGCTGAAAAGAGCTAGAAATTTTTGAAGAAGAAAGCACTGAAAAAGAAAATTTGAAATTTGAAGTTGAAATGAAAGAATTTTGAAGAAAAATATTGATTGAAGTTGAAGAAAATAACTAAATTTTTTTTTGGAAGAAAATATAATTTTTTATATTTCTCTATAGTTTTTATAAATTTTTTGGAAGGAACAAAAGATGAAAAATTGATTTTAAAGGGAAAATGGAAAAACTGTAATTACGTAATGACAAAATGATAAATTTTAAATGATGAAAGAATTATAAATAACCGATCACAAATATGTAAACTGAATTAAAAAAAAACAAAACCGCAGACTTCACATGAAAGAGGTGAAGCGGTAAGGGAAAAAAAAAAGGGCGTGATGTTAACACGAAGGTTAAAAAAAATAAAATGAAGAACATGTGTTTTGAGAACCCATGTTGAAATACTAATATCAACATTGATATTAGTATAAAATAATATTATAAAATTTAAAAAAAATATATATAAAATTTGTAAAGTCTTATTATTAGTCTCTGAAAGCTCAGAGACATTTGTTCTTTCAAATTCTGTGGTTTTCCTTCTTTCTTCAATTCAAATTCTTAACAAAAAGTTATAAAAAAAATTTCTTAAACATTAAAGATAATTACAGTCATCCAATTACAATAGCAAGATTTCATTACATTTGAGGTAAATTTTCAATAAGATTCATAACTAAATAATTATATTGTTTGAATTAAGTTATGAAATAGTAAGATTTATGAAAGTTTATGATTAGGTGTTGGTGATCAACAATCTCCAGAAATTGTTGAAAGGAGTAGGAAAGGCAAGGAGTTCATCCACGGGTAGCTTTAAATGCTATGTGGTAAGTTAGATTTATTTTTACTAATTGAGACCAATAAGAATACGAATTTATGATATTTGAATAAATTTTTAAATTATAATGATTGGATGATGTATTATCAGTTATGTATGATAATTGATTGATTTATTGATTAGGGATTAAATAATATGTTGAAAATTAATTATATAAGAATTTATATTTTAAAAAATGATGGATTAATGAAAAATATGCTGAGAAGTTATATAAAATTTCAAAAAATATGATTGAAAAATTGATATGATATATGAAGAGACAATTTAATAAATATGATAAAAATAATAATTTTGAGGAAGAACTGGATAGTTGAATTGAACATTTTGATGTATGCTTCCATGTTATTGCTCATATGCATAAAAAAAAGAAGATTAGGAAGGTAGCTGGTTTGGCTGAAACATGTCGACATGTAGGAAGACGTTCCAGATGATCATATGAAATGATTTGATGAGAAATAAAGAAAGATAATTTAAATTCATGCATTATATTTGTTTTTAATATTTATTATTAATGGCTGAGATGCTAAAAAATCAGTTTTAATTATTAAATGATTGATAGATAGATGAGTCTCATAATGAGACAATTTTGATGATAAATAAAAAGAAAAGATGATATAATAAAGAATAATATTATTGATTGTTTGTATGATGTGAACTTTATGATGATATTAAATTGATAAAATATATGAGATATATGTAATGGAAGATGATAGCCTGGTAATTTATTTATTAAGAAAAATTGATAAATGATTGAATTAGAATTTGAGAAGAGATAGATAGTTAATTATGCTGATTTAACAATGAATGAATATAACTAGAAGTATACAAATCGAGTACTTCTAGTAAATTTAATTCACTGAGCTTGTGAAGCTCACTCCTCATTGTTAAATAATTTCAGGTAGCAGGCAAGACAGATAAATTTGTGAGCTGAGATCCAGACTGAGTTATTATCTGTAAGTCTCATGGTCCACAACATCAAATTAATGGAAGAAAAAAAATTTGTAGATATTCATGCATAATATGTTATACAAATTATTTTCGATGGGATATTAATAATGTAACTCCTCTGTTGAGGGCTGAGGATTGATGTATATATATTTCAGTTGATGTATGTTTTTATCTTATGGTATATATGTGTCGTGTTGGGATTTCAAAACGTGACAATACTATCTCGGGGGTGGCCAACCCTGGATGGGCCATTACAAATTTTGGTATCAAAGCATTAGGTTTTATGATTTTGTAGACTGCATAAAAATTTAAAGAAGTAGAAGACTTAAATAAGCTATATTTTAATGCAAAGTCTGAGGATGACACGACACGTGCTAGAGTTCTAGGTAGAGTACTGAAACAGAGAGGATGTGGTAGACCCCAATATTTAGAAAAGCTGAAGCTAAGAGGGAGGTCGAGTCTGTGGTTCATGCAAGGGAACAAGTTGCTAGTACAACTGGTACTACTAAAAGTGGGAGAGAATATGATTTTAGGAGAGATGAGTTGAGAGAAGTTCTTGATCATGCTATAGAGAGAATGAATTCAGTAGAAGAAAGGGTTGATAATTTACAAAGGAGGCTAGTGGAAAGGGCTAGAACATAACCTAATGTGGTGAGACAAGAGGTTTATAAGGGAGAGGGCGTGTTTGCACATGAGATGTAAGGGAATTGTTTTGTAAGATTTATTAAATTTAAACCCTAGTCTTTTAGAGGATTTGTAAATCCTATTGAGGTTGAGTAGTGGATTAAAAATGTTGAGAAATATTTTGAAGTCTTACCAGTGACAGATAGGCAAAAGGTTGCCTTCACTTCATTTAAGCTGGAAGGTGAGGCTTCTCAATAGTGGGAGTATATTCAGCCCAGATTGAGTACACCGGTAGATCAACCCATAAGTTGGCATAAGTTTAAGGATGTGTTCATTGCGAAGTATTTTCTAGATATGTTTCGAGCACAGTAGGAGAGAGATTTTATTCATTTAAGGAAAAATATTTTATCTGTTGTTAAGTATGATAGTAGATTTATAGCCCTGTCGAGGTTTTTACTTGAGTTAATAAATACGGAGAAGATAAAATAAGAGATTTTTAGATGGGTTACATTATTAGATTCGAAGTAAACTATCTTATATGGGCATTATGAATTTTGCTATAATGGTGGATAAAGCATTACAAATTGAAAAAGATGTGATGGAGTTTAGAGGTAGGATGGACTGGTTGAAGAGGTCTAGATTTAAGGGACCTAGATGTAGTAGCAGTATAAGTGTGCAGGGTGGGAGGCCACCCCAAAAGGGGCGTTCCTTGTCACAAGGAACTGTGATGCAGTGTCAAAGGCAAGCATGATTTGTCACTTCTATAGCTCAGAGTAATATTGGTGGGACCCCTATAATTTGGAGACAGGCTATAGGAACTGGAGGTTATGGTAGATGAGAAAGTATGCCACCAAGGGGAAGTGGTAATCTGATGTATGATTAAGAGACAAGAGTTTGCTATAGATGTAATCAAACATGGCATCTATCTCGGAATTGTCCTAATATGATGTGCTTTGTATGTGGTGAGGGAAGATATATTAGTGTAGATTGTCCGGTTGGAAAATCTATTGAGATAAGTGCTGGAGCTATTGGGAGAAAACAGGTGGAGAGAGGTGGTGGATTAGGGAGTACGCGGGGCAAAGACAGAGGACCAGTAGCTGAGAGAGATCATGGTGGTTAGTTGCAGCCCAGAGACAATAGTGTCTATGCATTGACCCAATAGTATGCACATGCTGCTCTTGATATTGTTATGGGTATGGTGTCTATTCTTGATAGACTTGCTAGATTGTTGATTGATCCTGGTATAACCCATTCTTTTGCATCTAATGTTTACATGAAATCTATTTATGTTTGTGTTAGTCCTTTGATGCATGCTATTATTATTTAGGTTCATACTCAGGATAGGGCTATTCTTAGGAAAATTTATCGAGGTTGTGTGATTAGTATGACAGATAGAGAATTTGAAGTTGATTTATTGCCTTTAGATATGACAAATTTTGATTTAATTCTATGAATGAATTGGTTATCTGCATATCATGCTTGGGTAGATTGTTTTAGGAAGAATGTGGTGTTCAGGATACCAGGACAATAGGAGTTTAATTTTCAGGGAGAACATAAGATATTTTTCAACTGTCTTATTTCTGCCTTGACTGCTAGTAGATGGTTGAAGAAGGGTTATGAGGGATATTTGGCGTATGTGGTGGATTCTAGAAAGGAGATTAGGAAGTTGGAAAAAATCTTAGTAATGAAAGATTTTTCTGATGTGTTCCCTGAGGAGTTGTTTAGTTTGCCTCCCAATAGGGAGATTGAGTTTTCTATTGAGGTGATTAAGGGATCAGCCCATATCTATAGCACCTTATAGAATAGCACCAGCTGAGTTGAGAGAATTGAAAGTTTAGCTTCAGGGGTTGCTAGATAAACAATTTATTCGACCTAGTATGTCACCTTAGGGAGACCTGTGTTGTTTGTGAAAAAGAAGGATAAAACGATGAGGTTGTGTATTGATTATAGACATTTGAATAAGATCATCATAAAAAATAAATATCCTTTACCCAGGATAGATGATTTATTTGAGCAGTTACAGAGGGCTAGGGTGTTTTCTAAGATAGACCTGAGATAGGGTTATCATCAGTTGAGGTTAAAGGAGGGGGACGTGCCTAAGACTGCTTTTAGGACATGTTATGGCCATAATGAGTTCTTTGTGATGCCATTTGGGTTGACTAATGCTCCCCCAACATTTATGGATCTAATGAATTGGGTGTTTAAACCAATCTTGGATAGATTTGTGATTGTATTTATTGATGATATCTTGGTGTATTCTAAGAATGAAGAGGAGCATATGCAACATTTAGAGATAGTCTTGGAAATTATGAGGAGAGAGAAATTGTATGCAAAGTTCTCTAAGTGTGAGTTTTGGCTGAATGAAATATCTTTCGTGGGGCATGTTGTGTCAAGAGATGGTATAACAGTTGACCCACAGAAAGTGGAGGTAGTGTTGAATTAGGAAAGACCAACTAGTGTGACTGAAATTAGAAGCTTTTTGGGGTTGGTTGGCTATTATAGGAGGTTTATCCAGAATTTTTCTATTATTGTTGTACCATTGACCATATTGACCAGGAAGAAAGTGAAGTTTATGTGGTTAGAAGAAAATGAGAAGAGTTTCCAGCTGTTGAAAGAGAAATTGACTACTGCTCAGGTATTAGTGTTTTCTTCTGGTGATGATGGATTTATGTTATGTAGTGATGGATCACATTAGGGGTTGGGATGTGTGTTGATGCAAAATAGGAGAGTTATAGCCTATGCTTCTAGGCAATTGAAGAACCATGAGAAAAATTAACCGACCCATGATTTAGAATAGGCTGCCATAGTTTTTGCTTTGAAGATTTGGAGACATCATCTATATGGAGCCACTTGTGAAATTTTTATTGATCATAAAAGTTTAATGCATTTACCTACCCAGAGAGAGTTTAATTTGAGTCAGAGGAGGTGGATGGAGTTGATTAGTGACTATGACTGTATAATTCACTATCATCCAGGGAAGGCTAATGTAGTAGCGGATGCATTGAGTAGAAATTCTATAGAGATTAGCTGCTATTGGAAGTCATGATATTAGCTTGATGGTAGAATTGAGAGAAATGAAAATGTAGTTGAGTATTAGTGATAGTTGAGTATTGATGGCAAATATGGTGGTACAATCATCTATTATTGATCGCTTATCACAGATGCAGAGTTGAGATGAAGGGATAGAGAAGATCATACATGAAGTATTGAGTGGGAAGCCAATCGAGTTTAGAATTAAAGAGGATGGTATGGTGGTATTGGGACATAGAGTTTGTGTTCCCAATCATGTTGAGATGAGAAAGGATATAATAAGAGAGGCTCATGATTTAGTGTATTTTATGCACTTGAGTAATAATAAGATGTACATGGGGTTGAGACAGAATTATTGGTGGCTAGGGATGAAGAAGGATGTAGCTGAGTATATTTTTAGATGTTTAATTTTTCAACAGGTGAAGTATGAGAATAGACATCCAACAAGTTTATTACAGCCTCTTTGAGCACCTGAATGGCCATGGGAGAATGTGAGTATGGATTTTGTTTATGGTTTTCCCTATACATAGAGAGGTCATGATGTTGTATAGGTTATAATGGATAAATTTTCTAAATCTTTGCATTTCCTTCCTATTAAAACTCCTTGGAGTCCTAAAAGGTTGGCCGAATGGTATGTAGTGGAGATTGTAAGATTACATGGAGTACCTTTGAGCATTGTATCAGATAGAGATTCTAGATTTACTTCTAGATTTTGGAGGGGTTTTCAGAAAGCTATGGGTACATAGTTGCTGTTTAGTTCATCTTTTCATCCTCAAACTAATGGGTAGACAGATAGAATCATCAGAATATTAGAAGATATGTTGAGGGCAAATGTATTGAGTTTTTTTTTATTGAGCTAGGATGCTTATTTACCTTTGATCTAGTTCACATACAATAATCAGTATCAAACTAGTATTGGGATGAAACCATTTGAGGCTTTATATGATAGAAGATGTAGAACTCCAGTATGTTGAGAAGAAGTTGGAGAAAGAAAGATATTTGTTCTAGAAATGATAGATTTGAGTACTGAGAGGATCATAATGGTTAGAGAGAACCTTCAAGCAGCACAACACAAACAGAAGAGATATGCTGATAATAGAAGACGATCTCTTGAGTTTCAATTTGGTGACTGGGTGTATTTGAAGATATCTCTGTGGAAGGGTGTATTGAGATTTAAAAAGAAAGGGAATTTGAGTCCGAGATTTATGGGGCCCTATGAGGGGATTGAAAGAGTTGGACCAGTAGCATATAGATTGGATTTGCCTCCGGAGTTAAAGCAATTGCATAATGTGTTTCATGTTTCCCTTTTGAAAAAGTGTTTACATGATGAATCTAATAGTATTCCGAGTCAGGCTGTAGAACTTCAGGAAAATTTGACATATATGCAAGTACCGGTCAGAAAGGAACAAGTCTTAGGTAATAAAGTTTTTCCTTTTGTTCAAGTGTTACGGCAGAACAAAGATGTTGAAGAAATTACTTGGGAGCATGAGGCAAGAATGAAGAAAGAGTATCCCCGTCTTTTTCATAAGTTAAGTAAGAAAATTTAGGGGACAAAATTTTTATAAGGTGGGTAGAATATTAATATATGTATTCATAAAATAAGCTTAAAAAAGTAATTTTACATATATTATATTGAATTAAATAATCCAATGATGAAAGATTCAGTATTGATTTGAAATGATATTTGAAAGATAATATTGAAAATTTTGTTGAAAAGAGTTAGAAATTTTTTAAGAAGAAAGTACTGAATTTTTTTTTTTAAATTTGAAGTTGAAATGAAGAATTTTGAAGAAAAATATTGACTGAAGTTGAGGAATATGAATTTATGATATTTGAATAAATTGTTAAAGTATAATGATTGGATGATGTATTTTCTATTATATATGATAATTGATTGATTTATTGATTAGGGATTAAATAATATGTTGAAAATTAATTATATAAGAAGTTATATTTTAAAAAAGGACGGATTAATGAAAAATATGCTGAGAAGTTATATAAAATTTATGAAAATATGATTGAAAAACTGATATTATATATGAGGAGACAATTTAATAAATATGATAAAAATAATAATTTTGAGAAAGAACTAGATAGTTGAATTGAATGCTTTGATGTATGCTTGCTTACATGTTATTGCTCATATGCATAAAAGGGAAGACCAAGAAGGCAATTGGTCTAGCTAAGAAGACCATGAAGGTAGCTGGTCTGGTTGAAACTTTTCGACATGTGGGAAGACGTTCCTAGATGATAATATGAAATGATCTGATGAGAAATAAAGAAAGATAATTTAAATTCATGCAATATGTTTGTTTTTAATATTTTTTATTAATGGCTGAGATGCTAAAGAATCAGTTTTGATTATTAAACGATTGATAGATAGACGAGTCTTATAGTGAGACAATTTTGATGGTAAATAAATAGAAATGATGATATAATAAAGAATAATATTATTGATTGTTTGTATGATGTGAACTTTATGATGATATTAAATTGAAAATATTAAATTGATAAAATATAAGAGATATATGTATTGAAAGAGGATAGCCTGATAATTTATTTATTAAGAGAAATTGATAAATGATTGAATTAGAATGTGAGAAGAGATAGATGGTTAATTATTCTGATTTAACAATGAATGAATATAACTAGAAGTAAACAAATTGAGTATTTCTAGTAAATTTAATTCACTGAGCTTGTGAAGCTCACTCCTCATTATTAAATAATTTCAGGTAACAGGCAGAACAAATAAATTTGTGTGCTGAGATTCAGACTGAGTAATCTGTAAGTCTCGTGGTTCACATCCTCAGACTAATGGAAGATTTTTTTTTTATTTTTTATAGATATTCATGCATAATATGTTGTACATATTGTTTCATATGAGATATTAATAATATAACTCCCCTATTAAGGGTTGATGTATATATATTTTTAGTCGATGTATATTTTTATATTGTTGCATATATGTGTCGTGCAGGGATTTCAAAACGTGACGACACTGTCTCGGGGGTGGCCAACCTGGGATGGGTCATTACAGAGCATATGCGAAATCAAACCTCGTACATAACATTAAATACATGATGGAACCAATTACTCATGTGTTCTCTCTTTTCTAGAGTCTTTGGGGACATCTACTTAGAGAGAGAAATTCCATGACTCATTAGTAAGATTCCCCTTTTAGAATTCTCCATGCTAAACTTCTTTAGTACTTTGTCTATGTATGCAGATTAGGACAAGTCTAGCATCCTTTTAGATCTATCTTGATATTCTTTATCCCCAAAATGTAGGATACTTCAAACAAATCCTTCATTGAGATTTTTTTTGACAGGAAAACATTGACTGACTATAACATATCTATATCATTCCCAATAAGTAGTATGTCGTCAATGTACAACACCAAAAATGTCACGACGCTCCCGCTGACCTTCTTGTATACACATTGCTCATCTTCATTTTTTATTAAATCAAACAAGTTGATTGTCTTATCAAAACAGATATTCCAACTTCTAGAAGCTTGCTTTAATCCATAAATCTATTTTTGAAGCGTGCATACCTTGAGGTCATTAGCACTTGATATAAAACACTTAGGCTGTGTCATGTACACATCCTCCTCTATGTTTCCATTGAGTAATGCAGTCTTTACATCCATTTGCCATATCTCGTAGTCATGGTATACAACTATTGCAAGTAAAATCGTAATTGATTTAAGCATGGCCACTAGAGAGAAGGTTTTATGAAAGTCAAGTCCTTGCCTTTGCTTGAAACCCTTTGCTACTAGCGCTTTATAGGTCTCTATTCATCCACTCTAATCTTTCTCTTATAGAACTATTTGTAACCTATAGGTATTATACCTTCACATGCATCTACCAAAGTCCACACATTGTTAGAGTACAAGGAATCCATTTCAGATTTCATGGCTTCTAGCCACTTCTAAGAAGCAATTTTGGATCTTCTTCATAGTTAGCAGATTCCTTATTAGCTTTAAGGTGTACCTCTAGGATCTATGATAAATCTATACCTCTCTAAAGCCTTAGGTATTCTGCTAGATCTACGAAGTGTTTGTGCAATAGGAGGATATATCGATTCAAGTTTCTAAATTTTAACAATACTAGGTTATGATTCTTGTGACACTTCATTAAGATTTATCTTGCTCCCGTTCCTCCTTTCTAGCACAAAATCTTTTTTTAGAGAGGTAGCATGCTTAAAAACAAACACCTTTTGTTCCTATGGATGATGATAGAAATAATATCCTGAAGGTTTTTAGGATATCCCACAAAACTATATTTGCCAGACCTAGTTCCCAACTTGTCTTTATGTAACTTCTTTACTTAAAGAGGGCAACACAAAATCTTAAAGTGTTTAAGACTAGGTTTCCTTCCTTTTCATATCTCATATGGTATTTTAGGTACTGCCTTTGAGGAAACTTTGTTCAATAAATATGCGGCGGTTAGGATGGCATATCACTACAAGAAAACCATTTATCATCGATAATTTTTTCTCGTCGGTGAAAGGTCCTCTACCATCGGTAATACTTATGACCGAGGGAATTCCCTCAGTGTTAAGCTCATTAGTAAAGGTATTACCGAGGGCCAAAATATTCCCTCGGTGATAAATTATCACCGATTGCTATCATCGAGGGAGCACTCCCTCGGTGATAGTGTTTTAAAAAAATATTTTTGGTTGTTTTTAAAATAATAATAAAATAATCTGACCAACACTGAGGGATGACCCGTTAGTAATTATAGTACTTATCATTTAGGGATTCATCCCTTGGTAATGAGTTGTTTTTTTATAAAAAAGAATTAAAAAATAGACTAAGCTCAGCATCGACGAGTGTGTCCCTTGGTGATAATGATTAACACTAACGACAACTATCCCTTGGTATTAATCTACAATACTATCACCGAGGGATTGATCCCTCGGTGATAGTAATTAATTTATAAATATTTTTATTTGTTTTTAATTTTTCCTGTTAAAACATAATCAACCTGATTAAAAAATATTTAAAAAATACAGAATACAACAAAATCGAGAATACAAAATATTCCATAAATTAATAAAATATAACCTACAAATGAAAATATAATCGAAAATAAAATATTCTTCCTTAAAAAAAAATTGAATATTCTAAAAATTCTAAATACAAATGTCTAAAAATAAAACTATGGGTTAGCGAGGTCTGTGTCATCATCGAGGTCTACATGCTCAACATCCTCCTCTGTAGATGGATCCTATATATAACAAATAACATGGTTAAATATGTTTTTAAACCAAAATAGAAAATAAATAATTTATGAAAGTAAAACCACTAAGTTATATACTTTGTGAGTCTGCCTCGTTCGTTACATTCTACTAAACGGATGTGACGGTAAACCTGCCTTGTCCGTTACCTAAGTTATCTACATTTTTTTACCTTAAAACTGTTAAGTTATATACTTTTTGAGTCTGAAACCTCATGGATTTGTAACTAGTTATCCAAAATGGTTTCCTTTTGTTCCCACAAGTTACATTATACCAAATGGACATGACAATAAACCCGTCTCATCTGCTACCTAAGTTATATACTTTTTTTTTTTACCTTAAAACCGCTAAAATATATATTTTTTAAGTCCAAAATATCTCGGATTTGTAACCGGTGATCCAAAATAGATTCTGTTTATTCCTACAAGTTACATTCTATCAAACGGACGTGACGGTAAATCCGCCTCGTCCGTTACCTAAGTTATGTATTTTTTTGACCTTAAAACCATTAAGTTATATACTTTTTGAGTGCGAAACCTTCAGGTTTGTAACTGGTGATCCAAAATGGATTTCGTTTATTCTCACAAGTTACATTCTACCAAACGGACGTGATGGTGAAACCTTCTTATTTGTTACCTAAGTTATCTACTATTTTACCTTAAAATCGCTAAGTCATATACTTTTTGAGTCTGAAACCTCTCGGGTTTATAATTAGTGATCCAAAATGGTTTCCTTTTATTTCCACAAGTTATATTCTACCAAACGGATGTGACAATAAACCTGCCTTATCCGTTACCTAAGTTATCTACTTTTTTGACCTTAAAACCGATAAATTATATACTTTTTTGAGTCCAAAATCTCTCGGGTTTGTAACCAATGATCCAGAATAGTTTCCTTTTGTTCCTTCAAGTTACATTCTACCAAACAAACGTGACAGTAAACCCGTCTCGTCCATTACCTAAGTTACCTAAGTTATCTACTTTTTTTACCTTAAAACCGCTAAGTTATATATTTTTTGAGTCCGAAACCTCTCGGGTTTGTAACTGGTGATTTAAAATGGACTCTGTTTGTTCATATAAGTTATGTTATACCAAACAAATGTGATAGTAAATTTGACTCATCTTTTACTTAAGTTATCTGCTTTTTTTACCTTAAAATCGCTAAGTTATATACATTTTGAGTTAGAAAACTCTCGGGTTTATAACCAGTGATCCGAAATGGATTTCATTTGTACCCACAAGTTACATTCTACCAAACAGATTTGACAGTAAATCTGCCTTGTCCATTACCTAAGTTATCTACTTTTTTTATTCCTTAAATCTGCTAACTTCTATACTTTTTAAGTCTGAAATCTCTCTGGTTTGTAACTGGTGATCCAAAATAGATTTTTTTTGTTCCCACGAGTTACATTTTACTAAAATGAAGTGACGGTAAACCTACCTCATCTGTTTCCTAAGTTATCTATTTTTTTTACCTTAAAACCGCCACGATTGGTAACTAATAATGTAAAAAAGTTCAACGTGTTTTACTTACATCAGGTCATATGGTAGGGTCCGCCCTAGAACTTCCTGGGATCTATATCTATTGCAATATCTACTCCATGGACTCGAGACGTGAATGCATGTCATCCACCCTAGTGTGAGCGAACGCTAGTTTTGACTGAAGCTCATCGATTCTTGACCTATCATCATCAATTCGTTATTGCATCGCGCTGATATCAACAACAGGTCAGAACAGTAATGCAGTGGATCTAACAAAGGAACTACTGTTACCCATAGAGCTGGTAGCAAAGAGGTGAGTGTCTATCATGCCCCCGAATCTATAAAATCACACCTTGTTAAGCCCATCTAATGCATTTAACTACTTAGTGATGTCGATCTCATGCTGTGAGGATGCTTCAATCTGGCCACCACTCTTATCTCGAACACGTTGGTTATAAGTTTCCTACATTACAAACAAATCTATATGATTAATAATTTTTTCCCAAAAAATATTATAACCAACAACTATTTTGCATATAAGTAAGAAATACATTTTATACATACCATCGTGTCCTTGGAGTTGTTATCAACGTAATCATCTGTCCTTGATTGGCGCTTATGCATCCTATTAAACATCTCAACAGGTGTGGCATCTGTATCCAACTTTTGGGACTGCACATTACAATTTGTTAGGAAAATTGGATATATATATATATATATATCTGTGTGTGTGTGTGTGTAGAGAAAAAAAGAAAACATATGCCAATACATTCGCGTGGACGTCCGTGTTGATGGACCCTCCAACATGGTGAACACACCAATCATCCATGAACATATGACAATCATGACTCTTCATCCCCGTAGAACTTGTACTCGTTCAATTTAGCACATCGTGCTAAATATGAGACACACCCGTATGGGAACTTCAAATTTGAAACTTATTCGGAAGCTGCCTTTATTTGGGACTTGTTTAATGCGTATGTTACTTTGGTTTATATTTAGGTTTACCATTGACTTCAACCAACTCCAATTGAGGACAGCTACAAAACTTTTCCATATCTAAACGAGTGTTAGCATTGTTTTTGGTTTTACCCTTGACATCCATAACAATGTTGAAAACATTGTCAAACACATTTTTCTCAATATGCATAACATCTAGATTATGGCAACCAAGATTAGTTGACCAGTACGGTAGCTTCCAGAAGATACTTATTTTTTTTCTTCCAATTATGATCCTTCCCAAATCCATGCATTTCTTGTTTTCTACCAATGGAATCGAATGTGATCTGTTCAAAAGACATCAATCTAGCTTTCACATTTACCCCCGACAACTGTGGTGGCGGTGGGTCACTCTCAGATCTATTCTTTATGAAACCCTGCTTTTACCTTCTAAAAGTATGATCTTCTGGTAAGAACTGACGGTGATAGTCAAACCAAGAATTTTTATGATCATGTGGTAGTTAAAATGATTTTATATGCTCCATACAGTAAGGACAAGCTAATAGATCATGAGTACTCCACCCAGAAAACATACCATATGCAGGGAAGTTAGTGATCGTCCATAAAAGTGCAACCTTCATATTAATTTTGTTTTTTTTAGTTGCATTATATGTAGGAACTCCATCTATCCACAACATCTTCAACTTGTCTATTAATGCATGTAGATAGACATCCAGATTCTTACTAGGGTTGTTTGGGCTAGGAATTACCAATGATAAGAACAATTTATGCTTTTTTCATGCACATACCAAGAGGTAAATTATAATGAGTGACAAATACCGACCAACAAGAATACGAGGACGTCGAATGGCAAAACAGAGTGAAACCATTAGTTGAGAGTCCTAACCTAAGATTACGTGGTTCATTGGCAAAATTGGGGTGATTATCATCAAAATATTTCCATACCATCCCATCTGCCAGGTGGATGACCATGTCTAGCTTACTACGTTTGCCCTCTTTTTTCTATCTCATGTGTCCGGTAATGTTTTTCGACAAATAAAGCCTTTGAAGTCTAGGTGTCAACTAAAGGTAATACAACATCTTGTGTGGTATGTATTTTAGCTTCTTATCACTGCTCTGCCTAGATATAAATTGAGGATTTCCACACATGTCACACACTTTCTTGTCTTTTTCTTCCTTGTAATACAAGATACAATCATTTGGGCATGAATGTATCTTCTCATACCCAAGTCCTAACTCTTTCACCATCTTCTTGGACTTGTAAAAGTTTTCAGGAAACTTCTCGTCCTTGAGCAAGATACTCTTAATTATTGTCAATAATCGATCGAAACAGTTCTCAGACATGTCAAAATCAGATTTACAATTCAATAGTTGTGAGATCATCGATAATTTAGTGTGCTTCTTATAACCCTCCCACAAGGGCTCATCAGTATCTCTCAACATGTCATAGAACTTCGCAGCACGAGGATTCATATCCTCTTCGGCATCCTAGTTGAAGTCTAGGCGAACAACATCCATTACCATCTCCCCTATGTGATTCATTTCTCCAAAACCTTCCTCTACATGGTGATCTGATTGGGGCATCGACCATTCACGTCTCAAAAAACTCTCACCGTGAAAATTCTACCTCTTATAATTAGGAGTAAAACCTTTCCTATATAGTTGCAAAGTAATTGTTTCTCAGTTTAAAAACCTTAAATTATGGCATAGAAAACAAGGATACCGAATAGTTCTATCGTTATACACAAACGATGGATTACAATATGCAAAGTCAAGAAAAACCTCCACCCCTTCTAAAATTTTTGTAGATAGAGCATGATTAACAGCTCGAAGATCCATCCAACTACGGTTAGTTGCCATCATTCTAATTACTAAAATAATAATGAATTTATTGTCAGTAAGCTATTTTAAATATATAGTATTCTTTCAATCATGTATCTTGTTTTTTTTTTACATACATATCAAAATATATGGATTGAAATAGCATGATTCAATAACAATCATATATTTTGTTATCACTTTTCTATCTTCTAAAAATGCTTCATTAAATACATGTAGTTTCTAATGATGCTAACTTATAATGAAAATCTGACATAACAATCTAAGGCTAACTTAATTATTTTAAAAAATAAAAAATATAAACTAACATAACAATATATAGACTGAAATAGCATGATAAAATCACAAACATATATTTTTTTTATCACTTTTAATCTTCCCATAAAGTATGAAACAAGTATAGATTTAACTAATTTATCACACAACCAATGAGCTAACATATAAATATTCGGATTTACAATAAAAAAAATTATAGTTTAATTACTAACACTACTTAATAAAAAATAATCTTAATAAATAAATAATAAGAAACAATAATTGATCACTAATGGTAGAAAAATCCGCCAGTGATAATTATCATCGATGAATTAATTCCATAGGAGATAAACACAGAATATTTTTAAAATGAATCAAATTAAATTATTATTACTGAAAGAAGAATCCGTCGGTAATAATTTTTTTATTATTTTTTCTTTGTTTAAATCTTTTCAAAATGCATTTATAATTAAATAATCACATCATAAAGTACTAATGATATTAATAAAAAATTATTTAGAAAATAAAAATTAAATCGCTTTCAACAACACAATATACTTAAATTTGATACAATGTTTTGCCTTAAAAATAAATCACAGGTTCACCAGGTCCATGCTATCATCGTCTTGAGGCTCGACGTTATCCAAAGTTGCAAGATCCTATTGAATAAAACAAAATTCATAAAATATATATTTATTACATATATATATATAAATTAATAGAATATAAAAGTTGTAAACATGTGCTATTTAATCCAAACGGGAACTAGTGATCTGAAATACATCACGTTTGTTCCCACACGTTCGACTCCACGGACGTGTTGGTACCCCTGGCTAGTCTATTTCAGAGTATTTTATATTTTTGGCCTAAATATTGAACTTTGTTAGACTAAAACCCATACTTTTGCTACAGGGCGATCCAAAATGGATCCTTTTTGTTCCCAAGAGTCACTTTCGACTCCATTGATATGTTGGTACTCCAGCTAGTTAATTTTCACAAGAATTTATATTTTTGGCCTAAAAATCATAAATCGTTGAACTTTATTAGTCTAAAACTAACACTTTTTCTAATTGGTGATTCGAAGTGGATCTCGTTTGTTCCCACAAGTTATGTTAAACTCCAAGAGCATGCCGATACCCTTAGCACATAAATTACACAATTATTTTACAATTTTGGCCTGAAAATCACTAAGTGTTGAACTTTATTAGCCTAAAACACATACTTTTGCTAATAGACTATCTGAAATGGATCTCGTTTGCTCCCACAAGTCACATTTGACTCCATGGACATGTCGATACTCCCAACTCGTCCATTACACGAGTATTTTGTATTTTTTGTATGAAAACTGCTAAGTGATAAACTTTATTAGCTTAAAACCCACACTCTTGCTAATCAACAATCTGAAATGGATCTCGTTTGTTCCTAAGAGTCATATTCGACTCCACGAACATGTCAGTACCATTGGCTCATTCATTTCAAGAGTATTTCACACTTTTTACCTAAAAATCGTTAAGTGTCGAACTTTATTAGCCTAAACCCCACACTTTTGCTAATCAGCAATCCGAAATGGATCCTATTTCTTCCCATAATTCACGTTCGACTCCACGGACGTGTTGGTACCTCGGCTCGTCCATTTGATGAGTATTTCACATTTTTGGTCTAAAAACCGCTAGGTGTTCTGGTGATCCGAAATAGATCCTACTTGTTCCCAGGAGTCATTTTCGACTCCATGAACATGTCGATACCCTGGCTTGTTCATTACACGAGTATTTTACATTTTTGTCTTGAAAACCACTAAGTGTTGAACTTTTTTAACCTAAAACTCATACTTTTGCTAACTAGAGATCTGAAATAGATCATTTTTGTTCCCACAAGTCATTTTTGACTCCACAAACATGTCGATACCACCGACTTGTCTATTACATGAGTATTTTACAATTTTGATATGAAAACCACTAAGTGTTGAATTTTATTAACCTAAAACCCACATTTTTGCTAATCGAAAATCCAAAATGCATTTTGTTTGTTCGCACGAGTCACGTGTGACTCCACAGATATATCGATAGCCTTGGCTCATCTATTACACAAGTACTTTACCTTTTTGGTCTAAAAACTACTAAGTGTTGAAATTTCATTTAATTTAAAACAATGTACTTATAGTGGGTGGTGTAAGTGGAGCTAGTTCATTTGGTGACACCCCAAAATGTTGCATCATCTGTTACTCTATGAGTTGGGTACGTGAGTGCAACTCCTCATTCTTTTGCCTCATTCGCTCCACGTCCTGCTATATCGCTCTCACATCAGAGAACGACTGAAAGCGTGTTGAGGTGGGTATGGACGACAAACTGCTTCTTGGATAGTCTATAGCAAATATAAAATCGTCAAACATCCCATCAAAGCCATATAATCATCCTTTCTAGATACCACCAGATGCCTCCATCAATTCTTTGGGATCGATCTCAATTTGTGAGGTTGCATCAGATTACCTGCCAGTTTTTCTATCGTATTAGCTGGTCATATGCATCCTACAATATAAATTAATGCATAAGATCAATAATCCTTTTTCTCTCAAAGAATATTGATAACAAGAAACAATATATGAGAAACATTGGTTCCTAGTTATTTTTCTCATAAGTGAAAAGTATATTATAAATACAGTGGTCTCTTGTGCCCTTTGATCAATATATTCATCCATCCCCAGGTGTTTATGAGTATTGTTAAATAGCTCAATAGAGGTAGCTGGTCTACCCAACTTTTGAGTCTGCACATTGAAATTTGTTAATAAAAATTAATTTAACCTAATGCAACCTTGAGAATTTGTTCAAAAAATAAAGATAACTCATATCTCACGTAGAAACATAACATGATATTAATTATTAAAAATATACAAGTCAAACATTTCAAATTAATTTAACTATCTAGTGATACAAATTTATATAATTATCTATCTATATATAAGTGTAGAGAAATAGAGAAACCATACCAACACCTCCGTATGAGCATCTATACTAATGGACCCCTCAACATGATGGACACACTAATCATATCTTGACCACCTGTTCTCAGATATTGCCTTGACGCAGTGAGTTCAAACATCTCTTGCTCACATCTGTACTTAAGTGTTCAAATGATCCCTTAAAATTTCGTGCTCTCTCTTACCATCTTCTTCACCCATCCACCTGATCCATGTTGCTTTATCTAGAACCCTCACTTTCGTACATTGGTCTCAAAAATAATTCATCCAATCATAATGGCGGGTCGCAACAATCTTATCGTGGACCTGTCTCGCAACTTCTAGTTCCTTTGGAGTCGCAAACATATACCATTCTTGAAAAATGAACCAAAATATGAATACTAGCCAATTATGTATATAAAGAACATATAATGAATATATAACAATTCGTGTGAATGCATAGCACATAGTGAACATAAAACAAAAAATGAGGGAAAGGTATATTACAAAGAAATATAGAAAAATAAAATTCTAGGTCTGTGAGCCGAAGTCAAAATATAAGCTTCATGCTCCATTCATATGCTTCTTTAGTTTGGTAGCAATATTTTTTGACACGTGTTTGTTTCCCCAGAATTTACTACATTCATATCATTAATTGTATTAATTGATTTATGTTATAACTACCATAGTAATTAAAATTACCAAAATAATTTCTTATAAACAAATATACAACACCTGTCACTCAAAATTGTGAGCATAATCTTTTGTCCAGGAAGATGCTTCTCTTTATTGGGCCCTCTCCCATGACACCTTGCTGGAGGAGCCTAGGTAGACCTCTCCACCATTGCATATGAGAATGTATCTTGACATATTATATAATACAAAATTTAACAAATAAATTACTTAGTGAGTAATAATATATAACAGTACAAAAGTTGACGTTTTGTTACTAGTCGAGGAGGCTAGCTGACCCTAAGAGTCAATGGTTTGAGTAATCTCGGGGGGATCCTTGCCCTTGGATCCTATATTTCGACTCTTAAATGTCAACATCCTGTTTTGCAAAAACATATAACAACTATGCAATTGATACAAATTGTTTAAAACTAGCTCATATAAATAACAATAAATAATTCATACAATTTGTTAATCATACAACTCATATAATTCTCAACATCTATGAATTAAAATGATCATACCATTCACTAACCGGGATACACTAGAGTTGCTTCTTCTTCTTACAAATATGGATACTAGCAATTGATACAAATTGTTTAAAACTAGCTCATACAACTAACAATAAATAACACATATAGCATATACAATTTGTTAATCATACAACTCATATAATTCTCGACTTCCATGAATTAAAATGATCATACCATTCACTAATTGTCTTCTTCTTCTTCTTCACAAATATTAATACATGCAATTGATACAAATTGTTTAAAACTAGCTCATTCAAATAACAATAAACAATTCATACAATGTATACAATTTGTTAATCATAAAACTCATATAATTATAATCATTCATGAATTAAAATGATCATACCATTCATTAATCGACATATATGTTAGTACTAGAACTACAATGTATATCTGATGGATTTACTTCTTCCATTATACCGTCAACATCATAAAGGATACCAGATATATCTAGCTCATCATTTAGAACTATTCTAGTTGGAATGGGTGGTTTGTCCTCTTAGAAGTAATGCACAACTATAGGAATTATATTGTCATTTGCATCTTCATAACATGTAAGAGTAGTGGTAAACTTGTATTGCCTGTGATGTCTAGCCTTGGTTTTACACAATGCCCACTAATCATTTCTTTATTTCTTACTGGAAGTGTAAGAGTAGTGGTAAACTTGTATTGCCTATGATGCCAGCACAAATGGCTCATATGAGTGAAGCCTTTATGTATTCTTAATATCTACGAGACCCACCAATCATTTCTTTCTTTCTTACTGGAAAGGTAAGAATAGTAGTAAACTTGTATTGCTTGCCATGCCAGCACAAATGGCTCATATGAGTGAAGCCTTGATCTATGCTTAATAACTATGAGACTGTGTCGATATACTTGAAGTCCATTCTCATACTCAAACCAAAGGCATTTGAGCAATATAACAATGTCATTAATCCTTATATATTGAAGCTCTATAACTTCTATCAACATCTCGTAGAAGTCATACTCATATTCATTGTAAAAATTACCTTTCACAAGCACATCATTATTCATTATTTTCTTATGTTGTCAACACTTTTGTGTGTAAAACTTGTATCCATTGACATTATATCCGAGATAATACTTCACACGCTTCATCGAGCCAAATCCACAAATGGCACAATCTCACCACAGTGCAAGAGAACATATATCTATGTGGCCTTAATTTTATTGTCACCCAAGTCTCTATTAGTCTCATGACCAAAAACACGACTTATATAACAAAAAATAGATAAGAGCTCGCCTTGATCCAAATCTGCCCTGTCGTCATTGTAACTAACTAGATTCAATTTTTTCTAACTATTTGGCTCAAAATATTCAGAGCAAATGTTGGAGATCTCTTCTACAATGTATGCCTCCACCATGGAACCTTCAACATGGCGCTTTATTACGAAAATTTTTCTTTAAACTGTGCATATATTACTCTCAAATGCATCGATATTGCATGGGGCCACCGACTTTAGCTTCGTAAACTAAGTGGATCAGTAAATGCTCCATCGAACCGAAGTAATTTTACATATATTATATTGAATTAAATAATCCATTGATGAAGGATTTAGTATTGATTTAAAATAATATTTGAAAGATAATACTAAAAATTTTGTTGAAAAGAGTTAGAAATTCATGAAGAAGAAAGTACTATTTTTTTTTGAAATTCGAAGTTGAAATGAAAGAATTTTGAAGAAAAGTATTGACTGAAGTTGAGTAAAATAATTAAAATTGTTTTTGGAAGGAAATATAAATTTTTATATTGTTCTATAATTTTTATAAAATTTTTGGAAGGAAGAAAAGATGAAAAATCGATTTTAAGGGAGAAATAGTAAACCTGTAATTATATAATGGCAAAACAGTAATTTTTAAATGATGACAAAGTTGTAAATAATCAATGGCAAATATATAAATTTTATTTAAAAAAATGGATGTAAAGAGATTCACGTGAAGGTAAGAATATATATATATATATATATATAAAATATATTATTTTTAAAAAAATTGGTCAATGGTGAAGCGGTGAAAAGAAAAAAAAAATATTTGAAAGCTTTATAGTCTCTAAACTCAGAGACTTTGTTTTTATTGTTTACCAAATCCTGTTTGGTTTATTTCTTTCTTCAATTCAAATTTCATAGCAAAAAGTTATAAAGAAAATTTCTCCAATATTAGAGATAGTACAATCATTCAATTACAATAGCAAGACTTCATCATATTTGAGGTAAATTTTCAATAAGACTCATAACTCAATAATTATATTGTCTGAATTAAGTTATGAAATAGTAAGATTTATTAAAGTTTATGATTAGGTGTTGGTGATCAGCAATCTCAAGAAATTGCTGAAAGGAGCAGGAAACGAAAGAACGTAATCCACAGGTAGTTTAAGTGCTACGCGGTGAGTTAGATTTACTTTTAGTAATCAAGACCAATAAAAATATGAATTTATGATATTTGAATAAATAGTTGAATTATAATGATTTAATGTTTTATTTTCCGTTAAGCATGATAATTGATTGATTTATTGATTAGGGATTAAATGGTATGTTGAATATTAGTTATATAAGAATTTATATTTTAAAAATGATGGATTAATGAAAAATATATTGAGAAGTTATATGAAATTTCTGAAAATATGATTGAAAAATTGATATGATATATGAGAGACAATTTAATAAATATAATAATTTTGAGAAAGAATTAGATAGTTGAATTGAATGCTTTGATGTATGCTTTCTTGCATATTATTGCTCATATGCATAAAAAGGAAGACTAGGAAGACAGTTGGTCTGGTTGAGTAAACCAGGAAAGTAGCTGGTATGGCTGAGAAGACTAAGAAAGTAACTGGTCTTACTGAAATATGTCGACATGTGAGATGATGTTTTCAGATAATAATATGAAATGATGATGAGAAAGAAAGAAAGAAAATTTAAATTCATGCATTATATTTGTTTTAAATATTTATTATTAATGCCTGAGATACTAAAGAATCAGTTTTGAGTATTAAATGATTAATAGATAGACGAGTCTCATAATGAGACAATTTTGATTATAGATAAATAGAAAGGATGACATAATAAAGAATTATATTATTGATTGTTTATATGATATGAATTTATGATGATATTGAATTGAAAATATTAAATTGATAAAATATATGAGATATATGTATTGAAAGAGGATAGCCTGGTAATTTAATTATTAAGAGAAATTGATAAATGATTGAATTAGAATGTGAGAAGAGATAGATGATTAATTATGTTGATTTAACAATGAATGAATATAACTAGAGGTATATAAATTGAGTACTCAAATTTAATTCACTAAGCTTGTGAAGCTCACTCCTCATTGTTAAATAATTTCAGTTAGCGAGCAAGGTATATAGATTCGTGAGCTGAGATTCAGACTGAGTTATTATCTGTAAGTCTCGTGGTCCACATCCTCAGACTAATGGAAGAAAAAAATGATTTTTTTGTTGTTGTAAATATTCATGCATAATATGTTGTATATATTATTTTAGTTGGGATATTAATAATGTAACTCCCCTGTTGAGGCTTAAGGATTGATGTATGTATATATTTTCAGTCGATGTATGTTTTATATTGTTGCATATATGTGTCGTGCTGGGATTTCAAAATGTGACGACACCGTCTCGGGGGTGGCCAACCCGAGATGAGTCATTACAACTAACCTATCTGGATTCACTAATGCCCTTTCTTAGCGATCCTATAATTAGGAAAATTTAAGAATAAAGCTTAACGAAATACGTCTCACTAACATGATTTCATCATGGTTCTTATTTCCACTGCTCTTATTCTATAGGCTTTATCATGTAATGTAGATGTACATGATTTGTAATGAACATGATAAACAATATAAATGTCATTCATTAATATTTATTTTCAATAAATGAATAAAATCAATTTATAAGTAACATGCTTATAACGTCCAATGCTATTGGCTTGTAGGGCACACTACTATCACTTAGCAATTGGTTAGATTTATTGGTATTATTTTTTGTTATTCAATTTTAAATAGGGTTTTCATACCTCACATTCTCTTATTTCTCTCAATTTAAATTTCTATGTCCCACCAAGGTAACTCCCCTTGACTTATTATTAAGGTTTCTTTTATATTTGATATGTATAGTTAATTAGGACTAGGTGAGGTTTAATTAAGATAAATCAATGAGTAAAAATGGAAACATGGTGAACCATTTGAACATTGAAGACCCATAATGTAAGAGAAATATTCATGTAACAATTATCTAGGATATGACCGAGTGATTTGCTTAAATTGGCTCAAGTAAATCATGCTTAGTAAGTCTATAGTTATCCACTTAGGTATATATATGCATGTGATGTATGAATATTGTACATGTGATTAGATTTTTATATATTTGATGCATGTTAAATGATGAGACATGAACTTAAAGACCTAAATTCCTCACTCGCAAAATTAAATATTAAGTTGCAAATAAAGATAATGGAGAATGATTGTTTGTATCCTTCTACTATTGTAGTCAATATGATATTTCTTATTGGTGTAAATTTGTTATGCCACCACAAGATTTGTCCTCTTGAGAAATTTAGATTGTCTATTAAAACATATGAGGTAAAAAAATGATATAACTTTGTTGTGTCATCTTGACAGTTATATCACTAATTTATACTTGTGAGGAATGATAAGTTTGACTTAACTAAAATAGATATGATTTTTTGTGCCACCATAAGATCATATGTATTTAAGAAGCTAAATTATGATTGAGATTTGCGTGAGATACAAAAGATAAAGTTATCTACCTATCAAGTACATTGTAGATTGTTGTGCCACCACGAGGCTATAGTGTGCAAGTGATAGGATCTTGATCCCTATTAGGGAACCTTCCAAAGGGTTTTTTTTGGCTTTCCACATTGAGAGTTGTGGGAATAAAAAAGAATAGTTAGAGGCACCATTTAGATTAAAGACCTATCTTTATGGTAGTTAATAAAATGAATAAATTATAATTTATCTGTTGTTATATTGTAACCCACTATCTAAAATCCTTGATACAAACAAGCCGACTGGGTCAAATTTTATTGATCGGTTGAGGAATTTGAGAATTGTTATGAATTATGAGAAAATAACCTATGTTCTTGATCGATCATTCCCCACTACTCTTGCTTAGAATGCTCTGAAAGAATATGTCGCTACTTTTGAGAAGTGGTAAGAGGATGACATGAAGACAATGTACTACATGCTAGCGTCTATTTTTAATGAGCTTTAGAAGCAACATAAGAAAATAGTGAGCATAGTTTTGTGTATAGGTCATCATACTTTGATAAGACTTAAATGTGATTCTAATCAAGCATCCCATAAAAGTAATAATTGAGTAAGACCACTTATGCATGAAAGTATGTGAGTGTAAAATAAAAGATCAATCTCTCTTAGTAAAAGAGAGAGAATGTCCAATGTGATCTGATTAAGTCATAGTTTGAAAATTCGTTGGCCAAGGTGGACTGGAAATTAGAAAAGATTTTTTAATTTTTCTATTTAAGTTATAAACTTGAGATCAAGATACATGTGATTATATAATTAAAGTTTAACATTAATTCCATAACCTTGATTTAATTAGAGTCGTTGCATGATAGAAGAATTGAATTCTATTGAAACTGACAACAGAAAGGTTCACATTAAATTCATATTGCCTGAGTAGTCATAACATACTACTAGGTGTCAATCATGACTTATAGAAACCCTTATGAATTAACTGTAATTAATTCTTAGCTAAAAAGAGACTTAATAAGACTTTTAATTTGAATTGAAATTAAAATGAGTTTTAATTAATTGGTTTGGGTCTAATTGTTACATAAAAGTTACAACCTACTACCACCGCGATATTGAACCTAAGGGGTCACAAACAATAGAGAAATTGCAAGAATAAGAAAAACTAGAGAGTAGTGAGAATTCTAGGAAATAAATTAAACCATAGTTTTTATTGCAATTCTAAAAATCCTAGATCTTTTAAGAGTAAAGGACTTTATATAAATACTTTTATGTGATAGAAACTCTAAAGTAATTTTTGAGTCTTAAGATCAAATCTTAAAACTCTCTCTAAAACAAAAAGCTGGAAAATAAACCATGAGCTAGCACTCTTTCTTTTTCAGCAATTTAGTTGGGGATCCTTGTTCTTGGTTCATATGGATATACTAAGAAGTCAGACGCTTGAATTGGTCGTGAACTTTACACCAAATTTTCAATCGAAATCTTCATTGAGGTATAAATCTCTACCATTGTAGGAGATTATTGTTCTTGTTCTAGTAGATCCATAGCGAGCATTCTTTAGATTTAAGTTTATCGGCATGATGTTTTTATTTCGGTAGACTTACACTATTTACTTAAGGTTTCTATCAAATAGAAGCCATATATATAAAGCCTTTCTCCTGAAAGCTCCAAGATTTCTAAAATTGTAATTAAGCCCCTACCTTAATTAATTATTAGAAATCTCTCTTTTGGCCCTTCAATTTCTCTATTCTTACAATACTGTGTAGGTCATAACTATTACGTGTCAATTGGACCCGTCCAATTAATTAAAACCCTTTTTAATTTTTTTTTATTAGAACTAACTAATTACAATTAAATTCTCAAGGTTTCTACCAATCATGAGTGACACCTATCAATATATTATAATTACCTAGACGAGATGAATTTTATGTGAAACTTTATGTTGTCGGTTACCATACAATTCAATCAAATCATACAATGATCCTTATTAAACTTAAGGTATAAAATTACTGCCAAACCTTAATTTGTTTAATCCAATGTATCTTGATCTCAAGTCCATAACTTATGTGGTGAAACTAGAAACTCCTTTCTAATTTCTATCATATATTGGCAAGAAATTTCCAAGCTATTACTTAATCAGATCATATAAGGCATTCTCTCTTTTATTAAGAGTGATAGATCATCTATTTTACACTCACATACCTCCGTATATAAGTGGTTGTACCCAATTACTACATCTATATGGTCTATGATTAGAACCACACTTAAGTAGCATCAAAACATGATGACCCATACACAAGGTAATGATGCCTCAAGTCCAAATATCACTTACATAATTGCAACATAAGAACACCTATTGACATCTAGTAAAATGTCTATCTAGGTGTTTCTTAAGTTTAGTCCTTTCAGTGTACTTATTCTTTAACAACTACTTACATATCTTGTTTTAATGTCTCATACACTAATGACAATGAGATCGATCACCCTTAACTCCTTGAGGAAATAAGGCATATACTAATTCGAATTCACTAATACCTTTATTAGTGATCCTATGATTGGGAACATTTAAGAATAAAGCTAAAGGAAATACATCTCATTAGCATTATTTCATTATGGTGCTTATTTCCATTCTTTATATTCTATGGGCTTTATCATGCAAATAAATTTATCGATTGTAAGATAAATATAATTTCAATAAATGATAATAAATGAATAAGATCAATTACAAGTAATATGCTTGGACATCAGAAGTTATTGACTTGGAAAGCATATTACTATCAATGACCACTTCCCATTCCTCACCTTGTCCCCAAAAGTAACACAACCTTAGCTTCCCATATACTTCTCCACACATAAGATGGATTAGAACCCAAAGAAGAATCCAAGAAAGATATACGAGGAAAATACCAAGCCATGAAAACTTGGGCAACAATATAATCCAGATTGATCAAGAAATACCAACCTTATTTAGTAAGGGGGTCATATTAAACACATACATATCCCGAAATCTAAGCCCGCCTAAACTCTTAGGCTTACAAAGCTTTTTCCACCTCAATCAATGAACCTTCTTTGAGTTTGCCACCAAAAATTCCTCATCACAAAATTGATCTCATCACACAAGCCAAAGAAGATTTTAAAGCTACTCATAGTGTAAGTTAGAACCGTTTGAGTTTCTGCTTTAATCAAAACCTCTCTGTCCGCAAATCATGGAATGTTAGCTTCTTCGAAGAACCAATCATATAAGGAAGACCAATATATTTTCCTTGACCCTATAAGTTTACCAGTATAGAAACGCAATGGAAATTTAAAAATCTTCATATCGATGAACTTAATCCCACAAAACTCTCAATGAATCTAATAGAACGAGAAGAATAATTACCATACAAGGTTAGTGTTTTATACCTCAATGAAGTTCAAACTCAATAATTCACTTAGAGTTTCTATCGAATAGAATCCCTTTATATAGAGCCTTTCTCTTAAAATCTCTAGGATTTCTAAATTTGTAATTAAACCCTTAGTTTAATTTAATTTCTAGAACATTCTCTATTGAACCTTTAGTTTTTCTTATTCTCGCAATTTCCCTATTGTGCATGACCCCTTAGGTTCAATATCGCGTTAGTAGTATGTCATAACTTTTATGTAACAATTGGACACCATCAAATTAATTAAAACTCCTTTTAGTTTAATTCGAACAAAAACTTCTTTTAATTAAGAATTACTTACAAAATAATTCTTAAGGGCTTCTACAAGTCATGATTGATACCTAGCAGTATGTCATGACTACCCAAGCAATATGAATTTAATGTGAACCTTTCTGTTGTCAGTTATTGTGCAATTCAATCTTTCTATCATGCGAAGTCCTTGATTGAACCTAAAGTTTGGAATTATTTTTCAAACCTTAATTATTTAATCACATGTATCTCGATCACAAGTTCATAACATAAATAGTGAAATTAGAAACTTCTTTCTAATTTCCACCCCACATTGGCTAGTGAATTTCCAAACCATGACTTAATTAGATCATCTAGGACATTCCTTCTCCTTTTTTTTGTTTTTTTATTTTTTTACTGAGAGTGTTGAATCCTTTATTGTACACTCACACAACTCCATGCATAAGTGGTCATAACCAATTACTATCTTTATGTGGCCCATGATTAGAACAATATTTAAGTAGTATCAAAGCATGATGATCTATACGCAAGGCATCCATGGTGCCTCAAGTCTAAGGATCACTTGTACAACTGCAACATAAGAACTCCTATTGACAACCAGTAAAATGTCCATTAGGAGTTTCTTAAGTCGAGTTAGTTCAGTGTACATGTTCTCTAACAAACACATGCATAGTATTTCATACACTAGTGACCATGAGATCAATCACTCACAACTCCTAGAGAAAACATAGTATGTATTAATCTATCCATATACACTAATACCCTTATTAGTGATCCTATGATTAGAAATATTTAAGAATAAAACTTAAGGAAATACATCTCATTAGCATGATATCATCATGATGTTTATTTCCATTGCTTCTATTTTATGGGTTTTATCATGTAAAAATATGGAATATGATTTGTAATGAACATGATAAATATTATAATGCCATAAATAAATATTTATTGTCAATAAATAAATAAAATTTATTACAAGTAACATGTCTAGAAATCAAATGCTATTGATTTGTATGGAACACTACTATTAAACCTATCCTCAAATGAACACCTAGCAGCAGGCATATTGCGTCTCGTCGGACCTCATGCAAATTTGCGCAGAATAAGATGGCCGATTTTTCTATGTTCACATGCTGACCTGACACAACCACATAATCCAGTGATGTGAAGTAGCTTACTAGTATCCTCATTGCGAGCTCAAGTAAAAAGTAACTAATGTCCGCAAAAAACGAGAGGTGCGAGATGCATGGGCAGCCACGACAAATAGACAACCCCTGAATGCAACTCTCCTCCTCCGCCACGCGTAACAAAGAGGAAAAACCCTCAGCACAAAGAAAATATAACATATCCCTTGACGTAATCCATTCAATGGAGTAATTAAAACCCCTCTTTTCACCATTAAGACGAAAAGAGAAAGTGATCGAAGTGACACACTCCATAATAAGGTCAATATACCTATCAGCGAAGCTCAACTTCTCCGTAACCTTTTTTTTATTATTATTATTATTTTTAAGAGGAAGCATTGTACTTGATTATGGGTAATTAATAATTGTAATTAAAGAAGACAAACACAATATTTTTCAACTCTCTATTTGCTAGTACAAAAAGGGACTAGTACCATGGGCGATAGGATGAAAAAAAGGGTTTGAACCCATGGTAAAAATTTCAAAACGACTGAAATGTTTTGGTTCTAAAAGAAAATCAAAGCGGATTATTTTTATATTTTGTTTTACTTTATTTTTTTTGATTTATTTCAATTTGTTTTTGTCGTTTCAATTTGTTTAAGTCGAAATGATCGAAACATCTTATTTCGACCGAAACATAATATTACATGATATTTTATTTTTTTTCGTTTTTTTTTTTATCTTTTTCCATTTATTTAAATTTATTTTCAAATAATAATTTTCTTTGGTAATGACATCTTTAATTAAATTTAAAATTTTTGATAATTTTACTACTAAACATTTTTAGTTAATATTGTTATAAATTAATAATAGGTAAAATATGATAAACTTAGTTTTGTTTTGTATTAATATTTGAATTATAATTATGATTTGGTTATGATTAATACACAATTTTTATCATTTATGTAAATGGTATAATTTTATTATCATCTGTTTCCATAATTGTAGATGATAAAGCTGCTCTTGTAGATGATAGAACCTTGGTCCAGTTGAGTACAATTGAAAATAGTAAAAGGTTGTGGACAAATGAATCCCATTAATTCAAAACCTCGAAGAGCGCATATAAGAAGTTTTTACTCTTCAAATTACATGATGTTAAATTTCCAAATGAAGGAGTAAATTACATTTGGCATATAAAAAAGGAAAAAAAAATGATATATGTGTATACGAAAAACTTGATATTAGTTTGTCCTGTACTCATGTCCGAGATCAATTCCTGCCTTGAAACATTCAGTGGTAGCTCCAAACTGAAACCTTAGCTTGAGGGCCACCTTGAACATAAACAAAACTGCAGTTGGAGCCAGGGCTCAACACTTGTAGTCGTTGAGGAAGCTCGTAGGTGTTCTTTTCTTGAGTTGGAGATAGACCCCATACAGATCCAGACAGATTTTCAATGAGTAGCTTGAGATCACCTATTGGCTTCTGAGATGTATTCTTTATGATCACCTTGTGGCGGTAATAAGTCGTCGTTCCGATGGTCCATGTCTTTGTTATTGAATGAATGAACTCAATTGGCACATCTGCAAGTATTTTTTTCATAATTGTCATTTAATGAAGAAAACTAAAGCATTTGTGCCAAAATAAAAAGAAAGCTAAAGAATTGATGCCTATTTAATTAAGAATCAATACCAATAGTATTCTTGATTTTTGGATATATAGATAGCTTGAGTCTATATGGTGCTTGAGGAAAAAAAGTGCAAATTGCCTTGCCTATATATTTTGTGATAAAACATAGATTTAATGGTGAATTTATATTTTGGTGATAAATAAAAATATTGATGATAAAAAAACAATTTTACAACTAAAACTTTATATTTTATCATAAAATATGAATTTTATCTTTTTTTCTTTTTCAAAAGACATCGTAGTAGTCCCCCATAGATATTGAACATTCAAAATAAAGTTTGTCTAGGACAAGTTAATTGTAAAAATATGCTCTATGATATCTACAAGGTTTCTGAGGAATATTGCGGTTAAAAAGAAGTACCATAATTTTTTTATACATTTTATGATAAAACATAAAGTTTTGATAGTAAATTTATACTTTTAACAGTAAAATTAAAAATATTGACGATAAAAATATAATTTTACAATAAAAAATTATGTATTTTATCACAAAATATATAGATAAGACACAATGCCTTGCTTTACAACAATGCATCACATGCCTTTAATCAGTCAATTGGTGCAAATTTAATGAAATATACAAGTATTGTATCAACATGCTTGTTCACTGTGATCAGTTATTTACACTATGTTTGGATGTTTGAAGGAAGAGGACTACAGGTTTCTTATGGAGCGACTACTAATTTAGGATTTGCCCCACATTCCGTGAAGGCAATCAGATTCCCTTGCAAAAATAGCTCTCAGGTCAAGATGAAGGATTTTTTCTCCCTGCCTTGATTCGGACATGAGAGGAATCTTGTTTCCTAGAACAATGACTTGTAATGGCTAGTTTATTTATGCAGTTCTTTTTCAACAAAAAAGAAACGGAAAGGGCACGGTTAGAGTAGAACAAAAATGAGGAGTTTGGATGATTATTTATTCTTTTTGTTTGGATGCTTTATATAAAGAGAAATTGATGAAATGAAAGTTTGTGCTTTTCTTCAATAGATGGTATTTATTTATTTATTTATTTTTATAAATATTCTTTCAATTTGGAGGAATCGGTCAAAGGGGATTTTGAGTGAATTTGAGAGGTAAGCTTACCCCTCCGAATTTAACAAGTCCCAAACAAGGGGGTGAGAACACATCCCACCCTTTATCTCCTCCACTCTCCCATCATCCAAAGTCCAAACATACCTTTAAATTTGTTGTTTGTTCGTTCATTGAATATTTCAAATATGTGTTACTCACCTGATGATTTTATGTTGTGCTTAAATACCATTATAAATTAGTTATTCTGATCTACTTAATTTACTAAAAAAAAGGGGATAAGCTGGATTCTTTTGTTTGAAATTGGAAAAAAAACGAAAGATGAAAGCTATCATTACTTACTTGTAGTTGTTTGATGGGGTACTGATGGTCCTTTAGGATAGGAACCTGTAAAATGTCAATCAATTAAGGAGATCTAAATATTACTAAATAATTGAAGAGACAACCAGGTTTTATTTTTTATTATTAGTTATTACTGTCTTTTTATTGGATGATCTAGATATTAAATTGTCACCTGTTCTTCCAGAGACACTGTGCAGCTTAGAGAAAAGGCCTACAAGAGGAGCAGTGGCTGATAGTGTTGGCTCAGTCTGTTCATAATCAGAACGGTCATCAGAAAAGTTATCGTTCTGATCAGGTCCTCCCACGAGTGCTCCATATATAACATTGGGGTTTCCCTCAGAGCGACGATACCATGTCTCGAATCCTTGCACGCAGCCAACCAAAGAATGTAGAACGGATACAGAGGCAATGGAAGCACCTCTGTGGCGAACATGAATAGGATAGTTTGGACCGTATCCAACCAAGTAGTTCATGGACTTGGGGTTATTACCAAGAATGTAATCAGCCTGTGCGGCCAATTAATGGAAACCGATAAAGAAATCAGTACATATAGATTAAAAAAATTGATTTTTTTTTAAGCAATGCTACTATTTCGTTGTTTCTTGCTGAAGAAGAAATTGAGTGTAAGATAAAATTAAAGTGTACCTGTGACTTTGCGAAATTGAGTAACTCATGAGGTTGAAGCAGACCATCTGGACAAGCAATCTTGGCATTCGCAGCCGACAGATAATCAGAGTAGACAGCAAGAAGAAAGGCAGCAGCAGAGGCATACTGCATATTGTTCCATTCACGTACGTACATTAAGCCCCCTGGTGTATTACATGACCAAATATAAAAAGTTAAGAAAGATTCAAATCCACTAGAAAGAATTCTTATTTATTAATTCGGATTTCTTGACCTACAGATTACAGCTTATCTCTCAGTTTTTTGTATAAAAGATTTGAGTTCAATTCTCCTCTCCACCAATTAATTAATATATACATACATTTTTTTTATTAAAAAAAACAGTGTATTTATGTTAAAATAAACATAAGGTTTTTGAAAAAGATTTAGATGAGTATGGTAACCAGGAGTTGTATGGATGTTGTAGCCGTCATTTTTTTGCACACAAGCACATGCAAAGAAATCTGCTTTGGCTTGATACTGTTTTAGTGTGGAAGAGTATGCATCACCTTGTCCATCCAACAGAACCTGCAAGCAGCATGTACCAATCTTAATTTTATATGAAAGTGGTGGCTTAAAGTTAATTAATTGAATATATATATACATATATATATATATATTATAAATCATCTTTTAATTTGGGTGTTAAAAGAGAAAATTAAAATAATTAATTTTAAAATTGAGTAGGAGTATATAATAATTACCTTTAAAAGAAGGATTTGCACACCAGCATACTTGTTATCCCAAGAAAATTCCTTGACCGCCCATCCAGTTCCGCCCATGTATACAGCATTGTCCACAACATACTTCAAGTAGTACTCATCGCCAGTTGCTCGAAATAGCCACGTGGCAGCCCAAAGTAATTCATCCTTAATTCAAGTAAATTAATTATAACTATATTCATAGAAAAAAGAATAAATACAGTATCAAAACAATTGAATAAGTATATAATAAAACACCAGAGAGCATTTTACTTACCGAATAACCTGATGAAGTATAGAACTGCTTAGTGCATTGGATGGAGTCATCATATAGACCTCTAAATCTATCAGCAAATGAGAAAAGCTGCAATGCATTCAAGACCCAAATGGGTAATGAGCTGAAGTGTTACCTTTGGTACCATATGAATTGAAATTGGCTGGAATTGTTAACAGTAAAATATAAGAGGAAGCCTTCAATATTTCCGTTTTCAAGACCTGTTTTGCATGAAGTAAGAGGAGATCAGAGTAGGAAGAGTTGTATGGCTTGAAAGCTATGGCAGAAGCAGCCAACGCAGCAGCAGTTTCACCGGCAAGGTCAGAACCAGGATGTTCTTGATCCAGCTTGTAAGCAGTCCTTGGGGTTGTCATGTCTTCTGCCCGCTCCCAACAATAGTGATCCGAGTCTCCATCCCCAACCTGAATAGAAGGAAGATAAATTATATATAAACAGAGTAAAGGTAGGAAACCCCCAAACTTGCCATCCTTTGTAACACCCGGCCATTTTAACATTAAAACACCATTGTTTAATACTGTAGCGAGAGAAGAGTTTTTGATCGATCGTTGACAGTGTTGTTTTGATAAATTATTTATGTATATATACCTGTCCCCAGAGAACATCAGGGCTAGTATGTGCTTTGATAAAGTAGTCAGTACCCCATCTGATAGCCCACAAAGTTTGTCCCATTTGGTCTAAATTTGTGACTTCTTTCCTGTACTCAATAGCACCCCAAGCAAGCATTGTCACACTAAATGCCATTGGTAATCCAAACTTCACATGGTCTCCAGCGTCATAGTATCCTCCCACCAAATCCACCTGCATGCGACCACCATCAAAATTAAACCGTTCGGTAGGTTTGTGGTACTAATTTACTAAATATATGATAATACTACATGTACTAAATTAAATTAACTTATAAGGAGATAAAATTACCCCTTGAAGAAGCCGTCCTTGAGGCCAGAGTCTGCTCGCCAATTCACTCGCTGCTTCGCCAGAAGTTTGCCTGACCTTTGTGCCTCAAAGAACAAGAAGGTGTTGTCGAGTGCATTAGCGTCGTTGAAGTCCGTCGCAATGGCTGCCTCAAAGCCGAGTATGCCAACAAGGAAGAGGCATATACCAAAGCAATTCAAGTTCCTCATGATAATATCACTAGATAGATAGACGGCTTGATGATAATATTTTGCTTAATTAGCGGCTATAATGCATATCCATATATATTATATAGGGAAAAAGAATAAGAAAATTGATAATTTTGTCTTATCATTGCTAAGACTTTAGATGGCGCGTGGTAGCCTTCACGTTCTAATATAATATTATTTATGTTGTGGTAGTATTAGTATCAATTATAATAGAAGACAGAAAGTAGAGCTGCTCACGTTGTACTGCATTGTGCAGAGAGGTTTAAAATTGGCAATGTATGGCATCTAAGTGCCGTGGCACGTTGGTCCATCTTGGCCGTCCACTATGCATTGATTATATTTATAACGGTAAATTATACTGTATTATCTCAAAATTTGTTAAAATAACATTAACATATCAATTTTTTTTAAAACTAATGGTTCACCTTAAAATATAAATTTTCACCATCAAACAACTTAAAAATGAATTTATTTGAAGAATCAAAATTTTAACTAGATATTACTTTTCATGATGACCAAAATAACCTTAGATGTCATAAATATTACTTTTAAAAAAAATAAAAGTAATAGAGATAGAATATATTTAACAAGGAATTTTCATGCTTTTCTTTCAAATAAATAAAATTATCATCATTCTTTTTTGAAATTTGATAAAAGTATATTTTAAATGGATTTATATTCTATTATATGACATAAAACAAATTTTACTTCATATATTTTATACTTTAAAAAATATTTTGATTCTTAAATAAATGAAATTAAAAAACCATCATAAAATAAAATTAAATATTTTAAATGAAAAGTTTATTAATATGATTTTTTTATAAAATTAAATAGCCTAATATCTCAAAAAAATGAATATCAAAGATCATTATAAAAAAATTAAAGGTAAACTTTTCTATTTTAAAAATTAAAATGATACTGTATGTTTTAATTTTTTTATAAAAAAATTGAATTCAAATAACCTAAAAATTTATGTTATAAATAAATTTGAAATAAATAATTAATAAATAGAATTATTAAACCCACTATAATCATTTGGAGATATTTTACCAATAAGGGTACTTTTGTTATCATGAAAATTAATATCCAGTTAAAATTTTAATTTTTCAACGAAGTTCATTTTAGGGTTTTTTAACGGTGAAAATTAATGTTTTAAGATAAATCGTGAGTTAAGAAGAATTTGATATGTTAATATTATTTCAATAAATTTAAAGATAATGTAGTATAATTTTCCTTATTGGTAATTTATATCTAAATAGGTAACCAACATGAGAGGCTTGTTATAAACTTGGAGGAATGTTTCATGCACAACAATTTCAAAGAAACTGAATTATTCTGGTTCTCTGAATATAGTGAGGCACCGAATATTCAATTTAATTGATTCTATCTCAATCTTGCATAATCATTTAAAAATAATTAAAATAAAACCTAACCTAATTAAAAATTACTAATTTTCATTAGTTGTCGATAAAAAAAATACCTGTCTTTTTTTCTTTTCCTTCTACTATGATTTTACCCTAAAATTATTTTCAAGCCTTTTTCCTTCGGTGTCCAAGGATCTGTTCTCAATCATTTGTACCTCTTCCTCCATCATGTATCATCCAACACCATAAAAAAAATTTATTGGTTCTCTTTTTTCTTTGAATGGCGCTGCTCATTTCTTTTTAGACTTCTTTCTTTTCTTCACCATCCTAGGGAACTGATTAATGAATTAATTTGGGATGGGCTTATTGCTAGTAGTGTAGATAGGAATCTTGACAGATTATGTCACGCTCCGAACCCACGAGTAAATAATGTGACAATTGCTACCCATAAATAGAGTTTCTTTTACTAGTAGGCAAAGTTTAACATATATAGATTTATAACTAATATTACTAATTAATCAAGAGGTTGTAAATCCAAAATTTTTAAAACAATTCGAATCAAGAACTAATCCAAGATCAATATGCATACCCAACGTAAGAATTAAAATGTTACAACATGAATTTTATTAACCTAAATAAACAAGTATCAGAATGAGAGAACTAAATAACGTTTCTTCACATGCTTCTTAAACCCACCAATAAAGCAATTTACTCTTCAAAATGAAAACCTATAAAAGATAATTGAAAAAGAGTGAGCTCGATAACTTAGTAAATAATCATACTCAAGTTAACAACAATATGCATGTTTTTGGGTTCATTTCTAAAGTTTTCACAATCCAAAGAACTATTTGAAATGTCTAAACAAATAATTAATGTATCTTTGCAAAGACGGTGTAATTGAAAAAGAGTTTTTAAAAAAAGGGTCAAAATATAATTTCACGTGTGAGCAGTACCATTTCTAAACTCCAACCGGGCTGACTCCACTAGAATGCGGGTAAAACAACCCAAATTCTGAGTTCTAACGTAACTCTCTCATTTCTCCACTAAAATTAGTAAACTATGTATGGGTTTTGATGCTCTTAAACTAATTATTCATGATATTATGTTGGATTTCAAAGTTCATGTGAAAAAAATTGAATGAATCATAGCACAAATAGTTCGGTTATATCCAAAATTTATTATTTAATTTTTCATTCAATACACAACCAATTTAGGTAATGTACCTGTCAAATTAAAACTTATGAACATATAAATATATGATTACTTTCTCACAGTTGGAACAACACAGGAAAGATGACAAAAGCCTTTAAAATTATGACAGTTAAATATCTGAACACACAGAACTTAGCTATATGTATAAATAGTGTAAATAAATGGAATTATGGGTTGATTTCTTACATTGGTTGTGATTCTAGGCTCAAAATATTCTTATCCCCCTCAAAGGCTCTAGTAGATTCTCTCTTTCTCTCTCAAAATTTCCTTTTCTAGATATACTCTCTAGAAGTTACACAAACATAGGAATTAGGGGGTCTTGTTTTATAGCAATTACAATAAACCCCTCATAAAAATATTATTGGCCATAGTATCCTTCGCTCATGGATCATTTAGTAAATAGCATATATTTGAGGTTAATATTACAAATAATAATGTGTATGATATAAAGCTTTTTTTTTCAAATACTATATGCATACAGAGAGTGTAAAATTCTTGGTTATCACATTCTCCCCTCCTTAAAAGAAATTTGGTCTTCCAAATTTCACATTGTATAATTGTATTAGTACAAAAACACTCCTATGGATGCGAGCAAATAAAACTGTTTTGTAAGCATGTAAATCATATGTTTAAATCTAAATTCATTTTAAAAGTTACATACAGTTAAAGCAGTTAGACTAAAACGAGTATAATTAACTCAAAGTCAAAGAGTAAGTTTTGAATTAGAAGAAATTTTAATTGAAATAATGAAATCACTCAACTTCCTTGAGTCAAACTTCAATTTATAATGATTTATGAATATTATATCTTGTTAAATGGTATGTTTTAATTACAAGAGCTATAATATTTTATAGTGGCGTTATATATCTAAGAGTTAAATATTTCTTGTTGTGAATTATCAAATAAGTCTTGAGAAGATCTCTAGTGTATTTCTGATTAGTACTTGACTTAGAATTTGATGTATTCTTGTGATAAAAATTTATAAAAATATCAATCTCAAGAGGGTACTTGTGGTAAAATCCAGTTTGGATGATATCATCATTTGGACTAGTAATATGAGTATAAGCTACAGTGGGTATGTACAATGGTATAAACACAAAGTTAACACTAAGCATGATAATGAATTTGTTGGTATTTATCTAAGTTTTAAACATGGTCTAAATATAGTTCAAAGATGGTTAAAGTCTAAACCAAGGTTAGAAGATTAAAACACAGTATGTTAAAGGAGTGCACACATGTCTGTGCATCCATTTGGGTGTGTGTACACACCCCTAATCAACAAAGCAAAGTAGTGCGCACTGCTGTGTGAAGGGCAGCATCAGTGTGCGCCTCACTGCCCCTACACCAGCGCCTCACCGCCTAGCAAAGATGCAGTTTGAGGAAGGGTAGTACCGCACTGCCCTTCCACTAGCACCGCACCGCCCAGAATGTGGTGCAAAGGAGCTTTGCCTAGCGCCTCACCGCTCCCTATTCAGCACCTAGGCGCTAGGCACACTGAAGCACACATGGACAGGCTTGTTTAAACCTCCTCTTAGGTGCATGGATGCAAGGTTAAAACGCACAGCACCACTTAGGATTGATGGAGGGCCATGGTTAAGTGGCCATCAAGATATAAGGGTTGAGATTGACTCTCAAGATTGGACAAGAAGTTGGTGCATTATATAAAGGGTCACTTAGCTTCATTCTAGATATAACATTGTGATATAATTTGTGATCAATTGTAAAGAGTGACAAGACACAATACAAGAGACAATTGTGTGAGAGTGCAAAGACACAAAACACAAGAGGGACTCATTGTAGAGAGGCTGGTTGTAAAGAAGAGAGAGTAGTATAGATAGAGAGCATTGAAGAGCTCTTATTGTCTTCTTTCTTCTCTTCTTGGTTTCTTCAAGAACTTGAGCTTCTTGAAGAGGGTTGCTGTAATTGTAAAGAACCATTGATTTAGTGTAGAGAGTTCAAAGGAACTCACAGGGACGTAGGCTATTGTCGAACCTCAATAACAAATCGCTTGTGTTCTTTTCTTTCTTGCTTTCGATTGCTGTATTTCTTTCTACAAGTCATTCTAGACTTGGGTACTTGGAAGATCACCACCTGGGCATCTTGTCAAGGTGATTTCCAACAGAATTATAAGTGGGCAAAGTCAAGTAGTTATAAGTGAAGAAAAATATCACTTATGGTGAGGGTGATTCTAAGTGTAAATGCGATTGGTATTATGTACGCAATGTACTACAATGAATTATCTTGGACATGTAGCCAAGTATAAAAATTTATAAGGGATGAGGATCAAGCTCATACGATTAATCACCCATGATGGAACCTTGACTTAACAGTTACTGACCATAAGTCTTGAGTTCAATGAGACAAAGTACATCATCAGTTGTAATTGCAAACATCTATAGTAAATATTCCATCCCAGGGGAAGGGTGTTTGGAAATCGTAGTAATAAAGTGAAGGGTGAACTTTAAGTTCTTATTAAGGCTTATAAAAGTTTTCTTTGGTATGCTAAGCTATGGAACATACTTGATAAGCTTACTTAGTGAGTGTGAAGTGTGATCGTTTCTGTTGAGTTTAAAGGCTTGACTCTAGAGCAATCATGACATAAGATACATGACACAAGGCCTGTAAAAGTATCGATAATTTTTCTGGCAAATTCAATGAGGAGAAGTCTCATGTGTGAGACATGTCCAGTTAAACAAATATGATTTGTGGTTCAAAGTGTTATACTACCACATATTTTGTTTAACTTTGATGTGTTTTCACTAAGTGAAGATTCAAGTCTAAAAGATATCTTCATCTAGGCATGAACTTCAATGGATGAAAAATATAAGATTTTCAAGTTTTATGAAGTCAAAATATTTTGAAAATTGTGGGGGATTGTTGATGTTTTTTCAAAATAAACTTGGATTTAAGTTTGGGATGTTTTAGAAAATCTAAGGAAAGGAGAAAAGAAAAGGAAAATCAAGTTGTGACTTATTCAGTTGACTGAATAATTGATTCAGTTAACTAAATGGAAAGCATAACCTCTTTATTACTTGTTCAATTGACTGGATTTCGAAAATTTTGAATTTTTTTAACGTTAAATGACAATTGCTCGTGAACTGAAGTGTCTTTTGAGAAGAGATACTCAATTGTATTAGTTTAATTCAGTTTATTACCGAACTAAAGTGTCTCTAATCAAAAGATACTAATTAAACACTATAAAAAAAAGTTTTAAGCTGTCATAATTTACAGAATTCAGATGTCCTTTATTATTCTTTTCCTCCTTCTCTAAAAGACCAATCTTCTTATGTTTAAAAATCTTGCAAATTTCCAAACATAAGTGTTTTGTATCCATAAACTCATAGAAGCTGTTGTGGGTTGTTCTTCACAAGTGCAAAGTGTAAAACAATAATAGAGCTTTATTGTATCTTAGAAGAAATTCGTTGGAAACCTTTTTGCACTGATGAGAGGTGAATTAAATCTTAAGGAAAACAATCTGGTCGTGCCTTAAAGCCATTTCTCTTATTCATATTTGTAAACAACCCTAAAAAATTCCCCAACATATATTTCAAGTTTAGAGAAAAATTAATGATTTAGAAGCTAAATCAATTATTGGTAATCCAGTTATTAGAATTAAAGTTGTGCATGATAACAAGGAAAAATCTGTAAAAAGAACTAGATACCAATTGTTTTCACAAAACTAACAACTCAACTACATCATTCCTTAAGTTACACATATATATTAATCTGTTAAAATTGAGCTTGAAACAACAACCAAATTAATCATTACAAAAATCTGGTAATGAGCACAATGATCAAATAGAATGTCAACCAAACAAAACAAAACCTAATAGTTTAACGGTGTAGCAAAAATTAAGACAATTAAAAATAAATAATCAAACCATTTCATTTAATTTCATGATGACCCAATAGAAGTTTTCAAAGTACCTACAGTCCACAAAAGTTATGACCACACTAGCCCTAGTGGCAAAGTCCAAAAGTATCATTTTCCATTGCATTGCAGGTCCAATATTCTATAGGTCCAAAAGAACTCTCATTCTCAACAAAAAGCGTAAAGCCTAAGTTGCCTCGACATAGGGTACGATGCAATACATAGTCTAACGATTTTCTGAAACAAATAATCAAATATCAAATCATCTCAAAGTAATCAAATAATGCAATGACATCATGGAATTAAAGCGCTTGAGCATGTACATTCAAGCCTCATCATTATCAAAATTACAAATTATTATTAATCCTAAGCAATTTAAAGATATTACAAAGTATTTCTCAAAACAATGAATAAAATCTCATTACATCTCTTATTTCCACAAATAAATTTATATCCAAATGTAGTATACTTGATCATATTACAAAAACATATGCATTATAGATACAAGACTAGAAATCTTATCTTCCAGAAAATTTCATCTAAACATTCGATAACTAATAAACTAACAGTTTAGCTAAATTAGGCAATTATATGGAAAGTATCCAGATTAGGATAAACTACTTAAACTCTCACACAAATCTCAAGGATATACCACCAATTTAAAAATAATTTCTTAACACGGTAAACTCGGCATTCGTTTTTTTTATTTTATTTTTATCCTGAACATATAAATCACATCATTGTAGATCAACTTAGAAATTGAACTTATAAATGAAATTTAACCTATCCTGTACAAAATCTTTTGCAATGAGAAGTGAAATCAATCAATAAAGCGCAACCATTACTACATTCCAATTATTTATTTGTGCTTGCTTCAATTCTTGAGAAGCCTCATTTTATGTTAACAGGCACAAAGTTAAAACAACAAAATGAATAGCTGACGTAAAACGCTAGCGGAAGAAGAACTAGGAAGAAGAACTGTGTCTTCAACCTCTATACGATAACTCTCACAAAGAGAAAAGAAACCCTAATTTTATTCAGAAAATAATAATCCCTAATATTATATGGCCTCCTTATTTATAAGATTAAAGTAAAAAGAAAAGGAGAATCGAAATTAAGCAAGTACAAAATAGGAAATTTCCCAAAAACTGCTAAATTGGAGACCTAAACGTCGTTTTATTGGCTAAAATCCTGCCACGCTGATTACAAAGAATCAGTTTTGCTCGGTGGCCCATTTCCAATCAGACTAGGGTCTCCGGGGCCCGATCCGGCCCAATTCGGGTTGGCACGTAAAACGGTGTAAACCATACCCTTAGATTTAGAGCGATCCAACCGTTCTAGGTAGTCTAGGGCCATCTGTTCTGCTTTGTCTACCTGTTTTGCATCATTCCCCCTCACTTCAAAAGAACTCGACCCCGAGTTACTGTCAGGATAAAGTGGTTCGTCCGGTGGATGATATTCAAACAAATCTGCCACATTGAAAGTGTTGGAAATGGCCATGTTATCTGGAAGTTCAATCACATAAGCATTATCATTAATGCGCTTCAGCACCCAAAAAAGGGCCATACTTCATGCTTTTTAGCTTGTTGTAAGTTCCTACAGGGAAACAGTTCTTATGCAGATAGGCCATCACTAAGTCACCTTCCTGAAATATGCGTTCACGCCGATGCTTATCGGCGGCAGCTTTATATTTGCTGTTGGCCAACTCTAGACTCTGGCGAACTTTTGCATGGATGCGCTGTACTTGCTCAATTAGGTTCTGAGCAGCCTGATTGTGGCCAGGAGGCTTGGGCAAAGGAACAAGGTCCAAAGCATGCTGAGGTGCTTTGATGTAGACAATTTCGAATGGTGTCTTCTCGGTAGATCAGTTGTACATGCTATTAAAATCGAATTCAGCTTATGGAAAGGCAACATCCCACTGCTTAGGTCGAGAACCAATCACACAACAGATCAAATTATCAAAGGTCCAGTTGACCACCTCGGTTTGGCCGTCTGTCTGCGGATGACAAGTGCTGCTGTGTTTAAGGGATGTGCCAAATCTGCCCCAAAGTGACTTCCTGAAGTAGCAAAGGAACTTGATATCGTGATTGGAGGTGATGGACTTGGGAACCCCATGAAGGCAAACAATCTCATGAAAGAAAAGGCCGGCTACATGAGACGCATCTGAAATTTTGCGGCACGAAATGAAGTGTGCCATCTTGGAGAACCGGTCGACAACCACAAAAACAGAATCCACCCCATGCTGAGTCCGCGGAAGCCCCAAAATAAAGTCCATTGTCAAATCCTCCCAAATGTTTTTCGGCACGGGCAAAGGAGTGTACAACCCGGTATTTTGTGCTTGGCTCTTTTCAGTTTGGCAGACAGGGCACCTCTGTACGAATTTGCCCACATCACATTTCAGCTGTGGCCAGTAATAACGTTCAGCTACCTGGGCTATTGTTTTGTCACGCCACGTATGACCCCCTAAACTGCTGCTGTGTATCTCACGGAGAATCTGCTAACGCAAAGACATACGAGGGATACAGAATTGGTTACCGCGAAACAGAAACCTGTCCTGGACATGGAAATCCGAGATTGCCTCTTTCCGTTGACACTTCTCCTAAATTTCTTAAAAATCAGCATCTTCCTCATATAACTCTTTCAAACAGTCAAACCCCACAATTTCTGATCGGAGAGTCAAAAGTAAGGATGCGCGTCGGCTTAACGCATCTGCCACTTTATTCAACTGTCCAGACTTGTGCTTGAGTACAAAACTGAATTTTTGGAGGGTGGTTTGTGTGTTGATAAATTTCAGGGCTTGGTGGTCACTGTAGAGAACAAACTCACGTTGGATCAGGTAATGCTCTCAATGCGTCAAAGCTCGGATGACTGCATAAAATTCCAGCTCATATGTGGTCCACTTTTGGCAAGCATTGTTGAGCTTCTAGCTGAAAAACTCTATTAGTCGTCCCTCATGTGATAGAACAGCACCAATGCCCAGGCCCGAGGCATCACACTCAACTTCAAACAGCTTGTCAAAACTTGGCAGGGCAAGTACAAGGGCTGTAGAAAGCTTTTCTTTGATCACTGCGAAGGCTGTATCTTGTGCATCTCCCTACTAGAATTGGCCTTTTTTCATGCACTCTGTGATTGGTGCTACTATATTGCTGATGTTCTGAATAAACCTGCGGTAGAAAGTGGCCAGTCCATGAAAACTACGAACATAGTGCACTGTTGTTGGGGTTGGCCACTCCCGAATTGCACGTACCTTCTCTTCATCAACCTGAATACCATCTGCGCCCATGATATACCCCAAAAACAGCAGCTTGGTAGTGAGAAAATTGCACTTCTTCAGGTTCACATAGAGTTTACTCGCGCGCAAAACCAGCAACACTTCCCGCAAGTGGTCCAAGTGCTCCACCTCATCCTGGCTATAGATTAAGATATCGTCAAAATAAACAACCACAAATTTACTAATGAAGGGTTTTAAAACCTGGTTCATTATACGCATGAAAGTGCTGGGAGCATTTGATAAACCGAAGGGCATCACCATCAACTCATAAAGCCCCTCTTTAGTCTTAAAGGCTGTTTTCCATTCATCCCCTGGTCTGACCCGAATCTGATGGTAACCACCACGCAAATCTAACTTGGAGAAGATCTTGGCACCCTCTAACATGTCCAGCATATCACTTAGTCGGGGAATGGGAAAGTGGTACTTGATTGTTATCTTGTTTATGGCCCGACTGTCAATGCACATGCGCTAGCTTCCATCCTTCTTCGGTGTCAACAAAGCAGGTACAACACAGGGACTCAGATTCTCTCTGATCAGCCTCTTTTTAATCAACTCCTCAACCTGATTTTGTAGAATTTTGTGTTCTCGAGGACTCATTCGGTAGTGTGGCAGATTCGGCAAACTAGCCCTAGGGACCAAGTCAATATGGTGCTGAATATCTCTCATGGGAGGCAGACCTTCAGGTAATTCCACTGGTATGACATCTTGAAATTCAGCCATTAACGGCATTAATTCCTCGGGAATATGTTGATACTCGGCTGGTGGTTCTCCTTTTACTACCAACGCATAGAACTCCCCTGATGCTTTCACATCCTCAACGAACTCCATCTTAGGAACTGTAAGAAAGGTCTTTCCCTCTGCTCTAGGGGTTTCGACAACTGGTTTACATTCACTTGTAGGAACTAGTACAATCTTTTTGTCAAACCACCAGAAAACATAAGTATTATCCCGACCCTTATGCATAGCATCTACATCAAATTGCCAAGGCCTCCCCAATAATAAATGACACGCATCTATATCAACAACATCAAACACAATCTCATCTTTATAAAATTTGCCAATAGAAAAAGGAACACGATAGATATCAGTTACCCGAGTTTCAACACCCTTTTTGATCCACCCAATCTTGTATGTAGAGGGATGCTTTCTGTTTTCAGGTTCAATGCTGCGATAAGGGCCTTCGATATGATATTCTCACTGCTGCCACTATCAATAATCACCTTGCACACTTTCTAGTTGATAGTGCATCGCGTCCTGAAAATACAGTGTCGTTGGTTGTCATTCTTCTGCCTTGGCATAAATAACTGACGCTGAACTACATAGTTAACATATACACCGTCATCTGCATCTGCTACTTCGCCACCCGCGTAATCATCGACCTCCTCAGAATAACCTTCATCTACGCCAAAAGGATTCTTCTCTTCCTCTGCTATTTCAACCATGTTAACGTGCCGATGGTTGGGACATTCATTGGAACGATGTCCAGGTTGACCACATCTGTAACACTTTCCTGGAATGGGATGGGCATAGGGATTGTTGGGTATTCCTCTGTTTTGTGCTGGGGCACCAGTTGTGGGGGCTGTTGGTTTGGTGGGGTTGGTAGTACCAGTAACGGAAACTCTACTGGTTGACGGCTGTGGTGAAGTCTGCGGCACTGAAATCTGTGATGGTTGCGATCGATATGGTTGGGGACGTGATGAGTGCCTGGATTGTTGTGACTCCACTTTCATGGCTAGGTTGACCGCCTCAGATAGAGACCACACAGTATGGAGGGATACCTGTTCTTGCATGGATACTCGCAACCCTCCGATATACCTAGCCACTTGTTGTCCTTCTGTTTCCTGCAGGTTATTGCGCGAGTTCAACCTATAAAACTCCTCTGTATAATCACTGATGGTGCGCACCCCTTGCCTGCAATTCTGATATTGCTGGTACAACATCTGTTCATAGTCAGAAGGAAGGAACCTTGCTCGCAGCAGCTGCTTCATCTTGGACCAGGAGCGAACAGGCTGCTTACCCTGTCGCCTGCGGTTATTCTGCGTCTGCTCTCACCATGCAGAGGCTCCCTCCTTCAGTTTATAGGCTACAAGCTTCACCTGCCTATCTCCTGGGATCTGCATATACTCAAAGAAAGCCTCCACTTCGAAAAGCCAGTCAATGAAGTTTTCGACGTGGAGGTGGCCATTGAAACACGGCAGATCTACCTTAACCCGAAAATCATGATTGTTCTGTTCGTACCTGTTTTGGTTGTAACGGTTCTGACTAACACGATTCTAATTACGACCATGCTGACCATCATCATTGTTCTCGACGCCCAGCACTTACTCATCATCACTGGATAAAGCAGCATAGGCTTGGGTCCTATGATGCGGAGCAGGAACGCGTCCAGTAACTGGTTGGTCGCGAGCAAGGCCTCCGACACGATCCAGGTTTCGTTCTTCACCCCTGTTGCCATTGATCCTCAGACCAGCCATGGTTTGTTGTATCTCCCGCAACATGCATTCTATACGATCAAACCGTTGATTGTGATTATCTATGGCTGCCTATAGGACCTGCACCCCACGATCAACGTCGTCAAGGTGGTTGCTTTCGTTTCCATCACCTGCCATCAGACTAGGGTAGAACAAGGCTCTGATACCAATTGACGTAAAATGCTAGCGGAAGAAGAACTGTGCCTTCAACCCTCTATACGATAACTCTCACGAAGAGAAAAGAAACCCTAATTTTATTGAGAAAATAATAATCCCTAATATTACACGGCCTCCTTATTTATAAGGTTAAAGTAAAAAGAAAAGTAAAATCGAAATTAGGCAAGTACAGTAAGAAATTTCCCAAAAACTGAAAACTGCTAAATTGGAGACCTAAACGTCGTTTTTTGGGCTAAAATCCCGTCATGCTGATTATTGAGAATCAGTTTTGCTCGATGGCCCGTTTCCAATCAGACTAAGGTCTCTGAGGCCCGATCCGGCCCAATCCAGGTTGGCACGTAAAACGATGTAAACCATACCCTTAGATTTGGAGCGATCCAACCGTTCTAGGTAGTCTAGGGTCATCCGTTCTGCTTTGTCTACCTGTTCTGCATCAATAGCTCTCACATTGTAAGTAAAATTTTTTCACACCATAGAAGGATAAAAAAAAATAATAACAGAACTGACTTTTCTTATGAACAAACATATAATATATAGGATTTATGGGCCCATTAGGCTTATACTTGACTTATGATTACCATATTAAGATTCAGAGACATAGGATAAGACTCCTCACTTTATCGATAATAGATACTTAACTACCATATTATGGCCATGTTCAGATACAAGTTTTCATGTATTATATAATAATCATATCTAATAACCACACCTAAAAGGATGGTAAGACTATCTTATAGCAATTATCAGCAAAACATCCCGCTTAGAGATACTCTAAGTAAACAATGAATCAGAAGTTCATCTGACCATATTTATATTGACAAACAACCTATTGTACAACGACAATTTATCTAACCTGAACAAAATTATTAGCAAACTAAGACCCTACATGTACCTTCAACAATAGACATACCACTTACCTCATCATGTTTTTCTATGATTACAATCTAATCGAATTTCACCTCATCCTTGGATTCTTTACCGGCTACAATATTTCTATATGTCATTGATAAAGCCTAAACATTCAACTTTGTAAACAACCTAAAAAATCATATTAGAGAAAAGAGGAAAAAGTTAAGGGAACAAGTTTGTTCTAGAAAAACATTTCACCAGACAATTATAAAATAAATATGCTTACATTTACGAAAGTTATACTGTGAGACATCAAGACAAAGCAAAGGTAATACATCTTAGACTAAAGGGTTAAGGTATTCTTCTAGAGGTGAAATTTTTTACTTTATATATATAACTTCTTTAAGGAATTAATGTAAATTACACTTTTCTCAAGGGTTAGGTTCATTCAAATTCAACATGGTAAATCAAGCTAGACTTGGTTAGATTAAATTAACTTAGAGAAGGTGAACTTAATCATCTCCAAAACTAACTTCTTTTTTATAATTAACTCCACAACTAATTTAACTAGATCATGTTCAACTAACTATCTAATATTTAAATTTGGAAGAACTAAATAAACTATAATTTCTCAAATAACATGCCTGATTCATGGACCTAGTAATATCACCAAAAGTAATCAAATATATTATAACTAGAAAAAAATCTGTTACAAAATATCATCAAGGCACAAACTTTTTTTTCCTTTCTTTTTACATGCATTAGCTATGAATTCTTGCATGTCATGTAGTCAATGTCATGAAATCTTACCTTTCTTTTAAAAACATAAGCAATTAGTAAAACTTATAGACTTTGTCCATAGGCATGAAAAAATATTGATAATTACATCATTCTCTTTACAGTAACAAATAAATAAATGACAATAGATACTTTGGTCTTGGAGCGAAAGACAACAACATTCACATAAAAATAAATGAGCAAAGAAATATGCAATCTTAATAAGATAAAGTGGCCCCAATGCCTAATGTTTACTCAACTCACGTCGTACTAGACTTAGTCCCCAAGAGATCATAACCTAGGCTTTGATACCATTTTATTGTCACACTTCGAACCCAAGCACGAGTCAAGATCGTGGCAATTGCTACCCACAAACAGAATCTCCTCTACTAGTGGGCAAAGCCTAACATATATAGATTTATAACCAATATTCCAAATTAATCAAGAGGTCGTTAATCATAAAACTAAAAAAACTCGAATCTAGAACTAATCCAAGATCAATATGCATATATGAACGTAAGAATTAAAATGTTATGACGCGAATTTCATAAATTTCACTAACCTAAATAAATGGAGTATCAAAAGGGGATAACAAAATAAGATTTCCTCACACACTTCCCATGCCCAACAGTAAAGCAATCTACTCATCAAAGTGGAAATCTATAAAAGATAATTGCGAGAGTGAGCTCGATAGCTCATTAAGTAATCATACTCAAGTTAATAACAACAACCATGTATTCAAATATTGGAGGCTATTTGAGTATATAAAAAAATAATCAAACTAACTCATCAACTTGAACCATTTTTCATGACTTCTAGAAACACTGTATCAAACATGTTCCTTACTGATACAACATCAAGCACATTTTATGATAAAATTTCCTCAACAAATATCATAACTTTGTGATCAAAAGTCGGTAATACAAAAGTCTCATCTAGGACAAAAGCTATGATCACATTTAACCCTTGTGACAAGGTCTAAGAGCCCATTTAACCCCTGACTGCTAAGTCAATAGTCCATTTAAACCCTGGGCTGCCAAGTTCAAAACCCCTGTAACACTTGGGCTACCATGTCCAAAAGCCCATTTAACCCTTGGGTTGTAGGTACAAAGATTCAAATATCCCCTTGATAGGGCTAAAACATAACTAGATTGAGAGCTCTGTTTTAATAATTCAACCCTAAATCATTGTATTTCCAAATCCTCAAAATACAATTCATTGTATTTCCATATTAACTCGAGTAACGTAGTTGAGAAACTCATATATAAACATACATGGTATGATATATGTCAATAACTTCAACCAATTCCAAAACTGAAACCATACATTTTACAAGTAACGACTCACATTTTGTTTGATATACATCCATATACATCAAGTTGAGTAAGACTACTTACCTCTCATGCTAAATCCAACACAAGAATTACAAATCAACATATTACTCTTATTCACCTAATATTCAAAATTTCTTAGAATTAGATACATAGCACAATTATGCCTTAACGACAGTGCCATGCATTACTAAGTGTTCCCTACTTAAACATATTTAGTATTCATAGACTTTTTTTAATCCATCATCTAATTATGGAACCTTGCATCAAAATATATATTGGTAATTTCTAAAATATATAAGTCATAAAGTTGTTAGGGTTATTCTAGGATTAAAATAACTGTTTTGGGGTTCATTAAGTGGCATACTCTTATCCACACAAAATAAGTGAAGGATTAAGATGAGATTAAATTGACTATAATTCCATCCTTAAATTGAGAGAACTAAAATCCACGGAGACTAGTGAAATATCAATGCATTGCACTGGTTTGTACAAAATCAAATATTTCAAGGTTAAATAGACATAATATAAAAATCTGGCTACTCCAGTGCCATTATAAAATAGGGAAATTTGTCTTGTGTTATAAATACATACATTTGATGATAACATTTATACTTTTGGTAATAAAACACATACATTTGGTGCTATAATTGTTTTAAATTTTTGCTTTTACCATCATTTTTTAACTACCAAATGTATTTGTTTTACCACAAAATGTAAAGATAAAGTAAATTTCCTTTTTTAATGGCACCATGGAATCTACTTTACAAAAATACATGGATGATATATATAAACATAATTATAAAACCTTATTGGTATATTTGTTTTTTCCTTTTTTTTGTTATTAAAGGACAATGTAGTGCTTCAATGAATGTGTATTATATGATTTTTTTTTCTCATTCATTCACTTATTAAAAGAATGAGTGGCTTGGTTAAGAAAAATGAAGAATAAAGAGAGTTAGAGAGGGAAGGGAGGATGGGTTGATTATAGAGAGAAACTTATTTCAGTTTTTGTGGATAATCTTCATCCTCCACTTTATAATTTGCTAGTATGGAAGTTGTTTGAAAATTTTGGGATATTTATGTATCTAGAAAAAATCAAAGGGGTAGAAAAATCTATTTGGCTTTTTTGCACTTTGAGGAATTTTCGAGAGGCATTATCTGATGTGAGAAATTTTCATGGTTTCTTATTTAAAGATTTATGATTGAGAGGTTTTTTTTTTAAATTTAATTTAGCAGAGCAACATAGGATGAATTGCTCGAAGAACACTGCAAACTCTATTTCTGTTGGTTTTTAGTGTTCTTTCGCTGATATCATCAAAAAGATGAAGAAAAAAAGTATATATCAAGTGTTCCGTATTCTAGTGTAGTTGAGAGTCTCATGTATGTCATGGTTTACACCTATCCATATATTACACAGGCTGTCAGTGTGGTTAGCACATATATAGGTAATCCTAGGAATGAACATTAGAGAGGTGTTAAATGGATAATTCAGTATCTTAGAGGTACTTCAGACGTATGTTTGAAGTTTAGAAGCCACAAGAGTAATGTTTTTGGTTATGTTGATTCAGATTTTGCAGGTGATCTTGACAAAAGATCTACTATAGGTTATATATTTGCTCTTGGTGGATGCATTGTTAGTTAGAAGTCTTCTCTACAATCAATTGTTGCTCTTTAGACTACAGAGATAGAGTATATAGCTATAATAGAGGCTATTAAGGAACTCGTTTGGTTGAGATGGTTGTTTAGTGAATTGTGTTGGGTTTATGATGCTATTGTTGTTCATTATGATAGTCAAAGTGTCATTCACTTGACTAAGGATCAAATGTTCCATGAGAGAATGAAGCTTATTGATATATGTTACCACTTTGTTTGAGACATAATTGATAGTGGTGAAGTTATTGTGAAGAAAATTAGGATAACAAATAATCCAGCAGACATGGACTAAACCACATCCAGTGTCCAAGTTCGAGCATTACTTTGACTTGATTGGTGTTACTTGCAACATTTCAATTATGCCTGATTAGGACATTTATCGAAATGGTAAAGAGTATTTTTTTTATTTGTGAAAATTCAAACCAAGGTGAAGATTTGTTAAATATGGTTTGAATTATTGGAGTCCTTTTAGGACTCATTGTCCAAATAAAATAGGAATAAGACTTCTTAAGTGTGGCAGTTGGTGGAATCCTATTTAGACTCATAAATCAATACCAAATAGAAGAGGATTTCTCTTCTTTGTTCAGTGCCTATAAAAGGGGAGCTTTAAACTTTTTTCAGAAATAGAGTAGTACAACAGAAATTAGCAAAAAAGACAGTACAACAAACAGATCCCTATGAATGGTTAAAACTTCTTTTCTTCTAGATTATTGTATTTCCAATTAAATTTGTGGTAGCCTAGATTTAGGATTTGGGTATAGAGAGTTTATCTCTCTTAATTTGTACTCTAATTTTGATAATAGTGGAATATCTCACCATCGCCTGTGGACATAGGAGTTTTAGCTCTAACCACATAAATTTTGTGTCTATTTATTTTTTCACTGCTTTATTCCTAATAGTTTGAGAAGACTAATCAAGGGCTTAAACCTAATGGCATCCGTGAGGAGTTTTTGGATTATGATTTTGTACGCACAGACTCAGAAAAAAGATAGAATCATTCTCTAAAGATATTTGGAGATGGAAGAGCCATCGAAGGTAGAATTCTACAAAGTTCATGTTCGCAATCACATGTCAGAGTTCCTTCAATAGTAGGGAGCTCTTTCAGCCATTCTACATATATGGCGTGAAGCTTCTGAATGAGGAGGATATCTCCATCAAATCTGCACTTTTCATAACCCTTTTTTGTTTTGGCAGCAGATGGATCCTAGCAACAACCATCCAGGTTTTTTTTTATTCTTTTATTTATCAATTTTTCTAATTCTGAGTATGTGTGATATTTGTTGTCTGTTTTAGTGATGTGCTCAATAACTTGAAGAATGTTTTAAATTAGTAATTTTTTGCCACCTTCCTGTGTGAAATTCTCTTTTCATATTTGAAATTATGTCAAAATAATTGTTGCAGTGTACATTTAATATAATCTATAAATTGATGACTTGTAGACATAGAACAAGTAGGGTTTGATAATAAACTAATTTAAAAATAAGAACACAAATAAATAATAATAGAAATTAGAGAAGAAAATACTATCTTGAAAACCAAATTCATTATTGTTCATCAAATTCAATTCTTAATCATCGTGTGTACTTCAAAAATAGCATATCTAATATATAGATATCTTAAAAATTCTAGTACTGCCCAAATAAATAAACTAGATAGAACCTAAATCAAATCCATAATAAATCCCTAATTCTTAATTAAATCCTAGAATATTCTAAAATCCGTCATAATAGAAAACTATTAAAATCACATTTTCCATTTATTACAAAATTAACTCATAATCGAAAAGCCCAATATGTAGTATTCCATGCATGCATCATCTGTTATATCTTCCTTAGCAGTCATTGGAGGTTGATGAACTAGAAGTGGTCAGGGTGATGAGAATCGAGGCAAAGCATGTGAATGATTCATTATGGTGGATGTAACCACTCGACCTCCCACTTGGCACAATATTGTCGGCTTTGGCACACCAAGCCTCACTGCTTTAAAATGTGTTATGCAAGTAGAAATGACAATCACTTATAAACAACTCAGTCATATCCTTTCTAGCCGATATAGGATACCATAACTTGACCCTTATTTTGGAGCATCACAATCTCCTCTCCTTTGGGCACAGTGCTCCCACTGTGTTGTGTGGTCCACATCTGGCAACCCACCGGTTAAAATCGTCAACCAAGCTTTTGAGAGTAAGTTCTAATACGACTAAACAACCTAACCTCTCGCTTGGCACAATATTTTTTGCTTTGGCACACCACACCTCACGGATTTAAAATGCGTTGTGTAAGTGAAGGTGACAAATCACTTATAAACAGCACAATCGCATCCTCTCTAGCCCATGTGGGATACCAAGACTTGACCCTCATCTCGGGACATCACAATCTCCCTTCTTTTTAGCATAGCATCCTCACTATGTGGTCCTACACTCGACAACCCATTGCCGAGCTTTTAAGGAAATCGACTCTGATACCACTATAACGACACGACCTCCAACTTGGCACAATATTGTTTGCTTTGGCACACCAGGTCTCATGGCTTTAAAACGCGTAGCAGCACTCAGTCGTTTCATATAGAAATCTGCAAAGAAGTGTATCTCCTTTTCAAAGCCATTAGGAAGGAAAAAAACTTCATCTGGACTGAAGACTGCCAAACTTGTCATGGGAAATGAGCTCTTCCTATTTTATTGGTCGGGCAAGAAGTAGTGGCCTCTTTTTTGATTCGAGAAGATATAGGTGTCTAGAAACCCGTGTACTATGTTAGCAAAGTTCTCCATGATGCAAAGGTATGGTACCTCCCGATAAAAAAGATACCGTATGCCCTCTTAATTACAGTACGGAAACTTCGACTGTATTTCCAAGTATACACCATCGTCCTCTTGATAAATCAGCCACAAAGACAAGTTCTTTATGAGCCTAACATCTCAGGGAGAATGGTCAAGTGGTCTATAGAGCTCGGAGAGTTCGACATCCGATATAACCCCCAAAAAGCCATCAAGGCTCAAGCTCTCGTAGACTTCATTGTAGAGACAACGCTCCAGGCGAATCCAAGCAAGGTACCATAACCGAAGATAGCCGAGCAAATTTTGCAGTGGACTCTTCATGTAGACAGTTCCTCGAACAAAACTGAAAGTGGAGCAAAGCTCATCCTTTACAGTCCAGACGGATTCACCATTGAATATGCTTTAAGATTTAGGATCAAAAGTTCCAATAATAAAGCAAAGTATGAGGCAAAACTCATCGGAATGAAGCTGGCAAAAGCGATGGCCACTGAAGCCCTGGACACATATAGTGACTCGCAAATGGTGGTAAATTAGATGAACGGTGAATTTGAAGCCCGGGGTGAGAAGATTTCTCGGTATCTTAAGAAGGCTAAAGAACTTGCCACTGCGTTCAGAATATTCTGGATAACTCAGGTTCTCGGGCAGAGAATTCAAAAGCCGATGTTCTAGCCCAACTCGCCTCCTCACGACAGACCGAGCTAACCTAAACCGTCTACCTTGAGACTCTCGCAACCCATAGCATTGATGAAGTATCTGTACTGCCAGTATGATGTGCTAATTTTAAATGCTCACAAGTGCACGAATCATAAATAGTATTACGATGAGTTTACTTTTGAGGTTGATTTCTCAAGTAATTGCAGTGGTTTAAATCCTAAATTACTTTCTTAAAATTACTAAAACAAACTATGAAATTAAATCCTAAACACTCTAATTAAAATCTTGGTGAAGAGAAAATTGAAATAAAAAAAATTAAGTAAATTAAACAAAACAAATTATGAAGAGATGAGTATAATCAATGAGAACAATTGGGAGTTTAGCTTGCTATCCAATCATGAATTGGAACATTTGGCGAATATAAAGAATTAATCAACATCCAAGATTATTGGTATTTCTACTAAGACTAAGGAATGCCATTGATCTTGTTTATTCTTAATTTATAACTAATTAATTAAATCAAATGGATCGTGTTCATTAATTAATTAGTTAAATTAAGTATGAGGAAAACGCAGCCACCTAAATCACAATTTGATTTGAATCCTGATTTAAATTCCTATTTAAGAAAGCTTAATTAGGTCTAGATGATTTGTCCTCAACCTAATCTCAAATATTAACATTGAATATCAATAATAGATGGCCAATCCACAAGAAATAATCAAAGGTATGAAGGATATTGAATAAGAAATAATTTAGAAAATTTCATAAAACTAAATCCATCAAAATATCCAAAACAATTAAGGCAGATAAGCCAAATGCACAACAATGCGTTCAGTCGCTAATGTTTAAATCCCAATCACGAAATTCAAATACTAGGATTACAAGCATATTGAAGGACAAAAGGAGCAAAGATAAAAAAATTTCCCGAATTACAAGATGAATCCTCAAAGTCTTGAAGCGATTGATCTTCGTCTTCAATCTCTTGATAAGCCGTCTTGATGAAAGAAACCGTCTCCTCCTTCAATCTCCCAAAACTCCTCTTGATAATATCTCTCTAAGAACTGCCGTCTTCTTTCCCCCTTCTCTGAGTCTAAAATTCCTATATATAGCTGTATGGAGATGGTTTTGTAGACAGAAAAGTCATCCTAGGGTTTCTGTTCAAGTTGTGTGCTTCTGTTGCTGTCCAAGCCCGGTTCTACTAAAACTGGCATAACTTTCTCTAGAAAAATCATATTTACGAGCCATAAAATTCTCCAGAAAATAGACATCCAGATATTTCCAAGCATATATGGCTCATTTTCTGGTTCTTTCTGAATCAATACAGTTTAATCCGCAAAAATCACTTCTGCCACACTGAAATCATGCACAGCCTGACCTTTGTCTACTAAAACTGCCATAACATTCTCTATAAAAATAATATTTATGAGCCGTAAATTCTCTAGAAAATAGACATCTGGATCTTTCCAAGCATATATGGCTCATCTCCTAGTTCTTCCTGAATCAATATAGTTTAATCCGCAAAAATGACTAATCTGTACAGGTAATTCTGGCAATTTAGTGAAACTCATTTCCAAGTGCTTATGAACCTGTAAAACAATGAAAAACAACTCAAAGTAACAAATTCCTAGGCTAAACATATAAATAAATACTTGAAAATAATACAAAATACTAGGACAAATATTCGTTCATCAAATATCCCCAAACCTAGATTTTGCTAGTCCTTAAGTAAAACTAAAAGAAAACATAAACAAAACAAACCTAAAAACTTAAATCAACAAAACCCTCATACCTTAATTCTTATTATGACTCATATCTAGATATCTTATGCATAATTATGTTCACAGTCTCAACACTTCACAATTCTTTGCTCAAATCAAGTACACATCGCACATCCATATTCCAATGCTTAAAACACCTTATGTCATTTATCCCCAAACCTAACGTCAAGAATCTGAATTCGCTTCAACTCTAGGCCTTATAAGATTCACTCATTAAGCACACCGAACCTAGGTTTCAAACACTCATCAAGCATATGCGAATAGAAGTTATGTAAATAAGATATTTCAAATATAAATTCACATATGAATATGGATATCATCAAAAAACACTCATATTTTGCAAAATAGATCTCATAAAATGAATCAAATGTTAGGATTGGACATCGCCTATATCATATCTTAGTCAAACACTTCAAGAAAAACATATTGAGTATGAACCTATGCATAGATGGGCGGGGTTAGCCGAACTTGATTTACACCAAAGCTCTTTCCTTTTAACTCTTTATAAGAGTGACTTCAAGTGAGTTACATAATCCCGAATTACAAGATGAATCCTCAAAGTCTTGAAGTGAATGATCTTCATCTTCAATCTTTTGATAAGCCGTCTTGATGAAAGAAATCGTCTCCTCCTTCAATCTCCCAAAACTCATCTTAATAATATTTTTCCAAGAACTGTCGTCATTCTCCCCCCTTCTCTGAGTCTAAAATTCCTATATATAGCTGTATAGAGACGACTTTGTAGACATAAAAGTTGTCCTAGGGTTTCTGTTCAGGCCGTGTGCTTCTGTTGCTGTCCAGGCCCGGTTATACTAAAACTGCCATAACTTTCTCTAGAAAAATCATATTTACAAGCCGTAAAATTCTCCAGAAAATAGACATCCAGATATTTCCAAGCATATATGGCTCATCTCATGGTTCTTCTTGAATCAATACAGTTTAATCCGCAAAAATCACTTCTGCAATGCTGAAATCATGCACAGTTTGACCTTTATCTACTAAAACTGCCATAACTTTCTCTAGAAAAATCATATTTACGAGCCATAAAATTCTCCATAAAATAAACATCCGGATCTTTCCAAATATATATGGCTCATCCCTTGGTTCTTCCTGAATTAATACAGTTTAATCCACAAAAATGACTGATCTGTATGGGCAATTATGGCAATTTAGTGAAACTTCCTTCCAAGTGCTTGTGAACCTCTAAAACAATGAAAAACAACTCAAAGTAACAAATTCGTAAGCTAAACATATAAATAAATACTTGAAAAACATACAAAATACTAGAACAAATATTCGTTCATCAAATACCCTCAAACCTAGATTTTTCTAGTCCTCAAGCAAAACTAAAGAAAACATAAACAAAACAAACCTAAAAACTTAAATCAACAAAACCCTCATGCCTTAATTCTTATTATGACTCATATTTAGATATCTTATTCACAATTATGTTCATAGTCTCAACAATTCACAATTCTTTGCTCAAATCAAGTACACATCGCACATCCATATTCCAATGCTCAAAACACCTCACGTCAATTACCCCCAAACCTAACGTCAAGAATCCGAATTCGCTTCGACTCTAGGCCTCACAGGATTCACTCATTAAGCACACTGAACCTAGGTTTCAATCACTCATCAAGCATATGCGAGTAAAAGTTATGTAAACAAGAAATTTCAAATATAAATTCACATATGAATATGGATATCATCAAAGAATGCTTATATGTTTGCAAAACAGATCTTATAAAAGGAATCAAATGTTAGGATTACAAAGCTATCACATCGCCTATATCATATCTTAGTCAAACACTTCAAGCAAAACATATTGAGTATGAACCTATGCATAGATGGGCGGGGTTGGCCAAACCTGATTTACACCAAAGCTCTTTCTTTTCAACTCTTTATAAGAGCGACTTCAAGTGAGTTAGATAATCCCGAATTACAAGATGAATCCTCAAAGTCTTGAAGCGATTAATTGTCGTCTTCAATCTCTTGATAAGCCATCTTGATGAAATAAACCGTCTCCTCCTTCAATCTCCCAAAACTCCTATTAATAATATCTCTCAAAGAATTGTCGTTGTCTCTCCCCCTTCTCTGAGTCGAAAATTCTTATATATAACTGTATGGAGATGGCTTTGTGGACAGAAAAGTCACCCTAGGGTTTTTGTTCAGGCCATGTGCTTCTGTTGCAGTCCAGGCCCGGTTCTGCTAAAACTACCATAACTTTTTTCTAGAAAAATCATATTTACGAGCCATAAAATTCTCTAGAAAATAGACATCCAGATATTTCCAAGTATATATGGCTCATCCTGGTTCTTTCTGAATCAATACAGTTTAATCCGTAAAAATCACTTCTACCATGCTGAAATCACGCACAGCCTGACCTTTGTCTACTAAAACTGCCATAACTTTCTCTAGAAAAATCATATTTACGAGTTGTAAAATTTTCCAGAAAATACACATCCGGATCTTTCCAAGCATATATGGCTCATTTCTTGATTCTTCCTGAATCAATACAGTTTAATCCTAAAATATGACTGATTTATACGGGTAATTCTGGCAATTTAGTGAAACTCTTTTCCAAGTGCTTGTGAACCTATAAAACAATGAAAAACAAATCAAAGTAACAAATTCCTAAGCTAAACATATAAATAAATACTTGATAAACATACAAAATACTAGGACAAATATTCGTTCATCCCACTACATTCAAAATATTTTGGATAACTCAGGTTCCTTGGGCAGAGAATTCAAAAGCTGATATTCTAGCCCGACTCGCCTCCTCACGGCAGATTGAGCTAACCCAAGCCGTCTACCTTGAGACTCTCACAACCCAGAGCATTGATGAAGTATCTGTATTGCCAGTGATCGAATGAGAGACGTGGGTAGACCCGATCCTTCGGTGTTTACGTGACGGTCAGCTTCCTGAGCAAAAGAATGATGCCATAAAACTATTCTCCTGCACTTCTCGACGTAATCATAGATGAACAATTTTACAAGAAAGGTTTCACCTTTATTTGAAGTGTTTCGAGCCTACCGAGATCGATTACACTCTTTGGGAGGTTCACAAATGGACATGCGAGAATCACCTAAGAAACCGAGCATTAGCTTTCAAAGTACTTTATCAAGGATACTATTTGCCCAAAATGCAGAAGTTGTCATCATTACTCCTCAATGCCCCATAGAACGACGAATCCTCTTACCTCGATCATTAACCCACTTCCCATCACCATGTGGGGAATGAATCTCCTTGGTCCTTTCACTAGAGCACCCGGTCAAAGAAAATATTTTATTGTTGCAATAGATTACTTCACTAAGTGGGTGAAAGCCATACCACTTGCTAACAGATTATCAAGCTCAAGGTTTTTTCTAGAAGTCCATAGTGTGTCAGTTCGTCATACCCCAGATATTAGTCACTGATAACGGCAAATAGTTTGACAATGCTCAGTTCAAGGCATTCTGTGAAGAGCTTCGTATCGAGCATCAATTCTCTTTTGTAGGGTATCTGTAGGCTAATGGGTAAGACGAGGTGACCAATAGGACACTTCTATAGGGTATTAAGAAAAGACTAGACGAAGCTGACAAGTGATGGATCAACTATATTCCAAACATACTATGGGCTTATCGAACCACCGCTCATACCCCCACGGGAGAAACTCCTTTCTTCATGGCATATAGTTCCGAAGCAGTCATCCGTTTGGAGATCGGGGTGCCCTCATTGTGAGTACGAAGTTTTGAGCAAGCCAACAATGAAGAAGCCCTACGGATGAATGTCGACCTTATAGATGAAACCCGAGACAAAGTTCAAATTCGGCTAACTGTTTATCAACAAAGAGTAGCTAGGTATTACAACTCTCGAGTCTGAGAGAGAAACTTTAAGCTGCATGATCTCGGTCTACGAAAAACTGAAGTATCTCATCCATAGGAAATGGGGAAACTCGTCCCAAACTGGGAAGGCCCGTATCGAATCAAAAGAGTTTGTCGAGATGACATATTCGAGCTTGGGGAGTTAAATGGCAAGCCCATCCCGCGCACTTAGAACGCAAAAAACCTTTGCAAGTTCTATCAATAGTGTATCTTCCTTGAGTTTCACGCTCTACATGTTTCAACAACGTAACTTATGAAATGCCTTGGTTATCAATGAAAGAACCCCATTTTTTCATTAGAATTTGTTTTCCAAGTTATCTTCCCTTGGTCTCCCCTATCAGTAAAAGAATAAAAACAAGTTTACAAGAGGCAACAGGCTAGAAAAATGAAAATTTCATTAAAAGAAAAATAAGATTATAAGTCTTAGAGGGGTGTTATCGACCTCGTACTACAAAAAAAATGGAAAGAAGAAAAAACTCCTAAGTCCTCATGGGTTGACCTCCCCATCAGATACAGCCTCTTCTACAGCACCACTTGATTGGACCTGCACTACCTCTTGCTTGGCTCGGGACCTGTCTACTACGACACTGTCTTCTTCCCCCGAGGTAACAAGCTCAAGGGCTGAGAAGTCAATTAAGGGGTGAAGTATCTTGGCCTTCTTCTTGACCTCTATGAACCCCTCGAGGTACTGGAGTCTTCCCTCCTCTTCCACAACCTCCTAAAAAGAGGAAGAGTTCTTAAAATCTGTCATGGCCTCTTCTACAGTTTTCCTGATGGCCACTTCCATTTCACTCAAAGTAGACTCTAAGGGTTCTCAAACTTTGGTTGGCTCCAAGGGCTCTTAAACTTTGGCTGGCTTTGAGGGCTCTCAAAATTTTCTCTCTAAATACAAATGAAGTGAAGTGAAGAAATGAGAAGAAACTATTCACTTACATAGAAGTCCGAGCGTGATTACAAGGGAAATTACCTCCACCTAAGCTGTAAAGACGCGACGTTTGGCATAATCAAAGGAAGATGGTACAATTTTTCTTACCAAGGCAGCTGAAAGCGTACTATCAAGGGCATGTGCCACTTTTACACTCCCCAAAATGATAGCACACACTCCAGCATTTAATACCTCCATATAATATTCTAGAACGGCCCAATGCTCCAGCAATGAATGTCTCCACAAGAGTCTTCTGGAACAGCCCAAAGGCTTTTTATAGCCCAAAGCAAAAGAAATTGCCTAAAGGCCCCCTTATAGGCCCAAAACAAAAAGAGGAGCCCAAAAGAAAGGAAGACAACCCAAAAAATTATGCAGGCCCACTCTCTGTCGAAAATCTCTAAGGTTGAGCATTTTGACTAAGCCTCATATGCTAGGTCTCATGTCTCCAAGGCCGAACATTTTAACTGCTCCTCATATGCTCAATCCTATGTCTCCAAGGCCGAGCATTTTGACTGAGTCTCATATGCTCGGTGTCATATCTCTAAGGCCGAGCATTTTGACTAAGCCTCATATGCTCAATCCCATGTCTTCAAGGCCGAGCATTTTGACCAAGCCTTATATGCTCGGTCCCATATCTCCAAGGCCGAGCATTTTGACCCAGCCTCATATGCTGGGTCCCATGTCTCCAAGGCCAAGAATTTTGACTGAGCCTTATATTCTCGGTCCCATGTCTCTAAGGCCAAGAATTTTGACTGAGCCTCATATTCTTGGTCCCATGTCTCCAAGGATGAGCATTTTGACTGAGCTTCATATACTCGGTCCCATGTCTCCAAGGCCGAGCATTTTGACTGAGCCTCATATATTCGGTCCCATGTCTCCAAGGTCGAGCATTTTGACTGAGCCTTATATGCTCGGTCCCATATCTCTAAGACCGAGCATTTCGATTGAGCCTATATACTTGACTCTATATCTCCAAGGGCAAGCATTTTGACTGAGCCTCATATGTTTGGTCCCATGTATCCAAGGCCGAGCATTTTGACTGAGCCTCATATGCTCGGTCCCATATCTCAAAGGCCGATCATTTCAATTGAGCCTCATATCCTCGGCCTCATATCTCACAGGCCGAAACACACAACCAACAGCACAAAACTCCATTATACTTCCTCAAGCACATCAATATACTTAAGGAAGTAGGGGGCCTCTGACGTAGATAATTCTCTCTCCAATAGCCTGGTGTCACAAGGACAATCTTCCCTCCAATAGCCTGATGACACGTGGACAATCTTCCCTCCAATAGTCTGATGATATATGGATAACTCTCCCTCCAATGACCGAATGACGCATGACTGGAATAGTGATAGGCACGTAGCAGAGCAAATAGTGAAGCCGTCATCATTAACAAGCTTTTCACATGCAAAAATAGAAACAAGATTTCAAGAATCGCATTGTCCCTGAACACATAATAAACTTCTCATATGCCAAAAAAAAACAACAAGATCTCAAAAATCGCCAAAGCGCTATAAAAAAAACCCAAGGTACTCAGATTTCAAAATTCATTCAACACAAAACACTACCATGATTGCCCTCATTTTCTCTCTCAAAACCTCACACTAACAAAAATATTGAAGAGTCCTCGAAAGTGCAACCCCTCTCTTCCTCCGGTAACTCTTTAGTTCATCACTCTTTTTCTGTGCAAATCTCAAGATTTTAGACTTTCAACTCAGTGTTAGATTTTCGACATCAACATATTGGATAGCCTTGCATAATCAGATTCCACAACTAATTAATCACATAATCACAATGGAATTCAATATGCCAAACTTTTCAACACATTTCAAAAAATTACGAAAAGTAAAGAGCCAGAATTAGCAACACCAGCAAAATCAGAACAGTCGATATACAATGTAAATTGAACAAAAGAATCATTGAGGAAGGAATAAATGTTTGAGAAACAAAATATACCAGCAAAGAACCTGCATAAAGAACCCATTGATGAATAAAAATTGAAGAAAAGATATGTATAAAAAACATAGAATGGCCAAAAAAATTAAGAAAAAAATTTGGACATAAAAGAAGAAGCTGCATAAAAACCCATTGATGGATAAAAATTTAAAGACTGTGTCTTGCACGAGAAACAAATAACACGAGGTTTTTACACTAGATCAGAATCTTGTGATGGTGAGGAAGTGAACCTCGGTTTGAACTAAATGTAAATAAAGAAAATAAATAAAAAGAAGTTTATTATGCCTAGAAAATATACAGGCCAAACATTGGTGGTCTGGCCTGCCGAAACAAAGCAACACAAAGCAAAGAGAAAGAGTGAGAGAAGAGAGAGAAAGGAAAGTCATTAATGAAGAGAGAGAGAGTAAAGTTCCAGGGATGAAATCGGGAATGAAGGGATAGAAAGGAAAGGAATTTTTAATTTCAAAACATTTGCTTCTCCGCCCATTTTTTTCCCGCCTGTTTTATGTTTTAGTGGGACAGGTGTCATGCTGAGATTTGTTAGTTTTTAACCCTGGTTAAGAAACCAAATCTTATCTTTTTCAGCTCCACCAATGATAATATGTCCAGTTTTTACTTGCTCGGTCTAAATGTAACGATTTAAATTTGAATTAATCAAAAACTTTTCTAATATGTGGCAATTTATTTTATTTGTTTGTTTGATTTTTACGTTTCCTGATTTCAAAGTTTCATTGTAAATAAAAGTTCTTTCATATTCCTTTCGACAACTAAAGAAAACTTATTAAGCAGAAGTGGCAAAATTTGATCCGATTCGATTCAATTGGATTCAGTTTAGACTCGATCTGACTTGAAAATATATTAAAATAACATGATTTGAATCCGATTATAACTTTAGTGATTTGAAACCCAAAAAGACTTAATTTCAAAATGACTCGAACTCGAACAATCCAAAACTATCCAAAAACTTGAAATGACCCGATCCAAAAGACTTGAAAAATATTTTTTCATAAAAAAACAATTTACTTTCTAAAACTGTGATAATAGTTAATTTAGTAAGTGCCAAATAAAATAAATTATATAACAATTATATAATTATTGATTTACATGTGTTGATATGAATGGTTCAACATTCTACTACTATGAGTAATCTCATTAATTTCAAACAAAAAATCAAGAAGAATAGTAAATTTTGCATTGTTCTTCAAATCACAATAAAATTTTATTTTTACTTTTTCTTAAAAAATATAATGGAATGAAGTGCTTATATGAAATTTAATCTCCAAAATTTGGTATAAGACGTTACTAGTTGATGAGTGCCAAATATTGCATATTTTAGCCTCTTAATTTACATTTTTTAGCTTAGCAATTTGTTACTTTAAGTTGTTTTTGTTGTTTTACAGGTTTACAAGCACTCGGAAAGGAGTTTCACTAAAATTGCCAGAATTGCCTGTACACATCAGTCATTTTTGTTTATTTTACTGTATTGATTCAGGAAGAACCAGGAGATAAGCCACATATTCTTTAAAAGATCTGGATGTCTATTTTCTGAGAGATTTTATGGCTCTTAAAAATAATTTTTCTAGAGAAAGTTATGGTAGTTTTAGTAGACAAAGGTCAGGCTGTGTGTGATTTCAGCGTGACAGATTAGTCAATTTTGTGGATTTTACTGTATTGATTCAGGAAGAACCAGGAGATGAGCCATATATGATTGGAAAGACCCGGATGTCTATTTTCTAAGGAATTTTACGGCTAATGAAAATGATTTTTCTAGAGAAAGTTATGGCCATTTTAGTAGACAAAGGTCATGCAGTGCACCATGCTGCGCTCGAGCGCACAAGACTGTGATCGAGCGCACTCGGGTATTATCCCACAACGAATTTGAAACACATTGCACTCTTAAGTTTCCCTATAAAAGCCCTACCTCACTGAAGTAATTGGGGTGCAATCTGGAGGACTTCTGCTAGCATTCTAGTGGATCTCGAAGGCTTTGCTACCACGAGGGGAAGCGCCGCCCAACAGCGAGTGGAATTTCTCTCAATGTATAGTCAGTTTTAATTTATTTATTTTTTAAGTTTTAAAGTTTAATGTTTAGGACTTTTATTGTGAACTTTAGTTTCATAATTATGAGAGGCTAAAATCTTTATCTAAGGTTGAAGATGAAGCCTTGCCATTGTTTGGCATAATATTTTCAGATTTGTTTATACAATTATGATATTTTTAATATAAATATTATGTTCAATTATTTGAGTAAAATCTTATGATTGATTATTTTTAAATTATTAAATTGGATATTCCTTGTGTTTCATCTGTCGAATACGGCAGATCATTCAAATTAGATTGGATTTCCTTTGTGATTTGTAAATTAAACGGATATATTGGATGGTTTTGGTTTAATTTGGGTATTCGCCGTGATTTGTATAATGATGGATTCATGGAATTTTTTGGTTACTTTTATATAGAACATGAAAAAATATGCTTTACTTTGGTGGGGTGGATTCAGAAACCTTAGTATCTTTATCATTTGTTTTTAAATCAATTTTGTTTAGTTTATTTTGTTTGCAACATACAATTACAAATTTGGAACTAGGTTAAAATAGACTTAGTTTAGATAAAAATATATTTTCACAATGCAATTCCCTGTGGATTCGACATCGCACTTGCACAACACTATATTGCAAATGACTCGTGCACTCGCAAGTAATTTAAAACTCACAACAAGTTTTTGGTGCCGTTGCCAGAGAGTTGTTTGGTTTGTGAAATTTTTGTCTGAATTGATTTTATTTTTCTACTAGTTTAGTTAGCATTTTTGTTTTATTTTTCTTTTGCAATTTTATTTTAGTTTATTTGTTTCTATTGGCAATTACCAATAAAAAAATAAATAAAATAAAAAAAATTAGAAAAATAAAAAAAATATGGATGAATCCAGCGCTGGTTTCACAGTCTTTAGAGGACACCCTCAAGGATTTCATGAAGATGACAGGTCAGTCCACCAGTGCAACTAATACATTCAATATTGATAGTTGTTCCATCTGTGCTAGCCCTATGCATTTAGCACAGAATTGTCCATCTATGCCGGTTTTTGCTGAGTATCCTATGGAACAAATAAATACTTTCAATGACTATCAGTGGCAATCAAATGGATCTTACTCCGAGATGTACAATCCAGGGTGGTGGAACCACCTTAATTTTTCATGGAAGCAGAACCAACTGATAAATCAGGGAAGGGCCCCTTATCATACTCACAATCAATACCCTCATGGATTTCCTCCACCAGTTCCAAGTTATGGTCTCTCAATCCATCCAGCACCATCACCCGCTTACCAAGCTCCCAGTCGAGCGCCAGCGCCGGTTTCACAGTCTCAGGAGGACGCCCTCAAAGATTTCATGAAGATGACTAGCCACTCAATTAGTGAAGTAAGGAGTGCGCAAATAGTAAACACCCAAGTGATTGCTAAGATAGAGAGTCAAATGAATCAAATTGTAAATCACGTGGGTGAATGAGAGAAGGGAAAGTTCCCCAGTCAACCTATGCCCAACTCGAAGGAACAGTTTGCGGTGGAAAATTCATCGACTTCTATGCACGGACAGGAACAAGTGCAATCGATTGCCACATTGAGGTATGAGAGACAAGTGGACAATCAAGTGCAAGAGAACCCTGCTATGCATCAAGGGCAAGAAAGTGGTAATAAGGAGAAGAGAGATGCTGAGCCATCTACAACCACACCTACTATTAAGGATCTTCCTGGGTCGTTTATACCTAAAGCACCTTACCCTGAGAGATTACAAGTGCCCAAGAAAGGAGGGTAGTCTGAGGACATTGTGGAGGCATGCTTTGCTTAGTTTGGAGAGGATTTGGATTTGGATAAGCTACTTGAGCAAGAAAATGCTATCTTGGAGTCTGCTTATCGGGAGAGTAGTAAGATGGAGGAGATTGTGGGTGAATCAAGCATTGAAGACCCCCTTGAGGCATGCTTTGCTCAGTTTGGAGAGGATTTGGATTTGGATAAGTTGCTTGAGCAAGCAAATGCTACTTTGAAGTCTGCTCCTCAGAAGAGTAGTGAGACGGAGGAGACCATAACACTTGAACCCCCTAAGAAGGAACTTAAGTCTTTACCAAACAATCTTAAGTATAAGTTCCTAGGTTCAGCAGATTCTTTACTTGTGATTTTAGCTTCAAATTTGGTTGATGCTCAAGAGGAGAAATTATTGGACGTTTTAAGAGAGCACAAGGAAGCTATCGGCTAGACTATTGAAGATATTAAGGGAATCAGCCCCTCAGTGGTGATACATAAGATACATTTGGAGGAGAATGCCAAGCCATCGAGGGAGCCACAAAGAATGCTCAACCCAGCTATGTAAGAGGTTATGAGGACTGAAGTGATTAAGCTATTGGATGTAGAGATCATTTATCTAATCTTTGATAGCGAGTGGATGAGCCCGATTCATGTCGTACCAAAGCAGGTAAGATTGGCGGTAGTGATGAATAAAGACAACGAGTTGGTTCCAACTCGTGTGCAGACAAAATGGAGAGTGAGTATACACTGCCGTAAGTTGAATGCTGCCACAAAGAATGATCATTTTCCACTCCCATTTATTGATCAGATTGTGGAGCGCTTAGCTGGGCACGATTACTAATGCTGAGTCTGGCTGAAGTCGTTAAACTTAGCACTCATGGGAGGCACCCCACAGTATATCCTTTATGTTTGTTTATTATTTTACATATTTGTTGTTACTCTTTATTTCTAGTGTTTTTCTTTTGTTTTCCAGTCTTTATTTTTCAGGATCAATGCGTACTTCAGTTCAAGTCTAGGGGTATGCTATGAGCCATGCCCGTCCTGCTAGTTCTCCATCTCTCAGGTCAGCTCTTTCCATATTATTCACACATTGGGGACAATGTGTAATTTAAGTTTAGGGGTATGGGAGACACATTTACAGTTTGTCCCAGTTTTTGTTATTATTAATTATTATTGTTTAAAAGAGAAGATAAATGTATGTTCATGTTCGTCTAAAAATTTGGTTGATATGAAAAATTGTGATGTGATTTCATTGGTGAGCTTAAAATTTTGAACACATGATTTGATGATAGAGTTTTAAAACTTTGTTACTTACTTTAGGCATTTGAGAATTCACATGTTTGAGCCAATCTGACATGAGCACATTAGCACATAATTGTGTGAGGTATGACATGTGATTTTAATGTGCATGTTTCCATGACTTAATTGAAACTGGATGACTTGTGGGATTAACACTTGGGCATAGAAAAGCATAAAAAAAAACAAACAAATAATACTACTAATATTTATGATGATCATTGGGAAACTTTCCACTGAGTAACTGGACCTCTTACCTCAGTAAGCAGTGAGTGTTCACTTCAAAAGGTGGAAATTTTGCTTGGTAGCCCTGTTTAGTTTGGTAGCCTTTTTGACTCGAATTAGTAAGTTCTTAGGGGTGTCTTTACACCTAATGCCCTAAAACCATCTGGTTTGGGAGTCATTGACTCAACACTCGATACATGGATCAATTAGAAAGCTTAAGAGAACTAAACATAGCAGAGCCTTATAATAAAAATAAATAAAATAAAACTGTGCCATTGTTGTTCATTCTGATGAGAAATTCTGTGAATCTTAAGACATGGAGACATTGTACATTGAAGTTATTTGGAAACCTCATATGTATATGCTAATTCACTTTACACTGATTCAAGCTTGTGATGTCTTAGTCTGCCTCTTGTAAGTAATTAGGTTTTAAAATTCCTATTCATTGTGAAGATGAGTTATATTTTTTAAGCTTGCTCATGAATGAATATCATGGTTTTGAGTGCTCCTTAAATTTTTAGATACCATGAGTGATGAACTTATCTTTATGTTCTTTGTTTTTCATTTAGTTTTTTATTTTGTTTTGCTAAGGTACTAGCAAAATGTAAATTTGGAGGTATTTGATGAGTGTCAAATATTGCATATTTTGGCCCCTGAATTTACATTTGTTAGCTTAGAAATTTGTTACTTTGAGTTGTTTTCGTTGTTTTGCAGGTTTACAAGCACTCAGAAAGGAGTTTCACTAAAATTTCCAGAATTACCTGTACACATCAGTCATTTTTTGTGTATTTTACTGTATTGATTCAGGAAGAACTAGGAGATGAGCCATATATTCTTTGAAAGATCTAGATGTTTATTTTCTGAGAGATTTTACGGAAATTAAAAATGATTTTTCTAGAGAACGTTATGGTAGTTTTAGTAGACAAAGGTCAGACTGTGTGTGATTTCAGCGTGGCAGATTAGTTATTTTTGTGGATTTTACTGTATTAATTCAGGAAGAACTAGGAGATGATCCATATATGATTGGAAAGATCCGGATGTCTATTTTCTAAGGAATTTTACGGCTCATGAAAATGATTTTTTAAAGAAAGTTATAGCCATTTTAGTAGACAAAGGTCAGGCAGTGTACCATGCTGCGCTCGAGCACACAAGACTGTGATTGAGCGCGCTCGGGCAGTATTCCACATCGAATTTGAAACACATTGCACTCTTGAGTTTCTCTATAAAAGCCCCACCTCACTGAAGCAATTGGGGTGCAATCTGGAAGACTTCTGCTAGCATTCTAGTGGATCTCGAAGGCTTTGCTACCACTAGGGGAAGCGCCGCCCAACAGCGAGTGGAATTTCTCCCAATGTATAGTCAGTTTTAATTTTTTTTTTTATGTTTTAAAGTTTAATGTTTAACACTTTTATTGTGAACTTTAGTTTCATAATTATGAGAGGCTAAAATCTTCATCTAAAGTTGAAGATGAAGTCTCGCCATTGTTTGGCATAATATTTTCAGATTTGTTTATACAATTATGATATTTTTAGTATAAATGTTCTGTTCAATTATTTGAGTAAAATCTTATGGTTGATTGTTTTTAAATTATTAAATTGGATATTCCTTGTGTTTCATCTGTCGAATATAGCGGATCATTCAAATTAGATTGGATTTCCTTCGTGATTTGTAAATTAAATGGATACATTGGATGGTTTTGGTTTAATTTGGGTATTTGCCGTGATTTGTATAATGGTGGATTCATGGAATTTTTTGGTTACTTTTATATAGAATATGAAAATATATGCTTTACTTTGGTGGGATGGATTCAGAAACTTTAGTATCTTTATCATTTGTTTTAAATCAATTTAGTTTAGTTTATTTTGTTTGCAACATACAATTACAAATTTGGAACTAGGTTAAAATAGACTTAGTTTAAATAAAAATATATTTTCACAACGGAATTCCCTGTGGATTCGACATCGCACTTGCACAACACTATATTGCAAATGATTTGTGCACTTTCAAGTAATTTAAAATTCACAACAAGTTTTTGTTATGGGAGACACATTTACCTTTTGTCCCAGTTTTTGTTATTATTAATTATTATTGTTTAAAAGAGAAGATAAATGCATGTTCATGTTCGTCTGAAAATTTAGTTGATCTAAAAAATTGTGATGTGATTTCATTGGTGAGCTTAAAATTTTGAACACATGATTTGATGATAGAGTTTTAAAACTTTGTTATTTACTTTGGGCATTTGAGAATTCACATGTTTGAGCCAATCTGACATGAGCACATTAGCACATAATTGTGTGAGGTATGGCATGTGATTTTAATGTGCATGTTTCCATGACTTAACTGAAACTGGATGACTTGTGGGATTAATACTTGGGCATAGAAAAGCATAAAAAAAAGAAAAAAAACAAACAAATAATATTACGATGATCATTGCGAAACTTTCCACTAAGTAACTGGACCTCTTACCTCAGTAAGCAGTGAGTGTTCACGTCAAAAGGTGAAAATTTTACTTGGTAGCATTAAGGCCAGTTTAGTTTTGTAGCCTTTTTGACTCGAGTTAGTAAGTTCTTAGGGGTGTCTTTACACCTAGTGCCCTAAAACCATAGGGTTTGGGAGTCATTGACTCAACACTCGATACATGGGTCAATTAGAAAGCTTAAGGGAACTAAACATAGCAGAGCCTTATAATAAAAATAAATAAAATAAAACTATGCCATCATTGTTCATTCTGATGAGCAATTCTGTGAATCTTAAGACATGGAGACATTGTACATTGAAGTTATTTGGAAACCTCATCTGTATATGCTAATTCACTTTACATTGATTTAAGCTTGTGATGTCTTAGCCTGCCTCTTGTAAGTAATTAGGTTGTAAAATTCCTATTCATTGTGAAATTGGGTTATATTTTTTAAGCTTGCTCATGAATGAATATCATGGTTTTGAGTGCTCCTTAAATTTTTAGATACCATGAGTGATGAACTTATCTTTATGTTCTTTGTTTTTCATTTAGTTTTTTTATTTTGTTTTGCTAAGGGACTAGCAAAACGTAAGTTTGGGGGTATTTGATGAGTGCCAAATATTGCATCTTTTGGCCCCTTAATTTACATTTGTTAGCTTAGAAATTTGTTACTTTGAGTTGTTTTTGTTGTTTTATAGGTTTACAAGCACTTGGAAATGAGTTTCACTAAAATTGCCAGAATTGCCTGTATACATCAGTCATTTTGTGTATTTTACTGTATTGATTCAGGAAGAACCAGAAGATAAGTCATATATTCTTTGAAAGATCTGGATGTCTATTTTTTGAGGGATTTACGACTATTAAAAATGATTTTTCTTGAGAAAGTTATGACAGTTTTAGTAGACAAAGGTCAGGTTGTGTGTGATTTCAGCGTGGCAGATTAGTCATTTTTGTGGATTTTATTGTATTGATTCAGGAAGAACCAGGAGATGAGCCATATGTGATTAGAAAGATCCGGATGTCTATTTTCTATGGAATTTTACGGCTCATGAAAATGATTTTTCTAGAGAAAGTTATGACCATTTTAGTAGACAAAGGGCAGGCGGTGCACCATGCTGCGCTCGAGCGCACAAGACTGTGATCGAGCGCACTCGGGCAATATCCCACATCGAATTTGAAACACATTGCACTCTTAAGTTTCCCTATAAAAACCCCACCTCACTGAAGCAATTGGGGTGCAATCTGGAGGACTTCTGCTAGCATTCTAGTGGATCTCGAAGGTTTTGCTACCACGAGGGGAAGCGCCGCCCAACAACGAGTGGAATTTCTCCCAATGTATAGTCAGTTTTAATTTATTTCTTTTTTATGTTTTAAAGTTTAATGTTTAGCAATTTTATTGTGAACTTTAGTTTCATAATTATGAGAGGCTAAAATCTTCATCTAAGGTTGAAGATGAAGCCTCGCTATTGTTTGGCATAATATTTTCAGATTTGTTCATACAATTCTGATATTTTTAGGATAAATTTTCTGTTCAATTATTTGAGTAAAATCTTATGATTGATTGTTTTTAAATTATTAAATTGGATATTCTTTGTGTTTCATCTGCCGAATACGGCAGATCATTCAAATTAGATTGGATTTTCTATGTGATTTATAAATTAAACGGATACATTAGATGGTTTTGGTTTAATTTGAGTATTCGCCGTGATTTGTATAATGGTGGATTCATGGAATTTTTTGATTACTTTTATATAGAACATGAAAATATATGCTTTACTTTGGTGGGGTGGATTCAGAAACCTTAGTATCTTTATCATTTGTTTTTAAATCAATTTAGTTTAGTTTATTTTGTTTGCAACATACAATTACAAATTTGGAACTAGGTTAAAATAGACTTAGTTTAGATAAAAATATATTTTCACAACGCAATTCCCTGTGGATTCGACCTCGCACTTGCACAACACTATATTGCAAATGACTCGTGCGCTTGCGAGTAATTTAAAACTCACAACACTAGTGAGAATAACTTTGTGGACCAGTTGTTTGAGGTCATTTAAGATTGAATTTTGGGACTAAGAATCATAACATTGCATATTGCATTAAAAAAATTAAATACATTATTGAAAAAATTAAGTATTGATTTATTATTAATTAATTTCACATATTTCACAATATAACTCGTTTAGTTTTATTATATGCAAATAATATTTTTAATTAAGCATAAATATATATTTTGTTGACCCGACCCAACGCAACCCAAGCCGACCAGATACGATCCGAGCTCAAAATGACCCGAACCTGACCCGACCTGAACCAGATTTACCCGACCCGACCCGTTTGCCACCTGTAGTATTAAGAAAGAACTTGTACTGCCACGTGCAGAAGAAGTATACAGCAGTAGCTTATTTAAAAAAAAAAAAATTTGATGACTGATATGCATTAGTAAGCTAAAAAAAGATTTAAACAACCGTCTCATTATTGAAATTGTACTCTGATGCACATGATTGTAACTACTATTGATATGAGATATTTTCAAATCTTAAGTGTTGAATTATCATGGGCATTGTAGGACGACACAGAAAAAAAAAAAAAAAAAGGTGGTTGAGAAGCCAATAAAGCTAAAATTGGGTATTTCTTGTGATATTGGAACTTTTTAAGTATAAATATGTAATTTTTTTTTATATTTTTTGTTGTTACGGAGGTTTAGGTAATTTAAAATTTCTAGTAGTATCTTGGGGATCAAGTAGGATTTAGGATATAGGGACTTAGTTTCCTTTATAAGACATCCATATTAGAATTTTGGAGTAAAGTTGATTATTGAGATTTGATTAGGAATAATATTGAAGGTTTTGGTTTTGTGATTTTCCCTTCTCTTTTTTCTTTATTTTTCTCCTACTTTCTTCCTTGTTTTACATCAAGAAGTAGTTGGAATTATTTAGAGAAATGAAAACAATATCGTAATAAAACTGATTCCAATGAAAATAGGCCTTTTAGTCTTCCAACCCAGTACTCAAAACATGATTATACTAGACTTCTCTCCAAGCTACATGTGACTGTCGTCTCTACCCGACCCTACTCCAGGAAGATAAGAGCTCAACAATTAAATCAGTTATGAGAGGGACCATAGCTTATGCTATGTTACAATTTAGATGGCAGAAATGGTTGGTGTTTAAATATTTAATTGATGTAGAACAAAAAGGGTATGGTATTAAATCGATAAATAAACAGGAACAAAAGATAATTGTAGAAGAATATTATTGATATAGAAGAAAAATGACATGGACCTAAGAACCAAATTTGATATCTCTAACCAAATTCAGTTCTCAAATCAAGTCCCTTTGGAATACCACCAGAGATGCTCTTATGAATATCTTCAATGTCAATTAGAATATCTTCATCCATGGTGACTTCAACTTTGCTTGGGACTTAGCGACTTGCTCATAATCTAGACAACAACACCGATAAAACTATATAGAAGAGCATTTACAACAACAAAAGAAATATTGAACAAAGTTCTTATTATACTTGTCTAAGTGTACTGAGGTTCTCATACTATCACAAGCGCATTAGGATTGACAAAACTCATTATGTCATGGAAGGGTATTTTCTTTTCATTCTTTTTTTGTGTGGAATTTATAGGTTGAATTTGCTCTTATTATTATACTTGGAGAAAAATGGAAACTATTTTCACCCCCGTTTTATCTTCCTTTATGTATTTTTCTCTATTTTAATTTGTACTTTGGTTGGTGTTCTAATGTTCAATTTTGAATCTAAGCAACAAGTGGTGCTCAAATTGCATATACTGGCCAAATTGCTAATGGAAAATTTTAGGTTATTAAGAAGGTTACTCTTTGTACAACCAATCTTATGTGTTCAAAAAGTTTGCCTTCATTAATATGCTATAAAATAAATAGCATTATTGGTTCTTTCACTATAATGTTTTTGGCAAGCTTTATTATTCTCACATTCTTGAACTTCATACTTAGATTTTAGATAATGTTAGCCTCATACTTAAAAGAACTTTTGTTTCTTCTGGCTAATGGAGAGCCATAGTTGGGATTTTATTTATGTTTATTGGGAAATTATTATGTTATTTGTAATTTTACTTACTTTTTAATTATGTTGGGATTTGTTTTCTAGTGTGCTTAAAATTGATGCCTATATAAGTACTTGCTTAAGCTGAGTTGAGGCAAACTAGATTATGTATTTTGAGATGTGATTATTTGTTTGTTTTATGTGTATTTCTTCTTTTTCCTCAGCCTTAGTTTCTCTTCTACCTATTCAATTTCTTCTGTTCTCTCTTCTTTCTCAATAATTATTTTATGTCAATATCAGTAATGCACCAAAGTGGTATCAGAGCCCAAACCTCAATCCTCACCAATCAAAATTTCTTATGCCTTACCCAAACACATCCTAGAACCAAATAAAATTGAAAAAAAAAAACATCAAATCTAAACGCGTACAGTAGCATCACAAGAGACCACATGTAGACTTATCATCAATCGTCTTAGAAGTTTGGCATCACCACTAGCTAGTGCAGAACCCTCAAGCGACCAAGATGCTGAATCAGACACTGTCATCGTTACTAGAGGACAGTTTTCGGCCAAACCCCAAAGTTCAACTCTGATTTGACCGGAATTGCATCGGGTCAGATCCAACTTGGTTATCCTTATTTTGCAGCTGAATTGAGCCAAAATTTCCTGAGCTGGGTCACCCCTGAACTGAGCCGAGCCATCTCCGAGCCGAGCTAAGCCATTTTTGTAGCCTAAGCCGAGCCGAGCTAAAAGAAATACAAAACAAAATTTTCACTTGTTCCAATTCTACTACAGTTGTGTTTTGCATAGTAATTGTGTTTTTTTTTTTTCATTTTGAAAGCTTTACTAATATTTTATTTAGATCTATTTAGTAAATTGTGTTTGGATCTATTATTTTTTCATAAACAAATACATAATACTAAATTATTGTTTCCCCATCGTCTATTATTTGTCTTTTGAGTTAGTTTTCTCTTCATTTTTTAGTTACTTTTTACTTAAACACGATTGAATATACATCCACCAAAGTGGTATCCATCTAAATTAAATTTGAAGTTTTGCTTGTTTACATCTTGGTAAGTCAACATTCTAGTTAGCTGGTGCAATTGATGTTGTCTCGGCATTTTCTTTCATTTTTTGTACAATAGTTAATAACAACACTACCTCTTTAGAAAATTCACTTGACATTCACACTATGCACGACTTGAACAATATCAATAGTGAACTTGAGTCTCTTAGAGATGTCCCTAGTGTCTTACAACAACTTTAGGAGGACATGGCTAAACTTTTGAAAGATAATAATGGTAAACGATAGGTAGAAGAACTACATGATTCATTCGTTAGACAATCATATCATTCTCCTTACTCCATAAGGTCTGCACCAGGACTTATTCCTAGCTGAAGCCTCTTAGGGGCTCCAAATAGAGCGAGTCATGGTCACCTCCCAACCATTAGATCTTTCCCTCTGAGAGACCCTCATGATCCCTTCCTTGATGATGATCAACCAAACCCTAGGTACTTGCCTCAACAAGCACGTAGGCAATTTATGTATGATCAATACGAATGAAAAGATCTTAGGCAAGTAGTTTGCCAGGGTAGAGTTCGTGATCAAAATAATAGGCGTTCACCTCAACCTCATGGACAGGGTTATGGTTATGGGGACTTTATTGATAACACTAAATGGATTAAGGTTGATACTCTTATGTATGATGGAAAATTAGATCCTGCTTTATTTTTAGATAGGATAGTTGCTTATTTTGATAGGTATGGCATGCCTGATATAAAGTGAGTTCACTTTGCCAAGGTGAAACTAATAGGACCAGCTAAGACATATTGGCAAGCTATCCAAAATAACCTAGAGTACTTAAATGAGCCACCAATCATTCAATGGTGGTTATGAAACAAACTTTAAAGGAGAAATATTTTCTTACCTATTATCAGCGCCAATTGGTTGATCAACTCCTCAATCACAAAAGAAACTTCTAATGTAACTGACTACATGACTAGGTTTAAAGAACTTATGCTTAGGTGTGGGCTTGAGAAAGAGTTTTTCATTACTATTAGTAGGTTCCTGAATAGTCTTAGGACTGATATTAAAAGAGAGATTGTTTTTTATTCTCCTACGTCCATTGAGGATGCCCATCACAAAGCCCTAGATATAGAGAAGTACCTCAAGTTGTTGTTTTTCTAATGTATGCCTTTTCAGGGTAATGAGTCTCAATTAGCCTCCGAGGATAGCACTAAGCGAAGTAACGAGTCTAGTTCCTTTCTTTCCTCCACTCCTCATCCTAGTACATCATTGGATGCGTCTCGTTCTAATGTGTCTTCCATATAGTGTCTTTGTTGTCATGAAAAGAGGAATATTACTACTAGATGTCCTCAACGTGCTTTAGTTTTAGATTCTGAACCTAGTGATTCCACTAAATGTGAAGTCTTAGTTTTCGATCTCATAGAATACTCTAGGGATGAAGAGGGTTTGAATAAAGAGGGTAGGACTCATCATGCCAACTTTTTGGGGTGCCTTTTACCGACTGTTCAACCTGATGATTTATGACCTACAGAGACACTCTTAGACTCAACTCCTTATAATATTGTTCAAGACATGTTGGACCCTCCATCTATTGACTTCATTTTCCCCTAATCTTGTTGAATCTTCCCCATTGCCCCTTCTACATTTGTATGTCAAGCATCAACATGAAATTGCATTATATAATGCGAATGGGAAAATTTTTATTAAGGTACCTAGCAAGGCTACAAACTTTAATAAAGGTGATCTTGTCATGACTTTTGTTCCTTCTACACATTGTTTTGATTTAGCACTAAAAGAACCACTTGATCGGCCCATTGGACCTTTTTCCATTCTATATAAAATTGGACTCCATACTTCTTGATTGATTTACTTGAATATTTAAATATTAGTCATGTTTTCACTGTGAAAAATCTATCACCTTACCAAGGTAACTTGGATCTCAGCGCTGCAGCGCCAAGACATATTTCAAACCCTATTCTGGCGTTGTGGCTCCAACTTTCCAGCGCTGCAACGCCAACTTTTTGCCCAAATTCCTCTCTTTTTGCCAGCTACCAGCGCTGCAGCGCCAACATCCCAGTGCTGCAGCCTTGAGTTTCTGTCTTCTTCATGCATTTTGCCCTTCCAGTGCTCTCCAGTGCTCCAGCAAGTGTCTGCATAGAAGATTTTCAAAACTTAGCATTGATTATTCAACTAAAACAACTTATTAGTAGAATAAGATAAACTAAACTCAAATTGCTAAAAACACATGCAACATAATTCTAATGCTTAAGATCAACACCAAAAACGTGCCTAAAAACAGTATAATAACATAATTTATTCAGAGTTATCACTCCCCCAAACTTATGTTTTTGCTAGGCCTCGAGAAAACTAGAACAAAATTCTATGCACACACATCCTAAGAGTGTGAGATGGTTTGATTAGATTTGATATAACATGCCTAAAAGATTGCATATAAATTATAACGCAAGAAAACTTTCCAAATGCTACTAATGTCTAGAATTTCAAATTTATTGCTAACTTTATCTTACATCAAATTCTTAAAATGTGTGTGTGTGTAACACCTTTATAAACTTAATCGTTTCGCCACTCTGATCAATTTATGCAAGCCGGTAGGATAATGCCAATCTTTCAAAGTCCATAAGTTTGCTTTTCACACCACTCTTCACTAATGTAGGCCATGACAATGCCCGAGATCACCAGGACTTTATTCAGCTTATAACTTTAGCTAAGGTTAAGGTATGGTAAAAGATTGATTTGAGGCTCACATCACCTTAAGCACATCAACCAATAACAATTTTATTTCAAACTTTCCCTCAGTTATCATGGAATACTTCCAATACTTTTGCTGTTGTCACATCTTCTTCTTCTTATTTTCTTCTTTTTTTTTTCATATGCTTGTACTATAGTAGCACCAGTCTTTATTTCCGTGTGCAGTAATGAAACTACAACATAGCATGTACACGATGATCAAACATGGCTTTGCCAGCTGCCTGTGATAGGTAGAATACAACTTGATCAAATAGTTCGTGTGGTAAACTTTTTAACTTTGATCTTTCCCTTGGTCACTCTCAATAAAAAAATATTTGGTACTTAACACAGCCAAGTCAAAGAGCGCTTTCTCTTGCTCAATCCTCTGCCACTACTTAAGAGAGTAGTCGATTCATTAATCGATGTGCTCATAGGTGAAAGGTAGAGTTGTAGCATTTTTTTTTTCTTTTTTGAAAAAAAAATAGATTAGATGATTGGGTGACAAGACAATAGATATCCAAGCTCAAAAGGGGAAAACTAAGGATAATCACATATCAAGGATTGGCTAGAAAGGCTCAAATTTTCCAAACATGACCTGGATCCTTTCTTTGGTACTGTACTACCTAGGATTTCGCCTTGAGTGGTCTTCAAACAAGTTCTAAAGTCTAAGAGATCACAAGAAACTACACTGCTCACATAAACATTCTCCGAAACAGCAAGACAACAAAGTACTTAGGTGTCAGTGCTCATTGTGTTCAAAGAGTTCGATGTAAAATAAATCCAACAACAAATTTAAGCACACAGACAAACACAACATTTTTCAAATTTTCAATGGCTATAATCAAGTCAATCTATTTCTCATCATCGGCAAAATCAAAGTCAAATGACAGAAAACACTCAGATAAAACAAACAGAAAAATAACTAGAAACATGAGCAGCACACAGCACTCAGATAAAGTTCCCACCCCCAAACTTAAATGATACATTGTCCACAATGTATAAAATTTGAATTATAAAGTAAGAGAAGGGAACTCCCCTGATTAGTCGGAGGCCGAATCAATCGTCCTTGTCAATGTCCTCATCCTCCGGATCACTGCTATGACCGGGATATGGTGGTGCGATGAGGGAAGAAGGTTGAATTTTAGTGATTTGGAGAGAGAGAGGTGCTGGAAATCAAAAATTGAATTGACCTAATAGTGACAACTCTGTTTATTTAAAATCTCAGTGTGCGACCTGGCGCTGCAGCGCCAACTTCCCAGCGCTGCAGCGCTGAATCTCTGGACAGATCAGTGTGTAAGAGTAGTATCAGCATGTGTGGGCAGGACCTGGCGCTGTAGCGCCTAAAGTGTGAGGCTGCAGCGCGGAATCTCTGTCCTGACTCCAAGTAATCCTGAAAATAAACAAAGAAGAACACATTTTAAAGCCATAAAAATTGAATTAACAGATAAACTAAACAACGCAAAAAAATTTGAACACACAAAATAACTTCAAAAGGCAAGAAAAAAAAAATGTTAGTTCTAATTTATAGTCTTTAGCTTGACTTTCTGATTTATGGCTCTTGGAGAATGGTTGTGGACGATTGAGGGTCAAACGTCCCCATGATGTAGTGCTTCAATCTGTACCCATTGACCTTTGAACGTCTCCTTGTTTTTCTCGTGTCGTAATTCAACGGCACCAAAAGGTGATACACATATCACGGTGTATGGTCCAGTCCATCGAGATTTTAGCTTTCCCAAAAATATGTGCCTTCTTAGGACTTCCAGCAACCGTTCCTCCATTTTACCTGTCAACGAAGAAGATATTATAGCAGAGAAAATATTTTTCTCTAAATAAGCATATTTCAAATGAGCAAGTAAAGTTTTCAATTCAGTTATTATTATTTTTTCTTCTGGCACTTCTTTTCCCATTTTAGACTCCAAGTTCCTTGCTTCTTCTTGGATGACGAGTTCTTCAGTGCTAGTAGTTCTTGATTCCATGATGCACTTCTCTGAAGTATCTTCATTTAATGTTTTCTCCTAAAACTCCTCAATGAGGTTATCAATAATATCCACTTGAAAACAAAAAGAAGTAGATAAGCCAGAAGGGTATTTCATAATTTTATACATATCAAAAACTACTTGCTCATCATTGACTCTTAAAGTCAATTTCCCTTGTTGTACATCAATTAAGGCTCTCCCTGTACCAATTAATGGACGTCCAAGTATAAGAGGTATCTCACGATCCTCTTCCATGTCGAGAACAATGAAGTCTACAGGGAATATAAATTTATCAACCTTTACCAGTACATCTTCTATAATTCCCCGTGGTCTCTCAATAGATCGATCAGCTAATTGCAATGACATTGTCATTGTTTTTACTTATCCTAATCCAAGTTTCCTGAAAATTGAAAGAGGCATAAGGTTAATACTTGCACCAAGGTCACACAAAGCTTTATCAAAGAATGAACTTCCCAAAGTGCAGGGTATAGTAAAACTCCCTGGATCTTTCAATTTTGGAGGTAGCTTGCTTTGCAGTATGGCGATGCACTCTTCAGTTAACATCACCGTTCCATGTTCCTCAAGCTTCCGTTTATTAGACAAAATTTTCTTCAAAAATTAAGTGTAACTAAGCATCTGTGATAAAGCCTCTTTGCCAGTAGACTTCTTTGCTGAAACTCGTTTTTCCTCTTGCTCAATCTCTTCTTTCTCGCCAACTTGCTGAGTAATTTCCTTAGATTTTGGTTCATCCAATTGTGTGCCACTCCTTAGTGTTATGGCATTGACATCCTCTTTAGGATTTTTTTCTGTGTTGCTCGGAAGAGAACCTTGTGCACGTCCAGAAATTATAGTTGCTAGTTGGCCCACCTGAACTTCCAGATTTATGATGGATGCTTCTTGATTTTGGAACCTAGTTTCTGCTGCATTTAAGAATTTGGCCATGATGTCCTCCAAGTTTGACTTTTTTTCTTGAGGTGGATATTCAGGAGGAGGTTGTTTCGCATTGCTTTGATTCCAAGACAAGTTCGGGTGATTTTTCCATCCCGGATTATATGTATTGCTATATGGATTGTTTTGCCTGTGAAAATATGAAACAAAGTTAGCTTGTTCAGCAAATGAATTAGATGCAAATTGATTACCTGCCTGGCAATTACTGCTATGGTGGCCAATACCACCACACAATTCACATATAACATATGTAGTAGGATAAAGTCCATCTATCTTCTTGGTGAGAACCTCCATTTGTGCTGTTAAAGCTGTAACAGCATCTATATTGTGCAATCCTGAGGCTCTATTAACAGGTAACCTTTCAACTGGCCATTGATAAGAATTTGTGGCCATCTCTTCTAGCCATTCAATAGCTTCTTCTAGAGTTTTTCTCATGATAGTGCCACCTGCAGCTGCATCAATCATGTTTCGGGTTGTACTGGTTAAACCGTTATAAAAAGTTTGTACCTGCATCCAAGTGGGCAACTCATGATGAGGACATCTTCTCAAAAGGTCTTTAAAACGTTCCCATGCCTCATAGAGTGACTCCTTATCGACCTGCAAAAACATAGTAATTTCATTACATAACTTTGCAGTTTTTGAAGGAGGAAAGTATTTTCCTAAAAACTTTTGTGCTAATTCTGCCCATGTCGTTATGGATCCTGCTGGCAAAAAAGTCAACCAGCTTTTTGCTTTATCCCTCAGTGAAAATGGAAAAAGTCTTAAGCGAATTGCATCCTCCGATACTCCAATATGCTTAAATGTGTCGCACAGTTCAAAGAAACTCGCCAAGTGAACATTCGGATCTTCTTGCGATAGGCCCCCAAATTGTACTGAATGTTGAATCATCTGAATGATGGCAGGCTTAATTTCAAAATTGTTTGCTTGTATAGGTGGTCGTCGGATGCTAGATTCAACACCATCCATCTTTGGCATAGCATAATCCCACAGTGTACATTGCACCTTTGCATTGTTCCCTTCTGCCATTGTATTAACTGTTACTGGTGCTGCTATTCTCAAAGTGTGAAAAGTGTGCTCAATCTCTAGATTAAGTTCTGCAAGTATTCTCCCGCTAGTATGTGTCATACACTAGAAACGAAAACCCTGCAAAATAGACTTAAAAACCAACTTAACAAACTCTCAAATTAACTAGTAGAATCACAATAAATGTAATATATTATTTCAGTCCCCGGGAACGGCGCCAAAAACTTGATGCGATGAAATTGACACTAGCAAGTGTACTAATTGTTCAAGTAATAAAATGATGAGTAAATATCGTTCCCAACGAGGACTGAACAAGTACTACAGAAATTATAACTCAACTCTTACTGTTATTTGAGCAAATGAATAATTGTCGGAGAAAAGGTTACTAACAATTAACTAAAGGGAAAAACAGAACGCAATATTAACTAACGGAAGATTTGCACACTTTAGAATGAAGACTCTTATGAACTAACATGCTAAGGACTCGACTTCACCTAAACCATAATTGACAAGAGTTTTGAATGGACAAGTTTCGTTTACTATGTTTTTCAAGATGGTAGAATCCTGGTTATCCTTATTCAGATCTAACCACAATCTCAAGAATCATCAACTTCAAATATCAATATTCCAGGTCTATTCTAGATTGATTCAACTTAAGAAGCATTAAGTTCAATGGAATTCCTTTCAGTTAAATCTCCCTATTCGGTTACGGTTTAAATGGACCACATGAACTTCCTAGAATCCCTATTCGGTTACTCCTATTTCATTCATGGCATGTTTTACCCTGGCTTTGCATAGCTAACAATCCAAAATCATATTTATTAATTCAACTATTCATAAAAGCATAGCTTCTCTATTCGACACATCACTATGCCTCAAGAAGGAATCAAAATAATAAACAGCATTAAGAACAATAAAACACACTATTTGAAAAACAAAGTAAATTCCAACTTGTCCAAATAGCACTCAAGATATAGGTTTAGGATTCATCTATCCTTAACACAAAAATATCTACTCCATAATAATATTCAAACAACCCATGTTCATATTATAAAACATCAACATAGCTAGATAAGAATAATACAAAACCGGAGAAGAATGATTTAAAAGCTTGATGCGTAGCCTCCCGGAGTATCTCTAACTCTCCTTTTGCGTCTCCTCTTCTCCAAATTCTCTTTTTTTCCTTCTACGACCGCGCTCCTTCTCTTGTTCAACTAGGGTTTCTTATTTATAACATTCAAAATCCGTGGGCTGGCACTGCAGCACCAAGACATATTTCAAACCCTATTCTGGCGCTGCAGCTCTAACTTTCTAGCGCTGCAGCGCCAACTTTTTGCCCAAATTCCTCTCTTTTTGCCAGCTACCAGCGCTGCAGCGCCAACATCCCAGCGCTGCAGCGCCAACATCCCAGCGCTGCAGCCTTGAGTTTCTGTCTCCTTCATAAATTTTGCCCTTCCAGTGCTCTCCAGTGCTCCAGCAAGTGTATGCATAGAAGATTTCTAAGACTTAGCATTGATCATTCAACTAAAACAACTTATTAGTAGAATAAGATAAACTAAACTCAAATTGCTAAAAACACATGCAACACAATTCTAATGCTTAAGATCAATACCAAAAATGTGACTAAAAGCAGTATAATAACATGATTTATTCAAAGTTATCATAGACCCACATTAATAATATTAAGATGTGTATAAGCTCAAACAACATGATCACCAATTAATAACAGTGGGCTCTCGTACTTTTCTCATTGAATCAAAACCACTATAATTAGTGGTAGCCCACATAGAAAAATTCCAATGTTCTCTCACTTGGGCAATAGTAATTATATCTCCCAAAAATTTCAAAACATTTTACTTGATATAAAATGACTCCCGGGTTAGACAACTTGATTTTATTGTGGTCACATTTGAAAAACAATCTAGTCCTCTGAGACAACATCTTAAACGACCCGGTCCCATGAAAAGCATCATACATGGAATCATAGCATCCATTGTTCTCTATTAATCACACAGGACCAATCAATGGTCACATATGCAGATGGTTCCACTAACATGGATCCAAGGTGGTAGTGTAGCAAGAAAATAGCATCCGACAGGGTGATCAAATAATGTACTATTTTCATTGTCAGTCCTCAACATGAATCTTTGTACAACATTCTTATTAATAGGTCAAAGAAGTCATCAACAACATAGTATGTCTCAAAATACCTCGAGGTTTCAACAGAGTGTCAACCACGAGACATACCTAACCAAACTCAAAACTGACACCAAATTTTAAGTTTCTACAACTTCACATGTCATATGTTCAAATGCATTCATATATATACAAAGATAAGATAACACAATGTGAATGAAAAATATATATATGGTCATTAATAAATATTATAATATCTAACTATCTTACCGAAAACATGATAGGTTCCAACATTACATAAACTCAATAACCAAAATATTAAATCATAAATAACTCCCACTAACCCAGTGCATCAAATGACTCTAAAACACCCATATTGTCAACATGTTTCTTAAAAACAGTGGGTCTCAGACCTTCGGTTTGGGGATCAACCATCATGATCTCTATTTGAATGTGCTCAACAACTATACTGGTATAAAGCATAGTTTTCATTGATTCTCTCTCAAGATCATTCTTGGGACATTGGCTCAAATTCAATGTATTCCTTTTCATTATGTAAGCTCTTTGAGAAACATCCAACATACCACGAGATCTATCCTTATGGATCTCAACACCAAGGACAAAGGATGTCTTACTAAGATTTTTCATATCAAAAGTCTTGGATAACAACTGTTTTGTCACATGCAATAACCTAAGATCATGTACTAGCAAACAAAACATCATCAACATGAAAAACCAAGTAAATTAATTTAATCCCATTAACCTTTAGGTATATTTAGTGATCTACCTTATTCTCCTCAAACCAATGAAAGTCAACACCTCATCAAATTTGAAGTACCACTAATATCAATATGCACTATTTCTAGAAGATCAGAACTACGAGTTGAGCCCTTTTCTTGGTTTTGGTTAAATTTCCCTTGATACAATCAACACAAGATATCCCCAAAATCAACAATGGGTAAAATATCATTCCTAACAAACCTTTCAACTATCTCTATAGAAATGTGACCTAGACGTATATGCCATAAGGCAGACTCAAAATCTTCCTTTCATTTCTTGGAATTCGAACTAGTCATGGTTTCAATGGTTGCTTGGTTATTGTTCACATAAAATAAGGTTCAAGACAAGAATGCAAGACATTAGTATAAGGGCAATAACCAACATATTCCAAAACAGAGAATCTAATAGTATAGTTATAAACTCCCTTTTGGGTGGAGAATATAATATACACTATGAACACAGTGTCTCAGTTTTCAAAAAAATTGTCCCTTTTGGGTAGACATGCCTTCTAAACTAACACATCATTTTCCCATAGTGTTCCATGTATTTTCATAAATTACAGCACACAATTGTCCCCTTTGGACTAGTAACTGCATGATGCAATTGAAATCATCCTACACCATGTTTTAGTGAAATCCCACAAGTATTAATGAGTGTGCCACTTTGTTAGCAAACACCCACATCAACCCATGAAATTTCTCAAAATCAGGATAAACAGTAATCATCAAACTGTATGTTTTAGTAAAATCTCACAAGTATTAATGAGTGTGTCACTTTGGCAGCAAACACCCACATCAACCTATGAAATTTTCCAAAACCGAGATAAATAGTTATACCCTTTACAACCACAGACGCATGCAAAAAACGACAGACATACTTGTGATCATACAACAAGAGGTACTCTCAATAATATGTACCTCTATGAGTCACTAAACAATCAATAGTTGCATTCTTACCACATGTCTTGAACATAGTAAAATATATTTAAATAATTTAATCAATTATTTCTCACAAGATGCATATTTTCTACATTTTCTTTCAAGATGAGAGTACAATAAATAAGACAATTAATCTAGGAGATTACATACTATTAACATCATCTCAACACATCAAAATAATTTATTGTGAAATAAAATTTCAAAATATATACATATATTTCTAGAAATAAGCAATTAATCACATATGGTCATAAATAAATATTTATTGAATCCAAAAATGTCAGAAAATATATAACAATTATTATAAAATAATAATTAATCACAATGGGTACACAAAACGCAAATTTTATGAGGAATAAAATATTAAGATCTCACTCATTGTTTACTCTATATATTAGTATATCATAACATTGAAATATATTTCACATACTCAAAATTTAATTACTGTCGATAAGTGCACCAATTGAGCAAATATGAATTAGAAAACATGTTTTAGAAAATTTAAAAAAGCTATATATTTTCTATAATTTTTAATTTTCATATTTTCTATACACTCCCATGAAAGTTGACTTTATTTTATTATCTAACCTAGATAAAATTTTAATAGTATAACTATTGTTATCAACAATAATAAAAACTGTCCAAGACAACCAAAATGCAATATATTAATAAGAATGGTAATTACAGCAACTAGATTCTTGGTGCATTATTACTTACTCCCCTTTGGGCAGAGTATGCAACATGCAAGTAGAATCTCTTATATGAAACCAACGCATTAACATATTTTAATTTTTGAAATGCTTAACACTTTTGGGCAGAAAGACAATCTAACTGAAACAAAATTTAACTAAATGTTTCATGTCAACCTTTGAATTAAAACACGCAATTACCCCATTTTGGCAGGTGATTAAATGCAATAACCTAAATAAACTTCCTCTAACAACAACGTGAAATACCTCTATAAATATCAATGAATGGACCACTTTGGCGGTAACCATCCACATTAACTAATGAAACTATTTCAAACTGAGATTGATAAAATATATTACCCAATAAATATGCATACTAAAACAATATATATGCATTTGATCCTCTTAATATGAGATAGTAAACCACATGTACCTCTTTGGATCAAAATAAGAACATATGTTGCACAGTCTTTTTTTTATTTTTTATTTTATTGAAATTGATGTTAACAATCATAATTACAATCATTATAAATTATTTCCTTTAAAAATATAGCAATATGGATATTATAGTTCAATGGCTAAGATCATTTAGGGTTCAATTATAGCGAAGTCCCACCCATTTTTTTTTATCTTATTATTATTATTATTATTATTATTATTATTATTATTATTATTTACATTAAAAAAAATTGATCTCACTAAATCAGATAAAACACTTGAAATTAACGACATAGTTTGGTAGATCATCAACTCAAAGCAAAAATATAGTCTTATTTTGCATTGAAACATCATAAAACTTTCTCAAGTTATGAGCTCTAGAAAAAGAAGTATAAATCCAAATAATCGGGTATTCTTGCTCCAAAGTGCATAAACTCTAAATACACAAGTTATGCTTCCATGCAGATTAACAATAAGGACAACTACTCATCTTTCCTTTCTAAAGGTTTGATCAGGTGCCTTAAACATTTCAAACCAATCCTCTGCAATATCAATGAAACAAATCTATATATCTCACTATACAAATTTTAAAGATGTATCTAATAAAAAAGATTGTTTGAACCAAAAAATAAATAAAATTAGAAAATAAAGGATGGTTCCCAAATTTCACCAAGAAATGACCTCTTTTAATAAATCAAGTGTCAACCCTTAGTGGGGATCCTTTACGAATGATTAATTGTGATCTTTCATCATCTTATTTTCTTATTCTAACATGATGGGCCACAAAGATCTGAGAAGGGCCATAAGCTAATCCCAAATATTTGGGATAAGGTGGGACATGAAAGACCGTTGCATTCAGCATGCATGAAACGTGAACAGTGGACAAGTGAAGAACGTGAACAATGGACGGGTGATGCAACATGAATAGTGGACAGGTGAAGAACGTGAACAGTGGATGAGGCCATTACACCATTGCATGTAGCATGCATGCAACGTGAACAGTAGATGGGTGAAGAACGTGAACAGTGGACGGGGCAATTAAACACGTGCAGAACAATGCAGTTATGCTATGTTTTATGTGTGTTTGCACGTCACTTTTATTTCATGCAGTTATGCTTTATTTTACGTGGGTTTACATGTGCTGTTGTTAGTTTCTAGTTTCTCATTTGTTTCGGTTTGCTTGTACATGGCTTTGCTTATTTAAGTAGCCAAAAGTTATCAATGAGAAGGCAACAAATCATTTTTATCTAAACCGTGCGGTACTTCCTCACTTGAAGAGAAAACAATTCACTTATCATTTGTAATATTTTTTATTGGGACCATCATTAGTATCAGAGCCAGGTGTTGAGCGATTATCCACCTAAATTAATGGGCGAATAATCGCACTCGTTTTACTTGCAAGTGCACAAGGTCAACAGTGTAGTATAGTGTGCGACAACAAGGTCATCTCCACAGGGATTGGTAAAGTTCGATTTTTAGAATTAGTTTCTTTAAATAAAATAATTGTTTGTGTATGATTTGATAATAAAGACATAAGGCTTTGATATCCACCACTAGTCATACTTTCCCAATTGTATAAGGTATCAGTGCACTAGCCTTATCATGTATACCTACTGGTTGCCAACCTAATGGCATGGTATCTACTCCTTAAGCTATTGATTTCCCTAAGCAACGAGTTAGGCATGGTATCTACTATAACTCTTTTCTTCCTTAAGGGATTCAGCATGGTATCTGCTTGAGTTATTCCTTAAGAAAACATAAGTACTATGGAAATCGACAACCACATGAGACCTAGGGCATGGTATCTACTCTCTGTTTCCCATGTTTATTAACCCGGGTATCCGGATAAGATATCCCTTGTTACTAATGTTAGACCCAGGACTCGGTCATCCAAATTGATCTAACTAACAGGTCCATACCACATACATACGTTGGCCATACACATAAATATGAGGAACTTAAATAAGCACAGACATTAATCAAGTTAAGCAACATAATAAAGGCTATTGGCAAAGATTTATAAATGCATAAATATATGAGAAAGCATAACTAGGGCTTCAATCGAGCCCTATAAGAAAGTTAGTTACACATGCTGTCTAAAAACATCATATATAAACTAAACATAAAGGGAAGAATAAACCCGAGAGAAGAGGTGTCAGTTCTCTCCCAAAGCTTACAACTCCAAGTAAAAGCTAAGAGAATTGTTCTCTAAGTTCTCATGTTGTGTGTGCTTTACAGGTGTATTTATAGGTCTTTGAGAAGTCCTAAGAGGTGCAGGAAACCCTAAATTTCCTAAACCAACCAAAACTCTTTATTTCCAAAACAGGGTTCTGCAGTTTACTGTTCACGCCCGTATGTGTGCGCTCGATCGCACATGTCTTGCGCTTGATCGTAGTGCTGCGCTCGATCCCTCTTCTGTGCGCATGATCGCAATGTGCGCTCGATCGCATTGCATGGTGCGACAGATTGACCAGAGACTGCTCCAGGATTTCCAGACTTCTTCCTTTAAGTGCCAAAACTGCTTCTTTTCTTCCAAAACCTATAAAACACATGTGAAATACACAAATGAAGTAAAACGAACTAAATTAACGTAACTAAGGACCTAATAAATGTAAATAAGGGGGCTTAAATATGAATATTTAAGCACCTATCACACCCCCAAACTTACATATTGCTAGTCCCTTAGCAAGACAAAATTAAGAACTAAAACGAAAAAAAATAAATAAATCAAATGTTCATGGTGTCCAACAAAATTTTAGATCTTACAAAACTATGATGCACATTCATGAGCAAGCTTAACAAGTATGAACATATTTTTGCAATGTATAAGAGTTTTGAACATAAATCATTTTCATGAGGTATTTTAAGACATCATAAGTTTGACTTTAGTGTGTGGTGACTAGCACATAAAAGATTGGGTTTCCAAGAAGTTCAAACGTGCAGTGTTTCGATGACTCAAGATTCACCAAACTTCCTATTAGAGTCAACAAATATGGCATAGACTTTTATTTGTGAGATTTTTGCCAAGTTAGTGCCCTTAAGCTTTCTTGTTGACTCGTGTAACGAGTGTTTAGCCAATGACTCCCAAACCATATGGTTTTAGGGCATTAGGTGTAAAGACACCCCTAAGGACTTACTAGCTCGAGTCAACAAGGCTACGAAACTAACTGGTTTTAATGCTACCACTTAGAATTTTCCACCTTTTGATGTGACACTCAATGCTTACTGAGGAAATTTCTTTTTATTGATCATTTAAGATTTTTCACCTTTTGACGACACTCAATGCTTACTGAGGCAAGAAGGCCAGTTACTCAGCAGAAAACAAGTTTTATTGATCATTAGGAGCATTTATTTCTACTTTTGAGCACTAATCAATCTTTTTAATTTTTATATGCCAAATGTCAATCTAATAAGTCATCTAGTTCACAGTTAAGCAAAAGAAACATATACATCCAAATAACATGTCATACCCTACGCAGTTATGTGCTAGTGTGCTTGTGATAGTTTAGGTCAAACTTGCGAATCTTTAAATCTCTAAAAGGCAGTGATCTAGGTTCAAAACTTGATTATTGGCCTATATGTTCAAAGTGTTAAGCAAGCTGATGAAGTCGAATCATAAAGTTCTGTTTAGATCACAAAACATTTATTGGACAAAATGAACATGTATTTATCTATGAAAATAACAACAAAAAAAGAAAAATGTGGGACATAGTGAGTGTGTGAATGTGTCCCCATACCCCCAAACTTAAATTGCACATTATCACCAATGTGTGAATAGCATGGAAGGAGCTGACTTGGGAGATGGAGAACTGATGGCTGGCATGGCTCTTAGTACGCCCCCAAATTTCAACTGGATGCACTCACGCTGTCCTTGAAAAAGAAAGAAAAACAAACATAAAATGGAAAACATGTAATAATAAACAGATAGAAAAATAAACTAGGAAATACGAATAATAAAATGAAAAAAAACTAAGAAAAATGATATGCTTTAGGGTGCCTCCCATGAGCGCTAAGTTTAACGTCTTTAGCCAGACGTGGTATCCTCTTACTGCTGATCATCAGGTGGTGCAGTCGAAGAGGTACCGGGTGTCGGAGGTAGGCGATCAAGAATGGCCTGCAGCACAGCCTCTTGTCGTGCTAACCGTGCCTCTAAACTATCCATGAGCTGATGCACGAGTGTGGTAATAGCAGAGACCTCACCTCGGAAGAAGGATAGCTCAGCTAGGAAGTGCTGGGACTCAATGGGTCCCATGTTCGAATGGTCCTCCTCACGTACTGGGCTAATGACCGGGGTCTCAGTCTCCATGCGATCCTCCTCAACTTGCTCAGCTGTTGGAGCAGGTACTGGGGGTCCTCGTGGCATATGCGAGATGCTGTGTGTCCACTGAGCCTTCTCGAAGAAGGGATGCTCTCGCACTGGCCCATCACTGTGGGTCCTCTTAATCACCTTCTTCTTGAGGTTGGAGGAGAGTAAGAACGGGAAAAGGAGGCCCCAAGCATTGGCTGTGGTTTTCTGACGGCCATATACGTGATCCCAAAACTTGTGCAGCTGGCTCCAAATGACAGTCAGGATGGAGTACCAGTGGCCTCTATGGAAGACATATAAGGACTGGAGAAACTGGTCTTGCCGTTGTGTCTTGTGCCCCAATGGACACACATTACGCTGCAGGATCGTTTTGACAAGCCACAGTCGTGGAGGTAGCTTGGATCGGCTGGCCGCATTGTTATGACTGTCGGCATACTGGCCAGTGTACATGTCTGTGATGATCTCAGCCAGGGCAAAGGACTCTGACTGCTCCTCAATATCTATGTCCTTAGGAGGGGACTCGTCGGTGCAATGAAGAGCAATGGCTATATCGGCACTAGTCACCTCGATGGGTGTGCCCAAGACTGAAGAAGTGAGAACTCTCAGTCTGCTACAGTCAAATGATAGGCTCGCGTAGAACTGGACTACGAGCTGGGCGTAAGCAGTGGAACAGACCGGGTTAAATAGCCTCTTCAGCCCTCAGTTTTAGAAAGCCTGGATGGCCTATTGAGTGGCGTCCATGTGCTGGAATACGTCATCTATCGTGAAAATGGTCTCGAATAAAAGCTCGCGTTGTTCTATGCTGGGCCGGGATAACGAGGCACGACTGCTGAATGCACCAGAAGTGGAAACAGATGGTCTAGACATGCTTTTCTGTAGTTTTTGCCTGATTTGCGATCGATCTTAAGGAGGTGCACTCGATCGCACACTGGTTATGCGCTCGATCGCAAATGTCGTGTGCTCGATCGCACACAGTCAGGCTTTTCCTCGAACAGCTTGTGTGCACCAAAAGACCAAGCTATGGTCTTGAGATTTTGAATGTGATCCCAACCTCCTGCAAATAGACAAGCACTCAATTACACACAAGAAAACATATATGTATAATGGAGTTTAGAAATAAAGTATTAAAATTTGTGTGTGTGTGCAAAGAGTACCTTGTGGATATATGTAATGGGGAAGGGAGTACGGTGGTAATGGATGTTTGATGGTGAGGAGGGTGATGGTGATTGGTAGTGATGGGGAGTGGAGAGTGGTAGGTGTTTGAGTGAATGATTGTAATGGGAGAGTGCGAGTGAGATTTTTGGAGTGTGGGTGTGCGAGTGAATAGAGAGAGAGTGAGTGAGTGAACGAAGGTTTTTAGATTTATAACTGTTTCGGCCACGAGTGCGCTCGATCGTACTTGTGTGCTCGAGTATATGGAAAGACACGCTTGATCACACACATGCGCTCGATCGCATTGGATGATGCGATCAATCGCAAGTAGTGTGCATGGGACAAAAGAAAAACTTATCTTTAGCTGAAAAATGATAAATTTGGAATGATACATCCTTACCATGTGTTAGTGGCCTCAGTACCACTAACCTTCGTAGAGATGCTTGAGCTGTATGAATAATTGAAATGAACTCGCTCAAGCACTCTCGAGCTATAGTGCTATTTGTTTGGAAAGAAGCACTTTAAGCCCACATCCGGTGGTTCAAGTGCTTTTGATGGTTGCTTCATCTCCCATTTTGATGCCTAGTCAATAAAGTAAGGAAAGGTAGTATCAGTAGGTGCATGAGGTTCAAATTGAATACCACACTTACTTAAAGGTCTTGGTGTGTTCTTGAAAAGGTGCACAGCTTTATTGACGTCTTTAATCACATTGTCCTCCTCCAGCCTAATGTCCACTCTTGTGTCCTTATGGTTGGGGATAGTCTCCGATTGAACAGTGTGATGGACCTGTGAAACTTCCTCAACAATATCTTACATGAGGCTCACATTAGAATATTCATTTTCCTCATTGACTGATTTTGATGTATTAAATATTTTAAATTCTATCTCCTCATTATTTACTTTCATAGTGACTACTCCCCTTTTTACACTAATGTTAGTATCAGCAGTTATCATAAAGGGGTGTCCTAAGATAATGAGGAGAGATGATGGTAAAGTACATTCTTCCATATCTAATACTATAAAATCAGCAGGTATAATGAATTTACCTACTCTTACCAACACATCCTCAAGGATACCTCTCGGTCGTTTGATACTTCGGTCAGCTAATTGTAAAGTGACGGAGGTCGGTTGAAGCTCCCCCAAACCTAGTGTCTCGTATACACTGTATGGCAGCAGGTTGACACTCGCTCCTAGATCCAATAATGCATGCTCAAACAGTTGGTCACCTAACCTGCAAGGAATAGTGAAACTACCTAAATCCTTTAGTTTAGGTGGTAATTTTCTTAAAATTACAACACTTACCTCTTCGGTTAAGGCTACCGTCTCATGCTTCTGGAACTTCCTTTTGTTAGTGCAATAATATTTTAAAAACTTAGCATATGTAGGTATTTGTTTGATTGCATCTAACAGAGGAATGTTAATTTCAAATTTCCGCAAGGTTTCAAAAGTATCAATAGTTTATTGTTTTTCTTTTGTTTTACTAACCTTTGCGGGAAGGGTGGTGCATTCCACTTCTCTACTTCACTTACCTTTGTTACCGATGGTGTCTCTTTGGATGCTGTTGCAGATTCATTGAACCCTATTACCTTGCCATTTCTCAAGGTTGTCACAACATTTAGCTATTGATGCCCCCTAGGGTTGGGTAATGTTTGAGCTAGGAGCTCCCCTTGCTTTCTGTCACTGAACTCTTTAGCTAGTTGTCCCATTTGTACCTCTAGTCTTTGAATTGCTTGCGCATGTGCTGCAGTGGTCTGTTTTTGCTGAGTCATGAACTGTTCTTGTGACGTCACCAGTTGTCTTACTAGACTTTCGAGGTCGTTCTTCTTTGGTTTGGGAGTAGTATGAGTAGTGGGATGGGGGTTTCGTTGCTGCTCTTGATTGTTCTGGTTGTTACTCCACGAGAAATTTGGGTGGTTTCGCCATCCAGGGTTGTACGTGTTGGCATATGGGTTGTTCTTTGGTGGATAGTTGTTAGGCCCCACGTAGTTGGCTTGTTCCGGATCTGCAGATGAGTACAAAGGACATGTATCAGTATTATGGTCGTATTGAGAACAAATTGCACATACCTGGAGTGGGGTGGATGGTAGGCTGGATGAGGCATTTTAAGTAGTCATGGCTTTTACAATCATATCTAGTTTTCTCTCCATTGCTGCCATTTGAGGGGAAGATCCGCCATTTACATTTACCTCATACATACCTTTACCTTTGGTCACATGTCTACCTCGAGAGGAGAATTGTTGGGTGTGCTTGCTGAGGGTTTCGAAGAGCTCCATTGCTTCTTCACTGCTTTTCTCCATCAGGACTCCTCCACAACCTGAATCAACAATACATTTGTTAGTATCATTTAAACCTTCATAGAATGCTTGTACCAGTTCATCTTGAGGCAGATTGTGGTGTGGGCATTTCAGTAGCAGCTCGTTGAAGTGTCCCCATGCTTCGAAGAGGTCCCCATCCTTTTGTTGGAAGGACTGGATCTCCTTCCCCATTTGCCTTGTCTTTTGGGCTGGAAAGAACTTCATCAAGAACTTGCTTGCCAACTCCTCCCAAGTGTGGATGGAAACTGTAGGCAAAGAATTATACCAAAGTTTAGCATTATTTTTCAAGGAAAAAGGGAACAGAATTAACCTTATTCCTTCTTGGTCTAGTCCTTGTATGTGCTGGAACTTGCAAAGATCGAAAAATTCTCGGAGGTGCAAGTGTGGATCTTCGTTAGGAGTGCCTCTAAAATGAGTCAAAGCATTCAAGATTTGCGGAGATATGTAATAATTTCCCACCGCCTCAGGTTGATATGCAATGCATGATGGTTGATCAATGTTCCGAGGGATGAAGGAGTGCTTCATCGGTACTCGTGCAGGTGGTTGCTGGTTCTCAAGCTGTTCCGCCATTTGTGTTTCGATCTTGATTTCTTCTTCGTTCTCCTCGAAGTTGTTCCTTAGCTTTTGTTGGATAGTCCGCTCAAGCTCGGGATTAAGAGGAAAGAATGTTGGATATCAGGATCGCAGTCCATGCATAAATCAGGAAAACCGCTTCAGTGCAGCAGTGCAACTCTGCTGTTCGGGTAACTCTCTGCCTTAAATGCGCTCGATCGCACAAGAGGTTGTGATCGATCGCAAGTACCACAGAAAGTGTGATTTAGGGTTTATGTGCCTGAAACAGAAAATGAATTTGATTAGGTTTTGATAAAACAAAGATGGTAAAAATAAAGTAATAATAATAATGATTAAACGAAAGTAATCCTAAAAAGAACATTTAGCACAATCCCCGGCAATGGCGCCAAAAACTTGTTGAGCGATTATCCACCTAAATTAATGGGCGAATAATCGCACTCGTTTTACTTGCAAGTGCTCAAGGTCAACAGTGTAGTATAGTGTGCGACAGCAAGGTCATCTCCACAGGGATTGGTAAAGTTCAGTTTTTAGAATTAGTTTCTTTAAATAAAATAACTGTTTGTGTGTGATTTGATAATAAAGACATAAGGCTTTGATATCCACCACTAGTCATACTTTCCCAATTGTATAAGGTATCCGTGCAGTAGTCTTAATATGTATACCTACTGGTTGCCAACCTAAGGGCATGGTATCTACTCCTTAAGCTATTGATTTCCCTAAGCAATGAGTTAGGCATGGTATCTACTCTAACTCTTTTCTTCCTTAAGGGATTCAGCATGGTATCTTCTTGAGTTGTTCCTTAAGAAAACATAAGTACTATGAAAATCGACAACCACATGAGACCTAGGGCATGGTATCTACTCTCGGTTTCCCATGTTGATTAACCCGGGTATCCGGATAAGATATCCCTTGTTACTAATGTTAGACCCAGGACTCGGTCATTCAAATTGATCTAACTAACAGGTCCATACCACATGCATACGCTGGCCATACACATACATATGAGGAACTTAAATAAGCACAGGCATTAATCAAGTTAAGCAACATAATAAAGGCTATTGGCAAAGATTTATAAATGCATAAATATATGAGAAAGCATAACTAGGGCTTCAATCGAGCCCTATAAGAAAGTTAGTTACACATGCTGTCTAAAAACATCATATATAAACTAAACATAAAGGGAAGAATAAACCCGAGAGAAGAGGCGTCAATTCTCTCCCAAAGCTTACAACTCCAAGTAAAAGCTAAGAGAAGTGTTCTCTAAGTTCTCGTGTTGTGTGTGCTTTACAGGTGTATTTATAGGTCTTTGAGAAGTCCTAAAAAGTGCAGGAAACCGTAAATTTCCTAAACCGACCAAAACTCTTTATTTTCAAAACAGGGTTCTGTAGTTTACTGTTCACGCTCGTATGTGTGCACTCGATCTCGCATGTCTTGCGCTCGATCGCAGTGCTGCGCTCGATCCCTCTTCTGTGCGCTCGATCGCAATGTGCGCTTGATCGCATTGCATGGTGCAATTGATCGCAGATTGACCAGAGACTGCTCCAAGATTTCCAGGCTTCTTTCTTTAAGTGCCAAAACTGCTTCTTTTCTTCTAAAACCTATAAAACACATGTGAAATACACAAATGAAATAAAACGAACTAAATTAACGTAACTAAGGACCTAATAAATGTAAATAAAGGGGCTTAAATATGAATATTTAAGCACCTATCACTAGGTTACTTATGGGAACCAATAAGGAACGTATTGAGTAGTTAGAGGCAGGGCTTGGTGGAGTGCAAGATGGGCTACACAGGATGGAGCTCGGCATGGTGGATAGGCTTCGTCATTTGGAAGAAACTCTTAACCGTCTCTCTGATGTGTTGTTCACAAACCAAGAGCCTCCAAACTACGGTAACCAATACCGTGAAGGCCATGACGGGGGTCGGCATGTTGTATCCTCCAAAATAGCGAAGCTTAAATTTTCTCGATTCTCAAGAGATGATTCGACGGAGTGGTTCAATCGTGTGAACCAATTTTTTGAATTTCAGAATATTCTCGAAGCGCAGAAAGTTTCTTTGGCCTCCTACCACTTAGAGGGAGAGGCCAACCAGTGGTGGCGATGGATCCACAAGACGTTCCAAGAAGAAGGACATGCTCTCTTATGGGCAAATTTTGAAGACAAACTCTAGGCTTGCTTTGGGCCTTCGGAGTGCGAAGATTTTGATGAAGCACATTCAAGGATAAGGTAGGATGGTTCTTTGTGTGATTACCAGCGAGAATTTGAGCGCATGGGCAATCGAGTACGAGGTTGGACGCAGAGGGCTCTTGTGGGAACATTTATGGGTGGCTTAAAAACGACCATTTCTGATAGTATCCTAATGCTTAAGCCATAGACCTTGAAGGAAGCCATCGGCTTAGCACGGATGAAAGATGATCAACTTACCAGACAAAGGAGGTTTTTCAGACCCGCACCATCGATGCGAGCTCCCCTTGCCCTTCCCCCTGCCAATCCTATTCGGTGACTCACCTGGGAGGAAATGCAGCGGAGGAGAGCCCTGAACTTATGTTTTAATTGTAATGACTGTTTTACTATAGAGCACAAATGTCAAAGGCTACAGATACTCATGCTGGAGGTATCCAATGGCAGTGACACTCTTTTACGTGACAATGACATCGAAAAATAACCAGCCAAGGAGAATTATGAGGAGCCTACCGAACCAAAAATTACGTTTCATGCATTAACAGGATGGACCGCGCCCAAGACCATGCGGATAGCTGCCAGAATCGGTTCCTCCGACATCATTATATTGATCGATAGCGAGTCGACTCACAATTTTATTAATGAGTGTATGGCCAACCTGCTGCGGTTACCGGTGGTGCCAACGGAAACCTTCACAGTTCGAGTTGCCAATGGAGAAAATCTTAGATGCCAAGGGCGGTTTGAGGAGGTACAAGTGGATCTACAGGGCACTCTTTTTTCCTTAACTCTTTACTCCTTACCTCTCACAGGGTTGGACGTAATGCTGGGGATTTAATGGCTCGAGCTACTTGGCTCCATGGTTTGCGACTGGAAATAGTTGACCATGGAATTTTTGTAGGAGAACCAGATCAGGAGATTGATAGGCATTAACGGGCAAGACATCCAAGCGGCATCACTCAAAGAGCTATCCAAGGAAATTTGCCCTAGCCAGGTGTTGTTTGCATTATGCTTCCAAGTCGCTCAATATGAACCACAAGAGAAAATTCATCCGAACATATAAGAGATATTGCAGGAATTCTCTGATCTGTTCTCAGAGCCCTCGAGCTTACCACCAACACTGGAGGTTGATCACAGCATCACTCTTAAAGAAGGAATTGAGCTAATTAATGTTCGGCCTTACAGGTACGTGCATTATCAAAAGAACAAGATTGAGAAATAGGTCCAACATATGCTGAGATTAGGGCTGGTTCGACCCAGCACTAGCCTTTTCTCATCACCTATTTTATTAGTGAAGAAGAAAGACGAGAACTGGAGTTTTTACACAGATTATCGCGCGCTCAACGCCGTAACCATTAAAGGTTGATTTTCGATCCCCACAATTGATGATATGTTAGACGAGCTCTACAGTGCTTCCTACTTTACCAAGCTAGATCTGAGGGCGGGGTGCCATTAGGTATGAGTAAATCCACGTGATGTCCATAAAACTGCTTTCCGAACACATAATGGACATTATGAATACTTGGTTATGCCATTTGGCCTATGTAATGCATCTTATACATTCCAAGCTATCATGAACTCTATCTTCCATCATCATCTTCGCAAATTTATATTAGTTTTCTTTGATGACATTTTGATCTATAGTTCTGATTGGGACAAGCATTTAGTGCATGTAAAGCAGACCTTTGAAATATTGAGGTAGCACCAATTATTTGTCAAAGCTAGCAAGTGTGTATTTGGGCATCAAGAATTGAAGTACATGGGGCACATTATCAATTGCCAAGGCGTAAATGTGGACGAAAGTACGATTGTTGCTATGGTAGCTTCGCCTCGACCTACTAACATTACAGAACTATCGATGATGCCTAACTTCAATGATGCCTTCACTATCGAAACGGATGCATCCGGGGAAGAAATTGGAGCGGTCCTATCCCAACAAGGCAAACCAGTGGCATACATGAGTTGAGCTCTCGGAGTGACCAAGAAATCTTGGTTGACATACGCTAAGGAGATGTTGGCTATCGTAGAATCCATACGCATGTGGCGGCCTTACCTTATAGGCCAAAGATTCTATATTCAGATCGATCAACGTGGTCTCAAGTATTTCCTGGAACAAAGAATAGTAACCCCGGAGCAACAAAAATGGGTTGCTAAGCTCTTGGGCTACGACTACGAAATTATTTACCGACCGGGCCGTGAAAACTCTACAGTCGATGCCCTCTCACGCAAGCAAGGTAGTCCCATTCTTCACCATATTTTCCTTGTGCAGGTTAGTATATGGGAAGAAATTAAAGAGGCTTCAAAAGAGGACCAATACATTCAGTCAATGGGCCGTGTGGCCACGGAACAAACTGAGGGATCATATACATGGTATTAAGGGATACTACTATACAAAGGGAGGGCCGTCGTTTCAGACGATGCACCCTTAAGGGCTAAGCTGTTACACGAAATGCATAACACCATTGGGCGTCTTACGTAAGTTCAAGAAGTTGGGACAACAGTTTTATTGGCTTGGGATGCATAGAGCAGTACAAAACTATGTCAAGGGGTGCGAGGTATGCCAGAAGATAAAGGCTAAGACATTAGCTCCAGCTGGGCTTCTTTAGCCACTGCTAATCCAGTGCCAAGTATGGGACGACATCACCTTAGATTTTATTGAGGGATTACCAGTTTCGCAAAGAAGGGACACCATCATGGTGGTTGTCAACAGGTTTAGTAAGTCTGCACATTTTCTTACTTCAAGCCATCCTTTTACTGCAAAAATATGGCAGAAAAATTTGTGGAAGGCATCATCAAGCTTCACGAGATGCCCAAGTCCATTGTTAGTGATCAGGACTCAATCTTCATCAGCAACTTCTGGCAAGAATTTTTCAAGATGTCGGGCACCAAACTGCAACTCAGTTCCGCATACCACCCACAGACGGATGGCCAAACAGAAGTCATCAATCGCTGCGTCGAACAATATCTTCAATGTTGTGTTCATCAGTGGCCACAGAAATGGTGCTGCTACCTACCTTGGGTTGAATATTGGTATAATACAACATACCATATTTCGACAGGGATGACCCATTCTCAAGCGTTGTATGGAAGACTGCCACCCTCCATTCCGACGTACAATGAAGGACTGTCACTGGTACACCAAGTTGACCAACAACTCATGATCCGAGATGAACTGCTATGATAACTGAAGTCCAACTTAGAAAGATCAGTGAATAGAATGAAGCAGATGGCAGATCAAAAGAGAAGGGACATTTTCTTCGACATCGGCGAATAAGTACTTTTGAAGCTGGACCTATACTGCCAGCAAACAGTCTTCAAATGAGTCCATCAGAAACTAGCTAGCCGTTTTTATAGACCTTACCAGATTCTAGAAAAGATCGGACCTGTTGCATACAAGTTACAGCTACCAGAAGGGGCACAAGTTCCCCCGGTATTTCACATGTCACTACTTAAACGTTACCAGGACAACGGGGGGATTGCTGAGACAAAACAAGCCGAGTTACCACCATTCTCTGATGAAGGGGTAGTCATATTAGAGCCTCAAAATATTTTAGACTACTGCTAGATCAAGCAAGGAACCCAGCTCGTCGAAGAAAGCTTAGTGCAACGGAAGCATCTTCCAGCCGATGAGGCAACGTGGGAACCAACAAAAAAGCTACAGGAGATGTTTCCGAATATGGACCTTGAGGACAATGATCCACTTGATGGGGGAGGTATTGATAGGCCACGACGATCTTCGAGGGGCCATAAGCCGAATCCCAAATATTTGGGATAAACTGGGACATGAAAGACCGTTGTATGCAGCATGCATGCAACATGAACAATGGACGGGTGATGCAACGTGAACAGTGGATGGGTGAAGAACGTGAACAGTGGACGAGGCCATTAAACTCGTGAAGAACAATGTAGTTATGCTCTGTTTTACGTGTGTTTGCACATCACTTTTATTTCATGCAGTTATGCTCTATTTTATGTGGATTTACATGTGCTGTTGTTAGTTTCTAGTTTCCTTTTTGTTTCGGTTTGCTTGTACATAGCTTTGCTTATTTAAGTAGCCAAAAGTTATCAATGAGAAGGCAAGAAATCATTTTTATCTAAACGTGCAGTACTTGCTCACCCGAGGAGAAAACAATTCACTTATCATTTGTAATATTTTTTATTGGGACCCATCATAACACAAGTCCACTAATAATTCAGCAAGTTTGGATAAAAAATTACTTCATTTTTAGAGTCATGAAATGTCCCCAAATATATCATATACGAGATACATGAATAAGATGAACTAATTCAATTGTCTGTCTTTCAAAGTGCTTTTAGCCGCACATCAAACCAAGAAATCTGGTTACACATTACCTAATGATTATTATTGACACATTTTACTGATTAAATTATTGTAATATTATAGACAGCCAAGTCCAAACAACCATATTGGTCATCTAAAATAAATAAACAGGAAACATAATATGGACCTCAGGCTCAAATCCAAACGGCTCAAAGACGCCTCAATGGTTCGTCAAAACTTACAAGAATAACAAGATTTAAACTGTTCATCGTCCATTTAAGATTCAATATTTAATCAATAAAAAATATATTAAGGAGCAACATTGGCTGAGACCCATTGATCCGAAAAGTCATTGATTTTCGAAGAAGACTAAAAGACAAAACTAATTTAATAGTAAAAATAAATGTGAGGTTATAAATCGATCTACACTGTGTTGTACTTAACACAGTAATTGTCAACGTATCTCTTAAAAAACGATATTTTTTTTATTCATTCAAACTAGAGCCAGTTGGGTCTATCCTTTTCTTTAATGGATTTTAGATCAGTTGGTAAACTTAAGGGTGGACTTTAATTTAATTAAATCTGATCTTATTTTAAAACCTGTTACTACGATTAATCAAATACTTCATGGTCATGAATAAAGCTTTTCTTTGCAACTGTAGAGAATATGGCACTGGATTCCAAATCTAAGCAAACGAAGCCGCAGGTTAAAAGCAATCAAATCCTTCACGGATCAATAACAGATCTGACGAAATAATAAACCAAAATGACAACCCTACAAAATTTATTGCAAAACGATAGTTGGAAGTGAAAATTGTGGCAACTCAAAGTTACGACTTTCATAGGTATTTTTATATGAAATAAATCAATTTTACTTGAAATAGAAAATAATATTCCCGACGGAGGTTATAAACTCATGTATATATGCATGCTCTGATATCACATGTAAGTTTAAATTAAAACACAAATAATTACATAATTAAATCACATACCCGATTGAGCCATCACATATCCGATTGAGCCATTGTCACAGCGGAAATATGTTCATGGTTATGTCTTCCTCTTTGTATTCCACAACAACAGCTTTCGCAGAATGGATAGAAAAATTGAATACTCAGATATACCGAGAGGCAAAGAGGGATATAACCTGTTTATATGCACATCAGTAACCTTATTTACCGAGAGTCCAAATGAATTTTTCCATCTACGGACCATAATATTTAGATATGTACAAACTCAAACAATATAATCACTAATTAACAACAATAAACTCTCGTAGTTTTCTCATTAGACTAAATCCACTTATTCCCAACGTAGAAAAATTCTAACACCAACATCTACTATTACAAGGAATCCATTTTCATAAAAAGAAGTGGAGAAAGTTTCAAATATCGAGGTTATTTGGTACTTCAAGTGCTGTAATTAAATCACATATAATAGACGTGAAATTACACCTGAGAGGAAGTAGAGATACAGAGAGATGGTTTATTGTGTTCAGCATGGGTTAAGGGCAAACAAGAAATATGGCTCTTGATAGGTATGTTGTTAGTAAATTGATTATGGACTATATTTCTTTGATCCGCCACTGCAATTCGAAAGTAAAAATAAAAATCTTGTACATTTTGGGTTTGCATCTTAAAACACATAGTGGACTTCAGTTGTAAGTTGATTATTTCTCAAGTAAAGAAATTATCTCTTTGGGGAAAATTAATGTTGTAGGTAAAACAGTTTTTGCTAAAGAAGTTGGTTTTTTTTTTTTTTTTTTTTTTAAATATTAACCTACATGGTTCTATATGCTTCGTCTTTTAAGTAGTAGGATGCTTGTAGTTCCTACACACCATTGGATGACTTCAATATAAAAAATTATAAGCTTAAGTTTGCCTTGGCCATCGTCTGGGGAAGATTTTGCCAAATTCACTTGAATGTTGAGTTTACAAAAGCTTAATGTGAGAACAATTTTTAAAAGATTGGTACAAAAGAGATGGATTTTGTTTGGAATTCGCAAGATGTAAAACGAAGCTATGGCTGATTAAGGCTTTAATCAACCAAGACCGCTACTTGCTGTCAGATTTGTGTATTTTTAAATCACATTTCTCCCTTGTGGCTATCTGCCCATTTTCACTCTTACCTCTTTGTGGTTTGGAGAGTGATAATTTGTTTCCTGAGGTTTATTCCATGATTTTCTTGGAATAATAATTTATCATTTCCCTAAAGAAGCTATGTCGTAGATTGACTACGACATAGCTTAAAATTTAGTTAAATTCCACAGGTAAATTTGTAAACTTAAGTTCTGAATGAGAAAAGTAAATCAACATTTTGTATGTTAACTTTGTGTAGGACAACCGAAATCGGTACAATGTGTCATAAATTCCACTATTTTAAAAAAAAATAATTTGATTTTCATGGTATTATCTGCAATGACGTGTCTAACAGCATACTATTACTTAAATATGATATTTATTTGCAGGAGGTATCTAGCATACAACTTGACTCTTGTAGCTGGAGTTGCAGCACATATATCCCGAAATGGCCATCCTGCAGATGTTCATCTAACTAGCTCCGTCATGTCCCCTTTGCCTTGACTGGTCGTGTAACTCTAATTGTCACTGTCCTTGGGTGCTTCCTTGTGCGTTATAATGGTGATCGTTTTCTTCTCAAGTACCAAAACAGGGGAACTTCATTAGAGGCACAACTTGATGATGGAGATTAATTGATCAAAGCATGGAACACAGAGTTAATGTCTTGTGTTCGTGATTCCTACACTTAAATGGTGGTGGAAATGCAAAAGTTAAGAAGAGAACCTTCGAAATCTTTCATTGAGTCAAGTGTGTGTTATCCAGTTGTTGTCTTTTAAAGCTTATGGAGACCAACTTTACTCTCTCTGGCGAAGGTCTGATGGACATGATTTAATTAATCAACCTGGTGATGCCAGTAACTTAGTGCTATCTAAAATGCTTAAAACAGATTTGGAATGCCTGATTGAACAAGTTATAAGGCCTTCTATGTTCGTGTTGTTGATCTTCCTCTGTGGCAGCTGTACTCAGGAAATTTAGACAAGGCTGAAGAGGGTATGTTTCTTTCTTAACCTAGGAATGGGGTGGCTGGTAATTTGCTTCTAGCTACAGTTTGCAGCTTTGTGAAGGAAGATTATCCAGTGTTATCAGTGCCATGGGAATTGGTAACTTAAATCCAGGCAGTGTGTGTGTACATTTGAGAAGTTAAACTCCCAAGCTCCTCCCTTCATACAGGATATTCTCGACACTCTTCTCCCATGGCATTTCAGATTGCCATCATTAAAGCCTACGACAACTATGCTGCTACACTACCACTCAGATGCGGTATTGTGTCGAGCTTTTCCCCTAACTCTCGAGGGGAACACAATATCTCTGCTTCTGATAATTTTCTTCTCTTTCAGATCCCACAATCTGTAACCAAAATTTTCATGTGCCTAACCCAGGATGATATACTTTTTAGTCTTACTATCAATCTTGGATCTCTCATCTTTAGGAATGTGAACAAAAGCTCTGCACCCAAACACCCTCCAATGTTTGTAAGACACATCTTTCCTAGTCTAAGCCTTTTTAGTACATCACCATTCAAAGGTGCTGAAGGAGAAAGGTTAATCAAGTCAACTGCAGTCCTCATTGCCTCACCCCAAAAGGTTTTAGGCAGCTTTGCATGAGAGGGCATCCACCGAATTCTTTCTTCTATTGTTCTATTCATTATCTTTGCTACACCATTCTCTTGCGGTGTTTTAGGAATAGTTTTCTCAAGCTTGATATCGAAATCCATTCAGTACTTCTCAAAAGGACCCTTGTATTCACCACCATTATCTACTCTAACACATTTAAGCTTCTGACCCGTATATCTTTCAATTTTCACATGTAATTATTTGAATGGATCAAAGACATGATCCTTAGAATGTAAAGAAACAACCCATGCTTTTCTAGAGAAATCGTCAATAAAAGTCACAAAATAAAGGGCACCACTAAGAGATCTATCTTTCATATAACAGACATTAGCATGAACCAAATCCACAACAACATAACGTCTAAAAGGAGAAGTTCTAAGAAATGAAATTCTTTTTTGTTTTCTAGCCAAACAATGAACACAATTTTTCAGAGATAGTACCTTTCATGGAAAGTAATGTTTTCTTTCTGGATAGAATCTGGAGCATTTTCTCACTCATGTGACCAAGCCGTTTATGTCATAACTCAATGGACTCGTCTTCAACTACATTATAGTTTTGACATGGCTTAGCTTGCTATCTATAAAGGTGATCAATCTTCTTTACTCTTGCAAGAGTCAATGAGCCTCTAGAGAGCTTCAACACTTCACCTTTGAAGTTACTCTCATAACCCTTATCATCAAGTTGAGTAGTGAAGATTAAATTAAGACGAATATCAGAAATATGTTTAGCATCTTTCAAGAGCAATTTGCATCTAGTGTTGGTTTCCAACAAAATATCTCCCACATCGATAACTTTACACGAAGCACCACTTGTTGTCTTCAGAGAATGAAAATCACCAATATAGGTTGAAAATAAATATGTGAGAAGTAATATGAGATGTAGCACCTGAGTTAGCTACCCAAGTGGGGTCATAACATGTGAAATTAACAGAAGCATCATCACAAACAACAATAACATTAGCATCAAATGCAACTGCAGTTGTACCACTGTCATCTTTCTTCTCCTCGCCTTTTTCCTTATTTTGCTCTCTCTTCATTTTCCTACACTCAGGCCTAATATGACCAGGCTTGTTGCAATAATGAAATATAACTTCTTTTCTAGACTATGGTCTCCATCTAGGCTTATCGCCTGATTTTTTTTTACTCTTTGTAACTAGTGCCTCAGCCTCAGAAGAGATTCTATGCGCCTTTCTTCTGGTTTCTTCATTAAACATATTGTCTTTAACACGCACCAAAGTAAACAATCCATCATAAGTAGAATTACTAACTGATACCACCAATGTATTCCAACTATCTGGCAATGAACTCAACAATAACAAAGTCGATAACTCATCATCAAACACAAGCTTCAAGAGTGTCAACTGATTCAATAAACTCTGAAACTCATTCAAGTGCTCTACAACTGAGCGACCCTCTTTGTATTTCAGATTTACTAGTTTCTTGATGATAAAAGCCTTGTTCTGAGAAAACTTTCTTTCATACATAGATTCTAGCTTCTTCCAGAGTGCGGTTGCATTAGTCTTAGTGACTATATGGTGAAATATAATATGATCAATCCATTGCTTAATCACCTCGACAGCTTTCCTCTGTAAAAGCTTCCAATCTTCATCAGTTTTACATGTCGGTTTAGGCTTCCAAATTGATTAATTGGTAGCGGATAGTTTAATCATGGAACCTGAACCAAAACCTAAATTTTCCTCCATTTTAATTCACATAAGAATTCACAACCCATTCAACCAAAAGCTCTGATACCACTTTGTTATGAAACAAAGAACTATTTTTCCTTTTTGTGTGAATAAAATAGACAAAATAACAATACTAAATAACCATAGCAAAAAAATAATAATCAAACTACCAAAATGAAGACACCAAATTTTTATGTGGAAAGCCTATTCAATGTGAAAGGGAAAAATCACGGGACTTAGTTTAGGTAAAAATCTCCACTATAAAATAATGAAAATACAAATAATTTATCGTCGCAAGGTGGATTTCAATAATAATCTATCAAACAAAAATTAAACTAATTTCACCAAATCAAACTGTAATAGAAGCAGATGAATAAACAAAATACATCAACTTAAAGTCTTCACCATGTAAAATCAACACCCAAAATCTGTGTTTAAACTGAGATAAAATCAATCTTCAAATTGGATCAAAACAATGAGTAGAATCCAAAACAAACCTTGCTTGACAACTGTTTGACGGCGGCCAAAAGAAAATAAAGCAAAACTCGTATCTATACGCAGAAGACAAACTGTTATTCTTTATAAACAAGCAATTTTAGGGCCACGTCATACTTATTATTGGCGATGGCCCCACGAGGCGGGACCGACCCCAACAGTCATTGAGGCTGTATTTTCAAATTTTGCTGTTCTTTATAGCAATAACTTCTGTGATATTCTTGGCAAGATTGCTTGTGTACATACTGAATTAGGCTTCCCAAATGTTAGTGGCAAGAGAGTGCTTATGTCATGCAGCGATGCTATTCTGTCAAAGGATTGGCCTCTGACTTGGAGTTCTTCCTCCCATTCACTCCAGACAGTAAGAAGTTCTTCTTGTGCTCATCCAAAAATACTTGCAAGTGACAGATCTGACTAAATTTGCCTTAGGTAATTGGAAGAAATGGTTGATGAAAAAGAAAAAGAAAAAGAAAATGTATTAAATGAGCTCTTAAGGCTAATTGTTGCACATTTACTCTCTATGTTTGCAGTGGTGACACTGTTAGAAGGTTGCTAGTAACATCGACAAGATACAGCATAAATGAGATAAGACTAAAAGTAAAAGAAGAATGGAGGGCATGGTTTCACAAAGATCAAGTGGCTGGATGGGTGGAGACCGATGAATATGGGCTCACATTTGGGACTGTCTGCGGGGCAGATCACCAGGTCCCTGTATTGAGACCCGATGAATCACTTTCTCTCTTCACCCATTTCCTTTCTGCCAAAACCTTGCCATCATCTCGATTTCAATTTTGAGACAAGATCGAATAGATTTCATTCTAATTCACCTTTAACATCAACTTATAAAGGAAATCACAAACTACCAAAAAAATAATAACAACATCAACCTTCAATGTATTATATCATATAAGATTCATAAATTTATGAAGAGTAGTTAAACAAACTTTTTTTTTATATGTATTTATGTGAGATTTATAAAGGAATAAAATATTAAAATATAAAAATATGAAAGTACCAAAATTGCGATTGAATGATTCTCTAATAACACCTATGTCCTTATTTGTTTATTGTTGCTTTGAGTTAGTTTTTAGTTAATTCTCCAATCAATCATCTTTAATTGATTCATTCATTTATTATTATGGTTACTAAACAATTTTAATGTGTGTGCGAGTGTGAGAGAAGAATTAATATAAAAAGAGCTAATAAAAACAAAATAAAATGAAGTTAAGACTAAAAAATTTCTCTCCCCATCACAAATACATTATCAATTATTTGTTCCTTACTTTAACTCATTTGATAATACAAAGAAAAAGCTTAGCCTGACCTAGTGTTTCTTAAAATACTACAATTCCTTATGGAACACTTATGAATTATGGTAGTTTTGTCAGGTTTATGGAACTCTTGTGCTTGGCATATTATTATTGATCACTTGGCTTGATAACGACACAATTGATAGGCCAATACAAAGGTCCACCTTCCTATGACTCGTCCTCTATCAACGGACCACATCGTTGTGCTTGAAACTTAGCTTTCAAAGAGGAACCCACGTGGCTTTGATTTTGAAAGCAACAGGGGTGCAAAAGCAGTCAAGCAGTCAAGTTCATCATTGTGATTAGGCTTAAGATTAACATTTTCATAATTAGGCATGCAAACTTTTAATTGCATTCGTTACTATTGACAGAAAAATTCTCTATTTTTTTTTCGTCACTTTACTCTTAAGTTCACTAAAATGATAAAGAGATTAAAAAAGACACGTGGATGCCGTAGAGACAACTTCAAAAGGGAAAACTAAGAAAAAGTTCGTGTAACGGAAAATTTTAAAAAGATAAAAAAGTGAAAGAAACAAGACGTGTAACGGAAAATTATTATTATTTTTAATTCTATGCATTAACTTAAATTTAAATTTGAGATTTAATGGGTATTTATTTTAATTCAAAAGAAGTTTTAATGTATGAGCTTAAAATGAGAATAAATGGTTGTTGGAAAACTCAAATTGGTTTTGTCCCACATTGATAAGAAAATGAAGAATAAAATACTTTATAAGTATTTATTTTGGATTCTTATCTATTTTTATTAAAAGAAAGGATAAAGGTGAAGGCTCACAGTAACACACCGGTCATGTGTCAGTGCCTCAGCCCCGGCATGAGCTCAAGTAAAAAGAGAGAAAGTAAAATTATTAAAATAAGTAAATATAATCCAAATATCAAATCATTTCAAAGTAATCAAATAATGCAATCATGTCATGGAATTAAAGCATTTGAGTATGTACATTCAAGCCTCATCATTATCAAAATTACAAATTATTATTAATCCTGAAGCAATTTAAAGATATTACAAAGCATTTCTCAAAACAATGAATAAAATCTCATTACATCTCTTATTTCCACAAATAAATTTATATCCAAATGTAGTATAATACTTGATCATATTACTAAAACATTATAGATACAGGACTAGAAATCTTATCTTCCAGAATTTCATCTAAACATTCGATAACTAATAAACTAAACAGTTGCAAAATTAGGCAATTATATGGAAAGTATCCAGATTAGGATAAAATACTTAAACTCTCACACAAATCTTAAGTATATACCACCAATTTAAAAGTAATTTCTTAACACGGTAAACTCATCACTCGTTTTTTTATCCTGAGCATATAAATCACATCATAGTTGATCAACTTAGAAATTGAACTTATAAATGAAATTTAGCCTATCCTATACAAAATCTTTTGTCATTGAGAAGTGAAATCAATCAATAAAGTGCAACCATTATTACATTCCAATTATTTATTTGTGCTTGTTTCAGTTTTTAAGAAGCCTCATTTTATGTTAGCGGGCACAAAGTTAAAACAACAAAATGAATACCTCTCACACTGCAAGTAATTTTTTCTTTTACACTATAGAAGGATATAAAAAAAATAATAACGAAATTGACTTTTCTTATGAACAAACATAGAATATATAGGACTTATGGACCTATTAGGCTTATACTTGACTTATGATTACCATATTAAGATTCAGAGACATAGGATAAGACTCATCACTTTATCGATAATATATACTTAACTACCATATTATGGCCATGTTCCGATACAAGTTTTCATGTATTATATAATAATCATATCTAATAACTACACCTAAAAGGATGACAAGACTATCTTATAGCAATTATCAGCAAAACATTATGCTTAGAGATACTCTCAAGTAAACAATGAATCAGAAGTTCGTCTGACCATATTTATATTGACGGACAACCTACTGTACAACAACAATTTATCTAACTTGAACAAAATTATTAGCAAACTAAGACCCTACATGTACCTTCAACAATAGACATACCACTTACCTCATCATGTTTGTCTATTATTACAATCTAATCGAATTTCACCTCATCCTTGGATTCTTTACCGGCTACGATGTTTCTATATGTCATTGATAGAATCTAAACATTCAACTTTGTAAACAACCTAAAAAATCATATTAGAGAAAAGAGGAAAAAGTTAAGGGAATGGGTTTGTTCTAGAAAAACATTTCACCAAACAACTATAAAATAAATCTGTTTACATATACGAAAGTCATGCAGTGAGACATCAAGACAAAGCAAAGGTAATACATCTTAGACTAAAGGGTTAAGGTATTCTTCTATATATATATATATATATATATATATATATATATATAACATCTTCAAGGAATTAACCTAAATTACACTTTTCTCAAGGGTTAGGTTCATTCAAATTCAACATGGTAAATCAAGCTAGACTTGGTTAAATTAAATTGACCTGGAAATGGTGAACTTAATCATCTCCAAAACTTACTTCTTTTTTATAAATAACTCCAAAACTAATTTAACTAGATCATGTTCAACTAAATATCTAATATCCAAATTTGGAAGAAATCAATAAACTATAATGTCTCAAATAACATACCTGATTCATGGACCTAGTGATACCACCAAAAGGAATCAAATATATTATAACTAGAAAAAATTCTGTTACAAAATATCATCAAGGCACAAACTTTTTTGTTCCTTTCATTTTACATGCATTAGCTATGATTTCTTGCATGTCATGTAGTCAATGTCATGAAATCTTACCTTGCTTTAAGAACATAACCAATTAGTAAAACTTATAGACTTGTCCATAGGCATGAAAAAATATTGATAATTAAATCATTCTCTTTACAGATAACAAATAAATAAATGACAATAGATACTTTGGTCTTTGAGCGAAAAACGACAACATTCACATAAAAATAAATGAGCAAAGAAAAATACAATTTTAATAAGATAAAGTGGCCCCGATGTCTAATGTCTACCCAACTCACGTTGTACTAGACTTAGCCCCTAAGAGATCATAACCTAGGCTTTGATACCATTTTATTGTCATGCTTCGAACCCGAGCATGAGTCAAGATCGTGGCAATTACTACCCACAAATAGAATCTCCTCTACCAGTGGGCAAAGCCTAACATATACAGATTTATAACTAATATTCCAAATTAATCAGGAGGTCATTAATCATAAAACTAAAAAAACTCGAATATAGAACTAATCCAAGATCAATATGCATATATGAACGTAAGAATTAAAATGTTACGACATGAATTTCATAAATCTCATTAACCTAAATAAATAAGTATCAGAAGAGGATAACAAAATACGATTTCCTCACACCCTTCCCATGCCCAACAGTAAAGCAATCTACTCATCAAAGTGAAAATCTATAAAAGATAATTGAGAGAGTGAGCTCAATAGCTCATTAAGTAATCATGCTCAAGTTAATAACAACAAGCATGAATTCAAATATTAGAGGCTATTTGCGTATATTAAAAAATAATCAAACTAACTCATCAACCTAAACCATTTTTCATGACTTCTAGAAACATTGTAACAAACATGTTCCTTACTGATACAACATCAATCACATTTTATGATAAAATGCCCTCAACAAATATCATAACTTTGTGATCAAAAGCCGGTAATACAAAAGCCTCATCTAGGACAAAAACTATTACCACATTTAACCCTGGTGACAAGGTCCAAGAGCCTATGTAACCCCTGGGCTGCTAAGTCAAGAGCCCATTTAAACCCTAGGCTGCCAAGTTCAAAACCCCTGTAACACTTGGGCTACCATGTCCAAAATCCCATTTAACCCTTGGGCTACTAGGTACAAAGATTCAAATATCCCTTTGATAGGGCTAAAACATAGCTAGACTAAGAGCTCCGTTTTAACAATTCAATCACAAATCATTGCATTTCCAAAACCTCAAAATAAAAATCATTGTATTTCCATAATAACTCAAGTAACGTAGTTGAGAAACTCATATATTGTAATACCTGTATTCATAAAGTAAGGGTAAAGAAGTAATTTAATAAATATGACATGAAATTTAAAATAAAATATATGTGAAAGTTTTATTATTATTTGAATAAAACAATTCTTTAATATATATATATATATATATATATATATATATATATATATATATATATTCGTGAACAGTATAAAGTAAAAGGAAAAAGAAATAAAAAAGAAAAAAATTATTTTTTATCCTTAAAAAAAATGTGGCAGCAGGTGCAAGTTAAAAATGAAGCCTTGCATGTAAGACAAGTAGTCTTTGCATGGCAGTTTGAGAAGTTGGGGAGAAACTACTGATGTTATGATTTTTTTATAAATAGTTTAGTTTTTTTTTTTTCATTTATTCATTTTCAAATCCTGTTTGGTTTCTTCCTTTTACAATTCAACTAATCTATTTCTCTAAACACTTGGGAACCGAAAGAAATGTTGAAAGAGCAAATTTTTGAAGGGATTTACGGGAGAATTTTATAGAAAATCACGGGAAGCGCTAAGAAAAACTGAAGGTAATAACATGAAGTTTATTTTTTGAATTTTAGTATACATGAAATTTCCCGGAATTCAAAGTAAGAATTTTCAAAGGGTATAAATTAGGAAGAATTGAAGAATAAATTATAAATTTAATATAAATATTATGTCAGATGTTGATGATCAGGAACCGAGGAAAATTACTGAGAGGAACGGGAAAGGTAATGAGGTGATCCACGAGTAGTTCTAAGTGCTACGTGGTGAGTTAGATTTACTTTAAGTAATCTAGATAAAAAATGAAAAATCTAGTAAGAATATTAAAATAAATTATTAGCTTAGAGTTTGGTGGTAGATGAAAAATTGATTGATAGGTATGATAAGAATTTTGGACATGTAGAAAATTATTATGTAAGAAATTATATTTTTGGAATAATAAGTTGATTTAATAATAAAAACGATAAGTAAAATCTTGATGAGCTATGGTTGATGTTTTGATACGAATTATGAGGAGATGAAATTTAGTAGATTTTGACAAGCTATGATGGATGATTTGATGTGATTTATAAAGAGAGAAATTTAATGGAATTTCTTTCAATAATAAATTGAGAATAATCCGGATAGCTAATTTAAATGTTTGAATTTATGTTTGTTTTTATGATATTGTTCATATGCATATTTCATATCATTATTCATATGCATATGCATGAAATAAAAAAACCGGGAGGGAGCCAGTCTAATTGAAAAACTGTGACAGTCAGTATATGCTAGAAATAAAGAAAACTGTGACAGTCGATATATGCTGAAAATAAATAAAAACCGTGACAGCCAGTATATACTCGAAAAGGTAATCAGATAAAAACCCTTTGCAGAATTTTTTATTTTCTTGTGAATGAATTTCATCTTGATATAATTCAGGAAAGAAATGGTTGTTATTTTACAAAATATGCTGGAATATTTTACAAATAAATTTAAGTTGCAAAATTAGTGTTTTTTTTTTTTTTTTTCATTTTATGTTCATGCTTTCATATACAGGTATTAAGTAGTTCCAGTATATATCTTTATTTTTGCCCCATACCATGATGGTTTACTTTGTTAGTTCCCTGCTTATTTGTGAAAATATAGTAGAATCTTTCAAATGGGTGACCCTTTATTTCTTTTAACCTCCCATAGGTGTGGTTTGTAAATGATTCTGTTCAACAATTTGGGAATAACCTTTCATGTGCGAATGATTTTAATTGAATCCCCAAGTGTTGGATTGCATCCATGACATGGTTGGTTGACGTGGATTATAAATATAGTAAACAGAGAACATCAAGTATTGGGTGATAGAGTCTAGCTTCTAGCACCACTTTTCGTGCAATTAATTTTTTTACCATCTGGATGCAGATAACTCTTTCATCTATTTGTAGGCTTTCTAGATTTATATAAAACTACTTTCTTTATAGCTTCATGAATTAATTTGTTCACTGCAGCTCCCTCCCGCTGTATTACTTACTCTGCCTTGTGATTCATATCTGCTTTCTAATCATTATTTAAAATAATATACTCCATGCTTTTTTTGTTTATTCAGATGTTCTGGAGTTGCAGAGAGTGGCATTTATGCCAGCTGCAAATGGAACACGATTGGTGACAGAGAAGTCGTTTTTTGTTCGCCTGGCAATTAACCTATCACTGTTTGCATTTGAACCTCCTAGTTTATCTTCCTTTTTGTGAAAATTCTCAGAGATTTGGGACTTCAGGACATGCTATCAGCGAAGGATCTTCTCTTGAATCTCCAGACATCTTGTGGGTATCAGTGTCCAAATCCAAATGAATTTCTTGTCGTGATGGAAATTTTGTATTTTCTATGTGATGGCACTGTTGAGGCAAACGTATTTGATGGACTAAAGTGGAAACCATATGATGGCTGCAGACTTGCTCATGCAAAATCTTGTGTATACATCGATTCTTATGGATCCCATTAGGTAAAATTTTTACACTTCCAGATTTAAGATTTGTTCAACCAGATCTTCCAGAGAAAATATGCTTAGACTTTAATTTAATTTGGGCCTTTTGAAACCCAGACTAACGAATCCATATGCCACGTCTAATTGGAGAAGGCTTAACCCTTACACCCACAACATTCTCACAAAGATCCATTAAGACCCAGTGCAAAAGAATTATTTAAATCCAACAACCCCATTTGGATCTTAGCAATAACCGAATCTGATCTTAATGTCAAGCCCTCAAACACAGTCCACCAAATAAGTGTACACACCCTTAGGAAACCTAGTTGTGAAGGGAATCCAGTCTTATGCAGCCAATTTTTTAACTAGAGAAGCCTTTATGGAAAAAAATTCCATACCTTTATAGCAAGATCACCATCCACAGAAAGATGCTCAAGAGTTCCTTCCTGTCCATGAACGCCATCGCATTTGGAAGTCATAGAAACACCAATTAGATTTTATTACAATTACACTCCTATGGTGGAGGATGTTCATGTTCTATGCAATTCTCTTTCTATTTTCATCAACATCATTATCTATAATAGTAACAAATATTTTTTATTACCTCTTTTTCTCATGCTATACAAATGGCAGTTGGAAACACAATAACAATTTCAAAGTTGTATTCCACTAGAGAAGTTTTTATTTAATACAAGTTCATAAAAAATACATCCTATAAGAGTTTATCTCATTATTAGATTGCATGAAAAAAAATAGAGAAAATGATATATCTTTATTTTTATTCAATAGTGAGATGAACTTTTCTGTCATATATCTTCCATAAATCCGAGTTAAATAAGAATTTTCCTTCCTAACTTATTCTTTTTAAAAGGGACAATATATAGCTAAGATAGATTGAATTTTGTGGTCATGAAGAGTTGGTAAAATTACTTTTACCCTTACCCTTACCCTTACAAAAGTGGTGAAGGATGATCTTGAAAATATTTGAAAGAAGAGCATGAGCTCTTATTTCTTTATGTTTGCCCAATGTAAGAATTCGCATGTGATGGTGGTTACAAATCCACGTCCACTTTCCTATATAGTAAAAAGCCATATAGGTCAAAGAAAAAGCTACCTTGCCATCTCAAGATCAATGAATCACTTTTTCCTTCAGCATTTTAGATATCAAACGATCAATTAGTTCCACTCATTTGATAAGATATAAAAAAAAGCTTCGTCTGAGCTTATATTTCTTAAAAATGAATGGATGGTTAAATAAGTAAAATTCAGAACATATGAATTACTTTTTAGGCTTTTCCTCTCTTAAAAACTTTCAATCTTGTTTCGTTTTTTTTTTTTTTTTCATCTTTTCACCAAACGAAACTAAATTAATGGTCCGTTATCCAAAAAAAATAATATCCTGCTCCTCTCACCAAATTAAGTAGTCACAAGCAAACTCCATTGTACGTTCTCAAATCCAGCCAAAACCCCACCCTTCTGGTTTCAGTACACTCATCACATGCTAATCAGCTAATTAGTGGCATTATCACAACCAATAGTCAAAAGTCGAAAGAAAACTTTAATTAGTACATAACCACTCACAAAATTTTGTATTTAGTAAAACAATTTGGAAAGAAATATATTTGGCACAAATAGTTTTTTACAATATTTTAATTCTTTTCAAAAATAATTTTTAAAGATATTTAACGCAATTTTTGTTTATTAGAAACTTAACAGTTTTATATGAAGCATGGATCAACATATACTAAAGAATTATGTGGAGTCTTAACAACCACCTAGCTAGCTTTTTCAAATTAGGAAAGTCTAAAACAATGGTCAGAAAAAGCAAGCTTACCATAAAAGGAAACCAATGAGGTGCTGTCCCTACCTCTATTTAACATACGATTCCATCATTAATTATTGCCTCAATATAATGTAAATAGATAATGGCTTAAAGTTATATTTAAAACATGTAAGCTTTAATATTTTTCACTCACTCTTTCTCAAGAGACTCAAGTCTTTCTTTTATAAATTTGGTACCAATCTCTTTTTTAATTAATAATTTTAAATTTTTTTATTGATAACGTTAATATAAATGTAAAATTTTAAAAAAAATATTAATAAAATATTTTTAAATTATTAATAAAATTTCAAACATTAATTTTAAACTTTATCTAACTGATTTGTTTTTACAAGCAATCAGCAGCCGTTGTTATTTTTACCGGCTAAGCATCCCAAATTCTCAAAACTCCATAGTCCAAATATATAACTAGAGGCTAGAGCTATGAAAATTTTATACCCGCTATTTGAGATGTTACCAATGATAAGGTCATAGCTGTAATAAAAAGAAAACTTTATCTAAATTTCAAATTTATGTTCAATCCTTTACTTTCACGCTATCTACAGGTGGGTAATATTCTTTGATTACACAAAAAACTTTTTTTTTTTTGCTCTTTATTTATGGGGATAATTATTTACTGGATTGGCATTTTTATATCATCATCATAAAATATTAGCAGTTGGATGATGGGTCAATTATAGATGAAAGTAATGGTGTCGAAGACAAAGATTTGTCTGTCAATTGTCATCCTTTGTCATGCCTTTACCTTTATAAATTGTCCCTTTCTTTTCTGTCAGTTTTTCTTTTTTCCATTTCTTCTTTACTTTTTGAAAAAGAAAGAAATCATGTGCTAACCAATTGGTATTGGAATTTGGCTGTGGAATATGCAAAATTTAACCTAATCGTAATTTGATTGGATACAGCTACAAGCATTACAAAACCCAGACCCAGAAAATTAATATAAGAAAAGGACAGTTTTTTTTTATAGGAAATATAAGAAAAAAGACACGCAAATTGAGAGAGAGAGACGGAGAGAAACCAGTTAGCTAGCCTTTTCAAATTAGGGAAGTCTAAAAAAATTGGCCAGAAAAGCAAGCTTACCATAAAAGGAAACCAATGAGGTGCTGTCCCTACCTCTATTTAGCATACGATTTCATCATTAATTATTGCCTCACATGTTTTAAAAAAATATTGCCTCACACATGAAATTAAATATCAATACAATGAAAAATTTTAGCCTTAATCTAAGTCAATGACTTGCATTCTCATTTGGCTTTTTTTATTTTTATTTTTTTATTGGTGTACTCTGAATTGATTAGAATAAAACCAAAGTTTGGTTTGTCAAGGTTAAGTCAATAGCTCAGATAGATTGAATTTTGTGGTCATGAAGAGTTGATAAAATTACCTTTACCCTTACCTTTACCTTTACCCTTACTAAAGTGGTGAAGGATGATCTTGAAAATATTTTAAAGAAAAGCATGAACTCTTATTTCTTTATGTTTGCCCAATGTAAGAATTCGCATGTGATAGTGGTTACAAATCCACATCCACTTTCTTATATGGTATAAAGCCATGTAGGCCAAAGAAAAAGCTACATTGCCATCTCAAGATCTATGAATCATTTTTTCCTTTAGTATTTAATGTATCAAACGTTCAATTAGTTCCACTCATTTGATAAGACATAAAAAAACTTCATATGAGCTTATGTTTCTAAAAAAGAACGGATGGTTAAATAAATACAATTCAGAACATATGAATTACTTTTTAGCTTATCCCTCTCTTAGAAAGCTTCAATATTTTGCCTTTTTAGAAAAAATGAATTAAAAAAATATTAAATACTTCGAGATTATGGGTCACTTGTTTTTTACACAATCTCTATTCCATTGTTAATGGCTAGTGAGTTCTTTGGGTTACTAATATTAAAAGGTTAGAAAAGATGGTTCTTTTGTCCTATTATTTCTTTGGGAATGAATTAATTTGCAGGATCAAGAGACTATGGGCATTACTGAGTACAGATCATGTTGTGTGTCAGCGGCCACGTCATCCCCCAATCCTTTGTCCAAAAACTGAAATAGGAGAATCCACTAACATAAATCTCAGGGAGATAAGAAGTAGGAAGTGCTAAACCTAAAATTACCCCCACCCCGTCTCTAGAGAAGGATTTGATAGATTTTATACTGGCCAAATCATTTATCATGCACTATAAAAGTATATAAAAAAAAGGGCACTGACTTATATCCATAAGAGAATTTCTTTTCCTATACAGTGATGAGAAATTGACATGTCCATCAAATTATATCACATTACCGTGGGCCATACTGCATTCACATTTTCTGATTTGCTTTGTTTTCAAGAAAATAGGAATCCTATCAAACGTGGGAAATCAATTGCCAAAGGATAGGTTCATCATTCATAATCTGCTCCCTTTCACAATTTTGGTTGAGTTAACTCATGTTAATGTAAAACCAAAGGCAATTCACTCTTCCCCGTGAAAAGTGAATTGTCCAGACAATAAATTCTCCTCCTTCTTCAATCTATTTCCTTTATTTCATCTTTTCACCAAACGAACTTAAATTAAGAAAGTGGCATGACGCATTTCATTATCACAGCAATAACCTCTAAAATAAAACAAATAATTAATCATATCACACTGATGTAATGTCTGTAAAATGATGAAAATAAAGAACAAGGAACCTTTCATCAATATAGCTAATTTTTCTTTCTCAATCAAAGGAAAAGAAAAAACAGAATTGTATTTTGCTTTGTGCCTATAAAATGCCACCTGCCTCTCCACTTGGTTTGCAACTTGAACTTCTAAGGCTTTCTTCATATTTCCTCTCTGTCACTTCTCTCTCCTCACTTACTATATAGAAAGTGAGGAGATAGATTGAATTTTTAGTCCGAATCTAAGTCAATGGCTTGCATTCTCATTTGGCTTTCTTTTATCGGTTAGAATAAAACCAAAGTTTGGTTTGTCAAGGTTAAGACAATAGCTCAGATAGACTGAATTGTGTGGTCATAAAGAGTTGATAAAATTACTTTTACCCTTACCCTTACAAATTTACATGATTGCTATATATGAATGACAATTAATATTTGTAAATGTACCAAAGTGGTGAAAGATGATCTTGAAAATATTTGAAAGAAAAGCATGAACTCTTATTTCTTTACGTTTGCCCAATGTGAGAATTTGCATGTTACAAATCCACTTCCACTTTCCCATATGGTAAAAAACCATGTAGGCCAAAGAAAAAGCTACCTTGCCATCTCAAGATCTATGAATCAGTTTTTTCTTTAGCATTTTAGATATTAAACGATAAATTAGTTCCACTCATTTGATAAGACATAAAAAAAGCTTCGTCTGAGCTTATGTTTTTTTAAAAATGAATGGATGGTTAATAAGTAAAATTCAGAACATATGAATTACTTTTTAGCCTATACCTCTCTTAAAAAGCTTCAATCTTTTGCTCTCTTTTTTTCATCTTTTCACCAAACAAACCTAAATTAAGAAGGTGGCATGACGCATTTCATTATCACAGCAATAGCCTGTAAAATGAAGCATATAATTGATCATATCACAGTCATGTAATGTCTGTAAAATGATGAAAATAAAGAACAAAGAACCTTTCACCAATATAGCTAATTTCTTTCTTAATCAAAGGAAAAGAAAAAACAGAATTATATTTTGCTTTTTGCCTATAAAATGCCACCTACCCCTCCACTTGGTTTGCAACTTGAACTTCTAAGGCTTTCTTCATATTTCCTCTCTATCACTTCTCTCTCCTCACTATACAGAAACCGATCTCTTTCACCTTCCTCTCTCTACATATTCCAATGGCTTATTCAAAAAACAAGTTCTGGTGGTTGCTTGCAAGTCTCATTCTTGTGATCCACACCGCTGCTAGAAAAACCGAAATTAATGAAGAAGCGCAGCAGCGAGAGCATGATAGAGTCAAAAGTTTGCCCGGACAACCGCTGGACGTCAACTTCCAACACTACGCCGGTTATGTAGACATTGACCCTAACAAGGCAATGTTCTATTGGTTCTTTGAATCCCAACAAAATGACAACAGCCCAGTCGTCCTATGGCTAAATTTTGGTTCGATTCCCTCTCTCTTTTTAAAAAAATTTGACATGTCAAATTGTTATTGGTATGGAGTACTAAATGGCGTATGTATATGACATGGCACTCAGGATCAACACGTATTTGTTTTTTTTCTTGATAATCAGAAGAATTTTGAATTGATAGACAAATAAGATTTTTATTTTTTTAATTGAACATTTTGGTTGATATGAATAAATTTCTTAACATTCCAGGACCTGGCTGTTCATCAATAGCCTTCGGAGCTGCACAAGAACTTGGTCCATTTCTTGTTGAGAGCAATGATACCCAACTTACTTTTAACAAATTTTCTTGGAATAAAGGTAATTAAGTACTTCATTAATCAAATAGCTAATTAATTTTATTTTACAGTTTTTCTCTTTCATAATTATTTTTTTACTTAAAAATCATGTTCTCTATCCGATTTGATGTATAAAATTAATCTTATATTTATATGTGCATCCTAATTAATGTTTATTTGTGTAATTAGTTGCCAATATGCTGTTCCTAGAGGCACCTGTGGGTGTTGGGTTTTCCTACACTAACAACTCAGAGGATATGCATAAACTTGGCGATGGGGTTACCGCGGCTGATTCTCATGCATTCTTGAGAAATTGGTTCAGAAGGTTCCCCAATTTTAGAACTCGCGACTTTTATTTGGCGGGAGAGAGTTATGCTGGTACTATACATATCAATTAAATTTAAATATATATTAATTTGTTAATGAAAAAATTATGACGATTTCTCTTTGTTTCAATTGTCACAGGTCATTTTGCTCCCCAGCTAGCAGAGTTGATTTACGAAACAAATAAAAAAGCTAGCAAAAATTCATATATAAATCTGAAGGGGTTCATGTTAATTACTCCATAATTTAAATGTTTATAAGTTTTCAACTAATTAGCATACAAAATATAATAAAGTAATTTGATTTGAGTTATAAATTGTAATGAATGATCAGATTGGGAATGCTCTCATAAATAATCCAACAGACACCCGAGGCCTTGTGGAGTACGCATGGAGCCATGCGATCATATCAGACCGCCTATATAAAAGCATAAATAAAGAATGTGTTTTTACGCATCATAACCAAACGGTCGAGTGCAGAGCCCATTTCACAGCATTCTTACGAGTTTATGCTGATATTAACATGCTTAGCATCTACTCTCCAGTTTGCTTGAATGTTGCACGAACATCTCCCAAACATATTGTTGCACCTCTTCTCAATCAACATGTAAGTCCATTTTAATCTGAACCTCTTAATTTAATGGTTATTTTCGAATTTTCTATATAAAATATTTAAGTTTGATATATTTTCTCACCCATAAAAAAAAAAAAAAGTAAGTGGTCCATCTTACTTTCACGTCTCTTCAATTATGCTTATTAAATAACAACTGCTTGGTTTTCTTCAAATTAGGAGTTGCCGCATAGGTTACCTTCGGGTTATGACCCATGCACTGCAACCTATGTTGCAAAATATTTCAACAGAGAAGACGTACAGAGGAGTTTACATGCCAACGTCACCAAACTCTCATATCCATACACTCCATGCAGGTACTCTCTCCTTTACGGTTTTAAAATTTTGTAACTTAACTTATAAGGCTCATTTGGTTCCTTAAATTTGACAACCAACTTTTAAACTATCTTTTGTGGTAATATCCTTCTAGTTACAGCAATTTCAGCATATCTTTAATAGAATGCACACAAATAAGTAGGAGTAGTTTAAATTGATAAATTAATCAAGTACATCAGTGCTAGACTACGTTTCTCTCAAAGGTTTAATGATGGAGATTTAGTAACAACCTAATTTTGTCCCGTGCAGTTTCCTAGAATGGTGGAATGACTCTCCTGACACTGTATTGCCCATCATAAGGAAGCTGTTGAATGCTGGTTTGTGCATTTGGATCTACAGGTAATTAATTCTACCTTCATGCATTTTACATTTATCTAACATGTTGTTGATTGGTTGACGAAAAAGAAAAAGAAAATGTATTAAATGAGCTCTTAAGGCTAATTGTTGCACATTTACTCTCTATGTTTGAAGTGGCGACAATGATGGAAGGGTGCCAGTAACATCAACAAGATACAGCATAAATGAGATAAGACTAAAAGTAAAAGAAGAATGGAGGGCATGGTTTCACAAAGATCAAGTGGCCGGATGGGTGGAGACCTATGAATCTGGGCTCACGTTTGCCACTGTCCGCGGGGCAGATCACCAGGTCCCAATATTGAGACCCGATGAATCACTTTCTCTCTTCACTCATTTCCTTTCTGCCGAAACCTTGCCATCATCTCGATTTCAATTTTGAGTCGAGATCGAACAGATTCGATGCTAATTCACCTTTAGCATCAACTTGTTGAATAATTCTCAGATAACACTTATGTCCTTACTTGTTTATTATTGCTTTGAGTTAGTTTTTAGTTAATTCTCCAATCAATCATCTTTAATTGATTCATTCATTTATTATCATGGTAACTAAACAATTTTAATGTGCGCGAGTGTGAGAGAAGAATTAATATAAAAAGAGTTAATAAAAACAAAATAAAATAAAGTTAAGACTAAATTTCTTTTCTCCCCATCACAATTACATTATCAATTATTTGTTCCTTTAACTCATTTGATAAGACAAAGAAAAAGCTCAGCCTGAGCTAGTGTTTCTTAAAATACTACAATTCCTTATGAAACACTTAGGAATTATGGCAGTTTTGTCGGGTTTATGGAACTCTTGTGCTTGGTATATTATTATTGATCACTTGGCTTGATAACGACACAATTGATAGGCCAATACAAAGGTCCACCTTCCTGTAGCTCGTCCTCTATCAATGGACCACATTGTTGTGCTTGAAACTTAGCCTTCAAAGAGGAACCCGCGTGGCTTTGATTTTGAAAGCAACAGGGGTGCAAAAGCAAGGCACTGCTGCTCACCAAGGGAAAGAACACTGGACCACTCACATAGTCACATGTTGAATCCAGACCACTGGAACGAGACAGTATTAGATCATCAGTTGTGGGCTTATTATACTTTTCACTCTCATTTTTTGAGTTTGGTACCCTCATGAAAAAAAAGAAGGAAAAAAAAGAAGGCAGTGAACCTGTAGAATAATCTCTCTCATATGGTAATGTGGCATTTACCTGCAGTGACTCACAAGCAGTCAAGTTCATCCTTGTGATCAGGCTTAAGATTAACATTTTCATAATTAGGCATGCAAATTTTTAATTGCATTCATTATTATTGACAGAAAAATTTACTTTTTTTTTTCTTCACTTTACTCTTGATGTCACTGTTAAATCAATTCATAAACTCTTCATAAATCGATAATTTTTATTTCACATAAACAGAAGTTACGTTATTATCTTGCGGAACGATCTAGTCAACTTCATTTCAGAACAGTTAAACTCAATACCTTTCATATTTAAGGAGTCGCCTTCCTTTTTTTCGACCTTTCCCTAAACCACCATCCTCACCCTCCTTCGACCAAATAAATTCTCCAACCCTGTTACGTTTTACCCTTTTACTTCCCCCTCAATCACTAAACCCGAACTGCCCTTTGGCAACCTCTTCCACTTCTTCCTTCCTCCCTCATCGCTCATTTTAACCTCTTCATTTAACGACACCAGGAAGACTGGTGTTTTCACCATATCAAAGTAAGTAAAGACTCCACAATGTTGTATCGTTGGACATGTTTCCACCGTAAGTGTATTACCCACTAACTCAACCTGAGGGACATTCTTATCCAGACCTGAGAGGGCCACATCTGATTCAACCTTGTCACTGACTCTCTATTGAGCATTAGACAGAGGGATCACTGAAGCTTTCACCGAGCTTTCTGCCAGACCTGAGACTACCTAGGCAGCCTCCGTGATTTTCACCTGCTTTTTCGAATTTTTAACTGTACCACCAAAGTGTCTGGCCCCTTGCTTAGACACCTTCAGCGCCAATGTGGGAGGACGCCGCAGAACCTTAGCGACACTCATACCCTGTCGTCGTCGCTCTGGTAATGCACAAAACCATTCCCTGTATTGTTTGGCTTATGGTTTTTTACCCGAGCAGCCCTCAGTGATAAAAGTACAGTCTTTATCAACATGCCCTAGCCTACCACGGTCATAACAAAAATCCGGTAATCATTCATAGGTGATGGAATCCATGACGACTTTTGTTAAAGGGCGGGTGACGTCCAAACATACCTTAAGTCGAAGATACTTACCCCATCCCATCCCTGACTCCTCCATGTCCCCTTTCTCCATAAACCTTAGTTTATCACCAATCAATCAACCTACTACCTTTGACATGTACCCAGGGGAAGATTGTGCAGCCGTAGCCAAAATAATTCATGCTGAAAACTCAACTAAGAAGGCTACAGAGCCCCATTATAATCTTGAAGCATTAAAAGATGCTTGTCAAAGGACCAAGGTCTTGAATCCACAACCTAATCCCTATCCCTAGCCGTCTTGAATTGAAAGAGAAACAAATTTTCACCTAGAGCCCTAGCCTTAATCCCTTCAATGGTATACCAAACAGAACTCATCGTTCTCGTTAGAGCCTCCTCGTTGAAAGGTCGAATTGTTAGTAGTTTTCCCACGAGCCCTAACTCCCCATACTTGAGACCCTCCTCCACTGCTTGTCCTATCAAAACAACCGCTTCAGACTCATCATCCATTAGCCTAAAAGACCGTAGCTTGGATAAGAGATCCACCTCCATGCCTAAGCCTATCCTAGGAGAGAACCGTGTATAGGCGAACACACCATCAGGGGGAAAACTTGCATGTGCAAGAAGAAACACTCTCACAAGCGACGGTAACCCTAGAGAACTAGAGAAACCTTAAACCCATGGAGAGATTCACCGAAAAAGAAATTTTCATGCCTTTATTTTATTATGATTTATTTATTACTAACGACACACGGATTTGGTTTAATTATAGTATTTATTATGCTTTATTTATTGCTAGTGATACACAGATTTGGTTTAATTATAGTGTTAAAATTTAAATTGTTTATATTTGATGTCAAGAGAATATTATTTTTTAGAAAACAAAGTTTAGACGTATTTAATTTGTAAATATTATTCCCCAAACTTGTGGAAGATAAAAAATTTCAAATTTGTTTGAACATTAAGTTGTGTACCACTTAATTTCCAATCAACATAGAGACGGTCTAATGACTTGCTCAAATATCATCTAATTGCCAAAGAAAATTATGTAAGAATCTGACAGTAGCAAAGGTGTGTGTAAATTCCAATCTTATGCTTAGAGGTGATATTTAGAATTAATTTAAATTTTTATAATTTTTATTTAACTTTTTCTTCTGAAATTGATTTTAAGATGGAGGATGGTGTTAAGTAAATTCCAATCTTGTGCTTAAAGCTTGAAATCAGCCCATTCTGGGTCCCTGGAGCATAAACGTCATTTCAACAGACGGATAAAGATTATTATTTCCCAAACCCATAGAAGCCAAAATGTTTAATTGCATGATTCCGAAAAACTAATAAGAAGCTATTAATGAAAATTGAACCAGTGTACCAATAAAGGTGTGTACGTGTTTGCCACAATAACAATTTTATGAAAAGGATCTTTAGGATCTCCACGATCCCCTGGAGTATTTTTCAGCGATGAACCTGAACACAGATCGCTGAAGAAGTAAGCTGGCAGCATACTATGTCAGGGCAAATAGAATTTAATCAGGGATGTCATTAAGTTTAATGGTCTAAGACACCATAAATGGAAAAGTAGGCCAAAAAGAAGGAAAATTGTTGGGGGCTTGACAGAAGCAAATGTTTACATGCAAATATAAGCATTACCAACAAAGTATTGAACAAACATGCCTGTGAGAAATTAAAAATCCAAATTAATTTGATTAAGATAAATATTTCAAGACCTTTATACTCAGTAATGCTTTTCCATGATTGAAAGTTGGGTTAACGTAATTTCGTAAGAGCTGTAGATCAGCTGTAAAGAATTTCCCTTTTACATCACCCATCCAGAAGATGGCAATTGCTGCTATCCAAAGAAAGTTGGCCGTACTGTGACTAAGAGCATGAAATTCATTTTTCTCCTCTAAAGATTGATTAAATTTGAGCTTTAAGTTGCAGTTTGAGTTTCTTTCTGTCCAAACGGCACACTTAACTGGCCCTATTCTAAATTATTCCTAGTTTTAAGAAATATGAACAAGGTAGCAGAATGCATCATGGAACCTCCTAGACCAGGGCTTCCCATACAATCAAAAGATTAATTTTAGAACATGCTTGTAGAAGACACCAAACTCTATTAGGAGTGGGGTAAAAAGAAGTGTATCAATAGGTTCTCTAAGTTTCGACTAGGTTAAGTTGAGCTAGAAAGGGCAATTCATGCTTTATTCTGCCTTTCTCAGGTAAAATGTGAACATTTCAGATAAACAAGAACTGTTACCATGGACGATTTTAGTTCATCATTGTTCTTTCCTTCAATGTCAACTTGCTGATCCACGGTGTATCATCTTTCTCCCACCAAAACTGACCCCAATTTTCCCTGATCCCATTGCCGTTCCTCCTTTGCCAGGTAATTGAGACCCGACCTCTTCCGCTATTCACAGTGATTCTCAGCAAATCAATGCCTTCCCCTTAAAGCAAAAACTCAAAATATTTTTTCTCCAGTTCAAATAACATGTATTGCCTTAGCGAGTGCATCAACTCCTTCCCTTCAGAAGCACAAACATAGAGTTAATCAACCAAAAATCAAAAGCACTCAACATAGTTGCACTGGCAGAGTATCACTTGCCATTTTGAATCACCGTTCCTCTACGAACTTATCAAACAGGATCAGCTAAATTAAGTACTACCAAGGTATATATCAATAGATAGTCTAACCTATAAGTATAACAGTTGAAATCAGGCAACAAAATCTGTCCTCACGATACAAGGCAGTTCCTATAAGTATAACATATCCTTGAGCAGAGGACTAACTTCACATGCTGCATTTATAGTCCTTCAACCAGTCTTTGGACCAGCCCATTATGAACTTGACAGCATTTCTTTGAAAGGATATATAATTTGAATATTTTAGACAATACCAGTTGCACGCCTTTAATTTCTATTTTCGGCCATATCCAGAATCAACTTTTACCACTATATTTGTTTTTACTTCAACAAAATATCCAGAAAAGCCCACCCCCCCCCCCCCCCGCCCAGAAATTATGGACTCTTGCAAAGCTGATACAAGATGCTAGCAATATAGGGGGACTTCTAAAGAATCAGTAGTGTGTGAAATACTTATCATACTCTTGTCTTTGAGGAGTTTCAAGCAGATGTCTTTTAGAGAGACGAAGATCTAATGCTAGGGTTTGATTTATATAAGACTAAAGACTGAACTTTCAAGCCTTCTAAACAGCATCATATAGCACATACTTCGAACACACCATGGATCCATCTCGGAAATCCATAGATACACATCAAGCATATCTCTAAGATACTTTTTTCATCTAAACACATTAATTTCACTGGAGCTGAGATTTTGGTTAATAATTATGAAATTATTATTGAAATGTTGTTCTATTCGTTTTTTTTAGGATAATTGTGAAAATTTTATTAATCCAAAAAGACCAAAATAACATCAGCAGTTACCTGCTACAAAAATATAGGATACAGCCACAACAACAATTAAGTAGAAACTAAAGAAGTTAGCCCCCATTTTTGAGCTATACTACTATCTATTGTACTGATAATAGCATTAACTACTCCAAGAATTTTGTCTTTTACATCAGAATGGAAGATGGACTGGTGTAATCTTACATTTCTATTCAAATGTGATAGATATAAGCACTCCAAGCCAGTCTTAAGAGAAGAGAAAGGAAGGATTTTCCTTCAAGAGATTGTGTTGCCCAGTTTAATTCCTCTTGCCAGGTTTCAACATTATTTTTGTTGACTTGAGCTTTCAACAGGATCTGAAGACAAACTTCTTTAGAATAATGACAGCCAAAGAACAGATAGTCTCTAGTTTCCATTTGCTGGTTGAATAGCAGACAAGAGGTGTTTATGTGCCACCCCCATTTTTGTTTCCTGGACGTAGTTGATAGTCTATCTAGAATGGTAAGTTATGCTTAGGAATATGGATGTTGAATCAGACCAGCCTATGCCATGTAACCTTCGGCTCTTTTTTTTCCCGGGATACTCTTGATGGAATTTGCCAGAGGGAGAAAGAATCCAAATTACTGTATCATCAACATTAGATGGAATCATATTACAGATTGCAAGTTGTATATCATCCAAATGATCAGATCTTGCTGGGGGGCAATTTTATAAGTCCTCTTGAATTACTGCAGCTACTCTAGCATGTTCGGGAATAACTAAGTTATAAAGAGTTCTTTTGGGGATAAAAATCTAACAAAGGACCTTTCTCCTAGCATGTCCTAGATCACATTCCGTGAAACGAAAGGGGAATAATAGATCCCAATAAAATATTACAAATGATAAGTGAATTGTTTTCTCTTCAGGTGAGAAAGTACCGCACGGTTTTGATAACAAATGATTTCTTACCTTCATTGATAATTTTTTTGCTACTTAAATAAGCAAAGCGATCTACAAGCAAACCGAAACAAAAGGGAAACTAACAACAGCACATGCACCCCACGTAAAATAACTGCATGAAATAAAAATAAAGCATAACGGCATAAAATAAAAGTGACATAAAATTTGCAATTGAAGACCCACTCGCACTGTTCACGTAGCTGAAGACCCACCGACCCACTGCATGCAACTGTTCATGTAACTGAAGACCCACTAACCCATTGCATGCAACTGTTCATGTAATTGAAAACCCGCTCACCCACTCGCACTGTTCACCAACTCACCCACTCGCACTATTCACTGTTCACGTTGCATGCATGCTGCATGCAACCACAACTGAAGACCCACTAACCAAAACTTTTCACGTAACTGAAGACTAACTCACCCACTCACATTGTTCACGTTGCAATGTTCACCAACTCACCCACTCGCATTATTCACTGTTCACATTGCACTGTTCACCAACTCACCTACTTGCACTGTTCACGTTGCATGCTGCATGCAACGGTCTTTCCCCTCCCAGCTTATCCCAAATATTTGGGATTCGGCTTATGGCCCCTCTCGGATCGTCTTGGCCTATCAATACCTCCCCTATCCAGTGGATCCTTGTCCTCAAGGTCCATATTCGGAAACATCTCCTGTAGCTTTTTTGTTGGCTCCCATGTTGCCTCCTCAGCTAGAAGATGCTTTCATTGCACTAAGTGTTCTTCGATGAGCTAGGTTCCTTGCTTGATCCAGCGGTAGTCTAAAATATTTTGAGGCTCCAATATGACTACCCCTTCGTTAGAGAATGGTGGTAACTCGACTTGTTTTGTCTCAGCCATCCCCCCGTTGTCCTGGTAACGTTTAAGCAGTGACACGTGAAACACTGGGTGAACGTGTGCCCTTTCCGGTAGTTGTAACTTATATGCAACAGTCCGATCTTTTCTAGAATCTGGTAGGGTCTATAAAAACGGCTAGCTAGTTTCTGATGGACCCGTTTGAAGACCGTTTGCTGGCGGTATGGGTATAGCTTCAAAAGTACCCATTCGCAGATGTCGAAGGAAATGTCCCTTCTCTTTTGATCTGCCATCTGCTTCATTCTATTCACCGATCTGTCTAAGTTGATTTTCAGTTGTCGTAACAGTTCATCTCGGTTCATGAGTTGCTGATCAACTTCATGCACTGGTGAGAGTCTTTCGTTGTACGATGGAATGGTGGGTGGCAGTCTGCCATACAATGCTTGAAAAGGGGTCATTCCCGTGGAGATGTGGTAGGTGGTATTGTACCAGTATTCAGCCCAAGGTAAGAAGAAGCTCCATTTTCGTGGCCACTATTGTTCGACACAGTGGTTGACAACTTCTGTTTGGCCATCGGTCTGTGGTTGATACGCGGAGCTGAGCTGCAGTTTAGTGCCTGACATCTTGAAGAACTCTTGAAAGAATTTGCTCACAAAAATTAGATTGCGGTCACTAACGATCGATCTGGGCATTCTGTGTAGCTTAAGAACACCCCACAAACTTTTCTGCCATGCTTTTAGCTGTAAAGGGATGGGTTAAAGTAAGAAAGTAGGCTGACTTACTGAGTCTATCGACGACTACCATGATGGTATCCTTGCCTTGCGAGGTGGGTAATCCCTCAATAAAATCTAGTGTGATGTCGTCCCACATTTGGCATGGAATGGGTAGCGGTTGTAGAAGTCCTGTCGGCGCCAAAGTTTCTGACTTTGTCTTCTGGCACACCATGCAACCTTTGATATATTCTTGGACTGATCTGAGCATCCCTGGCCAATAAAATTGTTGCCCCAATTTTTTGTATGTGCGGAGTATGCCTGAGTGTCCGCCCACCTTGGTGTCGTGCATCTCATGCAGCAGCTTGGCATGTAAGGCAGGATCGGCTGGTATGATGACCTTTTCCTTGTAACAAAGTAGGCCATTACGCCACACATAGTGGTCGTTAGGTTGGTCTGTGGCTACACGGCTCATGGATTGAATATACGGGTCTTCTTTTGCAGCTTGCTTAATTTCTTCCCATAAGTTAACCTGAGGAATAAAAATATGGTGAAGAACGGGGCTACCTTGCTTTCATGAGAGAGCATCGGCTGCAGAGTTTTCATATCCCGGGCGGTAAATGATCTCATAGTCATAGCCTAAGAGTTTGGCTACCCATTTTTGTTGCTCCGGTGTGGTGATGTGTTGCTCTAAAAAATACTTTAGACTTCGTTGATCCGTCTGAATATAATTTTTTCGGCTTAAGAGATAAGGCCGCCACAAGCGTATTGCTTATATGATTGCTAGCATCTCTTTGGCGTAAGTGGACCAAGACTTTTTAGCCACCCCGAGGGCCCGACTCATGAACACCACTGGTTTGCCTTGTTAAGACAACACCGCTCCAATTCCTTCCCCGGATGCATCAGTTTCGATAGTGAAGAAGTCATTGAAGTTGGGCATTGCTAATGTTGGTGTGGTTGTCATGGCCTTTTTGAGAGCGAGAAATGTAGCCTCTACTTCCTTGTGCCACCCGAATTGGCCTTTCTTAAGGAGATTGGTGAGGGCCCGTGCTAAAGTGCCATAATTTTGGACAAACTTTCTATAGTATCCTGTCAACCCTAGAAACCCACTTAGCTCAGAAATGTTAGTAGGCCGTGGCCATGCCACCATAGCTGTAATTTTGCTATCATCTACTTTTACTCCTTGACTGGTGACAATATGCCCTAAGTACTCCAACTCTTTTTGCCCAAAGGCACATTTTCTAGCCTTGACAAAGAACTGTTGCTGCTTCAATATCGCCAGAGTCTGTTTTACATGCATCAAATGCTTGTCCCAAGTAGGACTATAAACTAATATGTCATCGAAGAAAACTAGTATGAATTTTCTAAGATGAGGGTGGAATATAGAGTTCATGATAGCTTGAAATGTAGAAGGTGCATTATATAGGCCAAATGGCATAACCAAATATTCATAATGTCCGTTATGAGTACGGAAAGCAGTTTTTGGAATATCCGGAGAGTTTACTCGTACCTGATGATACCCAGCTCTCAAATCAAGCTTAGTGAAATACAAAGCACCATAGAGCTCGTCCAACATGTCATCAATCGTGGGAATGGGAAATCGGTCCTTAACGATGGTAGTGTTGAGTGCACGATAATCCGTGCAAAAAGGCCAGTTTCCATCATTCTTCTTCACTAATAGTACCGGTGATGAAAAAGGGCTCGTGCTAGGTAGAATAAGTCCTGAGTTTAACGTATCTTGGACCTGTTTCTCGATCTCCTCTTTTTGATAGTATGTATATCGGTATGGTCGGACATTAATTCGCTCGGTTCCCTCTTTAAGGGAGATGCAATGATCAACTTCTCTAATGGGCGACAGACTTGAAGGCTCTTTAAATAATTCCGAGAACTCGTGCAATATTTCCTGCATGGCTGACTGTATTTTTTCGTGTGGCTCCTTACTGTCGACTTGTAGGCATATTGCAAAAATTGCATGGCCCTGACGAGTCTCTTTTGATAGCTCTTTGAGTGATGCTGCTTGAATAGTTTCACTGTCAGCCCTTTGCAACCGCCTGGTCTGGTTCTCCCAAAGAAATTCCATGGTTAACTGCTTCCAGTTGTAAACCATAGACCCTAACATCTCAAGCCATTGGATTCCCAGGACTAGATCTAGCCTGTAAGCGGAAAAGAATAGAGAGTTAAAGAGAAATAAGTGCCTTGCAAGTCCACTCGTACCTCTTCGAACCGCCCCTGACACTTCAGTTTCTCTCCATTGGCTATTTGCATGGTGAAAGTCTTGGTTGGCACCACTGGTAACCACAACCTATTGGCCAACCGCTCACTAATGAAATTGTGAGTTGACCCATTGTCTATCAGTACTATGACGTTATGGGTACCGATCTTGGCAGTTATCTGTATGGTCTTGGGTGCGGTCCATCCCGTTAATGCATGCAACGTGATTTCTGGTCCGGTAGGCTCCTCATAATTCTCCTTGGTTGGTGGTTCTTTAGTGTCATTGTCACATAGAAGAGTGTTGCTGCCATCGTAACCCTCCAGCATGAGTATCTGTGGCCTTTGACATTTGTGTCCTACCCTAGAACGATCATTACAATTAAAGCATAAGTTTTAGGCTCGCCGCCGCTGCATTTCATCCTAAGTGAGTCACCGAACAGGAATGACAGGGGCTGGTGGTGTTGCTCGATTGGCCAGGAGAAGAGCTAGGGGAGCTTGTATTGGTGGTGCAGGTCTGACAAATCTCCTTGGTCTTGTAAGTTGATCATCTTTCATCCGAGCTAAGCCGATGGCTTCCTTTAAGGTCTGGGGCTTAAACATTCGGATACCATCCGAGATATCCGTTTTTAAGCCACCCATAAATGTTCCCACAAGAGCTCTCTGTGTCCAGCCTCGTACACGATTGCCCAAGTGCTCGAATTCCCGCTAGTAATCACGCAAAGAACCCTCCTGGCTTATCCTCGAAAGAGCTTCGTCAAAATCTTCGCACTCCGAAGGCCCAAAGCGAGCCTAGAGTTCATCTTCAAAACTTGCCCATGAGAGAGCGCGTCCTTATTCTTGGAACGTCCTACAGATCCACTTCCACCATTGATTGGCCTCTCCTTCTAAGTGGTAGGAGGCCAAAGAAACCTTTTGGGCTTCAGAAGTATTTTGGAACTAAAAAAATTGGTTCACACGATTGAACCACTCCGTCGGATCATCTCCTGAAAATCGAGAAAATTCAAGCTTTGTTGTTTTGGAGGATACAATATGCCGACCACCGTCGTGGTCATCACGGTATTGGTTACCTTGGTTTGGAGGCTCCTGGTTTGCGAGCAACACATCAGAGAGGCGTTTGAGGGTCTCCTCCAAATGATGAAGCCTATCGGCCATGCTGAGCTCCATCTTGTATAACCCATCCTGTAATCCACCAAACCCTGCCTCCAACTGCTCAATACGTTCCTTATTGGTTCCCATTAGCTCTGATACCAATGATAGGTCCCAATAAAATATTACAAATGATAAGTGAATTGTTTTCTCTTCGGGTGAGAAAATACCGCACGGTTTTGATAACAAATGATTTCTTACCTTCATTGATAATTTTTTTGCTACTTAAATAAGTAAAGCTATGTACAAGCAAACCGAAACAAAAGGGAAACTAACAACAGCACATGCACCCCACTTAAAATAACTGCATGAAATAAAAACAAAGCATAACGGCATAAAATAAAAGTGACGTAAAATTCGCAATTGAAGACCACTCGCACTGTTCATGTAGCTGAAGACCCACTTACCCACTGCATGTAACTGTTCATGTAACTGAAGACCCACTAACCTACTGCATGTAACTGTTCATGTAATTGTAACTGAAGACCCACTAACCCACTGCATACAACTGTTCATGTAATTGAAAACCCACTCACCCACTCGCACTGTTCACCAACTCACCCACTCGCACTATTCACTGTTCACGTTGCATGCATGCTGCATGCAACCACAACTGAAGACCCACTCACCCAAACTGTTCACGTAACTGAAGACCAACTCACCCACTCACAATGTTCACGTTGCACTGTTCACCAACTCACCCACTCGCATTGTTCACGTTGCATGTTACATGCAACGGTCTTTCCCCTCCCAGCTTATCCCAAATATTTGGGATTCGACTTATAGCCCTTCTCGGGTCGTCGTGGCCTATCAGGGAAGCCTACTTATCCATCAGCTTCTGGGATGCCAATTGTCATACCAGAGTGTACTTAATCAAAGGCATGATTCTCAGTCTTTAGAAGCCTCCTCCATGCCCAATTACAATCTGTCGAATTTTCAGAGACCAGAAGATCCTACTTTTAAATTGTATTTTTTAGTCCAAGCACCCAAATTGAGCCTAATTTGATGAACATCAGCCAAATACTTTTCATTACACAGATGGAATTGCAATCAAACAGATTCCTAGGCCTGACCCCCCTTCAGATTTAGGATAACAAAGATCCGACCATTTTACTTCAGCTCCCTTAGCAGTAACAGAAGCACCAGTCCAAAGAAAAACATTACATAATCTTCAACCTCTTTGATGATCTTTTTAGGAAGCACAGAAATAGAGCATCAAAAATATACAATGCTATTAATTGTAAATAAAAGAAAACGAAAATTCATGACATGCTTTATAGAACTTTAAAAAAACTATAAAAATACATATTCTTAAGATTTGCTATATTGTTGTATCCATGTAGAGTCATCTTGCGCCTCTCGTGTTTCATAAAAGTGCCATCTGAAGTCGTCATTCTTCCCTTCTCGTGGAAAAATATTCCTTCAAATTTTTGTGAAGAGATTAAAAGAGAAATTAGCGTTTGTGTTTACTGATTGCATAATGTTGCACTAATAGGAGCTCATATTTATAGTGTATGTACATAAGAGTTTCCTATATACATTAGAATTAGGATTTCAGGTTTACATTATAACTAGGATTTCCAAATATTATTTACATTAGGAAATATAAATGCCTTTACACACCCCCTCAATCCTAATGGGGTTGAACCACAGAGAGATTGTTTTTATGTTGAAGAAACTGAAGTGAAGACAATCTTTTTATGAATATATCTGCAAGTTCAACATCAGAGAGAATACAACAAATCTGAACATCTCCTTGGGCTACTTTTTCATGAACAAAATGAAAACTAATCTCAATGTGCTTGGTGCGAACATGAAAAACTGGATTAGTAGCAAGATAAGTGGGATCAATATTACTATAGTACACTCGATCTGGATGAGTCAAGAACACATATAAGTCATAGAGAAGCTGACAAATCTAGTAGATCTTAGTTACAACATAAGCAAGGGATCTATATTTAGATTCAATGCTAGAACGAGACACATTAGGTTGTTTCTTTGCTTTTCAAGATGCAAGATTCGATCCAAGAAAGATTGCGTAACCTATGGTGGACTGACGACTGTCAGAGCATCATGCTCAGTCTGCATCTACACAGTAAGAAAGAGAGAAATCCTTTGTAGAAGCAAGACATAAACCATGATTAGTAGTACCACATAAATATCAAAAAATGTGTTTTACAAACTAAAAATGAGCCATGTGGGGAGCATGCAAAAACCGACTAGCCAGATTAATAACATATGCAATATCAGGTCAAGTCATGGCTAAATATTGAATACCACCAAGATCTTTCATAGCAAATTGGTTAGATAAACTATGAATAAAGCAGAAAAGTAGGGTGGTATTATTACCTGTGAGGATAATATCATCAAAATATAGGAGTGAGATAAGAAGACCATGAAAGGACTGGAGAACAAACATAGAAGTGTCTATCCGATTGCAAGAAAAACCAATAGAGAGAAGGAAAGAACTGAAGCCATAAAACCAATCCCTAGGAGCCTGTTTCAGACTGTAAATAGTTTTGCGTAAATTATAGACATGAGAGGGACGAAGGTTATCAACAAAACCAAGGGGTTGTTTCATGTACACAACTTCATCAGGATATCCATGAAGAAAATCATTCTTAGCATCCAGTTGTCTAATCACTCAATGATGAGAAATAGCTAAGGATAAGACAGTATGTATAGTAGTAGGTTTAACAACTGGACTAAAATTTTCGTGATAGTCAATACCTGGTTGTTAGTGGAATCCCTGAGCGACCAACCTCACTTTGTAGCTCTCCATAGATCCATCAACTCGATAATTAATCCTGTAAATCCACTTACACCTAATTAAATTTTTCATTTGATCATATGAAACCAAATCCCAAGTGAGGTTAGTTAAAAGTGCATTAAATTCATTAGTCATAGCTGACCGCCACTTGGGATCTTTATTTACTTGAGAAAAAAAAGTTGGTTCAGATGGTAAAGTAGTAGGGGAAAGAGAGAGTAAGTGTTTAGGTTTTTGAATGCCAGCCTTTGAACAAGTTATCATGGGATGACATGAGGCAGTGGTAGACAGGGGAGGAATAGTAGAGGTAGAGGGAGCATTAGGATCAGGAGAGGGAAGGACAATGGGATTGGAAGAGGCTGAGGCTAGTGTTAAAATATCAAGTAAAGGAGGCGACAAGGGAAGAGTTATCACTGGTGATGGAGAGGAGGTGGCGGGTGCAGGTAGGGAAGGAGGATTCACCGAGGAAGAGATTAAAGCTGGAGGCAGTATGGCTTTAGGGGCTAATGGTGGGGAAGAGAGACGAGGTGCAGGGAGACTAGACACAAGGTTTTTGTGAGACATAGGGAATAAAGTAGAAGAGTGATGTAAGGGTTCAGTAGTGGTAAATATAAGTGGAGGAGTGGGAGGTTTGGTATTTGGAGTGGAGATGACAAGTTTAGAGAGAATAGGATATGGAAAGGAAAGTTCATGAAAGACAACATGACGACTGGTATAGACACGGCCAGTGGTAGGATCAAGACACCTATAGCCTTTGTAATTTTGAACATAACCTAGGAAGACACATTGTTTGGATCTAAGGGTGAGTTTGTGGGGAGCATTGGCAGTGAGGTTAGGATAACAAGAACACCCAAAAAGTTGAAAGGTGGAGTAATCAAGAGTTTTAGAAAACAATTTGGTATAAGTGGCTATTTTGCAAAGCAAAAGTATGGAGATGATTGATGATGTACAATGTAATGTATGTAGCGTTAACCCAAAATGACTTTGGAAGAGAGGAGTAAATTAAGAGGGTGCGTGCCATTTTACTAAGGTGTCGATATTTATGCTCAACGACACCATTTTGTTGAAGGGTGTTTGGACAAGACATATGAAATGCAATACCATAGTGAGCAAGAAATTGTTTGAAAGTTGTTTGGTAAAACTCTTTACCACCATCACTTTGATTTTTTTTTATTTAGCTAGAAAACTAATTTTCAACAAGAGGTTTACAAAAGTGTTGAAAAACTTCAGATTTTTTTATATATAAGAAAAATCGAAGAATAGCGAGAACAGTCATCCATAAAATAACATAATAAAGATAACCTAAATTTGATAATATAAGAGATTTCCAAACATCATAATGTATTAAAGCTAATGGTTGTTCAGTACAATGCTCAACAGAATCAAAAGATAAATATTTAAACTTGCCTAACTGACACTCATAATAAAAATTTGAATATTTAGAAGACAAAGAAATATTCTTTTGAGTTTGTAAAATAGATAATACACGAGGACCTAACCTATAATGTCAAACATCACTAGAGACTTGACGAGAGAGCAGTGCCAAGGGAGAGGTTGTGACCGAATCGAGATGAATAGTGTATAGATCACCATCACTAGAGAATTTGAGAAACGTTTTTCTCATACACTTATCCTTAATAACAACATGAGAGACATCAAAGTTAGCAATACAGTTGTTATCAGAACATAAACGTTTAACAGAAAGTAAGTTGTGAGATAAATGAGGAACATGCAAGACATTGTTAAAGCGAAGAGGTTTTGTGGAGGTGCGCAGGAAAGTAGAACTAACATTATTAATATCAAGAAATTGTCCATTACCAAGCAAAATTTTAGTTTTGCCAAAATAAGGTGTAAGGTTAGTAAGTATACTTAACTAAAGAGTCATGTGAGCTAAGGTGGCCGTATCAAGGTACCATTGGGTGGAATTAAACTCACTAAGAGACATAGTAGAAGCTGATTTAGGCAAGTCATGAGAGACAACATCATGATTGAAATGGTGGGGACAATTGAGGGCAAAGTGACTTGTGGTGTGACAAATTTGACAAGGTGTGGTGAAAGATCCAAGATATAATCCCAACAGACCTTCACGATTGTAAGAGGAATTACGAGCAGAGCGATCAAATATAGGATAATAATTAGAGGAGTGATCAATACCTGAACCACGCTGAGTGTAGTCACCACGACAATATTATGTCCACGGCCCTGATAACCTGAGTGACCCCTGCCATGACCATGGGATGCACCAGAAGTGGTGGTAGCAGCAAGGGTTATAGGTGGGTTAGAAGATTAAGAAGTGACCCAAAGATGTTTCAGTCGTTGTTCCTGTAAGAACAACTTAGTAGTATACTATCAAATATAAGTTTGACGTTGTGTTGGTGATTGTGGTGATGAAGCTCTCATACTCTAAAGGTAGACCTGCTAATGCATAGGAGATGAGGTTTTTGGTGGAGAGTGGTGAGTCGAAGGCAGTAAGGGCATCAAATATGGCTTTAAGGTTGCAAAGGTATTATTCCATAGGCTTTCCATCTTTGGTATGTTTGTGAAGCTTCAAAAGAAGGTCAAATTCATTGGCATTAGCCTGATCGAGTACCGTTGTTCCAGGGAAATCCAAACATCTCGGGAAGTATCGAGATCATATACATCTTGCAAGATGTCAGAGGTGATGGTAGCATTAATCCATAAGTGAAGACACTGATAAATATGAATCCAAGTGCGATAGGCATTATTAAGAATAGTATGACCATCATTGGTAAAGAAAAATTGTGAGGGACACAGAAAAAAACCATCAACATATCCGAGAAGATCATAACTGACAAGTACGAGAAGAAACTGTGAATGCCATAGGATATAATTAGAATTATCAAGTTTGATACTAACTAGGTAGGTAATACTAGGTGCTGAGAATAGTGGGAGTTGTGGAAAGTTAGGAGTGGCGATTGAGGGAATAGTTGACGGGAAGATAGAAAAGAATTAGGGAAAGGTGGCATGGGTAAGGAAGTGCGGGGTAAGAGGTTGCAACTGTGAGGGGAGATGGTGTGGTCGCGGGTGTTAGGCGTATGGTAGAAGTTTTAGGTGCATGAAGATGAGAATTGGGGTTTGGATTAGATGGATAGAGGGTGGAGATAAGGTAGCGGTGGTGGCAACAAACATGAGCAACACCCCACCGCTGTGGGAGGAGAAGAAAATGGTTGGGGCGGCTTGAAAGGAGGTAAGATACGGTTGGTGCTGGATAGTAGAATGTGGGAGTAGTACCACGAGAAAAGAGGTAACACTGGTGGGTGGTGTCATAGTCAGAGAGGGAGGTGAGTGATTGGGGCTGGCAACAGCTGCCAAGAAGGTCGGGGCGGACATAGTCGCACCAGGGAGGAGGAAGGCTGAGGTGTTTCAGTGAGGAAAAAAGAAAAAGACATGGAAGTAGTGTTTTCAATAGTTTTTAGGGTTTAGAGAAGAATATCTGTGTTCTAGGGTTTAGGATCTTTACTGCTCTGATACCATGAAGAGACTAAAAGAGAAATTAGGGTTTGTGTTTACTGACTGTATAATGTTGTAGTAGTATGAGCTCATATTTATAATGTGCGTATAGAAAAGTTTCCTATATACAGTAGAACTAGGATTTCCTATTTACATTAGAACTAGGATTTCATAATATTATTTACATTAGGAAATATATACCTATACATTTAGGTACTTATCAAAAGAAAAGAATTTCGCTTACGTCCCAAAAACTAAGATAGTAACAAGTTGGTCAAAAAGCTTCTTTAAAGTTTACTCTAACATCCCCTATAAGTAATGAAATTCCATTTTTTATTTTCTATCATTCTATTATGAACTTTTGGGAAATTACATTAACATGAAAACTAAAATCTTTTTCTCCTCTATTTTTTTTTCTTTAGTTATTGTTGTTTAGAGAGAGAAGTGAGAAGAATAGGATGCAAACACCACGCTTCAATGGTCGTGAGGCCAGTGAGCGCAGAGTACAGTGACCTTGAGGTCACAGGCTGAGTGAGTGGCCAACCGCGAGGCCAACTAATTGCACGCTTGGCAGCCACAAAGCGATCGGACATGCTAGCTTTAAATCTAACTAGGCATGAAGAGATCAAATCGAATCTTTCTTTGATTTTGATTTTTGAGAATTTTTTTTCCATAATCTTAGTTTTTGAATTTTTTATTGCTCTATAAGTTAGGTTTTTGGGATAATAAAGATAGGGTATCGATATTGGCACTCCACTTAATTTTTTAATTGCTAAACCTTACAATAATACCCCTATTTAATATTAAATCCTATTTTGACTTTTAAAATACAAAATAATGTTATTTATTCATTTCATAAGTTTCCATAACATAAAACTTTTTTTAATATTTTTCTTCATCTCTAACTCTTTACCATCTTCACTTTTGAAACTAAAATTTTTCCTACTTGATTTTACTTATTTCTTCTGTTTATTTTATTTTTATTTTTTTTTACCATGAGCCAATATAGAGTTCATAGAATTGACAACTTATATACAACACTGTAGTATTCTGTAGTTTAAAACTACATTTGTTTTAAAGTTATGTACAACACTCTCCTTCTAGCAAAGTTAGAGAATGGCTTTGAAGTTCTTACTATTGTTGATCATAAGAATAATTATAAGACGTGACAAGCTAATCACATTGGATAAGCATATTAAGGTATTGGAGGTAATGTGAGATTCAAAATGTGGCCGTTCTATAAACTCAAATATTTCGATTTGATCTTATTTCCAGCTAACAAGATTCTTTTCAATATTTCAGTGTTTTACATAAGTTTTAAGCAAATGGTATAATTTAAACAAATGGTACAACAATGTAGTTTAAAACTTTTTTAGAGATGAGTTGGTGTAGTTTGACTTGAAGGAAAGGGGACGACAAGTGCTAAAATTCTCATCCATAACTCTTCAAAGGATTTTGCAACTTGTTTTTAGAAGAATGAATTTTACATTCTAGGTATGGGCAATAAGGAGAACTTCGCGAAAACCCAAAATTAAATATAATATATCATATTAATAAATCAGAAAACAAATGAATATCTTTAGTTGCATCAACACATTATAAAATTTAATTAAAATAAATGTGATAATAAATTTATCAGTATTAGTTGGAAGTTTTTATCCTTAATTGATTTTTGATGAGCTATCAACTAATTATTTAGTAAGAAATTGAAGGGAAATTAAGGATAATGGATATAATTTAAGATTTAGATTTGTCATCTCTAGATAACTTTTGTAAGATATAACCTAATCCTTAAGTAAAATAAAATAAACGGTCATACACATCATATGCCTAAATTTTGCATTTCATGCTATTTTATAGGTACATGACACTATAAGAATAGTGCATGAGTACTTGTGCTTGACATTCTAAAATAAACTATAATCACATAAGATAGGTAGCATGAACAGTTATGAGTTTCTTGGTAAATTGCATCACAGTAAGAAGTTGGTTTGTATGCATGCTTGAGCTTTAAAGAAAGGCTAAGTGTTATATATATATATATATATATACTCAAAAAAGAATTAGGAACTCTAAAACTTGAATAAGTTAATGAATTTGAAAGGTTGAGAAAATTGAGATGCTTATAGATTGAATGTGTTGGGTGATTTTGTACAAATGTATTTATGTTAAAGTTATATATGTTTGAATTATTTAACGTTATTGTTTAAATGATTTGTGATTGAGATGTTGAGGATAGTTGTAAAGGTGACATGTAGACTTTTGGGTTTATATGCATATGAAAATCTTTGAGGTTGTTAAGATATGCTCGTCCTTGTTCTTGATTGTGTGTGCATTCTAGGACCATAGAAGGTAGAGTGGTTCGAGGGCTTAGTGTATTGTAAGACCATTGTATCCTAGGGCTAAGTGTATTGTTGGACCACTGGGTCTGAGGACTAAGTGTATTATAGGACTATGACAATGGCTGGTTCGAGGGTAGGTACATCACCATAAAATTCATGCAAATAATTGAGATGATTGAATTGATGAAAATGAAAGTGATGATGAGATGACTGGAGATGTGGGACAGAAGATGGAGTTGAGATATGGTTGTGCATGTGCATTTAATTTCATATCGTGATGATTGTTTTGATGCGGTGCTTTATGTGTATTGAGATTTATTACGATGTTGTGGTGATGAGAATGGATTTTGAATGAAGTAATGCTTATGATTGAGATTGTGTGGAGTTTGTATTATGCTCTATATCACATTTGGTAATGCCTTTTGATAATATGAGAATGAAGAGTGAACACATAATTTGTAAACCGGTTAAATAGTAAGTCTTAGTAAATGAATCCTTAAAAATCAGTTACTTTTAGTAATGTGAATTTCACTGAGCTTTTAAGCTCACCTCTCCTATTTTGTGTTTCCCTAGATGTGAGTTGTAGGTTTTGAAATGATCCTTCTAAGAGATGGTCTTCATTGTAGGTAGTTCAGGAACAACATCCTCAACATTGTTTCGAGTCTGAAGTTATAAATTGTCCTTGAGACACATGCATAAAATCAATTTTGTAATTTAATTTGTATAACCTTGAATGCATATTGTATTAGTTGAACTTGAGTTATAATAAATTGTGATTGTGACATGTTAGATTAGTACTCGGTGCTTAAAGGTGACGGTTTTGTCTTAGGTAAGGCCTACTTGGGATGGGTTGTTATATATTTGGTATCAGAGCTTTAGGTTTAAGGTTTTGTAGACTCTAGTTGCATGAACATGGTGTATGGGGAGTTTGTAAAGAGTCAGTTGTGTAAGCTTAGAGAGAATTTCATTTAGGATGTAGCTAGCATTGGATGGGGTTTGTGGTATGGAATATGAGGGATGAAGTTGGGTTGATTTCGTGTTGTGTTTGATGAGTTTTTGTTGATTGTGATGACCTTGTCATGCTTGAAAATTTTGTGGCAATGCCCTTAATAAAAGTTATAGATATTTATACTTAATCTTGATGGTAGATTATTAAGCTTACACACACACACACGCATATATATATATATATGGGCTGCAATATTATGTGTTCTAGTTACATAGTGAAGGTGTGGAAATGTGATAAGGGTGATTGATTTTCCTTAGTTGATTTTATTAATTTGGGAATTTTACATTGATTGTAAGTTTCATTAGTAAATTATAGGATAAATGATAGTTAGATAATTTAGAAATGATGCTACAAATGATCTTCTAAAATTAAGACAAAAACTGTATAATGTTTGACATAAGTAGTAGTTAATAAGGAGATTTTAAACTTGAATTGGATTTAACCAAGAACAAATGGGTAAGTATGTGTATATGCTAGGGTGATTACAATATTTAAGCTATTTATGTGTTGGGATTTGTCCAAGGATTAAACAGGAGAAGTTCAGCATCAGGCTTGGAGCTGTGCGTCGCGGCTTGCAGCAAGTCCAGAAGTTGAGGATGGTGGTGTGCGCCACTGCTCAAGGTGTACTCGCCCTGGCACAGCCATGTGCGCTGCGGCTCAGCCCACCCAAGCTACGGCCTCCAGCATGGCAGCAATTGTTCCCACTTTTGAGCCGCAGCATGCCCTGTTCCAAGCCTCAGCACGAAGCACACCTGACACCAATTATTCAGCACTTGGAGATAGTGCGTGGGACTTGGTTAAAACGCACAGGATTACTTAAACTCTTAGAGAGCTATGGGTCTTTGGTTCTTGAGATCTAAGGGTTGAGATTGATCTCAAAGATTGTTTTAAGAAGTTGGTGCACTGTATAAAGGGTCATCTAGCTTCAATCATTACACACATAATACAAGATCATCATACAAGAGAATTCAAGTGCAAGTGTGAGAGTGAAAAGACACAAAACATAAGATAGGCACTAGAATAGATCTCATTAAAGAGAGGCTGGTTGTTTAGAGAGAGAGTAGTATAGATTGGGGATTTAAGGGCTTTGTAATTAGAATTTTCTTGGGGAAAATTTCAGGGAAACACTAGTCCTTATCACTTTCTTTATCTCTTCTTTCGTTCTTTAAGAACAAGAAGGTTCTTGAGGAGGTGTTTCTGTAATTGTAAGAACTCCATTGATTTAGTGCAGAGAGCTCGGAGGAGCTCACGGGGATGTAGGCACATTGCCAAACCTCGATAATAATTGCTTGTGTTCTTTCTTTGATTGGTTTGTTTTTGTTCATTACAAGTCATTCTAGACTTGGTTGTTTGGAAGATCACCACTTGGGCATCTTGGGGTGATTTCCAACAGTGGTATCAGAGCTTGTAAAGCTGGGTATCGGAGCAAGGCAACAAGGATCAAAGGTTAACTTCTTGGGAGATTTAAGAACGGTGCTGGGATCAAGATCTGATCGGGTTCTTGAGGGTGATTCAAGAATGGTGTTAGTATCAAGATTTGATCGAGTTCTTGAGATTTAAAAGTTGGAAAGCAATTGTGAGTGCTGTATAAATCTTGGGATTTTCTCCGCAAGATGGGTTCAAATTTCATTGTTGAGAAGTTTGATGGAAAGGGAGACTTTGCTCTTTAGAAGCAGAAAATCAAGGCGGTTCTTATGCAACAAAAGGTGGACTTGGCTATTGGAGAAGATGACGATTTTTCAGCAAGTATCACGGAGGTCCAGCAGATTAAGATGAAGAAGATGGCGTATGGCACCATCTTTCTACACATGTCAGATAGTGTCACAAGGGAGTGCGGAGACTCGGAAGATCCAGCTGTCATTTGGAAAAAATTGGATGAGTTATTTCTTACTAAGACTCTCCCTAATAAGATATATCTTCTTAAACGAATCTTTGCTTTTAAAATGGATCCTAATAAAGAGTTGCAAGATAATCTTGATGTGTTTAATAAACTAGTTCAAGATTTGGCTAGTTGGAGTATAACATTCCCAGATGAACAATTGGCTGTTATGTTATTGAATTCTCTTCCTGATTATTTTGAAAGTTTGATTAATGCGATTGAATATGGAAGAGATACACTAACTAAGGAAATTATGATCAATACTATAAGGGCTCATGATTTCAAAGCCAAGATGAGGGAAACATCAAGTGGAGAAGGGTTGTTCGTTAGAGGAAGGTTAGCAACTCGGAATAGTAGTAGCATCCATGGCAACTACTGGGAGAAATCAAAGGGTAAAGGGCAGAGCCATGGGAGATCGCATTCCAAACCGAAGTTTGGAGGAAGACGATGCTATTACTACAATAAGGAGGGTTATTTCAAGAGAGATTGCAAGAAGATGATGAGGGAGGAGAGAGGAAGAAGCCATACCAACAATAGAGAGGTTTCGGTTGCCAAGGGAGAACAGCAAGATGATGTTCTTGTTGTGTGCTCAAATGTGAGCAAGAGGAAAGGCAGCGAGATATGGATCTTGGATTCTGGGTGCACTTATCACATGTGCCCTCATTGGGATTGGTTTAAAAATTTCAAGGAAACCAATGATGGAAAGGTTTTCTTGGGGAATGATACTTCTTGGCAAGTGAGGGGGATAGGAGACATCCAATTAAGGATGTTTGATGGAGTCACAAGGCTGCTATGGAATGTGAGGTATCTTTCGGATTTGAGAAGAAATTTGATCTCATTGGGGCAGCTAGATTCCATAGGGTACACATACAAAGCAGAGGGAAGAAAGATCAAGGTAACCAAGGGATCTTTGATAGTGATCAAAGTAGCAATAAAGGATAGTCTCTATGAGATGATCGAAGAGATAGAAATCAAGCATCAAGCAGCAAGCTTGATGGCTGAGATGGATAAGGTAGTACTTTGGCACAATCGCTTGGGATATATGAGCGAAAAGGGACTGAAAGTTCTCAGCAAGAATGGCCTACTTGATGGTGACAAAGTAGAGAAACTTGATTTCTGTGAATGTTGTGTTCTTGGGAAACAACATCGGGTTAGCTTTAACATCGGAGTGCACAAGTCTAAGGGCATTCTTGATTGCATTCATGCGAATCTTTGGGGACCATCAAGAACACCAACATAAGGAGGTAATTGTCACTTTCTTTCTTTAATTGATGATTATTCAGAAAGGTTTGGGTTTATTTGATTAAAAATAAATCAAATACTTTGAATAAATTTATGGTGTGGAAAAAGTTGTTGGAGACTCAAACAGACAAGGTAGTTAAGGTGTTAAGAACCGATAATGGATTAGAATTTTTTTAATAAGTATTTTGATAAATTCTGTGAGTTAAATGAGATTCTAAGACATAGAACGGTTGTGAAAACCCCTCAGTAAAATGGAGTTGCTGAGAGGATGAATAGGACCCTTATGGAAAAGGTTAGGTGCATGCTAATTGGGTCCGGTTTACCAAAATGTTTTTGGGGGAAGCTGTGTCTACTGCTGCATATTTGGTTAATAGATCACCCTCTAGGGCTTTAGACTTTAAGACTCCTGAGGAGATGTGGAGTGGGAAATCCCCTTAGTTGAACAACCTTAGAACTTTTAAATGTGCTGCATTTGCACATCAAAAGGATGATAAATTTAGCCCAGGGTCTATAAAATGTGTGTTTCTAGGGTATAGTGATGGGGTTAAGGGGTATAGGTTGTGGTCCTTAGAGCCAAAAGGGACTAAACTCATAATAAGTAGGGATGTCATTTTTAATGAATTATTATTTCCCTATTTGGAGAAAACTAACCTTGCAGGGGATAGTGGGCAAAGTAGTTCGGTATTTATGGAGCATAACATCAAGGAAAATTCAGTTCAGGAAGAGCAAGGAAGGTAAGAGGGTTCGGACTAGGTAGAGCCCATTGATGAGGCCAAGCTCAGGACACTCATGAGGAGGCTGAACTGGAAGGGGATGATGTAGCAAGTCAGAATGACTATCAACTCACAAGGAACCGGGAAAGGAGGGTGGTCAGACCACATTTGAGATATAGTTTTGCGGATGCTAATGTAGCAGCTCCTTATTTAGAAGGAGGGGTTGAACCAGAAACTTACATGGATGCCATGGAATGTAAGGATTTGTCAAGATGGCAGCTAGCTGTGGAGGAAGAAATGGATTCTTTAAGGAAGAACAACTCTTGGGAATTGGTGCCCAAACCAGAAAAATAGAGAGTTATATATTGTAAATGGATTTACAAGATCAAAGAAGGGAACACTCTAGGGGATGAAGTCTGGTATAAGGCTAGACTGGTGGCGAAGGGGTTCACACAAAGAGAAGGCATAGATTTCACCGAAATATTCTCACTGGTTGTGAAATACAAGACGATAAGGATAGTGTTATCAATGGTGGTCTAGTTTAATTAGGAAATCGAGCAAATGGATGTGAAGACAACGTTCTTACATGGAGAGCTTGGTGAGACCATCTACATGAGGCAACCCGAAGGTTATGAGGAAGGAAGGTAGGGAGATTTGGTGTGCCAATTGAAGAAATCTCTCTATGGCCTGAAGCAATCACCTCGGCAATGGAATAAGAGGTTTGATTCCTTTGTAACTAGCTTGGGTTTCATGAGGAGTTACTATGGTTCGTGCTTGTTCTACAAGGGGCACAAGGTGGAGGAAATGGTGATTATCCTCATCTATGTCGATAATATGTTGTTGGTTGGGAATAGCAAGGAGATGATAGAAAAGTTGAAATCTCAACTCAGCTCGGAGTTTGAGATGAAGGATCTTGGCCATGCACAGAAGATCCTTGGGATGAGTATAATCCGAGAAAGGGAGAGAAACAAGATGAAGGTTTCTCAATCTTCCTATATAGAAAAAATGATATCTAAGTTTTCTATGGAAGATAGCAAACTAGTGAAGGTTCCCCTTGCTGGTCATTTCAAGTTCTCCACCGATCAATGTCCGATATCAAAGTCGGAGAAGAAGGAAATGGAGAAGGTCCCTTACTTTAGTGTGGTTGATTCAGTTATGTTCACCATGGTAAGCACTAGACCCGACATTGCTCATACAATTAGTGTTCTAAGCAGATTTATGAGTAATCCCGAAAAGGAGCATTGGCTTGGTATGAAGTGGTTGCTGAGGTCCTTGAAAGGAAGCCTAGATGTGGGGCTTGTGTACGAGAAGAGGGGTAAGTCCATCTGTCTAGAAGGTTATGCGGATTCGGACTATGGAGCAGACCGGGATAAGAGAAGATCGATTACCTCATACTTCTTCAACTTAAACGGATGTTGTATAAGTTGAAAGGCTCAGTTGCAGCCGGTGGTAGCACTCTCAACAACCAAGGTTGAGTACATAGTGGCAACGGAAGCCATTAAGGAGGTTATGTGGTGCAAAGGGTTGTTGGAAGAGTTGAAGGTCCTAAAAGAGCAGGTGATGGTGCATTCGGATAGCCAAAGTGTGTTATACTTATGTAAGAATCCGGTGTTCTATGAGTGGACTAAGTATATGGATGTTCGGTATCATTTCATTCGGAAAAATGTTACAGAATGATGCATTCATGTGGACAAAGTCACAATGGAAGAAAATCCTGCAGATTTAGGCACCAAAGTTCTACCTCTAAGCAAGTTCAATCATTGCCTTGGACTTCTTAGGATTGGAGTCAGTTGATATGGTGACTCAAGTTGAGTTTGAATCCTGAGTTCTCTGCATAATGGGTTCAGGTTTAATCGCTTAGACAAAGGTAGAGATTGTTGGGATTTGTCCAAGGATTAAACAGGAGAAGTTCAGCATCAGGCTTGGAGGTGTGCGCCGTGGCCAGCAGCAAGTCTAGAGGTTGAGGATGGTGGTGTGCACCGTGGCTCAAGGTGTGCATGCTGCGGCCTCCAGTATGGCAGCAATTGTTACCACTTCTAAGCTACAGCATGCCCTGTTCCAAGCCTCAGCACGAAGCACACCTCACACTAATTATTCAACACTTGGAGATAGTGCGTGGGACTTGGTTAAAACGCACAGGATTACTTAGACTCTTAGAGAGCCATTGGTCTTTGGTTCTTGAGATCTAAGGGTTGAGATTGATCTTAAAGATTGGTTCAAGAAGTTGGTGCACTATATAAAGGGTCATCTAGCTTCAATCATTGCACACATATACAAGATCATCATACAAGAGAATTCAAGTACAAGTGTGAGAGTGCAAAGACACAAAACACAAGAGAGGCACAAGAATAGATCTCATTAAAGAGAGGTTGGTTGTTTAGAAAGAGAGAGAGTAGTATAGATTGGGGATTCAAGGGCTTTGTAATTGGAATTTTCTTTGGGGAAAATTCCAAAGAAACACTAGTCCTATCACTTTCTTTATCTCTTCTTTCGTTCTTCAAGAACAAGAGGGTTCTTGAAGAGGTGTTGCTGTAATTGTAAGAACTCCATTGATTTAGTGCAAAGAGCTCGGAGGAGCTCATGGAGACGTAGGCACATTGTCGAACCTCGATAACGATTGTTTGTGTTCTTTCTTTGATTGGTTTGTTTCTGTTCATTACAAGTTATTCTAGATTTAGGTGTTTGGAAGATCACCACTTGGGCATCTTGGGGTGATTTCTAACATGATGGATGGGTAAGATGGAATTGAAATTGAGAGGATATTGGATCTGGAGTGTTCTTGAAATTGCAGGTTATGTTTGTCACTAGGAAATGTGGGAAAGTTTGAGAAATAGGGGAGGTGCTGCTGAAATTTTGTAAAATTGATAAGGATTCTTGACTTTAAAATGTTAAACAATGATCGGAGAAATATGAAGAATATAATGGTCAGATTTTAATGGATTAACAAGTGTAGAAAGAGATAAAAAAATAAATTATTTGGATAAATGGTTGACGTGATAAATAAGGCAATGTTGAGAATGATTAAGGTAAAATAGGAAAAAAAATTGAATAAATGAAATGATAATATAAGATTATTTATGACAGAAAAATTTGTGTAATGTTTTAGAGCTTTAAGAAGATAATAAAAAGAAATATTTATTTCTTTATTAAATAGAAATTTCATGGATACAGGTATAGTAACTTAAGTTGTTGATTGAAAGTATGTGGTCTTAGTAGATAATTGATTATAAAAATTTCAATAAAAAATGTTTGGGGAATGAAAATTGTTATGCGGAAATTGTAAGAAAAATCGTATATTGAATAAAAAAATCAAGTGTGACAAGATGTTAGTAAAAAAAAGAGGCTGGATTCATTCTAGAACTTAGAAATCATATCTATGAATTTAAAAGATGATTAAATAAATAATTGGTGCTTGTTGAGTGAGCTTAAAATTTCGCTTTACTGGGAGGATAATTAAGAAAGTGTCTATTAGAGCTATTAAAAGATGTGCAATGGTGAGTAGATATGATGCAAAGTGTGGGAAATCTAAAAGTGGATTAGTGATTGGATCTTTGAGTGGCTGGGATAAAGGGAAAGAAAATCAATTAGTGAAGATATGAAATTTGTGCTTAATTAAAGAGATTATAAATTTAAACTTGAGATAATAATGGGTGTAGTATTGGAATTCAAGAGTCTAGCGAAGCACTGGAATGTTGGAGGAGTTTTCGTGAAGAGAGATTGGTATTGGATATGAGATTAGAAGGTTGTTTGGCTGAAGACCACAATATGAGTTATTTTTATAGAGTTTAGATAGATGCAACTAGATTATTATTCTTACCATTTACAGGTGACAAGTTTCGACGATTACTGGTCCTTGTGTTAATAAAATAGATGAGAGGAAAGTAATTAGCTTGAGAATTAGATGGAAATTTTGGAGTATGTTAGAGAGAAATGGTAGGTGGAAGAACCAGATTAGTGAAGAAGACAATTGATAAGAATTGTGTTTAATGGGTGAGTTAATATGATCTTAAGACTTTAAGAAATGATGATTTTGGAATTTGAAACTAATTGAGAGGAAATTGGGAATTTAGTAATCTATTAAATGTTGTTTAACGAGATATGTTACATGAAGGATCTTATATAGAAGATTTTGAATATACACTGGAATTAAATATTCCAACAATAATTATGGACTTATAATTTAATGTTGTGGTCTTAACGGAAAATTGAAGGAAAAAATTTGACATGAAGGTTTAGTCTAGAAATTAAAACTTAGATGGTTAATGAGATCATTTAAGACAATAAGAATAAGTCAAGTTGAATGTTCTAAGGAGTTATCAGATAAATTTTTTATTTTATATGGGTATCTATTTGGAGGAAAGTGTTAAGGCAAAATTTAGTAAAAGTTATAATTGCCAATTGGTATAAATGACATACTTCTGTAGATTAAACATAGGAATCAAAACTACTACCTTATGGTTAAAGATGAGTAAATCTGATGGGGATTGTTGGGTTTTGAGAATGAATGTTGGTTGTATAATGTTTGGTAGATAAAGACTTGAGGTCAAATTTTGAGTGGTTTCAAGAGGATTTAATTCTCAACAAATAATATTATATAAGTTAAATTATAAAAGATAGGCTTGTAATTTTTGCAATGGCAGTAACGTGATAAGTTGAATGGAAAGGGGGAAAAATGAATTAGAAGTATTAGGTCGAGTGATGGAAGTTTTAAAGTATGGTAAAAGCCAAGAGACAATTTCAAATGTTTCAATTTTTGCTAAGAAACATAAATAGGTGAAGGAACGACTAAAGTATAAGTTGGTGAACTTAATGATGAAGGTCATGGAGTAATTTGTTTGTACTATAACTTATGAGTCTTGATGAATAAACGTATAATTGGGTTATAAAGAGGGTATACTTAGAGTGGATAGACATTTGGTTAATATTTTTATTAAGATCAAAGGTGGATTAATTTCATATAAGGTAGTGGAGGTTGTAGCAAGATCAATGTTAGATTCTCCTGAAATTCATATGAGAGTTTTATTAATTAATATTTTGTTAATGCTCTTGTGGTGGTCATTTACATTAGTGTTAGTGCACTTGGTGCACAAGCTAAGTTAAATCTTGATAATGCTGGTAGGGATGTTTTGGGGTACTGATATTGTTTCAGGTCGTAGGAATGCGTTGGAAATTACCTTAGCAAGATGCCCAGGTGGTGATCTTCCAAACACCCAAGTCTAGAATGACTTGTAGAAAGAAAAACAGCAATCGAACACAAGAACAGAAAATCAAAGAAAAATAAAGAAGATAAGCAATTGTTATCGAGGTTCGGCAATGTGCCTATGTCCCCATGAGTTCCTCTTAACTCTCTGTACTAAATCAAATGGTTCTTACAAGTTACAGCAATTCCCTTCAAGAAACCTCAAGTTCTTGAAGAAACCAAGAAGAGAAGAAAGGAAGAAGATGAGAACTAACAATGATCTCTATCTAATCTAGACTTCTCTCTCTTTTACAACCAACATCACTACAAAGAGTCCCTCTTGTGTTTATCTCTCTCACACAATTCTCTCTTGTAATACAATTGATCTCAAAGTGTGTCTTGTATTGTATGTGTGTTGTATGAAAAATGAGGCTAGGAAACCCCTTTTATAGCCATCCACTTCTTGGACATTCTTGAGATTCAATCCTCACCCTTTGATCATGATCTCCATTTAATCATGGTCCTCCACCAATCCTAGGTGAAGTGGTGCGTTTTAACCTTGCACCCACGCACTTAACAAGAGGTTAAATCAAGCTGTCCATGTGTGCTTCAGTGTTCCTAGCACCTAGGCACTCAACAGGGGCATCGCGGTGCTAGGCAAAACCACACTTTTAGCCTCTTCTGGGCGTTGCGGTGCTGGTGCGATGCTGACTCTTCTCTAGACACCTCCTTGCTGGGTGCTGCGGTGCTGAAGGGCAGCACCGTGGTGCACACTGATGCTGCTCCTTTCTGTTCCTGTGCGCACACCCTTCTGCTTGTGTGCAGAAGTGCGCACACTAGTGCGCATGGCCTTCCCTTGTTCCAAATTGATGCACACACATGTGTGCAGTCTTTTAACTTGCTGAAATTTAATTATTCAACCTTGGTTTAGAATTTAACCATATTTGAGCCATGGTTGGATCTGTGCAAGCCTTAGATAAATACCAACAATCTCTACCTTTGTCTAAGTGTTTAAACCAGAACCATTGTGCAGAAAGCTTCGAGATCCAAACTCGTCATAAGTCATCTATCAGCTGACTCCTATTCTAAGCAATCACCTCGACAATGGAAGAAGAGGTTTGATTCCTTTGTAATTAGCTTAGGTTTCATGAGGAGCTACTATGATTCGTGCTTGTACTATAAGGGGGAGAAGGTTGAGGAAGTGGTGATCATCCTCATTTATGTTGATGACATGTTGCTGGTTGGGAGCAACATGGAGAGGATAAAGAAATTAAAGACTTAACTCAGTGAGGAGTTTGAGATAAAGGATCTTGGCCATGCACAAAAGATCCTTGGGATGTGTATCATCAGGGAAAGGGAGAGAAATAGATTGAGGATCTCTCAAACTTCCTACATAGAGAAGATGATATCTAAATTCTCTATGGAAGATAGCGAACCAGTGAAGGCTCCCCTTGCTAGTCATTTCAAATTCTCCAGTGATCAATGTCCAAGATTAGAGGCGGAGAAGAAGAAAATGGAGAAAGTCCCTTACTCTAGTCTTGTTGGTTCTGTTATGTACACCATTCTTGAATCACCCAAGAAGTTGATCTTTGATTCTTGGAGTCTTGGCTCCGTCACCTTCTTGTTCTTGCTCCGATACCCAGCTGTGTAAGCTTTGATACTACTGTCCAAAGCTCTGATACCACTATTGGAAATCACCTTAGCAAGATGCCTAGGTGGTGATCTTCCAAACACCTAAGTCTAGAATGACTTGTAGAAAGAAAAACAGCAATCGAACACAAGAACAGAAAATCAAAGAAAAATAAAGAAGACAAGCAATTGTTATCGAGGTTCGGCAATGTGCCTACGTCCCCGTGAGTTCCTCTGAACTCTCTGCACTAAATCAAATGGTTATTACAAGTTACAGAAATCCCCTTCAAGAAACCTCAAGTTCTTGAAGAAACCAAGAAGAGAAGAAAGGAAGAAGATGAAAACTAACAATGATCTCTATCTAATATAGACTTCTCTCTCTTTTACAACCAGCGTCACTACAAAGAGTCCCTCTTGTGTTTATCTCTCTCACACAATTCTCTCTTGTAATACAATTGATCTCAAAGTGTGTCTTGTATTGTATGTGTGTTGTATGAAAAATGAGGCTAGGAAACCCCTTTTATAGCCATCCACTTCTTGGACATTCTTAAGATTCAATCCTCACCCTTTGATCATGATCTCCATTTAATCATGGCCCTCCATCAATCCTAGGTGAAGTGATGCATTTTAACCTTGCACCCACTCACTTAACAAGAGGCTAAATCAAGCTGTCCATGTGTGCTTCATTGTGCCTAGCACCTAGGCACTCAACAGGGGCACCGCGGTGCTAGGCAAAACCACACGTTCAGCACCTTCTGGGCGCTGTAGTGCTGGTGCGGTGCTGACTCTTCTCAAGACACCTCCTTGTTGGGCGCTGCGGTGCTGAAGGATAGCACCGCGGTGCACACTGATGCTGCTCCTTTCTGCTACTATGCACACACCCTTCTGCTTGTGTGCAGAAGTGCGCACACTAGTGCGCATAGCCTTCCCTTGCTCCAACTTGATGCACACACATGTGTGCAGTCTTCTAAATTGCTGAAATTTAATCCTCCAACCTTGGTTTAGACTTTAACCATATTTGAACCATGGTTAGACCTGTGCAAACCTTAGACAAATACTAACAAAATGTCCGATGTAGGCTTACTAGGGTTATGTAAGGGAGATAATAGTAATTAGTCATGATGTATAGTATTCATAAATTTTAAAGAGTAAGCGGAACATTTAATTCTACATATATGAGAAGGGTTGGAGTGATAGAAAAAAGAGGAAGAAAGGTGACCTTGAGGAATGATCAAGGATAAAAAGAAAAGTTTTATATTGATTAAACTATTAAGAAGTCCAAGTGAAAACTAAAGGTAAATTAAATGAAGTATGTCTAAACAGTAACTACAGGTGAAGAAATTTAAGAGATGACTTATTGAATGAAGTTTTTTTAATTTTGTACGAGAACAAATGGCTAAATCTAACACATAAGAGATAGTGTGAGAAGGAATGATAAATGTTTTCTTTACTAAAGAAAGAATCTAATCAAGGTGGAGTAGTGGAGTTCGATAGAGTGTATAGTTGTTGTTACTATAATTGTGGACTATTTATATTCCCATGGTAAACTGACACATTGAAGTTGGAATTATTAATATTCCATTTAGATAAAATAATGTGGGAAATGAGTTTAGAATTTAGAGATTCTCAAATTGAAAAGGATAAATAATAGAATAACTAAATTGACTGGAAGATGCAAGAAATCTTTTGAGTTGAGATGTATTGACTGATTTGCTACCTTAACTAGATTAAAGATGGAAAATAATGATTTTGTACACTAATTAGTGAAACAAGACAAATGGAATCGAGTTTAAAGACTTATGAAACAATGTTGAAAGATATTGAGAATTTTATCATCCCAGGGAGAAATATATACTTAGAACCATTAAATAATGAAAATAGGCGAATATCTGGTGAACAACTTTTGTAGTAAGATTACATTGGGAGAAAAAAATCTAAGCAAAGTTGTACGGTGAATCGAGGCCTTGACTACTAAGTGAGTTGGAGATGTAGAGAATTCAGAGGGGAATGTGCGATAGTGTGAAAGGTTTTATAAACATTACTCACACGAAGTTAATGGGAAACTAAAAAAGGGTATCCGTAGAAATATTAAGTATGTGTGGTTCAAGAGGTTAGTTTGGTGATTTAGGGAATTGAATTAGGAAAAAAAGTAACAAACTAGATTGTTGGATAGTAGGAAGTTATGGTAAGGAAAGCCTTGGGATTCTTGTGAATGTTGTCTTAAAAGACGTAATACAATTCTGATTTAAGGAAGAGCTCTGTTCTTGATTCATTTGATTTTCATACCTATGTCGTTGTGACTTACGGAAAATTTTTAGGTCAAATTTTTTTAAGGGGTAGAATGTAACACCTTTATTTTTGCTTAAGGGAAATTAAGTAATTTTACATATCATGACTAAACCTAAAATTTTGTGAGATAAATTTTAGTAATTCAAATGTTATGTTAATTTAGTTTGGAAAAGTATAAACAACAATAATATGGGTGCAATGGTATGAATACAAAAGTTAAAGATGATGATGACGATGACAATAATACTAAATAAATAAATAAATAAATAGATTGATATAGAAAGGATATCCTTGAAACACTTTGGAAAGGAGAATAGAAATGGGAGAGGTGATATCAAATTTCATTCTTATTTGGCCAAATCAGCTCATGTTGTGAAAAAAGGGAAAAAAAAAAGAAAAAAAGATGAAAAGATGAATAATAATGAGGGGCTTAAACTCATGACCCTTACAAATTACTTAGGCATCATTAACCAATGAATCAAGTCACTTATTTATTGAGTTTAATCTAAACTTAATTCATTTAACTATATATATATATATATATATATATATATATATATATAAACAAAATGAATACAAAATGAGGTCAAGGCTCGAACCCACGCTAAATGAAGGCAACCTCAACATCTTAACCGTTGGGAGAAGGAAAATTAGATTGCAATATATATTACACAATATTAATATAACTTATGAAACATAATAAGGGAAAAAGGCATGAAAGGTGTCTTGAACCCACAACCTTAAACTCCCCAAAACCTCATCACTTGAGCTAACTAGGTCTTGGTAGTAAAATCTTCAAGCAAAACTAATTTAAAGTGTTAAAGAGTAAAAAAAATATATATAACTGATTGCGTGTTTTATATATTTGCACAATGCAAATAGTTCCAGAAAGTTAGAGTTAGAGAGAGAGAGAGAGAGAGAGAGAGAGAAAGAGATGAGAAAAGATTTTTGCAAGAATAAAAAATGAAAGTATTTTCACATCTCGAGTCTTGTTAATTTGATATTTTCCATGATTTCTTTTGTTTTCTTATATATATGGTTTGATTGAGTTTTTTTTTTTGGAGAAATTATTGATTTTTTCTTAAGATTTAGGATACATAAGTATGAATTAAGTTGTGGGTATTGTAAAATATGAAACTTTAGTGCTAGAAGAGTATAAGTATAGTTGGATTTGTTTCAATTTCATAACTTGAAGAGTTTCCTTGAGAAGGGCTATAAATTTTCATGGAAATTTTAATAAGTTAGGAAAAGAAAATTTAGATGAAAGTTTTTGAGAAAATTAATTATTGTTACCTTTAATTTTGGAAACCTTAATTTTTCCATGATTTAGTTATTGAAATATACTATAAAAAAATAATAAAACATTAACATTTAGGCATTAGCTCGAAGTTTGGGAAGAATAGAAAGAAAGTAAGGAGAAGTGAATATATTTTGTGATTGTTGAATTTGTTATCTCTAATTGATTTTGAATGAGTTTATTAAGTAAATCCACCTTTAGTTCTCTTGAATTTGAAACCCAAAGTTTCCACCACGATGTGATTCTTGAAGAGTTTTAGTAACAATAAAGCCTTTGACTTTAGGCATAAACTTGAAAGAAAAGGAAAGAGAACAAGAAAAAGGGACATAAACTTAAAATTTTGAAAGAAAAAGTAGGAAAGCATAGGAAAGTGAGCGTATTTATGATTTTAGAATTTTTTTATCCTTAATTTATTTTTGATAAGTAATCAACTATTTATTTAGTAAGAAATGGAAGGGAAATTATGGATAATGGACATAATTTAAGATTCAGATTTGTCATCTCTAAATAAATTTTCGTAAGATATAACCTAGTCCTTAAGTAAAATAAAATAAATGGTCATACACATCATATGCCTAAACTTTTCATTTCATGGTAGTGTATGGGTACATAGCACTATAAGAATAGTACATGAGTACTTATGTTTGACATTCTAAAATAAACTAGAATCACATAGGATAGGTAGGATGAACAATTATGAGTTTCTTGGTAAATTTTTTCATAATAATAAGTTTGTTTGTATGCATGCTTGGGCTTTAAATAAAGGCTATATATTTAGGTGCTACTGGAGATAACTACAAGGAAAAATAGGTTGTGGAAGGATAGTTATTAGAAGGCATCGTGAGGTGAGTTCATATTATTTCTAGTACTCGAGAAGGAATTAGGAACTCCAAAACTTGAATAAATTAATGAATAAGAAAGGTTGAGAACATTGTGATGGAGATGTTGAGGATAGTTGTAAAGGTGACATGTATACTTATGGGTTTATGAGCATATAAAAATATTTAAGGTTGTTATGATGTGTTTGTCTTTGTTCTTGATCGTGTGTGCATTGTAGGACCACAAAAGGTAGTGTTGTCCAAGGGTTGAGTGTATTATAGGACCATTGGATCGTAGGGCTTTGTGTATTGTAGTACCATTTGGTTTGAGGGCTAAGTGTATTGAAGGACCACGATCATTGCTGGTCCGAAGGTAGGTGCTAGCACATGGGGAGACATCCCTTTAAAATTCATGTAAATGGTTGAGATAATTGAAATGATGAAAATAGGAGTGATGATGAGATGATTGGATATGTGGGACAGAAGATGGAGTTGAGATGTGGCTGTGCACATGCATTTTATTTCATATCATGATGATTGTTGTGATGTGGTGATTTATATGTGTTGAGATTTATAGTGATGTGGTGATGATGAAAATGAATTAGGAATGATGTAATGCTTATGACTGAAATTGTGTGGAGTTTATATTATGCTCTATATCTTGTGTGGTAATGCCTTTGATAATATGAGAATAGAAGAGTGAAATTAATAAGTTAGGAAATGTAGCTATATAAAAATGCACATAATATGTAAACTGGTTATATAATAAGGCTTGGTAAATGAATCCTTACAAATCGGTTACTTTTGGTAATGTGAATTTCACAAAGCTTCTAAGCTCACCCCCTCCTATTTTATTCCACCCCTAGATGTGAGTTGCAGGTTCTGAAATGATCATTCTGAGGGATGGCGAGATGACTTCATCGTAGGTAGTCTAGAAATGACATCCTCAGCATTGTTTCAAGTTTGAAGTTGTAAATTATCGTAGAGACGCATGCATAAAAGCAGTCTTGTAATTGATTTTGAATAAACTTGAATATATGTTGTATTAATTGAACTTGCGTTGTGATAAATCATGATTGTGAAATATCAAGTTAGTGCTCGGTGCTTACAGATGAAGATTCTGTCTCAAGTAAGACCCAGATGGGATAGGTCATTACACACCAAGCTTATAATATAAGAGTGGAATTGATTCATATTAAAACTATGAGGGAATTTGACTGAAAATGTAGCTATATAAAAATGCACATATTATGTAAACTAGTTATATAATAAGGCTTGGTAAATGAATCCTTACAAATCGGTTACTTTTGGTAATGTGAATTTCACAAAGCTTTTAAGCTCACCCCCTCCTATTTTATTCCACCCCCAGATGTGAGTTGCAGGTTTTGAAAGGATCATTATGAGGGATGGCGAGATGACTTCATCGTAGGTAGTCTAGGAATGACATCCTCAGCATTGTTTCAAGTCTAAAGTTGTAAATTATCCTAGAGGCGTATGCATAAAAGCAATCTTGTAATTGAATTTGAATAAACTTGAATGTATGTTGTATTAGTTGAACTTGCGTTGTGATAAATCGTGATTGTGAAATGTTAAGTTAGTGCTCGGTGCTTACAGATGAAGATTCTGTCTCAGGTAAGGCCCACATGGGATAGGTTATTACACACCAAGCTTATAATATAATAGTAGAATTGATTCATATTAAAACCATGAGGGAATTTGATATAGGGAACCAAAAACAGAGTAAGCTAATAATATCCCAAAAATTAAAACATACTAAAAGGATACAATAAAATCACTTCATTTAATTCAAGTTCATGCGGATAATTCATTATCATCAATATAGATATCTTGACTTACAAACACCAAAAACAAAAAATGTGTTTCCTTGGAAAAAATCATTGACTGAGATTCATGCGAAGTGTGCTAGAATAGAACAGTAAGGTCTAAGTATTCGATTACGATTTAAAATACTTGATTTAAGGATTTTGCTATGAACTACTTGATTGCTTTGCTGGAATTTCTACTTCTATTTGATTGCTTGCTCGCTATAACTAGATCACTTGAGAATCTACTACTTCTACTTTGACTGCTTGCTAGAATCACAAAGAACTACTTAAAAGGGTTGCAACTACTTGAGATGATCACTTGAACTACTTGAGAGCTTGAGATCTACTACGAATCACTTGAGAACTTCTATTGATACTTGAGAGGATCTTCGTTTACTTTTACTTGCTCCTTGAGCTATTTTTTGACGTGGGTATTTATAAGCATAAGTGCATTAGTCTCCAAGGACCATGATTCAATGGTTTGTTGATCTTCTATCTCTGCTTCAAATGATGTCAATGAGAATTGGACCTCGGACCTTCTAGTCACAAAACTTCAACCTTGACCACTAGGCTAAAATCTAATTGATATAATTTATCTCTTTTTATATATACTTGTTCATGTATATATTGGCAATACCTCCTCACGCACTATTAGCCCCCCCTAAGAATGAAATAAAATAAAGAAAATGCCACCACTTTTATTGTTAGGAATCTGACACCTAATCAACAACTATGCAATCACAATAGGTTAAATAAAGAGAAAATAAATACAAGAATTTTAATGTGGTTTGACATCTCTTGCATATGTCCACATTGATGGTAGTATGCTCTACAAGCCAATGACATTTGATGTTATGGGCATGCTACTTATAATTAATCTTATTCATTTATTGACAATAAATATTAATAATGAAAATTATCTTATTTATCATGTTCATTACAAATCAAGCATTACATGATTAAGCCCGTAGAATAAATGAAATGAAAATAAGCACCATGATGAGATCATGCTAGTGAGATGTATTTCCTTAACCTTTATTCTTAAATATTCCTAATCATAGGATCACTAAGAAAGTAATTAGTGAATCTGGATATATTAGTACATACTATGTTTTCTCAGGGAGTTGAAGGTGATTGATCTCATGGTCACTAGTCTACGAAAAACTAAAACAAGTTATGTAGGTGCTTGTTAGAGAATAGGTACACTGAACTAACTCGACTAAGAAATTTTTAATAGACATTTACTAGCTGTCAATAGGAGTTCTTACATTGTAGTTATATAAGTGATCATTGGACTTGTGACACTATAGATATCTTGTGTATAGATCATCACACTTTTAGGCTATATAATGTGGTTCAAGTCATTGGCCACATAAAGGTAGTAATTGACTATGACCACTTATGCATAGAGGTATGTGAGTGTACAATAGAGGATCCATCACTCTTATAAAAAAGAGAAAATGTCTGATTAATTCATAGCTTGTAAATTCCTTGGCGGTGAAAATTAAAAAGGAGTTTTCAATTTCACCATTTAAATTATGGACTTGAAATCGAGATACTTGTGATTAAATAATTAAGGGTTGACAGTAAATTTATGCCTTAGATTTGATTAGGGATATTGCATGATGGAAGGATTGAATTGTATGCTAACTAGAAACGAAAAGGTTCACATTAATTCATATTGTCTGGGTAGTCATTTCACATTGCTAGGTGTCAATCATGACTTCTAGAAGTCTTTAGGAATTAATTGCAATTAATTCATAATTCAAAGAAAAATTAAAAAGAGTTTTAATTAAAATTAAAATTAAAGGAGTCTTAGTTAATTGGATGAGATGCAATTGTTATGTAAAAGTTACTACCTTCTACCAACGCAATATTGAACCTAAAGGATCACACACAAAAGGGCAATTATAAGAATAGAGAAATTAAGGGACCAACAAAAAGATTTTAGGAATTAAATTAAATTAGGAGCTTAACTGTAATATTAAGTTTTTGGAGCCTTTAGGAGTAAATGTTCTATATAAATAGGGTTTCCAATTGATAGAAACCTTGATGTTCATGATTTGAGTTTTGAGATCAGATATAAAGCTTTCTCTCCAAGCGAGCTAGCGCTCAATAATTTTTTAGTTACCTTAATTGGACATCTTTAGTTCACATTACTCATGTGGATACACTTAGATGTCAGTCACTTGAACTGCTTGTGGACCCTTGTCCAAAAGATCAACTTAAATCTTCATTGATGCATAAATCCTTAACTTTGTATGGAGATTAATAGTTTATCATTCTAATAGATTCATAGAGAATTCTTGTAGAAGTTTATTGACATAGTTAAGAAAGTTTTAGAATTTCGTCAACAGTTTTGATGTAAAGGTTCTAAAATCAAATTCCTTAACTATTGTAATTTACTTTTCATTGAGCTAACTTGCAAAGAAGTACAGTCATGTGAACGAATTATAAACCATCAATTTCAAAAAGTATTGTTAAATCGAGAAAAAGTTTTTGGCCGACCATAAATACAATAAGTATGTAGCATTTAATCGATACTACATGAACCTTGATGATTACACATTTTTGCTGAAGATGCTACTATCAGCAAAAAGGATTCTAAGCAAGAACTGGTATTTTATGCAATGAAGAAATACTAGTTTCTTTGTTACGTTCTATTTTGTGTCATTGACTCCCAATCAACACATCTGAAGTTTGCGATTACTATTAAGGTCACTAAAACGTGTTTTGTTAAATATTAAAATATAATCAGAACTCTAATTTTTTCTCACATAATTTTGATAGGTTCTAAAGTATTAAAGTATTTGAAGAACTTAATTGAAGTTTTAGGGTCAAATCCTCTGGTTATCAACTCTTTTATAAACAAAGAGATAAAAGAGAATTGTGATACTGGTTTAGATTTAAAAAGGGTATGTCACATACCCTTTTTTCATAATTTAGAACAAAATAAATTGGAGGACTATCAATGACCGCCCATGTGAAGCTATTAAATCTCGATCGGTCATGTGCAAAAGAGATAAAAACATTGTGCTCTACATCCTAAGGGCTCGATAATTGATTTCTCTGTTTGATGTTGAATAGCTTTCAGCATGGCCCCAATATTAACTGATCCCTCTAAATACCTCAACCATCAGCAAAGATCATATGACGCTATTAGGAAATATCATTATCACCCATCCTTCTACCAGAAAACTATTATCCATCTGTCTACTTCATTTCTCTCTCTTTTTCATTTTCTCAAGAAAAAAAAAAGCTTTCTAATTAAAAGAGCTTTGTCCAAATTTTGTTATTAAATTGAGGTACAATGACCCCCTGATCTAACATCAATAGTTGAGATTGAAGAGCTAAGTGTGAAGAGATCTTATTATACGTGGACAAAAACCAATGGATAATTAAGCAGTTATCCAGTTCATGTATAAAAGTTATCATCTCTTGATGTTTTTTTTTTTCCTGGATCTGGATTTCACACACGATGTCTTTAATTTCAAAATATACTATGTGCTGAAAAATTTCAATAGGGTATCTCTTGGAATTGCAAGATTTTGAAAAGGGTAATGGTAAAATAATGTGATTTCCTTTAAAGAAAAACAATGTGGTTAATTTTGATCTTTTAGATTCTTATTGAGTCAAAGATACCACACAAAATAACTTGTAGCCTCAACAGAGCAGGGGTGGCTTTTGGGATCTACCACAGCAGTTAATGTCACCAAAAAGGTGAAAATGACAATACCACGTACTTGCTAGTTTAATGTGACCCTAGATTTCACATGTTGAACTACTAGAGGATGTTCAAGGTAGGCCTTCAAAGCTCATTAAGCAAATATATAAGCCCTATAGCCATCAATCCATTTTACAAATTACAAGAATCCCTCCTCTCATATATGGCAACCCAAATCAAATCCCTCTCAGGATTCCGCCAGCCTACAAGCCAAAACTTTACACAAACGAATCAGAAGGAATGCTATGAAAGAAGGGCAACCAAATCCTTTCCCTCCCCTCCTATAGAAAATCATAGCAACCTGAAAAGTGACTCAAAAGAGGTAATTGATCAAATTGAACATACTAAAAGTGGAAAGGTGCTTCACTACTTCTCAGCTGGGAGCCAATATGCTAAACTGGAAACCCACCCAGAAGAGCAACAAGAAGATCCAGAGGAAAAGAGGAAGTTTAAGCCCGGAACAAGATCAAAACAAGATCATTGGGAAAAATTAAGCTTTTGGTATATGAAATCTTCCATAAGCTACATTCTCAGGAAGGCCGGGGCATTTTACAATGAGTTTTCATGTGATACCTTTGATAATTCAATGTTGGTTGATCCATATTTCTCAATCCCAGTTATTCCTCCGCCCGACAATTAATATTGCTTCAACCATGCATCGTTTTCAAATGCATTTGTCAGAACAACTACAAGAAATTAATTGAAACTCCTTAAATTAATTATATATGGACTTGTATTAGCTGTCATCATCTTGCTATACACAATTTGATTGGATTAATAAAAAAATATTTGAGTTACTAATTATTTCAAAAACTTAAAAATAATAAGAAAAAGACCAATTATTTTTTTATACTTCAATCCCTTTCTTGCAAGCCAATTGAATTGCACCCAAAGGTTTCGAAAACCGAAAAAAACGTAGGAAAATCCCTTTAATAGAGGCTTTCTCACGAGCACTAAAAATCTAAATGAAAGAAATAATTTAGTTATCAATTATCTTAAAAATCTAAGCTAATATGAAATGATCTAATTACTTCTTTATACTTTAAGAGACATAATGAGGATATATATAGAAAGATCTTATTTGGTCCCTTCTAGTCCTTTCCACCAGTTCACCATCTTAATTAACGAAAAACTGAAATTGAATTTGTAGAAGGAAAGCTAAAAACACTAGTAATATAAGAACTAATGAACATTGTTAGTTACATCACGTTTGGTTCATACAATTATAGATAATTTAAATCTATTGGAATATGTAGATATATTCAAGCGTCTAGTTTGTTTATGAAGGATTTGAATTCTCTTTATTTGAGAATTGAGATAGAGTCAAGTTAATAGCGAGATTAAATATCACATCATTAAATAAAAAAACGTTTGAAGCTAATATGTATTTTGTTAGTAGTATGCCCTATAAGCCAAGGACTTAGCATATTTTTTGTAAAGAAATCTTTATATTATCATGATAAAGTCCATAGTATAAAAACAATGGAGATAATAAGATCATAATTATCAGACCTATTCTTCTCGAAAGCTTTATGATGCGATAAAATTGACACTAGCAAGTGCACTAATCGTTCAAGTAATAAAATGATGAGTGAATATCGTTCCCAACGAGGACTGAATAAATAATACAGAAATTATGACTCGACTCTTACCGTTATTTGAGCAAATGAATAATTGTAGGAGAAGAATTGACTAACAATTAACTAAGGGAAAAACAGATGACAATAGTAAATAAAAGGATGAATTTCAAACTTTGAAATTAGATTCTTATAAACTAATGTGCTAAGGACTCGACTTCACCTAAACTATCATTGCCAAGAGTTTCGAATAGATAAGTTTTGTTTAATACATTTTTCAAGATGGTTGAATTCCCAATAAATTGATTATCCATATTTCAGGTCTAACCACAATCTCAAAAATCATTAATTTCAAATATCCATATTCCAAGTCTATTCTAGATTAATTCAAATCAAGAACCATTAAGTTCAGTGGAATTCCTTTAAGTTAAATCTCCCTATTCGGTTATGATTCAAACGGACCACATGAATTTCCTAGAATCCCTACTCGGTTACTTTTATTCCATTCATGGCATATTTTACCCTGGCCTTTGCATAGACAACAATCCAACATCATATTTATTAATTCAACCATTCATAAAAACATAGCTTCTCTATTCGACGCATCACCATGCTTAAAGAAGGAATCAAAATAACAAACAGCATTAAGAACAATAAAACACACTCTTTGAAAAACATATTAAATTCTAACTCGTCCAAAAGACATAGGTTTAGGATTTATCTATCCTTAACACAAAAATACATACTCCATAATAATATTTAAACAAACCAAGTTTATATCATGAAACATCAACATAACCAAATAAGAATAAAACAAAACCAGAGAGGAATGATTAAAAGCTACAGAGGAGCCTCCAGGAGTGTCTCCAACTTCCCTATTGCGTTTCGTCTCCTCCAACTTTGTTCTTCTGTTTAACAGCCGTCCTGTCTCTTTGTTCAGCTAGGGTTTGCTATTTAAAATATTCTAAATCTACCGGCCAGCGTTGCAGCATCGACTTCCCAGTGTTGCAGTGCTAGGCACATATCGAACCCTAGCCAGAGCTGCAGCGCCCCACGAACCAGCACTGCAGCTTTGAATCCTTGTCACGTTCCAACGCTGCAGCGCGCTTGAACCAACGCTGCAGCTTTGAGTTTCTATCCACTTCAAAAATTTTGCTATTCCTGCCAGATTCCAGCGCTGCAGTGCTGAGGAACCAGCGTTGCAGCTCTGAGTTTCTGTCCTCTTTACACATTTTTCCCTTCCAGCCCTATTCCATTGCTGCAGCCTTGAGTGTCTGCACAGTAAATTCTCAAAACTTAGCATTGATCATTCAAGTTAACTAAAACAAACTAATAGTTGAATAAAATAAACTAAACTAAAAATTGATAAAAAAAACACATGAAACACAAATCTAATGCTTAAGATCAACACCAAAAACGTGCCTATAAGAAGTATAATAACATGATTTATTCAGAGTTATCACACCTCCAAACTTACGTTTTTGCTAGTCCTCGAGCAAACTAGAACAAAGTCCTAACACACACATCCTAAGAGTGAGAGATGGTTTGATTAGATTTGATAACAACATGCCTCAAAGATTGCATATAGATCATAACGCAAGAAAAATTTCCAAATACTGCTAATGTCTAGAATTTCAAATTTATTGCCAGCCTTATCTTACATCAAATTCTTCAAATGTGTGTAACACCATTACAAACTTAATCATCTCGCCACTCTGATTAGTTTATGCAAGCAAGTAGGATAATGCCAATCTTTTAGAGTCCATAAGCTTGCTTTTCACACCACTCTCCACTAATGTAGGCCATGACAATACCCGAGATCACCAGGACTTTATTCAGCTTATAACTTTGGCTAAGGCTAGGGTATGGTAAAGGATTTATTTGAGGCTCACATCACCTTAAGCACATCAACCAATAAAAATTTTATTTCAAACTTTCCCTCAGTTATGTAATACTCAAATACTTTTGCTGTTGTCACATCTTCTTCTTCTTCTTCTTTCCTTTTTCTTTTTCTTTTTCTTTTTTTTTGAATGCTTGTACTCTAGTAGCACCAGTCTTTATTTTCGTGCGCATGAATGAAACTGTAACAGAGCATGTACACGACGATCAAACACGGCTTTGCCAGCTGCCTGTGATAGGAAAAATGCAACTTGATCAAATAGTTCGTGTGGTAAACCTTTTCAACTTCGATCTTTCCCATGCCTTCTTCTGACCAGGGTCCCTTGCTCACTCTCGATGAGAAATATATGATACTTAACACAGCTAAGTCGAAGACCGTTTTCTCTTGTTCAATCCTCTGCCACTACTTAATAGTCCATTCATTAATCGATGTGCTCACAGGTGAAAGGTAGAGTTGTAGCATTTTTTTTTTTTTTGAAAATAGGTTAGATGGTGGGATGACAAAACAACAGATATTCAAGCTCAAAAGGGGAAAACTTAGGATAATCACATATCAAAGGTTGGCTAGAAAAGCTCAAGCGTTCCAAACATGGCCTGAATCATTTCTGTGGTACTGTACTACCTAGGATTTCGCCTCGAGTGGTCTTCAAACAAGTTCTAGAGTCCATGAGATCTCAAGAAACTAAATTGCTCACATAAACATTCTCCGAAACAACAAAACAATAAAGTGCTTAGGTGTAAGTGCTCATTGTGTTCAAAGAATTCGATGTAAAATAAATCCAACAACAAACTCAAGCATACAAACAAACGCAACATTTTTCAAATTTTCAATGGTTATAATCTAGTCAATCTATTTCTCATCATCGGAAAAATCAAAATCAAACAAAATAAAGCACACAGATAAAACAAACAGAAAAATAACTAGAAACATGAGCAGCAAACAACACTCAGATAACTTCCCCACCCCCAAACTTAAATAATACATTGTCCGCAATGTATAAACTTTGAACATAAAGTAAGAGAAAGGAACTCCCCTGATTAGTCGAAAGCCGAATCAATCATCCTTGTAAATGTCCTCATCCTCCGGATCATTGCTATGACCGGGATATGGTGGTGGCGAAAGAAGATGTTGTGTGTCTATTCCCAAATGAATGGAAAACATCCTCATTATCTGGTCATTGGTTTGAAAACAACCCACAACTTATGATGCCTGCTGCTGACCCCATTGCCGAAGCTCATGAAGCTCTATCTCAACAGCTGTCAAACGATCAGAAAGTAACATATTCCGTTGTTACCGTGCTGGCGGAGGCTGTGAGGAAGATTCTCCTTTTCTTGGTGCTTGATCTATATCCATGATCCTATAGATAGTTCTGAGATCCAGAGGATGCATTAGTTGTTTAATTTGTTCCCCAGCAGTCTAGGTAACACCACACGAGCCACAAATGGCTGTTATCAAAAATGGGAAATACAACCCCGCACTGATCGAATTCGCACTGTATAAAATGCTGTTTTGGATAATGTTTCCCACATCAATACTCAATCCTTGGTAGATAGCAAATAACAGGATTGCCCTGTCTCTTGTGACATTGCTTAAATGGGTCATCGAAAGCAAATAAGCGCCCACAAAGTAATGCCAAGCTTTCACTGTCCTATCCATTGCACTCGATGGAAATGATATCTGCTCATCACCTGATAATTTCCATTATGTCTCGAATTTATAGAGAACCCGAAAGCACTTGAGATGTGAAATTTCCGTGAAGGGGCAATCCGTGGTGAAAAATGCACAAGAGCCTTGATTTGGTGGTGCGATGAGGGAAGAAGGTTGAATTTTAGTGATTTGGAGAGAGAGAGGCGCTGGAAATTAGAAATTTTACACAACCTAACAGTGAGAGAGCTTGTTTTTAAAACCCAGCGCGTGACTCGACGCTGTAGTGGTGTCTTCTTGAGGGTGCAGCGCTGAGTCTCTAGTCCAAACTCTGCATAATGGTCTGTTCAGCACTGCAGCGCCCAAAGTGTATGGCTACAGCGCTAGTTCTCGGGCCTGACTCAAAACAATCCTGAAAATAAAACAAAATAACCAATTTAAAACAATAAAAACTTAACTAAAAGACAAACCAAACAAAACAAAAAAATTAAACACACAAAACAAATTCAAATGCAAGAAAAATAAAAACAAAATGTTAGTTCTAATTTATAGTCTTTAGCTTGACTTTCCAATTTATGGCTCTTGGAGAATGGTTGTGGACGATTGAGGGTCAAACGTCCCCATGATGTAGTGCTTCAATCTGTGTTCATTGACCTTGAACGTCTCCTTGTTTTTCTCGTGTCGTAATTTAATGGAACCAAAAGGTGAGACACTTATCACGGTGTACGGTTTAGTCCACCGAGATTTCAGTTTTCCCAGAAATAGACCAAGTCGGCTATTGTACAGAAGAACTTGTTGCTCTGGAACAAATTCTTTCCTCGAGATGTGTCGATCATGCCATTTTTTTGTTTTTTCCTTGTACAACCTTGCATTTTTATATGCTCCTAGTTGAAGTTCTTCTAATTCATCAACCTGTAACAAACGCTTTTGTCCTGCAACGACCATATCAAAATTCAAGAATTTGGTAGCCCAATATGCTTTATGCTAGAGTTCGACAGGAAGATGACAGGCTTTTCCAAAAACCAGCCTATATGGTGACATTCCTATTGGCGTTTTGAAAGCAGTTCTATATGCCCACAAAGCATCATCTAATTTGAGTGCTCAATCTTTCCTAGAGGTATTCACTGTTTTTTCTAAAATTCTTTTCACCTCCCGATTTGAAACTTCTACCTGACCGCTTGTTTATGCATGGTATGAGGTGCCAAGTTTGTGAGTTACTCCATATTTTCCTAACACAGTTCTAAATTGATGATTTTCAAAGTGTTTACCTCGATCACTAATTATTGTCCTAGGGGTTCCAAACCGGGTAAAGATGTTTTTCTAGAGGAATTGGAGAACCACTTTAGCATCATTAGTACGGGTTGCTATGGCTTCTACCCATTTAGACACATAATCTACTGCAACTAGAATATACTGATTTGACAAGGATGCAGGATAGGGTCCCATGAAATCAATACCCCAAACGTCAAATATTTCGCAAACAAGAATATTGTTTAAAGGCATTTCATTTCATTTAGAGATGTTACCAATTCGTTGACACCTATCACATGACGCGACGTAAGTCTTGGCATCCTTAAACAAAGTCGGCCAATAGAAACCTGATTGCAATACCTTTGTTGCTATTTGGTTTGCACCGAAATGTCCCCCAGCTTCTCTGTCATGGCAATAATACAAAATGCTGTTAAACTCATGCTCCGGCACACATCTGCGAATCACCTTGTCTACACACAATTTGTATAAATGTGGATCCTCCCAAAAATAATGCTTTACATCAGATAGGAGTTTCTTTTTTTGTTGATAAGTGAAGTGCCCTGGGATCTAATTTCCTATAAGGTAATTGGCGAAATCAGCAAACCATGGTATCTTAGACACCGATAAAACAAAATTAAACAAAGAAATAGAAAATATTTTCTCATCAGGAAATTCTTTGTTAATGCTAATATTGGTCTCTTCCGATTTTTTGAGCCTTGATAAGTGGTCTGCCACTTGATTGTCAGTCCCCTTATTATTTTTGATTTCTAAATCAAATTCTTGAAGAAGGAGAATCCACCTTAACAGTCTTGGTTTTGCATCCTTCTTCGCTAAAAGATACTTTAAAGCTGCATGGTCAGTATAAACAATAACTTTCGATCCAATAAGATAGGATCGAAACTTATCAAATGAAAATACAACAGCTAAAAGTTCTTTCTCGGTGGTAGCGTAGTTCAGTTGGGGTCCGGTAAGAGTGCGGCTTACATAATAAATTGTCCTAAAAACCTTATCTATTCTTTGACCAAGCACTACCCCAACTACGGTATCACTGGCATCACATATTAATTCGAACGGGAGGTTCCAATCTGGTGCTACCATGACATGGGTGGTTACCAACTTATCCTTTAATGTAGCAATTGCCTGCAAACAATCATCAGAGAAGTTAAACTTCACATCTTTTACAAGAAGATTAGAAAGAGGTTTAGAGATTTTGAAAAATCCTTAATGAATTTTCTGTAAAATCCTGCATGCCCCAGAAAACTTCTGATGGCTTTGACTGAAGTGAGAGGTGGGAGTTTTTCTATTACATCCACCTTTGCTTTGTTAATTTCAATACCCCTAGATGAAATTTTATGCCCCAACACTATCCTTTCATGGACCATGAATTGACATTTCTCCCAATTTAGTACAAGGTTCGTCTCTTCGCATTGCTGCAAAACTAAAGATAGATTATGAAGGCAATCGTCAAAGGTTAGACCAAATAGTGTAAAATCATCCATAAAGATCTTTAAAAAAAATTCGGTCATATTAGAAAAAATTGCCAACATGCAACGTCGAAAGGTTGCGGGTGCGTTACAGAGACCAAAGGGCATCCTCCTATATGCAAACGTGCCATAAGGACATGTAAACGTCGCCTTTTCTTGATCTTCGGGTGCTATGGGAATTTGGTTATATCCCGAGTATCCATCATGTAGACAGTAGAACCTATGCCCTGCTAATCTTTCCAACATTTGATCAATAAAAGGTAAAGGAAAGTGATCTTTTCTTGTGGCGTCATTTAATTTTATATAGTCAATACAAACATGCCAACCTGTCACAGTTCTGGTGGGGATTAATTCATTAATATTATTTTTCACAACAATGATCCCACCTTTCTTTGGTACTACTTGTACCGAGCTAGTCCAAGCACTATCAGAAATTGGATAAATAATACCTGCATCAAGTAACTTGACTACTTCTTTCTTAACAACCTCTTGCATTGTCGGATTTAAGCATCTCTGTGGCTAAACAGAAGGCTTGAAGTTCTCCTCCATGAGAATTTTGTGAGTGCAAATGGAAGGGCTAATTCCATTGATATCCGCTATTGTCCACCCCAAAGCCTTTTTGTGCCTTCTTAGGACTTCCAACAAGCGTTCTTCAATTTTACCTGTCAACGAAGAGGATATTATAACTGGGAAAATATTTTTCTCTAAATAAACATATTTCAAATGATCAGGTAAATTTTTTAATTCAGGGGTTATTATTGGTTCTTCTGGCACTTCTTTTCCCATTTCAGCCTCCAAGTTCCTTGCTTCTTCTTTGATGAAGAGTTCTTCAGTGGTGGTAGTTCCTGATTCCATGATGCATCTCTCCAAAGTATCTTCATTTAATGTTTTCTCCTGAAACTCCTCAATGAGGTCATCAACAACATCCACGTGAAAACAAGAAGAAGTGGATAGGTTAGACGGGTATTTCATGATTTTATACATATCAAAAACTACTTGCTCATCATTGACTCTCAAAATCAATTTCCCTTGTTGTACATTAATTAGGGCTTTCCCTGTAGCAAGGAACGGACGTCCGAGTATAAGAGGTACCTCACAATCCTCTTCCATGTCGAGAACAATGAAGTCTACAGTGAATATAAATTTATCAACCTTTACTAGTACATCTTCTATAATTCCCCATGGTCTCTTAATCGATTGATCAGCTAATTACAATGACACTGTCGTTGTTTTGACTTCTCCTAATCCAAGTTTCCTGAAAATTGAAAGAGGCATAAGATTGATACTTGCACCAAGGTCACATAAAGCTTTATCAAAAAATGAATTTTCCAATGTGCAAGGTATAGTAAAACTCCCTGGATCTTTCAATTTTGGAGGTAGCTTGTTTTGCAGTATAGTGCTGCACTCTTCAGTTAACATCACCGTTCCGTGTTCCTCGAGCTTCCATTTATTAGACAAAATTTCCTTAAAAAATTTACTGTAACTAGGCATCTGTGCTAACACCTCTGCAAATGGAATGTTAATATGCAATTTCTTGAAAATCTCTAAAAAATTTGAGAATTCCTTATCTAATTTATCTTTTTGAAATTTCTGAGGATAGGGAAGAGGTAGTGTATATTTAATTTCAGAGTTAGAATCGATTAAACCTTTACCAGTCAATTTCTTGGTCTCTTCATTCTTGCCTTATTGATTAGTGATTTCTTTAGATTTTGGCTCTTCCAATTGTGTGCCACTCCTTAGTGTTATGGCCTTGACATCCTCCTTAGGATTCTTTTATGTGTTGCTCGGAAGAGAATCTTGTGTACGTCTAGAAATTATGGTTGCTAGTTGACCCACTTGAACTTCTAGATTTTTTATGGATGCTTCTTGATTTTGGAACCTAGTTTCTACTGTACATAAGAATTTGGCCATCATATCCTCCAAGTTGGACTTTTTTTTCTTGAGGTGGGTATTCAGAAGGAGGTTGTTTCGCATTGCTTTGATTCCAAGACAAGTTCGGGTGATTCCTCCATCCCGGATTATATGTATTGTTGTATGAATTGTTTTGCCTGTGAAAGTTTGAAACAAAGTTAGCTTGTTCAGCAGATGAATTATATGCAAACTAATTACCTGCTTGGCAGTTACTGCTATGGTGGCCACTACCACCACACAATTCACATATTACATGTGTAGTCAGATTAAGTCCATCTATCTTCTTGTCGAGAGTCTCCATTGGTGCTGCTAGAGCTGTAACAGCATCTATATTGTGCAATCCTGAGGCTCTGTTAACAGGTAACCTTTCAATTGGCCATTGATAAGAATTTATGGTAATCTCTTCTAGCAATTCAATGGCTTCTTCTGAAGTTTTTCTCATGATAGTGCCACTTGTAGCTGCATCAATCATGTTTCGGGTTGTACTAGTTAGACCGTTATAAAAAGTTTGTACCTGCATCCAAGTGGGCAACTCATGATGAGGACATCTTCTCAAAAGGTCTTTAAAACATTCCCATGCCTCATAGAGTGACTCCCTATCGACCTGCAAGAGCATAGTAATTTCATTACGTAACTTTGCAGTTTTTCAAGGAGGAAAATATTTTCCTAAAAAATTTTGTGCCAATTCTGCCCATGTTGTTATGGATCCTGCTGGCAAGGAAGTCAACCAGCTTTTTGCTTTATCCCTCAGTGAAAATGGAAAAAGTCTTAAGCGAATTGCATCCTCCGATACTCCATTATGCTTAAATGTGTCGCACAGTTCAAGGAAACTCGCCAAGTGAACATTCGAATCTTCTTCCGATAGGCCCCCAAATTGCACTGAATGTTGAATCATCGGAATGATGGCGGGCTTAATTTCGAAATTATTCGCTTGTATAGGTGGTTTTCGGATGCTAGATTCAACACCATCCATCTTTGGCATAGCATAATCCCACAGTGCACGTTGCACCCTTGCATTGTTGCCCTCTGCCATTGTATTTACTGTTACTGACACTGCTCTTCTCAAAGCGTGAAAAGTGCGCTCAATTTTTGGATTAAATTTTGCAAGTATTCTTCCACTAGTACGTGTCATGCACTACAAACGAAACCTTGCAAAATAGACTTAAAAACCAATTTAACGAACTCTCAAATTAAATAGTAAAATCACAATAAATGTATTATTTTATTTCAGTCCCCGGCAACGGCGCCAAAAACTTGATGCGATAAAATTGACACTAGCAAGTGTGCTAATCGTTCAAGTAATAAAATGATGAGTGAATATCGTTCCCAATGAGGATTGAATAAATAATACATAAATTATGACTCAACTCTTAACGTTATTTGAGCAAATGAATAATTGTAGGAGAAGAATTGACTAACAATTAACTAAGGGAAAAACAGATGACAATAGTAAATAAAAGGATGAATTTCAAACTTTGGAATTAGATTCTTATAAACTAACGTGCTAAGGACTCGACTTCACCTAAACCATCATTGCCAAGAGTTTCGAATGGACAAGTTTTGTTTAATACATTTTTCAAGATGGTAGAATTCCCAATAAATTGGTTATCCATATTCCAGGTCTAACCACAATCTCAAAAATCATTAATTTCAAATATCTATATTCCAGGTCCATTCTAGATTAATTCAAATCAAGAAGCATTAAGTTCAGTGGAATTCCTTTCAGTTAAATCTCCCTATTTGGTTACGATTCAAACGGACCACATGAATTTCCTAGAATCCTTATTCGGTTACTCCTATTCCATTCATGGCATGTTTTACCCTAGCCTTTACATAGACAAAAATCCAACATCATATTTATTAATTCAACCATTCATAAAAACATAGCTTCTCTATTCGACGCATCACCATGCCTAAAGAAGGAATCAAAATAACAAACAACATTAAGAACAATAAAACACACTCTTTGAAAAACACATTAAATTCCAACTCATCCAAATAGCAACTCAAGACATAGGTTTAGGATTCATCTATCCTAAACACAAAAATACCTACTCCATAATAATATTCAAACAAACCAAGTTCATATCATGAAACATCAACATAACCAAATAAGAAAAAACAACACCAGAGAGGAATGATTAAAAGCTAAGGAGGAGCCTCCAGGAGTGTCTCCAACTTCCCTCTTACGTCTCGTCTCCTCCAACTCTGTTCTTCTGTTTAACAACCGTCCTGTCTCTTTATTTAGCTAGGGTTTGCTATTTATAATATTCTAAATCTGTCGGCCAGCGTTGCAGCGTCGACTTCCCAGCGTTGCAGCGCTAGGCACATATCGAACCCTAGCCAGAGCTGCAGCACCCCAAGAACCAGCGCTGCAGCTTTGAATCCTTGTCATGTTCCAACGCTGCAGCACCCTTGAACCAGCGCTGCAACTTTGAGTTTCTGTCCACTTCACAAATTTTGCTATTCCTACCAGATTCAAGCTCTGCAACGCTGAGGAACCAGTGCTGCAGCTCTGAGTTTTTGTCCTCTTTATACATTTTGCCCTTCCAGCCCTATTCCATTGCTGCAGCCTTGAGTGTCTGCACAGTAAATTCCCAAAACTCAGCATTGATCAGTCAAGTTAACTAAAACAAACTAATAGTAGAATAAAATAAACTAAACTAAAAATTACTAAAAAAACACATGAAACATAAATTTAATGCTTATGATCAAGACCAAAAACGTGCCTAAAAGAAGTATAATAACATGATTTATTCAGAGTTATCACTTTATTCTTAAATGTTACTGGTTATAGGATACTTATTGGATGTTAGTAATTTGGTTAGACTGGTGAGGGGGAGCAATGGACTCACACATGAGGGGGAGATTGTTGGGAATATTCACATGTAAGTAAAGAGATGTAGAAAATCAATCCCACATGGAGAAAAAAACTAGATAAGTGAATGACATATATATGGTGGTGGAACCAGAACCCATTAGCTTAATCTTTTGGGTCTCTTACATCATATATTGGGGCTTTACTTGGTGGACTCTCCAAGCCCAAGTTTCTTCCAAACTTGGGTCATCATGCCTAACAAATTATGTATTTGACCGAAATGCAAGCAATGTTGTTAGCAAGGTAATGTTGGTTGGCCAAAACAAAGTACACTTGGGCATTCTGTTGTGTTGGGTTTATATATGTAAGTTGTCTTGATGGAGGAGTTCATAGTCGAATAGTTTACTGCATGTTGGTTGCAGACAACTAGCGTGTTTATTAGGGACCAAGTATTACAACATTGTTGAACTGCCTAACATATTTCCACTATTGTATGTGACTCTTTAGATTCAAACTAATCTAGTTGTAGTTCAGAACATTTATGTATTTGCAATTGAAACCCTTTTCAATTAATTAGAACTCCTTCTAATTTAATTTTGAATCAAAACCTCTATTGATTATTCCTTTTATGAGAATTAATTATTTAGAAATAACTGCATGGGTTTAGTTTGAAATTAATTGTTAATTATAAATAACCCTAACACTATAAATAGTTTATTAGTGTGTAGATTTTTGCTAGCACTTTATTCTATATGCATATAGTTTATCCTGGAGTTTTTGGTTATTCTTTTTCCCAAAAGAGAGAACAAAATTATTGAGAGAAATTCTTTATTTGATATTTTCCCTATGTGGACTATATTTAGAGATCACATAATTTTTGTGATTGTTGTGGATTCAAGAATGAAAGGAATTTGATGACGTTCGTGGAGTCGTGCAAGGAAGATCAAGAACACAATGAATCAAAGATAACGATTTTAATCCTTGTATGTTCTTGTTTGATATGTGTTCCATGTAAATCATAAGGTGATTTGGGTTAAAATGAATCGAAGAAAAAGTTTAAATTTTCGTTGCATTTTCTCTATAGATTTCCTTCATATTTAGATTAGTAATAATATTTACAATTGCGTTAAATGGTTATTCTTTAGTGTACTATATATACTGCCTATTGCAATTTAGTAAAACCTTTACCAATTTTAATATTTGAGCATTATATTATTTTTTTATATTTTAGAAGTAAAACCTAACTTAGTGTAGCCTATAAGTTGTCAGAGCTTGGTTGCTAGTGCTTTGCCTTACGATATGCAATCGAGAAAGTTAACATTTTAGTTAGACTTTTGCCCATCGTATGAAGAGGTAAAGTTCACTCATCAGCAACATTTATCATGTCTTTCATACATTTGCAAACTCATAAAAATTGAATAGTTAATGTGATTAAAGGTGAAAATAAAGGAGGAAGAGAAGGAAATTTTTTTTAGCTGAATAAGTGGTGAGAGTCTATATTGTTACTATTTCCCCTTGGTATTTATAATGTGTTATCTTACTATAATGAAAATTAGGAAACATAACTGTAAGGAAAGTCAAATGTTAACACTCCCCTTAAGTTGGTTCATAGATATCACACATGCCCAACATGCCTAAGAGACACAATGAAATATTTTGCTTGCTACTCACTTGGTTAAAACATATCACAATTACACTCTTGTCTTTACGAAAAGAGTGCAAATCATACCAGAATCAAGCTTTTCCTTGATAAAATATATGTCCACCTCAATGCAATTGGTTCGTCACGTTGAACCGAATTATGAGCAATATTGATTATTGCCTTATTGTTGTGAGTTTTAAATTACTCGCAAGCCCACGAATCATTTGCAATATAGTGTTGTGCAAGTGCGAGGTCGAATCCACAAGGAGTGCGTTGTGAAAATAGCTTTTTATCTAAACTAACCTTATTTCAACCTAGTTCCGAATTGTGAATTATATTTTTGCAAAACAAATACAAACTAAACTAACTAAATTGATTTAATAACTAATGATGAAAACACTAAGGTTTCCGAATCCACCCAACCAAAGTAAAGCATATATCTTCATGTTCTATATAAAAATAATCTATCAAAACATTCCATGAATCCAACTTAAACAAAAAACAACAAATATCCCAATTAAACCAAAAGCATCCAATGTATCCACTTTTAACAAATCACAAAGGAAATCCAATTTAATCGAAAAGGATTCGATGTATCCATCGGATGAATCACACAGAATATCCAACAGAACAATTAAAAACTATCAATCATAAGAATTTACTCAAACAATTGAAATAGAACATTTAAACTAAACATATCAGAATTGTATAAACATATCTAAAAATATAATGCTAAACAATGGCGATGCTTCATCTTCAACCTTAGCTGAAGATTTTAGCCACTCATTATCATGAAACTAAATTTCACAATAAAAAATGCTAAGCATTAAAAACTTGAAAAGAATTAAAACTGACTGTACATTGGGAGAAATTCCACACGCTGTTGGGCAGCACTTCCCCCGGCTGTTGGGCAGCCTTTAGGAGATCTACTAGAATGCTAGTAGAAATCCACCAGACTGCACACTGAATAATAAGGTGGGATAGTGTTTATATAAGGGAATTCTCGGAGTACAATGAGCTGTAAATTCGATGTGGGATACTGTGTCTTTGCGATCGATCGTAAGTCTGGTGCGATCGATCGCAGCATGGTGCGATGCAATGAGTCAGGGGCGCTGTAAGTGCTTCCTATCCGATTTGGGATGCGCGAGTCAATTGCGATCGATCGCAGCCCTGTTGCGCTCGAGCGCATCACAGTGCGCTGTAATATATATGCAGTATCAAATGTTTCCTTTCCAATGTGAGATGTGCGAGTCACTTGCGATCGATTGCAAGTCTAGTGCACTCGAGCGCAGGTGTGATTGATCTCATGCCGTGTGCACGATCGCAGGTGCGATCGATCGCACTAGGCATCCTCAGCTTTGCTCTTTAAGCCCTGAAGTTTCCATATTGCTTCATTTTATTCGAAAACCTATAAAAACACAGAAAACACAAAAAATAGATAAAATAACATGAAATAACATAATTAAGAACTCAACAAATGTAAATTAAGGGGCTAAAACATGTAATATTTAGCACTCATCAAATACCCCCAAACTTACATATTGCTAGTCCCATAGCAATACGAAACTAAAAACTAAATGAAAAACAAAGAATATAAAGATAAGTTCATAACTCATGGTATCCAAAGATTTTAAGAGCACACACCACCATGATAATGATTCATGAGCAAGCTTAAAAAGATAAACCCATCTTCGTAATGAATAGAAATGTTAAAATCTAATTACTTACAAAAGGTAGGCTAATGCATCATAAGTCTGCCTCGGTGTAAAGTGAATTAGCAAATAAAAATGAAGCTTCTGAATGAGTCCAATGTGTAAAGTCTCTATGTCTCAAGATTCACCGCATTTCCCATCAGAATGAACGAAAATGGCATGGTTTTAATTTTTTCTCTTTTTGTAAGGCTTTGTTATATTTAGTTTCCTTAAGCTTTCTAATTGACCCATGTAGCGAGTGTTAAGTCAGTGACTCCCAAACTAGATGGTTTTAGGGCATTAGGTGTACAGACACCCATTAGGACTTACTAATTCGAGTAAAAAAGGCTACGAAATAAAACTGGCCTTAATACTATTAAACAAAATTCCAACCTTTTGACGTGAACACTCACTGCTTACTGAGGCAAGAGGTCTAGTTACTCAGTGGAAAGCTTATTTATGATCATCATTTTCATTCATAATATTTTTTTTTAAATTTTTTATATATGCCAAAGTGTTAATCCAACAAGTCATCCAGTTTCAGTTAAGATAGAAACGTACACATTAAAATCACATGTCATACCTCACATAATGCGTACTAATGTGCTTGTGTTAGATTCGAGATCAAACATGTGAATTCTCAAATGCCTCAAGTAAGTAAATAAATTTTAAAACTTTATCAACAGATCATATGTTCCAAAATTTAAGCTCACCAATGAATCACATCACATAAATTGTTTAGATTAACCAAAAATTCAAAATAACATGAGCATGCATTAAAAAAAACAACAACAAATTAGGACAAAGTGTGTGTAATGTGTCTCCCATACCCCCAAACTTAAATTACACATTGACCCCAATGTGTGAATAATATGGAAAGAGTTGACCTGGGATATGGAGAACTATCTGGACTGGTATGGCTCATAGCATACCCCCAAACTTGATTTGCAGTACGCGTTGTCCCTAAAAAATAAAGACTAGAAAACAAAAAATATTGGAAACAAATATTAAGCATAAATATGTAAAATAATAAACAAATAAAAAGATAAGCTGTGGGGTGCCTCCCATGAGCGCTAAGTTTAAAGTCTTCAGCCAGACTCTCCTTAGTAGATGACCCTCAATCAGAGTAAATAGGATCCGTCAACAATATTGTCTCAATGTCCGGACTCCTCAACTCCAAGAATGGTTTTAGCCTATGCCCATTTACCTTGAAAGTATTACCATTCTTTGGATCCTCAATCCCGATAGCCCCATGAGGAAAAACTGTTCGAATAATAAAGGGGTCGGTCCATTGAGACTTGAGCTTGCTTGGGAAAAGATGTAGGCGTGAGTTGTAAAGAAGAATTTTTTGACCTGGCTTGAAAGCTCGTCTCAAAATGTTTTGGTCATGAGTCTTCTTCATTTGTTTTTTGTATGACCATGCACACTCATATGCATCATTTTGCAGCTCCTCTAATTCATTGAGTTGGAGCTTCCTTTGGGATCCAGCCTTTAAAAGATTAAAGTTCAGCTGTTTGATAGCCCAATAGGCTCTATGCTCTAATTCGACTGGAAGGTGACAGGCTTTTCCGTACACAATACGGTATGGGGACATGCCAATTGGCATCTTGAATGCTGTTCGATATGCCCACAGTGTATCAGTCAATCGCAAAGACCAGTCCTTTCTATTAGGGTTCACAGTTTTCTCCAAAATGTACTTAATCTCGCGATTGGAAATTTCCACTTGTCCACTCGTTTGTGGGTGATACGGGGTGGCAACTTTGTGTGTGATGAAATACTTCTTCATCAACTGCTCAAAAATCCTGTTGCAAAAGTGATTACCTCCATCACTTATAATTGCTCGAGGCGTACCAAAACGAGCAAAGATATTGTTCTTTAAAAATTGGACCAGAACTCTATGGTCATTGGTCTTGCATGCAACTGCTTCCACCCATTTGGATAGATAATCCACAGCAACTAGAATGTACAGATAGCCAAAGGAGTTTGGGAAAGGTCCCATAAAATCAATGCCCCACACATCAAAAATCTCAACAATCAGAATGGGGTTGAGGGGTATCATATTCCTCCTAGAAATACTCCCTAGCTTTTTGGCAACGCTCACAAGATACACAGTAAGTGTGAGAGTCTCGGAACAGGGTAGGCTAATAGAATCCGCACTGCAAAATCTTTGCAGCGGTCTTTTTAGCACTGAAATGGCCTCCACAAGCATGATCATGACAAAAGACGATGACATTAGATTGGTCATGCTCAGGAATACACCTTCTGATGATCTGATCGGGACAATACTTGAACAGGTAAGGATCATCCCAGAAAAAATGTTTTACCATGGCCAAAAACTTTGATTTATCTTGTCGCCCCCAATGCAAAGGCATTTGACTAGTGACAAGGTAGTTCACTATATCAGCAAACCATGGCGCGGGATTGTGAGCAATGTGCATCAATTTCTCATTAGGAAAGGTCTCAGAAATGGGAGTGGCGACCTCAATGAAATCCACAATCAATCTAGACAAATGGTTCGCTACCACATTTTCGGAACCTTTCGTATCCTGAATCTCTATGTCAAACTCTTGAAGTAACAAGATCCGTCGGATAAGATGAGATTTAGCATCTTTTTTAGAGAAAAAATACTTCAATGCTGCATGGTCCGAGTAGATAATGACTTTAGATCCTAACAAGTAGGATCTGAACTTGTCTAATGCAAAAACGACTGCTAGCAACTTCTTCTCAGTGGTAGAGTAATTGAGTTGTGCGTCGTTTAGAGTTCAACTTGCATAATAGATAACATGGGGATGTTTGTCAACACACTGCCCCAAAACAACTCCAACAATATAGTTTGATGCGTCACACATAATTTCAAAAGGCACACCCCAGTTGGGTAGCTGAATAATGGGTGTGGACATCAGAATCTTCCTCAGATCCCCAAATGCTTTCTTATAATCTTCATCAAATACAAATGGAGCATCCTTCATTAATAACTTGCAAAAAGGCCGGGCGATCTTGCTAAAATTCTGGATAAATCGTCTGTAGAATCTTGCATGGCCCAAAAAAGAACGAACCTCTTTCACTGTACGTGGGGGTGGAAGGTTGGAAATCAGGTCCACATTTGCTTTGTCTACCTCAATCCCCCATTGGGATATGACGTGCCCCAGTACAATACCTTGCTTGACCATAAAATGGCACTTCTCCCAATTAAGCACCAGGTTCTTCTCCTTGCACCGCACTAAAACCAAAGTGAGATGGTGCAGACACTCCTCAAATGATGAACCAAAGACGGAGAAGTCATCCATGAAAATCTCTAAAGAAGACTCCACCATATCAGAGAATATACTGACCATGCACCGCTGAAAAGTAGCAGGTGCATTACATAACTCAAAGGGCATGCGACGGTAGGCGAATGTCCCAAAAGGACAGGTAAATGTTGTCTTCTCATGATCTTCGGGGTCCACGGGGACCTGGTTATATCCAGAATAACCATCCAAAAAATAATAATACTCGTGCTCAGCCAAACACTCCACCATCTGATCAATCAATGGGAGTGGAAAATGATTCTTCCTTGTGGCAGCGTTCAGTTTACGGTAGTCTATACACACTCTCCACCCTGACTGAACACGAGTTGGCACCAACTCGTCGTCCTTATTCTTCACTACCATTAATCCAGCTCGATTGGGCACGATATGAATCGGGCTCACCCACTTGCTATCAGAGATGGGATAAATGATCCTTGCATCTAATAGCTTAATTACTTCTGCCCTCACTACCTCTTACATAGCTGGGTTAAGCCTTCTTTGTGGCTCCCTTGATGGCTTGACATTCTCCTCCAAATGTATCTTGTGCATTACTAACGAGGGGCTGATTCCCTTAATATCCTCAATGGTCCAGCCTATAGCTTCCTTATGTTCTCTCAACACATCTAATAATTTCTCCTCTTGAGTCTCAACCAAATCTGAAGCTATAATCACAGGCAAAGACTCTGTTGGACCTAGGAACTTATACTGAAGATTGTCCGGTAAAGGTTTAAGTTCCTTCTTAGGATGCTCAAGTTCTTCAGTCTCTTCCTTCTCACTACTCTCCGTAGGAGCAGACTCTAAAATGGCATTTGCTTGCTCAAGTAACTTATCTAAATCCAGATCCTCTCCAAACTGAGCAAAGCATGCCTCTAGGGGGTCCTCCATGCTTGATCCATCCACTGTATCTTCAATAATCTCCTCTATTAAGCATATATTTCTCACTTCAGTAAATTCCAGTGGTTGCTTAGTGATATAAAAATTATTCAACTCCACTGTCATATTTCCGAAGGAAATCTTCATCACCCTTATCCTACAATTGATTAGGGCGTTAGCCATGGCTAAGAATGGTCACCCTAGAATCACTGGTATCTGAATCCCTATATTCTGGACCGGTTCTGTATCTAGCACAATAAAATCCACGGGGAAATAAAACTGATCTACCTTTATCAAAACGTCCTCAACGACTCCCCGTGGTATTTTCACTGACCTGTCAGCCAATTGAAGTGTTGTCAATGTGGGCTTCAATTCTCCTAACCCCAACTACAAATAGACTGAATAGGGTAGAAGATTCACACTAGCTCTTAAATCCAATAGAGCCCTCTCAATCTGGCTGACTCATATCATGCAAGAGATGGTAGGACACCCTAGGTCCTTATACTTGATCGGCAGCTTACACTGAAGGATTGAGCTAACTTGCTCGGTCAAAAATTCCTTCTTCGGGACATTCATCCTCCTCTTGATAGTGATCAAGTCCTTTAAGAACTTAGCATATGATGGAACTTGCTCGATGGCGTCCAAAAGTGGAATATTGATTTGGACTCGCTTGAACGCTTCAAGAATTTCTTCAAACTTCCCTCCTTTCTTGGGCGCTTGTAATCTCTCAGGGTAAGGTGCTTTAGGTACAAACGATCTAGGAGGGTCATTCATAGTAGGAGTGGCTATAGATGGCTCAGCATCTCTCTTCTCCTTGTTGCCACTTTCTTGCCTTTGCTGCATAGCAGGGCTCTCTTTCACTCGATTGTCCACTTGTCTCCCAAACCTTAGTGTGACAATCGATTGCACTTGTTCCTCCCTGTGCGTAGAAGTTGATGAATTTCCAATCACAAATTGTCTCTTTGGGTTGGTCATAGGCTGACTGGGGAACTTTCCCTTTTCTCTTTCACCCAAGTGGCTTGCGATTTGCCCCACTTGACTCTCTAGATTGGCAATCGCTTGGGTGTTTACTATTGTCGCACTCCTCACTTCACTGATGGATTGGTCGGTCATCTTCATGAACTCCTTGAAGGTGTCCTCCAATGACTGTGAAACCGGCATTGGAGCTTGAGTGGGAGTATGATAAGCAGATGCTGGTGCTGGATGGACTGAGCGACCATGACTTTGAATTGGGGGAGGCAATCCGGGAGGGTATTGATTGTGAGCATGATGAGGGGCTCCTCCCTGATTAAGTGATTGGTTCTGCTTCCATGAAAAATTAGGGTGGTTCTGCCACCCTGGATTGTAAGTCTCAGAGTAGGATCCACCTGATTGCCTCTTATAGTCATTGAAAGCGTTTACATGGTCCGTGGGACACTCGGCAAAAGCCAGCATAGATGGACAGTTCTGTGCTAAATGCATAGGACTAGTACAGATGGAACATCAATCGTCATTAATTGTATTGGCAGCATTGATGGACTTGCCCATAGTGAGAGCGTCAATTTTCTTGGTGAGAGCATGTATCTTTATCTTCAAGTCAGTCTCCTCCTTAATCTCATAGATGCCTCATTTCCTAGGAGCACGAATGGACTTGTCCCGACAGCTTGAAAAATCCCACCGCTGCGAGTTGTCGGACAACTTGTCCAATGCCTTATATGCTTCATCCCCTGTCAGACTTAAGAATGCCCCCTCATTCATAGACTCGATCATGCTACGGTTGGGTTGAGTTAACCCTTGGTAGAAGAACTGAATAAGTCTCCACTTCTCATATCCATGTGGAGAGAATCTAATCAGTAACTCTTTAAAATGCTCCCAACTCTCAGAAAACTTCTCATCCTCCTCCTGAGTGAAAGAACTAATCTCCTTTCGGTACTCATTCACTCTAGACATAGGGAAAAATTTATTATAGAATTTACTCAGCAGATTTTCCCAAGATGTAATAGACCCAGACGTGTTGGAATCCAACCATGCTCTAGCTCTATCATGAAGAGAAAAAGGGAAAAGTCTAAGATGGACTGACTCCTCAGAGAAGTTTTGGAACTTGAATGTGGCACAAATATCTTTGAACTTCTTTACATGGCTGTAAGGATTTTCAAGATCTAAGCTATGAAATAAGGGTAGAAGTTAGATGACATGTGGCTTTAAATCAAAATAGGTAGCATTGGTGGGTGGCAACACGATGCAGGAAGATGAGTTAGCCACCATTGGTGCGAACAAATCTCTCAGGGACGTGGTGGAGTCCACGTTCCACGCTCCAGGTTGCTCTTGGTTCCTCAAGTTTTCTCCCATCTCAATTGTCTCTTGTTCAGCAAGTGACTTCTTCTGTCTCCTAAGAGTTCTTTCTAAATCGGGATCTAAAGGTGTCAATTCTAAGTTCAGGGATCTTCGACCAAGCATACACCAAACAAAAAACAGTAAAACAAACTAATTAGCAGAAGCAGCAAAATAAAATAAAACAGAAAGAAAAATAAAACAAAAATGCTAACAAAACTAGTAGAAAAATAAAATCAATTTAGACAAAAATTTCACAAACAAAAACATTCCCCGGCAACGGCGCCAAAAACTTGTTGTGAGTTTTAAATTACTCACAAGCGCACAAATCGTTTGCAATATAGTGTTGTGCAAGTGCGAGGTCGAATCCACAGGGAGTGCATTGTGAAAATAGCTTTTTATCTAAACTAACCTTATTTCAACCTAGTTCCGAATTGTGAATTATATTTTTGCAAAACAAATATAAACTAAATAATTAAATTGATTTAATAACTAATGATGAAAACACTAAGGTTTCCGAATCCACCCAACCAAAGTAAAGCATATATCTATTATTTTTCATGGCCAACAAGCATGCATAAATTTGCTGACCACTCTAACTACATAAGAAATATTTGGACGTGTGTGAGAAAGATACATCAATTTCCCAATAAGCCTTTGATAAATTCCTCCATCGACAAGAACACCATCACTTACTTCTCATAGATTTAGATATTGCTTTATTGATATGTCAACTAGTTTACAACCAAGCATACATGCTCTATTGGAGGAGATCAAAAGCATATTTTCAAATCCAAATGAATATACCTCTCATTAGTCTAGCAACCCTTATGCGCAGAAAATACTTTAATTTCCATAAATCTTTAATTTCAAACTCCTTTGCTAAATGAGTTTTAATTTTGGTCATTTTTGCGTTATCATCACCTGTTATAAAAATATCATCAACATAAACAATCAAACCAATTACCTTTCCATGAGATTAGTGCTTGATGTATAAGGTATAATCAATTTGACTTTGTAGGTAGCTATATCTCAACATAGCTTGGGAAAGCACTCAAATTATGCACTAAGAGATTGTTTTATCCTATAAAAGCCTTTTTTCAGTTGACAAGCTTACCTTTAGTCTAAAGTAGTAGAAAATCCTAGATGAGGGCCCATATACACTTCTTCCTATAAATCTCCATCAGGAATGCATCCTTCACATCATGTTATAGTAATGGTCAACCTTTATTTTTAACTAAAGATAGTAGGATCCTAATAGAGTTCATCTTGGCTATTTACACAAAATTTTCTTGGTAGTAAATTTTATAAGTCTTAGTGAAACCCTTAGCTAGTAATTTGTCCTTGAATTGTTCTATATACCCATATGCCTTATGCTTCACTATATACACCCACATATAGCCAAAAATCTTCTTGCGATTTGGTAATTCATTTAGATCTCAAGTATTGTTCTTCTGAACATCTTTAATCTCCTAAAAAATGTCATCTTTCCACCTAGAGTCTCTCAACGCGTCATTCTAGTTATAAAGAATAAAAACAAATGATAATTTGGATGCAAAAGCATGATAAGTGATTAAAGATGAAAATATGAAACAATGTAGGATATAGGATGCTAAGTACAAGCCCTAGTACCCTTACAAAAACAATAAGAGCATAAAGATTTGGATCAAAATCAAGTAATTTATTGGACTCACATGGTTTCAAGGATTTTGAGTGGAAAAAAAAATGTATGAGGAAAGGTCTTATCCTTCTGTCTTCTTGAATATACCTTAAGCTCCACATTGGTTGGCCCACTCTCACTATCATTTTTCTAAACACTAGCAAGTAATTCTAGTTTTTCATTGCTCGTCTCCTGAACCACTAAAGATGACTTAGACATCGTTACAGAAAAAATATGAAAAATAAATTGTTGTTCACCTAAATGATCCCCCTAAAGAAGAGTCTCATATGGTAAAAGTATGGACGATCAAGATTAAAAGAATTTCACATCCATTGAAATGGACTATTGACCAAAAGGTGGAAATAAACACTTATAACTCTTTTTTTAGTAGAAGAGTAACTAAGGAAAACACATTTAAGAGAACAAAAATCTAATTTATCATAGGAATGACTGTGACCGTGAGAAAAAAAAGTATAACCGAATTCGTATGGAGGAACAATAAAAGGAGTAGACATGTAAAATGAAGTCTTGAAAATAAGGTTATTTTTTACGTTTGATGAACTCTAAAGAAAAACCCGCTCTTATAACAATTTGAAAATAAGGCAGGAAAAGAGAAAGAAGTTTTAAGAGAATGGATAGTGAGAGTTTGTATTTTTACTCTCCCCCTTAAAATTAATATTGTGCCATCTTGCAATAAAGAAAACAAGAAAACCACAATATAGGAAAGTCAACTATTAAAATTAGCAATTTGACATGCTTGGTTGGTCATGTGGGTGATTTTGAACAACTGTAGTATGTAAGATTAGAGTTGTGCAAGACAAAATTACTGAAGGCCTTAAGGTTTTCAAGATCATTGATTCCCGTTTACATGATGAGTGTCCAAATGCAAACCCACATGCTATGGATCAAGAAGTTTGAATCAAGGTATTTCTTTAGATACTAGGCCCTTGTGGCAAAGCACACAGAGGTGAAAGAAGAAATTCTTGCAACTCATGTAGGACAACCATTAGGAATTGTTATTTCTACCTAGGTACCAACATTCAATAGGTCTTATATTTCAAGTCTATCAGTGTAGGAACGCAACAAAAATTTAAAATTTCATACCGATAAAGTTAAAAACACAATAAACTCTCTACGAATCTATTAGAATGAGATAAGAGATCCCTATACAACATTAGAGATTTATACCTTTCGTCGAAAGAGATTCTGATTGATCCTTTAGAGACATTTTCACAAGTTGTTCAAGTGTTCCGCCTCTAAGCATATCCCCATGAGTAGTCAAGATTAAAGATCCCCAACCAAATCATCAAAAATCAAGAGTGCTAGCTCAAGGTTTATTTTTCAGCTTTTTACCTCCATAGAGAGTTTATGATATGATCTTAAGCCTAAAAAATTGAATTAGGATTTTTGTCAAATAGAAGCCTTTATATAGAGTATTTTTCTCAAATGCTCTAGAATTTTTAAAATTGCATTTAAACCTCAGCTCTAATTTAATTCTTAGAACTCTCTCTATTGGCCCTCTAGTTTTCCCTATTCTTACAATTTCCCTATTGTATGTGACCGCTTAGGTTTAATATGCGCTGGTAGTAGGTCGTAACTTTTATGTAACAATTGAACCCTGTCCAACTAATTAAAACTCCTTTGAATTTTAATTTGATTTAAAAATCCTTTTAATTCTAGCTATAATTAAGAATTAATTATAATTAATTCTTAACACTACAAGTCATGATTGATACTTATTAGTTTGTTATGACTACCTAAGAAATAGCTGTTTAATATGGACCTTTTCGTTGTCAATTACTGTATAATTCGATCTTTGCATCATGTAATGCCCCTCATTAAACCTAAGGTATGGAATTGCTATCAAATCTTAATTATTTATTTATGGAATTGCTATCAAATCTTAATTATTTATTTAGAGGTATCTTGATCTCAAGGCCATAACATAAATGGTGAAATTATAAACTCCTTTCTAATTTCCACCCTACTTTGTCCAAGGAATTTCCAATCTATTACTTAATAAGATTACATAGAATATTTTCTCTTTTTGAGAATGTTGGATCCTCTATTGTACACTCACATACGTCTATGCATAAGTGGTCATACCCAATTATCACATTTATTTGACCCATGCTTAGAATCACATTTAAGTAGCATCAAATGATAACCTATACACAAGGCATTGTTGAGCGGTTATCTACCTAAATAAATAAGCAAATAACCGCACTCGTTTTACTTGCAAGTGCATAAGGTCAATAGCGTAGCATAGTATGCGAAAGCAAGATCATCTCCACAGGGATTGGTAAATTCCGATTTAGAATTATATTCGCAATGTAAAAAGATAGAAATAATAAAAGAGTTGAGAAATAATAAAGATAAAATACTAAGGATAAAGGCATAGGGACTTGATATCCACCACTAATTATGCGACCCCAATACAACAGTATGCTTTATAAATGTCATGTATACCTAATGTTTGTCAACCTAAGGGCATGGTATCTACTCCTTAAGCTATTGATTTCCCTAAGCAATGAGTTAGGCATGGTATCTACTGTAACTCTTTTCTCTCTTAAGGGATTCAGCATGGTATCTACTGAGTTGTTCCTCAAGAGAGCATAGGAACCGTGGAAATCGACAACCACATGGGACCTAGGGCATGGAATCTGCTCATGGTTTCTCACATTGATTAATCCAAGAATCCGGTGTGGATATCTTTTGTTACTATTGTTAGACCCAGGACTCGGTCATCCAAATTGATCTAACTAATTAATCCATACCACATGCATATATTGATCAGACACACACATATGAGGAATGTAAATAAAAACAGGTATTAATCAAGTTAAGCAACACAACATGAATATTGCAAAGGCGCCAATACTGAATTATTGAGTAAACTTAGGGCTTCAATCAAGCCCTTACTAAAAAGTTAATTACACATAATAAAATAAAAAAGGAAAGAAGAAACCCGAAAACATTACGGAGAAGAGTCGTCAATTCGTCTCCATAATCTCTCCTTCGGGCTCGTTTGGCCTCTGACATCCCCGAACAAAAACTAAAACTAAAAGGGAGCTTGATCCCCCAAAAGGGAGATCTACTCCAAAAGGGAGATTAAAAGATAAAAGAAGGGATGTAAGAAGTGATGTTTTTGTGTGTGCTTTACGGGTGTATTTATAGGGCTTGAGTAGTCCTAAAAGACTCAGGAAACCCTAAATTTCCTAAACTGTAGAACCTCCTCTATTTCCAAAACTGGTTCTGTCATTTTACTGTTCACACCCGTACATGTGCGCTCGATAGCATGTGTGGTGCGCTCGATCGCCCTTCCTGGTGCGCTCGATCGCACTCCAGACAGCATCTGCTCCAGGTTTTCCAGTTTTCTTCCTTTTAAGCACCAAAAGCTTTCAAAATGCTTCCTTTTCTTCATAGACCTATAAAAACCATGTAAAACACAGAAATGAAGTAAAATGGACTAAAATAACATAAACTAGGGCTTAACAAATGTAAATTAAGGGGCTTAAATATGAATATTTAAGCTCCTATCACACCCCCAAACTTACATATTGCTAGTCCCTTAGCAATACAGAACTAAAAACTAAATGAAGAACAAAATTAAAGATAAATTCATTTCCATGATACTCAAAGATTTGGGTTGTGCATAAAACTATGATAACCGTTCATGAGTAAGCTTATAATAAAAACACATTTTTGTATTGAAAAAGGATTTTCAAAAGTTCATGTTACTTACCTAAGGTTGGCTTTAAGGCATCGCAAGTTTGATTTGTGTGTGATGAATTCGCACATATAAGATGGGGCTTCCACATAATTTTAGTGTATAGCGTTTCGATGCCCAAACCTTTATCGAATTCCTTATCAAAGAGAACAAAAATGGCATAATACTTGCTTCTTCTTCCTTTTTCTTTCCTCATGTGATCTTTGCCATGTTGAGTTCCATCGAGCTTTCTATTTGACCCTTGTAACGAGTGTTTAGCCAATGACTCCCAAACCAGATGGTTTTAGGGCATTAGGTGTAAAGATACCCCTAAGGACTTACTAACTCGAATAAAAAAGGCTACGAAACTAACAGATTTTAATGCTTCTAAATGAAATCCCCACCTTTTGACGTGAACACTCAATGCTTACAGAGGCAAGAGGCCCAGTTACTCAGTGGAAATTTGTTATTATGATCATTAAAGGCTTACTTCCCACCTTTTGACATGAACACTCAATGCTTACTGAGGCAAGAGGCCCAGTTACTCAGTGGAAAGCTTTTTTTGATCACTTTTTGCATGATGAACATTATTTTGTTTCCTTTTTTATTTTTCTTATGCCAAAGTGTTCTTTTCAACAAGTTATCCGATTATAGTTAGATTATGGAAACATATACAAAAGAATTATATGTCATACCCCACACAAATTCGTGTTAAATGTGCTCGTGCAAATTTGGATCAAACTCGTGAATTCTTAGGTGCCTTGAGGTAGGTAATTAAACTTTGTAAAATTCTCATTGCAAGACTATGTGTTCTAGCTTTTAAGCTTACTAATGAAGTGTTATCAAATTTTTAAATCAACCAAAATTTTTGTTTACCAAAAGAACATGCATTTATCTTCCTAAAAAAAAAAAAAACTGGGACTTAGTGTGTGCATGTGTTTCAAGTGCATGTGTGATAGTATCTAGTATCTCCCACTACCTCCAAACTTAAAATACACATTGTCCCCAATGTGTGTGGCATGGAAAGATCTGACCTGGGAGATGGAGAACTAGATTGCTTACTTTGCATGTAACACGCCCCCAAACTTAAACTAGATGCACGCACTAAGTACCTGACAAAGAAAAATAAGTGTTGTTCCGAAAAACATGAAATATAAATACTAGATATGTAAATATAAATATAAACAAAAGAAAAATACTAAAATGAAAAGGATAAGTCTGGGGTGCCTCCCATGAGCACTAAGTTTAACGTCTTCAGCCGGACCAAGCCTTATTCTTCCCTAAAACTAAGAGTGGCAGCAACTAGCATAGGAAGTGTCTTATTCTCTCCCATATAAGCATAAGGTAAGTGTTCTGGCAACTGCTTGAGTTCCAAGTTAGGTGCCTGTACAATAAAAGGGGAAATAGTATTAGTAGGCACATAAAGGTCAAATGGATCGGTGTACTTGGATGCTTTGGGGAAGCCTCTAGAAAGTGCACAGTTTTAATGATGTCATCAGTAACATCCTCAGATTTTGGCTCAACATTTGATCCTTTGAAACAATGGGTGAGGGTGGTCTCCAATGGATCAATGTGATGGACATGAAAAACTTGCTCAACAACACCTTGCTGTCCTTCACTCAGCTCCTTAGCCAATTGCCCCACTTGTACTTCCAATCTTTGAATGGCTTGTTCATGCCTTACAGTGGTTTGTCTCATCTCAGTCCAAAATTTCCTTTCCTTTGCCATAAACTGATCTTGTGAGGTCATCAATTGTTGTTTCTGAGTTGCTAACTGCATCACAAGACTCTCTAGGTCATTTGTCTTTGATTCCAGAACTGTTTGGGTTACTGGTTGGGAGTTCCTTGCAAAGTTGGGGTGGTTCCGTCATCCATGATTATAGGTATTTGCATATATGTTGTAGTTGTTCAGTCCCACATAATTTGCTTGCTCTTGATCTGCAGATGAATACAAAGGGCAAGTGTTAGTAGTGTGATCAAAACAAGAACATATAACACATACCTAGAGTGGTTTGCCTCGTCGACTAGGTGATATGTTTTGAGTAGTCATGGTGTTTATGAGCATATCTAGCTTCCTCTCCATAGCATCCAGACAAGCATATCTAGCTTCCACCATTGGTGCTTCTCCCTCAAATGAATTAGTTAAAAAGCTTCAGTGCAGCAGTTTCAGTACTGTTGCTCGAGTACTCTCTGGAGCTTTTGTGCTCGAGCGCACAGCACCTGCGCTCGATCGCAACGAGGACAAAAACTCCTCTGCACACCTGAAAAAAAAGACAGGAAAACGAAGAGAAGGAATAAATCTGATTTTTGGTAAAAATAAAAATAAAACGGAACATTATAAAATAAGATAAAATAAAAGAAAATAAAACTAACGAAAATAATTCCAAAAATAAATTTAGCATAATCCCCGGCAACGGCGCCAAAAACTTGTTGAGCGGTTATCTACCTAAATAAACAAGCAAATAACCGCACTCGTTTTACTTACAAGTGCACAAGGTCAACAGTGTAGCATAGTGTGCGAAAGCAAGATCATCTCCACAGAGATTGGTAAATTTCGATTTAGAATTATATTCGCAATGTAAAAAGATAGAAATAATAATAGAGTTGAGAAATAATAAAGATAAAATACTAAGGATAAAGGCATAGGGACTTGATATCCACCACTAATTATGCGACCCCAATACAACAGTATGCCAATGCTTTATAAATGTCATGTATACCTAATGTTTGTTAACCTAAGGGCATGGTATCTACTCCTTAAGCTATTGATTTCCCCAAGCAATGAGTTAGGCATGGTATCTACTCTAACTCTTTTCTCTCTTAAAGGATTCAGCATGGTATCTACTGGTTGTTCCTTAAGAGAGCATAGGAACTATGGAAATCGACAACCACACGGGACCTAGGGCATGGTATCTACTCCCGGTTTCTCACGTTGATTAATCCAAGAATCCGGTGTGGTTATCTTTTGTTACTATTATTAGACCCAGGACTCAATCATCCAAATTAATCTAACTAACTAATCCATACCACATGCATATATTGATCAGACACACACATATGAGGAATGTAAATAAAAACAGGTATTAATTAAGTTAAGCAACACAACATGAATATCGCAAAGGCGCCAATACTGAATTATTAACTAAACATAATTAGGGCTTCAATCAAGCCCTTACTAAAAAGTTAATTACACATAATAAAATAAAAAGGAAAGAAGAAACCCAAAAACATTATGGAGAAGAGTCGTCAATTCGTCTCCACAATCTCTCCTTCGGGCTTGTTCGGCCTCCGGCCTCCCCGAACAAAAACTAAAACTAAAAGGGAGCTTGATCCCCCAAAAGGGAGATCTACTCCAAAAGGGAGATTAAAAGATAAAAGAAGGTATGTAAGAAGTGATGTTTTTGTGTGTGCTTTACAGGTGTATTTATAGGGCTTGAGTAGTCCTAAAAGACTCAGTAAACCCTAAATTTCCTAAACTGTAGAACCTCCTCTATTTCCAAAACTGGTTTTGTCATTTTACTATTCACACCTGTACATGTGCGCTCGATCACATGTGTGGTGCGCTCGATCGCAATATTGCGCTCGATCGCCGTTCCTGGTGCGCTCGATCGCACTCCAGACAGTATCTGCTCCAGGTTTTCCAGTTTTCTTCCTTTTAAGCTCCAAAAGCTTTCAAAATGCTTCCTTTTCTTCATAGACCTATAAAAACCATGTAAAACATAGAAATGAAGTAAAATGGACTAAAATAACATAAACTAGGGCTTAACAAATGTAAATTAAGGGGCTTAAATATGAATATTTAAGCTCCTATCAGGCATCCATGGTGCCTCAACTCTAAGGATCACTTGCAAAACTACAATGTAAGAACTCCTAGTGACAACCAGTGAAATATCTTTTAATTAAAAATTTTCTTAAGGGTTTTTACAAGTCAATATCGACACCTAGCAGTGTGCCATGACTATCCAGACAATATGAATTTAATTTTAACATTTCCATTGTCAGTTTCTATACAATTCGACCATTCCAAGATGCAATGCCTCTGATAAACCTAAGGTATTAAATTATTTTCAAACCTTAATTATTTAGTCACATATATCTTGATCTCAAGTTCATAACTTAAATGGTGAAATTAGAAACTCGTTTCTAATTTTTACCCCACCCTGGCTAAGGAATTTTCAAGTTATGATTTAATTAGATCACATAGGATATTTTCTTTCTTTTATTCAGAGTGATGGATCCTCATTGTACACTCACATACCTCCATTCATAAATGGTCATACCTAATTACTACCGTTATGTGACCCATGAATAGAATCACATTTAACTAGCATCAAAGAATGATGACCTATACACAAGGCATCCAGGGTTCCTCAAGTCTAAGGATCACTTGCATAATTGCAACGTAAGAACTTCTATTAATAGTTAGTAAAATGTCTATTAGGTGTACTTGTTCTCTAATAGGTACCTACGTAACTTGTTTTAGTGTCTCATACACTAGTGACCATGAGATCAATTACCCTTAAGTCCTTGAGAAATCATAATATGTACTAATCTATCTGAATTCACTAATGCCCTTCTTAGTGATCTTTTGATTAGGAAATTTTAAGAATAAATATTAAAGAAAAACTTCGCATTAGCATGATCTCATCATGGTGCTTATTTCAGTTGCTTCTATTATATAGGCTTTATCATCTAAACACATATAATGTGATTTTTAATGAACAAAATAAATATTATAAATGTTTATTGTCAATAATGAACACAATAAAAAAATATTTATTGATAATAAATAAATAAGATTAATTATAAGTAAATGCATAGACATCAAATGCTTTTGGATTATAGGGTATATTATTATCAATCTCACACTTGGACTAAAGTTAATTGTTCACGTATCTCATGCCAATTTTCTAAAATAGAGATCACATTGTTGCCTAGAGATTGCCTTAGTTAGTGGATATGCTATATTATATGTCAATGAAACTCAATTTACGTTTGCATCGCCTTTTCAGATGATCTTTCTAATCAAATAAAACCGTCACAAATTTCTATTTGAATTCTAATGAGACATTGGTTCATTCTTTTATATAGTAGTACCATTGTTATCATAGTACAGAGTTACTAGATTGACAATATTTGGAACCGCACCAAGTTTAGTGATGAACTGATTCATCGAAACAGTCTCCTTCGCAGCTTTTGATGTAGCAATGTATTCGACCTTTGTGGTTGAATCCATAGTAGTTTCTTTCTTAGAACTTTTCTAGCTCATTGTTTCACCATTAAGGTGAACACATATCCATAAACTGATTTATTGTTGTCTTTGTCAGACTGAAAAGCCATAGTCTATTAAACCCTAAAATTTGAAATATACTCCTCCATGTATGAGAAACAAATCTTTAGTTCTTCTCAAGGACTTAAGAATTTTTTTCAAAACTATCTAGTGATACTTACTTTGATTGGATTGAAATTTGCTCGTAACACTGTGTATACGACATCAGACCTTTTACATAACATTGCATACATGATGGAATAAAGTACTCATGCATATGGTATTTTACTCATACGTTCTCTTTTTTCTGGAGTCTTTGGGGAGATATCCTTAGTGAGATAAATTCCATGACTCATTTGTAAGAGTCATGTTTTGGAATTTTTCATGCTAAACCTCTTTAGAAATTTGTCTATATATGTTGATTGGGACAAGCTTAGCATCCTTTTAGATCTATCTCTATAGATCTTTATCACCAAAATATAGGATGCTTCCCCTAAATCTTTCATGGAGAAGTTCTTTGACAACCAAACCTTGATTCAGTGTGACATATCTGCATCATTCCTAATGAGTAGTGTGTCATCCACGTACAACATAAAAAATGTAACAACTCTCCTATTGAACTTCTTATACACACGTGGTTGATCTCCGTTTTTGATAAAATCAAACAATTTAATTGTCTCATCGAAATGGATGCTCCAATTTTTGGAAGCTTGCTTTAGTCCATAAATGGATTTTTAAAGCTTAATTTTTGGAAGCTTGCTTTAGTCAATAAATGGATTTTTAAAGCTTACATACCTTGTGGTCACTACCACTAGATGTAAAACCCTCACACTGTGTCATGTACAAATCATTCTATACATTTCCATTGAGAAATGCGATATTTAAATCCATTTTTCATATCTAATAGTCATGGTATGTAGTTATTGCAATAAAATCCAAATGGATTTAAGTATGGCCATTCAAGAGATGGTTTCGTCAAAGTCAATTCCTTGTCTTTACTTGAAACATTTTGCTACTAGCCTTGATTTCTAGGTCTTCACTTTTCTATCCACTCCAATCTTTCTGTTAAAGACCCATTTGCAACCTATAGGAAATAGATCTTCAGGTGCATCGACCAATGTCCCCACTTTGTTAGAGTACATGGACTCCATTTTGGATTCCATGACTTCTAGCCACTTTTCTAAATCGATGTCTGATATCACTTCTTCATAGTTAGTAAGTTCCTTATCATCTATAAGGTGTACCTGTAGGTGACAATCTACGAGAAATCTATATATCTTTAGAGCTTTGGATATTCTGCTAGATCTATGAACTGGTTATGTAACAGGAAGATCTCTCTTCATTTTGAACAATACTAGGTTGTTGTTCTTATGGCACTTCATCAAGTTCTATCTTGCTCCCACTACTACATTATAACATACACTCTTTTTCTAGAAAGTTAACATACTTAGAAACAAACACCTTTTATTCCTAAGGATAATATAAATATTATAATAAACTTTATTTAGAATATCCCACAAACCTACATTTGTGAGACTTAGTTCCCAACTTTTCTATATATAAATTCTTTACATAGATAAGATAACCCCAAATCTTAATGTGTTTAAGACTATGTTTTATCATTTTTCTATATCTCATATGGTGTCTTAGGTACTTTAAGGGAACCTTAATCAATAAGTATATGGTCGTTAGGATGACATATCCCAGAAAGGAAATAGGAAGATCAATGTAATTCATCACGGATCGTACCATATCTAATAGAGTATGATTTCTTCTTTCAGAGACATCATTCAATTGTGATGCTCCAAGAAGAATCCACTGAGAGAGAATCTCATTCTTTTTTAGATAATCAAGAAAACCACCAGTTAAGTATTCGTTTCCTCGATTAAATTGAGGAGCTTTAATGTCTTTTCCAGTTTACTTTTTAATTTCATTTTCGAATTCTTTGAAGTTTTCAAATGACTCAGATTTTTACTTTAATGCATACATGTAACCATACCTAGAATGATCTTCAGTAAAGATAATGAAGTAGAAATATCCTCCTCCATTAACTATTAGGACACATCAATGTGTGTTAACCTCAATACATTCACTACTCTTTCTCTATGTCCACTAAAAGGAGATCTAATCATCTTCCCCATGAGATCGGCTTCATAAGTTTGATATGATTCAAAATCTGATAGATCCAAATATCCAACTTTTACCAACTTACTCACTCTATCTTGATTAGTACGACCTAGTCTTAAGTGCCACATGTAGAATTTATTGAAATTATCAGTCTTTTACTTTTATTTTGTTCAATATTGAAAACTTTACTATCTACTTCAAGAATACAAAAGCCATAATTCAATGTACCCGTAGCATAATATTTATTATCAAAATAAATAGAGCAATAATTTTTATAAAGAGAAAATTCATAACCTTCTCTATCTAATTTAGAAACTGAAATAACGTTTTCAGTTAAAATTGGCTCATTAACAATCCTTAAGTTCTAAAATTTGTCAATATAGAAACTTCAAGTAATATGTCCCGAAGGCTAATGAGGAAACTTTTGCTTCATTTTCTAAGGTGTAAGTCTGCCTCACCTTTGCTCAGTTTTTAACCTCTTCTCAGTGCCAGCAAATTATTGCAAATAAGTGAGCCTTGCCAGTATCTAATACCCATGAAGAATTATTGTTAACACTTAAGCTAACATCAATAACGAACAAATCATATATACCTTTCGAAGGCTTCTCCTTTATTGTTACAAGGTACTTGTTGAAATTCATCTTTCAATGCCCATACTCGCCAAAATGGAAGCTGATAGTAGTATGCCCTACAAGCCAATAACAATTAATGTTATGGATATATTAGTTTTAATTAATATTATTCATTTATTGATAATACAATATTAAGAATGACAATTGTCTTATTTATCAAGTTCATTACAAATCACTGCACGTACATTATATGATAAAGCCTATAGAATAAGAGTAATAGAAATAAATACCATGATGAGATGATGCTAGTGAGATGTATTTCCTTAAGCTTTATTCTTAAATATTCCTTATCATAAGATCACTAAGAAGAGCATTAGTGAATCTGAATAGATTCATACATGCTATGTTTCCTCAAGAGATTGAGGGTGATTGATCTCACAATCACTAGTGTATATAGCAGTAAAACAAGTTAGGTATGTGCTTGTTAAAGAACACGTACAACAAACTAACTATGCTAAGAAATTCCTAATGGACATTTTATTGGCTGTCAATAGTAGTTTTTACGTTGCAATTGTACAAGTGATCTTTGGACCTAAGGCACCATGGATATCTTGTGTATAGGTCGTCATGCTTTGGTGCTGCCTAAATGTGATTCTAATCATGGGTCACAAGAGGGTAGTAATTGGGTATGACCACTTATGCATAGAGGTATGTGATTATACAATAGATGATCCATGACTCTTAGTAAAAGAGAGAGAACATCCTATGTGACCTGAATAAGTCATAGCTTTGAAATTCCTTGGCCAAGGTGGGGCGAAAATTAGAAAGCAGTTTCTAATTTCACCATTTAAGTTATGGACTTGAGATCAAGGTACATGTGATTAAATAATTAAGGCTTGATAGTAATTTGATACCTAAGGTTTAATCAAGGACATTGCAAGATGGAACTATGGAATTGTATGGCAACAAACAATGGAAAGGTTCATATTAATTCATATCACCTGGCTAGTCATGACATATTACTAGATATCAACCTTGACTTGTAGAAGCCATTAAGAATTAATTATAATTACTTCTTAATTAAAATAATTTTTAATTTGAATTAAAATTAAAAAGATTTTTAATTAATTGGGTGGGATCTAATCGTTACGTAAATGTTTACGACCTACTGCCAACGCAATAGTAAACCTAAGGGGTCACACACAGTTGTGCAATAGTAAGAATAAGTAAAATTATTGGGCTAAAAGAGAGAATTGTATGAATTAATTAAACCAGGGGTTTAATTGTAATTCTAAAAATTCTATAGCCTTTAGGAGTCAAAACTCTAAATAAATGTTCTATTTGATAGAAACCCTAAGAGAACACAATTGTTATAAGACCAAAAATCAAATTTTTCTTTCTTTCTCTCAAAAAATTGAAAACCTAGAGCTACCACTCGCATAAAGAATTTGGCCAACCCCATGTTCTTCCTTATGTGGTGTTCGACATTCTGAAGAAGAAGATCCTTGTTCTCTATTGCTCGTGTTGATATGTTTAGAGGCCAAACAATTGAACGGTTGGTGAATATGTTTCCAAGGAACAACAAGAATAGCCATCACAAGTATAAATTTCTAACTCTTTATGGAGAGATGGATTATCATTATAATATATTCGTAGAGATTTCTTAGGATAAGCTTATTGGCATTGTTATGACAATTTTAAATTCCACTATGTTTTCTATACCGATAGACTATCATTGGTATTAGAGCTAACTCTATGAATTATTAGAATGATTTTGATTCTATTGTTATGTCCTTAAAATATTTGTTCTTGTAAATTCAAATGATTGCAAATTTAGAATCTAATAGTTATATTAGGGTTTATGAAACCGTAGGTCAAGAGAATTCAAGAAAGAGTTCTTGAATTACTTATTGTCACATGATGTTAATAAATTATTGTAGATTGTTTTTCAATGTGAATTAAATCAATAGAGATTGATCCTTAGCAATTTGTTTGATTAAAATAGGATTTTGGGTCAAAGTGAAATTGTTTACGGAAGAAAATTTGCATAGAAAATGTGAAAAGTCTACAGTTATCGAAGGGACAATCGACTTCTTCGAGTGGACATTTGAATGTGCCCTCATGTACCTGACTAAAAAATCATACAGAAGCTAAAAAAATGACTATCCCGAGGAGACAGTTGACTATGCTTGGGACAAAAACTTTTGACAGTCGACTATGTGATGTAAAAATCAGTTTTTCGAGTTTTCAAAGAATTTTTAAAATTGTTTCAAATTATTTTAAAATTAGAACATGTGTTTAATTGAAATCAATAGTTTAATTTTTATCTTTTAAATTATTTAAAATAAATTTATTTATTTAAAAAGTACTTTAATTTCAATTAATAAAAGTTTCAAGAGTTGAAGTTTGATTAGGAATTGAAACTCCAAAATTCGTATCCCATTAGAATTAAGAATTATAATGAACAAGGAATCTTAATCTTATAGGATTAAGAAAAGTTTTTGAAAGCCTAATAAGATTAGGATCGCAATCTAAGTAGAAAAAGGCTATAACTATAATAGAATTGTTAATATTTATTTGGGCAAATTACACTGCACTACCTTCAAGTTTGTTGAAATGACACTAACATACTAAACTTTTTTAAAATCCACGATTCATCCCAAAGCACCAATTTCCACCATCAAGCACCCAAGAATAAATTTATTTAAAGAATCAAAATTTTAACTGGATATTACTTTTCATGATGACCAAAGTACCTTTAGGTGTCATAAAGGGCACTTTTAAAAAAAATAAAAGTATTAGGGATGGAACATACTTAAAATGATTCTTAGGGATTTTTTTTTTAAAATGAAAATTATCATCATTCTTTTTCAAAAATTGTTAAAAGTATATTTTAAATGGATTTATATTCTATTATAGGGTATAAAACAAATTTTACTTCATATGTTTTATATTTTAAAAATATTATGATATCATTGCCTATCGCATCCTCAAATAAATGAAAATCAAATACCATTATAAAATAAAATTAAATATTTTAAATAGAAAGTTTGTTGACAATTTTTTTTTATAAAATTATATAGCCCCACATCTAAAAAAAATGAATATCAAATACTATCATAAAATAAAAATCAAAGACAAAATTTTCTATTTTAAAAATTAAAATGATGTTGCATGTTTTTATTTATTTTTTTAGAAAATATGAATTTAAATATCCTAAAAATTTGCGTTGTTGAGATAAATAATTGATAAATAGAATTATTAAACTTATCATAATCACTTGGAGATATTTAACATTAATGGTACTTTGGTCATTACAAAAAATCATATCCAGTTAAAATTTTGATTCTACAAATAAATTCATTTTGGGGTTACTTGATAGTGAAAATCGATGTTTTGAGGTGAATCATGGGTTTTAAAAAAGTTTGGTATGCTTGTGTCATTTCAACAAACTTGGAGGTAGTGTAGTGTAATTTGCCCTATTTATGTATGCAATTTGATTGTATGAGTGGATGACTATTGGAGTTAAACCTTAGCATTTGGTTAAATTTATGGTATTATTTTCAGTTATTCAATTTTAAATGGGTTTGTATATTTCACCTTCTCTTATTTCCCTCAATGTAAATATCTATCTCTCTCTAATGTAATTCCCCTTGACTTATGATCTAGGTTTCTTATATATATCTAATGTGTGTAAAGTTACTTAGAGATAGACAGGATTTTATTGAGGTAAATCAAGGAGTGTGTAAGGAAGCATGGAGGACCATTTAAAGATTGAAGACCCATATGTGTATTAGATATATTCATATAATAATTACCTAGGTTTTGACTGAGTGATTTAATTAATTGACTCAAGTAAATCAAACATAGAAAGTCTATAGTCATCTAACTAGGGTTTTAATATGCATGAGATATATAATTTCTATGCATGAGATGTATGTTTTAATATGTATTTGATGTATATTAATATGGTGAGATCTAAACGTAAAGACTCAAATCCTTCATGTGCAAAAGTTTAAAATTAAATTATAAATGAAAATCATTAGGAATGGTGTTCATAGCCTTCCACCATTATAGTCAATATGAGAATTTCTTAGGATTGTAAATTTGTTGTGTCACTACAAGGTTTATAATATTAAGAAATTTATATTGTCTATTTAACATATGATGAACACGAGGTAAACAAATGATATAACTTTGTTGTACCACCACAAGAGTTATATTACTAATTTATACTTGCGAGGAATGGTGAGTTTGACTTAACTAAAATGGATATGAATTGTTGTGCCACCATAAGATTGTATACATTTAAGAGGCTAAATTATGATTGAGAGTTACATGAGATGTAAATGATAAAATTTATCTACCTATCAAGTACATTATTAGTTTGTTATGTCACCACAAGGCTTAACGTACAAGTGATAGGATCCTGATCCCTACTAGGAAACCTTCTAAAAGGGTTTCCTGCTTTCCACATTGAGGGTAGTGGGAGGTACCGTTTAGATTAAAGACCAAATCTTTATGGTACTTAATAATATGAATATACACTACTTTGTCTGTTGTTATATTGTAGATTGCAATGGCTAATCTCAACCCTTAATCTAGAACCCTTACTACAAACTGGCTGACTGGGTCCAATTTTCTTGATTAACTACGGAACTTGAGAATTGTTCTCATTTCCGAAAAGACGGCTTATGTTCTTGATCAATCACTCCAAGCTAGTCTTACTAAGAATGCTCTAAAAGAAGAGTTTGCTACATATGAGAAGTGGCAAGAGGATGACATGAGAGCAAGATGTTACATGCTAACATCAATGTCCAATGAGCTTTAGAAGCAACATGACAAAATTGAAAGTACATTTTTGACTTCGGTTAATCTACAAGAGTTGTATGGTGAACATAGTCGTAATGCAAGGTTCTAGATCTCTAAGGATCTCTTTAGGGCTAGGATACCATAAGTATCATCAATCCATAAGCACGAATTGAAGATGATCAATTATATTGAGCAGTTGGACATGCTCGACTTTCATATGGATACGGTGTTGAGTATTGACTTGATTATGTAATTCCTTCCAAAATCATTTTTCGGTTCGCTATGAACTACAACATGAACAAGATAAAAAAATACTTTTAGATCTTGTAAACATGTTGAAGACTACTGAGAGGATGATCAAGAAAGGCAAATGACCTATTATGCTTGTTGATGAAACTTCTTCCTCTAAGCCTAATGACAAGAAAGTCTTGAAGAAGAAGTAAAAACCATTGAAAGAAAAGGGAGGTGATGGTAAGGTTAGTTCTTCAAAGGCTAAGAGAGATAAGGGGGAGTGCTTCCATTATGGTAAGGATGGGCATCGGAAGATGAATTGCTACTATGCAACCTTGAAAAGAAGCCTTTGGAAGATATGTTTGATTTTCTTATTATTGATGTTAACATAAGTGTTAACAATACTTCTTCATGGATATTACATACTAGTTGTGGCTCACATATCTATAATAATTTACAAGCATTGAGAAGAAGTAGAAAGCTAAGCAAGAGAGAGGTGGACCTATGCTTTGGAAATGGAGCAAAAGTTGTTACATTACCCATGAGGAAATATTGCTTAGAGTCACCGTTTGGAGAAACTTTAGAACTTAAGGATTGTTATTATGTACCAGTTTTAATTTAAAAAAAATTGTTTTAGTTTTCAAGTTAGATAAAGAAGGTTATAAATTTTTCCTTAATGACAAATTTTGCTCTATTTATTGTAGAAATAAATATTCTAGTGCTAGTACATTAAATAATAGTCTTTATAATCTTGAAGTATATGGTAATGTTTTTAATCAATCAAAATAAGAGTAAAGGAGATAATGAAATGAGTCATTCCTACATTTGGTACTTAAGACTAGGTCATATCAATGAAGATAGGGTAAACAAATTGATAAAAGGTGGATATTTGAATATATATGATTTTCAGTCATATCCAACTTGTTAAGCTTGTCTCATAGGAAAGGTGACTAGATCTCCATTTAGTAAATATGGAGAAAGAGTCGCGGATGTATTAAGGTTAATACATAGTGACGTATATGGACCCCTAATAGTTAACTAGATGAGGTTACTCCTACTTCATTACCTTTACCGATGATCATTCTAGGTATGGGTATATATGCTTAATGAACTACAAGAGTGAATCATTTGAAAAGTTTAAAGAATTTAGAAATGAAGTTGAAAAGAAAACTAGGAAAGTTACTAAAGCTCTTCGATCAGACTGAGGAGGCGAATACTTGACTTGATTTTCTAGATTATCTAAAAGAGAATGGGATTCTTTTTCAATGGACTCATCTTAGAACACTACAGTTGGATGGTGTGTCTGATAGTAGGAATCATACTCTATTAGATATGTACTGTCCATGATGAGTTACACTAATTTTCCTACCATATGAGATATAGAATGGAATAAAATCCAGTCTTAAACACATTAAGATATGTTAAGAAGTTACATATACTTATTTTGAAGGATTGCTTATATTATTGAAGATTTAACTAGTATTGACCATTGTCTCTTCTTCCATTGCCCTAACTAAGCTTAAGCCACCGTCAAAAGTTGAGAAGTCAGTAAGTTCCTCTACTATAGGTGAGAATTGACTCATAAAAGGAATTTTCCTTAGCCTTCCACTGGAGGATTTGTACCAAAATAGGGAATTTATTACTTTATGTCCTGGACTTATAACTCCATTTTACAAAAAAGAAAGAAAAGAAAAACACTTTTTTAGTTCTTTATGTTGTGAATCCTTTTGCCATGCTCAATTATCCATAGTATTACTTTAACTTTATCAATGGGTTTCGGTTTTGCATCCAAAGGACTATTTAATGAATCAAAGTCTACTTGCGGATGAGTTCTTAATTAGCCTAAATGGTAGAAATAGAAACATGAAGGAAATTCCTTTCGATTAAATTCCAATCAAACTTCCTTGGTTTGGACCTTTTCAATCTAAGGATTCGCTTTCTTAGATTTTAATGTTGTGAGTTTGGTATCAACAAGTCTCCCAAGCGGTTCAGAACCTAGTGGCGATTTGGGCTAAACCCAAGAAGCCCAAATGAATGACGAGGATTGCCCCTCATATGGATCATTCCCTTTGATCCTTTGGCACTCGTTCACTTTCATTTTAGATTTCTTGGGTTAAGGCCCAATCATCATTATTTTCTTTTTGTAGGACCCTTAATGATGTTAAGCTAACAAGACTTAACTAAGAGAAAGTTCTCTATCTTTTACTAGACTAAGCTCAACATAGGGCTCAATTAGTTTGATTTTAATTTAATCAAAGGGAACATAAAATCACAACATATGTTATCAAAAAAGTTGATTTTTTCTTTAACATGTGAGGTGAGAGCAAACACATTCAAGCAAGCAATGGGATAGAAAGGGTCCTTAATCTAGATGGGAACGTTTTAGGGTTTAATTGAAAGGTGGGCTTAGCCTTACAACTCTAGTGGTATTAGGTACCTCATAGCTAGAAGGATGCCATTATGCTCATTAAGTGGCTTAATAAGTGGACCAAAAGAGTATAAACATGGAAGCAAACATTCGTTATAAGGACAAGAACCAAGAAAAACTTATCTCACACCAAGGGTTGACTTAAGAAAATAAATGTCAAACTACAGACCAAGAGGAAACGGGCCCCCAATTTACTTATTTGTGGGAAAAATGTATGTGCTAGTGTGCAAAGTGAATTATGGAAGAATAATTTAAGATTAAAGTTTCAAAATTTTCACTTAAAGGTTAAATCTCCCCAGCAAAGTCGGCCACTGTAGATACCACTCTTTTTTGCCACTCACTCATGCATCTGAATCATTAACCTTGGTCACTCCCTTCGAGGAAGGATGTTATATAGAGGGTATGAATTACAATGAGTAGGAAAATGGAAATGAGTGAAACCTACCTAGTCTAATACAATCCCTTTGTAAGTAGTAAGGAGGCTCTCGTTACATGTGCACTTTGAATGTGCTAGACAAGTGGCTATTGTCATCCAAGCACAATGTAAGGATGACAAGTAAAGAGTCTCTATTTGACCTTGAAGGGGTCAAATCCCTTGTCATTGGTCCACGTGAGAGATTCCAAGGCTTAGGATATTTAGGTACAAGAGAGTGAAGAATTAAAACTCATCTCTTGCCTAGACCAAATTCTAACCCTTGGTGTTTAAAGGAAAATTATTTAAAACTTTAATTTAAGTCCTATTACCATACACTAATAAAGCAAAGCACACACACACAATTTATATTCAAACAAGATGAAACCAAATATTATATAAACAAATACATAACTAAGACAAGAAGAAGTGCTTTAAACATGGAACAAAGGAAAGATCAAAATCACTTGTGATGTGCAGATTAAAATGAAAAAGTGGATTAAAGCATGTAAATTTAAATAAGCAGAGTAGATATGTGAGGATTTAACGTATGAACCAAAACTAACTTAAGCAAATAGATTCAAATGAGTGGATTAAATATGTGGATTAAGCTAACTAAATTGAACATGCAAATTTAAACATGTGCATATTAGAACTAAGCTAAACTGCATATTTGAATAAATGGACTAAAACAAAGCATATGATTAGTAACAAATTGAAATAATGCACATAACTTAGAGAAGAAATAAAATGAGCATCATAAAGGCATCAAATAAAAAATATGTTATATTGTTTAATCCATTTTTAGGGTGGTTCAAACATATAAAGCATGTTAGAAATTTTATTTCACAACCAAAGAAGTTTAATCAACCTTTTTGGCTAAGAAAAGTTTCCATATGCAGGGATAATCCTTGGAGATTCTATACGCCTTTGGGGATTTGGTATATTTGGAGGACTGGTTTGATTGCAGATTAGAAAACCATTTGCAAGTATATGACTTATTTGATAACTATCTCGTGTTCTTATTTTTATTTCACTTTCTACTCTTTTCTTTGATTTTTTGTGTGCTCTTCTTTCTTTACTATGCTTTTTTTTCTTTGCCCTCTTCTTTTGTCTCTCAATAATTCTCTCTTTGTGTTATACTTCATCCTTTTGTTATGTCTCCTCCTCTCCTCCTCTCTTTCTTTTTTTCATGCTTCCTCCCCTTGCTTGTGTTAACAATGGGGATATTTATAGGAGAAAGGTGGGCTACCAATGTGAATAAAAAATAAAACAAAAACAATGAAAAGAGAAGGTGCAACTGACCAAGAAGAGGGAAGAAAAATGGCTACAATTTTTTAGGTGAAAGTTAGAAATAAAAGGTGTGTTTAACAAAGCAAAAAAAGAGGAAGTCTTCCTCTTTGGTTTCCTGTACTTGGAGGAAGGGAAATTCAATTTTTTAGTTGAAAGCTTGAAATGGAAGGTGTATTTAACAAAGCAAAAAGGAAGAGGAAGACTTTTTCTTTGGTTGATGGATCTTAAAGGGAAGAAAATGAAAATTTTAAGGTAAAAGCTTAGAAAGGGAATGTGTGTTTAACAAAGCAAAAAGAAGAGTAAGACTTCCTCTTTGGTGGTCGGTTCTTGGAGGGAGGGAAGTGCAATTTTTTAGGTGAATGCTTGAAATGAAAGGGCATGTGTAACAAAGCAAAAGGGGAGAAGAAAAAATCTTTTTTTTTTTCACTCACATGGCTGTTCATGAGGGGGAGAGAAAGTGTATTATTTTATGTAGAAAATGGGACTTTCACATATGGGAAAGAGTAGGAGCTTAGAAATAAAATTTCTATTTTACAGGGCAAAATGGGAGATGTAAACTTATTCTTTTCCACTCAAATGGCCAGTCATGAGACGGAGAGAAAATGTAGTTTTTTAAATTAGAAAATGAGACTTTTACAAATGGGAAAATGTGAGAGCTTAGAAGGGAAATGTCCAATTAACAAGGCAAAAAGGGTAAAAGGAAACTTCTCATTCTTTCACACATATGGTCGGTCATATAGGAAGAAAAAGTGTAATTTTTTATCTATAAAATGAGACATTGACACACGGAAAAGAGTAAGAGCTTAGAAGGGAAATGCCCAATTAACAAGTCAAAAAAGAAGAAGAAAACTTCTCATTATTACACACATAGCCGGTCACATGGAAAGAAAAAAGTACAATTTTTTATGTAGAAAATGGGACTTTAACACATACAAAATAGTGAGAGCTTAGAAGGGCAATGTCAAACTAGCAAGGCAAAAATGAAGAAGAAAATTTCTCCATATAGCACACATAATGGCCGACAACACAAGAGATGAATGAGAAACAATTTTTGGTACTAAAGAGAGAGCTTATTTGGAAAATTGGAACTAATTAAAAGGTGCCATGTGGTGGGTGAAATTGAAAATTCACTCACAAAATTAGATGGTGTTCTTGGGCTTGGATTTTGGGCAAATAATGTTTTGGACTACAATGAATCAATGGGCTTTGGTGGATTATGGGTTAGGAAAAAAATGAATTGAAGGCTTTAAGCTTGAATTTGGTGGAATCAAATATGACCTAATTGATTTGAGCTTAAGGTGAATTTAGTGGGTTGAAAAAATTGGTTTGCAATTGGTTCTATTCCAAAATTAAAGTCAAACCTTCGAATTTACTAAGTCCAAGTTCATTATGATCAAAGATTTGCATCAGAACCCATACGTGCCCCATTCAGAATTTTGGAAGGAAATTGGGTGTCTACAAAGCCACTACCTAGTTATATCATGCGTATAACATATGACCTCTCACCTATTTCCACATGCCTTAAGGTGCTTGCTTGGCTATATATACCCTTATTACTCTAAAATTGGTATGTTTTTCCTCATTTGCTCATATTGGGGTCTTGATTCATTGTAGCTTCCATATAGAGTATTGTTAGTATTAAAGCACCAACCAAAAGGTCTTAGTATGTTAGGATTGCTCCATCTCTCCTGCGTCCATCATCTTCAAAGTAATACCCCATTCCTTTGTTTACATTAGCACTTCTCAAATCTTGCTCAGAACATATATCTACCACATTTTTCCATAAGGAAAAAAACGCTTTACATCACGACCAAATTTAAAAGTATTTGATGACAAAAGATAATGATTTTTTTAAACCAATAGATTTTATTTAAATATCTCAAAAACTATATATATAACCATTTATATTGGAAATAAATGTTAAAAATAATTTGTTGTGAACATGGTAAAAAAAGTATAGTTGCTAATATAAATTTTCTAAAATTGGGGTTTGTTGAGTGTCCTAATTAGGTTTACTATTATATGTCCCAGTAGGTTTTTTTTGTCTTACTTAGTTTATGTATGTCTTATCTAGTTAATTTCTTCTAGTCCTATTAGTTTGATATTTTTAAGTTTATATATAGGACTGTTGAATTGTATTCGTATCATCAATCAATAATACAAAATTCTTTTTAATTCTTAATTTCAACATGGTATCAGAGCAAGACCTCTCTTGGGATCCTAAATAAATTTTGTTCTTTCTTCTAACAAAAAGTTCTCAACTACTGTTCATGACACTGTTATTGGGTACTGTTCACGAAATTATTTTCAAGTATTGTTCACAAGTAGCAGAGAAAGTTTGATAAATAGATTTGTACGAAAAAATAGAAAAAACTAAAAAAAAAAAGCTATAAAAACAGCTTGTAAAAAAAAAGGATCCCCCCCCCCCCAAAAAAAAAGGTTATTCCTATGGCTTTAGATAAATATGCTTTGGTGACTTAGGATTGGCAAGGTGATCGAGCTAATGTTAGTAGTAGTAAAGGACATAGTTTTAGCGATCTGAGTCATCGTAATGGCAGAGGTGTTCGTGAAATTAGTGGTAGTGATATATTTGTTGGTCGTGGTGGTGATGGTTAGGGTTTAGTTCGTCAATGTACTCACTTTCATCGTTATGGGCATACCCGAGAGACATGTTGGCACTTGGTTGGTCGTCCCTTAGTTGCTAATGGTGTGACTTATGATTCAGTTGAATGTGATCCTGTGTTTTCAACTTCTCTGATGGTTTCTAAAGCTGAGTATGATGAGTTCTTACAGTATAAGGCAACTCACCAGGCATCCTCCATGACTACTCTTTTGACCTAGAAAGGTACACCAGTTTTGATTATTTGCCCTCTAGCCTGATCAGTATAAGACCTACCATGCTTTCTTTAGCATTCATTGAGTGCATATGTATGCTCCAACTTGAGGGTAGTGTTGAGAGTCCTAATTAGGTTTTCTATTATGTGTCCTAGTATATTTTTTAGTCTTATTTGGTTTATGTTTATCTTATATTTGTAAGTCTATATATAAGATAGTTTAATTTTATTCATATCATCAATCAATAATATAAAATTCTTTTTAATTCTTAATTTCAATAGAGTTAACATCCTTTATTAGTTAGTAAAACCTATAAATGAATTTTTGAAAATTGGCTATACTCAACCTTTTATATTTATGGAAGAACTACTTTTTATCCATAAGTGATCCATTGCTCTTATGAACTACACAACAATAGTCTTTTTTTTTTCCTTTATCGTATCAATTCCTAATGTTAGCGAGCTAGACACCAAATTTCTTTTGAACGACAAATGATTTTAAAAATTAAAATGACTAAAACCTACAATAGAAGAACTATTATCTCACATAATGTCAACTGTTTTTTTTTTAAAAAATAAAAATGTCAGATAAAAGTATAATCTCTCACATCTCACATTGATGGTCTAGTAGGAAAGATCTCAATTTATATATACAGTCTAATGATCCCAAAAATTAATTAGAGCTAGCATTTTTTGGTAATAAGCCTGTGGTTGTTATGAATGGTATCAAAGTTGACACAGACTCACCACCATATTTATGTGAGGTATTTCACTAATCATAGTATCTGTACTTTGAACAGGAAACCAAAAAGTAGAGAAGGTACGTGCTTGGAGTACAAAATAATGGTAGATTTTTTAGTTATTAGGCTTAACTTCTTCTTTTAGACAACTAAGCATTAAATTTTCTTACATAGGTGCTTATAAGTATTGGAATTTGTGTCAAAGACTTTAATTTTCTTTCCAAAAGTACTTAGCCAACCGCGCTCAAATTTGATTAAATGGTAGTCGGTGTCAATAGATAAGAAGAGATTGGCAATCCTAGTGAGATTTTGTAAAATCTAATAAAAAGAGAAAAATGAGTCTCTTCTCCGTTTAATTATGTTATAATCTTACAGAACCCCTTCTAAAAAGAAACAGTGGTTGGTGAGACTTGTTTCTTTTAGTCTTCCCCTATATACTACTATATTTCTATTGAGCTCCCCACTGAAGACATAAGAGACAATAGTTTTCTTATGCGAATATATCTTATTACAATAAGAAAATATTTATGGTAGATAAGGACTTCCGTTTACTATCTCCTTCAATTTTGTTCCAATAAGGTATATGTAAGGCCTATACCATTAATGTAAGGGTAAATTGATAAATTACGAATTCATATTATAATCATCATGCATACATATACATAGTGATTTAAAACTCAACTACGAAGCAAATTTGAGGTAAGAAATTGAAAATATACTGAAGAAAATGAGTTAGAATTCATAAAAGTAGTAAAAATAAATTTTTAAGGCTTTAAGGGGGTGTCAGTTGACTGGTAAGTCGACTAGTAACTTGACCAGTCGACTGAACAGTTATAAACAACTTTGAAGAACAAAGGAAGTAATTGGGGACTAGTTTATAGATAGCGTAGTGAGTTGAGTTTGCATTACTTCTAGTAAGCAAGAAGGAAATTATTAAGATCCTAAAGACTTAACTAAATGTGGAATATGGAATATTTATGATATAAATATGTTTCAATTTGGTGTGTTACGTGAATTGGTATACACATGAAATGAAACATATATAAGTAAAAATATAGAGGCGTATCCTTTTCTTATACTATATGATGTTATTATTTAAGGGATTTTGATATGGTGGATTGTTATGAATTTTATGTGTGATTAATTGTGCTTGAGATTTGTTTATGATGTGAATGTATTGCACAGATATAATTTTTATGGTTGTTGTGGGAAAATTTTGCTCTTATCATGAACATGTTAAATGAGTTGAGTGTACATATGAGGGTAGGGTCCACTCAGAAAGGGTGAAAGGGTACTGAGGAAAATTTTGAATGATAGGATCCCGACCAGGAAAGGGTGAAGGGGATCCGAAGATATTTTCTGAGAGACATACTGAGAGACGATGTTGAGAGATGTACCGGTACATGGGAAGACGTTCCCGTTGTGATATGATTAGCTTTGTGAGGGGAATTTTAAGATGATTAGCCCAATGAAGGCAAATCAGATGAAATAAAATGAGAGAGATGAAATAAACCAAGATGTGATCATATATTGCATTGCAGTTGATATGATGATTGATGTGATTGGCCCAATGAGGGGCACACTATGTGATTGGCCCAATGAAGGGAATATGATGTTGATTAGTGTGATGGGATAATGTTTTGTTTGTATGTGAATTATGCCAAACAGTACTATGCGGTAGCAGTAGTATAGAATGGGGTGTCGATCCCATGAAGAGAACGTTCTACAATCAAAGTCTCAAGCAAAAAATAATGGAAACAAAATTAAAAATTAATATTAAAAAAATGTTGAGAATTAAATGAAGCAATTGAATTTAGTGAAAGAAAATCAATAATGAGTAACACAAGGGTCCAAGAATCCCTCCTAAATTTCACAGTTTCAATTTGTATTAAATCAGTAATTATAACTCAACTACGTATTTCACATCCCAAATACGTAATTGGAAAATAATAGTGAAAGCACCAAAAATATTCTTTTGTAAATTATTATAAGAAATCCCCTTCTTATTTTTACAAGTAATGCAACGGTCAATCATGTACGATATCCTAAATCGACGATATATCTAGAGACAATAATGCAGTAAAGGACCAACATATATAATTAATATACCGAAATCAATTGCATCCTAAATTCCTCACATAAGAGAAGCATGACTGAACTTATATGGAGAAAAAGAACAACAATCACCAGAGTTAAATAAAATCTATATAATTGTCTGTCACACAAAAACATCAACTTCAATATTAAATAAAAGGAATAGCTTGAAATAATTATTTAATGTTAAAAACACAAATACTGAATTAAATACAAGCCAAACCCACTATGTCTAGGAGTTCATCTCTTTGCCTTGGTTGAAACTTAGCCTAGCCGATAATACATAATCACAACAGCTCTCCAGAAATTCAGTGTGTATATGTTCATCCCCCTCTTCAGCCCCCTGTTCTCTAAGTCTAAAATCCTATATATAGTTGTATGGAGATGGCTTTGAAGACATAAAAGCCGCCCTAGGGTTTCTGCTCAGGTCATGTGCTTCTGCTGTTATCCAGGCCCGGTTCTACTGCTATCCAGGCCGTGCATTTGCTGCTGTCCAGGCCTGGTTTCTGCTGTCTAGAACTGGTCTAGTTATGCTGTTGTCCAGGCCGTGCAAATCCCAAAAAAAAATCGTAATTTAATAGCTCTTTCACTTCTGCCACACTGAAATCACGCACAGCCTGACATTTGTCTACTAAAACTGCCATAACTTTATCTAGAAATAGATATCTAGATCTTTCCAAGAATATATGGCTCATCTTCTGGTTCTTCTTGAATCAATACATTTTAATCCATAAAAATGATTGATCTGTATGGGCAATTCTGGTAATTTAGTCAAACTCCTTTTCACCATTTGCTAGTGACAACATAACTTAGCAAAATGCTCAATTTATCTTTAACAATCTAGAAATGATGGGTTTTGTTGCACTTCTCTTAGGAAACCCGGTTTCCCTGCTTTGAACTAGTATATATTTTTTTTGTTTAAGGTTTCTTTGTTTTTTTAAATCTGCAAAATACATTAAAACACAAAATTCTCAAAAAATGTCAAGAAATTCAATGAATAATGAAAATTAATCTCAACAAATGCATATAATTAACTCTATCTGAAGTGCATTTTCATGCCCTAATCACAACCCCCAACTAGTCCATTGCTAATACCTAGTGGTGCAAGCGAAACAACAACGCATGAAAAGTAACATAGCATGAATGTTGTTTATCCGAGAATTTTGCAGAACTATCTAGCATTCAAACAAACGTTGGCCAAAGCTCACAGATGCTAACAATATTTTCAAATCATGTCTTCTAAGAAACTGTGAGTGTGTGCACTAAGCCTAAATCTTCTTACCACAAACCAATGATGCATAAAACTTTGAATTCAACCAAGAAAGAAGCCTCAACTCCATTATCCTCACAAGCAAAGTGTTTATCAATTTAAAGAGGCAAGGCATTTACTCATGGAGTTAGAAAGCGGATAAAAGCACTCAGTGAAAGGGTCAAGCAATTTAGGATAAGTAAGTGAATAAGAATCGACAATAAGATATGCTAATCACACAATTCATAACACTTTATTTGACTTACCAATATAATACCTCGAAATTCCAATGGTTAATCAATAAGCTTGGTGTTGAAGCTCCTTTCTTCTGAGTGTGGTGCGACAACTTATCTTCCTTAAATTGGTGAATCTTCCTTCTTTCGAATACAAACTGAAAACTAAAGCAAACAAAAATTGATATTTTCTTATTCTTCTTTTTTTCTCTTCTCTTTCTCTCTCTTTTTATTTTTCTTTTAGAGAATTACAATATAAATAAATAAGTTGATAGAAGAATGATTTTATTTTTTTTCTTTTAGAGAATTACAATATAAATAAATAAACTGATGGAAGAAGAATCATTCCAAAAATATTGTTGATGATCAAAACTCCGCACAAATGTCAATGATGGATTCGAAGGCTTCGACGACTAACCAAATCGTTTCTCCACATGTAAGGTAAGCCAAACAAAGCATCTTAAATAGCAATAAAACCAATTCAAGTAGGCAATAAAAGTTCACAATGTTAGTTTTCTCAGACTCTCCACTCAATAAAAACAAATGTGCTTCAAACATGGTTAAAAACCAAAGATCATATGCATCATTCTCTAAACAATCCATAAAGCTTAGTATGTACACAGAAATGAGTTTTGATGAGAGTTGTAAAGTGCATCTTAATAATACTTATTTGTTAGCATTTTAGGGTTGATCTAGGGTCGAATTACACATTTATACGTTAACATTTCTAAAGTTTCATTCTTGGATCATTGATTTATTTTGATGCATTTTCAGATATGTTGGGTTCAAAAGAGATGGAAAAGCTATCGATGCTTAAAGTGCCAAGAGTCCATGCATATCAGAGTGAAGGGAGTGGTTTCGAAACTATTCCATGCCGCAGCACAGAAGGGCTGAGCCGCGGCCTGGACTAGTGTGCACCGCGGCCTGGATCAGTCTGAGCCATGGCCTCCAGAGTCTCCAAAAAAGCCTGATTCAAGGTGGTGTCACGGCCTGGAAAGGCTAAGCCGCGGCGCTAGCGCGATGCCCTATTTCTGTTTTATGACCTAATTAGGGCTTTAATGATAGTTTTGACCCGAAAACACCATTGACCCCTTTGGATTATAAATAGAACACTTAGGGTTTGCTAAAAGGGGGCAGGGGAAAACTTAAGAAAGCGGCAACATTCTTCTCCATTATGGTGTTCAAGCATGAGCCCCATGGCTAACTAATCTCCAAGCAAGGAAAAGGGATGAATCCCTAGGTGTAATTGCTCTTATTTCCATTCTTGGTTCAGTTCTAAGGATTTATTGTTAAACATTGTTATGATTTACTCTTTGATTAAACAAGAAGAATCTAGGTTCATGTGACAGCTGCAATTTATGTTCTTCTTCTCTAAGAATTTCTCATAATTCGGTGATTGCATCCTTCTCCTCCATATAAGTCAAGTTGTTTGGATGTGATTGATTCTGGTAGATTTATCTTTTAGGTTTGTCCATTACTGCAATATTGTTATTGAAATATATTGTCGTTTCTTGATAAATCTATAAGATAGGTCATGGGTGCTTGAATCGAAATCAATGAGTGATTTGTAGCAATTACATTAGAGTGTTAATGTGCTATGATTGAATATTTACCGATTGCTTGTTTGGGTTGTGAAACTAGAAATCAAGATAAAAACAATTGAATTGAGATTGGAATAAGGCAATGAACTTAGGAGGGATTCCTGGAACCTTGTTATTTCCCTATTATATTCTTAATTATTTTTACACAACACTTTCACATTATTTCATTATCAAAACTCAAATTATTTCGTTTGAATTTTATCGTTCGTCTTAAGGTTTAAACTTTCCCTTGTAGTTCTCTTTTTCTCATGGGATTGACACCTCAGCTATACACAATAACCACGTGTTAGTTTGAGTGTAATCAAATTTTGACGCTGTTGCCGGGGAAACATGCTTAAGTATAAGGAAGATTGTCAACTTTGAGACAAGACAGTAATATTGTTCTTTGCTCTCTGTTTTGATTTTCTAATTTTTATTGTTTTTCTGTTTTATTCGTTTCCCTCTAATTCTTTTGGTGTATGCTTAGACTGAGAGATTCGCGAGGTAGATTCATTAAAAGACCTGAAATAGAGTTACTCTCTCCTTCCGCGTCCGTTAGTGAAACCTTGCCTAGATCAAACCATAGTGAAAACCAAAACGAGAATTTAGAATATTTTGTTAACATGGCCAATGATCACAATGAGAATGTTGCTAGGACACTTAAGGATTACTTCCACCCTAGCCGAACGACCACACCATCTTGTTTCATGTTCCCCCCTAATGTTCATCAACCTGAGCTGGCATGATCCAATTGCTACCAACCTTCCATGGGTTTGAGAATGAAAGCCCCTATATCCATAATAGGGAATTTGAGGAAGTAGTAGCTACCTTTCAAAGTAGGGCTGATATGGTAGACACCGTCAAACTTCGGTTTTTCCCCTTTTCACTTAAGGAAAAGGCCAAGGTTTGGCTGTACTTGTTAAGGCCTAGGTTTATAGGTAGTTGGGATGAGATGACAGAGTATTCTTCAAAAAGAACTTCCCAACCCATAAGACCAATAACCTCAAGCGACAAATCTTAAACTTTGTACAAAAGGAGAGTGAAACCTTATATCAAGTTTCGGAACGTTTCAAAGACCTTTTGAATTCTTGTCCAAACCATGGGTATGAGAGTTAGTGGGTAGTTAGCTATTTCTATGATGGACTCCTAAGTAGGGAAAGGCAATTCATAGAAGTGATGTGTAATGGGGATTTTCTCCAAAAAGATCCCAACCAAGCCATAGATTTCCTAGATGACCTATCGAAAAAAGCCCACACTTGGACAGGACCAAATGCCATGGAAAGTACTAGGAGAAATCAACCCACTGGGATTTATCAACTTAAGGAAGAGGATAGCCTTAAAGCCCGTTTAGGGGCCCTAACTAAGGAAATTGAAGCTTAAAAACCAAAGATGCTAGAGCCCCCAAGCTGGTTGCTAGGGTAGAATCCCAGGAACCTTGTTTTATGTGTAATGGGGTAGATCATGTACCTAGGGAATTTCCAACCTATTTTGAGATGAAGGGAGAGTGTAATGCTTTAGGTATACCCTTTAGGAAACCGGACTCACCCTACTCTAACACCTACAATCCCGGTTGGAAGAATCACCCAAATGTTAGTTTAGATCCAATATACAACCTCATCCCCACTCTAGTACCCAATGGAAACAGAAAGTAACCTCATCTAATGCACCACAACAATATTTACCTTTGGAAGATATGTTTAAGTCATTTTTGTAGGTACATGCCAAGAGTGTGGAAGAGCAAGGCAAGATAAATCAATGGTTGTTTGAGGAGCAACAAGCAATCAAAGAGGAACAAAAGTTGATAAAGAGCCAACTTACAAAGTTGACTAGTTTCTTAACAATTCAAGAGCAAGGTCGTTTTCCTTCGTAGCCACAACCTAATCTAAGGGGACAACATATGGCACAAACCTTCAATCCTAACAACCAAAATGTTAAAGAGGTTAATACCATAATTACTCGCAGCGGTAAGAAACTTGATGGACCCACTCTACCACCAAACTTGGTTAATAACACCGTAAGCAACAAGGATGAAGCCCCCAAGGAACAAGTTGCCTATAATAATTCTTTACTGGTGCCTTTCCCTCATGTACTCCTTAAACCTAAAGAAAGAAATTCAACATTGAAAGGTGAGATTCTTGAACAACTCCAGCATGTTAAAATTAACCTCCCTCTTCTTCATGTTATAAAACAGGTTCCCAACTATGCTAAAGTCATTAAGGATCTATGCACACTCAAGAGGAGGCACAGTGTGAAGAAGACCACATTCTTAACGGAGCAAGCAAGTGTGGTAACTGATAGCAAGACACCATCTAAGTATAAAGATCTAGACTATCCAATGGTGACTTACCAAGTTGGAAACAAATCTTGTGGCCAAGCATTGCTAGATTTGGGTGCTAGTGTGAACCTCATGCCATACTCCATGTACTTGCAACTCGGTTTAGGTGAGATGGAACCCACTTCCATGGTACTCCAACTAGCGAATCGATCGGTAAGAAAACTAAGAGGTATTGTGGAAGATATTTTGTTGCAAATTGATAATTTCTATTATCCAGTTGACTTTTTGGTTTTAGATACCATTTCTATTGTGAATACGGAGTCAAAAATTTTGTTGATACTTGGAAGACCATTCCTTGCCACTGTCAATGCCCTCATTAATTGTAAGAATGGCCTAATGACATTATCATTTGGAAATATGACTCTAGAGGTAAATGTTTTCCGAGTCTCAAGGCAGCCACATGAAGATGATGAGTGTTTCGACACTTATATGATCGATGAAATTATTTTGAAGGATGAGTACATTAAAGATAATTCTAACTCTTTGGAATTCCCTCCTAATAATTTTGACTTCGATGATTCTTCAATTTATCCCTATGCTGTTAATGTTGTTGATGTTTTTGGTTAGTCACAGGGATTTATTAAGAAATCATGGCAACTATTCTTTGAGAAGTTGCCTGAGAGAAATCACAGGGATGCGGGAATCACATATCCTATTGCTAATATTAAATGGGCCATACCAAGAACACTTGAGCCACATGTAGTGGACTTTAAGTATTCCCTCCAAAAGACTAGCACTGAGGCCACTGAGTATGGAGCCTCATTTTTAGCAGCACAATGAGGCCAACAGTGAGAGTGGTGCAGCGTCTGGCTAAAGACATAAAACTTAGCGCTCATAGGAGGCACCCCACAGCATATCCTTTTATTTTCGTTGTTTTTCATATTTCTTTTTCTTGTTTATTATTAGTATTTTGTTGGTTTCCAGTATTACCTTCGTATTTCTTTTTCAGGGACAAATATGCGCATCAGTTCAAATGGTCGTGCACAAATCTCGGCTTCTTTGCAATTTTGGTTAAAAATGGAGTTTTCTATACTTGTTCTTTCACATTGAGGTCAATGCAATTCTTAAGTTGGGGGTGGAGAAAACACATTTCCTTTTCCATACCATTGAACTGCTTGGTGTCACTTTCCATTTTTCGGTTGTTAGGATATATATATAAATAAATAAATAAATAAATATGTTTTGTGTTAGCCTTGGAGTTGATTTACATGTCAATGATATGAGTTTAATTGAGATAGCACATAGCGTCTAGAAGAAGTTGAATCTTGCTTCGGTTTGAGAATAATTTTAAATGTCGATCTTGATTTGATTTGAGACTCTAATTTGCGGTATGATTGCATGATTAGTCTAAAACATTTAGAGAAGTTTTATGTGTGATTTTTTTGTGAATACTTTTGCAGTCTCCACAAGCTCTAGAACTTATTTGATAATCACTCGAGGTGAAATCCTAGAATGCACACTACTTAGGATATGATGTAGGCCATTTTTTGGACCGTTTGAGCCTTTCAAACTTACTCTTGCTATATTTATCGCTAGTCACCTGTTTGAGCCTTTTTCTTGAAAAGAAATGAGCCTTGTTTCTTTCAATAGCCCATTTACTTACCTTTATGAGCCTAAAAATATTTTATCCTTACTTTTCTTTTTAAGAGAACTTAGTTATACACATTTGTTGAGAAGCACTTAAGAGGAGTAAGGATTGAAATATGAAAAAAATATATATATATTACTGCCATAACCCAAGTACATTAAAGGAGATAAGTTACGGGTTATGGAAAAGAGTAAAAAAAAAAAAAAATGGAGGTGAATGGTTATGAGCTTAAAAAAATGGTGAATTTTGGCAAAGAAAGAAAGAAGAAAAAAATGGTGAATTATTGAGCGAAATGCTCGAAAATGGTTGAATGAGTTGGGTGTTGAAGGAAGGTTATTTAGTGCTTAAAGTGGTTGTGTTTAAATTAAGAGACTGAGTTCTTTTGCTTGTTTAATCCTTCCCATTCTTTCTTGACCTTTACCTTAGCCTAACATTACAAGCCTGTTAAAGACCTATTGATCCGATGTAGTGTGATTTTTCTACATTAGTGGAGAGTGATTTGAAAAGTAAGCCTATAGAGCTTGATTTGTGATTGATGTCACGCAAATTAATATCTTTTTAGAGGCAAAAACTGTATTCATAAATGCTGTGCATAAAATCATCCGGGTGTTTGGATTAATGGTTTGTGGTAAGATGGATGTTAAGAGTCGATAACGATTTTAAGATTGATGTTTGGATTACTTTTGGACTTGGGTGATATTTAATGATTCTATGTGCTGTGTGTTATGTGCAATTTTTGAGACAGAAAGTTGAATTACTCTTGGATTAACACTAACATTGCTTTATTTTGTTTTGATTTCTACTATAGAATTCATTTCATATTGTCTTGTTTTTCGCTTGAATTGCTAGGGACTAGCAATAAGCTAGTTGGGGGTTATGATGAGAGTCGTAAAATGCATCTTAATAGTAATTATTTGTTAGCATTTTAGGGTTGATCTAGGGTCGAATTGATCATTGATTTATTTTGGTGCATTTTCAGGTATGTTGAGTTCAAAAGAGATGGAAAAGCTATCGATGCTTAAAGCGCCAAAAGTCCATGCATATCAGAGTGAAGGGAGTGGTTTCGGAACTGTTCCATGCCGCAGCACAGAAGGGCTGAGCTGCAGCCTCCAGAAGCTTGAACAATCAGGACCCAAGTCTGAGTCGCGGCCTGGATCAGTCTGAGCCTCTAGAGTCTCCAAAAAAGCATAATTCAAGGTGGCACTGCGGCTTAGAAGGCTGAGCCACAGCGCGAGTATGATGCCATGTTTCTGTTTTACGACCTAATTAGGGCTTTAATGATAGTTTTGACCCGAAAATACCCTTGACCCCTTTGGATTATAAATAGAACACTTAGGGTTTGCTGAAAGGGGGTGGGGAAAAACTTAAGAAAGCGGCGACATTCTTCTCCATTACGATGTGCAAGCATGAGCCCTTTGGCTAACTAATCTCCAAGCAAGGCAAAAGGATGAATCTCTAGGTGTAGTTGCTCTTATTTCCATTCTTGGTTCAGTTGTAAGGATTTATTGTTAAACATTGTTATGATTTACTCTTTGATTAAACAAGAAGAATCTAGGTTCATGTGACAGCTAAAATTTATGTTCTTCTTCTCTAAGAATTTCTCTTAATCTAGTGATTGCATCTTTCTCCTCCGTATAAGTCTGGTCAAGCTCTTCTTATGTCAAGTTGTTTGGATGTGATTGATTCTGGTAGATTTATCTTTTAGGTTTGTCCATTACTGCAATATTGTTATTGAAATATATTGTCATTTCTTGATAAATCTATAAGATAAGTCATGTGTGCTAAAATCGAAATCAATGAGTGATTTGTAGCAATTACATTAGAGTGTTAATGTGCTGTGATTGAATATTTACCGATTGCCTGTTTGGGATGTGAAACTAGCAATCGAGATAAAAACAGTTGAATCGAGACTGGAATAAGGCAACGAACTTACGAGGGATTCTCGAAACCTTGTTATTTCCCTATTATATTCTTCATTATATTTACACAACTCTTTCATATTATTTCATTATCAAAACCCATTTTATTTTGTTTGAATTTTATCGTTCATGTTAAGGTTTACACTTTCACTTATAGTTCGCTTTTCCTCGTGGGATCGACACCTCAGCTATACACAATAACCGCATGTTAGTTTGAGCGTAATCAAGTTTCCAGAAAATAGTTAGTGTTAATCAAGATAGTTTCATTGGACCTTGATGAAAACAAAGTTGTAATCATGCATCAACATATCACAAAATCGCAAAATATCACAAGCATACCATGATAGTTTCACACAAAACAATATATAACAAGCATACATATGCTACCACCTCTAACCAAAATGTGACAGCGTCCTCATAGTCACCAAAAGATAAGAAAGTCATACCGACAGGGGAGAAGAACTCCAATAACGTAGTGTAGGTAAACCTGCATCACACAAAACAAAACATAAAAGCAAACAAAGTAAAACAAAAGAAACTAAACTAGAAAGCAGTGAAATATTATATAGATAAAAGTACCAAACATCAATCAAAGTAGACAAGGGCAACTAGAGAGATCTTCTATGGTTCCTCTACTTTCTCCACATAGTGCTTCAGATGTTGCCCATTCACTTGAAATACTCTCCCATCTTTTGGATCTTTTATCTCAACCGAACCATTGAAAAAGACTTGCTTAACCATGAACGGGTCAGTCCATCTTGATTTTAGCTTGCCATGATGAAGGTGAAGCCTCGAGTCATAGAGTTGGACTCGTTGATTGGGCTCGAAATGATTCCTTAAAATTTGCTTGTCATGAGCCACCTCCATCTTTTCCTTGTAGATTATAGAGTTTTCGTAGGCATCATTTCGCAACTCTTCAATCTCAGCTAACGGAAGCATCCTATGAATTCCTGCATCATTAAGATCAAAGTTAATGCTCTTTACAGCCCAATAAGCACGATGTTCTAACTCAACTGGTAGATGGCAAGCTTTTCTATAGACAAGCCGATACAGAGACATCCCCAGGTTGGTCTTGTAAGTAGTATGGTAAGCCCAAAGAGAATCGGAAAGGTGCAAAGACCAATCCTTTCTATTCGGGTTCACTGTCTTCTCCAATATTTGCTTCACCTCTCGGTTGGCCAATTCAACCTTGCCATTCGTCTGTGGGTGGTAGGCGTTAGCAACCTTGTGGTGCACTCCATACCTGTGCATCAAAGCCTCAAAAGAACGGTTACAAAAATGAGTACTTTGATCACTAATCATAGCTCGAGTTGTGATGAATCTGGAGAAAATGTTTTCCTTAAGAAATTTTACAACAGTGTTGTTGTCGTTGTTTCGGTATGCCACAGCCTTTACCTATTTGGACATGTAGTCCACTGTAAGTAAGATATATAGATACCCAATATAATCCAGACTGTAGAATTTTTGCGACAGTATTTTTCATAGAAAAATGACCGCCACAAGCTGAACTATGACAAAAATTTAAGACACTATCAATCTCAACTGTAAGGATGCACTGCCTCATAATTTGGTCAGGGTAATACTTATAATGATAAGGGTCATCCCAATAGAAATTTTTTACCTCGACCAAAAATTTGCACTTATCTTGCACGCTCCATGTGGATGGTATTTCACGGAAACCAAGTAATTTACAATGTGCGCATACCATGGTACTTGGCTTATGGCGAACAGATGTTCTTCGGGGAAGTCTTCTTGGATGGGTGGCCCATCGGTAGACTTATTGAACTCCAGGCGAGACAAGTGATCTGCCACCACATTCTCTACCCTTCTTATCCTTAATTGTTAAATCAAATTCCTGCAAGAGTAAAATCCACTTAATCAATCTTGCCTTAGCATCCTTCTTTGAAAGAAGGTACTTAAGGGCTGCATGGTCAGTAAAAACAATGATAGGTGTAACTATCAGATAAGCACAAAAATTATCTAGGGCAAAGACTATCACTATCAATTTTTTTTCAGTAGTAGAATAATTCATTTGTGCATTATTAAGAGTTCTACTAGCATAGTATACAAAAAAGTGCTTCCCCTCTCTTTGTTGTCCCAAAACTGTCCCCACCGCATAATTACTCGCGTCACACATAATCTCAAACAATAAATTCCAATATGGTGACTACATAATGGGGGCGGACATAAGCCTATCAATGAGGGAACAACTCAAAATAATTGTCTGTCATACAAAAACATCAACTTCAATATTAAATAAAGGGAACAACTCAAAATAATTATTCAATGTTAAAAACACAAATATTGAATTAAATACAAGCCAAACCCGCTATGTCTAAGAGTTCATCTCTTCGCCTTGATTGAAACTTAGCCTAGCCAATAATATATAATCACAATAGCTTTCTAGAAATTCAGTTTGTATCTGTTCAACCCCCTGTTCTCTGAGTCTAAATCCTATATATAGTTGTATGGAAACAGCTTTGTAGATAGAAAAGTCACCCTAGGGTTTCTGTTCAGGCCATGTGCTTCTATTGCTATCCAGACTGTGCATTTGCTGCTGTCCAGGCCTGGTTTCTGCTGTCTAGAACTGGTTTAGTTGTGCTACTTTCCAAGCCATGCGAATCCCAAAAAAATCAGAATTTAATAGCTCCTTCACTTCTGCCATGCTGAAATCACGCACAACCTGACCTTTGTCTACTAAAACTGCCATAACTTTCTCTAGAAAAATCATATTGACAACCCATAAAATTCTCCAGAAAATAAACATCCGATTTTTCCAAGAATATATGGCTCATCTCCTAGTTCTTCTTGAATCACTACAGTTTAATATGCAAAAATGATTGATCTGTACTGGCAGTTCTGGAAATTTAATGAAACTTCTTTTCACCCTTTGCTAGTGACAATATGACTTAGAAAAATGCTCAATTTATCTTTAATAGTCTAGAAATGATGGGTTTTGTTGCACTCCTCTTGGGAAACCCAGTTTTCCTGCTTTGAACTGGTCCAGATGTTGTGGATTCTTTCGAACATATTTTATATATTTTTGTTGTTTAAGGCTTCTTTGTTTTTTTAAATCTGCAAAACACACTAAAACATAGAATTCTCCAAAGGACGACACTTGTCAAGAAATTCGATGAATAATCAAAATTAATCTCAACAAATGCATATAATTAACTCTATCTGAAGTGCATTTTCATGCCCTAATCAGTATGGTTGATTGTTTTTTAGGTTGAAAGTATGAGAGTGGGTTGTAAATGATTGTATGAATGTACTATAAATTCATTGTGGTTATATGTTGTATAATGCCATTATGCGATGGCCACTCTTTTTTTGAATGAAAAATATGTAAGAAATATAATAATTAAAGATTCAAAATATATAAAAATGACTTAAAGTATGATTCTAATTAAATTATTGTATAATATGAATTAGTAAATGAAAAAAATTGAATACTTTGAGTAATGTGTTACTCACTAAGCTTTTTTCGGCTCACCTCCCTCTTTATGTTTTATCCCCCAAGGTGGCAACTGATTTTGGGAGAAAGTTTTTGTTGAGAGTATCTAGTTTGACTTTGCAGGGGTGATTTAGAAGCGGCATCCTCAAAGTCATCTTGAGTTTAGGATTTTGTTTTAAAGATGTTGTGTACAAAAAAAAAAAAATTTTAAATGTTGTAAATTGTATGGAATTAAAAAAGTGATGTATTAATTTTTTTGTATAAATATGATTGTACATGAGATCATTTGATTGATTATTTTAATTTGTGAGTTATATTGTATGTTAAGATGTGTGAATGACATTTATGATAGAGCTCAAAGCTTAAAAGTGATGATTCCGTCTCGGGTAGGGCCCACCTAGGAATGGGTTGCTATATTTTTGGTATAAGAGCATAGGCTTAAAGTTCCGTAGACCCTAGTTGTATGAGCGTGGTGTGTGGAGAGTATGTAAAGAGTCGGTCCCGTAAAGTTAGAGAGGATGCCGCCTAAGAATCAAATATTAGAATGATTTGTAGTAAGAGTTCTTAAAGATGGAATGGACTGATTCCATGCTATGTTGGATGATTTTGTACTATATGTAATGATTTTATTAAGCTTGGGAAATTTTGTTAATGCTCTTAAGAAAAGTTAGGAATATGAACGTTTTATCTTGATAGTGGATTGTTTAACTCATATATATATATATGAATTATGTGGTTATGTGGTTAATTACATAGTAAACTGTGGGGGAAGGTAGTAAGAAAGGTGTTTTTCTTTTCGTAATTCTATTAATTCGGTATTATATTAAAAGTATGTCTTATTGGTTCAATGCTAATTAAATGAGTTATAGAAATTGCTAAGGATGAACTCCTAAAATGAATAGTAAATGTTTGAACTTAAAAACTTTTTGATTAAGAAGATTGAAAAATTTAAATCGAAATGAAGTTATAAATAAATAAGACGATAGATGTATGTGTTTGGTGATACATGTAATTGAGGTTATGATGGATGAGTATGATGGATTAATGATCAAAATAATAATATAAGGTTTGTAATGTTTTTGAAATTGTATATTGTGTTTGCCATTAGGAAATGTGGAAAGTTCAAGAAATTGTGGAGGTAGTGCCAAAAACTTGCAAGAATGATGATAATTCTTTATTTTTTTTTAAAATGTGAAATAGAGATGGGAGATTGATATGTTACTGGAATCTTGATGAATTAACAAGTATGAAAAGTATAACAAGATAAATAATCATAATAAATAGTTAATGTAACAAGAGAGGAAATGTTGAATGTAATTAAAAAAAAAAGGGAGAAATAATTTGAGTATAGAAGTGGTGGCATTGGAATATGTCAAAGGAAAATTTTACGATGATGGGAATTTAAAGAAAGATAATAAAAGAAATATGTACCTATCTTGAATAGAAATTTAAAGAAAGATAATAATCATAGTGAACCGTGTAGTTGATTGGAAGTATGTGTTTATAAAAGAAAGTTGAATTATGAAATTTTAAATTGAAATCATTGAGGATGGAGATTTTTATATGAAATTGTAAGAGGATATGTTGAATTTAAATCAAATTCAAATGTGATGAGGTGTAAATCAAAGGACATTGGTGAATTTTCTCTAGAATTTGAGAATCTTATGAAAGATAAAAGATTGGTACTTGTAAGTCAAAAAAGTGTTGCTCTATTTGGAGATGTAATTTAAGAAGTACTAATTTGACACTAATAAAAGATGAAATTTGACGAGTTGATAAAATGTTAAGTATAGAATTTGCTAAATGATTTTGATCTCGATATAGTTTGAATAAAAGGAAAGAATGGTGGTTAATGAAGGCTCAAAAAGTGTGATTAACCTTAAAGTTTATAAATTTGAACAAAGGAATTAATAGGATAGAGTATGAAAGACTGAAAGTCTAGAAGTATTAAAGTGTTATAACATTGTTGCGAAGAGAAGTATGGATTGGTACGAGATTAAGAAGATTTGGATAAGGATTTGTTGTATGAGTTAGAGTTTTGATTGAGAACCATTAAATGTGGTTTTCACTATTTTCCTAGTGACAAAGATTTAACAATGATGGGAAGAAATGGAATCCATTTCGGATCACGAGTTACAAATCGAGCGATTTCGGAATAAATACTTCCACAAGTTAGCGGTTTTAAACTCAAAACAGTAAAATACTTGTCTAACAGAAAAAGCGGGGTTACTATCATCTAGGTTTGGCAGAATGTGATAGGTGGAAAGAAACAAAATCCATTTTGGATCACAGGTTATAAAACGAGCGATTTCAGACTAAAAATTTTCATAACTTATTGGTTTTAAGGTCAAAATAGTAAAATACTTGTTTAACGGACAAGGCGGGGAAACCTTCAGGTCCATTTGGTAGAATGTGACTAGTGGGAAGAAACATAATCCATTTCAGATCACGGGTTACAAATTGAGGTGTTTCGGACTAAAAACTTTCATAAATTAAAAGTTTTAAGGTCAAAACAGTAAAATACATTTCTAACAGAGGAGTCGTGGTTACCATCATGTAGGGTTGGTAGAATGTGACTGGTAGAAAGAAACAAAATCCATTTCGGTTCACAGGTTACAAACCGAGGGTTTCAGACTAACAATGTCCATAAGTTAGCAGTTTTAATGTCAAAAAAGTTAAATACTTGTCTAACGGATGAGGTGGGATAATCGACACGTCTGTTTCGTAGAATGTGACTAGTTGGAAGAAATGAAATCAATTTCGGAGCATGGGTTACAAATTGAGGGGTTTCAGACTAAAACCTTTCATAACTTAGTTGTTTTAAGGTCAAAACAATCAAATACTTATCTAACGGAGGAGGCGGGGTTATCGTCACGTCCGTTTGTTAGAATGTGACTAGTGTGAAGAAACAGAATCCAATTTCGGATCACGAGTTACAAACCGAGAAGTTTCGTACTAAAAACTTTCATAAGTTAGTGGTTTTAATGTCAAAACAGTAAAATACTTATCTAATGGATGAGAGGGGGTTATCATCATGTAGGTTTGGTAGAATGTGATTAATGGGATAAAATATAATCCATTTTCGGATCACGGGTTACAAACCGAGAGGTTGAAGACTAAAAACTTTCATAAGTTAGTGGTTTTAAAGTCAAAAAAGTAAAATACTTGTCTAACAGATAAGACAGGGTTATCATCATGTAGGTTTGGTAGAATGTTTTTAGTGGGAAGAAATAGAATCTATTTCGGATCAGAGGTACAAATTGAGGGGTTTCAGACTAAATTTTTTCGTAAGTTAGCAGTTTTAAGGACAAAATAGTTAGATATTTGTCTGATAGGGGGTGGGGTTACTGTTATGTAGGTTTTGTAGAATGTGACTAGTGGGAAGAAATAGAATTCATTTCGATTCATGGGTTACAAACCGAGGGGTTTCGGACTAAAAACTTTAATAACTTAGTAGTTTAAAGTCAAAACAATAAAATTCTTATCTAACGGATGAGGCCAAGTTACTATCATGTAGGTTTGGTAGAATGTGACTAGTGGGAAAAAACGAAATCTAATTCGGTTCACAAGTTACAAAGCAAGGGGTTTTGGACTAAAAACTTTCATAAGTTAGCAATTTTAAGGTCAAAATAGTAAAATACTTGTCTAACGGAGGCGGCAGGTTTATCGACACATCTTTTTGGTAAAATATGACTAATTGGAAGAAACAAAATTCATTTCAGATCATGAGTTGCAACTCGAGGGGTTTAGGACTAAAAACTTTCAACTCAACAGTTTTAAGGCCAAAACAGTAAAATATTTTTCTAATGGACGAAGCAGAGTTACAATATAATGTGATTAGCGAGAAGAAACGAAATCCATTTCGAATAACAGGTTACTAATTGTGCGGCTTCAGACTAAAAACATTCATAATTTAGCAGTTTTAAGGTCAAAACAGTAAAGTACTAGTTTAACGGACGAGGCAGGGTTACTGTAACGTAAGTTTGGTAGAATGTGATGGGTGGGAAGAAACATAATCCATTTCGGATCACAAGTTATAAACCAAGGGGTTTTGGTAAAAAAAAAAAAACTTTCATAAGTTAGCGGTTTTAAGGTCAAAACAGTAAAGTACTTGTCTAACAGACGAGGCGGGGTTACTATCACATCTGTTTGGTTCAATGTGACTACAAAGAAGAAACAGAAACCATTTTAGATAAAGGAACCAAGGAACTAAAGGATCTTTTACTAGTAGTAGTAATACAAATTGTAATCTACCTGTTAGTTAGTTCTGTTAGTAGTTAGTTCAGTGGAGGGAAAAGTTAGTAAAACTATAACTAACAGTAACTGTAATACCCGTGTTCTTAAAGTAAGGGTAAAGAAAGAATTTGATAGATATTACATTGAATTAAATAATACATAAAAGATTTACTATTATTTAAAAAAAAAGGACATGGACACTTGTCACAAAAGAAAAAAAAAAGGGCCAACACCTAGACGTCTAGGTGTTGGCTACATAACATGCATATTGCATGTTAGACAGCTAAGCGAACAATATGAAGATTGGTGGCAGCAGGTGTTGCCGGTTGTAATATTAAAATTTAGTTTTTCTTGTTTTGTTTTGTATTTCTTACCAAATCCCGTTTGGTTTTCTTCTTTCTTAAATTCAAATTTCTTAGCAAAAATTTATAAAGAAAATTTCTCCAATATTAGAGATAATACAGTCATTCAATTACAATAGCAAGACTTCATCATAATTGAGGTGTTGGTAATCAGCAATCGCAAGAAATTGCTGAAAGGAGTAGGAAAGTCAAGGAGGTGATCCACGGGCAGCTTTAAGTGCTACGTGGTGAGTTAGATTTACTTTTAGTAATCAAAACCAATAAAAATGTGAAATTATGATATTCGAATAAATGAATGAATTACAATGATTTAATGATGTGTTTTCTGTTATGTATAAAATTGATTGATTTATTGATTAGGAATTAGAAAGTGTGTTTAATATTAATTATATAAGAATTTATATTTTAAAAAGGATTAATGAATGAAAAATATGTTGAGAAGTTTTATGAAATTTTTGAAGAATATGATTGAAAATTTGATATTATATATGAGGAGACAATTTAATAAACATGATAAAAATAATAATTTTGAGAAAGAGCTAGATAGTTGAATTGAATGCTTTGATCTATGATTGCTTGCATATTATTGCTCATATGCATAAAAGTGAATACCAGGAAGGTAGCTGGTCTGATTGAAAAGACCAGGAAGGCAGTTAGTCTGGCTGAAAAGACCAGGAAGGCAGCTGGTCTGGCTAAAAAGACCAGGAAAGCAGCTAGTCTAACTGAAAAGACCATGATGGCAGCTGGTCTGGCTAAAAAGACAAGGAAGCTAGCTGGTCTAGCTGAAAAGACAAGGAAGGTAGTCGGTCTGGCTGAGAAAACCAGAAAGGTAGCTGGTCTGACAGTAATATGTTGACATATGGGAAGACGTTCCCATATGACAATATTAAATAAAGAGATGATTTAAATACATGCATTCATTTATTTGGCTATTTTTTTATTATTGATTGAGATGTTATATTATCAGTCTTGATTGTGAAATTATTGATAGACAAATGAGTCTCACAAAGAGACAGATATGATGAGAAAGAAATATGAAAGTATAATATGATAAAAATTATTTGATTGATTGATTATATGTTGTGAACCTCATAACGAGGTAAATAATGATGTTGAATTGATAATCTTGAGATGATTAAATATATGATGAGAAAAATTGATATATTTGATGATTAATTTAAGAAGAGATTGAACAATGATTGGAATTATAATATGAGTTGGGATAATAGAATGTTATTATTGAATTATATGAGGTAATAGATGAATGAATATTGGAAGATTATTTGAAAGATTAAACTTTTATATGTGAAGAAATAGATGATTAATATTGGTGAATTAGAAATGATTGACTGGAAGTATATAATCGAGTAAATTTAATTCACTGAGCTTGTGAAGCTCACTCCTTATTGTTGAAAATTTTCAGGCAGTGGGTAGGGTAGATAGAGTTTAGAGCTGGTATCAGAGTAATCACCTTAAGTAAGTCTCGTGGTCAAGTCCTCAAACATTGTAAAAAAGAAGAAATAAAATTTCTAATAAAAATTTTTCATGCATTTTGTTATATGTATATTTTTTTTTTCTCTGATAGGAGAATGATGATGTATCTCTTCTTAAAAGAGTTGAGGATTTGATGTAATTTTTAACTTCAGTTGATATAGTTTATATTGTTGCATATATGTGTCGTGCTGGGATTTCAATACGTTACAACATTGTCTAAGGGGTGGCCAACCCGGGATGGGTCATTACAATTTTGGTATCAGAGCATTAAGTTTTATGATTCTGTAGACTCCATAAAAATTTAAAGAAGTGGAAGATTTAAATAAACTACATTTTAATGCAGAGTTTGAGGATGACATGTAGACGTGCTAGAGCTAGAAGTTCTAAATCAGAGAGGACGTGGTAGACCCCTGTTGAGCGAAAATATACCTAAATAAATAAGTAAATAAACGCACTTGTTTTACTTGTAAGTGCACAAGGTCAACTTAGAAGTACAGTGTGTGAATGCAAAATCATCTCCACAGGGATTGGTAGATTTCACTTTAGAATTAGTTTTGCACTAATAAAATAAAAACAAGAGAAATAAATATTGAGTTTGAAATAATAAAGATAAAGGCGTAGGGACTTGATATCCACCACTAATTATGCTATCACAACAAAACAGTATGCCAATGCTCTACTCATGCTATGAATACCTAATGGTTGTCAACCTAAGGGCATGGTATCTACTCCTTAAGCTATTGATCTCCCTAAGCAACGAGTTAGGCATGGTATCTACTCTAACTCTTCTCTTTCTTAAGGAATTCAGCATGGTATCTACTGAGTTGTTCCTTAAGAGAGCATAAGATCATTGGAAATCGACAACCACATGAGACCTAGGGCATGGTATCTACTCCCGGTTTCCCATATTGATTAACCTAAGAATCCGGCGTGGATATCTTTTGTTGCTATTGTTGAACCCAGGACTCGGTCATCCAAATTGATTCAACTAACTAATCCATACAATATGCATATGTTGATCAGACACACACATATGAGGAATTTAAATCAAAATGGGCATTAATTAAGTTAAGCATCACAACATAAATATCGCAAAGGCACCAATACTGATTTATTGAATAAACATAATTAGGGCTTTAACCAAGCCCTACTAAGAATTTAGTCACACATAATAAAATAAAAATGAAAGAAGAAACCCGAAAACATTCTGGAGAAGAGTCGCCAATTCATCTCCACAATCTCTTCCTTCAGACTCGTCCGGCCTCCGGCCTCCCCGAACAAAAACTAAAACTAAAAGGGAGCTTGATCCCCCAAAAGGAAGATCTACTCCAAAAAGAGATTAAAAGATAAAAGAGGGGATTAGATGATCCTCATTGTGTGTGTTTTACAGGTGTATTTATAGGGGGTGAATAATCCTAGAAGGCTCAGGAACCCTAAACTTTCCTAAAACATAAAACTCCTTTATTTCCAAAACTGGTTTTGCCGTTTTACTGCTCACGCCCGTACATGTGCACTTGATTGTACATGTAGTGCGCTTGATCGCAAGGTTGCGCTCGATCGCCCTTCCTAGTGCGCTCGATCGCACTCCAGACAGTATCTGCTCCAGGTTTTCTAGTTTTCTTCCTTTAGGTGCCAGAAGTGCTTCTTTTTCTCCAAGACCCTATAAAAACATGTAAAACACATGAATGAAGTAAAATGGACTAAATTAACATAACTAAGGTCCTAACAAATGTAAATAAAGGGGTTTAAATATGAATATTTAAGTACCTATCACACCCCCAAACTTACATATTGCTAGTCCCTTAGCAATACAAAACTAAAAACTAAAAGAAAAATAAAGATACGTAGATAAATCTACTGTTCATGGTGTCCACAAAAGTTTAGGTATTGCACAAAACCATGACGTGCATTCATGAACAAGCTTAAAAATACAAACATATCTTCGTAATGAATCCGAGTTTTAAACGTTGATTACTTATACGAGGTAGGTTATGGCATCACAAGTCTAATTTTTAGTGTGTGGTGAATTAGCACATAAAGATTTAAGTTTCCAAATAACTCCAATGTGTAGTGTTTCGGTGTCTCAAGATTCACCAAATTTCCTATCAGAATGAGCAAACAACAGCATAGTTTTATTTCTTTCTTTTTCTTTTATTGTGAGATTTTTGCCAAGTTTAGTTCCCTAAAGCTTTATATTTGACCCATGTAGTGAATGTTAGCCAATGACTCCCAAACCAGATGGTTTTAGGGCATTAGGTGTAAAGACACCCTTAAGGGCTTACTAACTCGAGTAAAAAAGGCTACGAAACTAACTGGTCCTAATGCTACCAATCAGAATTCTCACCTTTTGACGTGACACTCACTGCTTACTGAGGCAAGAGGGCCAGTTACTCAGTGGAAAGTTCTTTTAATGATCATTATGGGCAAAATTCTCACCTTTTGACGTGAACACTCAATGCTTACTGAGGCAAGAGGCCCAGTTACTCAGTGGAAAGTTTGTTTAATGATTTTTAGGAGCACTTTATTTTCTCTTTTTGCGCAATAACAATCTTTTTTCTATTTCCATATTCCAAAGTGTTCATCTAACAAGTCGTCAGGTTACAGTTAAGCCATGGAAACATACCAATTAGAGCTACATGTCATACCCCAAACAATTATGTGCTAATGTGCTCCTGTCGGTTTAGATCAAACTTGTGAATCCTTAAATACCTAAAAGTGAGTAATTAAAGTTTAAAACTCAATTATTAGACCATGTGTTCAAGGTTTTAAGTTCACTTATGAAGTCAAATCATAGTATTCGTTTAGATCAACCAAAAATTTTTAGAACAAAATGAAAATGTATTTATCTTTTAAGCTAAAAAATTGGGACATAATGTGTGTGTGAATGTGTCCCCATACCCCCAAACTTAAATTGCACATTGTCCCCAGTGTGCAAAAAGTATGGAAGGATCTGACCTAGGAGATGGAGAACTCGTTGGGCTGGCATGGCTCATAGCACACCCCCAAACTTGACCGGATGTACATAATGTCCCTAAAAAGAATAGGAAAAACTAACGTAATACAGAAAAACAAAGAGTATGAAAAATAAATAAATAACAATAAATATAAAAAAAATAAAAGGATAAGCTGTGGGGTGCCTCCCATGAGCACTAAATTTAACGTTTTCAGCCGGACCAAGCCTTATTTTTCCCTAAAACTAAGATTGGCAGCAGCTAGCATAGGAAGTGTCTTATTCTCTCCCATATAAGCATAAGGTAAGTCTCTGGCAACTTCTTGAATTCCAAGTTAGGTGCCTGTACAATAAAAGGAAAAATAGTATTAGTAGGCACATGAGGGTCAAATGGATCGGTGTACTTACTTGGATGCCTTGGATAGGTCTCAAGGAGGTGCATAGTTTCAATGATGTCATCAGTAACATCTTCAGATTTCGGCTCAATATATGATCCTTTGAAACAATGGGTGAGGGTGGTCTCCAACGGATCAATGTGATGAAAAATTTACTCAACAACACCTCACTTTCGTTCACTCAGCTCCTTAGTTAATTGCCCCACTTGTACTCCCAATCTTTGAATGGCTTGTTCATGCCGTGCAGTGGTTTGTCTTATCTCAGTTCAAAATTGTCTTTCCTCTGCCATAAACTGATCTTGTGAGGTCATTAATTGTTGTTGCTGAGTTGCCAACTGCATCACAAGACTCTCTAGGTCATTTGTCTTTGATTTTAGAACTGTTTGGGCTGCTGGTTGGGAGTTCTTTGCGAAGTTGGGGTGGTTCTGCTATCCATGATTATAGGTATTTGCATATATATTGTAGTTATTCGGTCCCACATAATTTTCTTGCTCTTGATCTGCAAATGAATACAAAGAGCAAGTGTTAGTAGTGTGATCAAAACGAGAACATATAGCACATACCTGGAGTGGTTTGCTTCGCGGACTAGGTGATATGCTTTGAGTAGACATGGCGTTTATGAGCATATCTATCTTCCTCTCCATAGCATCTAGACAAGCATATCGAGCTTCCGCCATTGGTGCTTCTCCTTCAATTGAATTAGTTGAAAAGCTTCAGTGTATCAGTTTCAGTACTACTGCTCGGGTACTCTCTGGAGCTTTTGCACTCGAGCGCACCAAGAACAGTGATCGATCGCACTGGGCTTGCACTCGATCGCACAAAGGAGTGCGCTCGATCGCAATGAGGACAGAAAACTCCTCCTCTGCACACCTTAACGAAAACAGAAAACGAAAAGAAGGAATAAATCTGATTTTTGATAAAAATAAAAATAAAACAGAACATAATAAAATAAAAACTGACGAAAATAATTCCAAAAATAAATTTAGCACAATCCCCGGCAATGACGCCAAAAACTTGTTGAGCGAAAATATGCCTAAATAAATAAGTAAATAATTGCATTCGTTTTACTTGCAAGTGCACAAGGTCAACTTAGTAGTATAGTGTGCGAATGCAAGATCATCTCCACAGGGATTGGTAGATTTCACTTTAGAATTAGTTTCGCAATAATAAAATAAAAGCAAGAGAAATAAATATTGAGTTTGAAATAATAAAGATAAAGGCGTAGGGACTTGATATCCACCACCAATTATGCTATCACAACTGTTGTGAGTTTTAAATTACTCGCAAGCACACGAATCGTTTGCAATATAGTGTTGTGCAAGTGCGAGGTCGAATCCACAGGGAATGCGTTGTGAAAATAGCTTTTTATCTAAACTAACTTTATTTTAACATAGTTCCGAATTGTGAATTATATTTTTGCAAAACAAATATAAACTAAACTAAACTAAACTGATTTAATAACTAATGATGAAAACACTAAAGTTTCCGAATCCACCCAACCAAAGTAAAGCATATATCTTCATGTTCTATATAAAAATAATCTATCAAATCATTCCATGAATCCAATTTAAACAAAAAACAACGAATATCCCAATTAAACCAAAAGCATCCAATGTATCCGCTTTTAACAAATCACAAAGGAAATCCAATTTAATCGGAAAGGATTCAATGTATCCATCGGATAAATCACACAGAATATCCAACAGAACAATTAAAAACTATCAATCATAAGAATTTACTCAAATAATTGAAATAGAACATTTAAACTAAACATATCAGAATTGTATAAACATATCTGAAAATATAATGCTAAACAATGGCGAGGCTTCATCTTCAACCTTAGTTGAAGATTTTAGCCACCCATTATCATGAAACTAAATTTCACAATAAAAAGTGCTAAGCATTAAAAACTTGAAAAGAATTAAAACTGACTGTACATTGGGAGAAATTCCACATGCTGTTGGGCAGCACTTCCCCTGGTGGTGGCAAAAGCCCTTAGGAAATCTACTAGAATGCTAGTAGAAATCCACCAGACTGCACACTGAATAATGAGGTGAGATAATGTTTATATAAGGGAATTCTCGGAGTACAATGAGCTGAAAATTCGATGTGGGATACTGCCTCTTTGCGTTCGATCGCAAGTCTGGTGCGATCGATCGCAGCATGGTGCGATGCAATGCGTCTGGCGCGCTGTAAGTGCTTCCTATCCGATATGGGATGTGCGAGTCAACTGCGATCGATCGCAGCCTTGTTGCGCTCGAGCGCATCACTGTGCGCTGCAATATATATGCAGTATCAAAAGTTTCCTTTCCAATGTGGGATGTGCGTGTCACTTGCGATCAATCGCAAGTCTTGTGCACTCGAGCGCAGGTGCGATTGATTTCATACTGTGTGTGCACGATCGCAGGTGCGATCGATCGCACGTCCTGTGCGCTCGATCGCACTAGGCATCCTCAGCTTTGCTCCTTAAGCCCTGAAGTTTCCACATTGCTTCATTTTATTCCAAAACCTATAAAAACACAGAAAATAGCACGAAATAACATAATTAAGAACTCAACAAATGTAAACTAAGGGGATAAAATATGTAATATTTAGCACTCATCAAATACCCCTAAACTTACATATTGCTAGTCCCATAGCAATACGAAACTAAAAACTAAATGAAAAACAAAGAATATAAAGATAAGTTCATAACTCATGGTATCCAAAGATTTTAGGAGCACCCACCATCATCATAATGATTCATGAGCAAGCTTAAAAAGATAAACCCATATTCGTAATGAACAGAAATGTTAAAATCTATTTACTTACAAAAGGCAGGTTAATGCATTATAAGTCTGACTCAGTGTAAAGTGAATTAGCAAATAAAAATGAAGCTTCCAAATGAGTCCAATGTGTACGGTCTCTAAGTCTCAAGATTCACCGCATTTCCCATTAGAATGAACGAAAATGGCATATTTTTTATTTTCTTCTCTTTTTGTAAGGCTCTGTTATGTTCAGTTTCCTTAAGCTTTCTAATTGACCCATGTAGCGAGTGTTGAGTCAATGACTCCCAAACCAGATGGTTTTAGGGCATTAGGTGTACAGACACCCCTTAGGACTTACTAATTCGAGTAAAAAAGGCTACGAAATTAAACTGGCCTTAATACTATTAAACAGAATTCCAACCTTTTGACGTGAACACTCACTGCTTACTGAGGCAAGAGGTCCAGTTACTCAGTGGAAAGTTTATGATCGTAATTTTCATTCATCATTTTTTTTATATATTTATGCCAAAGTGTTAATCCAACAAGCCATCCAGTTTCAATCAAGACAAAAATTTACACATTAAAATAACATGTCATACCTCACATAATGCATACTAATGTGCTCGTGTTAGATTCGAGATCAAACATGTGAATTCTCAAATGCCTCAAGTAAGTAACTAAATTTTAAAACTTTATCAACAGATCATGTGTTCCAAAATTTAAGCTCACCAGTGAATCACATCACAGAAATTGTTTAGATCAACCAAAATTTCAATATAACATGAGCATGCATTAAAAAAAACAACAACAAATTAGGACAAAGTGTGTGTAATGTGTCTCCCATACCCCCAAACTTAAATTAAACATTGACCCCAATGTGTGAATGATATGGAAAGAGTTGACATGGGATATGGAGAACTATCTGGACTAGTATGGCTCGTAGCATACCCCCAAACTTGAACTGAAGTACGCATTGTCCTTGAAAAATAAATACTGGAAAACAAAAAATACTGGAAACAAACATTAATCATAAATGTATAAAATAATAAATAAACATAAAGGATAAGCTATGGGGTGCCTCCCATGAGCGCTAAGTTTAACATCTTCAGCCAGACCCAACATTAGTAATCATGCCCAACTAAGCGCTCCACCATCTGATCAATAAATGGGAGTGAAAAATGATCCTTCAGTGTGGTAGCATTCAACTTACAGTAGTCTAGACACATTCTCCATCTTGATTGCACTCGAGTTGGAACCAACTCGTCGTCTTTATTTATTACTACCGTCAATCTAGCCTGTTTTAGCACGACATGAATCGGGCTCACCCACTCGCTATCAAAGATTGGATAAAGGATCAGAACCTCTTGTATAGCTGGGTTGAGCCCTCTTTGTGGCTCCTTCGATGGCTTGACATTCTCCTTAAAATGTAACTTGTGCATCACCACCGAGGGGCTTATCCGCTTGATATCCTCAATAGTCCAGCCGATAGCTTCATTGTGCTCTCTTAAAACGTCCAATAATTTATCCGCTTGAGCATCAACCAAATCTGAAGCTGTAGTCATAGGCAAAGAATCTGCGGGACCTAGGAACTTATACTTAAGATTGTCTGGTAAAGGCTTAAGTTCCTTCTTGGGGGATTCAGGTGTTTTGGTTTCCTCCGTCTCATTAATCTTTTGAGGAGCAGACTCCAAAGTAGCATTAGCTTGCTCAAACAACTTATCCAAATCCAAATCCTCTTCGAATTGAGCAAAGCATGCCTCCAGGGGGTCCTCAATGCGTGATTCATCCATAGTCTCCTCCATCTCACTGCTCTTCTGAGGAGCAGGCTCCAAGATAATAGTTGTTTGCTCACGTAGCTTATCTAAATCCAAATCCTCTCCAAACTTAGCAAAGTGTGCCTCCAAAATGTCCTCAGACTCCCCTTCTTTCTTGGGCGCTTGTAATCTCTCAGGGTAAGGCGCTTTAGGTAAAAATGACCTAGGGAGAACCTTAATAATAGGTGTAGCTGTAGATGGCTCAACATCTCTATTTTCTTTATTGGCACTTTCTTGCCCTTGTATAGGAGTTGATAAATTTCCCTCCGCAAACTGTTCCTTCGGGTTAGGATCAGGTTGACTGGGGAACTTTCCGTTCTCTCCTTCACCTAAGTGACTTGTGATTTGACCCATTTGACTCTCTAGCTTGGCAATCACTTGGGTGTTTACTATTGTTGCACTCCTCACTTCACTCATAGATTAGCTAGTCGCTTTCATGAAATCATTGAAAGCGTCCTCCAATGACTGTGAAACCGACGCTGGTGTTTGAATGGGAGCTTGGTAAGCGGGTGATGGTGCTGGATAGGCTAAGTGACCATAACTTGGAATTGGTGGAGGAAATTCGAGAGGGTATTGATTGTGAGCATGATAATGGGCTCCTCCCTGATTCATCAGTTGGTTCTGCTCCCATGAAAAATTAGATTGGTTCCACCACCTTGGATTGTATGTTTCGGAGTAAGATCCATTTGATTGCCAACTACAGTCATTGAAAGCATTCGTTTGTTCCATGGGATACTCAACAAAAACCGGCATTGATGAACACTTCTGTGCTAAATGCATAGGACTAGCACAGATGGAACAACTATCAACATTGAATGTATTGGCTGTACTGATGGACTGATCAGTCATCCTTATGAAATCCTTGAGGGCGTCCTCTAAAGATTGTGAAACCGGTGCTGGATTCATCCACATTTTTGTTCTTCCTTTTTTTTTGAGCAATTGTAAATAAAATAAAATAAAATCAAAATCAAAATCAAAATCAAAATCAAAATCAAAATCAAAATTAAAATTAAAATTATAAAAAATAAAACAAATATGCTAACTAAACTAGTAGAAAAATAAAATCAATTTCGACAAAAATTTCACAAACAAAAACACTCCCCGACAATGGCGCCAAAAACTTATTGTGAGTTTTAAATTACTCGCAAGTGCACGAATCGTTTGCAATATAGTGTTGTGCAAGCGCGAGGTCGAATCCACAGGGAATACATTGTGAAAATAGCTTTTTATCTAAACTAACCTTATTTTAACCTAGTTCCAAATTGTGAATTATAATTTTGCAAAACGAATATAAACTAAACTGATTTAATAATTAATGATGAAAACATTAAGGTTTCAGAATCCACCCAACCAAAGTAAAGCATATATCTTCATGTTCTATATAAAAATAATCTATCAAAACATTCCATGAATCCAATTTAAACAAAAAGCAACGAATATCCCAATTAAACCAAAAGCATCTGATGTATCTGCTTTTAACAAATCACAAAGGAAATCCAATTTAATCGAAAAGGATTCGATGTATCCATCGGATGAATCACACAGAATATCCAATAGAACAATTAAAAACTATCAATCATAAGAATTTACTCAAACAATTGAAATAGAACATTTAAATTAAACATATCAGAATTGTATAAACATATCTGAAAATATAATGCTAAACAATGGCGAGGCTTTATCTTCAACCTTAGCTGAAGATTTTAGCCACCCATTATCATGAAAATAAATTTCACAATAAAAAGTACTAAGCATTAAAAACTTGAAAACAATTAAAACTGACTGTACATTGGGAGAAATTCCACACGCTGTTGGGTAGCACTTCCCCCGGTGGTGGCAAAAGCTCTTAGGAGATCTACTAGAATGCTAGTAGAAAACCACCAGACTGCACACTAAATAATGAGGTGAGATAGTGTTTATATAAGGGAATTCTCGGAGTACAATAAGCTGAAAATTCGATGTGGGATACTGCCTCTTTGCGATCGATGGCAAGTCTGGTGCGATTGATCGCAGCATGGTGCGATGCAATGCATCTGGCGCGCTGCAAGTGCTTCCTATCCGATGTGGGATGTGCGAGTCAACTGCGATCGATCGCGGCCTTGTTTCACTCGAGCACATCACAGTGCGCTGCAATATATATGCAGTTTCAAAAGTTTCCTTTTTCAATATGGGATGTGCGAGTCACTTGCGATCGATCGCAAGTCTTATGCACTCGAGCGCAGGTGCGATTGATTGCATACTGTGTGCGCACGATCGCAGGTGTGCACGATCGCAGGTGGGATCGATCGCACGTCCTGTGCGCTCGATCGCACTAGGCATCCTCAGCTTTGCTCTTTAAGCCCTGAAGTTTCCACATTGCTTCATTTTATTCCAAAACCTATAAAAACACAGAAAATAGATAAAATAGCACGAAATAATATAATTAAGAACTCAAAAAATGTAAAATAAGGGGCTAAAACATGTAATATTTAGCACTCATCAACAACAAAACTGTATGCCAATGCTCTACTCATGCTATGAATACCTAATGGTTGTCAACCTAAGGGCATGGTATCTACTCCTTAAGCTATTGATCTCCCAAAGCAACGAGTTAGGAATGGTATCTACTCTAACTCTTCTCTTTTTTAAGGGATTCAGCATGGTATCTACTAAGTTATTCCTTAAGAGAGCATAAGATCTTTGGAAATCGACAATCACATGAGACCTAGGGCATGGTATCTACTCCCAGTTTCCCATGTTGATTAATCCAAGAATCCGGCGTGGATATCTTTTGTTACTATTGTTAAACTCAAGACTCGGTCATCCAAATTGATTCAACTAACTAATCCATACCACATGCATATGTTGATCAGACACACACATATGAGGAATTTAAACAAAAACAGGCATTAATCAAGTTAAGCATCACAACATAAATATTGCAAAGGCGCCAATATTGATTTATTGAATAAACATAATTAGGGCTTCAACCAAGCCCTACTAAGAATTTAGTTACACATAATAAAATAAAAAAGAAAGAAGAAACTCGAAAACATTATGGAGAAGAGTCGTCAATTCGTCTCCACAATCTCTTCCTTCGGGCTCGTCCGGCCTCCAGCCTCCCCGAACAAACACTAAAACTAAAAAGGAGCTTGATCCCCCAAAAGGAAGATCTACTCCATAAGGAGATTAAAAGATAAAAGAGGAGATTAGATGATCCTCATTGTGTGTGTTTTACAGGTGTATTTATAGGGGGTGAATAATTCTATAAGGCTCCGGAACCGTAAACTTTCCTAAAACATAAAACTCATTTATTTCCAAAACTGGTTCTGCCACTTTACTGTTCACTCCTGTACATGTGCACTCAATCGTACATGTAGTACACTTGATCGCAAGGTTGCGCTCAATTGCCCTTCCTGGTGCGCACGATCGCACTTCAGACAGTATCTGCTCCAGGTTTTCCAGTTTTCTTCCTTTAGGTGCCAGAAGTGCTTCTTTTTCTCCAAGACCCTATAAAAACATGTAAAACACACAAATGAAGTAAAATAGACTAAATTAACATAACTAAGGTCCTAATAAATGTAAATAAAGGGGTTTAAATATGAATATTTAAGCACTTATCAACCCCTAATATTTAGAAGAGTTGAAGCAGAGGGGGAGGTCAAGTATATGGTTCATTCAAGGTAACAAGTTAATAGGAAAGCTAGTATTAGTAGAGGTAAGAGAGAATATGATATTAAGAAGGATGAGTTAAAAGAAGTTCTTGATCGTGCTATAGAGAGAATGAATGCAGCAGAAGAAAGGGCTAATAATTTAAAGAGGAGATTAGAGGAAAGGGGTAGAACAGAACCTGATTTGGTGAGGCAAGAAGCTTATGGGGGATAGGGTGTGTTTGCATATGAGATGTAAAGGGATTGTTTTGTGAGATTTATTAAGTTTAAACCCAGTCTTTTAAAGGATCTGTAAATCCTATTGAAGCTGATCAATGGATTAAACATGCTGAGAAATATTTTGAAGTCTTACCAGTGACAGATAGTCAGAAGGTTGCTTTTCCTTCATTTAAGCTAGAAGGTGAGGCTTCTCAATGGTAGGAGGATATTCTACCAAGATTGAGTACACAGGTAGATCAACCTTTAACTTGGTGTAAATTTAAGGATGTGTTCTTTGTGAAGTATTTTTTAGATACATTTCGAGCACAGCAGGAGAGAGATTTTATTCATTGAAAGCATAATACTTTATCTGTGATTGAGTATAATAGTAGATTTATAGCCCCGTCGAGGTTTTTACCTTAGTTAGTAAATACGGAGGAGAGGAAATGTAAGAGATTTTTAGACGGGTTACATTATGAAATTTAAACTAAACTCTTTTACATGGGTATTGGGAATTATACTATAATGGTGGATAAAGCATTACAGATTGAGAATGATGTGATTAATTTTAGAGGTAAGAGGGATATGCTGAAGAGGTCGAGATTTAAAGGACCCAGAGGTGGTAGTAGTATGAGTGTGCAGGGTGGGAGACCACCCCAGAGGGGGCGTTCCTTGTCAAAGGGAACTGTAATACAAAGTCAGAGGTAAACATAATCTATTGCTTCTGTAGCTCAGAGTAATATCAGTAGGACCCCTAGATTTGGGAGACAGGCTATGGGAACTAAAAATTATGGTAGAGGAGTAAGTATGCCACCAAGGGGAAGTGGTAATCTGATGTATGATCGAGAGACAAGAGTTTTCTTTAGATGAAATTAGACAGAGCATCTGTCTCAGAATTGTCCTACACTGATGTGCTTTGTATATAGTGAGGGAGGACATATTAGTGTAGATTGTCTAGTGGGGAAATCTGTTAAGATAGGTGTTGGGAGAAAATAGGTGGAGAGAGGTGATGGATCAGGGAGTATACAGGGTAGAGGTAGATGATCAGTAGCTGAGAGAGGATGCAGTGGTCCGTTACAGCCTAGAGACAGTAAATTCTATACATTGACCCAACAGGATGAACAGACCACTCCTGATTTTTTTATGGGTATGGTATCTATTCTTAATAGACCTGCTAGATTATTGATTGATCCTGGTGTAACCCATTCTTTTACATCTAGTGTGTATATGAAATCTATTGATGCTTGCGTTAGTCCTTTGATGCATGGTGTTTTTGTTGAGGTTCTTACTAGGGATAGGGTTATTATTAGGACACTTTATTGGGGTTGTGTGATTAGTATGGTTAGTAAAGAATTTGAAGTTGATTTGCTGCCTTTGGATATGACAGATTTTGATTTAATTATGGGGATGAATTTATTATTTGTATATCATGCTTGGGTAGATTATTTTAGGAAGAATGTGATGTTCAAGATACTAGGATAAGAGGAGTTTAACTTTCAGAGAGAACGTTATATACTTGTTAACTATCTTATTTTCACCCTGACTGCTAGTAGATGGTTGAAGAAGGGTTGTGAGATGTATTTGGCATATGTGGTGGATTCTAGAAAGGAGATTGGGATGTTAGAAGAAATCTTAGTAGTGAAAGATTTTTTTTGATGTGTTCCCTGAGGAGTTGTCTAGTTTACCTCCCAAGAGGGAGATTAAATTTTCTATTGAGGTGATTCTGGGATCAACACCCATATCTATAACACCTTATAGAATGCCACCAGTTGAGTTGAGAGAATTGAAAGTTCAGCTTCAGGAGTTGCTAGATAAGCAATTTATTCGACATAGTATAACGCCTTGGGGAGCCCTTGTGTTGTTTGTGAAGAAGAATGATTGAACAATGTGGTTGTGTATTGATTATAGGTAGTTGAATAAGATCACTATTGAGAATAAATATCATTTGCCCGGAATAGATGATTTATTCAAGCAGTTACAAGGGGCTAGGGTGTTTTCTAAGATAGGCCTAAGATCGGGATATCATTAGTTGAGGATAAAGGAGTGGGATGTGCCTAAGACTGCTTTTAAGACACGTTATGGCCATCATGAGTTCCTTGTGATTCCATTTGGGTTAACTAATGCTCCTGCAGTATTTATGGATATAATGAATTGGGTTTTTAAACCATTTTTGGATAGATTTGTGATTGTATTTATTAATGACATTCTGGTATATTCCAAGAATGAAGAGGAGCAGGGACAACATTTAGAGATAGTGTTGGAAATCTTGAGGAGAGAGAAATTGTACAGAAAGTTCTCTAAGTGTGAGTTTTGGTTGAGTGAAATATCTTTCTTGGGGCATGTTGTGTCAAGAGATGGTATAGCAGTTGACCCATAGAAAGTGAAGGTAGTGTTGAATTAGGAAAGTCCCACTAGTGTGACTGAAATTATAAGCTTTTTGGGATTGGCTGGTTATTGTAGGAGGTTTATCCAGGATTTTTCTATTATTGCTGGACCACTGACCAAATTAACCCGGAAGGAAGTGAAGTTTATGTGGTCAGAAGAATGTGAGAAAAGTTTTCAACTGTTGAAAGAGAAATTGACTACTGCTCCGGTATTAGTGCTTCCTTTCAGTAATGAAGGTTCTTCAATTGCCTAGAAGAATAAGCTATATCTTTCCCATGTTGCATCAACACACGTCCCATGAGAGGAATTACCCGACCTATGATTTAGAATTAGCTGCCATAGTTTTTGATTTGAAGATTTGGAGACATCATCTGTATGGAGCCACTTGTGAAAATTTTACTAATCATAAAAGTTTGACGCATTTACCCACCCAGAAAGACTTAAATTTGAGGCAGAGGAGGTGGATGGAATTAATTAGTGACTATGATTGTACAATTCATTATCATCCAAGGAAGGCTAATGTAGTAGTTGATGCATTGAGTAGAAGGTCTATAGGGAGATAAGCTGCTATTTGGAGTCATGATATTAGCTTGATGATAGAACTGAGAGAAATGAGGATGCAGTTGAGTATCAGTGATAGAGGAGTATTGACAGCAAATCTGGTGGTACAATCTTCTCTTATTGATCGCTTGTTACAGATGTAGAATAAAGATGAAAGGATAAAGAGGATCAAACAGAAAGTATTGAGTAGGAAGCCGACTGGGTTTAGAATTAGAGAAGATGGAATGGTGGTATTGAGAGCTTGAGGCAAGAATGAGGAAAGAGTACCCTCGGCTTTGTCATGAGTTAGGTAAGGAAATTTCATAGACAAAATTTTTATAAGGTGGGTAGAATTGTAATACATGTGTTCTTAAAGTAATGGTAAAGAAGTAATTTGATAGATATTACATAAAATTACAATAATACATGAAAGATTTACTATTATTAAAAAAAGGGGGCCAACAATTGTAATACATGAAAGAATTGTAATACATATTGCATGTTATACAGCTAAGTGAACAATAAGAAGATTGGTGGCAACAGATGTTGACGGTTATAATATTAAAATTTAGTTTTTTTTTTTGTTTTGTTTTATATTTCTTACCAAATCCCATTTGGTTTTTGTAGCAACCCATCCCGGGTTGGCCACCCTCGAGACGATGTCGTCACATTTTGAAATCCTATCATGACACATATATGCAACAATAAAAAAACATCAACTGAAATTATATATATCTATACATCAATCCTCAACCCTCAACAGGGGATTTATATTATTAAAATTTCAACTGAAATAATATATACAACATATGATGCATGAATATTTACAAATATTCTTTTTATTTCCATAAGTCTGATGATGTGGACCACGAGGCTTACAGATAATCACTCTGTCTGAATCATAGCTTAATAATCTATCTGCCATCCCTGCTACCTGAAATTATGTAACAATGAGAAGTGAGCTTCACAAGCTCAGTGAATTAAATTTACTAGAAGTATTCAATTTGTATAATTCTAGTCACATCTTATAATTCAGTTGTTCAAATAGTCTTCCCATATTTATTCATCTATATCTCATATAATTCGATAATAGCCTTCTATTATCACTACTCGTATCATTATCTTCAACATTTATCAATCTCTTCTTAAGTTAATCATCAAACATATCAATATTTCTTCTCATATATTTAATCATCTTGAGATTATCAATTCAACATGAGGTTCCCAGAATATAATCAATCACTCAGATAATTCTTATCATATCATACTTTCATATTTCTTTCTCATCATATATGTTTATCTGTGAGACTCATTCATATATCAATAAATTCACAATCAAGAATAACACTCTAGCATTTCGAGCAATAATAATCAATATTTAAAACAAATTCAATGCATGAATTTAAAATATCATATCATTTCATATTATCATTTGAGAACATCTTCCCACATATCGACATGTTTTAGCTTAGACCGACTATCTTCTCGGTTCTTTTATTTTCAGCATATACCGGTAGCCACGGTTCTTTTATTTTATTTAGACTGCCTACTTTCTCGGTTATTTTATTTCACGCATATGCTTATGAACAATAATATGAAATATGCATATGAGCAATAATATAAAAACAAGCATACATTCAAACATTCAATTTAGCTATCCAGATCTTTCCCAAAATTATTATTTTTAACATATTCATTAAATTATCTCTTCATATATGATATCAAATTATCAATCATAGCTTGTCGAGAATTCAGTTATCATTTCATTATATATTTCATGAACTCATTATTTCACTAATTTCACTTCTTATATAATAAATTTTTAACATATCAATTATTCCTATAATATCAATCAATTAACTTTCATATATCGTCCAATCATAGTTCAATAATTAATTCAAATATCATCACTTTATACTTCATATTTATCTCGATTACTAAAAATAAATCTAACTCACCACATAGCACTTAAAGCTACCCATGGATCACCTGCTTGCTTTTCCTGCTACTTTCAGCAATTTCATCTGATTGCTGATCGTCAACACCTGACATAATATTTATATTAAAATTTCTAATTTATTCTTCAATTTTTCCGTAATTCATACCTTTAAATTTCTACATCAAATTCTGGGTATTTTCATGTATGCTAAATTTTAAAAATAAAATTCACGTTATTAGCTTTTGTTTTTCTTAGAGCTTTCATCGACTCTTCTTAAAATTCTCTCGTAAACCTTTTCAACCTTTTACTCTTTCAACCTTTCTTTCAGTCCCCAAGTGTTTAAAGAAATAGAGTAATTTGAATTGAAGAAAGAAGAAAACCAAACGGGATTTGATAGGAATTAATAAACAAAACAAAACAAAGAACAAAATTTTTATATATATAAGCCCCCACCATTTCAGCACACATTTTAGCTTCTGTGTCTTGCATGCACTTTGCATGCAAGGTGAAAGGTACTCCTAGGAATCTAGGTGTTAACCTTTGCCTCATTTTTTTTTATCCTCTCATGCTACAGTCTTGGTGTCCTTTTTTTTCAAAACAATTATTTTATTCAAATATATATATATATATATGCTTTTAATTTCATATCATATCTATCAAATTACTTCTTGACCCTTACTTCAAGAACATGGGTATTACAATTCTACCACCTTATAAAAATTTGGTCCCCAAAATTTTCTTACCTAACTCATGAAAAAAGCTAAGGTTATTCTTTCTTCATTCTTGCCTTATGCTCCCAAGTAATTTCTTCAACATCTTTGTTTTGCCATAACACTTGAATGAAAGGAATAACTTTATTATGTAAGACTTGCTCCTTTCTGTCTAGAATTATGGCTAGTATTTGCATAAAGGTCAAATCTTCTTGAAATTCTACAGCCTAATTCGGAATATTATGGGATTCATCATGTAAACACTTTCTCAAAAGTGAAACATGACATACGCTATGTAACTGCTTCAACTCTGGAGGTAAATCCAAGCTATTAACAACTAGCCTAACTTTCTCAATAACCTCATAGGGTCCTATATACCTGGGACTCAACTTTCCTTTCTTTTTTACCCTCAACACACCTTTCTATGGAGATATATTCAAATACACCCAATAACCTACTTGAAACTCAAGAGGTCTTCTTCTATTATCAGCATAGTTATTCGGTCTACTCTGTGCTGTTTTAAGGTTCTCTCCAACTAGTTTGATCCTCTCAATTGTTAACTCAATAATTTATGGACCAAATATATTTCTCTCTCCCACTTCTTCCAAACATATAGGACTTCTACACCTCTTACCATACAATGCCTCAAATGGTGTCATTCCCATACTAGATTGATGTTGAGTATTATAAGCAAATTCAATCAACGACAAGTAAGCATCCCAAATTACTGAGAAACTTATCACATTTTCCCTCAACATATCTTATAGTATTCAAATAATCTTCTATGTCTACCCATCTATTTGAGGATGAAAGATTATATTAAATTGTAACTACGTACTTGTGGCTTTCTGAACGCCTCTCCAAAACCAAGATGTAAATCTAGCATCTCTATTTGACACTATGCTCAATGGTACTCCATGAAACCTCACAATCTCAGCTACATACAGTTCAACCAACTTTATAGGGCTCCAGTTAGTTTTAATTGGAATAAATTGATATGACTTAGAAAGTCTATCGACTATCACTCACACTGCATCGTGACCTCTCTAGGTATGGGAAAATCCAGAAACAAAATTCATACTCATATTTTTCTATAGCCATTCAAGCATAGGAAGAGGTTGTAGTAAGCCTCCCAGATGTTTATTCTCTGACTTCACTTTCTAACATACCAAACATTTAGAAATATATTCAGCTACATCCCTCTTCAATCCTGACCACTAGCAATTAAATTTTAATCCTCTATACATCTTATTGTTATTGGAGTGCATCGAATATACATCATTATGTGCCTCTCTCAATATCTCTTTTCTCAACTCAACATCATTAAGAACACAAATCCTATGTTCTAATACCAAAATACTATCATTTCTAATTTTGAACTCATATTGCTTTCTACTAAGCACTTCTTGTTTAATCTTTTTTTATCTCTTCATCTCTACCTTGCATCTCTAACAAGCATTTTACTATGGATAACTGTACAACCATGTTTGCTAACAATGATCATCTATCACTGTTATTCAACTTCATTCTTATCTCTCTTAAATCTATCATCAATTTCACATCATGACTATCACTAGCAGTTAATCTTCCTATCGATTTTCTACTCAATGCATCATCTACCATATTCGTATTTCCTATATGATAGTGAATTATACAATCATAGTCATTAATCAACTCCATCCACCGTCTCTGTCTCAAATTCAATTCTCTCTAGGTAGGTAAGTATGTCAAACTCTTATGATCAGTAAATAACTCACAAATCGCTTCATATAGATGATGTCTCCAAATTTTCAAAGCAAACACTACGGCAGCTAACTCTAAGTCATGGGTAGGATAATTTCTCTCATCATTCCTCAATTTCCTAGAAGTATATGCCATTGTATTCCCATATTGTATCCATACACATCCCAACTCTTGATGCAAAGCATCATTATACACAACAAATCCTTCATCACTAGAAGAAAGCACCAACACTAAAGCAGTACTTAATTTCTCCTTCAACAACTAAAAACTATTTTCACATTCCTTAGACATACAAAATTTTTATTTTTCCTGGTCAAACTAGTCAAAGTTGTAACAATCATAGAAAGGTTCTGAATGAATCTTCTATAATAACTGACAAATCCCAAGAAGCTTCTAATCTCAGTCAGATTAGTTTGTCTCTCCCAACTTAACACTACCTCTACCTTCTGTGGATCAATTTCTATACCATCTCTAGATACTACATACCCCAAGAAGTTATTTCATTCAGCCAAAATTCACATTTAGAAAATTTAGCATACAATCTCTCACTTCTTATAATCTCCAACACCATTTTAAAATTCCTCACATGTTGTTCTTCATTCTTAGAATATACCAGATTGTCATCAATAAATATAACCATAAACTTGTTAAAATATAGTTTAAACACTCTATTCATCAAGTCCATGAATGTAACTAGAACATAAGTCAACCTAAATGGTACCAAAAGAAACTCATGGTGACCATAACATGTTCTAAAACCAGTCTTATGTACATCTCCTTCTTTTATTCTCAATTGGTGATAACCTAATCTCAAGTTTATCTTAGAAAACACTCTCGCTTCCTGCAACTGCTCAAACAAATCATTTTTCCTTGGAAAAGATAATTTTTCTTGATGGTTATTTTATTCAGCATTCTGTAATCTATACTCAACCTTATCGTTCCATCTTTCTTCTTCACAAACACTACATGGGCTCCACATGGCGACACACTAAGTCTGATAAATTGTTTGTCTAACGATTCTTAAAATGGTACTTTCAACTCTCTCAACTTAGCTGGTGTCATCCTATAAAGTGCTATAGATATGTGTGTTGAACCCAAAATCATATCTATAGAAAACTAAATCTCCTTACTGGGAGGCAATCTAGACAATTCTTCACGAAACATATCAGGAAAATCTTTAACTACAAAGATTTCTTCTATTTTCCGATTTTTATTTTTAGAATCCATTATGTATGCCAAATACTCCTCATAACCCTTCTTCAACCATCTACTAGGAGTCAGGGTAGAAATAAGAAAATTTGCAAGTATCTTACATTCTCCCTAAAATTAAAACTTCTCTTGTCCTGGTATCTTGAACACCACGTTTTTCTTAATACAATCAACCCAGCCATGATACATTGACAACCAATTAATCTCCAAACTCAAATCAAAATCATCCAAACTCAAAGAAAACAAATCAACTTTAAACTCTCTATCATCAATACGGATTACACAACCTCAATAAATAGTTTTAAGCAAAATTCTATATTCAGTAGGAATTTCAACAATAAGATAATGCATCAAAGGAATAATATAAACATCAATAGACTTTATAAACACACTAGATGCAAAAGAATGAGTTGTACCAGGATCAACCAACATTGATATGTCCACCTTTTCTACAAGCAAAGCACCTCAAATTAAGACAATTCCAAGATAAATATCTTATCTGATTACATCTATAACATGTTCTCGTCTTTCTATCACATTACCACATCCTCTAAGTAATACACTTCCGCATCTACCATAACTTTCAGTTCCCACAGATTGTCTCCCAAATCTAGGGGTCCCACCAATATTACTTTGAGCTACAAAAAAAATAGATCTTACTTGCCTCTTGCTCTGTATTACAGTTCCCTGTGACAAGGAACGCCCCCTTTGGGGTGGTTTCCACCCTACACACTCATACTACTACCATCTCTGGGTCCCTCAAATCTAGACCTCTTCAGCCAATCCCTCGTACTTCTAAACTCCATCACATCCTTCTCAATCTATAGTGCTATATCCACCAACTTAGCATAATTCATATGTCTAATATAAGATAGTTTCACTTTAATATCAAAATGTAATCCATCTATGAAACTCTTACACTTCTTCTCCTTTATGTCTACCATTTTCGATACAAACCTCATCAAAGCCACAAATCTGCTATCATATTGAGCCATAGGCAACATATTTTACCTCAAATAAATGAAATCTTTCTTCTGTTCGGCTTTGAAAGTATATGAGCACATAAAAGAAAAAGTCTCTTTAAATTTATTTCAAGTTAAGGGTCTATCAACATATGCACTTATCTTAGGAAGAGTATCCTCCCACCATTATAAAGTTTCTCCTTCTAACTCAAACAAAGCAAAGGCAGCCCTCTGCCTGTCAGTCACTGGTAAAATACCAAATGTTTCACCCATAGCTCAGGCTTAAAAGGATTCATAGATCTTTTAAACAACAAAGCATTCAACATATTATCTCTAACAAAACAATCTACTTGCCTCTCATGCATAAACTCACATTTCTCCTTTTGAACGTCTACCATTACTAGATTTACAATAACCTTAAGCATTGCTCTAGCCTGTTCATCAAGTCTATGCTATAGACTATCAACTTTATCATCTATTACATTCATTTTCTCAAGAGCATGAGCAAGAGCTTCTCTTAGCTCATCTCTTTCAACTCCAAATTCTCTCACACCCCTACTAGTATTAATTATATTGTCAACACGTTCCCTTCTAGGAACCATAAACTTAGACTCAACCTCTATCTCAACCTCAACTTGTTTAAATATTGGGGGCCTACCACGCCCTCTCTGGTCAGCATCTCTAACTCTAGGTCTCCCATGTCCATGTGACATCCTTAGACTATGTATTAAAATATATTTCATTTTAATCTTCCACTTTCTTTCATTTTACGCAGTCTACTGTAATCATAAAACCTAATGCTCTAATACCAAAATTGTAGTGACTTATCCTGGGTTGGCCACCCCCGAGACAGAGTCATCACATTTTGAAATCCCAGCACGACACATATATGCAACAATATAAAAATATCAACTGAAATTATATATATCTATACATCAATCCTCAACCCTCAACAGGGGAGTTACATTATTAAAATTTCAACAGAAATAATATATATAACATATGTTGCATGAATATTTACAAATATTTTTTTTTCTTTCCATTAGTTTGAGGATGTAGACCACGAGGCTTACAGATAATCACTCAGTCAAAATCACATCTAAACAATCTTTCTGTCTTGCCTGTTACCTGAAATTATTTAACAATGAGGAGTGACCTTCATATGCTCGGTGAATTAAAATTACTAGAAGTATTCAATTTGTATAATTTCAGTCACACCTTATAATTTAATTGTTCAAATAGTCTTCCCATATTCATTCATCTATATCTCAAAGGCACAAAGGCCACAAAGGCCACAAAGGCTGAAAAGACCACAAAGGCAGCTGGTCTTGCTGAGAAGACCAGGAAGGTAGCTGGTATGACTATAACATGTCAACATGTGGGAAGACGTTCCCAGATGACAATATGAAATAAAGAGATGATGTGAAGAAAAAAAAAGGAACAAAGAAAGATGATTTAAACAGATGCATTCATTTATTTGGTTATTTTACTTTTATTGATTGAGATGTTATAGTATCAGTCTTGATTGTGAAATTATTGATAGAGAAATGAGTCTTACAGAGAGACAAATATGATGAGAAATAAATATGAAAGTATGATATGGTAAAAATTACTTGATTGATTGATTATATGATGTTAACCTCATAAAGAGGTAAATAATAATGTTGAATTGATAACCTCGAGATGATTAAATATATGAGAAGAAAAATTGATATATTTGATGATTAATTTAAGAAGAGACTGATAAATAATTGGAATTATGATATTAGTAGTGATAACAGAATGTTATTTTTTAATTATATGATATAATAGATGAATGAATATTGGAAGGTTATTTGAAACGATTGAATTATAAGATGTGACTGGAAGTATATAATCGAGTACTTCTAGTAAATTTAATTCACTGAGCTTGTGAAGCTCACTCACTTCTAGTAAACTTTTTTTTCTTATAGGAGAATGATGATGTATCTCTTTCGAAAAGAGTTAAGGATTTGATGTAATTTTTAATTTCAGTTGATGTATTTTATGTTGTTGCATATATGTGTCGTGCTAAGATTTCAAAATGTGACGATATAGTCTCGGGGGTGTCCAACCCGGGATGGGTTGTTACAGTAACTAACTCTAGAACTGATTAGATATATTAGCTGTAGAGGAGACAAAATAATTAGAGAAGTAAATTCATAATTTCTTCCTTCCTTCTTCTTGGAGTCTTCTTGAACTCGAATCAAGAACCTTCTTTTTCTTCCATTTTCTTTCTTTTCTAAACCATCTCATATAAACAATGCTCCTAATACATCAACCTACTAGTTGGATGTATCAGTTTGGTGCCTTTATTGTTCTTAACATATATCTTTTACATCTATTCACAAATGGAATAAGGTATTAGATAAAAAACAGATAGAAATAAATTTTCCTAGGAAAGATTAGGCAAGTTTTTTAGGGATACGATTACTATATTACAAAAAGAACTCAAAAGAGTTACCAATAAATTCGAAGCGCTCAAGAAACAAAACATTAAAGCAGAGACAATACAAAAACCATTCTTAGATCAATCTTAGAATCAACTAATTACATTTTTTGCTGGTAGGAATATGAAGTTTGATTTACCAAGATTTCAAGAAGAAGATCCAACTGATTGGTTGTTTCAAGCTAAGAAATTTTTCTCTTTCTATGATATTCTAGAATATCATAAATTGCAAATTATCTCATTTCGTCTAGAAGTACTTGCAACAAGTTGGTTTCCATGGATTCATTATACTAGAATAATTGTTACATGGCCCGAGTTTGTGAGAGCAATCCAAACAAGATTTGGACCCTCTTTGTATGAAGAACCTCAGGGTGCCCTAAACTGACTCAAGACATATTTGACTTAGAATATCAAGCCAAATTCGAACCCTTCTCTAGTAGAGTATATAAATTATTAGATGACTTCCTTAAGAATTGCTTCATTTTTTGTCTAAATCTTGGTATCAGAAGGGAAGTTTTGGTTCATAGACCAAGAGATTTCCATGATTCTATGGGAGAAGAAAAATGAGGATCACAAAACTTGTTAATAGGTCTTGGGAACATAGACTAATGCATCCTGGATCAATCTTGGGACCAAAATCTCCATTTGTACATGTTATAATTCCTCTTGTCAATAAGCTACTAGTCAAGAGACTCTCATCACAAGAAATGTGATAAAGAAGAGAAAAAAGAGTTATGCTTCAATTGTGATGAAAAAATTCATCGTGGACATTAGTGTAAGAGAAACATGTCCTTACTGCTATTAGAATGAGAGATGTGTGAATCAACTAGTTTATATTCTAATGAATTCTTTAATCTATTTACTAAGCACGCATATACTACACCACCAGAAATTAGTTTACATGCACTAATGGGACACAAAACACTAAAGACATTAAGGTTACATGGATTTGTAAACAACTCAATAGTACAAGTGCTTATTGTTGGAGGCAAAACACACAATTTTATCCAAGAAAAGATAGTAAAATTTCTTAGGTTACCTATCACCTTCGTAACACTTTGAATTTGGTGAAATGCTAGCCTATGAAGGTATTTGTCTCCAGGTAACATTTTCCCTACAATGACATACATTTGTGATAGATTTTTATGTTCTTTCTGTCCAAGGAGGTGACTTAATTTTAGGGGTACAATGGTTACAAACTCTAGAAACTATAACTATAGACTATGCTAAATCAACTATGGATTTTAATTGGTATGGTAATACAATCCACTTGCAAGGAGATCTGGCTTTATAAGTTGAACCTATTTCTTTTAGTTCTCTCAAAAAATTAGCCCGTAATGGTAGAATCCATTCTTATTTCATGCTGATTACTTAGACCACTAGGAAAGACAAGTCGAAACCAACTGAAATCCAACAAAAGACTAACATTTCAAAAGTTCAACAAGTCCTACTACAGCACAGTTTAGTCTTTTTCTATTCATGACATTCCTTTAGAACTTGGCTCCAAACCAGTCAATATGAGGCCTCAGAGATACCCTCATTTTTAAAAGGGTGAAATGGAAAAATCGGTTTTAAAATGCTAGTTCCGAATTTACTCGCAAGCGCACGAGTCGTTTGCAATATAGTGTTGTGCAAGTGCGAGGTCGAATCCACAGGGAATTGCGTTGTGAAAATATAATTTAATCTAAACTAACTTTATCTTAACCTAGTTCCGAATTTTGAATGATATTTTGGAAAACAAATTAAAACTAAACTAAATTGATTTTAAAAACTAATAATAAAAACACTAAGGTTTCTGAATCCACCCCACCAAAGTTTAAGCATATATGTCCTAAAACATAGCCTATCAAAACATTCCATGAATCCAACTTACGATAAAAAACAAAGAATATCCCAATTAAACCAAAAGCATCTAATGTATCCGCTTTTAACAAATCACAAAGGAAATCCAATTTAATCGAAAACAATTCGATGTATCCATCAGATGAAACACAAGGAATAGCCAATAGAACAATTTAAACTCAATCAATCACAAGATTTACTCAATTAATTGACAGAACATTTATACTAAAAAATGTCAAAATTGTATAAACAAATCTGAACTACTATGCCAAACAACGGCAAGGCTTCATCTTCAACCTTAGTTGAAGCTTCTAGCCACTCATAACTATGAAACTACAGTTCATAATAAAAGTACTAAACATTAAACTAAATAAAACTAAATAAAAAGAAATAAATAACTTTTCATGGGAGAAATTTCACTCGCTGATGGACGGCGCTTCCCCTCGTGGTAGCAAAGCCTTCGGGATCCACCAGAATGCTAGCAGACGTCAACCGGTTGACACCAAAGTGGCCAAGGAATTGTACACTAAAGATGAAGTGAAAGGGGGCTTATATAGGGAAACATCACAAGTGCAATGTGTTTCCAATCCAATGTGGGATACTGCAGATTCAAGCTTTTTCTCTTTGACATTTGTCTACTAAAACTGCCATAACTTTCTTTAGAAAAATTATTTTATTGATCCGTAAAATTCCTCAGAAAATAGACATCCAGATCTTTCCAACCATATATGGCTCATCTCCTGGTTCTTCCTGAATCAATACAGTTAAATCCTCAAAAATGGCTGATCTGCCACGTCGAAATCATGCACAGCCTGACCTTTGTCTACTAAAATTGCCATAACTTTCTCTAGAAAAATCATTTTATTGATCCGTAAAATTCTTCAGAAAATAGACATCCGGATCTTTCCAAGCATATATGGCTCATCTCCTGGTTTTTCCTAAATCAATATAGTTTAATCCTAAAAAATGGCTGATCTGTACGAGCAATTCTGGCAATTTAGTGAAACTCCTTTCCAAGCTTGTAAACCTGTAAAACAACGAAAAACAACTCAAAGTAACAAATTCCTAAGCTAACAAATGTAAATTAAGTGGCCAAAATATGCAATATTTTTCACTCATCAAATACCCCCAAACTTATATTTTGTTAGTCCCTTAGCAAAACAAAATAAATAAATAAAACTATATGGAAAACAAAGAACATAAAGATAAGTTCATTACTCATGGTATCCAAAAATTTAAGGAGCACTCAAAATAATGAAATTCATTCATGAGCAAGCTTGAAAAATCTAACCCATCTTCACAATGAATAAGAATTTAAAACCTAATTACTTACAAGAGGCATGCTAAGACATCACAAGCTTGAATCAGTGTAAAGTGAATTTGCATATACTGATGAGGTTTCCAAATAAGTTCAATGTACAATGTTTCCACATCTCAAGATTCACAAAATTTCTCATCAGAATGAACAACGATGGCATAGTTTTATTTTATTTTATCCTTTTTTTTTCTCTTTTTTTTATAAGGCTCTGCTATGTTTAGTTCCCTTAAGCTTTCTAATTAACCCATGTAATGAGTATTGAGTCAATGACTCCCAAACCAGATGGTTTTAGGGCATTAGGTGTAAAGGCACCCCTAAGGACTTACTAACTCGAGTAAAAAAGGCTACGAAATTAAACTAGCCTTAATACTACCAAGCAAAAATTTTCACCTTTTGACATGAACACTCACTGCTTACTGAGGCAAGACGTCCAATTACTCAGCGGAAAGTTTCGCAATGATTATTATGAATAAAATTCTCACCTTTTGGCGTGAACATTCACTGCTTGCTGAGGCAAGAGGTCTAGTTACTCAATGGAAAGTTTATTGATGATGATCATTATAAATATTAGTAGTTTTTTTTTTATTTTAAATATGCCCAAGTGTTTATCCAACAAGTCATCCGGTTTCAGTTAAGACAAGGAAACGTATATATTCAACTCACATGTCATACCTCACACAAATATGTGCTAATGTGCTCGTGTGAGATTAGATCAAACATGTAAATTATCGAAAATGCCTAAAATAAGTAACTAAAGTTTAAACTCTATCATCAGATCATGTGTTCAAAGTTTTAAACTCACCAATGAAATCACGTCACAATTTTTCAAATCAATCAAAATTTTTAGATGAACATGAACATGCATTTATCTTTACGACAAAAAGACAACAAATTAGGACAAAGTGTGTGATGTGTCTCCAATAGCCCCAAACTTAAATTACACATTGACCCCATTGTGTGACTAATATGGAAAGAGCTGACCTGAGATATAGAGAACTATCTGGACTGGTATGGCTCATAGCATACCCCCAAACTTGAACTGAAGTACGCATTGTCCGTGAAAAATAAAGACTGGAAAACAAAAAATACTATAAATAAACATTAATCATAAATACGTAAAATAATGAATAAACATAAAGGATAAGCTGTGGGGATGCCTCCTATGAGCGCTAAGTTTAACGTCTTCAGCCAGACCCAACATTAGTAATCATGCCCAACTAAGCGCTCCACCATCTGATCAATAAATGGGAATGAAAAATGACCAGTCCTTGTGGCAGCGTTCAGTTTATGGTAGTCGATACACACTCTCCACCCTGACTGAATACGAGTTGGCACTAACTCGTCGTCCTTATTCTTCACTACCATTAATTCAACATGTTTGGGCACAACTTGAATCGGGCTCACCCACTTGCTATCAGAGATGGGATAAATGATCCCCGCATCTAACAGCTTAATTACTTCTATGCTCACAACCTCTTGCATAGCTAGGTTGAGCCTTCTTTGTGGCTCCCTCGATGGCCTGGTATTCTCCTCCAAATGTATCTTGTGCATTACCAATGAGGGGCTGATTCCCCTGATATCCTCAATAGTCCAACCGATAGCTTCTTTGTGCTCTCTTAAGACATCTAATACTTTCTCCTCTTGAGCCTCACACAAATCTGAAGCTATAATCATAGGCAAACTATCGGCTGAACCTAGGAACTTATGCTTAAGATTATCTGGTAAAGGCTTAAGTTCCTTCTTGGGGGTTTCAGGTGCGACGATCTCCTCCGTCTTAGTGCTCTTCCGAGGAGGAGACTCCAAAATAGCATTCGCATGCTCAAGTAATTTATCTAAATCCAAATCCTATCCAAATTGAGCAAAGCATGCCTCTAGGGGGTCCTCAATGCGGGATTCATCCACAGTCTCCTTTGTCTTACTGCTATCTCGAGGAGCAGACTCCAAGATAGTATTTGCTTGCTCAAGTAACTTATCTAAATTCAAATCCTCTCCAAACTGAGCAAAGTATGCCTTCATAATGTCCTCAGACTTCTCTTCTTTCTTGGGCGCTTGTAGTCTCTCAGGGTAAGGCGCTTTAGGAAAAAATGACCTAGGGAGATCCTTAATAATACGAGTGGCTGTAGATGGCTCAGCATCTCTCTTCTCATTGTTGCTACTTTCTTGCCCTTGGTGCATAGCAGGGTTCTCTTCCACTTGATTGTACACTTGTCTCCTAGACAAGTATAGGACAGTTGATTGCACTTGTTCCTGCGAATGCATAGGAGTTGATAAATTTTCCACCGCAAACTGTTCCTTTGGGTTAGGATCAAGTTGACTGGGGAACTCTCCATTCTCTCCTTCACCCACATAACTTGCGATTTGATCCATTTGACTCTCTAGTTTGGCAATCGCTTGGGTGTTTTCTATTGTTGCACTCATTACTTCGCTCATGGATTGGCTAGTCATTTTCATGTACTCCTTAAGGGTGTCCTCAAGTGACTGTGAAACTGGCACTGGTGTTTAAATGGGAGCTTGGTAAGCAGGTAATGGTGCTGGATAGGCTGAGTGACTATAACTTGGAACTGGCGGAGGAAATTCGGGAGGGTATTGAGTGTGAGCTTGATAAGGGGCTCCTCCCTGATTCCTCAGTTGATTCTGTGTCCATGAAAAATTAGAGTGGTCCCACCACCCTAGATTGTACGTTCGGAGTAAGATCCATTTGATTGCCAACAACACTCATTGAAAGCATTCATTTGTTCCATGGGATACTCGGCAAAAGCCAGCATTGATGGACAATTTTGTGCTAAATGCATAGGACCAGCACAGATGGAACAGCTATCAATATTGAATGTGTTGGCAGCATTGATGGACGGGTCGGTCATTTTTATGTACTCCTTAATGGTGTCCTTTAAAGACTGTGAAACCGGCGCTGGATTCATCCACATTTTTTTTTATAACTAACTAGTAGAAAAATAAAATCAATTCAGACCAAAAATTTTCACAAACCAAACAATTCCCCGGCAATGGCGCCAAAAACTTGTTGTGAGTTTTAATTTACTCGCAAGCACACGAGTCGTTTGCAATATAGCGTTATGCAAGTGCGAGGTCGAATCCACAGGAAATTGCATTGTGAAAATATATTTTTATCTAAACTAAGTCTATTTTAACATAGTCCCAAATTTGTAATTATATGTTGCAAAAGAAATATAAACTTAAACTAAATTGATTTAAAAACTAATGATAAAAACACTAAGGTTTCTGAATCCACCCCACCCAAGCTAAGCATATATCTTCATGTAAAAATAGCCTATCAAAACATTCCATGAATCCAACTTAAGACAAAAAACAACAAATATCCCAATTAAACTAAAAGCATCCAATGTATATGCTTTTAACAAATCACAAAGGAAATCCAATTTAATCAAAAACAATTTAATGTATCCATCAGGTAAAACACAAGGAATATCCAATAGAACAATTTAAACGCAATCAATTATAAGATTTTACTCAAATAATTGACAAAACATTTATACTAAAAAAAATATCAGAATTGTATAAACAAAACTGAAACTAATATGCCAAACAATGGCGAGGCTTCATCTTCAACCTTAGTTAAAGATTCTAGCCACTCATAGTTATGAAACTACAGATCATAATAAAAGTACTAAACATTTCAACTAAATAAAACAAAATAAAAAGAAATATTTACTATACAAGGGAGAAATTCCACTTGCTGTTGGGCGACGCTTCCCCACGTGGTAGCAAAGCCTTTGGAGATCCACCAGAATGCTAGTAGAAGTCCTCCAAATTGCACCAAAATGGCACTTGGATTGCACCAAAGTGGCTCAGGAATTGCACACTAAAGATGAAGTGAAGAGTGGCTTATATAGGGAAACATCACAAGTGCAATGTGTTTCCAATCCGATGTGGAATACTGCAGATTTCAGCTTTTGCTCTTTGACCTTTGTCTACTATTAATGCCATAACTTTCTCTAGAAAAATTATTTTATTGATTCATAAAATTCTCTAGAAAATAGACATCCGGATCTTTCCAAGAATATATGGCTCATCTCCTGGTTCTTCCTGAATCAATACAGTTAAATCCTCAAAAATGGTTCATCTATCACGCTGAAATCATGCACAGCCTGACCTTTGTCTACTAAAACTGCCATAACTTTCTCTAGAAAAATCATTTTATTGATCCGTAAAATTCCTCAGAAAATAAACATCCGGATCTTTCCAAAAATATATGGCTCATCTCCTGGTTCTTCCTGAATCAATACAGTTAAATCCTCAAAAATGGCTGATCTGTACGAGCAATTCTGGCAATTTAGTGAAACTCCTTTCCAAGTTTATAAACCTGTAAAACAATGAAAAACAACTCAAAGTAACAAATTCTTAAGCTAACAAATGTAAATTAAGGGGCCAAAATATGCAATATTTTTCACTCATAAATACCCTCATTTTTAAAAGGGTGAAATGGAAAAATTGGTTTCTAAAATGCTAGTTTAGGGAGTGCTACAGACCAACACTAGTCCTCATAGTTCTCTAGTATTGCTAGTTAGAAAAAAAGGGCGGCCGGAGGTTTTGTGTTGGTTACAAATCATTAAATAACCTCATAGTAAAAGAAAAATTCCCTATACCTACTATTGATGAGCTAATGGATGAATTGTATGGTGCTACTCTATTTTCAAAGCTAGACTTGAGAGTTGGGTATCACCAAATTAGGATGAAAAATGATAACATTCATAAGATAACATTTAGAACTCATTTGGGCCATTATGAGTTCCTAGTCATGTTATTTGGCCTACCAATGCCCCTGCAACATTCCAGGCTACCATGAACCAGGTTTTTGTCCCATTCCTTAAAGATTTGTTATAATCTTTTTTGATAACATTCTGATTTACAATAAACGCATCACTGATCATGTTCCACATTTAAATTTAGTTCTATAATGTCTACAACAACATAGTCTATATGTTAATTGAGTATATGCTCATTTGCTCAAGGTTCAATAGACTATTTAGGCAATGTTATTACATCTAAATGAGTAGAACCAAATAAAACAAAGATTACTGCTATGTTGGATTGGCCTATACCTAAATCAGTAAAGCAACTAAGAGGATTCTTAGGCTTAACTAGATACTATAAAAGATTTGCAAAAAATTATGCCATGATTGTTGCTTGATTAACTGACTGACTCAAACATGATACCTTTGTATGGAATTCAGATGTTCAACTAGCTTTTCAAGCTTTAAAGCAGGCTATGATTGTTACTCTTGTTCTTAGTCTACCTAATTTCTCTAAACCTTTCACTATTGAAACTAATGCTTCTGGTACTGGAGTAGGTGCAGTGTTGTTATAACCTCTTCATCCTATAGCTTTTTTTAGCAAGAAGCTATATCTAAGAAAGCAAATACAATCCACACACATAAGAGAATTGTATGCCATTACCAGTGCTGTGAAGAAATGGAGCCAATACTTGTTGAATGGAAAATTTTTCATCAAAACTAATCACAACAGCCTCAAACACTTGATGAATCAGGTAGTACAAACACCAGAACAGCAACACTACCTCACTAAACTATTGGGTTAAAATTACGAGATCCTGTATAATCCATGTAAATATAATAGTGTAGTTGATGCACTATCCAGAAAAAATTCAGACGTTCCTGAAGAAGCCACTTGTCTAGCTTTCTCTATAGTTAACTTTGACATTTTACACTAGGTCAGATGTGAATAGGAGATGAATGCTGAAGTTACACAAATTAAATAAATGATTATTAATTGTCCTTCTCAGAATTCTCAATGATCTACATATTCTCTTAAGCAAACCTTGATTACAAAATATCATTCCACATTTTTAGGTGGCCATTTAGGAGTCTTAAGAACCTTTCTTAGGCTCTTTACTAAGCTTTATTGGATAAACATGAAGAAGGATGTTTTTGAATTTTCTACTGCTTGTCCTATATGTCAATTAATGAAGAGCTGGACAAGCAAACCATATTGAATATTGCAGCCCTTTCCAATTCTTGAATAAGTGTTTAAAGATATTTCCATGGACTTTATCACTCAATTGCCTAATTCTCATGACTTTACAGTTGTTCTACTTCTAGTTGACAAACTTAGCAAGTATGCACATTTTGCTTCCTTAAGCACTCACTATATTTCTAGCAAGGTAGCTATGGTCTTCATAGATATTTCTACAAATTACATGGGATACCTAGATCCATTGTGAGTGATAGAGATCCTATCTTTGCAAGTAAATTCTTGGAAGAATTATTTGTTTTACAAGGTACCTAGTTGAAGCTCAACACTACCAATCACTGACAAACAAATGGCCAAACTGAAGTGGTCAATAGATGCCTAGAATTTTACTTAAGATGCTTTGTTGCATATCAACCTAATCAATGGTCTAAACTATTATCAGTGGCTGAGTAACATTACAACACTATATTCCATTTAAATATTAGCCTCATACCATACCATAATGTGTTTGGAAGACCACATCCTATATTACCTACTTGTTGTAGAGGTTTTGCTTCTCTAGAGGCTGTGGATTATGAGTTAACTTCTAGGGAGGACATACTCCACATACTTAAAGAAAACTTGTTGAAGGCTCAGCATAGAATGAAACAGTAAGCTGATCTCCATAAATCTGATAAATAATTTACTGTGGGAAACCTGGTTTTGGTGAAACTGTAACCTCAAATACAATAATCAGTACCTGTTCAAGCATTCTACAAACTAGGAAAAAGATATTTTGGTCCATTTTAGATTGTGGAAAGCATTGGCTCAGTTGCAAACAAACTTCAATTACATGTTTCATCCAAGATACATTATGTATTTCATGTAGCATTTCTTAAAGCATTCAAAGGCTCCTATGATCAACCTTGTGCCCTTCCAAACTGTTCTACTTCTCAACCACTCCATCATCATTTAGCAATACTTGGTGAAAGAGATATCCTCAGAAAAGGTCAATGGATTCATCAAATTCTAGTTCAGTGGCAAAATTTACCTATAGAAGAGGTATATTGGGAAGATACTATAGAATTCTTGAGCTTATATCCTCACTTACACCTTAAGGACAAGGTGGTTGTCGATGCGGAGAATAATGATACAGTTCAACCTTCAAAACTTGCTGCTGAGATAGCTTAGGCACTTGAAGTCCCTTATAGATCCAGACTAAGACCAAGGGAAAGCTTAAGGAAACATCAATGACTTTGAGGGTATAAGTAACAGTAGGAACAGAAGACAGAAATCAAAAGAATGATAAAAGGACTATGGCTAAAATAACTAGGTACAAGAAGAACTAAGGAACTAAAGGAACTTTTACTACTAGTAGTATTACAAACTATAATCTAGCTGTTAGTTAGTTCTGTTAGTAGTTAGTTAAGTTGGGGGAAAACTGTAACTGACTCTAGAACTGGTAAGATATATTAGCTTTAGAGGAGATGAAATAATAAGAGAAGTAAATTCAGAATACCTTCATTCTTTCTTCTTAGATTCTTCTTGAACTCTAATCAAGAGCTAGCCCTCTTTTTTTTTCCATTTTCTTTCTTTTCTAAACCATCTCATACAAACAATCCTCTTGATACATCAACCTACTAGTTGAGTGTATCAGTATAAATCTCTAACATTGTAGGGAGATTGATTTATCCGTCTAATATATTCATAGAGAAATTCTAGGTTGAACTTTATTGGCATAATTGAAAAATTTTAAATTTCGTTGCGTCTTATAAGAAATGGCAAGAGGATGACATGAAGGCAATGTGCTACATGCTAGAATCTATGTCTAATGAGCTTCAAAAGCAACATGATAAAATGGAAACTATATTTGTAATATTTCTTCATCTACAAGAATTGTATAGTGAGCATAGTCGTAATGCAAGTTTCCATATCTGTAAGGTCCTCTTTAACGCTAGGATGCTCGAAGGATCATTAGTCCATGAGCATGGATTGAAAATGATCAACTATGTTGAGCAATTGGACATGCTTTGATTTCATATGGATGGGGAGTTGAATAATGACATGATTTTACAATGCCTTTCAGACTTATATTCTACAATATAAACAAGATAGAAGCTACACTTTCAAAGCATTTCAACTTGTTTAAGATTATTGAGAACACGATCAAGAAAGACAAAGCACCCATTATGGTTATTGATCAAGAAAGACAAAAGAAAGTTTTCAAAAAGAAAAAGAAACCATTGAAAGCAAATGGTGGTGCTGACAATGTTATTTCTTTTAGAGACAAGAAAGATGAGGGATGAGATACTTCCATTGTGGTTAGGATGGGCATTGGAAGAGGAATTAAAATGAGTACTTTTCATAAATTCCTAAACTAAATAAAATAGAAAACCCTAATAATAATAAATACTAAAATCTACAATTTTCTAAACTAAAGTTCTACTATATTATGACTTGCTTCTAATAAAAGTATATTTACAAAATAATCCCACAAGTAACCCAAAATCTCACAAATCTTAAAATAATACATATATCTTTTTTTGTTCCAGTCTGCATTGTTATTTCTCTCTGTTGTTGTGTTAATTCAATAACCATCCCCTTCATTTTGTGTCTATATCATGATATTATTACTACTATTATTTAGTGGGCATAATAATATTTTCAAGATTGATGTAAATTTTTTATTGAGAAGTGAATGAAAATTATTTTTTTCTTTCCCCTTTTTCAAGTAAACTGAAACTCTTAAAAAAAGATCAAAGATAAAAGTTTGCGAATAGCCTTATCTTTTTGCTTGCAAAAACTCAAAGCTCAAATCTAAAATCCTTATAAATGCACGTGTCTTTTTCTACATTGGGAACAAGGAAGTGGACAGCCTTATTAGGAATATTCAGTTTTTGTTGATCCAAGATTTGTTATTACATGGCAAAAAGATTCATTTAACTATTGAATAGCATAATAAGAGAGGAAAAAATATATATTTTATTTTTATTCAATGGTGAGATAGATACTTGTGTCATATGTTTTTCATAAGCCCGAACTAAATAAGAATTTTTCATTATGTGGAATCCTTTTTCAGAAAAGAAGTGGAGAAAGTTTTGAATATGGAGATTATTTAGTACCTTCAAGTGCTGCAATTAAATTACATATAATAGACGTGAACTTATACCTAAGAGAAAGTAGAGTTACGGAGTGATAGTTTGCTGTGCTTAGCCTGGGTTGTGGGCAAACAAGAAATATGGCTATTGATAGGTATGTCGTTAGCAAATTGTCTATGGACTATATTTCTTTGATCTGCCGCTATAATTCGAAAGTAAAAATACAAAGCTTGTACATTTTGGCTTTGTATCTTAAAACACCTAGTTGATTTCAGTCGAAGCTGATTAGTTCTCTTAAGGAAAGAAATAATCTTTTTGGGGAAAATTAATGTTATAAGTAAAGGAAAGTTCACGGTTTTTGTCGAAGAAGTTGGTGTTTTAAATATTAATTAGCCCACATGGTCCTATTCGCTTTGTCTTCTAAGTAGGAGGATGCTTGTATTTCCTACACTCCATTGCATGACTTTCAATATAAAAAAATTATATGCTTAAGTTTGCCTTAGTCATTGTCTGGTGCAGATTTTGCCAACATCACTTAAATGCTGAGTTTACAAAAGCTTACTTGTCATACGTGAATTTGGTATGAAATTGCACTTGTCCTACGTCAGTTACGATATTAAAAAAAAAAAAAAAAAAAAAAAAAAAACCCCTAACTCTAACCCATCTTGAATCGAACACTAACCTAACCCATCCCAATCTTAAAAATCTCAATCTTACTTGCCTAAACTCGAGGTTGGGCGCGTGCAAATTGCAACCTTAGTTGTTACTAGAATGGGCCTCAGTGGCGTAAATATCATATTACTTTTTGACTGACATGCTAGCAAATTCAAAAGGCCTTGCAACTGCGTACACCTCGTCTGTTGTTTGGCATTAATGTGCTTTATATTATTTTTAGATTACCTATGTGCACCAATTTTTTTAGTTTTCTTCCTGTTGGCAATTAAAGAGTTATTCTGACTTTGAGTACAGGTGAATTTCAATGGCCTACCCTAGTTGCGATTCTGGAAGGGGCTAACTTGAGTAGAGAGGAGTTAAGTAGTATTCAGCTTCTCTCACCAGCGACACTCTTAACTATGGTCTGGGACTGCTTAGGTGTTTCTTCATATGTGATCTCCTTTCGATTGTTTCTGGTGGCTAATTTTAGATAAATGATATTGTAGCAGATGCATACTGTCATAAAACCACTGCTTGATGAAAGTAATTTCCTCCCACCCCTCCCATGACTGGAAGTGGGAAGTAATTGAAATCGAGAATTATTCAGGACACTGCTGTTTTAGCAGGACTTTGTAATTGAATTCCATGAATGTAGAATATCTTTACTGGACACTCTTTTGCTAGTTTTTTCCATAAACTTTTTCCCCCTTAAATGTAAATTTTTCGGACTGGTTTCTTTTCTGATTCTATGGAATTTTATTTTCAAATTTTCTTTGCTCCAGTAGATTGAAGAACTTTATTTTTTTTCCTAATTCTTGGTGTGCTCTCAATTATTAATTTGACCGAGCGGTTTTCTGGTCAGTTTAACCCTATGCTGATTGATCAGAATATATCATGGTCATCATTAGATTTTACTGTGATTCACATGCATCTATCATCAGCATGTTTGAATGACGGACTGAAGTTGGGATTGAAGAGAGTAAAGCAAATATCTGACAGATTTTTGGAGCAATCATCTAGAATGCTTTTATTTCTAAAGTCAGTTTCACATGTATGATTAGTTCCATGTAGTTATATTCTTGCATGCTTGCAACTAGTGATGACATTTCCCCTGAATATTTTTCCCATAGATTTAGCTATAAGAAAGTGAATTTAATCGTGTATAATTTTATGGGAACTTGATTTGGTCTAAATGCATTATATGCTTGGCCATTCTTTAGATTATTATCTATATTAGGTTGTTTGGTAGGCTATGGTTTAGAAAAACGTTGATGTCCAAGGGATATATATAGTGGAAGATTAAATTTAGGAATTTTAGTTTGAATAGAGGTGAACGTTAATTTTGATGGCTGACATATTGTTGGAATTCTGGAAGAGTTAATTGAAGTTATAAATGAGATGCATGAAGAATTTAAGAAATTCAAATCTAGGAATATCATCCTCAAAAAGGAAGCCTCATCTCTTTCCAAAGAGATGGAAGGTTTAAAAGAAGAAAAAAAAAAAACTATCTTCCATGCTTTATAATTCTTCATAAGATTTTCTAAAAAATGAAAATGAAAACTTAAGAAGAAAATATTGGAATTGAATAGCACCATATCTAGACTTATGCGTAGAAAAGAAAAACTAGATGAAATGCTATCTAGCCAAAGGTTAAATGGAGGAAAATCCGGCTTGGGTTATTCTCCTTTGGGCAAGCAAAAGTCTAAAGAGACTTTGTGATGAGTGAAAAATATTGCATATTTTGGCTACTTGATTTACATTTGTTAGCTTAGGAATTTATTACTTAAGTTGTTTTCATTGTTTTTCAGGTTTACAAGCACTGGGAAAGGAGTTTCACTAAATTGTCAGAATTGCTCGTACAGATCAGTCATTTTTAGGATTAAACTGTATTGATTCAGGAAGAACCAGGAGATGAGCCATATATGCTTAGAAAGATCCGGATGTCTATTTTTTGGAGAATTTTACGGATCAATAAAATGATTTTTCTAGAGAAAGTTATAGCTGTTTTAGTAGACAAAAGTCAAAGAGCAAAAGTTGGAATCTGCAGTATCCCACATCGGATTGGAAACACATTGCACTTGTGATGTTTCCCTATATAAGCCCCTCTTCACTTCATCTTTAGGGTGCGAATCCAAGTGCCATTTTGGTACAATTTGGAGGACTTCTACTAGCATTCTGGTGGATCTCCAACGGCTTTGCTACCACGAGGGGAAGCGTCGCCCCACAGCGAGTGGAATTTCTCCCCATGTATAGTCAGTTTTTAATTTACTGCTTTTGTTAGTTTTAAAGTTTAATGTTTAGCACTGTTATTGTGAAATTTAGTTTCATGATTATGAGTGGCTAAAATCTTCAACTAAGGTTGAAGATGAAGCATCGCTGTTGTTTAGCATAATAGTTTCAGATTTGTTTATACAATTATGATATTTTTTTAGTATAAATGTTCTGTCAATTATTTGACGGTTGCATTCAAATTGTTCTGTTGGATATTCTGTGTGTTTTATCTGATGGATACATCAAATTGTTTTTGATTAAATTGAATTTCCTTTGTGATTTGTTAAAAACGGATACATTGGATGTTTTTGGTTTAATTGGGATATTTGTTGTTTTTTGTTTTAAGTTGGATTCATGGAATGTTTTGATAGGCTATTTTTAGAACATGAAGATATATGCTTAACTTTGGTGAGGTGGATTCAGAAACCTTAGTGTCTTTATTATTAGTTTTAAATCAATTTAGTTTAGTTTTTATTTGTTTTGCAAAAGACAATTCAAAACTTGGAACTAGGTTAAAATAGGCTTAGTTTAGATAAAAATATTTTCACAACGCGATTTCATATGGATTCGACCTCGCACTTGCACAACACCATATTGCAAATGACTCATGCGCTTACGAGTAATTTAAAATTCACAACAAGTTTTTGGCGCCGTTGCTGGGGAATTGTTTTGTTTATGAAATTTTTGTCTAAATTAATTTTATTTTTCTACTAGTTTAGTTAGCATTTTTGTTTTATTTTTTTAATTTTACTTTTAATTGTAAATCTAATTTTAATTTTAATTTTATTTTAGTTTATTTTCATTTGCCCAAAAATAAAATAAAATAAAATATAAAAAAAATATGGATGAATCCAGCGCTGATTTCACAGTCTTTAGAGGACGCCCTCAAGGATTTCATGAAGATGACCGGCCAGTCCATCAATACAACCAATACATTCAATGTTGATAGTTGTTCCATCTGTGCTAGTCCTATGCATTTAGCACAGAATTGTCCATCTACGCCGGCTTTTGTCGAGTATCCCATGGAACAAATGAACGCTTTCAATGACTATTGGTGGCAATCAAATGGATCTTACTCCGAGACGTATAATCCAGGGTGGTGGAACCACCCTGATTTTTCATGGAAGCATAACCAACTGATAAATCAGGGAGGAGCCCCTCATCATGCTTACAATCAATACCCTCTCGGATTTCCTCCACCAGTTCCAAGTTATGGTTTTCCAGCCCATTCAGCACCATCACCCGCTTACCAAGCTCCCACTAAAGCGCCAACGTCGGTTTCACAGTCATTGGAGGACACCCTCAATGATTTCAGGAAGATGATCGGCCAATCCATAAGCAAAGTAAGGAGTACGTAAATAGTAAACACCCAAGCGATTGCTAAGATAGAGAGCCAAACGGATCAAATCGCAAGTCACTTGGGTGAAGGAGAGAAGGGAAGGTTCCCCAGTCAACCTGAGCCTAACCCGAAGGAACAGTTTGCGGTGGGAAATTCATCAACTCCTATGCACGGGCAAGAACAAGTGCAATTGATTGTCTCATTGAGGTCTGGGAGACAAGTGGACAATCAAGTAGAAGAGAACCCAGCTATGCAACAAGGGCAAGAAAGTGGCAACAAGGAGAAGAGAGATGCTGAGCCATCTACAGTCACACCTACTGTTAAGGATCTTCTTGGGTTGTTTGTACCTAAAACACCTTACCCTGAGAGATTACAAGCGCCCAAGAAAGAAGGGAAGTCTGAGGACATTCTGGAGGTATGCTTTGCTCAGTTTGGAGAGGATTTGGATTTGGATAAGCTACTCGAGCAAGCAAATGCTATCTTGGAGTCTGCTCCTCGGGAGAGCAGTAAGACGAAGGAGACTGTGGGTGAATCAAGCATTGAGGACCCCCTGGAGGCATGTTTTGCTCAGTTTGAAAAGGATTTGGATTTGGATAAGTTGTTTGAGCAAGCAAATGCGACTTTGGAGTCTGCTCCTCAGAAGAGTAGTGAGACAGAGGAGACCATAGCACCTGAAACCCTCAAGAAGGAACTTAAGCCTTTACCGGACAATCTTAAGTATAAGTTCCTAGGTCCAGCAGATTCTTTGCCTCTGACTATAGCTTCAGATTTGGTTGATGCTCAAGTGGATAAATTATTTGACGTTTTAAGAGAGCACGATGAAGCTATAGGCTGGACTATTGAGGATATTAAGGGGAGAAGCCCCTCAATGGTGATGCACAAGTTACATTTGGAGGAGAATGCCAAGCCATCGAGGGAGCCACAAAGAAGGCTCAACCCAGCTATACAAGAGGTTGTGAGGACTGAAGTGATAAAGCTGTTGGATGTAGGGATCATTTATCCAATCTTTGATAGTGAGTGGGTGAGCCCGATTCATGTCGTGCCAAAGCAGACTAGATTGACGGTAGTGATAAATAAAGACGATGAGTTGGTTCCAACTCGTGTGCAATCAGGATGGAGAGTATGTCTAGACTACCGTAAGTGGAATGCTACCACAAAGAAGGATCATTTTCCACTCCCATTTATTGATCAGATGGTGGAGCGTTTAGCTGGGCACGATTACTAATGTTGAGTCTGGCTGAAGACGTTAAACTTAGCGCTCATGGGAGGCACCCCACAACATATCCTTTCTGTATATTTATTATTTTTTCATATTTATGATTATTGTTTGTTTCCAGTCTTTATTTTTCAGGGACAACGCGTACTTCAGTTCAAGTTTGGGGGTATGCTATAAGCCATACCAGTCCAGATAGTTCTCCATATCTCAGGTCAGCTCTTTCCATATTATTCACACATTGTGGTCAATGTGTAAGTTAAGTTTGGGGGTATGGGAGACACATTACACACACTTTGTCCTAATTTGTTATTTTTCTTTATTTAAAAAAAAAGAAAGTAAATGCATACTCATGTTATTTTGAAATTTTAGTTGATCTAAACAAATACTGTGATGTGATGTCATTCGTGAGCTTAAAATTGTGAACACATGATTTGATGATAGAGTTTTAAAACTTTGTTACTTACTTTAGGCATTTGAGAATTCACATGTTTGATCTAATCTTACACGAGCACATTAGCACATAATTGTGTGAGGTATGGTATGCGATTTCAATGTGTATACTTCCTTGACTTAACTGAAACTGGATGGCTTGTGGGATTAACACTTGGGCATAGAAAAGCATAAAAAAATAATAATAATAATAACAATCATCATCAATAAACTTTTCACTGAGTAACTGGAAATCTTGCCTTAGTAAGCAGCGAGTGTTCACGTCACAAGGCGGGAATTTTATTCATAGTGATCATTGCGAAATTTTTCGCTGAGTAACTGGACCTCTCGCCTCAGTAAGCAGTGAGTGTTCACGTCAAAAGGTGGAAATTTTGCTTGGTAGTATTAAGGATAGTTTAGTTTCGTAGCCTTTTTGACTCGGGTTAATAAGTTTTTTGGGGTATCTTTACACCTAATGCCCTAAAACCATCTGGTTTGGGAGTCGTTGACTCAAAACTTGATACATGGTTCAATTAGAAAGCTTAAGGGAACTAAACATAGCAGAGTCTTATATATAAAAAAATAAATAAAACTATGTCATCGCTGTTCATTCTGATGAGAAATTCTGTAAATCTTGAGACATGGATATATTGTACATTGAAATTATTTGGAAATCTCATCTGTTTATACTAATTCACTTTACACTGATTCAAGCTTGTGATGTCTTAGCCTGTCTCTTGTAAGTAATTAGGTTTTAAAATTCCTATTCATTGCAAAGATGGGTTATATTTTTTTAATCTTGCTCATGAATGAATACCATGGTTTTGAGTGCTCCTTAAATTTTTGGATACCATGAGTGAAGAACTTATCTTTATGTTCTTTGTTTTCCATTTAGTTCTTTTATTTATTTTGTTTTGCTAAGGGACTAGCAAAATGTAAGTTTGGGGGTATTTGATGAGTGAAAAATATTGCATATTTTGGCCACTTAATTTACATTTGTTAGCTTAGGAATTTGGTACTTTGAGTTGTTTTCATTATTTTTCAGGTTTACAAGCACTGGGAAAGGAGTTTCACTAAATTGTCAGAATTGCTCGTACAGATCAGCCATTGTTGAGGATTAAATTGTATTGATTCAGGAAGAACCAGGAGATAAGCCATATATGCTTGGAAAGATCCAGATGTCTATTTTTCTGGGGAATTTTACGGATCAATAAAATGATTTTTCTAGAGAAAGTTATAGCTGTTTTAGTAGACAAAGGTCAAAGAGCAAAAGTTGGAATCTGCAGTATCCCACATCGGATTGGAAATACATTGCACTTGTAATGTTTCCCTGTATAAGCCCCTCTTCACTTCATCTTTAGGGTGCGAATCCAAGTGCCATTTTGGTGCAATTTGGAGGACTTCTACTAGCATTCTGGTGAATCTCCAAGGGCTTTGCTACCACGAGGGGAAGCGTCACCCAACAACGAATGGAATTTCTCCCCATGTATAGTCAGTTTTTAATTTACTGCTTTTATTAGTTTTAAAGTTTAATGTTTAGCACTGTTATTGTGAACTTTAGTTTCATGATTATGAGTGGCTAAAATCTTCAAATAAGGTTGAAGAGGAAGCCTCGTTGTTGTTTGGTATAATAGTTTCAGATTTGTTTATACAATTCTGATGTTTTTTTAGTATAAATGTTCTGTCAATTATTTGAGTAAAATCTTATGATTGATCGCGTTTAAATTGTTCTGTTGGATATTCTGTGTGTTTTATCTGATGGATACATCAAATTGTTTTTGATTAAATTGGATTTCCTTTGTGATTTGTTAAAAGCGGATACATTGGATGTTTTTGGTTTAATTAAGATATTTGTTGTTTTTTGTTTTAAGTTGGATTCATGGAATGTTTTGATAGGCTATTTTTAGAAAATAAAGATATATGCTTAACTTTGGTGGGGTGGATTCAGAAACCTTAGTGTCTTTATTATTAGTTTTAAATCAATTTAGTTTAGTTTTTATTTGTTTTGCAAAAGACAATTCAAAACTTGGAACTAGGTTAAAATAGGCTTAGTTTAGATAAAAATATTTTCACAACGCAATTCCCTGTGGATTAAACCTCGCACTTGTACAACACTATATTGCAAATGACTCGTGTGCTTGCGAGTAATTTAAAACTCACAACACTTTGTTCATGAAAACATGTTTGAATGAAGCCTCCACTTCCAAGACCTCTAGCAAGATTAAAAGTACTCCTTTAATATATGCTTGTAGGTCTAATAATGTGAATTTAAATTCTAATGCATATACTAGAATTAAGCATTTTAGAAATACTCATGCATATATGTATGCTCACTCAAGAAATGCAAATACTAGGAATGATCATTCAAGAAATGCATATACTAGAAATACACATCCTAGGAGTAACCATCATGTGCATCCTAGAGATAATATGTATACTCATAACTTGCACACTACACATAAACATCATAGGAATTACCATCACGTGTATTCTAGAAATAATGTGTATGCTCACACCACAAGTGCACATCCTAGGAGCTACCATCATACATTTTCTAGTAATAACATGCATATTCATAACTTTAATCATAGAAACATGTATCCTAGGAATGCTTATCCAATGAACTATATACATGCATAATTAAGAAATCCTAGAAATTTCAATAACTATTATCCTAGGATTATGCATCATCAACATGTCTATAATTATAGAGCACCTTATAATGTTAAGATGGTATGGGTCCCTAAAGGAACTGTATTTTCTAGAACTAACCCCAAAGGACCCAAGAAATTCTGGGTACCTAAGAGTGCAATTGTGTATCCTTGTGTAATGTAGATATGTCTCTACACCAAGGAAAAAGGTAACTATTGCTACCTTGATAATGGATGCTCAAAACATATGACCGGTGATCAAAGCATGTTGAAAGAGCTAACTCTAAGGGATGGCAGACATGCCACCATTCGAGATAACACAAAGATAAAGATTATTGGTCATGGAAAAGTTGGTAGCTATTTCTCAACCATTGATAATGTATTATATATGCAAGGCCATAAGTCAAATTTGCTAAGTATTAGTTAACTATGTGACAAAGACAACAAAGTCATATTTGAAACCTCTCATTGTCTAGTTATAGACATCAAAAGTAACAAGATCAAGTTTGTTGGCCATAGACACAAAAATGTCTATATAATTGATTTAAAATCTTTGCATTCGAAAAATGAAAAATATTTTCCTGCATTTAGTGAAAACCCAAGGCTATATCATAAAAGACTTGGCCATGTGAATATGGATTTGCTTAAAATCATTTCAAGAAAAGATTTAGTCATTGGACTTCCAAAAATCAAATTTGAAAAAGATAAGGTATGTGATGCTTGTCAAATGGGAAAACAAACAAGAATTTCCTTTAAATAAAAATATATAGTCTCAACTATTAGACCATTGGAACTTATACATATGGACTTGTTTGGTCCAATAAGTACCATGAGTCTAGATGGTCATCAATATGCTCTTATTATTGTTGATGATTATTCAAGATATATCTTTGTTATTTTTATTGCTTACAATGATGAAGCTTACAAAAGATTTGTAAACTTTTGTAAAAAGGTTCCAAATGAAAAAAGAATTTTTATTTCTAGTATAAGAAGTGATCATGGAAAGGAGTTTGAAAACCAAAACTTTTCAAAATTTTGTGATGAAAATGGAATTGATCACAACTTTTCAGCACCTATAACTCCTTAACAAAATGGAGTTGTTGAGTGGAAAAATAGAGTTCTAGAAGAATTTGCAAAAACAATGCTTTGTAAAAATAGTTTGCCAAAATATTTTTGGACGGAAGCCGTAAACATTTCTTAGTATGTTTTAAATAGAGTGTTAATTAGGTCTATGCTAAATAAAACTCCATATGAATTATGGAAAGATACAAAGCCTAATTTCTCTTATTTTCATACCTTTGGTTGTAAATGCTTTATCCTAAATAATAATAAAACTAACTTGGGTAAATTTGACTCAAAGACTGACGAGGGGATATTCTTAGGATATTCAACCTCTAGTAAAGCTTATAGAGTCTTCAACAAAAGAACTCTAGTGGTTGAAGAATCCGTACATGTAGCCTTTGATGAGTCTAACCCAATTAGTAGTAGAGTAGTCTCTTTTAATGATGATGCAGATTTTATTCTAAGAACGGAAACACCTACTCCCATTGTTGACCCAAAGGAGAGCCAACCTCAAATAAGTCAAGAGGTAGATGCTCTCAATCTTGATCAACCATCTACAAGTCAACAAGAGGATAGCCTTCCCAAAGATTGGAGGTATGTGAATTATCATCCAATCGATCAACTGATTAGTGATCCTTTACAAGGGGTAATAACTCGTTCCTCTATTAGAGATATTTGCAATTGTGAAGCTTATTTATCTTAAGTAGAACCTAAGACGTTTGTAAAAGTCGAGAAAGATGTTGATTGGATAAATGCTATGCAAGAAGAAATAAATCAATTTGAAATAAAAAGTATGAAATCTAGTTCTTAGACCAAAGAATCACACTATAATAGGAACTAAATGGGTATTTAGAAATAAAATGGATGAAAATGGAATAGTGACTAGGAACAAGGCTAGCTTAGTTGCTAAGGGATATAATCAAGCAGAAGGAATAGATTTTGATGAGACCTATGCTCCTATGGATAGATTAGAAGCCATTCATATGTTATTGGCCTTTGCATGCTTCAATAAATTTAAGCTATTTGAAATGGATGTAAAAAGTGCCTTTTTTAAATGGTTTTATAGAAGAAGAGGTGTATGTTGAGCAATCTCTTGGATTTGAAAATTCTAGTCTTCTAAACCATGTTTATAAGCTTTCTAAAGCTCTTTATAGGTTGAAGCAAGCTCCAAGAGCATGGTATGAAAAACTAAGTAAGTTTTTGCTTGAAAATAATTTTACAAGAGGAAAAATAGACACAACCTTCTTCACAAAAATGACAAACTATTAGTCCAAATATATGTTGATGATATTATATTTGGTGCTACTAATGAATCTATGTGTCAAGAGTTTGCTAAATGCATGCAAGGAGAATTTGAAATGAGTATGATGGGAGAGCTTACCTACTTTCTTCAACTTCAAATCAAACAATTGAAAGAAGGCATCTTCATCAATCAATCAAAATTGACCAATGACCTATTAAAGAGGTTCGAAATGGAAAGCTCAAAGTCAATTGGCATTCCTATGAGCATTTCTACAAAAATTGACCTAGATGAGGCAGGTGAGTGTGTAGATACTAAAACTTATAGAAGCATGATAGGAGCTTTACTTTATCTAACTGCAAGTAGACCTGATATAATGTTCAGTGTATGCATGTGTGCTAGATTTCAAGCTAATCCTAAGGAATCACATGTAATTGCAGTAAAAAGAATCCTTAGATATCAACAAGGAACTCAAAACCTAGGGTTATAGTATGCTAGAAAATCAACTTTTGAGCTTGTAGGATATTTAAATGCTGATTTTGCAAGTTGTAGACTAGATAGAAAAAGCACTAGTGGAACATGCCAATTCTTAGGTGCAATGTTAACCTCTTGGTTTTCCAAGAAACAAAATTCGGTTGTGCTATCAACCGCTAAAGCAGAATATTTAGTAGCAGGAAGTTGTTGTGCACAAGTGTTGTGGATGAAACAACAGTTAGAAGATTATGGCATGAACTTTAAAGATATACCAATTCATTGTAATAACACTAGTGCTATTAACTTAATAAAAAACCTTATTCAGCATTCTAGAACAAAACACATAGAAATTAGACAACACTTTATAAGAGACCATTCTCAAGAGGGTGATATTAGAATAGAATTCATTCCTTCAAAAGATCAAATAGCTGATATTCTTACAAAACCCTTAAGTGAAGATAGTTTTTGCAAGATTAGACTATTGATAGGTTTGAAAGACTATGGTAAAATGTATGTTTAACTGCATCAACATTCATCATATGTATATTTGACATCTAGTGAAATGAGTATTAACTCTTATTTAATATATCTCTCACTCAAGATGGCATATATAAACATTTTTGTGCTAAAATTTCAAGTTAGAGCTCAAAATTTTAAGTTTTCTGAAGGACCCAATCGACTAGTATATTGACCACAATTGACAAGTATCCCACTACCCATTTTACCAGTCAACTAGTACAAAGCATCCAGTCGACTGGTACTACAAGATATTGTTTGGAGCCAAAATTTAAAACATTGGTGGTCTACCTAGTCGACTGGTATGGTTCACCCAGTTGACTGGTATGTCTCTGCCAGTTTACCCAGTCGACTGGTGTCCCGATCCAATCGATTTGTATGTCAAAAATTCTTCAAATTGTGAAGGACCTAGTCGACTAGTGCCCTAACCCAGTCGACTGGTATGGTGATTTTATAAAAATTCTCTTCATATTTTTTAGTTTTCACGTCATTTTTGAAATCCTTAAGCTTTCTCTCTTTAGAAAATCTTTGATTTCTGTCCACAATCTCTGAAAACCACTCTATAAAACCCTCAGTTTCATCCCATATCACCTCTATTTCAACTTTTCACGGTTGAAAATTCCATATTCCCCAAAATCTCTCTCTAAAATGACTTTTTCATAATGTTTGAAAGAATACCCATAAAAACCACCGTTAGAGGACCTCACGCGCCTACAAATCCCCGGTCCAAGAAGTCCTCGGCATCGGATACCAAGGGAAAGGGGTTAGCTAGTTCCTCGAGCAAGCAGGCGAGGATCAAGCTTGATGAGTCTCTCTTCTGCAACCCCATCGCCAATAAAAGGTATACCTCTGTTATCTGCCACAAGAAAATCATGATGGGTAGATTCATCGATTTCGATTCTATCTGTCATGAAAATTTTGACATTCTACCAACTTTTGAAGTGATAAACTTAACGTCCCTTGTAAACATCCACCAAAAATACTACCCACGCTTCATCCATCAATTCTATGCCAACCTGGTCAAATCGAGCCTGTCAACTCTTCGGTTTAATACCAAGGTAATGGGTATAGAATTTGAAGTCAATACTGACCTATTGGTCAATATCCTTAGGATCCCTGTGGGAGGGGTCTAATGGAGTCTGGATGGATGGCCAGATAACTTTGATTACGATGAGGCGTGCCAGATTGTTAGGGGCGACCTTAACTACATCTTTAAACCCACTACATTTTACCAATGTAGTGATATACCCCTCGACTCCAAGTTGTTCAATCTCATTGTGAGTTAGACCATCCACCCTTGACTCTAAAGTCGGGGCTATCTTTCTAAGATAGATGTGGTATTAATCTGGTGTCTCAAAACAGGACACCATTGTACCCCCTCTTGCTCGCCAACATGAAAAATGGCGAAGCAAGTGACTCTGACTGCCTTCCATATGAGATGTTCATTACCCTAATCCTCCAGCATTTCGGCATCCCTCTACCTGCCTCAGAGGCTCAAAATATCGCCCCCAAGTACATCATCAATGTCTCTTCTTTAAATAAGATGGGGTGCATGATCCGAGACGAGATGGTCTACCCCAAGGCTGGAAGGAACATCCGGATTGGAGAGGATGAAAACAGTGAAGAGGACGATGAGATTCCTAATGATACAGGTCCTCCCACTGCTATGGACACTGACCCTAGTCCACAACATGCTCGACATGGTGGCTATGATGCTGGTCAGGCTGGACACGATAACATCCTACAGGCTATTTCGAGCCTCCAGCTGTCCATGCAGTCAAGCTTTCAGAGCTTGAGCTCTTTTGTCAACCAGAGCTTCTAGATGGTGCAGACTGACATTGATCACATGTGTCACGACATCAGCACCCTTAGGGATGACTTTGAGTTACTCCAAGAGTAGTCAGAAGGCTCATTGGCAGAGATTCGAGATCTCCTCCGGGATAGCTCTGACTCCCTTGCTTGCTGAGTCTTTTCTTTTATCTTTTTGTATAGCTCCATGGATATTCAGCATGAACATTTCCTTTCTTATTATACTTTCATTAGCTTGTACTAATTGATTTAGCTTCTGTAAGCTTATGATGTATGGATGATTGTATATAGATGCTTACTTTTCAGTTATTTAGATTTTTACTTGTGTACATGCTTTACTTATAAGCTAAAAGTTGTTTAGTTTAAGCACTTGATGCTCACCTATATGCTTTAACTGCTTATACTAGTGTGGCAACTTCTGATTCTTCCCAGGAAGTCTTCCCAACTCTGAATCATACCTAATTTTTGTACACAAGTTCATTTTTGCCTTATTTTCATGATATAGTGTTCAAACTACTTATTTTTCAATTTTGCACCCCTTTTTCTAGTGTTGTCAAAACAGGGGAGAAAATTGAGAAAGATCAAGTAAAAGAGGAAATTGTATTTAAACTTATAATAGAGCATAAATTTAGGGGGAGCATTGCTCTGAACATGTTAACAAATATATTATAATCTTGCATTGCTTGGTTGGGTTTGATATCATTGTATATGAACTATGCTTAGCAAGTTGGTTTTTATCCGAAAAACAGATGAGACTTTGCTCAAATTCTTCTAAAAACCAACACTTAGTTTTTAAAACTGTTTTTTCTCTCTTCAGTTTTGTCATTATCAAAAAGGGAGAGATTGTTGATCCGTATTTGATCTTAGTAATGACAAAATACTACTCTGATTGCACTAACAGTTTTATCTAAGTGTTTAAGCAGTAAAAGCATTCAGTGTGGAAACCAGATGCAAGAACTCAACACTAGTCAGACATCAAAACAATACAAAAGATCTAGAATAGGCATTACGGTAATTGAAACAATTGTAAATCGCTTTTTCTCAATTATATAGTTTGATATGTGGCTCAATTTACAAAAAACTTTGACAAAACTATTATACAAAAGTTTCTAAGTCAAAAACTGTTTTGAAAACATAAAAATTGGGTTGAAAGACAACCCAGTCAATTGGGATATGGGACAGAAAGTTTTCAGTCGACTAGTAACTTTACCCAGTCGAGTCAACTGACACTCTTCTTTAACCTAAAAAGTGAAATTTCTCACTTAACCCAATCGACTGGTACAAGGACCCAGTCGATAGGTAATTCAAAAATATGACTATTTCAGACGCATAACTTGAGCATTTAATGCCCCAAACCTACTAAGTCAGTGTCAAACGGCCATATTGATTCAAGGCTATATAAACTCACTTCAATGAGCATTTAAAATAAGAATAGAACACATTCAATTCACAAGATAGCTCATTAATTCTCAAAATCTTTGAAAAATTTATTATTGAACCATTCTTTAAGGTTGTTCTTGAAAGAGATATATTGTTCATTTGTAAAAGCATTTGTTGCTATCTCTCTACCATTTATTTTATAGCAAATTTCATTTATTATAAAGGGAAAGAGTTGGTATAACTCTTAGAGTATTTAGGATTAAACACTTCATTGTAGATTTCATGAGGAAGAGATCGGTTGTAAGGTTTGTGCAACACCCGTGAATTTGTACAACTAAAGTTTTAGTGGATTACTTCAAGGAAGTTCCTTGAAGAGAGTGGACATAGGGTCGGAAAGAATCCGATATTGCCGAACCACTATAAACGGAGTTTGCACTTTTTCTTCCTTAAACACTTTACTTTTAAACACATTATTTGATTGGGTGTTTTATGTATTTAACTGTTTTAAAAACTTATAAGTTACTCAACAAAAGTTTTTAAAAACCCAATTCACCCCCTCTTGGGTTTGAACCTTGGTTTACACAAAGAATCATGCATTTCATTCACGGACGAAGCACATTGATATCCAGTATCACTTCATCCAAGAAAAGATTGAAGAAAATGTGATAATCTTGGAGAAAGTCGATACAGCAGTGAACAATGCAGATTTCTTAACTAAGACAGCTAGTCTACCAAAGTTTGAGTGGTGTGCTACTGAGATGGGCTTGAAGAAACAGAGTCCTGGGAAGTTTTCCATGTGTTTGAAGTATTTACCAAGTGGGAGATTGTTAGAGTTGGTGCATACTTCACGAGACCAAATTGTTAAAGTTAGCACTCCTCTTATATATTTAGCTGCTTAAACTTACAATAATACCCCTAATTAATACTAGATCCCATTTTGATTTTTGAATTATAAAATACTACCATTTATTCGTTTCACAAGTTTCCATAACACAAAAACTTCTATCAACACTTTTCTTCATCTCTAACTCTTTAGTATCTTTACTTTTGTAGCCAAAATTTTTCCTCCTTAATTTTACTTATTTCTTCACTTTTTCTTTTAATTTTTTTTATCAAGAGCCAAGAAAGAGTTAGACAAAAGTAGACGAGTCTGTGAATGTTGATGTATCACCATTCTAAAAACAGAAATTTTTGAGCTTGTAGTCAACCCAAAATGTGTGTGAATATTATAGATGAGCTGACTTGGTTTGGCTTGAAGGAGAGGCCATGGGCAGGTACTAAAATTTTCGTCCATAGTTTTTTGAAGGATTTTGCAACTGGTTTTGAGAAGAATGGATTTTACATTCTGAGTATGGGAATGGAGGAGAACTTCAAGAAGACCCAAAATTAAATATAGTGTACTATTACATAAATAAATAAGAAAACAAATAAACATATTTAGTTGTATCAACACATTATAAAATTTAATTAGAATCAATGTGATAAAAATAATATAAATGAGGAAATACCACTTGTTGGGAGTTATTTACCCTTTCTGGTAAAAATTCCCCTTACGGATGCTTTGATACCACTTGTTTGAAAAGACCATTTGCTAATTGTTGGAAGAAAATAATTCAAGTAACACAATTTTAAGGCCAAAAATAATAAATGGAGAATAACAAAAAATAATCAAGCCACACAAGACATCAAAAATTTTACATGGAAACCTTTTCGGGAAAAACAGTGGGCTCTAATCTACTTAATCTTCCACTATATAAAATAGTGAGTATGCAAAAATATATCTAGTATTTGTTCAAACTTGAGACCCACCACAATTTGGTAATTATAAAATTTTTTCTATCCTCCCTAACAAGTATACACTCATATACTCACAGTCTGGAGGAACCCCCAAATTGTTGAACACACTAATTTTCTTTAATTCTGCTGGTTAAAGAACAAGATAGCTGCACTCACAAGTGCTTTTCGATCTCTCTCCACCTTTCTCTATGTTTTTCTCTCTACTCTCCACTACTCTTCAAGTTTTGAAATTTCTTCAAGATTAGCACTCACTACTATGAAAAAATTAAAGAAAGAATTAAAAAAAATGTGGCTGCAAAATGAAGAGGTAAAGAGAGAAAAAAATATTAATAGAAGGTTTTGTATTATGGAAACTTGTGAAGAAAATAAATAGTAATGTATTCAAAAGTCAAAAAAGAATCTAACATTAATTAGGGGTATTATTGTAAGTTTTAGCAATTAAAAAAAATAGTGTAATGTCAATAACAATTTGTGAAGTGTCAATATCGCTACTCTAGATGTGGTAATAGGGCAGCATCGGATTATCTCTAGTCGAGTCATTAGGGTTTGAGTCATTTTGATTTGCGTGGTCATTCAGGTCAGGTCAAATCGAGTCAGATCATACCAATTTTGGGTGATATCAGTTTCGAGTCGTGTTAGGTTTTGGGTCATTTGGGTCGGGTCTCGGGTCATTCAGGTTAGGTCATTTTAGTTCGAGTCGTTTTGAGTTTTTGAACAAGTTCAATATGACTCATCGGATTTGCTTTATTTTTTATTTTCTTTTCTTCCAATTTTTAAGAAAATCATTTGAACTCTGCCTTAAAATTTAGATTACTACGCTCATTTTAATATATTTAACTAAATATTGTTTGATTAAATACAAATCAAAATTATATATGAAAATAATATAAATATAAAGAATTTGATAAGTTAATAACTAATAAAAGATAATTTTTTTTAGCTTATATAATGATGGAGAAGGTTGATGTACATGATCTATATAAATACAATATTAAATCTAATAGTTTTTTTTATAAAATAAAAACTATACAATAAATTATAATGTGATAATTTTGGGTTCGGGTCAAATCATGTTCGGTTATTTTAGATTCGGATCGTTTCGGGTAAAAAAAATTCATGTTGGATCCGATTCAAGTCACATTATTTTAATAACTTTTTCTCCATGAGTCGGGTTTGAATTAGATCGGATTTTTTAGTCGGGTTAGATTTTGTAACCTCTAAAAAAAAAAATAACACACTTTTGGTACGTATAGAGCAATTAACTCATTGAGTCAAATAATTGAGAAGTTGATAATATCTTGCAAACAAAGTTTAGTACCCATTGGCCATCACACAGAGATTCCACAATTTTTTTTATAAAAAAAACGATTGTAATGAAAGTTGCAGTAAAACAATAAAAAATCGGTTTCTTGTAATACCTCGAAGATTAATAAAGAAAGAGATATAGATAAAGAGATAATTGAGAAAATCATTATTTACATGGAAACAAAAAATAATTGTCTACCTTATCATCAATTAATTTAAGCATCAACTGTAACATTCTTTTTAGTGCCGAAAACATCCACTACCATTGATTACTTCCATCATTATATTCGATCATTGTTGCAAAGCCAATATATCAATTACTATTCATGGCAAGCATGTAGTTTCATAAAAAAGCAAGTCCAATTATTTGGCTGGAGACATGAGTATCAATGTCTTAAAAAAAAGTTAGCGAGTCCAAAATCCGCAACTGGAAAAAAAAAAAAAATCCAAGTATATTCACTGAATGATTGAACTTAACATCAAGCACAACTTAAAGACCAAATTGAAACGAAATTCCATTATCCATATTTACATTAAACTACCATTTATCCCGCCCATTGCTGCGGGTGAAGTAAGATGGTTCATTATTGATTATGTTATATATATAGGAAGAAGAGGGTATCCATACTAAAAAAAAGATGCATCTGCGACGGGATTTCCCCTCATTGAAAACTCGATTTCTCTCTCTGAAAGCAATCAACGACGGGATCTCATTGCAGATGACTCCGTCGCAATTTACCTTGTCGGAGATAGAAATAATCAGCGATGAAAAGAAATCTGTCGTTTCTAACCCCGTCACAATTTACTTCGTCGCAGATAGGAATAATCCTCGACAGGGGGAAGAAATCATGTCGCTGATTAACATATCGGTGACGAAAAAAGTCTTATCAGTGACAAGACTTTCCCTTGCGGAGTTTTTCACCAAAGTAAAGGTGACCAAAAACATTAATATTTTAATAATTTGTAGCGACGAACATAAGACGGGAATCCTCTCACAAATATTTTTAAGCCCCTCGCTGATGCCGTCGCAGATAGTAACATCATCAGCGACGGGCTTAGCGAGGGGAATCCCCTCGCTGAAGATAGTAGCAGCATCAATGAGGGGAGATCTGTCGCTGAGCCTGTGGGAAATTCAAACAATCATCAGCGACAGGCTCAGCGAGGGAAATCCCCTCGTCGATGATTGTTTGAGTTTTTGTAATATTTCTTGAAATGTTTTCAAAAATAGAATAATTCTTGCTCAATTCCTGCTAACACTGTATTGAATTTACATTCAAATTTGTAGATAACTACATCAATACGAAGTGAACAAATTCTAATTATAGTCAAAATTACAAAAACAATATATAATATCCAAATATAATAATAATAATAATAATAAATATGGAATGTTATAATATTTAAATAAAATGCCCTAAGGGTCTCCAAAATCGTCGCCATGCACAGGATCCTCACTGGCCTCGTCATCCTCCCCAGTTCATTAAAAGAAAGCTGAAACAAAAAAGTAAACATTTTTAGTATTATTGAATTAAAAACTAAATAAGTTAATTTGAAAGCATTTTGGTAGAAAAGCGCTAAGTTATCTACTTTTTATTACCGAAAACCCCTGGGTTTGTAACTTGTGATCCGAAATGAATTTTTTTTATTCCCACTAGCTACATTCTACCAAACAGACGTGACAATAACTCCGTCTCGTCCGTTAGACAAGTACTCTACTCTTTTGACCTTAAAACCGATAAGTTATCTATGTTTTTATATTGAAACCCCCTAGGTTTGTAACTCGTGATCCGAAATGAACTCAATTTGTTCCCATCAATCATATTCTACCAAACGGACATGACAGTAACCTCGGCTCGTCCGGAGACAAGTATTATACTCTTTTTACCTTAAAACCGCTAAGTTATGTAAGTTTTTATACCGAAACCCCCGGGTTTGTAACCCGTGATCCAAAATGGAATCTATTTGTTCCCACTAGTCACATTATACCAAATGGACATGATAGTTACCCCACCTCATCCGTTAGACAAGTACTCTACTCTTTTTACCTTAAAACAGCTAAGTTATCTACTTTTTATTACTGAAACCCCCTAGGTTTGTAACTCGTGATTCGAAATGGACTCCATTTGTTCCCACTAGTCACATTCTACCAAACGGACATGACAGTAACCCCGCCTCATCCGTTAGATAAGTACTATACTCTTTTGACCTTAAAACCACTAAGTTATCTACATTTTTATATTGAAACCCCCTGGGTTTGTAACCCATGATCAGAAATGGACTTCATTTGTTCCCACTAGTCACATTCTACCAAACAGTCGTGACAGTAACTGCGGCTCGTCCGTTGGACAAGTATTCTACACTTTTGACCTTAAAACCACTAAGTTATCTACATTTTTATACTGAAACCCCCCGGGTTTGTAACCCGTGATCCGAAATGGACTCCGTTTGTTCCCACTAGTCACATTCTACCAAACGGACGTGATAATAACCCCGCCTCATCCATTAGATAAGTACTCTACTCTTTTGACCTTAAAACTGTTAAGTTATCTACGTTTTTATATTGAAACGCCTCGGGTTTGTAACCCATGATTCGAAATGGACTCCATTTATTCCCACTAGTCATATTCTACCAAACGGACGTGATGGTAACCCTAGTTCATTCGTTAGACAAGTATTCTACTCTTTTAACCTTAAAACCGTTAAGTTATCTACGTTTTTATATCGAAACCCCTCGGGTTTGTAACCTGTGATCCGAAATGGACTCAATTTGTTCTCACTAGTCACATTCTACCAAACGGACATGATAGTAAACCCACCTCGTCCGTTAGACAATTACGTTACCCTTTTGACCTTAAAACTGCTAAGTTATCTACTTTTTATTTCTGAAACCCCCCGGGTTTGAAACCCGTGATCCGCAATGAACTCCATTTGTTCCCGTTAGTTATATTCTACCAAACAGACGTGATAGTAATCTCACCTCGTCTGTTAGACAAGTATTCTACTCTTTTGACCTTAAAACTGCTAAGTTATCTACTTTTTTATCCTAAAACTACTTAACTTCAACTACTAAGTTACTCATAAAAAAAAAAAAAAAAAACTTTAACTACTATGTTATGAAAATAACAAAGTTAACATGTGAGTGTGTGTATACTTACATCTGATTCTGGAGATGGTTGAGTTTCGATATCTAAAAGACTGATGCCCAACTTCATGCACATGAGATTTATAGTTCTCACCATTGCCTTATTCACATTTTCTTGAATCATCTGGTTCACATAGCGCTGCTGGGACTCGGTAAACTCTAGTTCTGTTGCATCGAATGTTGAGGTGGGAGTGGGGCACGAAGAACATCTAGATGTGGACCCTCGCTTAGTATGAGGGTCCATCCAATTTTCGTATCCATAATTCCTCCCCTTACTAGATCCACCAAACACTGCTAACCATGTCTCCTCGTCGAAATCGAGCTCTGAGGAGGGATTATCTTTATATTTCTCGTATAACACCTCATTATATCTCTCCTACAATGACAAATGAATATATTTTATCAATATGCATAATTAAAACATTAATGAAATAACATACTAATTATACTTACACTACATACTACTTATGAAACAAAAAAAAATAGTACTTGCAATGACAACTCTCGACTTGGTGTCCATAAATTCACCAGATCCCTTTCTCTTATGTGTCTCCAAGAACACCTCAATATTTGAAGGCTCCTTACCTAACTTTTTCTTCTGCACATAGTAATGGATTTTGCAATGAATTACAACATATAACTATATATATTTTACCGAAGAACGAAAACATCATACTAGTCTCTCCTTATGTTGCGGTATACTGATGGACCCCGTTAGATGGTGGACAATCTCACTTCCCACATGCCTATTTGAAGATACTTTCTCATAACGCTCTTGCCAGGACGGTTGGGACCAAATATCACATAACCCTTCCCAAAATGGTTGTCTCAGCCCATGGTAATGCTATCTCTTCCACACACTCACATCTTCAGTATTCAAAACTATTTTCGCCCTTTTCCAAAGCTTTGATAGATTATTAGAGATGCGACGAGCAGTGATGTAATCAAAGACACTTCTGGCTTGAGCTTGAATCTCTTTAGTTTGAAACCTATAGCGTTCCTGAGAACAACCAACAAAAGATTAGTTAAAATCTATTTTTTTTACTAATGTACATATAATTAACATGCATGTATAAGTAAAGGCATTTACTACTTAACAGAAAAATAAATTGTTCTATACCAGAAAGTCTCTCTAAACAACATCCCTTACGGATTCTGGGTAATTGTTCCATGAAGGATAATGAGCTGGCATATACCACATAGTAATGTAAGAAATGACACCCACCACCTTGTTGCACCCCGAGAAAGCCCTATAAACATCGAAGGTGTATTGTCAATATCATATTAAAAACAATAAAGGTAATAAACATTTTACACCACTACAAATTAAATATAAAAGCACCTCCAGGACAAGATAGTCAGTAGGGTCCAATCATAAGGGTTCGCTGGGGCTTCTGAAATCTATGTTTATCCTCTCCCAATCCTTGTCACCTCTTGAGTGCCCTTCAAATCCATCCCCACAGAGAGCTCTCCTTCGCCTACAATTTCAATATATATTGGCATTTCAATAAAAATTCAATATAGATTTAAAGGGGCAGTATAGAAAATGAACAAAAATTATATATATACTTTACCTGTAGCAAGTCCTGGGTTAGCCATGGGTTGTTCAATACCTCTCCCGCGACCGGCCATACAACCTCTACTTCTCCCTCGACCTCTAATCGGCATCATGTCTTATAAAAAATGAATGAATAAAATTGGTAGAAATAATTTAAAAGTTATACAAATAGTTTATAAGTTACACAAATAGAAAGAGAAATTCATTCAATTTATACAACTAGTACAATATATATCATTAATATGCATGGATTAAATTTTTACCATTCACTGATCAACATCCATGTAAGTACCAAAGTTAGCATCATCATCGTCGTCGTCGTCGTCATCATCATCATCATCATCATCATCATCATCATCGTCATCATCGTCGTCGTCGTCAACATCATTATCATCATCATCGTCATCTTCTTCTTCTTCTTCTTCCTCCTCCTCCTCCTCTTCATCGTCATTTTCTTCTTCATCTTCATACAACACTTCATCTACTTCTAAGTTTCTAAGAGCATGTATATATGATGGATTTATATCTTCCATTATACCATCACGATTATAAAGAATACCTGGTATATCTAGGTCATCATCCAAAAGAATTTGATTTGGAAAAGGCATTTCATCATCTTGGAAGTATTCCACAACAATAGGCACTAGATTGTTAGTTAGATCTTCTTTGGAAGGAATATCAACCAAGCCCCTCACTTTGGTTTTTCAAACTGCACACGAGTCACTTCTGTCTTTGTTTTTAGCTGGATAAAGGCAATAGTAAACTTAGGTTGCTTGCTCTACCAAGACAAATGGCTCATCCGAGTTAAGCCTTGATTTATGGTTAATATCTACTAGACCATGTTGTCGGTGCACTTTAAGTCCGTTCTCAAAATCATACCAGTGACATTTAAACAATACAATGGTATTACCAACCCCTGCATATTGTACCTTTATAATTTCTATCAACATACCGTAGAAGTCATGTTCATATGCATCATAACAACTACCTTTGACATATACACCACTATTCATTGTCTTCTTAAATTTTCCATACTCTTGGGTGTAAAACTTAAATCCATTTACAATATAACACTTAAAATGTTTAAAGGGGCCAAGTCTTATTTCTCGAATCCTTTCATCTATGGTTTGGTCGGTTAAAACCTATTACAATAAAAAAAATTGTGCAAGAATATAAAAACCGTTAAGAATATTAATTTAATGTAAATGTTCACTATTAAAATGTATTATAAAAAATCCTTACAAGGTCATGAAGCCATGATGCGAAATTCTTTTTGCAAAGCTTCTCTATTTCAGTGTCACTAAGAAAGAATTAGTTATGCCTCAACATGTCATCATATTGCCTACATTATTATGTGTTGAATTAACATATGCAATTATGGAAAGAAAACATTAGAAATAATGATTGAGCAAAATATTTACTCCACATATGGACCGATCTCCACACAATTTAATAAAACATGTCTCTACGGCTTTGATCTCATTCTCATTTAATACTCTACTCTTTGTACCACCAAAGGTATGACTGGGGTTACAAAAAATTGAAAGACAATTTATTGGGCCCGCAACCCCCCATCATCATTACAACAGACTCGATTCAACTTTTTTTGAACACTAGGTTCAAAATATTGGGAGTAAAAGTTGGAAACTTCCTCTATAATGTTGGATTCAACAATAGAACGTTCCATGCGTGCTTTGTTAAGAGCCTTTTTCTTTAAACTGTTTATACACCTATTTTTCATAAATGGCGATTACAAAGCAATTATTATTAAGAAGATAGAAAACACTTTATAAAATGGATAAAGATTGGAAAAGATTGCTACCTCTCAAAGGGATATGCCCACTTGTACTGTACAGGGCCACAAACTTTGGCTTCGTACGGTAAGTGGATCGGTAAATACTCCATAGAATCAAAAAATCTTGGGGGAAATATCTTCTCTAGTTCGCATAAGGTCACCACTATGTTCTTTTCAAGCATATCCATATGGTAAACTCACAGTTCGGTTGCGCATATGTCGTTAAAAAAGTGATTGAGTTCTGTCAAAGCATCATATATTGAGTCTGGCAAAAAGTCACAGAATGCCAATGGTTTTAATCTCTCCATGAACACATGGGAATCATGAATCTTCATGCCATGGAACTTGCACTCGTTTACTTTAACATATTGAGCTATGTTCGAGGCATATCCATCTGGGAACTTCCACTTTGAAACCCATTCGCAAATAGCTTTTATTTGAGATTTGTCCAATGTGTAGGTCGCTTTAGGTCTCTTCATTTTTCCATTCACTTCAACCAACTCTAATTATAGACACTTATATAACTCTTTCATATCTTCTCGAGCATTTTCATTATCTTTTGTGGTTGATTACGCTCAAACTAATACGCGGTTATTGTATATAGTTGAGGTGTCGATCCCATGAGGAAAAACGAACTATAAGGGAAAGTGTAAACCTTAACACGAATGATAAAGATTAAATGAAAGAATCTGAGTTTTGATATTGAAGTAATGTGAAATAGTTATGTAAATATAATGAAGAATATAATGGAGAAATAACAAGGTTCTGGGAATCCTCCCTAGGTTCGTTGCCTTATTCCAATCTCGATTCAATTGTTTTTATCTCAATTGCTAGTTTCACATCCCAAACAAGCAATCAGTAAATATTCAATCAAAGCACATGAAAAACCCTAATGTAATTGCTATGAAGTACTCTTTACTTTTGATTCAAGCACATATGACCTATCTTATAGATTTATCAAGAAACGACAATATATCTCAATGACAATATCGCAGTAATGGACAAAACTAAAAGATAAATCTACCGGAATCAATCACATCTAACAACTTGACATAAGAAGAGCACGACTAGACTTATATAGAGAAGAAAGATGCAATCACCAGATTAAGAGAAAGTCTTCTAATTAAATCAGAGAGTAAATCATAACAATGTTTAACAATAAATCCGAACTACAACTGAATCAAGAATATAAATAAGAACAACTACACCTAAGAATTCATCATTTCGCCTTGCTTGGAGATTAGTTAGCCATGGGTTTCATACTTAAACACTATAGTGGAGAAGAATGTAGTAGCTTTCTTGAGTTTTTCGGCCTCCTTTTATCAAACCCTAAGTGATCTATTTATAATACAAAAGGTTCTAGGGTATTTTCGGGTCTAAACTATCATTAAAACCCTAATTAGGAAATAGGGCATTGCGCTTGCGCCGCGGTGCACCCAAGTCCAGGCTGTGGCTCACCTTTTGACTGGTTTTCTTCACGTTTCTGGAGGCTGCGGCTCAGCCCTTCTAGGCCGCGGCTCACACTGCCAGGCCGTGGCTCACACTGGTCCAGGCTGCAACGCGAGGTGGTGGTCTTCTTGGTTCTTTTGGACATGGTTCTGGAGGCCGCGGCGCACACACTCCTTTTTCTATCCGAGAAGTTGATAGTTCTGGTGGCCGAGGCTTGAGGTTCTGGGCCGCAGCATGGAACACTAAGACTTGGTTTCTCTTCATTTTGTCCTTCTGTAACCATGCCTTCACTCCAATATGCTTCGAAGCATCGTGCTTTAAGCTATGATAGCTTTCCATCTCTTTTGAACCCAAAGTACCTGAAAATGCACCGAAATAGATCAATAATCCAATAATATCACTTTAGAGTTGTTAAGGTATAAAAGTGTAATTCAAACCTAGATCAACTCTAAAATACTAACAAATAAGTATTGTTAAGATGTATTTTATGACTCTCATCATAACCCCCAACTAGCTTATTGCTAGTCCCTAGCAATTCAAGCGAAAAACAAGACAATATGACATAAATTCTATAGTAGAAATCAAAACAAAATAAAGCAATGTTAGCGTTAATCCAAGAGTAATTCAAATTTTTTATCTCAAAAATCGCAAATAACACACAGCACATAGAATCATTAAATATCACCCAAGTCCAAAAGTAATCCAAACATCAACCTCAAAATTGTTATTGACTCTTACATCCATCTTACCACAATCCATTAATCTGAACACCCAGATGATTTTATGCACAACATTCATAAATACAAGTCTTGGCCTCTAAAAACATATTAATTTGCATGACATCAATCACAAAACAAGCTTCATAGGCTCACTTTTCAAATCACTCTCCACTATTGTAGAAAAATCACACTACATTGGATCAATATGTCTTTAATAAACTTGTAGCGTTAGGCTAAGGCAAAGGTCAAGAAAGAACGAGAAGGATTCAACAAGTAAAAGAACTCAATCTCTTAGTTTTAAACATAACCACTTTAAGCACTGGATAACCTTACTTCAACACCCAACTCTTTCAACCATTTTTTCGAGCATTTCTCTCAATAAATCACCACTTTTTTTTCTTCTTTCTTTGCCATAATTCACTTTTTTTTTGGGCATAAAAACATTCACCTCCTTTTTTCATGTTTTTTTCTTTTCTTTTCCACAACCCCCAACTTATCTCCTTTAATGTACTTGGGTTATGGTAGTAATATTTTTTTCATATTTCCGTCCTTTCTCCTCTTAAGTGCTTCTCAACAAATGTGTATAACTAAGTTCTTTTAAAGGAAAAGTAAGGATAAAATATTTTTAGGCTCATAAAGGTAAGTAAATGGGTTATCAAAAGAAACAAGGCTCAAATTCTTTTTCAAGAAAAAGATTCAAACAAGTGACTAGCGATAAATATAGCAAGGGTAAGTTTGAAAGGCTCAAATGGTCCAAAAATGGCCTATATCATATCCTAAGTAGTGTACATTCTAGGATTTTGCCTCAAGTGATTACCAAATAAGTTCTAAAGCTTGTCAAGACCGAAAAAGTATTCACAAAACAATCACACATAAAACTCTAAATGTTTTAGACTAATCATGCAATCTTACCGCAACCCAGAGTCACAAACCAAATGAAGATTGACACTTAAATTATTCTCAAACCGAAGCAAGATTTAACTTCTTCTAAATGCTATATGCTATCTTAATTAGGCTCATATCATTGACATGTGAATTAATTCCAAGGCTAACACAAAGCATGCTAAGAATAAACAAAAAGGGAAAGTGACACCAAGCAGTTCAATGGAAAAAAAAAAATACGTTTCCTCCACCCCCAACTTAAAAATTGCATTGACTTCAATGTGAAAGAAAAAGTAAAGGAAACTCCCTTTGTAACCAAAAGTGCACAGAAGCTGAAAATTGTGCACCACCATTTGAACTGCATACGGTTCTTCTTGTTGAAATTTCAATCTATAACATAAAACAAAACAAACAAAAAGAAAGCAACTGCAGTGCAACATTAAGATTCCCACCGTATGTTAGGTGAACACATGAAAACTAAATAAATAGTTAAAAAAGAAAATGAAGTATGAAAAATAAAATAAAGGTTAGTACAGACATCCAAAAAAAAATATAATAAAATGAGATAAACAAGATATAACCCAAAAACTAATCCTCTATATCTTCGTCCTCCTCTTCATTCTCTTCCCCCTCCTCTGGAGCTGGATCAAAAGATGAACCCGGATAGGGTGGCAAGGTGGGAAAATGATCCATATCACAACCGGTAGCAGAGGCAAGGTGTTGGTACATCTGACCAAAAGAATAGTACACCCCCGCTTGATAATCTGCTTGCCTGGCCAAGAATCGTTTCGTAAGGCTTTAATCAGATTGAGCATGCCATCATCGATGGGCTTCTGGGGTTGCTAGGCTTCCTTATCAGTCCTGTACTAGATGCCAGCTCGGATGCATAATTGGGTAATTAACGAAGGGAAGTACAATCCAAGCTTTTATCTCACAGTGTGTATGATAGAATTAAATATGATTTAGCCCACATCAATAGGCATGCCCATCAAAATGGCATAAATCATAACAATTCTCTCAACAGTAAGGTCACTATAGTCCGTAGCAGGCCCAACCTCTGACACACAAAATATTACCAAGCCCGAGCATTGACAGTCAGAGAAGTACCGGGCAAGGTTTTAGGAGTGTCACCCCTCATTTTCCAAGTTGTGCTCGGAATACAAAGAGTATTGCAAACTTCGTCATAGTCAATATTAAACACATATGCAATATACTAACTATTTTCTAGGGCAGGTAGCCCATAGAATCTATTGATAGATGTGCCGTTAAAAGAAATTGTTTTTCCTCTCACCATCACCTTACCATTCCTATGCTCTTCTGCATTAGCATAGAATTCTCTAACCACATTTGTAAGGGAATGAGGTGGTTGTCTTGTAAATGCACCCCAATGCCTATCAATAATCATCCTAAACAAGGTTGGGTTTCCCCTCTCTGTGATAGTGAATCCTCTCTCAGGAATGGGTTTCCCCTCTGTGATATTGAATCCTATCTTAGGAATGGGTTTCCTAGCATGCATCAAGCTAATATATCTCTCACTAGTCTTAAAACTGACAAATTTGCTCTCATCATACTCTTGAGGTTGTTTCCCCCTTGGTCTCTTAGTTTTAGGAGCCATTTAAATCAAATGTATAAAACAACATAACTAATTCAAAATAAACCACCCAAATAGCACAAATTCACAACAAAGAGAAGAAATTGATCTTACTTGATGCCCAAAGTTGGAGAGAAGAAAGAGTACCCACCAACTTGAAATCTTCTTGAAAAACCCAAAATCCTCTTAGAACCAAAGGTTTGTGGAGAAATTTTTAGCAAAATCTACATATAAGTGAGAAATTCTTCAAGAAATTATGTTAGAATCACAAGAAAATGGGAAAGAGTGAGTGGGTAAGGAGGGATTTGGAGTGAGGATGAGAGAGAGAGGAGTGTGCTGTGTTTTGCAAAAGAGAAATGAAGAAGAAAGGTGCAGATTTGGGGTTTTTAAAAGTGCAGATCGTGTGTGAGCCGCGGCTTGGACTTATGAGCACCGCGGCTTGAAAACCTAGGCCTAATTTCCGTGTTGCTGTCCGTCGCGGCATGAGAGAGACTGGGGAGTGGCACTCTGGCTCGTGCTGAAATCTACTGGGCGCTGTGAGGTGAGGTGCGCTGGGCTGGGCCTTAGCGCGAACTGGGCTGCTTCAAATCTGACTTGCTGTGAGGCGAGGCACACAGACTGGGCCGCGACCTAGACTTCCTGGGCCTGCTTCTTAAAAAAAACAGCAAAAACACCTTGTTTGGGCAAAATAAAATAAATAAAAAAAACCCTTAAACTAAAAATCAGATTAAATCAAACTAAAAACTAAAAATTAAATTTAAGATAAACTTAAAAAACGAAATAAACAAACAAACAAATAAACAAAAACATACCTGCATAGTGTGGTCAAGGTGAATAGATCGAATCCATAAGTGGAATGTCTTCCACTTCCGAAACTTGTCTATCAATTAAGATTTTAAGGCGTTGACCATTTACTTTAAAGATCCGACCATCTTTAATATCCTCTATTTCTACCACCCCATTTGCAAAAACATTCTTCACTACAAATGGGCCGGTCCACCTCGACTAAAGTTTTCCTGGGTGCTTAAGGAGTCTAGAATCATATAAGAACACCCTATCATTAGGCTTAAATGTTTTCCTTAAAATTTTGTTATCATGAAACACTTTCATTTTGGCCTTATAGATTCTAAAGTTCTCATAAGCATCATTTCTCAACTCCTCTAGCTCGGTCAACTGAAATTTCCTAAGCTTACCTGTTTCTCCCATGTCAAAGTTGAAATGCTTGATGGCCCAATAAGCTCGATGCTCGAGCTCCATAGATAAGTGGCAAGGCTTTCCAAAAACAAGCCCATAAGGTTGATAAGTGCTTAAATAGTCATAATTAAGCCCCTTAATTTACGCTTGTTAGGCTCTTTGTTTATCTATTTTAGTAGATTCTATATCATTTTCATGTTTTATGTGTTTTTCACAGGGCTTTGACAAAAAGATGACATTTTGGAGCTTTAAAGAATGAAAAGTAAAGTTCTGCAGATCAAGAGCAAGCAAATTATGTCGAACCGAACAACTACAACATATATGCAAATACTTATAATCCTGGATGGCGGAACCACCCCAACCTCTCATAGATCAACAATCAAAATGCCTTGAACCTTCAAGAACAGCAAAGAAACTCCCAACAAGTAGCTCAAACAGTTCCAAAATCAAAGGAGAGTGACCTAGAGAGTCTTGTGATGCAATTGGCAACTCAGCAACAATAACTGATGGCTTCACAAGAATAGTTCATAGCAGAAACAAGACAATTCTGGACTGAGCAAAGGTAAATCACTGCAAAGCATGAGCAATCATTCGAAAGACTAGAGGTACAAATGGGACAATTGGCTAAAGAGCTAAGTGGCAAAAAGCAAGGTGAGCTTCTAGCTCAAACATTACCTAACCCTGGGGGACATTAACAACTGAAAGCTGTCACAACCCTAAAAAATGGTAAGATGATAGGGATCAGTGAATCTACAAAAACATCTCTAGAGAAACTGTCAGCATCAAAGGTAAGTGAGACGGAGAAGGTGAATGCACCACCCTTCCCGTAAAGGTTAGTAAAACAAAAGAAAGAAAATAAACTGCTTGATATTTTTGAAACCTTGTGGAAATTTGAAATAAATATTCCTTTATTAGATGCAATTCAACAAATACCTGCTTACGCTAAATTCCTAAAAGATTGTTGCATTCATAAGAGAAAGTTCCAAGAGCATGAGACATACCCTTAACTGAAGAGGTAAGTGTTGTACTATTAAGAAAACTCCCACCAAAACTGAAAGATCCGGGTAGTTTTACTATTCCCTGTAGAATAGGTGATCAGCTATTTGAACGAGCATTACTAGATTTGGGAGCAAGTGTAAATTTGCTACCATACACAATATTTGAAACCCTAGGATTAGGGGAGCTACAACCAACTTCCATTACCTTACAGTTGGCAGATAGAAGTATAAAAAGACCTAGGGGTATTCTTGAGGATGTCCTGGTAAAGGCAAGTGAGTTCATTTTACTTGCTGATTTCATTGTGCTAGATATAGAGGAATGCCCTATACCATTACCCTTGCCCATCATTTTAGGAAGACTCTTCATGAGAACTGCCGATACAAAGATTTATGTGAAAAAAGGTATAGTAAGTACGAAGGTAAATGGTGAGAAAATAGAGTTTAAAATATTTGATGCATTAAAACTACCTCAAGATGATATGGAATGCTTTAATGTATGTATGATGCAAAATTTTGTTGAGTAAGCTTTTCAGGTCCAGCACATTGATCCATTGGAGACTACTATTACCCATAGCTTTACGACAACAGATATTGATCAAGAACCTGAAGATGTTACTGATGACATCATTAAAGTTGTACACCTCCTTGAAGCTTCTCCAAAACACTCAAGTATGCTCCTCCATTTGAAAATCTCATACCTACTAATACTACTCTTCTTCCTTCTATTGTCCAGGCACCAATATTGGAATTAAAGCAGTTGCCAGAGCATTTAACTTATGCCTACTTAAGAGAGAAGAAGACATTACCTGTGATTGTGGCTGCTAATTTAAGTATTGGAGAAGAAGAAAAATTATTAAGAGTTCTTAGGGAGCATAGATCTGCCATTGGATAGACCATTACTAACATTAAAGGGATAAGCCCAGCCAAGTGCATGCATAATATCTACCTTGAGGATGAAGCAAGACCCACTCGAGATGCCCAAAGAAGACTTAACCCACACATGAAAGAGGTAGTAAAGGCCGAGGTATTAAAATTGCTAGATGTTGGCATTATCTACCCCATCTCAGACAGTAAATGAGTAAGTCCGGTCCAAGTTGTTCCGAAAAAGAGTGGGATCACAGTGGTGAAGAATGAGGATGATGAGCTTATACCTACAAGAAAAATAATTGGTTAGAGAGTATGTATTGATTACCGAAGATTGAACAAGGTGACCAGAAATGATCACTTCCCTTTGCCATTCATTGATCAGATTTTAGAGAGATTAGCTCGCCACAACTATTATTGCTTCTTAGATGGGTACAGTGGGTACAACCAGATTACCATAGCACCTGAGGATCAAGAAAAGACTACCTTCACATGTCTTTTCGGTACATTTTTTTATCGAAGGATGCCATTCGGTTTATGCAACGCACCAGCCACTTTTTAAAGATGTATGATGAGCATATTTTTCGATATGGTGGAAAAATACATTAAGGTATTCATGGATGATTTCAGTGTCTTTGGTTCTAATTTTGATGAATGCCTAAGTCTTCTAGAGAGTGTCCTAAAGAGATGTGAAGAGAGCAACTTGGTGCTGAATTGGGAGAAATGTCACTTTATAGTCCAACAAGGCATTGTATTGGGTCATTCCATCTCCAACAAAGGTATTGAGGTAGACAAGGCTAAAATAGACATTATTTCAAAGTTGCCTCCTCCTCTCACAGTCAAGGCTGTTAGAAGTTTTCTTGGACATGCCGGTTTTTATAGACAATTCATCAAGGATTTCTCCAAAATCTCAAGACCTCTTTGTGCATTGTTAGCTAAAGATACCAAATTTGAGTGGACTAATAACTGTATGACAGCTTTCAACACATTGAAGGATGTTCTCACCTTCACCCCAATAATAATGGCACCATATTGGAATCTTCCATTCGAATTGATGTGCGATACTAGTGACTTCGCCTTGGGAGTTATCTTAGGTCAAAGAGTCAACAAGGTACCTCATGCTATTTACTATGCTTCTAGAACTTTAAATGATGCTCAGCTTAACTATTCTACTACTGAAAAGGAATTGTTAGCTGTCATTTTTGCTTTAGAAAAGTTTAGATCGTATCTTATATGCTCTAAGGTTATTATATTCACCGATCATGCTGCTTTGAGATATCTATTTTCTAAGAAAGATGCAAAGCCTAGGTTTATCAGATGGGTACTCCTATTGCAAGAATTCGATTTGGAGATCAAAGACAAGAAAGGCAGTGAGAATGTGGTTACAGATCATTTATTAAGGCTACCCTATGAGAATGACAAAAATGAGATGCCCTTGAATGAGAACTTCCCTAATGAACAATTGTTCGCACTTGAGGTAAAACTTCCATGGTATACTGATATTGTCAATTATTTAACTTCTAAGGTTTTTCCCCTAGGTATGACTACACAAGGAAAGAAGCGGCTAATATTTATGTCTCGACATTACCATTGGGATGATCCCTACCTTTTCAAATTCTGTCCCGATCAGATCATCCGACAGTGTGTCTCGGAAGAGGAGCATTTGAGCTTATTACAACATTGCCATCAATTTGCTTGTGGAGGACATTTTGGGGCCAAGAAAATAGCACTTAAAGTACTACAATCCGGTTTTTATTGGCCTAATCTATTTAAAGATGCCTTCACATTCTGTAGCTCATGTGATAGATGTGAGCGAATAGGTAACATCTCATCATGAAATCAGATGCCAATACAAAATATCCATATCATTGAACTTTTTGATGTATGAGGCATTGATTTCATGGGTCCATTCCCCAATTCTTTTGGTAATTTATATATTCTTATGGGTGTGGATTATATGTCTAAATGGGTCGAGGTTGTCCCCTCAAAGACAAATAATCATAAAGTGGTGTTGAAATTTCTACAGGATAACATTTTTACCCGGTTTGGGACACCAAGAGCGATCATCAGTGACGGTGGCAGCCACTTTCATCATCATTCTTTTGCTGCACTCACTAGAAAATATGGAATCACCCATAAGGTTGGCACCCCATATCACCCTCAGACGAGTGGCCAAGTGGAAATAAGTAACCGAGAAATCAAAAGCATATTGGAGAAGACCGTGAATCCTAGTCGGAAGGATTGGTCTCTACGAGTTAATGATGCTCTATGGGCATACAGGACAGCTTATAAGACACCAATTAGGATGTCCCCATACCGCTTAGTCTTTGGAAAAGCATGCCATCTGCCGATAGAGGTAGAACATCGAGCATATTGGGCTATTAAACAATTCAACTTTGATATGAAACAAACGGGTGAGAAAAGGAGGCTGCACTTAAATGAGCTAGAAGAATTAAGGTATGATGCATATGAGAAGGCCAAGCTTTACAAAGAAAGGGGAAAAGCCTATCATGACAAACAACTAGTGCGAAAAGAGTTTCACGTAGGACAAAGGGTGCTACTCTATAATTCAAGATTAAGGTTGTTCCTAGGCAAATTAAAGTCCCGCTGGGCTAGTCCGTATGTGGTCACCAAGGTCTTTCCTTATGGTGCTTTGGAGATTCATAGCTCAAATAGCAATCAGATGTTTACAGTCAATGGACACCGAGTCAAACCATACCTTGATCTCAACATACCTCTTCAAGACGAGGACTTGACACTTCAAACCGTACAATATATAGCTGATCCAAGGATACCTGAACCATTTGAATTTCTAGTTTTTGTTACATATAACATCATCGCCTAATACATTGCGATCGAGCACACATATACCTTGCGATCGAGCGCATTTACACCAGAAGCTACACCTGATACCTCTTTGACTGCACCACCTGCCGACCAGCAGTGAGAGGATACCCCGTCTGGCTGAAAACGTAAAACTTAGCGCTCATGGGAGGCACCCCACAACATATTCTTTTTCATTATCATATTTTCTTTCCTTATTAGTATTTATGTTTATTTATCTATTTGTTATTTATATATTTCTTATTTTCTGGCACAACATTTGTTTTTCTTTGTCAGGAACTTAGTGCGTGCATCCAGTTCAAGTTTGGGGGCGTGTTACGAACAATACAAGCAGTCTAGTTCTCCATCTCTAGAGTCAGATCTTTCCATGTCACACACACACTGGGGATAATGTGTATATTAAGTTTGGGGGTAGTGGGAGACACAGACACATGCATGCACTTGAAACACATGCACACACTATGTCCTAGTTTTTTTTTAAGAAAAGATAAATACATGCTCATTTTGTGTTAAAATTTTGGTTGATTCAAAAATATGATAGAACTTCATTAGTAAGCTTAAAATTTAGAACACATAGTCCTGTAATAGGAATTTTAAAAGTTTAGTTACCTACCTCAAGGCACCTAAGAATTCACGAGTTTGATCCAGATCTGACACGAGCACATTAGCATGCATTTGTGTGGGGTATGACATATAATTCTTATGTATATGTTTCCATGACCTAACTGTAATCTGATAAATTTTTAGAAGAACACTTTAGCGTAAGAAAAACAAAGAAAAAAATGTCCATCATGCAAAAAGAGAATAGAAAGCTTTTAATGATCATTAAAAACTTTCCATTAAGTAACTGGACCTCTTGCCTCAGTAAGCAGTGAGTGTTCACGTCAAAAGGTGTGAATTAAACATTTAATGATCATAACAAAAATTTCCACTGAGTAACTTGGCCTCTTGCCTCAGTAAGCAGTGAGTATTCACTTCAAAAGGTGGGAATTTCACTTAGAAGCATTAAGACCTGTTAGTTCCATAGCCTTTTTGACTCGAGTTAGTAAGTCCTTAGGGGTGTCTTTACACCTAATGCCCTTTAACCATCTGGTTTGGGAGTCATTGGCTAAACACTCATTACAAGGGTCAATTAGAAAGCTCAATAGAACTCAACATAGCAAAAATCTCACGATGAAAGAAAAAGAAAAGAAGTAAGCACTATGCCATTTTTGTTCTGTTTGATAAGGAATTCGATGAAGGTTTGGACATCGAAACACTATATATTAAAATTATTTGAAAAACCCATCTTCTATGTACTAATTCATCACACACAAATCAAACTTGTGTTGCCTTAAGCCAACCTTAGGTAAGTAACATGAGCTTTTAAAATCCTTATTCATTACAAAAATGTGTTTTTATTATAAAGCTTACTCATGAACAGTCATCATGGTTTTATGTGCAACCCAAATTTTTGGATATCATGAAGAACAAATTTATCTTTAATTTTGTTTTAATATAGCCTTTCGTTTTGTATTGCTAAGGAACTAGCAATGTGTAAGTTTGGGGGTGTGGTAAGTGCTTAAATAGTCATATTTAAGCCCCTTAATTTACGTTTGTTAGGCTTTTTGTTTATCTATTTTAGTAGATTCCATTTCATTTTCGTGTTTTATGTGTTTTTCACAGAGCTTTGACAAAAAGATGACATTTTGGAGCTTAGAACAATGAAAAGTAAAGTTCTGCAATCCAGCAAGGTGCGCTCGAGTGCACCTCCCTTGTGATCGAGCGCACACTCAGAAGGCTCGAGCGCACGTATGCGCTCGAGTGCAGATCTATACGATCGAGCACACACGCTCCAGAGGTGGCAGAGCCAGACTTGGAAAGATGTCTCCAAGCCTTAAATAGAAAATTGGGGTTTCAGGGCAACCTTATAGCCCTATATATAGCCTTGTAAAATACAGAAAACACAATTTTGGATTAAGCTGGAAGTTGTAAGCTTTGGAGAGGAATTGACGACTGGTCTTCTCAATATTCTTCGGGTTTTATTTTTTTGTTTTAGTTAGTTATGGTTATGATGCTTAGTTAACTAAACATGTGTAACTAACCTCCTAATAGGGCTCGATTGAGGCCCTAATTATGCTTTCCTATATATATGATCATTGATTACCTTTGCTACTAGCCATGTTGTGATAATTTAATTGATTAATGCATGTGTTTATTTAAATTCCTCATATGTGTGTGTCTGATCAACGTATGCATGTTGTATCGATAAGTTAGTTAGATTAATTTGGATGACTGAGTCCTGGGTCTAACAATAACAATAAAAGATATCCACATGGGATTGTTGGATTAATCAACATGGGAAACTAGGAGCGGACCAAGCCCTAGGTTCTATGTGGTTGTCGATTTCCACAGCCCTTATGCTCTCTTAAGGAACAACTCAGTATACATCATGTTGAATCCCTTAAGAGAGAAAAGACTTAGAGTATACACCATGCCTAACTCGTTGCTTAGGGAGATCAATAGCCTAAGGAGTGGACCAAGCCCTTATAGTTGGCAACCATTAGGTATTCATGATAGGGCTATAGCATTGGCATCTTATTTAATAGGAAAGTATGATTAGTGGTGGATATCAAAGCCCTATGTTTTTATCATTATTAATTCACACTCAACATATATTTTTATCTTTTATATTGAGAAACTATTTCTAATTCAAAATTAACCAATCCTTATGGAGATGATCTCGCACTTGCACACTATGCTACTATTGACCTTGTGCACTTGCAAGTAAAAATGTACGATTATTTGCTTATTAATTTAGGTAGATAAATTCACAACAAATGTGACATACCTAAGGGAGTTTTGAAAGCTATACGGTAGGCCCAAAGCACATCAACTAGTCTCAAAGACGCGATCCGAGTTGACCGTTTTTTCTAAAATTTGCTTAATTTTCCTGTTTGCAAGTTCTACCTGTCCACTTGTCTGAGGCTGGTAGGTAGTAGAGATCTTATGTAACACCCCATATTTTCTCATCAAAACTTCAAAAGAATAGTTGCAAAAATGTGTACCCCGGTCACTAATTATAGCACGTGGTGTACCAAATCGAGATAACACATTTTCTTTGAGAAATTTAATTTTCGTCTTATTATCATTGCTCCTGCAAGCTGCTGCCTCTACCCGTTTCAACACATAATTTATTGCCACAATGATATATTGATATCTGAAAGAAGGAGGAAATGGTGCCATAAAATCAATGCCCCAACAATCAAAGATTTCAATTACTAAAATTGGGTTTAAAGGCATCATATTATGACAGGACAAAGCTCCTAACTTCTGACACTTTTCACATGAGTGACAATGGATATTTGTATCCTTAAACAGGGTGGGCCAATAAAATCAACACTATAGAACTTTTGTAGAGGGTTTTTTCATTAAAAAGTGGCCCCCACAAGCTTGGGAGTGACAAAATTCCAAGACGCTGGCAATCTCTTCACTAGGGATGCAACGCCTTAAAATTTGGTCAGGGCAATATTTGAAAAGAAAAGGGTCATCCCAATAAAAATGATATACCTCAGTCATGAACTTTCTCTTATCATGAGCGCTCAAATCCATCAGTATCTCACCGGCAGCCAAATAATTTACGATATGAGCAAACCATGGTAGAGAAGTAATAGAGAGTAACTGCTCATCGGGAAAATCATCCCTGATTGGCAGGTTGTTGGAGGTGTCTTCAAATGTGAGCCTTGAGAGATGGTCAGCCACTACGTTCTCTACTCCTTTCTTGTCTTTGATGGTGATGTCAAATTCTTGCAAAAGTAAGATCCACCGTATTAGTCGTGCCTTAGCATCCTTCTTTGTAAGAAGGTACTTAAGGATTGTATGATCTGTGAAAATAATAATAGGAGAACCAATCAAATAAGCACAAAACTTGTCCAAAGCAAACACTACAACTAGAAAATCTTTTTCAGTAGTGGAGCAATTCATCTGAGCACTATTTATAGTGCTACTAGCATAATACATGACAAAAGGCTTCCCCTCTCTTCGCTGTCCAAGAACAGCACCTACAGCAAAGTCACTAGCATCACACATGATCTCAAAAGGTAAAGTCCAATCAGGTGACTGCATTATGGGTGGTGAAGTAAGCTTGCTCATTAGCATTTTAAAGGCCTCTTGACAGGCTTGTGTAATGGGGCATCTTTAACTAAGAGGGCACATAGTGGTCTAAATATGGTGGAAAAATTTTGTATGAATCTCCTATAAAAGCCCGCATGACCAAGAAAGGATCTCACATCCTTTACTGTCTTAGGTATAGGCAACTTAGAGATTAATTCAATCTTAGACTGATCAACCTTTATCCCCCTAGAAGAAATAATATGCCCTAAGACAATACCTGACTTTTTAGGAACGACTTGTGTAGGACTTACCCATTTACTATCAGCTATGGGATATATGATTCCCGCATCTAATAGTTTCAACACTTCATTTTTCTCCACTTCTTTTATAGTGGGATTAAGCCTACGCTGGGGGTCTCTACGAGGGCTAGTTCTTTCATCCAAATTAATTTTATGAGAACAGACCAGGGGACTAACACTTTTTAAATCATCCATGCTCTATTCTAAGGCTAACTTATGTTCACTTAGGGTCCAAATTAATTTCTTACCTTGAGACTCAGACAATTCAGATGAGATAATAATAGGAAAAATATCACCTAAACTGAGAAAAACATGCTCTAAACCCTTAGGTAGAGGCTTCAATTCAACTTAGGGTGCTTCCACACTTGAGGGAATTTGTTTCTCGTTTCTCTCAAGCAACTCCTCAAACTTCGGTTGCCATCCCCGAGTGCTATAATCCTGAGTTTTATCAAAAATAATACAAATATCAATTACATCAAATGGATTATTGATAGAATCAAACTCAGAATTTCTAAGAAAATACTCAAGAGGATCAAAATTATGAGCTATAGAAACTCCCTTATCGATGAGTGACTCAATCATGTATAACTGGTGGCTCTCTTAATCATCTTCTAGCTATTTTGCAACATTGAAAATGTTCACCTCGAGGGTCATGTTTCTAAAGGACAGCTTCATGAGCTCATTCCTGCAATTAATAAGAGCATTTGCAGTGGCAAGGAAAAGCTTACCCAAAATTAAAGGAATTTTAGAGGTAGTGTCAAGGATTAAGAAATCAACAGGATAATAAAATTTATCAATTTGAATTAGAATATCCTCTACCACACCCTGGGGTACTTTGACTGAATGGTCAGCTAATTGCAATACCACAATGGTTGGTTTTATTTCTCCCAACCCCAACTGCAAATAAATAGAAAACGATATTAGATTTACACTAGCTCCTAAATCTAGCAATGCTTGTCCAACCTCATGATTTCCAATACTACATGCAATGGTTGGATAGTCAGGATCCTTATATTTGGGAGGAATCCTCTGTTCAATTAGAGCACTAACTTGCTATGTCAGGAACGGTGTCTTCTTCATATGTTGCTTCCTCTTAACTGTACACAAATCTTTGAGAACTTTTGCATAAATAGGAACTTGTTTAATCACATGCAAAAGAGGAAGATTGATCTTTACTTGCCTTAGATTCTCTAGGATTTCATTGTTTAGGTCCAGAATTTTCTTTCTTAATTTTAAGGCTTGAGGGAATAGTGACTTAATAGGACTCTTTATGACCTCAGGGTCCTTGGGCAGCTCGGCATCACTACTATCTTGACCCTTCTCAACATCCTCTGATTTGTTCGTTGTTGGGATGTGTAATGACTTACTACTTCGTGTCATGATGAGAATCATAAAATGCATCTTAACAGTACTTAACTGTTAGCATTTTAGGGCTGATCTAGGTTTTAATTGCACTTTTATACGTTAACAACTCTAAAGTGTCATTCTTGGATCATTGATCTATTTCGGTGCATTTTCAGATACTTTAAACTAAAAGACGAGGAAAAGTCATCATTGCTTGAAGCACAAAGACTCGAGGCATACCGGAGTGAAGGCATGGTTGTGGAAGGACAAATGAAGAAAAATCAAGTATTGAATGTGTGCGCTGCGGCCTGAAAATATCCAAGCCTCGGCCTCCAGAATCGAGCCAAAATAGTAAGAAAGAAGCTTCTGTGGAAGCCGAGGCCTGGACTAGGTAGGGTCGCGGCCTCCAAAAAGGGGAGAAACCAAAGCCAAGGCAAGGGCCGCGACGCCCATAAGTGAGAGCTGTGGCGTGCACACGGTCCTTCTCTCCGAGTTATGACTTAATTAGGACTTTTTAAACCCTAAAACACCCTTGGACCCTTTGTGCTATAAATAGATCACTTAGGGTTTGATAATAACATCGAAGAATTAGAGGCCGGAGGCAGGGGAAAACATCATTAAGGCTGCCACATTCTCCCCCATGGCCAACTAATCTCTAAGCAAGGCGAAGGGATGAATCCCTAGGTGTAGTTGTTCTTATTTTCCTAATTGATTCAGTTATGATTGGGATTTATTATCAAAACATTGCTATGATTTACTCTTTAATTTAATTAGAAGATTTTCTCTTAATCCGGTGATTGCATCTTTCTCCTCCATATAAGTTTAGTCATGCTCTTCTTATGTGTATTTGTTGAGGTGTGATTGAGTTCGGTAGATTTATTTTATAGATTTGTCCATTATTGTGATATTGCCATTGAGATATATTGTCGTTTCTTGATAATCTATAAGATAGGTTATGTGTACTTGAATCAAAGGTAAAGAGTATTTCATAGCAATTACATTAGGGTTTATACATATGCTTGATTGAATATTTGTTGATTGCTTGTTTGGGATGTGAAACTTACAATTGAGATAAAAACAACTGAATTGAGATTGGAATAAGGCAACAAACCTATGGAGGATTCCCGGAACCTTGTTGCTTCCATCATATTTACACTACTTCACATTACTTCAATATCAAAACTCAAATTTTCTTTAACTTTTATCGTTTATTTTAAGGTTTGCACTTTCTCTTGTAGATTGCTTGTCTCCCTGTGGAATCGACACCCCAAAGCTGTGCTAAAACTACCGCGTTATATTTTGGGCGTAATAAAATTTTGGTGTCATTGCCGAGGAGACACGTTTAAGTACAAGGAAGATTGTCAACTTTGAGACAAGACAGTAGAAGAATTGTGAATAGTTTTTCTTTTCAGCAGTTTGTAAAGGCGGTAACTTCGTTCCCTCTTTTAGCTTGCTGCATTATTTTTTGTTGTTTATTTTTTTTTATTTTTTTGTGATCTTCCATGCCCCGATATAGAGACACTTTGGGTAGATTTGCTTGTAGGCCTCTGTTAGAGTCAAAATTAAATTCTTTTCTAAATCCTTTATTTGACAATCCATCTAGTCCCGAAGAGATGAGTGAACATGAAGATCAACCCCCTAGGACCCTTCAGGATTTCCTCCACCCTACATGAACAGCCACACCATCATGCATCATGTTTCCAGCTAATACTCGCCATTTAGATTTTAAAACAAAGATGATACAATTCCTCCCTACATTTCATGGCTTGGAAAGTGAAAACCCATATATGCACATTAGAGAGTTTGAGGAAGTAGTTGCGACTTTTCATAGTCAAGATGCAACTGCTGACATTGTGAGACTTAAGTTCTTTCCTTTCGCTTTGAAGGATAGAGCTAAGAGTTGGCTATACTCACTGAGACCACGATCTATTGTGTCGTCGACTGAGATGACTCGAATTTTCTTTAATAAATACTTCCCCCAACATAAGACCAATGCTTTAAAAAAGCAAATCTCCACCTTTGCACAAAAGGATAGTGAGACTTTGTATCAGTCTTGGGAGAGATTTAGGGAGTTGTTAAGTATGTGCCCTCACCATGGGTATGAGAATTGGCATTTAGTATTTTTATGAGGGACTTACATACAAGGAGCACCAATTTGTAGAGATGATGTGTAATGGTGAGTTTTTAGAAAAAGATCCTGATAAGGCTATAGAATACCTCAATGAGCTTGCTGAAAAAGCTCACACTTAGACTGTACCTAGCGCTACTGAAAGCACAAACAGGTTACGACCTGTAGGAAACCAAAGTGGTGGTGGAATTTACCATCTTAGGGAAGAGGACAACCTAAAATCTAAGGTCGAGATGCTCACTAGGGAATTAGATGTGTTAAAGACTAAGAGCTTATAGCCAACACACGTAGCTAATCATGCAAGGTTCTTTGAACTATGATTTGTGTGTGGCGGGTTAGATCATCTCGCCCAAGAATGTCTCACATTTTCGGAGATGAGAGGGATGTATGAGGAACAATGTAATGCCTTAGGTATGTACAAGAAGCCTCTTTCACCTTTCTCTGATACCTATAATCCGGAGTGGCGAAATCGGCCCAATCTTAGTTGGAAATCTGAAAACCAGCTGGCTACACAACCCCCTAGATCATATCCTGCACCATATCATGCACCTACACCCTCTAGGAGTCCTTTAGAAGAAACTTTGCATGTGTTTATTGAGGCATAGGGTAAGACTAATCAAAGGCTTGAATCTTTAATTACGCAGGTTGTTGAAGAACATAAGGATTTAAAGAGCCAAGTGTCCAAGTTGATGAGCTCCTTGAGTGTGAATGAGCAAGGTAAGTTTCCTTACCAAGCTCAATCCACACACCATGGACAACACCTGGCGCAAAAGAATTTGAAGGAGGTGAACGCCATTGTGACACTAAATGGTAAGTCATTACACATCCCAACACCGAACAAATCAGAGGATGTGAGCGAGAGCCACTGAGTATATATGATTGACTCACCCATGAAAAAGGTCCATCACCTTATTCCATTGGAGTCAATCCACACCCATGGGTTCACAAGAGCATATATTGAGCCAAAATCTGGAGATGTTATTGATAACATCCCTGAGGCCTCTTCAAAGCATACAAGCACCCAATTTGAAAGTGAAGCAGTTGCTGGTGCATTCAGTTCATGTTTGTCTAAGAGGGAATAAAAGAGTCTGGCTGAAGGTGTAAAACTTAGCACTCATAGGAGGCACCCCACAGCATATCCTTTTACTTTTATTGTTTTTATATTTCTTTTTCTTGTTTATTGTTCATATTTTTTTTTTTCTGTTTTCCAGTATTAACTTAGTATTTCTTTTTCAGGGACAAATATACGAAGCAGTTCAAATGGTGGAGCACAATTTTCAGCTTCTGTGCACCTTTGGCTACAAAGGGAGTTTCTTTTACTCTTTCTTTTACATTGAGGTCAATGCAATTTTTAAGTTAGGGGTGGAGGAAATGCATCTCTTTGTTTCTATATTCTTTATTTCCATACATTTTTTTTTCTTTTTCCATTGAACTGCTTGGTGCTACTTTCCCTTTTTGTTTGTTTTTAGCATGCTTTGTGTTAGTCTTAGAGTTAATCCACATGTCAATGATATGAACTTAATTGAGATAGCATATAGAATTTAGAAGAATTTAAATCTTGCTTCGGTTTGAGAATAATTTAAGTGTCAATCTTTATTTGGTTTGAGACTCTAGCTTGCGGTAAAATTGTATGATTAGTCTAAAACATTTAGAGAAGTTTTATGTGTGATCGGTTGTGAATACTTTTGTGGTCTCAACAAGCTCTAGAACTTATTTGATAATCACTTGAGGCGAATTCCTAGAATGCACATTACTTAGGATATGATATAGGTCATTTTTGAATCGTTTGAGCCTTTCAAACCTACCATTGCTATATTTATCGCTAGTCACCTATTTGAGCCTTTTCTCGAAAAAGAATTTGAGCCTTGTTTCTTTCAAATATCCCGTTCACTTACCTTTATGAGCCTAAAAATATTTTATTCTTACCCTTCTTTTAAAAGAACTTAGTTATACATATTTGTTGGGAAGCACTTAAAAGGAGTAAGGATGGAAATATGAAAAAATATTAATACCACAACACAAGTATATTAAAGGAGATAAGTTGGGGGTTGTGGAAAAGAAAAAAATGAAAAAATGAGGTGAATGGTCTTATGCCAAAATACAAAAGAAAAGAAAAGAAAAGAAAAGAAAAAAAGAAGTGAATTATGGCAAAGAGAGAAGAAAAGAAAAGAAAAGTGGTGACTTATTAAGAGATATGCTCTTATAAAAACAGGTTGAAAGAGTTGGGTGTTGAAGTAAAGGTTATCAAGTGCTTAAAGTGGTTGTGTTTAAAACTAAAAGATTAAGTTCTTTTACTTGTTGAATCCTTCTCGTTCTTTCTTAACCTTTACCTTAGCCTAATGTTACAAGCTTATTAAAGACCTATTGATCCAATGTAGTGTGATTTTTCTATAATAGTGGAGAGTAATTTGAAAAATAAGCCTATGGAGCTTGATTTGTGATTGATGTCACGCAATTCATTATGTTTTTAGAGTCCAAGACTTGTATTCATGAATGTTATGCATAAAATCATCAGGGTGTTCGGACTAATAGATTGTGGTAAGATGGATGTTAAGAGTCGATAACGATTTTGAGATTGATGTTTGGATTACTTTTGGACTTAAGTGATATTTAATGATTCTATGTGTTGTATATTATGTCCAATTTCTAAGACAAAAAGTGAATTACTCTTGGTTTAATGCTAGCATTGTTCTACCTTGTTTTGACTCCTACCATAGAATTCATCTCTCGTTTTCGCTTGAATTGCTAGGGACTAGCAATAAGCTAGTTAGGGGTTGTGATAAGAATCATAAAATACATCTTAACAGTACTTAATTGTTAGCATTTTAGGATTGATCTAGGTTTTAATTGCACTTTTATACATTAACAACTCTAAAGAGTCATTCTTGGATCATTGATCTATTTCGGTGCATTTTCAGATACTTTAAACTAAAAGACGAGGAAAAGTCATCATTGCTTGAAGCACAAAGACTCGAGGCATACCGGAGTGAAGGCATGGTTGTGGAAGGACAAATGAAGAAAAATCAAGTATTGAATGTGTGCGCTGCGGCCTGAAAATATCCAAGCCTCGGCCTCCAGAATCGAGCCAAAATAGTAAGAAAGAAGCTTCTGTGGAAGCCGAGGCCTGGACTAGGTAGGGTCGCGGCCTCCAAAAAGGGGAGAAACCAAAGCCAAGGCAAGGGCCGCGACGCCCATAAGTGAGAGCTGTGGCGTGCACACGGTCCTTCTCTCCGAGTTATGACTTAATTAGGACTTTTTAAACCCTAAAACACCCTTGGACCCTTTGTGCTATAAATAGATCACTTAGGGTTTGATAATAACATCGAAGAATTAGAGGCCGGAGGCAGGGGAAAACATCATTAAGGCTGCCACATTCTCCCCCATGGCCAACTAATCTCTAAGCAAGGCGAAGGGATGAATCCCTAGGTGTAGTTGTTCTTATTTTCCTAATTGATTCAGTTATGATTGGGATTTATTATCAAAACATTGCTATGATTTACTCTTTAATTTAATTAGAAGATTTTCTCTTAATCCGGTGATTGCATCTTTCTCCTCCATATAAGTTTAGTCATGCTCTTCTTATGTGTATTTGTTGAGGTGTGATTGAGTTTGGTAGATTTATTTTATAGATTTGTCCATTACTGCGATATTGTCATTGAGATATATTGTCGTTTCTTGATAATCTATAAGATAGGTCATGTATGCTTGAATCAAAGGTAAAGAGTATTTCATAGCAATTACATTAGGGTTTATACATGTGCTTGATTGAATATTTGCCGATTGCTTGTTTGGGATGTGAAACTTACAATCGAGATAAAAACAACTGAATTGAGATTGGAATAAGGCAACGAACCTAGAGAGGATTCCCGAAACCTAGTTGCTTCCATCATATTTACACTACTTCACATTACTTCGATATCGAAACTCAAATTTTCTTTAACTTTTATCGTTCGTTTTAAGGTTTGCACTTTCTCTTGTAGATTACTTGTCTCCTTGTGGAATTGACACCCCAAAGCTGTGCTATAACTACCGCGTTATACTTTGGGCATAATTATGTCACAATGGCATTCACATCTTTCAGATTCTCTTGTGCCATGTGTTGACCATGGGGTGTGGATTGAGCTTGAGAAGGGAACTTACCTCGCTCATTCACACTCAAGGAGCCCATCAATTTGGATACTTGGCTTCTTATTTCCTTGTTTTCTTCAACAACGTGTATTCAATGCTTCACATCTTTGGTTGTTCTTACCCTGTGCCTCAATAAAAGCATGCAAAGTATCTTCTAAAGAACTCCTAGAGGATGAAGGTGCATGATATGGTGCAGGGTATGATCTAGAGGGTTGTGCAAACGGCTAGTTTTCAGACTTCCAGCTAAAATTGGGGTGATTGCGCCACCTCGGAATATAGGTATTAGAGAAGGGTGCCAAAGGCTTCTTGTACATGCCTAAGGCATTACATTGTTCCTTATACATCCCTCTCATATCAACAAATGTGGGACACTCTTGGGAGGGATGACCTACCCCGCCTCACACAAAACATGGTTCCAAAGAGTCTGCATGATTAGCCACGTGTGTTGGCTTTGAGCCCTTAGTCTTTAATGCATCTAACTCCCTAGTGAGCATCTCAACCTTAGCTTTTAGGTTATCCTCTTCCTTAAGATGGTAAATTCCACCACCACTTGGGTTTCCTACAGGTCGTGACCTATTTGTGCTTTCAGTAGCACTAGGTCCAATCTAAGTGTGAACTTTTTCAGCAAGCTCATTGAGCTATTCTATGGCCTCATCATGATCTTTTTGTAAGAACTCACCATTACACATCATCTCCACAAATTGACGCTCTCTATATGTAAGCCCCTCATAAAAATAGCTCACTAAGCGCCAATTCTCATACCTATGGTAAGGACACATACTCAACAACTCCTGAAATTTCTCCCAAGACTAATACAAAGTCTCATTGTCCTTTTGTGCAAAGGTGGAGATTTGCCTTTTTAAAGCATTGGTCTTATGTTGGGGGAAGTATTTATTAAAGAAGACCTGAGTCATCTCATTCCATGACCCAATAGATCGTGGTCTTAGTGAGTATAGCTAACTCTTAGCTCTATCCTTCAAAGTGAAAGGAAAGAACTTAAGTCTCACGATATCATCAGTTGCATCTTGACTATAAAAAGTCGCAACTACTTCCTCAAACTCTCTAATGTGCACATATGGGTTTTCATTTTCTAAGCCATGAAACATAGGGAGTAACTGTATCCATGTTTTAAAATCTTGTTGGCGAGTATTGGTTGGAAACATGATGCATGATGGTGTGGCTGTTCGACTAGGATGCAAGTAATCCTTAAGTGTCCTAGCAACATTCTCATTGGGGTTATCAGCCATGTTAACAAAATCCTCTAAATTCTCATTTGGGGGTGCACTATGGTTTGATCTAGGCAAGGTTTCACTAATGGATGTGGAAGGAAAGGGTAACTCTATTTCGGTCCTCTAATGAATCTACCTCGTGAATCTCTCGGTCTAAGCATACACCAAAGGAATTAGAGGGCAAATGAATAAAACAAAAAACAAAAAAAAATAGAAAATCAAAACAAAGAGCAAAGAACAATATTTCCGTTTTGTCTCAAAGTTGACAATCTTCCTTAAGTTAAGCTCATCTCCCCGGCAACAGTGCCAAAATTTAATTACACTCAAACTAATACGCGGTTATTGTGTATAGTTGAGGTGTTGATCCCACAAGGAAAAGCATAAACTACAAGGGAAAGTGTAAACGTTAACACGAACGATAAAGATCAAATGAAAGAATATGAGTTTTGATAATGAAGTAATGTGAAATAGTTCTGTAAATATAATGAAGAATATTATGGAGAAATAACAAGGTTTCAGGAATCCTCCCTAGGTTCGTTGCCTTATCCCAATCTCGATTCAATTGTTTTTACCTCGATTGCTAGTTTCACATCCCAAACAAGCAATCGGTAAATATTCAATCAAAGCACATGAAAACCCTAATGTAATTGCTATGAAGTACTCTTTACTTTCGATTCAAGCACACATGACCTATCTTATAGATTTATCAAGAAATGACAATATCGCAGTAATGGACAAACCTAAAAGATAAATCTACCAGAATCAATCACATCCAACAACTTGATATAAGAAGAGCATGACTAAACTTATATAGAGGAGAAAGATGCAATCACCATATTAAGAGAAAGTCTTCTAATTAAATCAAAGAGTAAATCATAACAATGTTTAACAATAAATCCGAACTACAATTGAATCAAGAATAGAAATAAGAACAACTACACCTAAGAATTCATCCTTTCGCCTTGCTTGGAGATTAGTTGGCCATGGGGCTCATGCTTGAACACCGTAGTGGAGAAGAATGTAGCAGCTTTCTTGAGTTTTTCGGCCTCCTTTTATCAAACCCTAAGTGATCTATTTATAATACAAAAGGTTCCAGGGTATTTTCGAGTCTAAACTATCATTAAAACCCTAATTAGGAAACAAGGCATCGCGCTTGCGCCGTGGTGCATAGTAGTCCAGGCCGCGGCTCACTTTTTGATTGGTTTTCTTCACATTTCTGGAGGCCGCGGCTCACATTGCCAAGCCGCGGCTCACACTGGTCTAGGCCAAGGCACGAGGTGGTGGTCTTCTTGGTTCTTTTGGACATGGTTCTGGAGGCCGCGGCTCAGCCTTTCCAAGTCGAGGCGCACACTCCTTTTCCTATCCGAGAAGTTGATAGTTCTGGTGGCCGAGGCTTGAGGTTCTGGGCCATAGCATAGAACACTAAAGACTTGGTTTCTCTTCATTTTTTCCTTCCGCAACCATGCCTTCACTACGAAATGTATCGAAGCATCGTGCTTTAAGCTATGATAGCTTTTCATCTCTTTTGAACTCAAAGTACCTGAAAATGCACCGAAATAGATCAATAATCCAAGAATATCACTTTAGAGTTGTTAAGGTATAAAAGTGTAATTCAAACCTAGATCAATCCTAAAATGCTAACAAATAAGTACTGTTAAGATGCATTTTATGACTCTCTTCAATGGTCCTGGTATCCATAACAGTCTTGAAGACATTATTGAAAACATTTTTTTTTATCTGTAAATAAACTTGTATTGAATGATCAAAAATGTACAAAAGGATCACTGGGCATACCCAAGAGATTTACAAATAATGCATATACAAAATAAACAAGAGGCTTAAGCCCAGCCAAAGAGCTATACAAGCCAACAAGCCTTGGGGACTAACATAGAGCCTGCTGGCCTAGACATGCAGCCAACCAATAACCAACTAACCAAAGAGCTTACAAGGGATCTGGGCATACCAAGGAGATACAGAAAAACCAGACATACAGCACAACAGGGCATACCCTGGACAAAATAACAGACAGGATGGAAGCAGCCTAAATCAGCAGCCTATACTCAGGGCAGGCAGCATAAACACTTCTATAGATACTAATCTGGATCTTCTTCACTAAGCTAGCAGGTAAGGCAGGAGCTTTGTCAAATATCTTGGCATTTCTTGCCAGCCATATGTGGTATACTGAGCTTGCAAGGGCTGTCTTTCTAGCAACAGCTGGAGGGCCAGTGCCTTTGACTTTCAATGTCCATCTGATAGCACTCTCAATGGTTCTCATTTGCCTTCTAGTACCCAGCCACATATTTATGGAGTTCCAGACAACCTTGCTAATCCTACAAGAGAAGAAAATGTGGTCTTTGGTCTCTTCTTGGTCAGTACATAGGGGGCAGAGCTTGTCATTCCCTTCAAGGTGGAGCTTGTCTTTGGTGAGAAGTCTATCCCTAACAGCCAGCCAAAGAATGAAAGATTGTTTAGGGGGGCAGTGACCATTCCAGACCAGGGAAGCCCATCTGACCTTACTGACTTTCTGTCTCATATCATTGTACACTTTCTTGATGCTTAGCTCATATGTAGCCTCCATTCCATTAGCTTGTTAGTAGCTTGCTGGAAACAAGGTGGCTGGCCAACCATCTCATCTCTAATTTCCAGGATCCTCTTCCAGAGGGGGGAGTCATCTTTGTTTGCCTTGATCTCCCATATAGATTTGTTAAACAGATAGTAGTGTTGGACCCATTGGATCCAAAGGGAGTCTTTTTTCATATGAATATTTCATAAGACCCTTGTTAGGAGAGCCTTGTTCCAAGTTTTGAGCTCTACCAGCCCAAGACCCCCTTCTGATTTTGGCTTACAAATGTCTGACCAATCAATAAGAGCTTTTCTCACGCCCCCATTCTTGCCATTCCAGAGAAAGGTTCTACATAGTTTAATAATCTTATCAAGGATGTTACCAGGGATGGGAAAGATGGCCAGCCAGAAGCACTCCACACCTTGAAGCACAGATTTGATAAGTTCAGACCTCCCAGCATATGATAAAGAGGAGCCAGCCCATACATTGATGTAGCTAGAAATTTTCTCTATAAGGGGGGCATAATGAGAGGCATTCAGCCTTGCAGATGCAAGAGGGGCCCCTAGGTACTTGAATGCGAGGTTGCCCTCCTCCATTCCAGTGCATATGCTAATCTTCAAAACCTCCTCAGGCTTCACCCCTGCATGGTAAAAGTTAGATTTTACCAGGCTAGTCTTCAACCCTGAGCAATCACTGAAGGTGTTGACACATTTCATGAGCATTCCCACTGATTTGGCCTCCCCTCTAGCAAACAAAATCAGATCATCAGCAAAGGCCAGGTGAGTAGTCTTGAGCTTGTCACACTTAGGGTGGAATCTGAACCCCTTTTCCATATTCAATCTCCTAAGCAGCCTTGATAGTTATTCCATAATCAACACAAATAGATAGGGAGAAAGTTGATCACCTTACCTCAAGCCCCTTTTACCTTTAAAAAAACCTTGAAGGCTGCCATTAATGGATAAAGAAAATGTAGTAGTGGTGACACACTCCATAATCCAGCCTTTAAACTTTTCAGGAAACTCCAGGCCCTCTAAAAAGATACCTAAGAACTCCCACTCCACAGTATCATAGGCTTTCCTAAGGTCAATTTTGATCATGCATCTAGGAGGGAATCTCTTCCTACAATATCTCCTGAGCAATTCTTGGACTAGGTCGATGTTCTCAGCCATGCTCCTAGCCTTTATGAAGGCAGCCTGAGCAGGGTTGACCAAGTGGATCAAGCATGGAGCCAGCCTAGAAGCAAGGATCTTAGAGATAACTTTGTACAGAACATTGCAGCAAGCTATAGGCCTGAATTCTTCAACTTTAGAGGCAGACTTCCCTTTGGGTATCAAAACAAGAGAGGAGTGGTTTAGTTGTTTTAGGATCTTCCCATTCAGAAAGAATTCTTGGACAGCTTCTATAATCTCTTTTTGGATCACCCCCATGCTTTCTTGAAAAACTTTGAGAAGAAACCATCTGGACCAGGGTACTTATCCTCCCCTATGCTCCATAATGCAGCCTTGATCTCCTCATCTGTAACCTGCTTAACCAATTTAGCAGCCTGGCTTTCTTGAAGGACAGACCCATCTCTAATGACTTCCATCTCAATAGGAGAGCATCTGCTAGAAGAGCCTAAAAGCTCCTTGTAGAATCTAGTAAACTCTTGGACCACTTCAGCTTCAGAAGTTGTTTGATATCCATTGGCAGCTTTAATAGAGGCAATGTGATTCTTGGAAGACCTTCTCTTGACCAAGGCATGGAAAAATTTGGTCCTTCTATCACTATTGAGAAGGTACTTACATTTGACCTGTTGTGATAGAAAGCTTCTCTCAGCCTCAACAAGTTGGAAAGCTTTTAACCTAGCATTTTGCCACCCTTTCCTGAAGCTCAGCATCATAAGGGTTATCATGAAGGTCTTGCTGCAGGCCATTTAGTATGTTTGCAGCCTCCAAGGCTCTCTCAGATATGTGGCTGAAGTGGTTCTTGTTGAGGTTCTTGAGGTAAGGTTTGAGGCCTTTCAAAAGCTTACAAAGAATGAACTGTTTGGTGCCCCTTCCAGGGCAACCCCATTGAGCACTTACTATGTTTAAGAACATGTCATGATCATCCCACATATTAAAAAATTTGAAAGATCTCCTACCCCCACAAATCTCTTCCATCAGGCTAACAATACATGGAGAGTGGTCAGAAAGGCACCCAGCAGGGAGAAAGGAAGCTTGAGCTCTTATCCCCTTTTGGAACCACACATTGTTGACCATGGCTCTATCCAGCTTGCACCACACCTTATTGTTGGTCCATGTGAAGAAGCACCCTACAGCATTTACATCACTTAATCCTGTCTCCCTACAACAAAAAGAAGGATCCCTAATCTCATAATCTGTTACAGGCAGCCCATTAGATTTTTCATCAATAGCAAAAACATTATTGAAATCACCCAAGACAAGCCAAGGGGAAGACAAATCATAACTGAAATTACAAAGGTTATCCCATAGGGGGCCTCCTAGATACAATGGAATTCAAACCATATACAAAACTGATTACAAAGCTACAAGAAGAGACAATACAAGTAACATTACAATGGATAACTTGGGGAGATATATCAATTGAAGTAAGGCTCACCTTTGAGGGATCCCAAAGTAACAAAATTATGCCTGATGAGTGAGTGGAGAAGTTGTTCATCTTCCTCCACTGAAGGAATTTATTGCCCATAATCTTAAGCAGCTTTGCTTCATCCAGCTTGCATTCCAAAATTCCCATTATATCAACTTTGTTTTTCTTCATGAGGTGCAGTACCCTATTGTGTTTCAGGGGCTTGTTAAAGCCCCTGATGTTCCAACATGCCACTATCATTGATGAGGTTGGGAGGCAGCCCCTCCCTTCCTAGATGATTGAGTGCCTTTTTGTTCTGGTCTTCCTTTCTTCCTCTTGATTACTTGGAACTCATCACCACCATGGACCTCAGGGCCCCTGTCTCTTTCACTGTTGCCTTGGGCATGGCCTGATTTTTTCCTTGGGACCATGCTGGGATGGTCAGGGTGCATGGGAGATTTTAGGCCAGCAACCACTTGGATTTGGGGATTAGTGGTCCCCTGGATTCTCTCCCCCCTTGGACCATTGTGGCATTGTTCAGCCTCATTTTCACCATTCTCTGCTTGGACAGCTTCTCTAGGTTCATGGATAGGACTATCCTTATCCAGCCCATCCAACCTATCCCTAGCTTCACTAGGCTTCACAGTCTAATTTGTCATTTCTTTGGTTATATCACCCATTGACTTGGATGCTTCCTTTCTAGCAGGCTCTTTCCCTTTCTCATTGCTTTTCCTTCCCCTTTCTAGGTTGGCATTCTGGTTATAGGAGTGTAGGTCATGCCCTACAACCTTACACTTTGAGCAAAATCTAGGGAGGTTTTCATAGCAAATCTTTAGTTCATAAGTATCTCCATTTAGGAGGGACAATGGAACAGTGCATTGTATTTCCTTAGCTATATCCATTTCAACTAGAAGTCTAGGATAAGATATTCTCTCTTTGGTCCTAGTGAATTAGTCAGCATATAGTGGTCTATTAAGGTGCTAATCTTGCTAAGGCAGTTAGATGACCATAGCTCAAGGGGCAAGCCCTTTATCTGGATCCATACAGGAATTGTAGTGATTTCCTCATTGCCAAACTTGAAAAATTTAGGCAATGACTTCAAGAGCAAAGGCCTACCATATACTTGGTAAGGGCCTTCTTGCAACACATTCAAGCTAGCATCTTCATTGTCAAATCTAAATACTATCTATTCATTTTCATGAAACTGAGTGTGGACACTTACCTTCCAGGATTCAGTGAGCTTTTTGAGGGCTGCCCTTCCTGGAAATCTTCCAACAAAATACCCCACCAAGCAGAAAGGCTGACTCTCAAAAACTTCCAGCACATCTTCTTGAGAGACTCTAACAACTCATCCCTCACTGGATATAGTAGACAAGGGGAGACCCTTGCTTTGTATTCTATTCTCTGCAAAGAGGCTGACCCAGGGGGCCTTCTTAGTCTCTTCATTGTTAGCTGGCCTTTTCCCCACTGACTTGGAGGGATGCTAGGCTCCCACAGGACCTGGAGCAGGGGGGCTGCACTGTCCCTTGAGTCAGCTTGGAGGCCCCCATTCTTCATTGGAGGATGAGACCTAGACTCATTACTTTCCTCTTCTCTTCCTTGCCTTACCACAGGCTTCCTGCCATGAACAGTTCCATGAACAGTAACTTCACAGCTTGAATCATCTTCCTCACTGGAAGAACTGGACTCCATTTGACCTGAGCCCTCTATACTCTCCCCAGATGAGCTTTGGTTCTCATCTTCAATGTCTAGGGGCTCTTCTAGCAATGTCTGGCAGGCAATATTGCTTTGAAATTGATCCTTGGTACTGTTCACCTTCGAAACTCCAACAGAGCTTCCATTCCTCCCCAAGCTGGAAGCCTCCATTTGAGACCCTAAGGCTTGGGAATCTTCCTCTCCCAAGGAGCAGGAAGAAGATGCTGATCCTTTGGATGGTCCCTTGGCTCTATCCATGCTTGTATTACCTGAAACTTCTTCTCGCGACAAAGCTACTGTAGCAGCTTTGTTCTTGAAATGATTCTGGACATATTCCAGATCATTTTGATCCTGGATTGTGAGAGGAGGTTTCCTGGGAGGTTTCTTCTTCCCCATGCTGAACTAAACTGAAGGAATGGCACATAAAGATCAAAAGAAGGAGGAGAGAAGTGCTGGTGACCATAAGAAACACTGTTCATAGTTGAGAGCTTCTCTCTCTAGCTGCCCGTGACTGACTATTATTGAAAACATTTTTCTCTATATGCATGATGTCCAAATTATGGTGAACTAGATTTGTTGACTAGTAAGGCAATTCTAAAAGCATACTTCTTTTCACCCAGTTGTGCTCCTTCCTAAATCTAAGAATCACCTGTATTGACCCACATCCAAAGGTGATTTGTTCAAAAGAGAAAACCATCTCTTTCAATTCTTCGCTAGACAGTCGATGCGGCAGGAAAGCGTATTCCATTGTGTTCTTTTTTAAACTGTATTTTTGCTTTCGAAAAACATGATCAATAGGTAAGAATTTACGATGGCAGTCAAACAAATAGTTTTTATGACCATAAGGAACTCGGAATGACTTAGTACGCTTCATACAGTAAGGACAAGCCAATATCCCATGAGTACTCCAACCAGAAAGCATACTATACGTGGGAAAGTCACTAATCATCTATAGAATTGAGGCCTTCATATTGAAATTTTGGTTTTTTAGATGCAACCGAACGGTGTGAACTCGTCAGTCAAGAGTCCCAACTTAACATTCTGTGGTTCGACGGCAAACAACAGGTGTTTATCATCAAAATATTTCCACGCCTCACCATCAACCAGGTGGATAACAATTTCAAGCTTACAATGTTTGCCTTCTTTGTACCATCTCATGTGTTGGGCAGTGTTTCTTGACATATAAAGCCTTTGAAGCCTTGGTGTCATTGGAAGGTAATGCAAAACCTTGAATAGGGTGTCTTTTTGCTTCTTATTACCCACATGTTTAGGTTGAAATCGACCATGGTAGCACACATCACAATTTTTCTTCACTTCGTCTTCCTTGTAGTACAACATACAATCATTTGGGCATGCATGTATCTTCTCATACCCAAGTCCTAACCCCTTCACCATCTTCTTCGACTGGTAAAAGTTTTCGGAAAACTTATCGCTTTCTGGTAACATACTCTTGATTATTGACATTAACCGATTGTAACAATTCTCGGATATGTTGAAATCAAATTTACAATTCAATAGCTGCAAGACTATCGATAACTTAGTATGTTTTTTGCAACCCTCTCACAAAGGCTCATTAGTATCTCTCAACATATTATAGAACTTTGCAGCATCGAGATTTGGCCCATCTTCTGCATCCCAATTAAAATCTGGCCCCACAGCATCCATTACCATGTCCCTAATCCGATCCATTTCTCAAAAACCTTCTTCCACACAGTCAAATGATTCCGTGGACGGTTCCCCGACCCAATTAGCTTCCCCATGGAGAGACTAATTCTTGTAATAATTAACAAAACCCTTTCTATATAGGTGCAGGGTAACCTCATCTTGAGTTAGGAACTTATTGTTCTTACAAACTTTACAGGGACACCATATAGTTCCCTCGTGCACAAAACTTGCATTCCTATAGGTGAAGTCAAGAAATTCTTGAACTCCGCATTCAAATTCACATGATAGAGCATTATCAACAACTCGACGGTCCATCCAACTCCAGTTAACTGGTATCATTCCACTGACTAAAATGATAAAAAAAAAATTTCAAAGTTATTCCCATAATCTGTAACTAATGCATGTTTCTGCTTAAAAAATGTGTTATTTCCATTCACTAATAGGTGGAGGTTCCTAACCCATTCAAGAATGCATGATCCATATTGCAGTTAGTTTTCCATACTTGTTTGTTTCAAGTAAATTTCGCCAGCATCTCCCCTTAGTTCTCCAAGTGCTTGATTTAAGTTTGGAGCTATATGAAGGAGATAACCCCGAATTTAGTATGTTCCCGGAGAACAAGGAAGAGATGCTACTGAAATTTACTTGAAACAAAACAAGCATGGAAAGGTTAACTGCAATATGGATCACGTATTCCTAAATTGTCCACACTGGATAATCCAAAGATTATTTGAACACAAACACTCTCATTGCAAAAATATTAATTGGTAAGCAATAAGAGCATTTGTAATGCTAAATAACCTCTAGATGGACAATCTAAGGGTAAGGCCTAAATTATAAGATTTCAAGTGCCAAAGAAACCTATGGTAATTCAACTAATCCAATCCTACATACTAATATAGTAATATACTTGGTGTATCGTTCTCTTTTGGATGATATCTAACTTACTAACATACTAACCTACAAGCTAGCATACAAACTAACATACTAATACACTAACCTACAAGCTAGCATACAAACAAACTAACTGACATACTAATATATTAACACACCAACATACAAACTAACAAAATTACTAAATAACATATTAACATACAAACATACAAACTAACTACCTCACCCACCCACGCTAATACACACACCTACCTTCTATGCACACACACATTAATAAGCCAAGCATTTAAAATATATATAAGTTAATCTCATCAAATCATGCCGAAAATCATATAATATATATCGGATAATTAGTATTGTAAAACTTAGATTAGCATTTCAATAGCTTATAGTATAGCTAGTACATTTAGTAAAATCAAGTATTACAAATGTACCTAACTAGTAGAGGATGCTCTTGAGGGTACAATTGAGAGTGATGAAACCTTGCAAGAAAATAAGATACAAACATTTTTTAAAAACCCAAATTAATTTAAACCCCAATAATATCAAAATTGTACCTAATTGTTTAAACATAGCTTAATGGGAGAAAGTTAATAAATAGGAGAAAGATAGAGACTTACCCTTCCTATATCATTGTGTAGGCCATTGGAAAACATCTAAAAGTGGCCAAAATTTTACTTTTTTTGTAGAGAGAGAGAGAGAGAGAGAGAAAGTAGATCGAAAAACGAAATTTGTCATTTTAGAGAGAGAGAGAGATTCTTGGCCAAGGGAAGAGATAGAGGAAGGGGAGAAGCTTGCTGCCGATTTGGAGGAGCAGCTGCAACATGTGCGATCGGGTACATCAGAGAAAGAGGGAGCTAAAGAACGAGGAAAATGGAGGACGGTGGAGAGAGGAGAAAATAGAGGAAAGATGTAGGTTGCGCACGGCCAGTGTGAGGGAAACGAAGAAATCATAGAGAGAGAAGAGAGAGAATGGATTAGTTGTGAAGATAGGGAGAGAATGGATGAGTTGGGGCTGTGAAGAGATGAAGAAATGGTGAATAGAAACTACATCGTTTTGAGCTTCTTTTTTTTAAAAAAAATATCAATGATGGGCTTTGTGTATCAGCGAGGGCCTCACTGATATTAATTTACATTATTTTTAAAATATCTTAAAACTAGATATTTTGGATAAATGTTAGTGAGGGGAAAAAATTATCAGCAACGGGTTTCCCGACACGGATAGCCACTTACAGCTAGGGGAATTGCCCGTCGCTACTATTCTTATTATAGAAAAGCATCTTTCTTGTAGTGATGATTATGTATATGCATGACATGCAAACCTAAGAAATAGCCATGAATTCAATTGTGCAAAAAAGTAGACACACATGTTTACATTTTTCTAAGCACTATAAACACCTTTTCTCTTACATAGTCTCGTGACTATGAAGGCTATGCACATTATGGCCTCTAAGTATCCGTGAATGAACATTAGGGACTTAAAAGTCTACAAATGATCCTGATGACAAGTCCTTCTCGTGTAAGGCTCAATACTCAGCATCTTGAAATTTTATGGGATTAGCATCTCCATTACTCGCTAGAGAACAAATTTCTAGAGGGTTTTAACTTGTTTAGGATGTTTAGCCTCCTACTTTTTAAGGCGATATCAATATGCTCGCTCATCATTATTAACTGTTGGGAAACCTAAAGCATCTTTGATTCTCTGTGTTACTTAGAAAATCGAGAATCCGATATTTATTCATCTTTGTATTCCTTAGGATTTAAGGGAGCTCCAAGTCTAGGAGCTTTAGTGCATCGGGCTTGACTTTGGGATCCCTCTCCAACTTTATAACAATGCTCTTATTTCTTAGAGCTGTCTGGCCTCTCCGATTCTCCCTTGGTCGTAATCATGCTAATCTTTTGATGGCAGGTTATGACAAGAGAAATGTGGGCGTTGCCAGGGAGCATCTGGGCGATTATTTCACCAAAGTTTTTATACCTTTGCTTAAGCTCCTCATGTTCGGCTCAGGTGACTTGAGTTTTGAGATTTTTGACTAGGCCAATCTTTGTGGGACTAGACTAGGTGTGTTCGTCATTGGCCCTTGGATTATGACGGCTTCTCGAGGCTTGTGAAGGGTTTAGTTCTCCCATATGCTTCGATATTACGATGTCGGCTCTCATATTTTCAATTTCAACGTGGGGATATTTTTAGTCGACATTGTAGGAAAAAGCAAAGGAGAAGTTGTTTTTATGGTGGCATCGTGAGATAAGTTTTTTTCGGTTCCCACAGATGGCGCCAATCTGTTGATGCCAAAAAAAGGGTAATGGACTACAATATCGAGTTTTATGATTCTCAGTTGTATGAGTGTGAAACTGTGTGCTTTAGTAGGGCTAAGAGGGGTGCCTATACCTCTTTCCAACATTTATGTCAACTTGCTATGCGAATCCATGAAAAGAAAGCCACCCAAAGTTTGTGTACTCCGAGGAGGACCTTCCGATAGTTAAGTTAGTAGATGTACCAAGGTGACGTAAAAGGAAGGGTTTTTAGAAGAATACCACAGTGATAGAGTAATAAAACTTTGCTTTTTCTTACTTATGTTTTTTGAAAGAGTCGAAACTTCATTTTATAGGCAGCGAAGAGAGATCAAATCTTTGAGGGGACCAAGACAAATCTCCTCAACGTATACTAATCGTACAAGATAGATCCGTTGATAGTACCTAGTCCCATGGATGGTTAGATTGACAGCCCGACCGCCACTCGTCCTTGCGAGATGTCATCTTAGGCAATTAAAACACATTATTTAGGCTACTAAACGGGCGGCTTTTTACTGTGGATGATATCATTTCCCCACGTGTCTCCATTTTGAGGAGTGAGGTACTTTGAGTCCACATCAAATCTAATATAATCCTATTCCCCTATCTATGTTTAGATTAGTTAAATGTTCATATAAAAGAATCGAAAATATTTTCTAAATTTATTCTTATCGAACCAAGAATAAAAAAACTAATTCTCAAATCTTCTCTCATTGTTGCTTTCAATTTTTCTTTCCTTTTTGTAATTAGTGAGAAGATGAAGAGATAAAGAGATCCACACGTATGAATTTTTAAGGGATCTGGTCGAAAGATCGTTTGGCACCCCCCACTATGGAGCGAAAATGGAGATACAGTAGGGATGGAGATTGGGCAACTAATTCATGGGGAAGGTAAATGAAGAGATTACGGGTGAGGGTGAAAGACTAAGGGAGAGGATTTTGTCTCTAGGTATTTTGGGTTTTTTCGGATTTGAGAAAGAATCAAGTGGCAGTAGGGTTTAAGTGTAGCGAAGAGGTTGGTGATGCAATGTAATACCTGTGTTTGTAAAATAAGGGCAAAGAAGTATTTTAATAAATATAGATTAGAGTTAAAAATAATACATATGTATTCTAAATGCAAAAGTCAAGTTGTTAATTAAAAAAATTAAAAAATGATGTTGACATCCCAAACAGAAGAAGACTAAAAAAAAATAGGACGTCTAGAGACGTTCTAGAAGAGAAGAAAAGAAAAAAAAATTTTTAAAAAGTTTTAAAAAACCCACATAAATTCATGGCAGCAGCAGCAAACACAACCAAAGTGGAAGGTATGCATACCTTCCACCTTAGCTTTTTCATGGCAGCTAGGGAGGGAGAAATGTGCATGTAGGACACATGCACATTTCGTTTATCAATCTGAGGCAACTGAAAATTTTGTAAAATATTTTATATATATAATGCGTAAACGTAAATTTTACTTAACCAAAATTGTTAGTTTTCTTTTAAACTACTCTATTTTCTTTAAATACTTGGGAACCCAAAGAAAAGTTGAAATAGCAAAATTTTGAAGGAGTTTACTGCGGAATTTCATAGAGAATCACGAATAGCTATCAGAAAAGCAAAAGGTAATAATGTAGTGCTTATATTTTAAAAAAAATTTAGCATTCATGAAATTTCCCCGAATTCAAAGTGGAAATTTTCAAAGGGTGTGGTTTATGAAGAAATGAAGAAATAATTTGAAGTTTAATACAAATATTATGTCAGATATTGACGGTCAACAACTGGGTGAAATTTTGGAGAAGAACGGGAAAGGCAAGGAGGTGATCCACGGGTAGCTTTAAGTGCTGCGTGATGAGTTGGATTTACTTTAAGTAGTCTAAATAAAAATCAAATATATAATAAAAATATTAAAATAAATTATTAGCTTATGTTTTGGTGGTAGATAAATTAAATTGATGTGGATGATATAAATATCGGACATGTAGAAAATTATTATGTGAAAAGAAATATTATTAGAATAATGAGTTAATTTAATAGTAAAGGGGATAAATAAAATTAGTGACGAGTCTTGGTAAATAAATTTATGTGATATATGAGGAGAAAAAATTAGCAAAATAATAAGCTAATTTAATAATAAAAGAGATAAGTAAAATTCTTGATGAGTTATGATAAATCAGTAGATGTAATATATATGAGGAGAGAATTTTTGGGGAATTTATGTCAATGATAAATTGAGAATGATCAGGGTAGTCAATTTAAATATTTTATGCATGTTATTGTTATATTACTGTTCATAGGCATATTTCATATCGTTGCTCATATGCATATGCGTTAAATAAGATAACCGAAAGAACCGAATAGGGGCCGGTCTAATGGAACAACCGTGACAGCCGGTATATGTTGGAAATAAAAGGGACACCGTGACAGCCGGTATATGCTAGAAAGAAATTCCATGACAGCTGGGATAAGCTGTAAAGAACCAGAAAGGGGCCGGTCTAAGATAATAACAACCTGTCGACAGGTGAAAAGACGTTCCCATCATAATAATTCATGCATTGCATTTGTTTTAATTATTGCTTGCATTATTGAAATATTGATGTGTGATATATTATTGCAAATTTTATTTATAGATGGATGAGTCTCACAGAGAGACAGTTACGGTGAGAAAAAGACATAGAAATATGATAAAATAGGAATTATTTAAATGTTAAACATTATGCTATTATCCAGTTATAGGAGAAATAAATGAGTAAATATTAACGGGCTATTTATGCAATTTGAATACTTTTAGTAAATTTAATTCACTGAGCTTGTGAAGCTCATCCCTTATTGTACATTGATTTCAGGTAGCAGACATGACGAATAGTCTGGTAGTTTTAGAGTCAGACAGATTCATTTTCTGTAAGCCACGTACGTGTCAATATCCTCAACCTAGTGAGAATGAAATAAATATTTTATTTGTAAATATTTTTGTATCTTATGTTGTATATTATGTGTAAGTTAATACCAGATTTATATACCTCCCTTGTTGAGGGTTGAGGATTAAAATAAAAAAAAAATCTGTTAGTATTATTTTATTGTTGTATATATATGTCATGCTAGGATTCTCAAAATGTGATGACATTGTCTCGGGGGTGGCCAACCCGGGATGGGTCGTTACAATTTTGGTATCAAAACATTAGGTTTTAAGATTCTGTAGATTGCATGAGCACTTAAAAAGTGGAAAATCTAAATAAACCATATTTTAAATGTAGAGTCTGAGGATGACACGTGGTCGGGCTAGAGCTAGAGGTAGAATTCTGAATCAAATGGGACGTGGTAGACCCCCAATTTTTAAGAAAATTGAAGCAGAAGAGGAAGTTGAGTTTGTGGTTCCCGCAAGGGAACCTGCTGATAGTGCAGCTGGTACTAGTAGAGTTGGGAGAGAATCTGATGTTAAGAAGGATGAATTGAGAGAAGCTCTTCATCATGCTATAAAGAGGATGAATGCGGCTAAAGAAAGGGCTAATAATCTGCAGAAAAGGTTAGAGGAAAGCGGTAGAAGAGAACCTAATGTGGTGAGGCAAGAGGTTTATGAGGGGGAATGTGTCTTTGCACATGAGATACAAGGGGATTGTTTTGTAAGATTTCTTAAGTTTAAACCTCAGTCTTTTAGAGGATCTGTAAATCCAGTGGAAGCCGAGCAGTGGATTAGACATATGGAGAAATATTTTGAGGTCTTACAAGTGTCAAATAGACAGAAAGTGGCTTTTGCTTCATTTATGCTGGAGGGTGAGGCTTCTTAATGGTGGGAGGATATTTTTCCCAAGGTAAGCACATAGATAGATCAACCTTGACTTAGAGTAAGTTTAAGGATGAGTTCTTTGCAAAGTATTTCCCAGATACCTTTCGGGCACAACAAGAGAGAGATTTTATTCATCTAAGACAGGGAAGTTTATTGGTGGCTGAATATGATAGTAGATTCATAGCTCTTTTAAGGATTTTACTTGAATTGGTGAATACGGAAGAGAGAAAGTGTAAGAGATTTTTAGATGAATTGCACTATGATATTCGAACTAAACTCTCTTATATAGGCATAGGGAATTATGCCGTATTGGTGGATAAAGCATTGCAGATTGAGAAGGATCTGATGGAGTTGAGAGGTAGGAGGGATTGGCTGAAGAGGTCTAGATTTGAGGGACCTAAAGGAGGTAGTAGTATGGGGATACAGAGTGGAAGACCACCCCAGAGGGGGCGTTCCTTATCATAGGAAAATGTAGTGTAGAGTCAGAGGCAAGCAGGATCTGTTGCTTCTGTAGCTCAGAGTAATATTAGTGGGACCCCTAGATTTGGGAGTTATGGTAGAGAAGTAAGTATGCCACCAGGGGAAAGTAGTAATCTGATGTATGGTCAGAGACAAGAGTTTGCTTTAATTATAATCAGACGGGGCATCTATCTCAAAATTGCCCTACACAAATATACTTTGTATCTGGTGGGAGAGGACATATTACTGTAGATTGTCAAGCGGGGAAATCTGCTGACGTAAGCGTTGGAAGTGTCGAGAGAAGACTGATGGAGTGAGGCAGTGAATTAGAGAACATGCGGGGTAGAGGTCGAGGATTAGTAGCTAAGCGAGGACGTGGCAGTCAGTTTCAGTCCAGAGATAGTAGAGTCTATGCATTAACCCAACAGGATGCACAAGCCACTCCTTATGTTATCATGGGTATGATATCTATCCTTGGTAGGCTTGCTAGATTATTGATTGATCCTGGTGCAACCTATTCCTTTGCATCTAGTATTTATATGAAATCTATTGATGCTAGTGCTAGTCCTTTGATGCATGCTATTGTTGTTGAGTTTCCTACTGGAGATAGAGTTATTATCAGGACAATCTATCAAGGTTGTGTGATTAATATTACTGATAAAGAATTTGAAGTTGATTTATTGCCTTTAGATATGACAGATTTTGATTTAATTCTGGGGATGAATTGGTTATCTGCATATCATACTTGAGTAGATTGTTTTAGGAAAAATATGGTGTTCAAGATACCTAAACAGGAGAAGTTTAATTTTCAAGAAGAAGGGTTGCAAACTATCTTATTTCTGCCTTAACTGCTAGTAAATGGTTGCAGAAGAATTGTGGGCGGTATTGGCATATGTGGTGGATTCTAGCAAAGAGAGTAGGAAGTTAGAAGAAATCTTGGTAGTGAAAGATTTTTCTAATGTATTCCTTAATGAGTTATCTGGTTTGTCTCCCAATAGGGAGTTGATTTTTCTATTGATGTGATTCCAGGATCTGCACCCATATCCATAGCACCCTATAGAATGGCACCAGCTGAATTGAGAGAGTTGAAAGTTCAACTTTAGGAGTTGCTAGATAAACAGTTTATCCGACCTAGTATGTCACCCTGGGGAGCCCCTATGTTATTTGCCAAGAAGAAGGATGGGACAATGAGGTTGTGTATTGATTATAGATAGCAGAATAAGATCACCATCAAGAATAGATATCCTTTGCCCATGATAGATGATTTATTCGAGCAATTACAGGGAGCTAGAGTGTTTTCTAAAATAGACCTGAGATCAGGTTATCATCAATTGAGGATAAAGAAGGGAGACGTGCCTAAGACTACTTTTAGGACACGTTATGGCCATCATGAGTTCTTGGTGATGCCATTTGGCTTGACTAATGCTCCTGCAGCATTTATAGATCTTATGAATCAGGTGTTTAAACCATTCTTGGATAGATTTGTGATTGTGTTTATTGATGTTATTTTGGTATATTTCAAGAATGAAGAGGAGCATATGCAACATTTGGAGATAGTGTTGGAGATTTTGAGGAGAGAGAAATTATATGTGAAGTTCTCTAAATGTGAGTTTTGGTTGAGCGATATATCTTTCTTTAGGCATGTTGTGTCAGAGAGGGGATAGCAGTTGACCCATAGAAAGTAGAAGCGGTGTTGAGTTGGGAAAGACCCACGAGTGTAACTGAAATTAGAAGCTTTTTGGGGTTGGCTGGTTATTATAGGAGATGTATCCAAAACTTTTCTATAATTACTGGACCTTTGACTAAGTTGACCAGGAAGGATGTGAAGTTTAGGTGGTCAGACGAATATGAGAGAAGTTTCTAGTTGTTAAAAGAAAAATTGACTACTACTCCGGCGTTAGTGCTTCTTTCTTGTGATGAAGGATTTGTGGTTTATAGTGATGTGTTACATCAGGGGTTGGGATGTGTGTTGATGCAACATAGGAGAGTTATAGCTTATGTATCTAGGCAACTTAAAAACCATGAGAGAAATTACCCGACCCATGATTTAGATTTGGCTCCCATAGTTTTTGCTTTGAAGATTTGGAGACATCATCTATATGGAGCCAATTATGAAATTTTTACTGATCATAAAAGCTTGACGCATTTACCGACCTAGAAGGAGTTGAATTTGAGGCAGAGGAGGTGGATGGAGTTGATCTGTGATTATGACTGTATAATTCACTATTATTCAGGAAAGGCTAATGTAGTAGCTGATGCATTGAGTAGAAAGGCTATAGGAAGATTAGCTGCTATAGAGAGTCATAATACTAGCCTGATGATAGAATTAAGAAGAATGAGGATGCAATTGAGTGTCAATGATAGAGGAGTATTAATGGAAAATATGGTGATACAATCTCCTATTATTGACGTTTATTACAGCTGTAGGGTAAAGATGAGGGGATAGAGAAAATCAGGCGGGAAGTGTTGAGTGGGAAGCCGACCGAGTTTAGAATTAGAGAAGAGGGTATGGTAGTATTGGGGCATAGAGTTTGTGTTCCCAATGATGTGGAGATGAGAAAGGAGATACTGAGGGAGACTCATGATTCTGTATATTCCATGCACCTAGATAATAATAAGATGTATAGGGGGTTGAGACAAAATTATTGGTGGTCAGGAATAAAGAATGATGTAGCATAATATATTTATAGATGTTTGATATGTCAACAGGTGAAGGCTGAAAATCGACATCTAGCAGGTTTATTACAACCTCTTCCAATACTTGAGTGGCCATGGGAAAATGTGAGTATGGATTTTGTCTCTGGTTTTCCCTGTACCCAGAGAGGACATGACACTGTGTGGGTTATAGTGGATAGACTTTCTAAGTCTTCACATTTTCTTCCTATTAAAACTACTTGGATCCAGAAAAGTTAGCTGAGTTGTATATAGCAGAGATAGTAAAATTACATGGAGTACTCTTGAGCATTGTTTCAGATAGAGATTCTAGATTTACCTCTAGATTTTGGAGGGGTTTCCAAGAAGTTATGTGTACGCAATTACAGTTTAGTACAACCTTTCATCCACAAACGGATGGGCAGACGAAGAGAATCATCAGAATACTAGAAGATATGTTGAGGGAAAGTTTATTGAGTTTCTCAGTGAGCTGAGATGCTTATTTGCCTTTGATCGAGTTTGCATACAATAATCAGCATCAAACTAGTATTGGGATGGCACCCTTCGAGGCTTTATATAGTAGAAGGTGTAGAACTCCTATATGATGGGAAAAAGTTGGAGAGAGAAAGATATATGGCCTAGAAATGATAGACTTGACTACTGAGAGGATCAAACTGGTTAGGGAGAACCTCAGAGTAGCCCAGAACAGACAGAAGGGATATGCTAATGAAAGAAGATGACCTCTCGAGTTCCAAGTTGGAGATTAGGTATTTTTGAAGATATTTGTGGAAGGGAGCGTAGAGATTTAAAAAGAAAGGAAAGCTGAGTTTGAGATTTTTGGGGCCATATGAGGTAATTGAGAGAATTGGGCCGTAGCATATTGTTTGTGTAAACTGAGGTTTCAACCCAAGAGGGGGGTGAATTAGGTTTTTAAAAAACTTTTTCTAATTAAACACAAGTTTATAAAACAAATAACACCACAAACATATAAACAAGTAAAATGTGCTGTAATTAAAGAGTTTAAGGAATAGAGGATGCAAACTCAGTTTATAGTGGTTCGGCAATATCGGATTCGTTCCGACCCTACGTCCACTCTCTTTAAGGAACCTCCTTGAAGTAATTTACTAAGAAACTTAGTCGTGCAACTTCACGGGTATCGCACAAACCTTACAATCAATCCCTTCCTCTCGGAAGCAAAAATCCTTTCCCCTCGAAAGCTATTTCCTTTACAATAAATGTTGTAAAGTAAATAGTAGAGAGACTACAATGAAAGCTTATACAACTGAATAATATCTCTTTTTCAAGGTAAAGCTTGAAGAATGGCTCAATAATAAACATTTCAAAGCTTTTTGTGTATCAATGAGTAAAAACTTGATTGAATGTATAATCTCCTTCTTTGAAATGCTCAATAGAGTGGGTTTATATAGCCTTGATGTAATATGGCCGCTTTGTACAGTTCTAGTACGATTTGGTGTAATTTGTGTTGAAATCTCGCATCTCAACGGTCATATTTTTTGAATTACCAGTCGATTGGGTCTTAGTACCAGTCGACTGGGTCAAGTTAAAAATTCAATTTTTAAGGCTACTGAAGGTACCAGTCGACTGGATAGTTCTTACCAGTCGACTGGGGACAGTTTATCCAATATACCTGTGGACTAGGTTATTCTTACCAGTCGACTGGGGACTGTCTATCCAAAACACTAGTCGACTGGTATGAAGCATCGACTGTGGATATACTATCCCATATACCCAGTCGACTGGGTTACTTATCAACCCAGTTTTCATGTTTTGAAATGTTTTTAACTTAGAAACGTTTAATTGAAGAGTTCTGTAAAAATGCTTTTTCAAAATGAGCCATAAGACAAGCTTTTTAACTGAACAAGTGAGATTTACAATTTATTTAAATACCTTGTCCCTATACTAGATCTTCTATCTTGACTTGGTGTTTGATTCAGATTGAGTTCTTACACCTTGATCCTTGGTTGAATGCTCTTATTGCTTAATACACTTAGATAGCATTGTTAATATAATAAGAGTTGTGTTTTGTCATCATTAAAATATAGGTGAGGTTCAACAATTTGGATTTACCTCCGGAATTAAAGCAATCACATAATATGTTTCACGTGTCACTACTAAGAAAGTACTTACACGATGAATCCAATAGTATCTCGAATGAAGCGATAGAATTTCAAGAAGATTTGACTTTTATGCAAGTACCAGTCAAAATCCTAGATAGAAAGGATCAAGTCTTGTGCAATAAAGTCATTCCCATGATTCAAGTATTATGGCGAAATAAAGATGTTGAAGAAGTCACATAGGAACATGAAGCAAGAATAAGGAAAGATTACCCCAAATTCTTTTCTCAATTTTATGTAAAGAAATTTCAGAGATGAAATTTTTGTAAGGTGAGTAGAATTGTAATACCCATGTTTGTAAAATAAGGGCAAAGAAGAATTTTAATAAATATGAAATAGAGTTAAAAATAATACATATATATTTTAAATGCAAAAGTCAAATTGTTAATAACAAAATTATATAATCATATTCCAAGTTCTTTGGAGCAATGCTCCCCCTAAATCTATGCATTAGTTTTAGTTTACACATGTTTTTGTTATTTTCTCATTTTTCTCTCCCGTTTTGACAACACCAAAAAGGAGGTAGTAATATAAAAAATAAGCTACCTAGATACCATATATATGAATAGCATACATAAAAAAACCTTGTATGTAAAAACTTTGCATCATTCGGAGTTCAGAAGCCTTCCCTAGAAGAACCGGAAGTTTTCATACATGCAGAAGTAGTTTTAAAGCATATATCCGAATATAAAGACATATAAAGCATGCAACTATATTACACATATGTAAATAAGAACATGAAATAAGTCTAAGCATGAACCATCGTCATATATAACACTAGTCTATACAAGATAGGCTTCGTAGAGCCGAAACAGAAGTACAAATACAATAAAATATGAAAATATGTCCGTGCTAATAACAAGAAAAAGACTACATCTGTATATACATCAAAAAGGAAGATAGAAAGGTGACTCAAGGAATGGGAGAGTCAGAGCCATCATGGATGAGATCCCAAAGCTCAGTTACAGAGCCCACGGTATGCTCACGGTGCAACTCGAAGTCATCCCAAAGATAGCGGAGGTCATGATGCATGCCCTTGACTGTAGATCTCAAGCTCTGGAAGCCGGACTGCATGGTCAGCTAGAGGCTCTTAATAGCCTATAGAAGATCTCTATAACCAGCCTGACTAGCATTCGAGTCACCCATAGGAGGTACTCGGTCATCCATATCCATAGCAGCAGCATTTGGACCCTCGTCCTCATCATCACTGTTGTCGTCCTCTCCTATCTGAATGTGCTTCCCAGCCTTATAGTAGATGAAGCCATCTCAGACTATGCATCCCATCTTCTTCAGTGATGAGACATTAATGATGTCCTTGAGGCCGATGTCCTGAGCCTCGGAGGCGGGGAGAGGCACCCAGAAGTGTTGGAGGATGAGCGTGATGAGCATCCCGTAGGGAACGCACCCTGAGTCGCTCACTTCGCCATTTATCATGTGGACGAGCAGCAGGGGGTAGATATTGAAGTGGTGCCCAGTTTTAAGGCACCAAATCAAATAGCCTCGACACCCAAGTCTCAGGTGAATGGTCCAACTCACAATGAGGTTGAACAATTTCGAGTCAAGGGGCATGTCACTACATGTGTGAAATGTAGTGGGTCGAAACACATAGTTAGGGTCACCTCTAACTATCTGACATACGTCATTATACTCAAAATTATCTAGCCATCCATCCAGACTCTATTGGATCCCTCCTAAATAGATCCTTAGGATACTTATCAAGAGGTCAGTTTTGACTTCAAACTCCACACTCATGACACTAGTTCTGAATCTCAAAGCCAATGGACTGGGTTTCACCAGGTTCACATAGAACTGGTGAATCAGTCTCGGGTAGTATTTCTCATGAATCTTGACCAGTGGGGTCAAGTGAATGGCATCAAAAGTAGGTAATATCTCAAAATTACCATGAAGAATAGATTCAAAGTCCACGAATCTACCTGTCATGATCTTCTTATGGCGAATAATGGAGGTATACCTGTCTTTCACTGCCGGGCTGGAGAACAGAGAATCATTAAGCTCTGTTCTGGGCTTCTTTCTTGATGAGCCCATCACGCCCTTCCCTCGGGAATTCAGAGACATGAATTTGGTGGACCTTAGCCTTTTAGGCGCATGTGGTCCCCCAATGGTGGTTTTTATACGGATTCTATCAGATATTTTGGTAGAAATATGAGTTTTAGATAAAATAGGGTTTTAAATAGGATTGGGAGATTTCAACCGTAGAAAGTTGAAATGGATGGTTTGGATGAGTAGATCGAAGTGTTTCAAACGGACAAAATTTTTTAGAGAGAGAAAGCTTAGGGTTTTGAAAAAGGCGTAAAAATCTGAAGAAAAAAAATGAAGAGACTATTTATAGAATCACGGTACCAGTCGACTGGGTCCTTTACAAAGATGAAAAGTTTTGCATACCAGTCGATTGGGTCAAGGTACCAGTCGACTGGATGAATTAGCAAACAGATACCAGTCGACTGGGCAGTTTGTACCAATCGACCGGGTTGATAACTGAATTTCAAAAAATAGCTCCAAACATGGTCTTGATGTACTAGTTGACTGGTATAGTGTTACCAGTCGACTGGAAGATTAGATAAAGACTTACCAGTCGATTGGGATAGACTTACCAGTCGACTGGACCATTAAGAAAATTTTCAGTCTTGAGTCTTAGCACGAAATTTGTTTATCTATGCCATCTTGAGTGAGAGGGTAATTAAATAAGGTTTAATACTCTTTCACTAGATGTCAAATATGCAAAATGATGAATGATGAAACAATCAAACATACAGTTTATCATAATCTAACAATCCCATTGACAGTCTTATTTTGCAAAAACTTGCTTCACTTAGAGGTTTTGTAAGAATGTCAGCTATTTGATCTTCTGAAGGTATGAATTCTAGTCTTATATCACCTTTTTGAGCATGGTCTCTTAAGAAATGATATCTAATTTCTATGTGTTTAGTTGTAGAGTGCTTAATAGGGTTCTTGGTTAGGCTGATAGCACTAGTATTATCACAATGTATTGGGATACTTTTAAAGTTCATGCCATAGTCTTCTAGTTATTGTTTCATCCATAACACTTGGGCACAACAACTTCTAGCTACTACATATTCCGCCTCAGCGGTTGATAGTGCAATGGAGTTTTGTTTCTTGGAAACCAAGAGGTTTCCATTGCACCTAAGAATTGGCATGTTCCACTTGTGCTTTTTCTATCTAACCTACATCTAGCAAAATCAGCATCTGAATATCCTACAAGCTCAAAAGATGAATCTCTAGAGTTCCATAATCCTAGAGTTTGAGTTCTTTGTAGATATCTAAGGATCCTTTTTACTGCAACTACATGTGATTCCTTAGGATTAGCCTGAAATCTAGCACACATGCATACACTGAACATAATATCAGGTCTACTTGCAGTCAAATAGAGTAAAGCTCCTATTATGATTCTATAGTATTTAGTATCTACACACTTACCTCCTTCATCAAGATCAAGTTTAGTAGATGTGCTCATAGGTGTACCAAGTGGCTTTGAGCTTTCCATCCAGAACCTATTTAGTAGGTCCTTAGTGTATTTTGATTGATTGATGAAGATGCCTCCTTTCAATTGTTTGATTTGAATTCTAAGGAAGTAGGTAAGCTCTCCCATCATGCTCATTTCAAATTCACCTTGTATGCACTTAGCAAACTCTTGACATATAGATTCATTAGTAGCACCAAATATAATATCATCAACATATATTTGCACTAGCAGAGTGTCATTTATGTGAGTTTTTATGAAGAGAGTTGTGTCTACTTTACCTCTTATAAAATTATTGTCAATTAAAAATTTACTTAGTCTTTCATACTATGCCCTTGGAGCTTGCTTCAACCCATATAGAGCCTTAGAGAGCTTGTAGACATGATTTGGAATACTAGGATTCTCAAATTCAAGAGGTTGCTCAACATAAGCCTCTTCTTCTATAAAGCCATTTAAAAATGCACTTTTTACATCCATTTGAAATAATTTAAAATTATTAAAGCATGCAAAGGCTAATAAAATTCGAATAGCTTCTGATCTAGCTACAGGAGCATAGGTCTCATCAAAGTCTATTCATTCTTCTTGAATATATCCCTTAGCAACTAGTCTAGCCTTATTCCTAGTTACTATTCCATTTTCATCTATCTTATTTCTAAATACCCATTTAGTTCCTATTATTGTGTTATTCTTAGGTCTAGGAACTAGATTCCAAACATTGTTTCTTTCAAATTGATTTATTTATTATTGCATGGCGTTTTTCTAATCATTATCCTTTTCGGCTTCAATAAATGTCTTAGGTTCAATTTAAGACAAATAAGCTACATAATTGCAAATATTTCTAATAGAGGAACGAGTTCTTACCCCTTGTGAAGGATCACCAATCACTTGATCAATCAGGTGATAATTTACATACCTCCAATCTTTGGGAAGACTATCCTCTTGTCGGCTTGTAGATGATTGGTCCAATTTGAGAGTTTCTATCTCTTTATTTATTTGAGGTGAACTCTCCTTTGGGTCAACAATGGGAGTAGGTGTTTCCATTCTTGGAATAAAATCTACATCATCATTAAAAGAAACTTCTCTACTACTAATTGGGTTAGACTCATCAAGAGTTACATGTACAGATTCTTCTACCACTAGAGTTCTCTTATTGATGACTCTATAAGCCTTGCTAAAGGTTAAATATCCTAAAAAGATCCCTTAACCGGTATTAGAGTTAAATTTACCCAAGTAAGTTTTATTGTTATTTAGGATGAAGCATTTACAACCAAAAGTACGAAAATAGGAGATATTAGGCTTTCTAATTCATACTGAGTTTTGTCAAGCATAGGCCTAATTAAAATTCTATTCAAGATATAGCAAGAAGTGTTTACTACTTCAGCCCAAAAGTATTTTGGTAAACTATTTTTACAAAGTGTTGTTCTTGCAAATTCTTCTAGAGCTCTATTTTTCCTCTCAACAACTCCATTTTGTTGAGGAGTTCTAGGAGCTGAAAAGTTGTGATCAATTCCATTTTCATCACAAAATTTTGAAAAATTTTGGTTTTCAAATTCTTTTCCACGATCACTTCTAACGTTTGAAATACAAATTCCTTTTTCATTTTGAACCTTTTTGCAAAAGTTTTCAAATCCTTTGAAAGTTTCATCCTTGTAAGCAATAAAGATAACAAAGGTATATCTTGAATAGTCGTCAACAATAACAAGAGCATATTGATGGGCACCTAGACTAATGGTACTTATTGGACCAAATAAAGTCCATATGCAAAAGTTCTAATGGTCTAGTAGTTGACACTACATTCTTTGATTTAAAAGAAATCCTAGTTTGTTTTCCCATTTGACAAGCATCACATACTTTGTCTTTTTCAAAATTGATTTTGGGAAGTCCAATGACTAAATCTTTTCGTGAAATGATTTTAAGCAAATTCATGTTCACATTACTAAGCCTTCTATGCCATAGCCATGGATTTTCACTAATTATTGGAAAACATTTTTCATTTTCAGAATGCATGGATTGTAAGTCAACAATATAGACATTTTCATGTCTATGACTAACAAACTTGATCTTGTTACTCTTGATGTCTATAACTAGACAATTAGAGGTTTCAAATGTGACTTAGTTGTCTTTGTCACAAAGTTGACCAATACTTAGTAAATTTCGCTTAAGGCCTTGTACTAGCAATATATTATCTATGGTTGAAAAATCATTACCAACTGCTCCATGCCCGATGATATTTATTTTTGTGTTGTCTCTAATGGTGACAAGTCCACCATCTCTTAGAGTTAGCTCATTGAATACACTTTTATCACCGGTCATGTGTTTTGAGCATCCACTATCAAGGTACCAACAGTTATCTTTTTCCTTGGTGTGGAGACATATCTACATCACACAAGGATACACAATGGTATTTTTAGGTACCCAAAATTTTTTGGGTCCTTTGGGGTTAGTCCTTGAAAATACGGTTCCTTTTGGGACCCATACTTTCTTAACATCATATGGTGATCTATAGACTTGTTGATAATGCACAATCCTAGGATGATAACTATTGAAATTTCTAGGAGTATTTAGTTGTGCATGCCTATAATGCTTAGGATATGAGTTCCTAGGATACATGTTTCTATTGTGAGGAATATGAATATACATGTCATTTCTAGAAAATGTATGAAGATGATTTCTAGGATTCATGCTTGCATTTTCATGAGTATGCATATTATTTCTAGAATAACCATGATAGTAATTCCTAGGATATGCTTGTGCAGGATGCAAGCTTTGATTATGCATATTGTTTCTAGGATGCATATGATGGTTATTCCTAGGATGTGTATAAGCATTTCTTGAATGAGCATACATATAAGCATGAATATTTCTAGGATTTTTCATTTTTGTATTTGCATTAGAATTTGCATTTCTAGGCATGCTAGCATTCATTGAGGGTGTGTTTTTGACCTTGCTAGTGATCTTTGAAGTAGAGGCTTCATTCACACAAGAGGCTTTCATGAATAAGCTCTCTTTTAATTTTTGCTTGCCTAATGGAGAGTATCCTAACCCGGGTTTTCCTCCACTTAATCTTTGGCAAGAAAGCACTTCATTAAGCTTTTCTTTTCCAAGCATGAGTCTAGATATAGTGCCATTCAATTCTAATATCTTATTCTTTAAGTTTTCATTTTCATCTTTTAGGAAATTTTGAGAAGAATCATAAAGCAATGAAGATAGTTTATTTTTTTATTCTCTTAGACTTATCATTTCTTTAGAAGGAGATGATACCTCTTTCTTAAGAGAAGCGTTCCTAGAATCGAATTTCTTCAATTCATCATACATTTCATTTATGACTTCTAACAATTCTTCATTACTACTAACAATATTATTTTTATAAGAGGGAGAACATAACACCTCATTTTTATCATCAATTGCCATAAGGCATAGGTTGGCAATTTCCTCATATCTGACTTCTTTATCCGAGGATTCTTCTTCTTCATCATTACTCCAAGTAGTTGCAGTCATAGCTTTCTTCTTGAAGCTCCTGTATGGTTTGCTTGTAACCATACAATCAGCCTTGATGTGATCGGGCTTCTTGCATCCATAGCACACAAGTGGTTCTCTTTTTGAAGTGGGATCCTTTATGTAAGGTTTCTTGCTTTTCTTTAAGAACCTATGAAACCGTCTAGTGATTAAAGCCATCTCACCATCTTCTTCGCTGCTCTCTGCCTCTTCTTCTGATTCCTCTTCTCTATTGTATGTAGAGGCTTTGAGAGCAATCACCTTTTTCTTCTTCTCATCATCATTGACAATGGGATTCATTTCTTCCATCTCATATGTCAACAATGACCCAAGAAATGTCTCAACATCAAGTTTGTCGAGATCTTTGGCCTCCGTGATGGCCATCTTCTTTGCTTTCCAAGTGGGTGGCAAAGATCTTAAGATTTTTCTTGTTAGCTCAAACTCCTCAATGTTCCTACCAAGAAGCTTCAAACCATTAACAATAGTTGTGAAACATGAGTGCATTTGAGAAATTGTTTCGTTAGGAGACATTCTAAAAGATTCATATTCAGATACTAGCATATACATTTTTTTTATTTTTTAACCTCACTGTTTCCCTCATATGTAACTTGCAATTTATCTCATATCTCCTTAACCAAAACACATGCAAAGGTTTTATTGTATTCATATATATCTAAAGCATAATGTAAAATACTTGTGGCTCTACTATTGAGAGACATCATTCTACAATCTTCATCATTGTACTCAGTTTTGAGTTTAGGCATTGTATGATTGATTTCTCCAATAGTTATTTCTTTTGATGGAATTCTAGGTCACTCTTCAATGACTCTCCATAGATTATAATTGTGTCATTCGACAAAGATTTTCATCCTGTTTTCCCAATAGTTATAGTTGAAGTCATTGAACAAAAGAGGCCTAGTGTATGAATGTCCCTCAAAATAGCTATTTGCTGCCATCGAATCAACTCAAGGATATTAAGCCTAAAATTGAGAAAGAGGCTCTGATACCAATTGTAGACTGAGCTTTCAACCCAAGAAGGGGGTGAATTGGGTTTTTAAAAATTTTTTCTAATTAAACACAAGTTTATAAAATAGATAGCACCACAAGCATATAAACAAGTAATATGAGCTGTAAATAAATAGTTTAAGGAATAGAGGATGCAAACTCAGTTTATAGTGGTTCGGCAATATCTGATTTGTTCCGACCCTACGTCCACTCTCTTCAAGGAACCTCCTTGAAGTAATACACTAAGAAACTTAGTCGTGCAACTTCATGGGTGTTGCATAAACCTTACAATCAATCTCTGCCTCTTGGAAGCAAATCCCTTCCTCTCGGAAGCAAAAATCCCTTCCTCTCGGAAGCTAATCTCTTCCTTTCGGAAGCTAATCCCTTTATAATAAATGTTGTAAAGTAAATAGTAGAGAGACTACAATGAAAGCTTATACAACTGAATAATATCTCTCTTTCAAGGTAAAGCTTGAAGAATGGCTCAACAATAAATATTTCAAAGCTTTTTGTGTATCAATGAGTAAAACCTTGATTGAATGTATAATCTCCTTCTTTAAAATGCTCAATAGAGTGGGTTTATATAGCCTTGATGTAATATGGCCGCTTTGTACTGTTCCAGTACGATTTGGTGTAATTTGTGCTGAAATCTTGCGTCTCAACGGTCATATTTTTTGAACTACCAGTCGACTGGGTCAAGTTAAAAATCACATTTTTAAGGTTGTTGAAGGTACCAGTCGACTGGGTGGTTCTTACTAGTCGACTGGGGACAATCTGTCCAATATACCAGTCGATTGGGTTGTTTTTACCAGTTGACTGGGGATTGTCTGTCCAAAACACTAGTCGACTGGGGACTGTCTGTCCAAAACACCAGTCGACTAGTATGAAGCACCCAGTCAACTGTGGACACACTCTCCCATATACCAGTCTTCTGGTATAAGTATCCAGTCGACTAGGTTGCTTATCAACCCAGTTTTCATGTTTTGAAATTTTTTTAACTTAAAAACGTTTGATTGAAGAGTTATGTAAAAATACTTTTTCAAAAGGAGCCATAAGACAAGCTTTTTACCTAAACAAGTGAGATTTACAACTTATTTAAATACCTTGTCCCTATACTAGATCTTCTATCTTGACTTGATGTTTGATTCGGGTTGAGTTCTTACACCTTGATCCTTGGTTAAATGCTCTTATTGCTTAATACACTTAGATAGCATTTTTAGTATAATAAGAGTTGTGTTTTGTCATCATTAAAATATAGGTGAGGGTCAACAGCTTGGATTTACCTCTGGAATTAAAGCAATTACATAATGTATTTCACGTGCCACTGCTGAGAAAGTACTTACACGATGAATCCAATAGTATCTCGAATGAAGCGATAGAATTTCAGGAAGATTTTACTTTTATGCAAGTACCAGTCAAAATCCTAGATAGAAGGGATCAAGTCTTACGCAATAAAGTCATTCCCTTGATTCAAGTATTATGGCGAAATACAGATGTCGAAGAAGTCATGTGGGAACATAAAGCAAGAATGAGGAAAGATTAACCCAAACTCTTTTCTTAATTTTATGTAAAGAAATTTCGGGGACGAAATTTTTGTAAGGTGGGTAGAATTGTAATACCCGTGTTTGTAAAATAAGGGCAAATAAGTATTTTAATAAATATGAAATAGAGTTAAAAATAATACATATGTATTTCAAATGCAAAAGTCAAGTTGTTAATAAAAAATTTTAAAAAAATTGAGGTTGATGTCCTAGACAGAAGAAGACGAAAAAATGACGTCTAGAGACATCCTAAAAGAAAAGAAATTTTTTTAAAAAAAAAACCACATAAATTTGTGGTAGCGTCAGGTGTTGCTACTGCCATATGTAACACAACCAAAGTGGAAGGCTTGCGTGCCTTGCACCTTAGTTTTTTCGAGGCAGCCAGGGAGGGAGAAATGTTCATGTACGACACATGCACATTTAGTGGATCAATCTGAGGGAACTAAATTTTTTTAAAATATTATATATATATATAATGCGTAAATGTAAATTTTACTTAACTGAAATTGTTAGTTTTCTTTTAAACTACTATATTTCTTTAAACACTTGGGGACCCAAAGAAAAGTTGAAATAGCAAAATTTTGAAGGGGTTTACCATGGAATTTCATAGAGAATCACGAATAGCTATCAGAAAAGCAGAAGGTAATAAAATAGTGCTTATTTTTTAAAATATTTTTAGCATTCCTGAAATTTTCCCGAATTCAAAGTGAGAATTTTCAAAGGGTGTGGTTTATGAAGAAATGAAGAAATAATTTGAAATGTAATACAAATATTATGTCAGGTGTTGACGGTCAACAAGCGGGGAAAATTTTGAAGAAGAACGGGAAAGGCAAGGAGATGATCTATGGGTAGCTTTAAGTGCTGTATGGTGAGTTGAATTTACTTTAAATAGTCTAAATAAAAATCAAATATATAGTAAAAATATTAAAATAAATTATTAACTTATGTTTTAGTGGTAGATAAATTAAATTGATGCGTACGATATAAATATCGGTTGGGATGGGTTGTTACATGCAAAGAGGCCAAAGAGATCGAGCTGATGTGAAATGGAGGAAAAAGACAAGAGGTTGTCATCATAAGGGAGGAGAATAGAGAGAAGTGGCAACTGCAAGGGAAAAGGTTAAGGGAGAGGCAATTATAGGAACAATTTTTTTGGCATGATGCTCACCTCATCTTAACTTAGTGATGGCTGGTCATTTGAGGCTGAATGTAATGTTTTATATGGTCAAAGGGGCTTAAGTGTGGGTTTTAGAAACTTCTTGTAGTAGGTTGTGATATTGGAAAAAATTAAGGTGCTGGTGTATAATTTGCCCAAAGTTTATGTCATATTATATATGTATGAGTAAATTTTATTTTTAGTCCTTTTAGTTTGCCATGTGTCCTTATTGGGTCCTTGGAGTTTAAAACGTCTCAATTAGGTCTTTTAAGTTTGGTTTTTATTCCAATTATATCTTTCACCTAAATGACCCGGTAATTCCATCCTAAATGGCATCTTATGTGGCCTTAGGCAGTAAAAAATGTATTTTTTCCCAAATCTCATCATCTCTCCCAACAAAAATGCAGAGAGAGTTCAAAATTAGAATTTATGGAACCTTAAACCCCTTTAATATAGGCTTGTAAAATTACCTTCACTACAAGAAAGTTGTGTCCGCTGGCATTTAAAAGCATCATTATTAAAGTTTTTGACACTTATGCAAAGCGCCAAACCAAATGCTAGTATACCGAGTGTAAGAACTTATATTATGGCGCTTGAATGAAGCGTCGAAATATGCTTCTTGGAACTTTGAAACGCCAATAGGTGAATCACATAGGCACTTATCGGCGCTTAAGAGTGTCGATATATGTCACATGGGCACTTTGTGGCTCTTGAAAGGATGTCTTTGAATTTCTACTGACCACCACTGTAAAGCTCCATAATATACTTTACTTTAATAAAAAAAATATTGCTTCAGTTACTCTCTTCACTAATGAGAATTCTGAACAATTCAAAAAAATATATAAATAAAATTAAGGTACAACAAATTAAGAAATTTATAGTATCACATGCACTAAAATTTAGTATAAAATCATATATAATCACCACATTAATGAAAAAAATCCAGATTCATCAAAGTAGAATAATCATACATATTCATCCAAGTATAACAATGATATGCATTCATTAACAATACACCAATCATACACCTGCAAAAGATACCAACAAAGATAACATAGCTAATGATCGAACCTTTTCAAACTCAGCTAACCAAGACTAATATAACTTAAATTTTTTTGATAAGTACAGTACTTAAAACGTACGGTATGACTTAAATAAATATGTTTTAGTTTTTTTTCCTTCGCTTTCTTGACAACGAAACAAAAAATAATATAATTAATATAGTGAGATACTTAGCTGACCAAGAGACCCTGATTTGCATCAGATAATCAATTATTAGTAACGTTCAAAGTATGCAGATTTGGGAGAGTACCAAGCTAAATAAAATTATAGAATTAATTTAACCTAAAAGGCACATAAATCAAAAAATGCTAAATGAAATTATCATAGGCATATAAAATTGAGGTGTTTACAGTATACTTAGGGAATCAATAAGACAATCAATTTATAATCATTTAGTTCTCAGTTGTTATTAATTCAGAATCTCGGTAATTGTTGTGAGTTTTAAATTACTCGCAAGCGCACGAGTCGTTCGCAATATAGCGTTGTGCAAGTGCGAGGTCGAATCCACAGGGAATTGCGTTGTGAAAATATATTTTTTTAATCTAAACTAACTCTATTTTAACCTAGTTCCAAATTTCAGAATAATATTGCAAAATAAATTAAAACTAAACTAAGTTGATTTAAAAACTAAAAAAAGCACTAAGGTTTCCGAATCAACCCCACCGAAGTTAAGCATACATGTTCTAAAAATATAGCCTATCAAAACATTCAATGAATCCAACTATAAGACAAAAAACAAAGAATATCTCAACTAAACCAAAAGCACCCAATGTATCTGCTCTTAACAAATCACAAAGGGAATCTAATTTAATCGAAAAGCATTCAATGTATCCATCAGATGAAACACAAAGAAAATCCAACAGACAATTTAAACTCAATCAATTATAAGATTAACTCAAATAATTGACAGAACATTTATACTAAAAATTGTCAGATTTGTACAAGCAAATCTGAACTACTACGCCAAACAACGGCGGGGCTTCATCTTCAACCTTAGCTGAAGAGTCTAGCCACTCATAACTATAAAACTATAATAACAAGTGCTAAACATTTAAACTAAAACAACTGAATATAAAGAAATAAATAAACAACTTTACATGGGAGAAATTTCACTCGCTGCCGGGCAGCGCTTCCCCTCGTGGTAGCAATGCCTTCGGGATCCACCAGAATGCTGACGGACGTCCACCGGTAAACAACAAAGTGGCTCAGGAATTGTACACTGAATTATGAGGCCAAATGGTGTTTATATAGGGGAAGTCACGGAGCACTGCAGGTTTCAGATTCGATGTGGGATACTGGCCCGAGTGCGCTCGATCGCAGTGTGGTGCGATCGATCGCATGTGCGCTCGATCGCATGTCTCGTGCGCACGATCGCATGGTGCGATGCACTGCAAACATTTCGATGTGGGATTGATGACCTTGCGCTCGTTCATAGGTAGGTGCGCTCGAGCGCAGGTGCGCTCGATCGCATATCTCGTCGATCGAGCGCAATGTCTCCAGAAGCTTCAAATCTCCTGAAATGCTTCATTTTCTCCACAAACCTGTAAAAATACACAAAACACAAGAAAAACATAAAATAAAGTAAAATACTACTAATTAAGAGCATAACAAATATAAGTTAAGGGTCTAAAATATGCAATATTTAAGACTCATCAGTAATTACCACTAGCAATCTTGCTCATATATATAATTTCAGTAATTATAATAAAGGATAATTCTGTCTCCGACCTCAATAAGAGGATGCTTCCATCGTATCCACACGTATTTAGTCATGCATTACATAATAAATAAACTGGAGTACGCTTTGTCCCTGAAAAATAAAAACTGGAAAACAAAAAATACTGGAAACAAACATTAATCATAAAAATGCGAAATAATAAATAAACAAAAGATAAGATAAGCTGTGGGGTGCCTCCCATGAGCGCTAAGTTTTACGTCTTCAGCCAGACTCTCCCTAGAATACTACACTCAATCTGAGTAACTAGGATCCTCCAACAGTATCGTCTCAATGTCCGGACTCCTCAACTCTAAGAATGGTTTTAGCCTCTGTCCATTTACCTTGAAAGTATTACCATTCTTAGGATCCTCAATCTCGATGGCCCCATGAGGAAAAACTGATCGAATAATGAATGGGCCTGACCATCGGGATTTGAGCTTGCCTGGAAAAAAATGCAGGCGTGAATTATAAAGAAGAACTCTCTGACCCGGCTCAAAAGCTCGTCTCAAAATATTTTGGTCATGAGTCTTCTTCATTTGTGCTTTGTATGATCGGGCACACTCATATGCATCATTCCGCAGCTCCTCCAATTCATTGAGTTGGAGCTTCCGTTGTGAGCCAGCCTTAGAAAGATTAAAATTTAGTTGCTTGACAGCCCAATATGCACGATGCTCTAATTCAACCGGAAGGTGACATGCCTTTCCGTATACAATGCGATAGGGAGACATGCCAATTGGCGTCTTGAAGGCTGTCCGATATGCCCACAGTGCATCCGTCAATCGCAGAGACCAATCTTTTCTAGTAGGGTTCACAGTCTTTTCCAATATATGTTTGATCTCGCGATTTGAAATTTCCACTTGACCACTCGTCTGTGGGTGATATGGGGTGGCAACTTTGTGCGTGATACAATATTTCTTCATCAACTGCTCAAAGATCTTTTTGCAAAAGTGCTTACCTCCATCACTTATGATTGCTCGAGGCGTACCAAAACGAGTAAAAATAGTGTCTTTCAAGAACTGGACCACAACTCTGTGGTCATTAGTCTTGCACGCAACAGCCTCCACCCACTTGGACAGATAGTCCACAGCAACTAGAATGTATAGGTAGCCAAAGGAGTTTGGGAATGGTCCCATGAAATCAATGCCCCACACATCAAAAATCTCAACAATCAGAATAGGGTTGAGGGGTATCATATTTCTCCTAGAAAGACTCCTTAGCTTTTGGCAACGCTCACAAGATATACAGTAGGTGTGAGAGTCCCGGAACAGGGTAGGCCAATAAAATCCACACTGCAAAATCTTTGCAGCGGTCTTTTTAGCACTAAAATGGCCTCCACATGCATGATCATGACAAAAGGCGATGATATTAGATTGGTCATGCTCAGGAATACATCGTCTAATGATCTGATCAGGACAATACTTGAACAGGTAAGGATCGTCCCAGAAAAAGTGTTTTGCCATGGCCAAAAATTTTGATTTATCTTGTCTCCCCCAATGCAAGGGCATGTGTCCGGTGACAAGATAGTTCACTATGTCAGCAAACCATGGTGCGGGTCTGTGAGCAATGTGCATCAATTGCTCATCAAGAAAGGTCTCAGAAATGGGAGTGGCAGCCTCACTGAATTCCACAATCAATCTAGACAAATGGTCCGCCACCACATTTTCCGAACCTTTCTTATCCCGAATCTCAATGTCGAACTCTTGAAGTAGCAAGATCCATCGGATAAGACGAGATTTAGCATCTTTTTTAGAGAAAAGATACTTCAATGCAGCATAGTCCGAGTAGATAATGACTTTAGATCCTAACAAGTAGGATCTGAACTTGTCTAATGCAAAAACGACTGCAAGCAACTCCTTCTCAGTGGTAGAGTAATTGAGTTGTGCGTCGTTTAGAGTTCGACTTGCATAATAGATAGCATGGGGAAGTTTATCAACACGCTGCCCCAAAACAGCTCCAACAGCATAGTCTGATGCGTCACACATAATCTCAAAAGGCACATCCCAGTTAGGTGGCTAAATAATGGGTGTGGACGTCAGAATTTTCTTCAGATCCCCAAATGCTTTCTTACAATCCTCATCAAATAGAAATGGGGCATCTTTTTGCAACAACTTTCACAAGGGCCTGGCGATCTTGCTGAAATTCTGGATAAATCGCCTATAGAAACCTGCATGGCCCAGAAAAGATCGAACCTCTTTCACCGTACGTGGGGGTGGAAGGCTGGAAATCAAATCCACCTTCGCTTTGTCGACCTCAATCCCTCGATGAGATACGATATGCCCCAGTACAATTCCTTGCTTAACCATAAAATGGCACTTCTCCCAATTAAGCACCAGGTTCTTCTCCTTGCACCGTACCAAAACCAAAGAGAGACGGTGCAGGCACTCCTCAAATGTTGAACCGAAGATGGAGAAGTCGTCCATGAAAATCTCCAAGAACCACTCTACCATGTCAGAGAATATACTGACCATGCACCGCTGAAAAGTGGCGGGTGCATTGCATAACCCAAAGGGCATGCGACGGTAGGCGAAGGTCCCAAAAGGACAGGTAAATGTCGTCTTCTCCTGATCTTCGGGGTCCACGGGGACCTGGTTATATCTAGAATAACCATCCAAAAAGCAATAATACTCATGCCCAGCCAAACGCTCCACCATCTGATCAATAAATGGAAGTGAAAAATGATCCTTCCTTGTGGCACTGTTTAGCTTACGGTAGTCTATACACACTCTCCACCCAGACTGCACATGAGTTGGCACCAACTCGTCGTCCTTATTCTTTACTACCGTTAACCCAGCTCGCTTGGGCACGACATGAATGGGGCTCACCCACTTGCTATCAGAGATGGGATAAATGATCCCTGCATCTAACAGCTTAATAACCTCTGCTCTCACAACCTCTTGCATAGCAGGGTTGAGCCTTCTTTGCGGCTCCCTCGATGGCTTAGCATCTTCCTCTAAGTGTATCCTGTGCATCACCACCGAGGGGCTGATTCCCTTAATATCTTCAATGGTCCAGCCGATAGCTTCCTTGTGCTCTCTTAAAACCTCTAACAATTTCTCCTCTTGAGCCTCTCCCAAATCTGAAGCTATTATCACAGGCAAACAATATGCTGGACCCAGGAACTTATACTTAAAATTATCCGGTAAAGGCTTAAGTTCCTTCTTTTGAGGTTCTGGTGACACCTTCTCCTCCTCCTCTTTACTTTCTTGAGGATCAGACTCCAAAATGGCATTTACTTCCTCGAATAACCTATCTAAACCCAAGTCCTCTCCAAACTGAGCAAAGCATGCCTCCATGGGATCCTCAATGCTTGATTCATCCACAGTATCCTCAAGAATCTCCTCTATCAAGCATACATCTCTCATTTCATCATATTCCAGTGGTTGCCTAGTGATATCAAAAATGTTCAACTACACTGTCATATTTCCGAAGGAGATCTTCATCACCCCTGTCCTACAATTGATTAGGGCGTTAGCCATGGCTAAGAATGGTCGCCCTAGAATCACCGGTATTTGAATCCCTACATTCTGAACCGGCTCTGTGTCAAGCACAATAAAATCCACTGGAAAATAGAACTTATCCACTTTTATTAAAACGTCCTCAACTATCCCCCGTGGTCTTTTCACTGATCTGTCAGCCAATTGAAGCGTCGTGGATGTGGGCTTCAATTCTCCTAACCCCAACTGCACATAGACTGAGTAGGGTAGAAGATTCACACTCGCCCCTAGATCCAAAAGGGCCCTCTCAATATGGCTGACTCCTATCGTGCAAGAGATGGTAGGACACCCCGGGTCCTTATACTTGATGGGTAGCTTGCACTGAAGGATTGAACTGACCTGCTCGGTCAAAAATGCCTTCTTTGGGACATTCGTCCTCCTCTTGATAGTGACCAAGTCCTTTAAAAACTTGGCATATGATGGCACTTGATGGATGGCATCCAAAAATGGGATATTGATTTGGACTTGCTTGAATACCTCCAGAATTTCCTCATACTTCCCTCCTTTCTTGGGTGCCTGTAATCTCTCAGGGTAGGGCACTCTAGGTACAAACGACCTAGGAGGGTCTTTCTCAGTAGGTGTGGCTATAGATGGCTCAGCATCTCTCTTCTCTGTGTTGCCACTCCCTTGCCCTTGCTGCATAGCAGGGCTCTCTTCCACTCGATTGTCCACTTGTCTCCCAGACCTCAGTGTGACAATCGACTGTACTTGTTCCTCCCCGTGCGTAGGAGTTGATGAACTCTCAACCATAAATTGTCCTTTTGGGTTTTGCACAGGCTGACCGGGGAACTTTCTTTTCTCTCTCTCACCCAAGTGACTTGCAATTTGCCCTATTTGACTCTCCAGCTTGGCAATTGCTTGGGTGTTTACCATTGTTAAACTCCTCACATCACTCATATTTTGGCTAGTCGCCTTCATGAATTCCTTAAGGGTGTCCTCTAGCGACTGTGAAACTGGCGCTGGTGTTTGAGCGGGTGCATAGTAAGCAGGTGAAGGTGCTGGATGGGCAGAACGACCATGATTAAGAATTTGTGGGGCAAATCCGGGAGGATATTGATTTTGAGCATGATGAGAGGATCCTCCCTAATTCATTGGTTGGTTCTGCCTCCATGAAAAATTTGGGTGGTTCCGCCACCCTGGATTGTACGTCTCGGAGTACGATCCATTTGACTGCCTTCGAAAGTCATTGAAAGCATTTACTTGTTCTATAGGATACTCGGCACAAGCCGGCATTGATGGGCAATTCTGTGCTAGATGCATGGGACTAGCACAGATGGAACAGCTTTCAACATTGAATGTGTTGGCAGCATTGATAGATTGGCTCACAGTGAGAGCGTCAATCTTCTTAGTGAGGGCATCTAACTTTATCCTCAAATCAGCGTCCTCTCTGACCTCATAGATGCCTCCCCTCTTAGGAGCACGAATGGACTTATCTCGACAGCTTGAAAAATCCCACTGTTGTGAGTTGTCGGACAACTTGTCCAACGCCATATATACTTCGTCTCCTGTCAGACTCAAGAATGCCCCCCCATTCATAGACTCGATCATGCTACGGTTGGGTTGAGTCAACCCTTGGTAGAAGAATTGAACGAGTCTCCACTTCTCATATCCATGTGGAGGGCATCTAATCAGTAACTCTTTAAAGCGCTCCCAGCTTTCAGAGAACTTCTCATCCTCATCCTGAGTGAAAGAGCTAATCTCCTTTCGGCACTCATTCACTCTAGACATTGGGAAAAACTTATGATAAAATTTGCTAAGCAGGTTTTCCCAAGATGTAATAGACTCGGACATGTTGGAGTCCAACCACGCCCTAGCTCTATCGTGAAGGGAGAAAGGGAAGAGTCGAAGATGGACTGACTCCTCAGAGAAGTTCTGGAATTTGAATGTAGCAAAAATGTCTTTGAACTTCTTCACATGACTATAAGGATTTTCAATATCTAAGCCATGGAATGAGGGTAGGAGTTGGATAACATGTGGCTTCAAATCAAAGTGTGTGGCATTGGTTGGTGGCAACACTAGGCAGGAAGATGAGTTAGTCGCAACGGGTGCGAACAAATCCTTAAGGGATGTAGTGGAGTCCACGTTCCAAGCTCTAGGTTGCTCTACATGTTCAGGATGATTAAAATTTTCTCCCATCTCAACAGTCTCTCTCTCAACTAGTGCTATTTTCTGCCTCCTAAGAGTTCTTTCTAAGTCGGGATCTAAATGTGTCAAATCTAAGTTCAAGGATCTCCGACCAAGCATACACTAACAGAAAAATAATGAGATACTAACCAGCAGAAGCAACAGAATAAAGCAAACACAAAACTCAAATTTTTTTTTTTAAATTAAATTAACTAGTAGAAAAATAAAATCAATTTAGACAAAAAATTTTCACAAACCAAACAATTCCCCGGCAACGGCGCCAAAAACTTGTTGTGAGTTTTAAATTACTCGCACTTGTACAAAAACTTGTTGTGAGTTTTAAATTACTCGCAAGCGCACGAGTTGTTTGCAATATAGCGTTGTGCAAGTGCGAGGTCGAATCCACAGGGAATTGCGTTGTGAAAATATATTTTTTTAATCTAAACTAACTCTATTTTAACCTAGTTCCAAATTTCAGAATGATATTGCAAAATAAATTAAAACTAAACTAAGTTGATTTAAAAACTAAAAAAAGCACTAAGGTTTCCGAATCCACCCCACCGAAGTTAAGCATACATGTTCTAAAAATATAGTCTATCAAAACATTCAATGAATCCAACTATAAGACAAAAAACAAAGAATATCCCAACTAAACCAAAAGCACCCAATGTATCTGCTCTTAACAAATCACAAAGGGAATCCAATTTAATCGAAAAGCATTCAATGTATCCATCAGATGAAACACAAAGAAAATCCAACGGACAATTTAAACTCAATCAATTATAAGATTAACTCAAATAATTGACAAAACATTTATACTAAAAATTGTCAGATTTGTACAAGCAAATCTGAACTACTATGCCAAACAACGGCGGGGCTTCATCTTCAACCTTAGCTGAAGAGTCTAGCCACTCATAACTATAAAACTATAATAACAAGTGCTAAACATTTAAACTAAAACAACTGAATATAAAGAAATAAATAAACAACTTTACATTGGAGAAATTCCACTCGCTGCTGGGCGGCGCTTCCCCTCGTGGTAGCAATGCCTTCGGGATCCACCAGAATGCTGACGGACGTCCACTGGTAAACAACAAAGTGGCTCAGGAATTGTACACTGAATTATGAGGCCAAATGGTGTTTATATAGGGGAAGTCACGGAGCACTGCAGGTTTCAGATTCGATGTGGGATACTGGCCCGAGTGCGCTCGATCGCAGTGTGGTGCGATCGATCGCATATGCGCTCGATCGCATGTCTCGTGCGCACGATCGCATGGTGCGATGCACTGCAAACATTTCGATGTGGGATTGATGACCTTGCGCTCGTTCATAGGCAGGTGCGCTCGATCGCATATCTCATGCGATCGAGCGCAATGTCTCCAGAAGCTTCAAATCTCCTGAAATGCTTCATTTTCTCCACAAACCTGCAAAAATACACAAAACACAAGAAAAACGTAAAATAAAGTAAAATACTACTAATTAAGAGCATAACAAATATAAGTTAAGGGTCTAAAATATGCAATATTTAAGACTCATCAGTAATTACCACTAGCAATCTTGCTCATATATATAATTTCAGTAATTATAATAAAGGATAATTCTGTCTCCGACCTCAATAAGAGGATGCTTCCATCGTATCCACAAGTATTTAGTCATGCATTACAAAAGTTACTTATAGATGGTGTTTAACCTATATACATGGCTTTCGTTGCTTATGACCAAAGAGATATTTCATCTTATTTTTTCACTAAAATTAGGGACCTTCCTCCTCTCAAAGTTCTCCATACTAGACACCTAAAGTTAATGAGAGTGAGAAAAATGTAAGGAGTGGAATGTAGGAGAGAATTACTGTCACTCATATAGAATGATACATTTAACCTGTGTCCTCAACTATTTATTTGTATCCTAAACAAATCGCCATAGATAGAGCTAAACATGTATATATCCGAATATTAAAATAAGTTATAGATCTATTTTGAAATTAAATGTGTCTAATTCTTCCAAACAAATATTAACTGAGAAAAAAAAATCATTAAGCTACACTAGCATAGCAAAAGATTCAAAATACCAAAAGTGAAACATAGATTGAAAAAACTAAAACAATTATATTTGCAAAAGGAATATGCTTAGAATTGTTAGCAATAGCCCCACGTAACTTAACACATTTAAGTGCTATTCTACAAGCACCGATGCTGGAACACCAAATTAAGTGAAGTAAGCTTAAATGCTAGTGAAGCAATAAGATATCTGGACTTTTAGCTAATTATTAAATTTATTATTTTACTAGAAATCTATTGAAATGAAAAAAAGTAATGGATATCTTTTGCACAAAAATGAGGTAATTAAAAAGGGAATCTTAAAAAGAAAAACATGGTTTCAACATTAAATACTTCATTGACAAATTGTTATAAGAAGTATAAAAAATGTGGACAAAAGTAGACATAAAATTAGTATATTCCTCTATCCAAATACTTTGTTGTATATCAACATAACACATGAAAAATGAATAAGAGAGGTTAATCATGAATACTTGATTCAGTAAAACAAATTAAAGATCTAAATCATCTTCAAAAAAATTTCTAAAATCCCAAAAGAATTAAATGAACTTAATCGATCAATATAAAGAATTGTCAAATAATTAGTTCCTAATTATATTGTTGAAGGGCCACGTGTGGCAAAATTTACATATTGATGAATAAAAGATTCTGAAAAATTGGTCATCAAGTATATTTTGTATTATTTTTTCTTAATAAAATGTACTTTTGAGTTTTCATATCCATGCATGGCTAGTTCAACAAACCATTATATTACCTTAATGAGGCCCTTTTAATTTTCCAGCAACATTGGTCGAGTTCATGAAAATCCATAATAGAAAAAAAAACTATATCATAATGAATTGCAGGCAACCAATAACTCACTCAATGATTGTGCTTAGAAAAAAAAGGAAAAAAAAAACTCATTCTATGATGATCAGTGTTTCCATGCTTTGCAAACCACATCATTGCAACTGCATCAATATCTGATAGCAAAATTATTAATCATCAGGACTCTTAATCATAATCATATATACCAATGAAATTTTTCTTAGATATTTCATGTCCTAGCAATTGCTTTCATCCTCGGGTCCTGTTTATGAGGGGATGGACATTGTTTTGTTTTATATTTGTGCCATGACTCATGGACTGGACAAACTCCAGTTCTTATGCATATAATAGGATCTGAATCCATAGCCCGACTCTGCACACACCTATTTAAAAAAACCAACATTCTCTAACTTGAAACTTTGCATACAATTTAGATCATCATGAGGAGTGAGGAACATAGAATTCAATGTGATACTAACAAAACACTATTTATTGATAAAAGTATACAGCTACCAAAATCAAACACTACTCAATATTTTTAAATCTAAAGTTCAGTCAACGCTACTACATATTGCCATCTAAACATATATACATAAGCTAATCACAAAGAGCTTGACAAAAAACAGAAAATAAAAATCATCTCCTCCCTAATTCTATTTCATCCAGAGTTGTTACTGTTGGAAAATCACCTTCTTGCAGAATCTCAGGTTGTGATCTTTCCAAACACCCAAGTCTAGAATGACTTGTAATAAATAGCAATCAAACAATCAAAGAAAGAACACAAGCAATTGTTATCGAGGTTCGGTAATGTGTCTACGTCCCCGTGAGCTCCTCCGAGCTCTCTGCACTAAATCAATAGAGTTCTTACAATTACAACAACACCTCTTCAAGAACCCTCTTGTTCTTGAAGAACAAAAGAAAAGAAAAAGAAAGTGATAAGAACTAAGTGTTTCCCAAGAATTTTCCCCAAGAAAATTCCAATTACAAAGCCCTTGAATCCCCAATCTAGACTACTCTCTCTCTAAACAACCAACCTGTCTTGAATGAGTCTCTCATGTGTGTTTAGTGTCTTTGCACTCTCACACACCATGTGTTCTATTTCACACACATTTCACACACTCTCTTGCACTCCTCGTTATTGCTCCTAGATGATCCTTTATATAGTGCAACCACTTCTTGAACCAATCTTGAAGACAATCTCAACCCTTAGATCTTGAGGACCAGTCAATCATAGCCCTTCAACAAGTCTAAGTATCCTGTGCATTTTAACCAAGTCCCATGCACCAATCCACAGTGCTGATCAGGAAGCATCAGGTGTGCCTAGCGCCACGGCACACAACAGGGCACACCACCTCCAGTTGCTGGGCGCCGCGGCGCACACCACCCTGTGTCGCGGCTCACACTTGGGGGAAGACCCTTCTCCTTTGCTCCTTTGCTAGAGGCTGCGGCGCACACCTGTATCTGATGCTGAATTCTTCAACTCGTTTAATCCTTAGACAAACACCAACGATCTCTACCTTTGTCTAAGCGATTAAACCCGAACCCATTGTGTAGAGAACTCAGGATCCAAACTCAACTTGAATCACCATATCAATCAACTCCAATCCTAAGAAGCCCAAGGTAATGATTGAACTTGCTTAGAGGTAGAACTTTGGTGCTTTAATCTGCAGGATTTTCTTCCGTTACGACTTTGTCCACATGAATGCATCTTTTCGTAACATTTTCCTGAATGAAATGATACTGAACATCCATATGCTTAGTTCTCTCATGGAACACCAGGTTCCTACACAAGTGCAACACACTTTGGCTATCCGAATACACCAAAACTTGCTTTTTTAGGACCTTCAACTCTTCCAATAACCCTTTGCACCATATAACCTCCTTTATAGCTTCCGTAGCTACTATGTACTCTGCCTCGATTGTTGAGAGTGCTACCACCAGCTACAACTGAGCCTTCAAGTATCTTAGCAACCACTTCATCTCAATCCAAAGCTCATTTCTGGGATTACTCACAAATCTACTGAGAACGCTAATTGCCTGAGAAATGTCGGGTCTAGTGCTTACTATCATGAACATGACTGATCCAAACGCACTAGAATAGGGGACCTTTTCCATTTTCTTCTTCTCCTCATCCATTCCAGGACATTTTTCGCTGGAGAACTTGAAATGACCAGTAAAGGGAATCTTCACTAGTTTACCATTTTCCATAGAAAACTTAGATAATACCTTTTCTATGTAGAAAGACTGAGAAACCTTCAACTTGTTTCTCTCCCTTTCCCGAATTATACTCATCCCAAGGATCTTTTATGCAAGACCAAGATCCTTCCTCTCGAACTCCAAACTGAGTTGAGACTTCAACCTTTCTATCATCTCCCTGCTATTCCCAACCAACAGCATATCATCGACATAGATGAGGATAATCACCATGTCCTCCACCTTGTGTCTAGGTGAGAAAGTTTATGTGAAATCTATGCCTTCTCTTTGCGTGAACCCCTTCACCACCAGTCTAACCTTATACCAAACTTCATCGCCTAGAAGGTTCCCTTCTTTGATCTTGTAAATCCATTTACAATCCACAACTCTCTGTTTTCCTGGAATGTGCACCAATTCCCAAGAGTTATTCTTCCTCAAAGAATGCATTTCTTCCTCCATAGCTAGCTTCTATCTTGATGAATCCTTACCTGGTTCACTTATCCCTCCTTTTGAATAAGAAGTTGCTATTTTAGCATCCGCAAAACCATATCTCAAAGGTGGTCTGACCAGCCTTCTTTCCCTATCCCTTGTGAGCTGATAGTCATTCTGACTTACTGCATTATCCCTTTCTAGTACAGCCTCCTTATAAGTGTCCTAAGCTTGGCATTCATCAATGGGCTCTACCTGGTCCGAACCCTCTTGCCTTCTTTGCTCTACCTGAACTGAATTTTCCTTGATGCTATACTCCACAAATACCGAACTGGTTTGCCCACTATCCCCTGCAGGGTTAGTTTTCTCCAAGTAGGGAAATAAATGATCATTAAAAATGACATCCCTACTTGTTATGGTTTTCCACTCCACATCTTTTTGGGCGATCTATTAACCAAATACGCAGCAGTAGACACCGCTTCCCCCCAAAAACATTTGGATAATCCGGATCCTATAATCATGCACCTAACCTTTTCCATAAGGGTCTTATTCATCCTCTCAGCAACTCCATTTTGCTGAGGGGTTTTCACAACCGTTCTATGTCTTAGAATCCCATTTAATTTATAGAATTGATCAAGTTCCTTGTTAAAAAATTCTAAGCCATTATCGGTTTTTAAAACCTTAACTACCTTACCCGTTTGGGTTTCTTCCAGCTTTTTCCACACCACAAATTTATTCAAAGCATCTGATTTATTTTTAAGCAAATAAACTCAAACCTTTCTAGAATAATCATCAATTAAAGAAAGAAATTAATGATTACCTCCTTGTGTTAGTGTTCTTGCTGGTCCCCAATGGTCCGCATGAATGTAGTCAAGAACTCCCTTTGATTTGTGAACTTCAGTGTTGAAGCTAACCCGATGTTTCTTCTCAAGAACATAACAACCGCAGAAATCAAGTTTCTCTACTTTGTCACCATTAAGTATATCATTCTTGTTGAGAACTTACAAGCCCTTTTCACTCATGTGTCCCAAGCGATTGTGCCAAAGGGTTGCCTTATCCATCTTAGCCATCAAGCTTGTTGCTTGATCCTTGATGTACGTGTCTCCGTTCATCTCATAGAGACCATCCTTCATTGCTGCTTTGATCACTATCAAAGATCCCTTGGTTACCTTGATTTTTCCTCCCTCTGCCTTGTATGTGTACCCCATGGAATCTAGCTGCCCCAATGAGATCAAATTTCTTCTCAAATCTGGAAGATATCTCACATTCCGCAGCAGCCTCGTAACTCCATCAAACATCCTCAACTGGATGTCTCTCGTGCCCCTCACATGGCAAGAAGTATCATTCCCTAGGAAAACCTTTCCCCCATCGGTTTCCTTGAAATTCTTGAACCAATCCCGATGAGGACACATATGATAAGTGCACCTGAAATCCAAGATCCATCTTTCGCTGCCTTCTTGCCCTTTACTCACATTTGAGCACACAATAAGAACATCATCATCTTGCTGTTCTCCCTTGGCAACCGAACCCTCTCCATTCTTGGTATGGCTTCCTCTCTCATCCCTTATCATCTTCGTGCAATCTTTCTTGAAACGACCCTCCTTGTAGCATCTCTTTCCTCCAAATCTCGATTTAGAGTGCGCTCTCCCATGGCTTTGTCCTCTACCTTATGGTTTGTCCCGGTAATAGCCATGAATGTTGCTGCCATACCGAGTTGTTGGCCTTCCTCTAACGTTCCACTTGATGCTTCCCTCATCTTGGCTTTGAAATCATAAGCCCTTATAACATTGATCACAATTTCCTTGGTTAGTGTATCTCTTCCATATTCAATAGCATTAATCAAGCTTTCAAAACAATCAGGAAGAGAATTCAACAAAATAACAGCCAATTGTTCATTCGGGAATGTTGTACTACAACTAGCCAAATCCTGGACTAGTTTATTAAACACATCAAGATTATCTTGCAACTCTTTGTCAGGATCTATTTTAAAAGCAAAGAATCATTTTAGTAGATAAATCTTATTAGGGAGAGTCTTGTTAAGAAACAACTCATCTAGTTTCTTCCAAATGACAGCTGGATCTTCTGAGTCTCCACACTCCCTGGTCACACTATCCGACATGTGCAGAAAGATGGTGTTGTACGCCATCTTCTTCATCTCATTCCGCTAGACCTCGATGATATTTGCTAGAAAAGCGTCATCTTCTCTAATCGCCAAGTCCGCCTTTTGTTGCATAACAACCGCTTTGATTTTCTGCTTCCAAAGGGCAAAGTATCCCTTTCCATCAAACTTCTCAACAATGAAATTTGAACCCATCTTGCAGAAAAAAAAAATCCCAGATTTATGCAGCACCCACAATTGCTTTCCAACTTCTTCTAAATCTCAAGAACACGATCAAATCTTGATCACAACACCGTTCTTGAATCCCTCAAGAACACGATCAGATCTTGATCTCAGCACCATTCTTGAATCACCCAAGAAGTTTTCTTTGATTCTTGGAGCCTTGCTCCAATACTCCCTATTCAATTCTGATACCTGCTGTTGTAGCTCTGATACCACTGTTGGAAAATCAACTTCTTGCGGAATCCCAGGTTGTGATCTTTCCAAACACTCAAATCTAGAATGACTTGTAATAAACAACAATCAAACAATCAAAGAAAGAACACAAGCAATTGTTATCGAGGTTCGACAATGTGCCTACGTCCCCGTGAGCTCCTCCGATCTCTCTGCACTAAATTAATGGAGTTCTTATAATTACAACAACACCTCTTCAAGAACCCTCTTGTTCTTGAAGAATGAAAGAAAAAAAAAAGTGATAAGAACTAAGTGTTTCCCAGGAATTTTCCCCAAGAAAATTTCAATTACAAAGCCCTTGAATCCCCAATCTAGACTACTCTCTCTCTAAATAATCAACCTCTCTTGAATGAGTCTCTCCTTTATGTTTAATGTCTTTGCACTCTCACACACCATGTGTTCTATTTCACACACATTTCACACACTCTCTTGCACTCTTCGTTATTGCTCCTAGAAGATCCTTTATATTGTGTAACCACTTCTTGAACCAATCTTGAAGATAATCTCAACCCTTAGATCTTGAGGACCAATCAATCTTAGCCCTTTAACAAGTCTAAGTGATCCTGTGCGTTTTAGCCAAGTCCCACGCACCAATCCAAAGTGCTGATCAAGAAGCATCAGGTGTGCCTAGCGCCGCAGCCTAAAACAGGACTGGACGAGGCGCACAACAGAGCACACCACCTCCAGTTGCTGGGCGCTGCAGCGCACACCACCCTGTGCCACGGCGCACACCTGAGGGAAAACCCTTCTCCTTTGCTCCTTTGCTGGAGGCCATGGAGCACACCTCTTGGGCCGCGGCGCACACCTGTATCTGATGCTGAATTCTTCAACTCGTTTAATCCTTAGACAAATACCAACAGTTACAATAAAAAAAAAAATGGTTTACTTAACATGAGGTTTATTAATAAAGTAGATGGATTATATTACAAACAAAAACATGTTAAAACTAACAAAGAAGAAACCCTACTTGAAAACTTTTTCTCTTTGATTAAATTTCATAAAAGCTTCCCTGAAATGCTCAATAAGCATAGTCTGGTCATTTAAAAGATAATGCTAAAATCCAAAGCAAATTAAGTGAAAATCACTGAAAATGTTCTCTTAAACAATATTTAAGTAGAATCAGAAACACATACTAGTTATGTTCTTGTCCCTGGAAACATCAACTAACAGAGCAGCACCTATTCAAAGTTTCAAACAAGTAAAACCAAAATTTAAGCAAATTAACTCACCTCTTGTATTGTTCATTAGAAACTAGAAGAACACAGTTTTATGTAGCTAACGAGCCTATGTAGGTTCTCATTTTGAGGGATTTAAGTCAAAACCCGTAAAGCAAAAATTAGAGACGAGTATCAAAATATGAAACAACGAAATTCCTTTTCTCCTATTGAATCCAACTTCTAAGTTCATACAGAAGTTTAAATGGAAAAAAAGAAAGAACTTTCTAATATCATTACACTTGAAATAGAAAATAAACTTCTAAATATAACTTTTTCATAATTTTGACAACTGATACAAATAATAAATTCATAAAACAAACATGCATAAAAAGACAAAGTTGAAAATCACCTTAAAATTCTTATTTTGATGAAGAATAGTGCTTCGATTTGGTGCTTACCTGAGTAACTCTCCTCAAATCACTTATCTTGGCATTTCAGACTTTAGTGGGCCCATGAGTGATTCTCTTTAGATCACTCATCTAGGTATCTTAGGTTTTAATAGGCCCCACTTGAGTGGTTTTCCTTATATCACTCATCTTAGTATCTCGGGCTTCAATAGGCCCATGAGTGATTCTTCTCGGATCAATCATCTCGATATATTAGGCTTCAATAGACCCCACTTGAGTGATTCTCCTTGAATCACTTATCTCGGTGTCTCGAGCTCTAGTGGACCCTGCTTAAGTGATTTTCCTCGGACCACTCATCTCGGTATCTTGGGTTTCAGTGAGCCTTTGAGTGATTCTCCTCAGATCATTCATGTTAGTATCTCAGGCTTTAGTGGCCCCACTTGAGTGATTCTCCACGGACCACTCATATTCATATCTTAGGTTTCAATAAGCTCATGAGTGATTTTCCTTAAACCACTCATCTCGATATCTCGGACTTCAATGGCCCATTAATGATTCTCTTCGGATCACTCATCTTGGTATCTCAAGCTTCAATGGACCCGACTTGAGTAATTCTCCTTGGATCATTTATCTCGGTGTCTCGAGCTTCAATGGACCCCATTTGAATGATTCTTTTTAAATCTCTCATCTCGGTTTCTCAAGCTTCAGTGGGCCCATGAGTGATACTCATTGAACCACCCATCTCAATGTCTCAGGCTTTAATTGTAATGACCTATCCCAGGTTGGCCACCCCCACGACAGTGTCGTCACGTTTTGAAATCCCAATATGACACATATATGCAACAATATAAAAATATCTATTGAAATTATATATATACATAAATCCTCAACCCTCAATAAGGGAGTTATATTATTAAGATCCCAACTGAAACATTATATACAACGTATTATGCATGAATATTTACAAATATTTTTTTTCCATTAGTCTGAGGACGTGGACCACGTGGCTTACAGATAATGACTCAGTCTAAATCTCAGCTCATTAATCTATCTGTCCTGCCTGCTACATGAAATTATTTAACGATTAGAAGTGAGCTTCACAAGCTCAGTGAATTAAATTTACTAGAAGTATTCAATTTGTATAATTCAAGTCACATCTTATAATTCAATTGTTCAAGTAGTCTTCTCATATTCATTCATCTATATCTCATATAATTCGATAATAGCATTCTATTATCACTGCTCATATCATAATCATCATTATTTATCAATCTTTTCTTAAGTTAATCATCAAATATATCAATTTTTCTTCTCATATATTTAATCATCTTGAGACTATCAATTCAACCTCATAATTACCTTGTTATGAGGTTCACAGCATATAATCAATCACTCAAATAATATCTTTTAGATAGATTTTTGTACATGGGTGGCACCCCTTTGGTGCCTTTGATTAATATACTTTTTACTTATAAAATATATATATATATACATATATATATATATACACACATATATACATACATGTATACATACATATATACATATATATATTCCTGTCATTATACATATATGTGTGTATATATTCCTGTCATTATACATACATGTATACATACATGTATGTATATATATACATACATGTATACATACATGTATACATATATATACATATATGTATACATGTATGTATATATGTGTATATGTATATATATATATATATATATGTATATATATATATATATATATATATATATATATATATATATTCCTGTCATTGAAAATTAGCTCATCATTATGTTATCAGGTTTTTATACTATCATTTTATGCCTTGAGGTTGTCTGTCTGAATCATGTTAATTGCTTGTTACTATATTTTTTTATTTTTTCAAAGTAGATGAAGAAAAATATCTCTTGCGCCCTCTGTAGTATAGCTTGTTTAGAAATATCTGAAGCCAGTCTTTGGCAGATAACTGTTCAAAATATAAACATCAATGAAGAGCTGCAAGCCCTAATTGCACCAGCAATACTTCCGAGATCATTTCTAAGTCTACAGGTAAATAAATCTACATAACTGATTCTGGATTGGTGTTGTTTGATTTATGTTTTTCATGAACAGGGTATGTGGAACAAAGGAAGATCATATCATACTTTCATATTTCTTTCTCATCATATCTTTCTCTCTGTGAGACATATTCATTAGTCAATAAATTCACTATCAAGAATACTATTTTAGCATCTCAAGCAATAATAATCAATATTTAACAAAAAAATGCAATGCAAGAATTTAAATTATCATTTAGGAACGTTTTCCCACATATCGACATTTTTTAGCTTAGACTGGTTGCCTTTCCGGTTCTTTTATTTCATTTAGACCAGCTGCCTTCCCGATTCTTTTATTTCCAACATATACTAGTTGTCACAATTTTTATTTTGTTTAAACCGGCTGCCTTTCCAGTTCTTTTATTTCCATCATTAATTGCTGTTACAATTTTTATTTCATTTAGACCGGCTACCTTCCCTGTTCTTTTATTTCCAGCATATACTAGCTGTCACGATTCTTTTATTTCATTTAGATCGGCTGCCTTCCCGGTTCTTTTATTTCCAACATATACTAGCTGTCTTTATGTAGACTAGCTACCTTCCCAGTTCTTTTATTTCCAGCATATACTGCCTGTCACAGTTTTTATTTCATTTAAACCGGCTGCCTTCCTGGTTCTTTTATTTCTAGCATATACCGCTTGTCACGGTTCTTTTATTTCATTTAGACCATCTGCCTTCCGAGTTCTTTTCATTTAATGCATAAGCATATGAATAATAATATGAAATATGCATATGAGCAATAATATAAAAACAAGAATACATTCAAACATTCAACTTAGCTATCCAGTTCTTTCTCAAAATTATTATTTTTAACATATTCATTAAATTATCTCATCATATGTCATATCAATTATTCCTATAATATCAATCAACCAACTTTCATCTATCATCCAATCATAGTTCAATAATTCATTCAAATATCATCACTTTATACTTTATATTTTTCTCGATTACTAAAAGTAAATCTAACTCAACACGTTGCACATAAAGCTATCCGTGGAAAACCTCCTTGCCTTTCTTGCCCTTTTCAGCAATTTCACCCGATTGCTGATCATCAACGCCTTTTGTTTTTCTTAAAGCTTCCCTTGAATCTCTTTAAAATTCTCCCATAAACTTCATCAAAATTTCAATCTTTCAACCTTTCTTTGAGTCCCTAGGTGTTTAAAGAAGGAGAGAAATTTGAATTGAAGAAAGAAGGAAACCAAACAGGATTTGGTAAGTAATAAAGAAATAAAACAAAACTATATATATATATATATATACACACACACACTCACCGCCTTTGCCACCATTTCAATTTTTTGTGCTTAGTGTCCCAACATTTACACTTTGCATGTTGGGCGACAACACCTGGACTCCAAGTGTTGTCCACCATTTTTTTTCTTCAAAAGAATTATTTTATTCAATAATGAATCTTTCATGTATATATTATTTTAAGTCCATGTCATATTTATCAAATTACTTCTTTACACTTACTTTAATAACGCGGGTATTACAATTCTACCTGCCTTATAAAATTTTCGTCCCCGAAATTTCCTTACCTAACTTATGAAAAAGCTGGGGGTACTCTTTCCTCATTCTTGCCTCATGCTCCCAAGTAATTTCTTCAACATCTTTGTTCTGCCATAATACTTGAATCAAATAAATAATTTTATTGTAAGACTTGCTCCTTTCTATCTAGAATTCTGACTGGTACTTGCATAAACATCAAATTTTCCTGAAGTTCTACAGCTTGATTTGGAATACTATAGGATTCGTCATGTAAAAACTTTCTCGAAAGTGAAACATGAAACAAATTATGTAATTGCTTTAACTCTGGAGACAAATCCAATCTATATGCGATTGGTCCAACTCTTTCAATCACCTCATATGACCCTACAAATCTCGAACTCAACTTTCCTTTCTTTTTAAACCTCAATACACCCTTCCATGGAGATATTTTCAAAAATACCCAATCACCAACCTAAAACTCAAGAGGTCGTCTTCTATTATCAGTATATCCCTTCTGTCTATTCTGTGCTGCTATAAGGTTCTCTCTAACCAGTTTGATCCTCTCAGTGGTCAAATCTATCATTTCTAGACCAAATATCTTTTTTTCTCCACTTCTTCCCAACATACTGGGGTTCTGCACCTTCTCCAATATAAATCCTAAAATGGTGACATCCCAATACTAGTTTGATACTGATTATTGTATGCGAACTCAATCAAAGGTAAATAAGCATCCTAGCTCACTGAGAAACTCAATACACTCGCCTTTAGCATATTTTGTAGTATTCTAATGATTCTCTCTGTCTGCCCATCAGTTTGTGGATGAAAATTTGTACTAAACTGCAATTGCGTACCCATAGATTCTTGAAAACCCCTCTAAAATCTAGAAGTAAATCTAGAATCTCTATCTAATACAATGCTTAAAGGTACTCCATGTAATCTCACAATCTCCCATACATACAATTCAACCAATTTTTTAGGACTCCAGGTAGTTTTAATAGGAAGGAAATGCGAAGACTTAGAAAGTTTATCCACTATAACCCATACAGCGTCATTACCTCTCTGGGTATGGGGAAAACCATAAACAAAATCCATACTTACATTCTCCCATGGCCATTTAGGTATTGGAAGAGGTTGTAATAAACCTGCTGGATGTCTATTCTCAGACTTCACCTTTTGACAAGTTTAACATCTAGAAATATACTCAACAACATCATTCTTCATTCCTGACCACCAATAATTATATCTCAACCCCCTGTACATCTTATTATTACCCGGGTGCATAGAATACATAGAATCATGGGCCTCTCTTAGTATCTCTTTTCTCATCTCAAAATCATTGGGAACACAAACTCTATGTCCCAATATCACTATTCAATCTTCTTTAATTCTAAACCCAATCAGCTTCCCACTCAATATTTCCTATTTGATCTTCTCTATCCCTTCATCTCTACCCTGCATCTATAATAAATGATCAATAATAGAATATTGCACCACCATATTTGCCTTAAATACTTCTCTATCACTGACACTCAACTGCATCCTCATTTTTCTTAATTATATCATCAAGCTAGTATCATGACTCCCAATAGCAGCTAATCTCCCTATAGATTTTCTACTCAGTGCATCAGCTACTACATTAGCCTTCCCTGGATGATAATGAATTGCACAATCATAATCACTAATAAACTCCATCCATCTTCTCTATCTTAAATTTGACTCCTTTTGGATAGGTAAATGCATCAAACTTTTATGATCAGTAAAGATTTCACAAGTGGCTCCATATAGATGATGTCTCCAAATCTTCAAAGCAAAATCTATGGCAGCCAATTCTAAATCATGGGTCGGGTAATTCCTCTCATGGTTCTTCAATTGCTTAGAAACATAAGCTATAACTCTCTCATGTTGCATCAACACACATCCCAACCCTTGATGTGACACATCACTATATACCACAAATCCTTCATCACCAAAAAGAAGCATTATTATTGGAGCAGTTGTCAATTTTTCTTTCAACAACTGGAAATTCCTCTCACATTCTTCGAACCACATAAACTACACTTTCTTCCTGGTTAATCTAGTCAATGGTCCAGTAATCATAGAAATTTTTTGGATAAACCTCCTATAATAACCAGCCAACCCCAAAAAGCTTCTAATTTCAGTTACACTACTGGGTCTTTTCCAATTCAACACTGCCTCTACCTTTTGTGAATCAACTGTTATACCATCTCCAGATATTACATGTCCCAAGAAAGTTACTTCATTAAACCAAAACTCACATTTAGAAAAAATTTCATACAATCTCTCTCTCCTCAGAATCTCCAACACAGTCTCTAAATTTTTCACATGTTCTTCCTCATTTTTTTTAATATACCAAAAATTTTGTCAATAAATACAATCATAAACTTGTTAGGATATAGTTTAAACACTCTATTAATCAAGTCCATAAATGCAATTGGAGCATAAGTCAACCCAACTGGTATCAAAAGAAACTTATAGTGACCATAACAGGTCCTACAAGTAGTCTTAGGCACGTCTCCTTATTTTATTCTCAATTGGTGATAACATGATTTCAGGTCTATCTTAGAAAATACCCTTGCTCCCTGCAACTTCTCAAATAAATCATTTATCCTAGGTAAATGATATTTGTTCTTAATGATTATCTTATTCAACTATCTATAGTCTATATACAATCTCATCGTTCCATCTTTCTTCTTCACAAACAACACATAGGCTCTCCAAACACACTAGGTCTGATAAATTCTTTATCTAACAATTCTTAAAACGGTACTTTCAACTCTCTCAACTCAGCTGGTGTCATTCTGTAGGGTGCTATAGATATATGTGATGAACCTAGTATCACATCAATAGAGAATTTAATCTCCTTACCGGAAGGCAAATTAGACAACTCCTAGGGGAAAACATTAGAAAAATATTTCACTACTAAGATTTCTTCTAACTTCCTATTTTCCTTTTTAGAATCCATTATGTATGCTAAATATTCCTTACAACCCTTCTTCAACCATCTACTAGCAGTTATGGTAGAAATAAGACAGTTGGCAAGTATCTTACACTCTTCCTAAAAGTTAAACTCTTCTTGTCCTCATATCTTGAACACCACATTTTTCTTAAAACAATCAACCCAAACATGATATATTGACAACCAATTCATCTACAAAATCAAATCAAAATCAAATATATTCAAAGAAAATAAATCAACGTCAAACTATCTATCATCCATACAAATTACACAACCCTAATAAATAGTTTTAATCATAATTCTATCTTCAATAGGAATTTAAACAATAAGATTATGCATCAAATGACTAATATAAACATCAAAAGACTTCATAACACAGTGGATGCAAAAGAATGAGTTACACCAGGATCAAAACATTGATATGTCCACATTTTCTACATACAAAGCACCTCAAATTAGGACAATTCTAGGATACATATCTTACCTGATTACATCTATAACAAACTTTTGTCTCTCGATCATACATCAGATTACCACTTCCTCTTGGTGGCATACTTACTCTTCTATCCTAACTTCCAGTTCCCATAGACTATCTCCCAAATCTAGGGGTCCCACCAACATTACTTTGAATTATAGAAGCTATGGATCTAGGTTACCTCTAACTCTATATTGTAGTTCCCTGTGACAAGGAATGCCCTCTCTAGGGTGGCCTTCCACCCTACACACTCATATTACTACCACCTCTAGGTCCTTCAAATCTAGACCTCTTCAGCCAGTCCCTCATACCTCTAAATTTTATCACATCATTCTCAATCTGAAGTGCTATATTCACCAACCTAACATAATTCATATTCCTCATATAAGATAGTTTCGATATAATCTCAAAATATAATCCATCTAGGAACCTCTTACACTTCTTCTCCTTTATGTCTACCATTTTCAATACAAACCTAGACAAGCCACAAATCCGCTATCATACTGAGCCACAGTCAACATATTTTACCTCAAATAAATGAAATCTCTCTTCTATTGGGCTTTGAAAGTATATGAGCATTATTTGTAAAAGAACAAGCCTCCTTAAACCTACTCTAAGTTAAGGGTCTATCAACATATGCACTTACCCTGGGAAGAGTATCCTCCCAAAATTCTAAAAATTCTCCTTCTAACTTAACAAAGCAAAGGCGACCCTCTGCCTATCAGTTACTGGTAAAATACCAAATAATCTCTCTACATTTTTTAACCATAGCTCAGGCTCAAAAGGATTCATAGATCCTTTAAACAACAAAGCATTCAACTTAATATATCTACCAAGACAATCTCCCTGCATCTCATGCATAAACTCACATTTCCCCTTTTAGACGTCTACCATTACTGAATTTACCACAACCTCAGTCACTGCTTTAGCCTGTTCATCAAGTCAATGTTATAGATAATCAACTCTATCATCTGTTACATTCATTTTCTCAAGAGCATGAATAAGACCTTCTCTTAACTCATCGCTTTTAACCCCAAATTCTCTCATACCCCCACTAGTATCAATTATACAGTCAACACGTTCCCTTCTGGGAACCACAGACTCAAACTCAACCTCAACTTATCTAAATATTGGGGGCCTACCATGCCTTCTCAAGTCAACAACTCTAACTCTAACTCTAACTCTATCACGTCCATGTGTCATACTCAGACTATTCGATAAAATATAATTTATTTTAATCTTCCACTTTCTTTCTTTTTATGCAGTCTACAAAATCATAAAACCTAATGCTCTTATGCCAAAATTGTAACAACCCATCCCGGGTTAGCCACCCCCGAGATGGTGTCGTCTCGTTTTGAAATCCTAGTACGACACATATATGAAACAATATAAAAACATCAACTGAAATTATATATACATAAATCCTCAACCCTCAACAGCGTAGTTACATTATTAAAATCTTAACTGAAACATTATATACAAGATATTATTCATGAATGCTTACAAATATTTTTTTTTCTTTCCATTAGTCTGAGGATGCGGACCACGTGGCTTATAGATAATGACTTATTCTGAATCTCAGCTCACCAATCTATCTATCCTACCTACTACCTGAAATTATTTAACGATGAAGAGTGAGCTTCACAAGCTCAGTGGATTAAATTTACTAGAAGTATTCAATTTGTATAATTCTAGTCACATCTTATAATTCAATTGTTGAAATAGTCTTCCAATATTCATTCATCTATATCTCATATAATTCGATAATAGCATTATATTATCCCTACTCATATCATAATCCTCATCATTCATCAATCTCTTCTTAAGTTAATCATCAAATATATCAATCTTTTTTCTCATATATTTAATCATCTTGAGACTATCAATTCAACCTCATAATTACCTCGTTATAAGGTACACAGCATATAATCAATCACTCAAATAATTCTTATCATATAATAATTTCATATTTCTTTTTCATCACATCTGTCTTTATGTGAGGCTCATTCATCAATCAATAAATTCACAATCAAGCAATAACAATCAATATTTAACACAAATGTAATGCATTAATTTAAATTATCATTTGGGAACGTCTTCCCACATATCAAAATGTTTTAGCTTAGACCAGCTGCCTTCCCAGTTATTTTATTTCATTTAGACCTGCTACCTTCCCGGTTCTTTTATTTCCAGCATATACCAGTTGTGACGGTTTTTATTTCATTTAGATCAGCTGTTTCTCGGTTCTTTTATTTCCAGCATATACCTGCTGTCATGGTTCTTTTACTTCATTTAGATAGGCTATCTTCCTGTTTCTTTTATTTCCAGCATATACCGACTGTCACGGTTTTTATTTCATTTAGACCGACTGCCTTCACAGTTCTTTTATTTTCAGTATATACCAGTTGTTACAATTTTTATTTTTATTTAAACCGGCTGTTTTTTTTGATTCTTTTCATTTCATGCATATGCATATGAACAATAATATGAAATATGCATATGAGCAATAATATAAAAACAAGCATACATTCAAAACATTCAATTTAGTTATCCAACTCTTTCTCATAATTTTATTTTTAACATATTCATTAAATTATCTCCTCATATATCATATCAATTATTCCTATAATATCAATAAACCAACTTTCATATATCATCCAATCATAATTCAATAATTCATTCAAATATCATCACTTTATACTTCATATTTATCTCGATTACTAAAAGTATCAGCACGTAGCACTTAAAGCTACCCGTGGATCACCTCCTTACATTTCTTGCTCTTTTCAGCAATTTCACCCAATTGCTGATCGTCAATGCCTTTTATTTTTCTTAAGCTTCTCTCGAATCTCTTTAAAATTCTCTCATAAACTTCTTCAAAATTTCAATATTCAACCTTTCTTTGAGTCTCTAGGTGTTTAAAGAAAGAGAGAAATTTGAATTGAAGAAAGAAGAAACCAAACAGGATTTGGTAAGCAATAAATAATTAAAACAAAAATGACACACACACACACACACCATCCCTTACCACCATTTCAATTTTTTGTGCTTAGTGTCCCAACATGTACACTTTGTATGTTGGGCGACAACATCTAGACTCCGATTTTTGTCCATTGTTTTTTTTTCAAAATAATTATTTAATTCAATAATAAATCTTTTATGTATATATTATTTTAATTCCATGTCATATTTATCAAATTACTTCTTTACTCTTACTTTAATAACACGAGTATTACACTAATGGTCCCATGGGTGATTCTTCTTGGACCATTCATGTCGATATTTTGGGATTTAGTGGGCTCATGAATGATTCTCCTCAGATCACTAATTTTGGTATCTCGGTATGTTTTTCCTCGGCAAAGTCATACTATCATTGTGAGTTTAATAAGTTAATTGATTAATGAGACATTTGAGTTCTCCGAGGAACCTTTTGAATTGTCAGGACCATGTGTCACTATAATAATTTGAAAATTCATTAATGACCATATCTTGAACCCTATATAAGGACACCATTTATGGCATTTGACCTATCGACCCAAACTCTTCCCTTAGATGGCAATAGATGGTTTATGGATTTTGAGAGTAAGTGGATTGGTGGTATGAGGGGGTGACATTTGGGAAGGTTATGGGTTTTCAAAATTGAAGGATGGAAGAAAATTTTCTGCTCTCTCTCTCTTTTCTACCTGAGAATTCTAGAGAAAAAGAAGAGTGTTTGGGCTGATTCTAGGTCTTTAGGTATTGCATAGTAGTCCTAAAGGTAATGTTTTTACCTATTTACCCTTCTTTTAACACTTTAATTAACTTGCAACCTATCTTCTTTTTTTTCTTATCTATGTTTAGTAAAGCCCAATTGTTTTCTACAATTAAATTTTGTAGAAGAAATTTTTAGCTTTTATGCATATACCTCCGTTTATCTTATGTCTATATTACCCTTAATTTAATAAATCATAAGCATCCAACATATAGAATTACAAATTTACGTCATTGGAACATATATATAAAAAAATATTAAAACAAGAACAGACTCTACAACTTCCTCGGAAAAAGGAGATCAGTTGTTCCTAGAGTTCACCCTCTAGACTTGATCCTATCTACCTAACTTTACAATTTTCCTCGTCTTCTATTAGAGAAATCAAGGTTAGTTCTTCCATGGGCTTCTTTTTTGGGTCTTGAACTCATCTCTAAGGTCTTTTATCCTTACTCTTCACTGATTCTAGGTAGTAATTTCAGGTTGCTGAATGATTTCCTCTAATTTCACCCACTCTATTCTCGGAAGGAAACTTCATCTTTTGGTGGTAGGTTGACACTACAACTTTTATTGCGTTCATTCCAAATTGACTGAGGATGGTGTTGTAGGATGAGAAGAGGTCTATGATAAGGAATGTATTCATGATAGTGGTTTAGCAAGTTGTTGCCCCTATTATTACCAGTAGGGTGATACTTCTTTTAGAATACATTGGATCATCAGAAAAACTATACAACAGATACTTTGTGGGATATAGTCGGTCATCAGACAATTGCATTTTCTTGAAGGAACTATAATAAAAGATGTATTGTAATGATCTGTTATCTACAAGGATCCTTTCAACTAAAAATTTTGGGATAACCAGCGTTACTACTACTGTGTCATAGTGAGGGAACTATACATCTTCTAAGTTATTATCAGTAAAAATGGTAGCATGATCATTTCAAATTTTCTTGTTTAGCTTTTCTACTGAAAAGAAAAAGCGGGCATAGGCCTTACAAGAATGAGCCAATTCTCTACTAGATGCTACCCACACCCTTCGAAAATAGTTTGTATAATACATGGGTGCGTTGTCGAACTTCTTTTAAGGGGTCTGATGCCTTTTATCTTGGCCTTTTTTTTCAATACTTCACATCTACCTTTTATTGTCATGATAATTGAGGCTTCTTTTATGTGGTGAGCTTCTTCTCTTGTCTGTCTTTATAAACTTTTTCAAATATCCTCTCCGGATCAGATCTTTGATTTCATTTTTCAAGTTCCTACATTCATCTATATTGTGATCTTTATGAAATCGACAGAACTGACTTAGGTATCTCTTTGCATGGGTGATTTTAGAGGCCATCCAATAATATCTTGACTTGCTATCTCAATCAAAAGGTCTGACCTCGAGATAGTGAGAGAAGTATAATTCTCAAAACCTTGAGGTCTTGCCTCTGATTTTCCATTTTTGTGAGCATCATCTCGACCTATTTTCTTCTGCACATTCTTTAGCTTGGATTCTTCTGTCTCTTTTCTCTTCTTACCCATCAATGTTTCTTCTCTTTATCTTCAAAAACCTTGATCATTCTCTGTAATAACAAATTCATCAACCTTTTCTAATAGAGTGGGCATGGAGTGAAGGTGGTTTCTGGATAGATAATGGCTGAAGTCTGAAGCTCAAAAGCCATTGACAAAGGCCATCATGACTATTTTCTTATCTAGATCTCAAACTTGTGCCATGGTCGCGATGAACTGTGAGATGTAATCCCGAAGTGTCTTGTTAGTATGTTAGGTAAGCCTTAAGAATTGAGTCACAAATTGCTCGTTAAGATCTTTAAAAGACTTCATTGAGCCAGAAAGTAGACTCCAAAACCAAGTTTTTACTGTTTCTTTAAGTGTGATAGGGAATGCTTTACACATTACTACCTCAGAATGTCTATGGATGATATCAAATACCTGAAAGTCTCTAGATGGTTGATGGGTCAAGTCTTCCTTGTATACAGTTCGATGTTTGACATCTTGAAATTATAAGGCACTTTCATATCCAAGATTGTCATTAAAAAAGGGTTCCTTAAATGTTTGATCTCATCTAAGATGTTCATGCGGCTACCTTTCAAGGCAAGCCCTATACACTCATTCATCTCTTTCAATTGTCAACTGACTTTGGTACACTTTTATTCTCTGTGCTTTCTTGCGTCTGGGAGTCAGATACAGACTCGAACTCATGCTCAGAGAGTTAAGGTCCCTTAGTGCTATGCTTGATTCTCTCGGTTAGGTGAGTCCGGCTTCAATCATTTTCTCCTTAATCGTTCTAACGTTGACCATTTTGTCGACTAGAAGCTCTGGTCATTTCCCCACCTTCTTTAGTGGGGGTTACGCTGCCATCTTGATGGTGTGTTTGGTAAGGTTGGACTCGGATCATGTCCAATACCATTTACATGACTGGAGTGTCCAAGTTGTCATATCGACATCTGAGCTCTTCATGCTCAGCTTGGCTGACTGGAACTTTGGAGCTCTCAACTCAGCCAATTTCAATTAGACTAGATTGAGCCCGCTCACCCTTGACCTTAGGGTTCCAATGCCCCTCGAGGCTTGGTGAGGGTTATGCAAGTTTGTGTGTTCTAATGGCACAAAGAGTTATATCTCTTTTCTCTCTACTTTGGTAGTTAGGTGGACAGTTCTCCGTAAGGTTGAAGCAAGAAGATGAGGTAGCCTTTTCGATGACATCGCTAGATAAATTTGTCGTTCCCACAGATGACGCCAATCTGTTAATGCAGAAAAGAAGCCAAGGATGTTTCCATCAAGTGGAGTCTAAAATGGATGGGGTGAATCACTGATGTTAGCCTTGGTCTTGATCCCACATCAGCCTAGTACACGAACCCTTGCAAAAGAAAGTCACCCAGAGTTTTGTTCTCTAAGGAGGACCTTTCGATGATTAAGTCAGTAAATGTACTAAGATGCAGTTGATGGACAAGATGAAGTGAAAGAGAGAGAAGATTGAGAGAGTGTGTCCAAAAATTAGCATTTATGGGACCTCGAACCCCTTTTATATAGGCCTAGGGATTCGCACAAGGAAAGCTTGGCACAAGTCCCACTTGTGAAGTTACTTTATTACCCTTTTGAGTCTGAAAGTTACTATAGTGCCTTTGAAGATTTGCTACGTGTTTGATTTTTATTGGTTGGTGTATTTTTACCCATATCATATTCTAATGTTACTTTCAATGAAATTCATATCATGATTCCTTATTTTGCAAAAGAGCAAAAAGTATTTGTGTTGTGGTTTTATGCCTTGATATAAACACATTTGCATTATTGGTGTAAATATGTGATATAGGTTTCCTGAAATCTTATAGTTTATACTATCAAAAGAAGTTGTTGTAGCCAGTTAGCTAGTTAGAATAGGGATCAGAGAAAGAACAAATCAGGTTAGTAAGGGAAAGATGTACAAAGACCACTGGAGTTTAGTACAAACAACATGACTTTGAAATGAGGCTTAAAAGAACCCCTATGTCTAGCTTTCTCTGATTAAATCATTACAAATTGGGTCCTTCCAATTCTTTTTAAGATGGATATAATAATCATCTGTAATGTAATTAATCTCTAATTTAATTCCTCGGATTGATTATATGGTATAACCGACCACTTAAAGCTTTTAGCAACATGTATTTTTAGCCTTGAATTGTGACATTAAAATAATTTATTGCAAAGTAAACATAAGAGAGAGTAATTCATTTGACTTGATAAGAAAATATCATCTTGAACCATGGAAGTGCCCCACTAGGAAAAGCCATGAGCAACTTAGTTCATAAAAGCTTTAACTTTGATAAAATCTTGAGCAATTATGATCAATTTTGGCAAGCATATGGAGCAATCAAAAGCTATAAGCTTAGTATCTTAAGACTGTGAGAGTATTCTGTTGTATAATGTCACTGTGGACCGAGGGACATCTTACTTACTAATCCAACTATATCATCTTATTCCTTAATCCACTCATAATTAATTATTTGTTTTTGTTTAAACTTATAGAAAAAGAATAATTTTTCTTTTTTCAAAATATAATAGAAACAATATTATTTTAACATATATTTGTAAACCAAATTTATCAACGTAACATATAAACAAAACAAAAACAATAATTTAAAAGTGTATTACACTAACTCGTGCAACATACTAGTATTGTTATAGATACTCTTATTAGATAGATATTAGAATATAGATTATAGATAATCTTATAATTTATTTTATCTAGTGCTTAATTTGATTAGATTTTTTTACATTGCTTTGAAGTTTGTATAGGCTTTAATAAGATTGGGATTTATGTAATGAAAACACTATGAAATTGACACTACGTCGTTTAAATAAGTGTATTTTTGTCCAATGAATGTTTTACATCTTATTCATATATCTATACTATTAATAAAGCCATAACTTCCATTTGGTTTCCACCCCTCAAAATCTCCATAAACCCCTACTTAAATATATAAATAAAATATTTAAATAAAGTTATATATATAACTCAATTGAATCCAATTCCCTACATCTTTCTTTTAGGTTTTTCTCTCCCATTATCCTACTTAGACTTAATTTCTCTACTCTCTTTACCTCTCTTATCCTTAACCCATGTTTTTCTCTCTTACTATCCCACTCAGACTTAACTTCTCCACTCTTTTTATCTCTCTTATCTTCAACCCATGTTTTTATTTAAATGTTCTGTTGTTTTCTAGGTTATTTTGCATCATATCTTTAGGGTTGAAACTTGAAAATCAATTTATTCCTTTTTATGCTAAATACAGAAACTAATGTATTTTGATTTTCTTTGTTTCATCTTTATCTTTTCCACATTTTCAATTTTTCTTATTTCTTATTGGTGATTCTAACCGAATTTTTCTTCTCTTGAAGTTTCTTTGTAGGTTCAATTTTCTAATGGAGAGTATGTGACCATTATTTTTGACATATGATATGTGCTAAATATCATTCAGCAATTATAGAAGAAATAAGAGAGAAAAAGTGAGGAAGAAATTATTTTATATATCCAAAGATATCTCAACACAATTGCATTCAGCCTTTTATAGCTGAGATTGCTACGAAAGAGTCTAGAAATACAAGTAATAAACTGGTAACAAAAGAATAGGGATGTGGTACCAATAATGGGATCATGGATTTGCCCCACTCACTTCATGGCCATGAAACAATCATGGATCCCTTTTTTATGCAGAACAACATAACAGATAATAACCAACAAACTAACTCCTATTGACTAAGTTCCTTCCCACTACATGGCCCATGTATGGTTGTAGATTAGGACCATACCATTCCATCCCGCCCGAAAAATCCTTGTCCTCAAGGATGAAGTCAGGATATGTCTTCGAAAATCTCCATTTGTTCTCCCAAGAGGCGTCCTCAGCTGGAGCCCCGACCCATTTGACTAAGATCTCTGTTTTAGGTCGATAGTTTCCCTTGCGAATGATACGGCTCTCTAAAATGGACTCTGGTTGTGGGAATGGAGTGAATGAATTGGACACAGGTGGCAGGTTCTGATAAACGAATGGTAGAGGCCCCAATTGCCTTTTGAGTAGACTAACATGAAATATATCATGAATCGTTGAACCTTCAGGCAACTCCAAGCGATAAGCAACCGGACCAATCCGTTCAAGGACACGGAAAGGACCAAAGAAAAGAGGAGACAGCTTGAAAGATCTCCGAAAAGCAACAGATTTTTGTCGATAAAGCTGAAGCTTCAAATACACATAGTCCCCAGGATTAAAATTCACCTTAGTACGATGTTGATCGGCAAGGTTCTTCATTCTATCACGTGCAAGTAACAAATTATGGCGCAACTCACGCAATACCTCAGTATGATCACGAAGCAGGTCGTCTACAGCCTGGACCCTAGCAGTACCCGGGGTATAGGAGAGAAGATTCGGAGGAGGTCTCCCGTAGACGACCTCAAATGGTGATAATTTGGTAGCAGTGTGGACGGAGGTGTTGTAACTGTATTCGGCCCATGACAGCCAATTATACCAATTCTGTGGTTGATCATTAGTGAAACAGCGGAGGTATTGCTCTAGTGTTCGATTAACCACTTCTGTCTGACCGTCCGTTTGGGGATGGTAACTCAAGCTCATATTCAAGGAGGTACCTTGCAATTGAAATAATGTTTTCCAGAAGGAGCTAACGAATACCTTATCACGGTCACTAATAATGGAAGTCAGTATTCCATGAAGGCGGACGATGTTGTCGATGAAGGCCTTTGCTACCGTGAAGGCTGTGTAAGTATGTTTGAGGGGAACAAAGTGTGCATATTTGGACAATCGGTCTACCACGACCATGACAACCGTATATCCCTGCGAAGAAGGTAATCCGTCGATGAAATCCATAAAGATGTCGGACCATAGGTGTTGTGGTATAGGTAATGGTTGAAGGAGGCCAACTGGACTGGTGCATGAATGTTTGCATCTCTGGCAGGTGTCGCAGTTGCAGATATAGGACTTGATAGTGGCATGCATATTCGGCTAGAAGAAACTTCGTTTAACTCGGTTGAGGGTGTGGTGATAACCAAAGTGGCCACCAATTGAAGATGAATGTACATCAGATAAAATTGATGGAATGAGAGTTGAAGTGGGACTCAAACACACACTCTCTCACTTGAACCAAATACCATTCTTCACATGATAAAGGTGTGGTTGTGTAGAAGTCAAATTCGAAAATTTGTGATAAAACTGATCCTGTGAAACTTCTAACCTTAGGGTGGCCCACCAATCCGAATCAAGCATTGACATTGCTTGACATTTAGCCAAGCGCGACAAGGCATCCACGCCTTGGTTCTCTTTTCCTTTCTTGTACTATATTGTATAATCATACCCCATAATTTTTGGTAACCATCGTGTTTTAGCAGGTGTTGTAATACGCTGCTCCAATAGATATTTTAGGCTCCGCTGATCAGTCCTCACAGTGAAAGGTTTCCCAAGCAAATAGGGGCACCGTTTACGAACCGCTTTAATGATCGCCAGCATCTCTTTCTCGTATGTGGAAAGGTCCAAGGCTGATCCTTTAAGAGCCTCACTGTAAAACGCCACGGGTCGATCATGCTGAATGAGAATGGCTCCGATTTCGACACCACAAGCGTCGCTTTCGATCATAAATGGCTGTGTGAAGTCGGGAAGTTGTAATACTGGGGCGGAGATCAAAGATCTTTTTAATTGTATGAAAGCTGCATCGGCTGCTTTAGTCCAGTGGAAACCAGATTTGGAGAGCAATTGTGTTAGGGGAGCTGCGATGCCACCGAATCCGCTAATAAATTTTTAATAGTAACCCGCCAACCCCAAGAAACTGCGGACACCTTTGGAATTTGTTGGTACCAGCCAATCTTTCACAGCTTGCGTTTTCGTTGGATCGACCTGCACACCTTCGTAAGAGATGAAGTGTCTCAAGTAGTCGACTTGTAAGACACCAAATCGGCATTTTAATTTCTTTGCGTACAGCTGATTAGAGGAAAGAATGAATAAAACAGTGTGTAAATGTGAGAGGTGTTCTGACCAGTTTTGGCTGTAGACCAGAATGTCATCAAAGAAGACAATGATGAATTTGCGCAAATATGGTCGGAACAAGTCATTCATTAAGCTTTGGAAGGTGGCAGGAGCATTGGTGAGCCCAAAAGGCATGACAATGAATTCATAATGGCCTTCGTGAGTGCGGAAGACTGTCTTCGAAATGTCCTTTTCTTGCACTCAGATTTGGTGATACCCTGAACGCAAATCCAATTTCGAAAAATATCTGGCACCGTGCAATTCATCCAATAAGTCATCAATGTTTGGAATTGGGTATTTGTCTTTAATTGTAATGTTGTTGAGAGTCCTATAGTCGATGCAAAAGCGCCAACTCCCATCTGCCTTTTTGACGAGAAGAACGGGTGACGAAAAAGGACTGGTACTTGAACGGATTAACCCGGATTCGAGGAATTCTTTCACCATTCGTTCAATCTCCGTCTTTTGGTAATATGGATAACGATAGGGACGAACACTAATAGGTTGTTGATCATGTTGCAGCAGTATTTGGTGATCGTGATTTTGCCGAGGAGGCAACTTGATTGGCTCAGAAAAGACATGTTTAAATTCAACTAGTATGTCATGGAGGTTTGGGGAGGTATTGGCTGAATTGTTCCCTTGATCACGTGGAGTGATCTGCAAAAAAAAAACCAAAATCTGTACCATTACCATTCAAAAGCATTAACTCCTTGTCACTCAAGGCTTCTAGTTGTGGTTTTTTCAGTCCCTGGAAGTTGCGGACGATGCCGTCATGTTGAAAGACCATTGTTAGGTTCTGATAATCGGTTATGATTAGCCCTAACGTTTCCAGCCATTGCACTCCCAACACGGCTTGACACGCGGCTCCTGGAAGCACATAAAAATGTGCGTGTATTGGACATCCCTGGATGATTAATTTGAGGGATAAACACTGACCGGCACATTCAATCTTTTCGCGATTGGCAACCATGACTTGAAGAGTTCTGTCGCGTACTACTGGTAAATCAAGCTGTGAAACCACGGATTGGTCAATAAAATTGTGTGTGCTTCCGCCGTCTATCAAGATTGTAACATCCCAGTTCTTCAGTTTTCCAACTACACGAAGGGTCTGTGGATGAGTTATCCCGGAAATGGCATGGAAAGAAATCTCAGGCATGGTATCAGTGGTACATAACTCATCTGGTTGGAGGGTGATTTCGCCCTCATCAGGTTGGGCATGGTCTTCTATCATGAAGAGCTGCGGACGTTGGCATCTATGTCCTGGTGCGAATTTCTCGTCACAGTAAAAACACAACCCCCGTGCCCGTCTATCTTGTGCCTCTTGACTCGTAATCCGTTTGAAGGTAGTTGGTGGACTGTGGCTTGGTTTGGAGTTGGGAGATTGACCCAGGAGACCGATAGATGGGTCTGGTGCAGCTTTGTTCCAGGTGACAGGTACGAAAGTCTGAACGATGGAATTGTGTTTCTTTTGTAACCGGTGGTGTTCCTCGATTAATCGAGCCACTCCAATGGCCTCGGACAGAGATTTTGGTTGTTTGACTTTGATGTCGAGCCTAATGTCATCCCGGAGTCCTGCGACAAAGCAATCGATTAGGTAGTTTTCGGGAAGATTATCAATTCTCTGTGACAGCCGTTCGAACTTGGCTTGGTAGATATCGACTGTAGTGACTTGTTTCAGCCTGGTAAGCGCCTCTGATGGATCTTCATAATCTGTTGGTCCGAATCGGTGGAGCACAGCCTTCACAAACTTTGTCCAAGTGAGTGATCCTTTGAACTTGCCATGCCATCGATGCCACTGCAGTGCAAGTCCTTCCAGGTGAAATGAGGCCAATTGGACCTGGTAAGGAGGAAGAATGTTCTGGAATTCAAAGTACTGTTCGGACTTATAAATCCATCCTTGGGGATCCTCGCCATTAAACTTGGGAAAGAAGAGTTTGAGTTGTGTGTGGTTGTGGTCTGGTGGAAAGGAGGTGGTCGGGCTGCTATGAGAAGTGGTTGCAAGATTCTGGAAGTTTGAGGGATTATGGGTTGTTTCTGAAGCAAAAAGGTTGACTTCGTGGGTTGGTGGGTTGGATGTGGGGTCGACACGTTGAGATTGCAACTCAGTTAGGAGCCTCTCAAATGATGCATTTATTTGATCGAATTTCGATTCGTGACGGCCTAGAATTTCATAGACCTCAGTTCAAAACTCCGCGTTTGATTTGTTTCTCGTCTCCATGGAATCGACACGCTCTGATACCAAAATGATATGTGCTAAATATCATTCAGCAATTATAGAAGAAATAAGAGAGAAAAAGTGAGGAAGAAATTATTTTATATATTCAAAGATATCTCAATACAATTGCATTCAGCCTTTTATAGCTGAGATTGCTACGAAAGAGTCTGGAAATACAAGTAATAAACTGGTAACAAAATAAACTAGTAACAAAAGAATAGGGATGTGGTACCAATAATGGGATCATGGGTTTGCCCCACTCACATCATGGCCATGAAACAATCATGGATCCCCTTTTATGTAGAACAACATAATTGATAATAACCAACAAACTAACTCCTATTGACTAAGTTCCTTCCCACTACATGGCCCATGTATGGCTGTAAATTAGGATCATATCAATATGCTTATAGGTAAGAAGATAATTGTTAACATATTTTTTTAATTTTTTTTTATTGAAAACTAAATCACCTGGTAAAAACGGTTTGGATAAAATATCCAAATTGAATTGGTGGATAACCAAATGATGATGTTATCCAAAATTTACAAATCAAAATTGAATTAAAATTTTAGCGAATCAAAATAAAATTTTAGATCGAATCAAAAACTTTGTTCCAATCGGATATCTCAGCTGTCTACTGTCGTAATTTTGGGAGTGGAATTTTTCAAGTTCAAGACAAATACGAGGTTATTGGAGCACTGAGTCATTTTAAATTTTTCGATCACTCAGATTTGAATTAAATCATTTCAAAATATTTTCGGGTTTGGGGGTCAGGTCGGGTGCCACCTCTAGTCCATAGGATGCATAGTACATGTTCCGTATTTTATTTATTTATTTATTTATTTTCCCACCCTCCTAACAATAGGGTGAATCTTCCAGCGATCTTGTTCCCTCAAATCCAAATAACCTAACACTACGAAAGAGTGTCAAGACTCGCAGCAAAGCAAAGAGGGGCGAGTATTTTCTCAGCTGCATCTCAATGGCATTCCTGTTTCACAAATTTCAAGAGGTATCCCTCTCTTCTGGAAAATTTATTGACACCAATTTTTCCCGTTTGTTTTTCGAGAAATTGCATTAGAGAAAAGAATAACTGGATCCGTTAATTTTTTTTAATCTTAGTGTATCATTCCTAAATCCTGGAAGCATCACCGTTTGGTTGACTTAGGTTGAGGGTTTTATTTGTAGGTGTTAGTATACTGTGTACTTTGAAGCGTTTTGTTTGACATAATACAAATTCAAACTTTTTTTGGTATTTCAATTAGGGTTATTTGTATCAATAAAATGTTCGGTATTTGAAGGAAATGTACTTTTGATATACATGCCTATTTGAATAGCGTGTGCGAGTTTCGTAGGGAGACCAAAAGAAAATATTACTTCTTCTGATTGCCATTTCCCCCTCTTTTTGGAGGGAGGATTTTGTTGTTTTAAATCAGAGATTTCATTGCATTTTGTTGTGGTACAATGCCATGTACATTAGTCAATGGCTAGACAAGGGGCTCATATTAGTAGAAGTAAATAGCAACTATTTCAAAAATTTTATCCCTTTTGAGCATAGTTTGAGGTATGCCACTTCCAACCATTCTGATTATAAAAATCTACCATTGTTATATGCTCTAATTAATTTTCTGCAGTGTTTCCTCAATCAATTGGCTGCTCCCAACCCACAAGTCTGTCCAGAATTTCGCTTTTTTTTTTTTTTTTTTTCTTTCATTCTTTACATTCCATCTAACTCCCTGCAGTAAGAGATCTTTGATCTTTCCCTTTTAGAACACTTCACCAAGTCTGTGAATATCCCTTTGCTGGCTTATACTCCCAAATGGAACAGAACTTCCAAGTATTTGCTCTGTAACAACTGATCCCACAGGGTACTTGGTTCCATGAGTATACGCCAGCCAATATTGGCTAGTACGGCATGGTTCCAATGGTGGAGGGAGGGGTGGTGAGAGGGTTCAAGTGCGTCCCCTCACTTTTTTCAGGAAAAAAATGCCTGGTATATATAGCATAGTAGTAAAGTTGGACTGAACAATACTGTTAAAAACAAAAGTCAAACAAGTGAGCCATATTTCAGAAAAGTAAAAAAGGAAAACAAATTTCCAGAAGCGCCTGGACCGCCTGGTAAGTGCTAATCATTTAAAAAATTATTATTGTGATTTGTGAGGTGAGTTAGTAGCCCACATCCTACAAATCAAACTTCTAAGAATTGTTATAGTAATAAAACTATAAAAACATAATTGTTATAAAAAATTGAAAAAAACCCTAGAAGTCACAAAGGCAAGAAAAAATAACACCATTTGTTGGTGCAGTGAGCCCATACCCTTTTTGATTTTTTTTTTTTAATGTTCTATAAATTGGATCAATTGCTCTTCAACATAAAAGAAACATCAATTGGTCTCTCTCAAGCATAAAAGGAAAACCAAAAGCTTATTTCATCAATTTCATTGATATAATTAACTTGAATTTCTTTTTAGTATAGGGACTTTCATATCTATTTTACATAAGTTAGGGTTAAAAATCCAAAGCATGCTTCTTTATTTATTTATTTTTTAAATTTATAGACTTATATAATAATGTGCTTGAATTTTGATTATGCATTTATTTATTACTAATATTTTATTCTAATTTGAATATAAATATATGAATATATAGTTGTTTGAAACTATGGAAGATACTAAGCTAGACCAAGATTGTGATGAAACTTAACCATTGAATGGGAAATCAATAGATGACTGATTGCTTGGTTACGTGTATTGAGAAAGACAATTTCAAGACCACTGATAATTAGACGATCATGCAATGATTTTCAAAATATGAAAAGTTGTCGAGGAAAGTTGAACAAATTAGTTGTAGGTGCAACAAGTATATGAGAGATTTATTTATAAGTGTTTTTTAAACAATTCAGATATTTTTAGTTTGTCAATTTATTATTCAAAATTTTGAATGAGTTAGTTGAGATTTATTTATAAGTGTTTTTTAAACAATTCAGATATTTTTAGTTTGTCAATTTATTATTCAAATTTTTGAATGAGTTAGTTGCGTTTTTGTATGAAATAATCTTGTCCCCTCTAAACTAAAATCTTGGCTCCGCCACTGCATGGATCACTTGCGACACTTCTTAATACATAGGCTTCCTTCCTCCTTAGGCTTGTAAAAACTTCCCCACTTCATTACATGGATCTTGCGTTGCCCTTCCTTGAACCCCAAATAAAGCTTCTGTTTTTGTTATCAATTTCACCGCGAATACTGTTGGGAAGCTTGGTTGATTGCATGATATAAGTGGAATACAAGCTGCTACTGACTGTACCAAGGTTGTTCTGCCCGCTAGAATCTCTTCACTTTGCAACACAACTTGATAATCTCTTCTGAACCTTTTCCAGCAAGTTGGTATAGGTCTTTTTAGTGATTCTCTCGTAAACTAGAGGGATGTCCAAATAACAACCCCAAAACGTTTTGTTAGTAGAATGCCACATCTGGTAGTATTTGGAGAATCATATAGCTTTGATTTCTTGTAATTTACTGTTTGGCTTCATATCACACAAAACTTCTGTAGGTTGTTCACCATTTCCTCCATTTGGTTCCGCCATGCTTCCTCAAGTAAGAGCAAGTCATAAATGAAAACAAGTGATATCTTGAGTCCACCTTTGGCTACACAAACTGCTTCCATTTCCGTTTAGACTGAATCAGTTATAATATGGAAGAGTCTCTAAACAAATTACAAATAGATATGGTGACTGTCGGTTACCTGACATAAACCGTGTGAAGGCTGAAAATTGTGTGAGATTTCATCATTCCATAGAGTAGCCAGTTAAGTGGTTGTGACCACAAACATGATGAGAGAAATCCGAGTAGTAGGTAAACCTAGTTCCATAAGAGTTTGCCTAAAAACTTCCCAACTAACTTTGTCATATGGCTTTACCAAAAATCAACCGACAGTAACACAACACTCCTTTCCCTTCTTCCTTTTCATGGAGTGTATAGTTTATTTCCCTATGATTACATTATCACTGCTCAACCACCCAGGGATGAAACTACACTGGGTTGGAGAAATGACATTAGAGGGATAAGGTCTGATCTTGTGACCTAAAACCTTGGATATTACCTTACATGCAATGTTAGATTAGGCTAATAGGCTGGAATTATGTTATCATGTCAGAATGCTTTACTTTAGGGACTCGTACAATCAGTGTCTTGTTATCTCTTATAAAAATCTCCCTTTTTATGGGGACATTGAGAAAATGGAATTTTATATCTCCTAATCTGTTACTGCCTACCGGCCTAAGCAAGGAAGTTAGCATTCCTCAGTTATTCTTGGAAATCCATTTGGTAAGGGTTCAAAATTGTCTTTCCTCATCTGGTGTGGTATAAAACTTCAAGAAATGAGTACCACTAGGTAGTTGAGATCTTCCTCCTCAGAAACCCAAGTTCCATCCTATTTCTTTAACATAGAAATTTTGTTATTGCGTCTCCTTACTAGAGTTCTTTCTTTATCCCCTTTCTTTACCTATATAAATCCTACTAAAGTTTCTCAATAAGAAGTTTGGGATCATTTTCACTTAATTTCTCAAATAATTTATGAATAAGTTCACTATATACTGTTCAACTATCGAAACTCAACCCACACTTGAACTAGCATTTATTGTTGGTCCATATTTAGAAGACATATATATTTGATAAGTTCCCACCTTAATGATTCCCTTTTCGAGTGTTTCACTTTTTAAAATAAAAATAACGATAATTTCATTTAAAGAAGTTCTGTCTAAGTCAAATGTTGATCTTATCTATAACCTCAAACATCAGGTTTGAGGTCTGACCATTCTGTGAAAGAATTGATGATAGGGGTTCTTTGCGATATTGTGGAGTTGATGAGTTCACCAAAAATTACACAAGGCGTTCTTTATACAGTTCTTTCTGTGCTTCTTTGTGACACTGCTGTTTGTCCATTGTATTTCAGGCTGTGAAAGTTCTTGCAAAAAGTCGTACATTTGCTAGGGATCCAAGGCAACTACAATTTGAAGCAGACATGAATCGCCTCTTCCTATATACTAGGTCAGTTTTGCTTTGTGGTAGAAACTAGATAGTATTGATGCACTTGTCCTTTTTGAACAAGAACTATATGTGGCCAACCAAAGCCTGACTCTCATTGCTCGCTCACATGAAGAGCTTTGCCCAGCAAATTTTTGTCATAAAATCATTAAAAATATTGTAATATGATTATGTGGAAGCAAAATTTGCTAAAGAACTGTTAGGGGAACCGTTGTGCATCCTTACGAAAAGTTCATGGCCATGATATCTGTGACACATGATGTAACGTCTGTGACATCCATTTCTGCAACATCACCATCGTGTCTATTACACACCATGCAACTGCGATTTAAAATTATCTTCATCAATAATTAAGTTTAAAAAGAAAAAGGGCTTAATTCTGTCTGGAGATTTAAGAATACACTTATGAGGGGGAAAAGAGAAACCATTTTTCAGTGATGGTTTTGGCAATTGAGGTTTCGGGAGGAGTGATTCATAAGGGATTCTAAGCTATTTGCAATTTTGCATTTAATGGTTACTCTCAAGACCTGACCCAAACACTTATGCTTGGGCATGAGATTCTTACAATTTCATTAGAGAATGATAACTAGATGGAGGCCTACAGTGATTGAAATCTGCTATCCTCTCTGAATATTCTGATGATGTTCATGACATGCATGTATCTTTCCACGGAAACAGAAGCAATCTGTATTCCTCTCTCTCTCTCTCTCCCCACCCGAAAAGGAAAAAGAGAACAAATATTAGGAGCCCACTGGTTTATAAATACTACATAAACTATCTTTTGTGGAAACGTAGACAAGCACTAGAGAAGCGCCCAAAGAAGGGTGAACATTTTTCTTCTTTTTCCTATGTTTTCCAAGTTATTTTTGTTAAGAAACAATTACCTTAGTCTCCTAGACGTGAATTGAAGCTGATTTTCCAATACTCATTATTATATCTTGCTCAACCATTATTGTAATGTTTATGACTGTTTATTGTTACACATTTTTTTTTTGGGGTGGGTGGGTAAAGGTTACGACAATATTTGGTACACATTTGATAACATCTATCTAATAGTTTCTAAGCTGCATTTGAACCATTTATGTGGTTTTTGGTCTCACAAATTCCCTAATACTAATTGCCAGATTCTTTTGGATCTGATCTCTCTTTACAATAAGCAACATAAAATTTAGTTTGGAGCTATGTTGCTTCAACTCTTCATTTTACTTATTTTTTTAAAGAAAAGAACCCATTAAAATTTCATTACAAGAAAATATTACTAGCAAAAGAGAGACAATAATAAACAAGAACACATAAAATACTGAACCCTCAAAAGATGAAACTCAATTTCGCCTTGGCTCAATGGTTAAGGTTGAGGCGCTGGGTCCTAAAAGATCCTAGGTTCGAGTGGTGTGTGCGTGCGTTTTATCCAATAATTTTTTTTTTCTATTTCAAAATTGTGTATAAACTAAACTTTTTCTTTTATTTTTTTCCCTTAAATCTAAGATGGACTTTTTTTCAACGTCTAAACAGAAAAAAGAATAAAGTCTTTCACATCTACCCGACTACCCTAATAGCTGCCTTGGAAGGACCAAAAGAACCCGTTCTGGTGGTGAAATCACCGCCAGTGGTGGCTCTTCCGCCGTTGTGGTGGTCAGCCGCGGGTGGTAGTACATACAAGCAGTTTGCGGACAGTGAGAGTGAAATCTCACAACTATTCTGACCCCTTGCATCCAAAATATCAGCGTATTTCCCCATCTATACGAGTATTGAACTACATATTAGCCTCTCCTTCAAAGGCTTAGATACACTGGAAAGAGAGAAGGAAATGAATGGAAACTTGGATTTGGATGTGTGTAGAAGATGTCCCAAACGATAGAGCCCATGAAATGGGCGAGACGCTAAAGAGAGATTCGTGGATTTTTGTTTTTAGGTCATTTTACTTGAAATACCTGTATTGACAAGATATGAGAGCGGTAAGGGTATGTCTACTGGACAGTCCAACGAATATGTGGAAATTAATGAGTCCGATGCGCGAACACTTGCGTACCCACAGTTGATACTGGTAGCCAAGTCATAGTTTGGAGTATAAAAGTCTTCTTTTGGTCAAATGTACACAATTTTGTTTGTCGTACCTATGTGGTATTTAGAAAACTAGGTCAGTGGGATGCTAAATTTAAGCGTTGTTAATGATTATCCAAGCACAAGCACAAGCACAACTTATATGTTGTATCCTACATCCTCCACACCCCATTGTCCTTCCATTAGTTTATTAAAATTCCACATTATAATGTAAAAGTCAAATTGAAGTACACAACTTGACATTAATATTATCCAATTGTTTGATCTTATACTCATTTTCTGGCTTATGCAGTTGAATTTAATCTTCAAAGTTTAGAACCAACTCTAATATTTCTTGTATAGATGTTAAGGTTCTTTATGTGTATTATGTGGCTTCATTAGAATCGGATGCTCTTTTGTCACTCATAATATGTAATTAAGACTTAAATTATCGTATTTCTTGTATTCTGTCATGCTTTCGAATTTCCTGACCATTGCTTGTGAAAAATTAAATTATTCAGCTACAACCGTTTGGGAAGGAATGCTGAAGAAGCCGATGTGGAGGAGATAATTGACATGGCTAGTAAAGCCTCTATTGCTGATCAACAGAAGCAAGTCCAAGAAAATATCCATTCTCAAATTAAAAGTTTCTGCTTGTCTTTGGATGAAACTCTTCTTCCTGATAAATTGAAGATAAATGGGCCACTTGAATCAGGTCCACAATCAAATATTAATCCTTCCCGAAGTGGCCTTAGTTTTGCTGTTGGTGGGAATAGTCAACATACTGACCAGCCTGGTGAGTATTTATTTGCAATATCATTAAATTTCACTATAATTGTTACTAAAATTGTATCCCTGCCAGACAATTGCATATGGCGAATTTAGAGATTTTTAGTATCTTTACATTTCTCTTTTTCCAATGTCGTGGTACTTTTTTGACCTAATAGGATTGTCTAGATTCTACTGGAGTTATGATTTGCTGATTTATTAACTAAATGACCTATATTTCTTCACTCTTTGCCTCCTTCGAGAAAATAGGTTTTTATAGTTTGAGTATGTCTAAGTTTTTTTTTTTAGTATGGCAAAGTTACAATGTCCTAAATACCTGCTTGGAAGCCAATTGATGCTTTTTTTTGATAACCCAGAAACCTATAAGAAGCCAATTGATGCTTTTAATTGCTCCTTTTATCATCTATAAGGTCTCTGCTAATGTTGTAATGTTTTGAGCATTCTGTATGGCAACAGCTAGAACATATAATGGAGGCAAAATTTGACCTGGACCAACCCGCCTGAAACACACCCTGCCCGAACCCTAAAATATACCAAAATAATATCTCAATTCTGAAGTAACCCGAATATGAAACAACCTGAAACCTGAAGTGATCTGAACCCAATTGATCCAAATCCAAGCGACTTGAAACTTGAGATGACGTGGACCCGAAACCTGAAATGACTTTAGAATGAATACTAAAATTTACTTATAAGAAGCATCATATTGCAGGTTGTTCCCACTTCTTAAGTCATGGGTTTTAGAACATATGATTTGATAAGTTATTGTCTACACATACCATCTCTGAAAAAGTTCAACAAAAGTAAATAATTAAATATAATATTTTTAAATTATAATTAACTTTTTTGTTAAAAATTATATTTTAATAGTGTTCATTTCCTTGATAACTTTTGATAATTAATTTACAGTTACTCTTTGGATGATTAATAAGCTTAAAGTAGTCAAAATAGTTTATTATGTTTTTATTTATTTTTATTTTTAATAGTCAATAAGCTTTCGATAAACAAAACGTGATTAATGTAACATACTATTGGATTGTAGGATAAATAGAGTTTCAATTAATTAAGATATAATTATTAAGTTGAAGACCCATTGCCATTTTTAAAAGATGATACTTACAAGTCAGAAGACTAATAGTGTATTGTCTAAACTTATAAAGAATATATTATATGATCTAGAATCTGATACAATTCACTTATTTCTTTATAGAACCAAACATTAAGTTTAAGGTTTATCATTGAGTTATACAATATTTGAGACTTATCATATGGGTGAACGTTTAACCTTACATTTTCTTGAAATTTGAAGAATAATATATATTTTTAAAATCAAAATAAAGCGAGCAATAATAATTTATGAGAGTTGTCCTACAAAAAATCATGAGAAATTAAATGGATCAAATAAGATTAGAGACAATTGAACAATAATTTTTCATATACTTATTTTTTCTCGGTGTAATAATCAATGTTTAACTAAACATATATTTAACATCAACTTTTCCTTTGTTTAGAGCTGCCATGGTTAATGTCTTTCTATATTTTTATTTTAGTTTTCTCTCTTACATTTTGTACATTTTTACAAGTTTAGTTTAGTTTAGTTTTTTTTTTTTTTTTTTGAAAAATTGGAAAATATGTTTCTGATTGATAAAGGTGTACATATAGATCTATCACATATGCAGAACATTAAATTTGTAATTAATTGTGAATACAACATTAATGACTTAACATTTTTCTTAGTTATTATAAACCCAATTTGATTAGAGATTAGCATTTTTTAATATTAATTTGCATATTGATAAGTTTATAGCTCTTCATATAACATATACGATAAAGTTCAAACTCTCAAGAAATACTTCAAAAATATCATTCATCATCTCTCGTTTGCATATACCATTGGATTGAGAACAGAGAGTAATACGCATAATATTGTTAAAGATTTATGGCTATAAGTTAAGATTCTTTTTGTCCCATTCCTTTAATATATGACAATAATTTGTTTTTGTTACTCTTATCCAATAGGGCTTCAGTCATTAAAACTGGTGATGTCACATCTAACAAAATAATTCTTTACAGATTATGACTTGGATAATGCATGGTAATTTCTGAATGACATTGCCACATATTTACTTGTCTCACACCATTGTCTATTTTGCTTCTAAAAAGGTTGATTAAAATTCGTGCGTCTAAGCAGTATTAAACGTCTATCTGAAATAGTTTTTTTATCAAATTATATTTATATATTTGGGGAAACAATTGCTGGGCACCGTTAATGTGTCCTAAAATATTTGATTGTATATATGTCAATTTTAGCACATAGCTCTTCAATGTGCTGAACTTGTTCTTAGTTTTCTGTTTCAATTACACATAATGGAAAAGAGGTGAGTATAGATATGAATATATAATTAGTTCATCCTTTACATTACTTGATCATATTGGTTTCTGCCTCTAAATTTGATTAAGATAGCAAAACATAAGCCCAAATTTCTTATGAAATTTGATTACTAAGGCAAAACATAAGCCCAAACTTATTATGACTACGTGTCTATTATTTAGTTCTGATCACTGATTACTTTTCAGCACAGTTATTCCTGGGACAAGGCCTATAAGTCGCAGTGAACTCTCACAGAGATTAAAGGATCTCATTGGCTATACACTTGATGTGAAACCATCTCGAATACCTCACAAGGAAGCTGGCCAAGGTTTATTTTTAGATGGTGAAGCTGCTGTTGGTGCTGTAATAGCTCTGTACCCTGGTGTGATATACTCCCCAGCTTATTACCGTTACATTCCTGGATACCCACGAGTTGATGCACATAATCCATATTTGATCACAAGGTATGATGGGACTGTAATCAATGCTCAGCCTTGGGGTTCTGGGGGTGAAATTCGTGAAGTCTGGGATGGTTCAACGGTGCCAGAAATCAGGCCAAACGCTGAAGGCACTCCGAAAGGTTCAGACCGGGTCTGGAAATTGCTCAGTAAGCCTTTGGAAAGCACACAAAGAGTGAATAGTGGTGAGGTGTTGGAGCGAAGAAACCCACTGTCTTTGGCTCATTTTGCTAACCACCCTGTGAATGGTATGGTCCCTAATGTCATGATTTGCCCATATGATTTCCCGTTGACTGAAAAGGAAATGAGAGCCTATATTCCAAACATATCATTTGGAAATGCAGAAGAAGTAAATATGAGGAGATATGGCAGCTTTTGGTTCAGATCTGGGGGTTTGAGAAGTACTGGGTTAGATGTTCCTATTTTAAAGACTCTTGTTCTGGTAGCCACTAGGGCACTTTGTAATGAAGAAGTGCTCCTAAACTACAGGTTGAGCAACTCGAAGAGAAGGCCGACATGGTATACTCCTGTGGATGAAGAGGAGGATCGAAGGAGATGGAGCTAAGTGAACGTGAGACATTCAACATGGTTTCCACTTTTGAGCAAGGAAGAAGCCCCTTATTGTGACATGCTTGCATTTTTCAATCTCGTGAAAGCTGCAATTCCTAACCTGGTTAGGTGTTTGGGTTTTACGTAAGAAGTGAAGTGCTAGAGTATGGTTTAATTCTCCTTTTATTGGGCTATGGATACATTATCATGTGGTGATCATTTTGTTTGCTTCTGCTTTGCAAACAGCTTTCAGATTCTTTTGTCATGAAATAACCAAAATGAAAAAACGAATAGTGTTCACATAGGCTTACAATATATATCGTCGAGTAAACCTTGCTTTTGAGTTTTGATCGTGATTACTTTGGAGGGAATATACTGGACTGAAACTGTCAGTGATGTGGTGTTGAATTCGAAGGTGTTTGAACTCGGAGAAGTCGTATTATGCTATGACACTTGACAAGTTGGATCGCAGGAATGATTGAAGGGCAATTCTCGTCAATTTTAATTACGTGAACAGTGCCACTAGTTAACCCATAAAATCCCCAGAACGACACTACTTCCCGGCAAAAAGAGAGTTGTTAGAATCCCACAATTTCTACTTGAAAGTAAAAGCTAACAATAAGTCAATAACATCAATTTGCAAAGCCCACACCAAAAATCAGTTATTTCAAGCCCCATTAAAAAAACTGAGAAGTTAGGTTCTATAAAGCACATGTTTTTTAATTTTATTGGCTAAATACACAAATTAGTCATGTGGTTGCATTTTGTTTAGGATGTACCTCTAAAGATTGTTTTACAACAACTGAGGACATATGGTGACTTATACAATTTAAGTTTACGTTTGCGGGTACAAGGGTACCATGCATTTCATCACCTTTTCTCAATTAGCAGGGGGCTCTCAATGAAGGGTGCTCTTTTAGGTTTGAGTTATATTACCCACTTTTGGCATTTTAAAGGTTTGTGAGAGATTCCAAGTTGGTATATTAGGGTACAAGAGAAGAATAAATTATAGCTCCCTCTCTCTCACCTAAGCAAAAAACTATCCCTTGTGTTTTTGGGAAAATATTTAAAATCTAAATTATCTACCATACGCTAGCATTTGATTCACTTGCAATCACAAGTATATCACCCAATTGCAAACAACAATTTTCTCAAAACATCACAAATAGAAGAGAAAACATGTATATATGAAAAATTACTAACCCAACAATGCAATGTCCTTCAAATGGAAAATGAGGTTCCCTAGCCATGCTTGCAAACAATAATTTATAAAAAATTTGGAAATGTACATATAAAAAGTTGTAAAACAAAGCGAATAAAATTAAGGAGAATTACATTTAAAGTGAAAACATGTCAATATACATGATTATAAACCATTTGGAATATAAATAAATGAGCAAAACAACAGATAGGGAGGTATCTGCATGGTTAAGGAACTGATCGCTACCATAGGGCAATTGATTGGTAGTCCAAGTAGACCGATCGGTCATCATAGGAAAAACAAGTTTCGTGCAATGACATAGGAAGTAAATCAAACTTCTCAAGGAAGAAGATTAGAAAATAATCAAACTTAGCTTACTCATCACCAAACACTTAGATACATACAAGTAAGGTGAAAGAAAAAGCAACTGGGTCAAACTTAGTCTATCGGAAAACCTTACACCCCAAAGATATGTTGGCCCAAACAAATATTCAGCACGAGAAAAGGGCCAAAGACACATACTCAAGGTAAAACTTGTGCAAGAATTCCCATTTCAATCCACTTGAGATGCAAGATATCAAGAGCTCGAAGTAAGAGACCCAAACCCCACTTAAACAAACCTCCATTCAATCACTACTCTAGTCATAGAAAAAGAGTCGAGATCAAGAAATAAAGTATAAACACTTGTAGAAATTCTTGTAAGCTCTACTAGTTTGGGGGTGCGATAAGTGCTTAAATATTCATATTTAAGCTCCTTAATTTATATTTGTTAAGCTCTTAGTTTGTGTTATTTCATCATATTTTATCTCATTTCTGTGTTTACTGTGTTTTTTTAGGGCGTTATATGTTTAGCTTAGGAATTTGTTACTTTGAGTTGTTTTTCGTTGTTTTACAGGTTCACAAGCACTTGGAAAGAAGTTTCACTAAATTGTCAAAATTGCCCGTACAAATCAATACAGTTTAATCTGCAAAAATGACTGATCTGTACGGTCAATTCTGACAATTTAGTGAAACTTCTTTCCAAGTGCTTGTGAACGTGTAAAACAACGAAAAACAACTCAAAGTAACAAATTCCCAAGCTAAACATATAACACCCTAGAAAAACACAGTAAACACAGAAATGAGATAAAATAGGATGAAATAAGACAAACTAAGAGCTTAACAAATATAAATTAAGGGACTTAAATATGAATATTTAAGCACTTATCACTACTCAATAAAAGTAGTAAAATTGTAAAGGTAAAGAGTGCAGAATATAAGTATTTTATTTTAAAAAATTATTTACATACGAAGGGCTCCGAGGCCAAATGTACAAGGATAGAAAGAAAAGCTAACTATCCTATCTTAAGACTACAACTCTTCCGCCCTAGTTTTCTTAGTAACCTCATCCTTTTTACCCTCCTTAGCAACCAGTACTACCTCGGTCGCCCTTCCTCCAGCCTGTCCCTCGGAAGGATAAGGGATTTCCAAGCTGGCTTAGTTAAAGTCAGGCCACTTCTTGGCGCCCTCTACCTTGGCCGCATCAAAACCATCAGAGTAGTACCCCGAAGCCTCCTTCAAAAGCTCTATCTTAAAGTATTTAGAGCTGCGGTACTTCTCCATAGCATAGGTTTCAACCCGGACTAGCTGGGTTCTCATCTCTCATTCCATACCTTGAAGGTGAGTCACCTTGGCCCCGAAATGACTCTCGATCTCATGGAGTCTTGTAATCTTAGCCCCAAGCTACTCCCAACATCTTGAAGTGTTTCCACTTCGGCCTTTAAGCGTTCTACCTCCACCCAAGCAGATAGATAGTTGGTGTTCGCGGCGGTACGGGATGCTTGCAACCTCTCTCTCTAGCTCTAGATCTTTGACTTAGCCAAGAAGGGAATCCCTTTGTACTCTGCCTTTTTCAGTCACCTTATACGATCCTCTTCACTCCTATGAAGTCCAGCGATAGTGTTATCCATGACCTAGACATTGTGGCTCATAAAGAAGGCATACATGTCAGCGTGTAACAAAGACAATTTGATAAAAAAACCAAGGAAAAATAGTACAGGAGTTGAAGACTCAAAAGCTCATAACTTACCTTGTAGCAGTGGTTTAAAGTATTGACCATCAACCGATGAGAGGTCATCGACTTCATCAAATTTGCATTCAAAGGTAGGACATAGTTTAACAACAGTTGACGAATAGTACCCATGCTATCAAAAGTCGAGTTTGTACGCTTCATCTTCCAATTCGGATAATAAGTCTTAGAGCTCGAGTTAGTAGTAGGAGTGGAACCCTCAAGGGCAAGAGTAGAGCCCTCAAGGACAAGATTGGAGCCCTCAAGAACAGGAGTGATGTTCTCATTAGCTGAAGGAACTGAGTTGAGTGGCACAACAGAAAGAGAAACCCTTGAAGAAGGAGTCCTCTCGTTACCGGCCTCCACCATAGTCCCTTGAGGAACTTTAACCTCCCGATCTAGCTCTTCAATCGTCCGCCTTTCAACAGGAGGGACTATAGCTCCTTGCACCTCAGTTCGTTAAACCTTGGTTTGTTGTACCTCAGCCAACTACACCTCGGTCTCTTCGGCCTCAAGCTACCTCACCTTAGTATATTTGGTGGAAGGCCTCTCTGTTATGGCCCTTTTCCTCTTAGATTGGTCAGAAGGGGTAAGGTTTGCAGTCTTAGCCTTTCTCTTCTCACGAGCAATCTTAACAACTTCGACCAAGTTGAACTTAGCGTCTCATGCAAAGAAGAAATCATCAGATTAGAAAAAAGTTAAGGAAGTTAGAAGAACCCGAGAACAAAAAACAAATCAAAAAAAAAAAAAAAAAAACTCAAAACAACTAAGCTACTCTCCACTACCATTAGAAGAGCCAAGGTTACACAGGTTAAGCTGATAGGTCCTCAACAATTTCTCATCAGTAAAGTCATTATTAGATATCCTATGTCTGGCTTCTAAGACCTTCTTAATCGCCTTTAGATCCTCATCAATCAAGACCGAAGGCTCCTTCTGATAAGGTATATCCCTAGAGCTCCACTCCAATGAAACCTGATGAGATTCTGGCCTCTCCACGAAAAAGTATTGTTCCTTTTAGCACTTAATTGAGGAAGGGATGTCTAGAATCTTTCTCTCTCTCCTTGGGTAAAAATTGAACAACCCATTGTCAACACGTTTCTTTAAGGTGTAGAACCACCTGAACATATGCACCTTGGACTTCTTGTCCTTCTTACTAAAGCTCACATACATCCTCAAGGCCAACACAAACCGTATAACGCATCTCTTCCCATTTAAGAAAAACTAGGTAGGGCAGACCCCATAGTGGTTTATTATCTCTCTAACATCAGGGTCAATAAGGAATCTCAATCCTACCTTCAAGTGATCAACGTAGCAAAGAGAGTATGACTCCTCATCTCTCAAAAGGATACAAGCCTTTTTCCCGAGCCTAGGATGTCTAACTCTCCATTGGCAAGGTAGAAAGAACCTAGTGGGTATAGACTCCAAGTTAGTTTTTGAATTTTGGTTAGGAATCCTCCCAACTTGGAAAACCTCAATGGCAGAAGCAACCGTAACCTTTTGAGAAGGCTTTTCCCTACTAAACCCCCTTTCCCCACTCTTTGAATCAATTTTTCTTTTCTCAACTCCTACTTTCCTAGACCTACCATCCCCAGAAGCAGACATGGTGCGAAAGTAAAGGAAAAAGGAAGAAAAAATCTTACCAAAGGATAAGAAGGAAGAAATTAGAAAGCTTAATAAAGCTTGAAGAAACCCAAAAGAAGAAAAAAACACTTGAACAAACTCTTACGAAACTTGGAAACTTAGCACTCTGAAAATTGGAAAGCAGAAAAGTAAAGGAAAGAAAAGAAATGAAATGCAAGAAATCCTTTAAATATCCTTTGCCAAGTGAATTGTTTCCCTGATGCATGGTTAATGCACCATTTATGCTGACATGACCAAATGTGCTTTGAGTAGTTGAAACGTTCATTCATCATTAATGTGATAGCTCATAGGAGCTCCTCGGGAGAACCAAACGCCTCCTCCAAAAGCGTGTACTTAAAAACATCAACTACATTCTTGTAATGAGCCTAACAAACCTAAGCTGAGAGCTAAAGACAATGGCAAAGTCTAGCCTACATGGAACCACGACACACGTTGCCACAAAATTCTATCAAGGCTCAACCGAGTTAAAACTAAATGCTTTAACAAAACAACGAAGTCTTACCTTAGTTCAGTAAGAAATTGACTATAATCAACAATTCCTCCCGATGTGGAACTAAGCACTTCCGAAGCCACACACCTTCAGTCTGGTTAACAGGAATTATGACTCCGCTCATCATTTACCATTCTTCAGTAAAAAGTTGACTACATTCAACAATTACTCCCGATGTGAAACTAAGAGCCTTCGAAGCCATACATGTTGGTATTTGTCTTAGCATTAAACGGTTGCAAGGAAGGAGGAAAAAATTAGCATCAATGCACACTAGTGTGCGCCGTGGCCCAGCTCATTCAAGGGTGCGACGCCCAGCAAGGAGAATTTCTAGAGGAGGTGTGCGCCGCTGCTCAGCCTCTCCCAGGCCGCGGCGCCCAGAATGGTTGCACTTGTGGAGAAGTTTCAGCTCACTCCAGGTCTCGGCATGCCCTGTTCTAGGCCGTGGCCTAAAGGCACACTAATACCATTTTGTTCAGCCTTTTGAAAGGTGCGTGGGGCATGTCCAAAATGTAAAACTTCACTTAGGATTGATGAAGGGCTAAGGTTGATTGGTCATCAAGATTTAAGGGTGGATATTGACTCTCAAGATTGGTCAAGAAGTTGGTGCACTATATAAAGGGTCACCTAGCTTCAATCTAAAACAGATAACACATTGTGACATACAAGTGATCATCATACAAGAGAGTTAAAGTGCAAGTGTGAGAGTGCAAAGACACAAAACATAGAGAGGCACTAGAATAGATCTCTGATGAGAGTCATAAAATACATCTAAACAATACTTAATTGTTAGCATTTTAGGGTTGATCGAGGTTGAAATTACACTTTTATACCTTAATAACTCTAAAGTGTTATTCATGAATCGTTGACTTATTTCAGTGCATTTTTAGGTACTTTGAGCTTAAAAAAGAGATAGAAAAGCTATCATCATTTTAAACACGAAGCTTCAATAAATACTCGAGTGAGATAATGGTCGCGAAAGAGCCAAGATGAAGAGAAACCAAGAAAGGAGTTTCACTAAATTGCTAGAATTGCCCATACCGATCAGTCATTTTTGAAAATTAAAATGTATTGATGCAGGAAGAACCAGGAGATGAGCCATATATGCTTAGAAAGATCCGAAATTTTATTTTCTGAAGAATTTTACAGTTCGTAAAAATGATTTTTCTAGAGAAAGTTATGGAAGTTTAAGTAGACAAAGGTCAGGTTGTACGGGCTGTGCGGGATTTCAGCGTGAGCAGAAGTTTTTGGGCTTAAATCCCACATCTCACATCGGTTGAAAACACATTTCTATATCCCACATCCCACATCCCACATCCCACATCGGATTGGAAACACATTTCACTCGTGGTATTTCCCTATAAAAGGTCTACTCCACTTCAGCTTTGGGAATCATTTGGGATCATCTGAGATCATCAGAAAGTGAATCTAGAGGGCTTTAGGAGCAATCCAGAGGGCCCTTAGGAGGAAAAGTAAAGGCCGAAGATGATCATTGGGAGGTGATGAGTGAAAAAAAATTGCATATTTTGGCCACTTAATTTACATTTGTTAGCTTAGGAATTTGTTACTTTGAGTTGTTTTCATTGTATTTCAGGTTTACAAGCACTGGGAAAGGAGTTTCACTAAAATTGCCAGAATTGCCCGTACAGATCAATCATCTTTGAAAATTAAACTGTATTGATTCAAGAAGAACCAGGATATGAGCCATATATGCTTAGAAAGATCCAGAAGTCTATTTTCTGGAGAATTTTACGGCTGGTAAAAATGATTTTTCTACAGAAAGTTATGACCGTTTTAGTAGACAAAGGTCAGGCTGTGCGGGCTGTGCGGGATTTTAGCATGAACAGAAGTTTTGAAGGGCATGTGAAGACTTAAATCCAACATCCCACATCGGTTGGAAACACATTTCTATATCCCGCATTCCACATCGGATTGGTAACACATTCCACTTGTGGTATTTGCCTATATAGGACCCACTCTACTTCATCATTCAGTGTACAATTCTTGAGCCACTTTGGTGTTTACCGGTGGATGTCCGCTAGCATTCTGGTGGATCTCGAAGGCTTTGTCACCACGAGGGGAAGCGCCGCCCGTCAGCGAGTGGAATTTCTCCCATGTAAAGTTATTTATTTATTTCTTTACATTTAGTTGTTTTAGTTTAAATGTTTAGCACTTTTATTATGAATTGTAGTTTCATAGTTATGAGTGGCTAGACTCTTCAGCTAAGGTTGAAGATGAAGCCCCGCCGCTGTTTGGCGTAGTAGTTCAGATTTGCTTGTACAAATCTGACAATTTTTAGTATAAATGTTCTGTCAATTATTTGAGTTAATCTTAAAATTGATTGAGTTTAAATTGTCTGTTGGATATTCTTTGTGTTTCATCTGATGGATACATTGAATGCTTTTCGATTAAATTGGATTTCCTTTGTGATTTGCTAAGAGTGGATACATTGGATGCTTTTGGTTTAGTTGGGATATTCTTTGTTTTTTGTCTTATAGTTGGATTCATGGAATGTTTTGATAGGCTATATTTTTAGAACGTATATGCTTAACTTCGGTGGGGTGGATTTGGAAACCTTAGTGTTTTAATTATTAGTTTTTAAAAATCAATTTAGTTTAATTTTAATTTCTTTTGCAAATTATCATCTGAAATTCAGAACTAGGTTAAGATAGAGTTAGTTTAGATTGAAAATATACTTTCACAACGCAATTCCCTGTGGATTCGACCTCGCACTTGCACAACGCTAAACTGCAAACGACTCGTGCGCTTGCGAGTAATTTAAAACTCACAACAAGTTTTTGGTGCCGTTGTAGGGGATTTGTTTGGTTTGTGAAATTTTTTTGTCTGAATTGATTTTATTTTTCTACTAGTTTGTTATCAATTTAAAAAAAAAAAAAAATTTAATTTAATTTAATTTTTAAAAAAAAGTGGATGAATCCAACGCCGGTTTCACAGTCTTTAGAGGACGCCCTCAAGGATTTCATTAAAATGACCGGCCCGTCCCTCAATGCTGCCAACACATTCAATGTTGATAGCTGTTCCATCTGTGCTAGTCCTTTGCATTTAGCACAGAATTGTCCATCAGTGCCGGCTTTTGCCGAGTATCCTATGGAACAAATGAATGCTTTCAATGAGTGTTGTTGGCAATCAATTGGATCTTACTCTGAAACATACAATCCAGGGTGGTGGGACCACTCTAATGTTTTATGGAAGCAGAACCAACTGAGGAATCAGGGAGGAGACCCTTATCATGCTCACAATCAATACCCTCCCGAATTTCCTCCACCAATTCCAAGTTATGGTCACTCAACTTATCCAGCACCATCACCCGCTTACCAAGCTCCGATTCAAGCGCCAGTGTTGGTTTCACAGTCATTGGAGGACGCTCTCAATGATTTCATGAAAACGACTAGCCAATCTATGAGTGAAGTGATGAGTGCAACAATAGAAAATACCCAAGCGATTGCCACACTAGAGAGTCAAATTGATCAAATCGCAAGTTACGTGGGTGAAGGAGAGGAAGGAACGTTCCCCAGTCAAACTGATCCTAACCCAAAGGAACAGTTTGCGGTGGGAAATTTATTAACTCCTATGCATTGGCAGGAACAAGTGCAATCAATTGTCCCATTGAGGTCTGGGAGACAAGTGCACAATCAAGTGGAAGAGAACCCTGCTATGCGCCAAGGGCAAAAAAGTGGCAACAATGAGAAGAGAGATGCTGAGCCATCTACAGCCACACTTATTATTAATGATCTCTCTAAGTCGTTTTTACCTAAAGTGCCTTACCCTGAGAGACTACAAGTGCCCAAGAAAGAAGGGAAGTCTGAGGACATTCTAAAGGCATGCTTTGCTCAATTTGAAGAGGATTTGGGCTTAGATAAGTTGTTTGAGCAAGCACATGCTACTTTGGAGTCTGCTCCTCTAAAGATCAGTGAGACGGAGGAAACCACAACACCTGAACCCCCCAAGAAGGAACTTAAGCCTTTATCGGACAATCTTAAGTATAAGTTCCTAGGTCCAGCAGATTCTTTGCCTATAATTATAGCTTTAGATTTGGGTGATGCTCCAGAGGAGAAATTATTGGACGTCTTAAGAGAGCATAAGGAAGCTATAGGCTGGACTATTGAGGATGTCAAGGGAATCAACCCCTCATTGGTAATACACACGATACAGTTGGAGGAGAATGCCAAGCCATCGAGGGAGCCACAAAGAAGGCTCAACCCTGCTATGTAAGAGGTTGTGAGGGCAGAAGATATTAAGCTGTTAGAGGCAGGGATCATTTATCCCATCTCTGATAACAAGGGGGTGAGCCTGATTAAAGTCGTGCCCAAACATGCTGAATTGACGGTAGTAAATAAAGACGACGAGTTGGTTCCAACTCGAGTGCAGTCAAGATGGAGAAAGTGTCTAGACTACCGTAAATTGAATGCTGTCACTAGGCCTGATCATTTTCCATTCCCATTTATTGATCAGATGGTGGAGTGCTTAGTTGGGCATGTTTACTAATGTTGGGTCTGGCTGAAGATGTTAAACTTAGCGCTCATGGGAGGCATCCCATAGCTTATCTTTTCTGTTTATTTATTATTTTGCATTTTTATGATTAATGTTTGTTTCCAGTATTTTTTGTTTTCCAGTTTTTTATTTTTCAGGGATAATGCACACTTCAGTTCAAGTTTGGGGGTATGCTATGAGCCATACCAGTCCAGATAGTTCTCCATATCTCAGGTCAGCTCTTTCCATATTAGTCACACATTGGGGTCAATGTGTAATTTAAGTTTGGGGGTATGGGAGACACATCACACACTTTGTCCTAATTTGTTGTCTTTTTGTCGTAAAGATAAATGCATGTTCATGTTCGTCTAAAAATTTTGGTTGTTCTGAAAAATTGTGATGTGATTTCATTGATGAGTTTAAAACTTTGAACATATGATCTGATGATAGAGTTTAAACTTTAGTTACTTACTTTAGGCATTTTCGAGAATTCACATGTTTGATCTAATCTAACACGAGTACATTAGCACATATTTGTGTGAGGTATGACAAGTGAGTTGAATGTATACGTTTCCTTGTCTTAACTGAATCTGGATGACTTGTTGGATAAACACTTGGGCATATATAAAAAAAAATAAAAAAAACAACTAATACTACTAATATTTATAATGATCATCATCAATAAACTTTCCACTGAGTAACTGGACCTCTTGCCTCAGTAAGTAGTGAGTGTTCACGTCAAAAGATGAAAATTTTATTCATAATGATCATTGCAAAACTTTCCGCTGAGTAACTGGACCTCTTGCCTCAGTAAGCAGTGAGTGTTCACGTCAAAAGGTGGAATTTTGCTTGGTAGTATTAAGGCCGGTTTAATTTCATAGCCTTTTTAACTCGAGTTAGTAAGTCCTTAGGGGTGTCTTTACACCTAATGCCCTAAAACCATCTAGTTTGGGAGTCATTGACTCAACACTCGTTACATGGGTCAATTAGAAAGCTTAAGGGAACTAAACATAGCAGAGCCTTACGTTAAAAAAAAAAAAAAAAAAACTACGCCTTCATTGTTCTTTCCGATGAGAAATTCTGTGGATCTTGAGATTTGAATACCTTGTACATTGAAGTTATTTGGAAACCTTATCTGTATATGCTAATTCACTTTACACTGATTCAACCTTGTGATGTCTTACCATGCCTCTTGTAAGTAATTAAGTTTTAAATTCTTATTCATTGTGAAGATGGGTTTGACTTATTTAAGCTTGCTTACGAATGAATCTCATGATTTTGAATGCTCCTTAAATTTTTGGATACCATGAATACTGAACTTATCTTTATAATCTTTGTTGTTCATTTAGTTTTTTATTTTGTTTTGCTAAGGGACTAGCAAAATTTAAGTTTGGGGGTATTTGATGAGTGAAAAATATTGCATATTTTGGCCACTTAATTTAAATTTGTTAGCTTAAGAATTTGTTACTTTGAGTTGTTTTCATTGTTTTTCAGGTTTACAAGCACTGGGAAAGGAGTTTCACTAAAATTGCCAGAATTGCCCGTATAGATCAATCATCTTTGAAAATTAAACTGTATTGATTCAAGAAGAACCAGAATATGAGCCATATATGCTTAGAAAGATCCAGAAGTCTATTTTCTGGAGAATTTTACGGTTCGTAAAAACAATTTTTCTAACAGAAAGTTATGGCCGTTTTAGTAGACAAAGGTCAGGCTGTGCGGGCTGTGCGAGATTTCAGCGTGAACAGAAGTTTTGAAGGGCATGTGAAGACTTAAATCCAACATCCCACATCGGTTGGAAACACATTTCTATATCCCACATCCCACATCAGATTGGAAACACATTCCACTTGTGGTATTTTCCTATATAAGACCCACTCCACTTCATCATTCAGTGTACAATTCCTGAGCCACTTTGGTGTTTACCGGTGGACGTCCACTAGCATTCTGGTGGATCTCGAAGGCTTTGTCACCACGAGGGGAAGCGCTGCCCATCAGCGAGTGGAATTTCTTCCATGTAAAGTTATTTATTTATTTCTTTACATTTAGTTGTTTTAGTTTAAATGTTTAGCACTTTTATTATGAATTGTAGTTTCATAGTTATGAGTGGCTAGACTCTTCAACTAAGTTGAAGATGAAGCCCCGCCGTTGTTTGGCGCAGTAGTTCAGATTTGCTTGTACAAATCTGACAATTTTTAGTATAAATGTTCTGTCAATTATTTGAGTTAATCTTATAATTGATTGAGTTTAAATTGTCTGTTGGATATTCCTTGTGTTTCATCGGATGGATACATTGAATGTTTTTCGATTAAATTGGATTTCCTTTGTGATTTGTTGAGAGCGGATACATTGGATGCTTTAGGTTTAGTTGGGATATTCTTTGTTTTTTGTCTTATAGTTGGATTCATGGAATGTTTTGATAGGCTATATTTTTAGAACATATATGCTTAACTTCGGTGGGGTGGATTTGGAAACCTTAGTGTTTTAATTATTAGTTTTTAAAAATCAATTTAGTTTAATTTTAATTTCTTTTTCAAATTATCATCTGAAATTCGGAACTAGATTAAGATAGAGTTAGTTTAGATTGAAAATATACTTTCACAACGCAATTCCCTGTGGATTCAACCTCGCACTTGCACAACACTATACTGCAAACGACTTGTGCGCTTGCGAGTAATTTAAAACTCACAACAGGAGGCCTGAGGCAGCTCGAGGAAGCATGAGCCCCATAGTCGACTAGTCTCCAAGCAAGGCAAAGGGATGAATCGCTAGGTGTAGTTGTTCTTATCTTCCTTTATTTGATTCAGTTGTAGTTTGGAATTATTTTCATTAAACATTGTTATGATTTATTCTTGATTTAATTAGAAGATTTCCTATTAATCCGGTGAATGCATGCTTCTCCTCCATATAAGTCTAGTCATGCTCTTCTTATGTGTATTTGTTTGGGTGTGATTGAGTCTGGTAGATCTCTTTTATAGATTTGTCTATTGGTGCGATATTGTCATGTAGATATATCGTCGTCTCTTGATAATTTATAAGTTAGGTCATATGTGCTTGAAAGTAAAGAGTAATTCATATTAGTTATATTAGGGCTTATATATGTGCTTTAATTGAATATTTGCCGATTGATTGTTTGGGATGTGAAACTTGCAATCGAGATAAAAAAAATTGAATCAAGTTAGGATTAGGGCAACAAACCTAGGGAGGATTCCCGGAACGTTGTTGTTTCTCCATCATAAATCTATTTACACAATTTCCTTCACACTTTTTTCACACAATTCAGATTTTTTCAATCAATCTTTTATCGTTTGTGTTAAAGTTCACATCTTCTTTTATTGTTAACTTGTTTCCTTGTGGAATCGACACCCCAAAGCTGTGCTACAACTATCGCATTACACTTTGGGCGTAATCAAATTTTGGCGCCGTTGCCGGGGAAACGCACTTAAGTACAAAGAAGATTGTCAACTTTTGACATGACTGTAGAAGAGTTGTAAATAGATTTTCTTTTCAGCAGCTGTAAAGGTGGTAACTTCGTTCCTTCTTATAGCTTGCTGCATTAATTTTTAATTTTTAATTTTATTTGATTCTTTCTTTTTTATAGTATTTTTATTACCTCACATGCACAGACATAGAGATACTATGGGTAGATTTGGTTGTAGGTCAGTGTTAGAGTCAAAATTTAATTCTTTTTCAAATCCTTTATTTGACAATCCATCTAGTCCCGAAGAAATGAGTGAACACGAAGATCAACCCCCTAGACACTTAAGGATTACTTGCACCCTAGCCGTATGGCCACACCATCGTGTATCATGTTCTCCCCTAGTGTTCAACAACCTGATTTTAAGCCGGGCATGATCCAATTGCTACCAACTTTCCATGGGTTTGAGAATGAAAACTCTTATATCCATATTAGGGAATTTGAGGAAGTAGTAGCTGCTTTTCACAGTAGGGCTGATATGATAGACACCGTCAAACTTCGGTTTTTCCCTTTTTCACTTAAGGAAAAAGCCAAGGCTTGGATGAACTCGTTAAGGCCTAGGTCCATAGGTAGTTGGGATGAGATGACCCGAGTTTTATTCCAAAAACACTTCCCAACCCATAAGACCAACAACCTCAAGAGACAAATCTCAAACTTTGCACAAAAGGAGAGTGAAACCTTATATCAAGTTTGGGAACGTTTCAAGGACCTTTTGAATTCTTGTCCACACCATGGGTATAAGAGTTGGCGGGTAGTTAGCTATTTCTATGATAGACTCCTAAGTAGGGAAAGACAGTTCATAAAAATGATGTGCAATGAGAATTTTCTTCAAAAAGATCCCGACCAAGCCATAGATTTCCTAGATGACCTATCAGAAAAAGCCCACACTTAGACTGAACCAGATGCCATGGAAGGCACTAGGAGAAATCAACCCGCTGGGATTTACCAACTTAAGGAAGAGGAAAGCCTTAAAGCTCGTTTAGAGGTCCTAACTAAGGAAATTGAAGCATTAAAAACTAAGGACACTAGAACCCCTAAACCGGTTGCTAGGGCAGAGTCCTATGAGCCTTGTTTCATGTGTAATGGGGTAGATCATTTGCCTAGGGATTGTCCAACCTATTTTGAGATGAAGGGAGAGTGTAATGCTTTAGGTATACCCTCTAGCAAACCATACTCACCCTACTCTAGCACCTATAATCCCAATTGGAAGAATCACCCTAATTTTGGTTGGAGATCCGATATACAACCTCATCCCCACTCTAGTACCCAATGGCAACCGGAAGCAACCTCATTTAACGTACCTCAACAATCTTTACCTTTGGAAGATATGTTTAAGTCATTTATGCAGGTACATGCCAAGAGTGTGGAAGATCAAGGAAAAATAAATCAATGGTTGTTAGAGGAACAACAAGCGATCAAAGAGGAACAAAAGGTAATAAAGAGTCAACTCACCAAGTTGACTAGTTTCTTGATGATTCAAGAACAAGGTCGGTTTCCTTCACAGCCACAACCTAATCCAAGGGGAAAACATATGGCACAAGCCTCCAATCCTGAAAATCAAAACATTAGAGAGGCTAATGCCATAATTACTCGCAGTGGTAAGACAATTGATGGTCCCACTCTACCATCACACTTGATTCCTAATACCGTAAGCAACAAGGATAAAGCCCCCAAGGAACAAGAGGTCCGTGATGTTTATCGCCCACCGGTGCCTTTACCTCAAGCACTCCTTAAACCTAAGGAGATAAATACAACATTAAAAGGTGAGACTCTTGAACAACTTCGGCATGTTAAAATTAATCTTCCTCTTCTTCATGTCATAAAACAGATTTTCAACTATGCTAAAGTCATCAAGGATCTATGCACATTGAAGAGGAAGCACAATATGAAGAAGACAACATTCTTAATGGAGCAAGCAAGTGCTGTAATTAACAGTAAGACACCACCCAAATATAAAGATCCGGGCTGTCCAACGGTGGCTTGCCAAATTGGAAATAAACCTTGTGGCCAAGCATTGCTAGATTTGAGTGCTAGAGTAAACCTCATATCATACTCCATGTACTTGCAGCTCGGTCTAGGTGAGATCAAACGAACCTCCGTGGTGTTTCAATTAGCGGATTGATCGGTAAGAAAACCAAGAGGCATTATAGAAGATGTTTTGTTACAAATTGATAATTTCTATTATCTTGTTGATTTTTTGGTTTTAGATATTGTTTCTACTACAAACACGGAGTCAAAAATTCCTTTGATACTTGGAAGACCATTCCTTGCCACCGCCAATGCCCTTATTAATTGTAGGAATGGCCTAATGACATTATCATTTGGAAATAGGACTCTAGAGGTAAATGTTTTTCGAGTCCTATGACAGCCACATGAAGAGGATGAGTACATCAAAGATATTTCTAACTCTTCGAAATTCATTCCTAATAATCTTGAGTTCAAAGATTCTTCAAATTATCCCCATGCAGTTAATGTTGTTGATGTTTTTGATAAGCCACAGGAATTTATTAAGACATCTTGCCAACCATGCTTTAAGAAGTTGCTTGAGAGAAGTCACATGGATGCGGGAATCAAATACCCTACCGCTGATAGTAAATGGGCATCACTAAAAACACTTGAGCCACATGTGGTGGACTTTAAGTATTCCTTGCCGTCGCCAAAGCATACAAGCACTAAATTTGGCAGTGAAGCAGTGGCTGGTGCATTCAACCTATGTTTTTCTATGAGGGAATAAGAGCGTCTGGTTGAAGACATAAAACTTAGCGCTCATGGGAGGCAACACACAACATATCCTTTTATTTTTACTGTTTTTATATTTCTTTTTTCTTGTTTATTATCATTATTTTGCTATTTTCCAGTTTTACTTTCGTATTTCTTTTTCAGGGACAAATATGCGCATCAATTCAATTGGTCGTGCACAACTTTCAGATCCATTCACCTTTGGTTAAAAAAGGGAGTTTCCTTAACTTTTGCTTTTTCATTGAGGACAATGCTTATCTTAAGTTGGGGGTAGAGGATGCACAATTCCTATTGCATTCCATTGAATTGTTGGGTGTCATTTTTCTTTTTGTGTGTTTTTAGCATGCTTGGTGTTAGCCTTTGAGTTAATTCACATGTCAATGATATGAGCTTAATTGAGATAGTATGTAGCATTTAGAAGAAGTTAAATCTTGCTTCAGTTTGAGAATAATTTAATTGTCAATCTTCATTTGGTTTGAGACTCTAGTTTGCAGTAAAATTGTATGATTAGTCTAAAACATTTAGAGAAGTTTTATGTGTGATTACTTTGCGAATACTTTTGTGGTCTTGACAAGCTCTAGAACTTATTTGATAATCACTTGAGGCGAATTTCTAGAATGCACATTACTTAGGATATGATATAGGCCATTTTTGGACCGTTTGAGCCTGTTAAACCTACCATTGCTATATTTACCACTAGTCACCTATTCGAGCCTTTTCTTGAAAAGAAGTGACCCTTGTTTCTTTCAATAGCCCATTTACTCACCTTTATGAGCCTAAAGAGAATATTTTATCCTTACCTTTCTCTTGAAAGAACTTAATTATACACATTTGTTGAGAAGCACTTAAAAGGAGTAAGGATGGAAATATGAGAAAATATCACTACCATAACCCAAGTACATTAAAGGAGATTAGTTGGGGGTTATGTAAAAGAAAAGAAAAATGAAAAAGGAGGTGAATGGTCTTATACCAAAATACAAAAGAAAAGTGAAATACGATTAAGAAAGAAGAAAAGAAAAGAAAAGTGGTGATTTTGAAAAAAAAATAAAAAATGCTCGAAAAATGGTTGAAAAAGTTGGGTGTTGAAGTAAAGTTATCTAGTGCTTAAAAGTGATTGTGTTTAAAAGCTAAGAGATTGAGTTATTTTTCTCGTGAATCCTTCCCATTTTTTCTTAACCTTTACCTTAGCCTAACGTTACAAGCTTATTAAAGACCTATTAATCCAATATAATGTGATTTTTCTACAATAGTGGAGAGTGGTTTGAAATGTAAGCATATGGAGCTTGTTTTTGTGATTGATGTCATGAAGTTTATCATGTTTTAGAGGCCAAGATTTGTATTCATGAATGTTATGCATAAAATCATCTGGGTGTTCGGATTAATGGTTTGTGGTAAGATGGATGTTAAGAGTCAATAACGATTTTTAGATTGATGTTTGGATTACTTTTGGACTTAGGTGAAATTTAATGATTCTATGTGCCATATGTTATGTGCGATTTTTGAGACAAAAAGTGAATTACTCTTGGTTCAACGCTAGCATTGCTTTACTTTGTTTTTTAACTCCTACCATAGAATTCATCTCTTGTTTTCGCTTGAATTGCTAAGGACAAGTAATAAGCTAGTTGGGGGTTGTGATGAGAGTCACAAAATGCATCTAAACAATACTTAATTGTTAGCATTTTAGGGTTGATCGAGGTTGGAATTACACTTTTATACCTTAATAACTCTAAAGTGTTATTCTTGAATCGTTGATTTATTTCAGTGCATTTTCAGGTACTTTGAGCTTAAAAAATAGATAGAAAAGCTATCATCATTTTAAACACGAAACTTTAATGAATACTCGAGTGAGATAATGGTTGCGATAGAGCCAAGATGAAGAGAAATCAAGAATGGAGTTTCACTAAATTGCCAGAATTGCCCATACCGATAAGTCATTTTTGAAAATTAAACTGTATTGATGCATGAAGAACTAGGAGATGAGCCATATATGCTTAGAAAGATCCAGAAGTCTATTTTCTGGAGAATTTTACAGTTCGTAAAATTATATTTCTAGAGAAAGTTATGGCAGTTTAAGTAGACAAAGGTTAGGCTGTACGGACTGTGCGGGATTTCAGCGTGAGCAGAAGTTTTTGGGCTTAAATCCCACATCCTACATCGGTTGGAAACACATTTCTATATCCCACATCCCACATCGGATTGGAAACACATTGCACTCGTGGTATTTCCCTATAAAAGACCTACTCCACTTCAGCTTTGGGAATCATCTGGGATCATCTGAGATCATCAGAAAGTGAATCCAGAGGGCCTTTAGGAGCAATCCAGAGGGCTCTTAGGAGGAAAATTAGAGGCTAGAGATGATCATTGGGAGGCCCGAGGGAGCTCGAGGAAGCATGAGCCCCATGGCCGACTAGTCTCCAAGCAAGGCAAAAGGATGAATCCCTAAGTGTAGTTGTTCTTATCTTCCTTTATTTGATTCAGTTGTAGTTTGGAATTATTTTCATTAAACATTGTTATGATTTATTCTTGATTTAATTAGAAGATTTCTTATTAATCCGGTGATTGCATGCTTCTCCTCCATATAAGTCTAGTCATGCTCTTCTTATGTGTATTTGTTTGGGTGTGATTGAGTCCGGTAGATCTCTTTTATAGATTTGTCCATTGCTGCGATATTGTTATGTAGATATATCGTCGTCTCTTGATAATTTATAAATTAGGTCATATGTGCTTGAAAGTAAAGAGTAATTCATATTAGTTATATTAGAGCTTATATATGTGCTTTAATTGAATATTTGCCGATTGAATGTTTAGGATGTGAAACTTGCAATCGAGATAAAAAAAATTGAATTAAGTTAGGATTAGGGCAACGAACCTAGGGAGGATTCCCGGAACGTTGTTGTTTCTCCATCATAAATCTATTTACACAATTTCCTTCACATTATTTTCACACAATTCAGATTCTTTCAATCAATCTTTTATCGTTTTTGTTAAAGTTCACATCTTCTTTTGTTGTTAACTTGTTTCCCTATGGAATCGACACCCCAAAGCTGTGCTACAACTACTGCATTACACTTTGCACGTAATCAATCTCAAAAGAAAGGCTGGTTGTAAAGAGAGCAGTAGTATATATTGTGGGTAGAGTGCTTTTGTAATAGTTCTATCACTTTCTTTCTTCTCTTCTTGTTCTTCAAGAACCTGTGAGTTCTTGGAAAGGTGTTACTGATTATAAAGAACTCCATTGATAAGATAGTGCAGAGAGCTCGGAGGAGCTCACGGGGACGTAGGCATATTGCCGAACCTCGTCAACATATTGCTTGTGTTCTTTTCTTTCTTGCTTTGATTGGTTGTTGTCTCTTTTCTTTATACAAGTCACTCTAGACTTGGGTGTTTGGAAGATCACCTCCTGGGCGGTGGTTTGCCAACAGTGGTATCAGAGCTTGCACAGCTGGGTATCAGAGCAAGAACAGAAGGTATCGGAGCAAGACACCAAGAATCAAAGAACAAACTTCTTGGGTGATTCAAGAACGGAGTAAAGATTAAGATTAGAACGTGTTCTTGAGGGTGATTGAAGAACAGTGTTAAGATCAATCTTTGATCGTGTTCTTGAGGTTTAGAAGAAGTTGGAGAGCCTTTATGGGTGCTGCACAAATCTGGGATCATCTCCGCAAGATGGGTTCAAATTTCATTGTTGAGAAGTATGATGGAAAGGGAGATTTTTCCCTGGGGAAGCGGAAGATCAAGGCTGTTCTTATGCAACAGAAGGTGGACTTGGCTATTGGAGAAGATGATGCTTTTCCAGCAAGTATCACAGAGGACCAGCGGATTAAAATGAAGAAGATGGCATACGATACCATCTTCCTACATATGTCAAATAGTGTCACAAGGGAGTGCGGAGACTCGGAAGATCCTGCTGTCATATGGAAGAAACTAGATGAGTTGTTTCTTACCAAAACTCTCCCTAACAAGATTTATCTTCTTAAAAAAATCTTTGCTTTTAAAATGGATCCTAATAAAGTGTTGCAAGATAATCTTGATGTCTTTAATAAACTAGTTCATGATTTGGTTAGTTGTAGTATTAAATTCCTGGATGAACAATTGGCTATTATGTTATTAAATTCTCTTCCTGATTGTTTTGATAGTTTAATTAATGCAATTGAATATGGAAGAGATACACTAACCAAAGAAATTATGGTCAATGTTATAAGGGCTCATGATTTCAAAGCCAAGAGTAGGGAGACATCAAGTGGGGAAGGGCTGTTCATAAGAGGAAGGCCAGCAACTCGGAATGGCTACCGAGAGAAATCAAAGGGTAGAGGGCAGAGCTATGGGAGAGCACATTCCAAACCAAGATTTGGAGGAAAAAGGTGTTTCTACTGCAACAAAGAGGGTCACTTCAAGAAAGATTGTAAGAAGAGGTTGTGGGATGAGAGAGGGAGAAGCCATACCAACAATGGAGAGGCTTCGGTTGGTAAAGGAGAACAACAATATGATGTTCTTATTGTGTGCTCAAATGTGAGCAAGAGGCAAGGTAGTGAGAAATGGATTCTGGATTCCGGGTGCATTTATCACATGTGCCCTCATAAGGAATGGTTCAAGAATTTCAAGGAGAATAATGATGGAAGGGTTTTCTTGGGGAATGATAATTCTTGCCAAGTGAGGGGGATATGAGACATCCAGTTGAGGATGCTTGATGGAGTCATAAGGCTGCTGCGAAATGTAAGGTATCTCCCAGATTTGAGAAGGAATTTAATCTCATTGGGACAGCTGGATTCCATGGAGTATACATACAAAGCTGAGGGAGAAAAGATCAAGGTAACCAAGGGTTCTTTGATAGTGATCAAAGCAACAATCAAAGATGGACTTTATGAGATGATCGGTGAGACAGAAATCAAGGATCAAGCAGCAAGCTTGATGACTGAGATGGAAAAGGCAACACTTTGGCACAATCACTTGGGACATATGAGCGAAAAGAGGCTGCAAGTTCTCAACAAGAATGGTCTACTTGGTGGTGACAAAGTAGAGAAACTGGATTTCTATGAGAGTTGCATTCTTGGGAAGCAACATCGGGTCAACTTCAACACTGGAGTCCACAAGTCTAAAGGGATTCTTGACTACATCCATGCAGATCTTTGGGGATCAGCAAGGACACCAACATAGGGAGGTAATCGTTACTGTTGGTATTTGTCTAAGGTTTAAACATGTCTAAACATGGCTCAAAGATCGTTAAAGTCTAAACCAAGGTTGGAAGATTAAAATACAACATGTTAAAGGAGTGCACACATGTGTGTGCATCCATTTGGGTGTGTGCACACCCTTAATCAACAAAGCAAAGTAGTGCGCACTACTGTGTGAAGGGCAGCATCAGTGTGTGCCTCACTGCCCCTTCACTAGTGCCTCACCTCCCAGCAAGGATGTAGTTTAAAGAAGGGCAGCACAGCACCGCCCCTCCACCAGCACCGCACCGTCCAGAATGTGGTGCAAAGGATCTTGGCCTAGCGCCTCACCGCCCCCTGTTCAACGCCTAGGCGCTAGGCACACTGAAGCACACATAGATAGCTTGTTTAAACCTCCTCTTAGTTGCATGGATGCAAGGTTAAAATGCACATCACCACTTAGGATTGATGGAGGGCCATGGTTAAGTGGTCATCAAGATCTAAGGGTGGAGGTTGACTCTCAAGATTGGACAAGAAGTTGGTGCACTATATAAAGGGTCACCTAGCTTCATTCTAGACATTATTATTGTGACATACTTTGAGATCAATTGTAAAGAGTGACATACAAGAGAGAATTATGTAAGAGTGCAAAGACACAAACATAAGAGGGACTCATTGTAGTGAGGCTGGTTGTAAAGAGAGAGGAGTCTAGATTAGATAGAGAACATTGTTAGTTCTTATCTTCTTCCTTTCTTCTCTTCTTGGTTTCTTCAAGAACTTGAGCTTCTTGAAGAGGGTTTCTGTAATTGTAAAAAACCATTGATTTAGGGCAGAGAGTTCAGAGGAACTCACGGAGACGTAGGCTATTACCGAATCTCGATAACAAATCGCTTTTCTTCTTTTCTTTCTTGCTTTCGATTGCTGTATTTCTTTCTACAAGTCATTCTAGACTTAGGTGTTTGGAAGATCACCACCTGGGCATCTTGTCAAGGTGATTTCAAACAGTGGTATCAGAGCCAGAAGAGCTTGCACAGTTATTGTATCGGAGCAAGAACAGAAGGTATTGGAGCAAGACTCCAAGGGTCAACTTCTTGGGTGATTCAAGAACGGTGTAAAGATCAAGATCTGATCATGTTCTTGAGGGTGATTTAAGAACAGTATTAAGATCCATCTTCGATATGTGTTCTTGAGGTTTAGAAGAAGTTGGAAAGCATTTGTGGGTGCTGCATAAATCAAGGGATCTTCTCCGTAAGATGGGTTCAAATTTCGGTATTGAGAAGTTTGATGGAAAGGGAGATTTTTCTCTGTGGAAGCGAAAAATCAAGGCGGTTCTAGTGCAACAGAAAGTGGACTTGGCTCTTGGAGAAGATGATGCTTTTCCAGCAAGTGTAACTGAGGACCAGCGGATTGAGATGAAGAAGATGGCCTATAGCACCATCTTCTTGCACATGTCGGATAGTGTCATAAGGGAGTGCGGAGACTCGGAAGATCCAACTGTCATATGGAAGAAACTAGATGAGTTGTTTCTTACCAAAACTCTCCCTAACAAGATTTATCTTCTTAAAAGAATCTTTGCTTTTAAAATGGATCCTAGTAAAGAGTTGCAAGATAATCTTGATGTCTTTAATAAGCTAGTTCAAGATTTGAATAGCTGTAGCATTACATTTTCGGATGAACAATTGGCTGTTATCTTGTTAAATTCTCTTCCTGATTGCTTTGATAATTTGATTAATGCTGTTGAGTATGGAAGAGATACTTTAACCAAGGAGATTGTGATCAATGCATTAAAGGCACATGACTTCAAAACGAAGATGAAGGAGACATCAAGTGGAGATGGGCTGTTCGTAAGAGGAAGGCCAACAACTCGGAATGGTAGTAGCAACCCTGGCAACTACCGGGAGAAATCAAGAGGTAAAGGGCAAAGCCATAGGAGAGCACATTCCAAATCAAGATTTGGAAAGAGGTGCTTCTACTGCAACAAGGAGGGCTATTTCAGAAAAGATTGCAAGAAGAGGATGTGGGATGAGAGAAGAAGCCACACCAACAATGGAGAGGCTTCGGTTGCCAAGGGAAAATAGCAAGATGATGTTCTTGTTGTGTGCTCAAATGTGAGCAGGAGGTAAGGCAGCAAGAAGTGGATTATGGATTCCGGGTGCACTTATCACATGCGCCCTCACAAGGAATGGTTCAAGAATTTCAAGGAGATCAATGATGGAAAGGTCTTCTTGGGGAATGACAATTCTTGCCAAGTGAGAGGGATTGGAGACATCCAATTGAGGATGTTTGATGGAGTCACAAAGCTGCTGCGAAATGTGAGGTATCTTCTAGATTTAAAGAGAAATTTGATCTCATTAGGGCAGCTGGATTCCATGGGGTATACATGCAAAGTAAAGAGAGGAAAGATCAATATGGCCAAGGGATCTTTGGTAGTGATCAAGGCAGCAAGAAAGGATGGACTCTATAAGATGATTGGAGACATGGAGATCAAGGATCAAGCAGCAAGCTTGATGGCTGAGATGGATGAGGCAGCCCTTTGGCACACTTGCTTGGGACATATGAGCGAAGAGGGCCTGCAAGTTCTCAGCAAGGATGGCCTACTTGGTGGAAACAAAGTAGAGGAACTTGATTTCTACGAGTGTTGTGTTCTTAAGAAGCAACACCGGGTTAGCTTTAACACCGGAGTGCACAAGTCTAAGGGCATTCTTGACTACATTCATATGGACCTTTTGGGGACCAGCAAGGACACCAACATAGGGAAGTAACTTTTACTTTCTGTCTTTAATTGATGATTATTCAAGAAAGGTTTGGGTTTATTTGGTTAAAAATAAATCAGGTGCTTTGAATAAATTAGTGGTGTGGAAAGGGCTGGTAGAGACTCAAATGGGTAGAGTAGTTAAGGGGATAAGAACCGATAATGGCTTAGAAATTTTTGACCAAGAACTTGATCAATTTTGTAGGTTCAATGGCATTCTAAGACATAGGATGGTTGTGGAAACCCCTCAGCAAAATGGAGTTGCTGAGTGGATGAATAAGACCCTTATGGAAAAGGTTAGGTGCATGTTAGATGGATCCGGATTACCCAAATGTTTTTGGGGGGAAGCTGTCTCTACTACTGCATATTTAGTGAATTGATCACCCTCTAGGATTGTGTACCATAAGACTCCCGAAGAGATGTGGAGTGGAAAACCCCCTGAGTTGAACAACCTTAGGACTTTTGGGTGTGTTGCGTATGCACAACAAAAGGATGATAGACTTAGCCCTAGATTTAGAAAATGTGTATTTCTAGGATATGGTGATGGGGTTAAGGGATATAGGTTGTGGTCATTAGAAAAGAAGGGCATGAAACTGATTATAAGTAGGGATGTTATTTTTAATGAATTGTTATTTCCCTACTTGGAGAAAACTAACCCTGCAGGGCCTAGTGAGCAAACCAGTCCGAAATTTGTGGAGCATCGCATCAAGGAGAACTCGGTTCAGGTAGATCAAAGGAGGCAAGAAGATTCGGATCAGGTAGAGCCTTTGGATGAAGGCCAAGCTCAAGAAACTCAAGAAGAGGTTGAACAAGAAGAGGTTGATGCAACAAGTCATAATGACTACCAGCTCACAAGAGACCGGGGAAGAAACCTTCAAGATATAGTGATGGGGTTAAGGGATATAGGTTGCGGTCCTTAGAAAAGAAGGGCATGAAACTGATTATAAGTAGGGATGTTAATTTTAATGAATTATTATTTCCCTACTTGGAGAAAACTAACCCTGCAGGGGCTAGTGAGCAAACCAGTTTGGTTCTCGTGGAGCATAGCATCAAGGAGAATTCAGTTCAGGTAGAGCAAGGAAGGCAAGAGGGTTCGGACCAGGTAGAGCCCATTGATGAATGCCAAGCTCAGGACACTCGTGAGGAGGTTGAACTGAAAGTTGATGATGACAGGAGTCGAAAAGACTATCAGATCACAAGAGATCGGGAAAGAAGGCTGGTCGGACCACCTTCAAGATATGGGTTTGCAGATACTGCAGATGCTAATGTAGTAGCTCCTTGGACAGAAGGAGAGGTTGCACTAGAAACTTACACGGATGCCATGGAATGTTGGTATTTGTCTAAGTTTTAAACATGGCTAAATATGGTTCAAAGATGGTTAAAGTCTAAACCAAGGTTGGAAGATTAAAATACAGCATGTTAAAAGAGTGCATGCATGTGTGTGCATCCATTTGGGTGTGTGTGCACACCCGTAATCAACAAAGCAAAGTAGTGCGCACTACTGTGTGAAGTGCAGCCTTAGTGTTCACCTCACCGTCCCTTCACTAGCTCCTCACCACCCAGTAAGGATGCAGTTTGAAGAAGGGCAGCACCGCATCGCCCCTCCACCAGTACCGCACCATTCAGAACGTGGTGCAAAGAAGCTTTGCCTAGCGCCTCACTGCCCCCTGTTCAGCGCCTAGGCGCTAGGCACACTGAAGCACACATTGACAGCTTGTTTAAACGTCCTCTTAGGTGCGTGGATGCAAGGTTAAAATGCATAGCACCACTTAGGATTGATGGAGGGCTATGGTTAAGTGGTCATCAAGATCTAAGGGTGGAGATTGACTCTCAAGATTGGACAAGAAGTTGGTTCACTATATAAAGGGTCACCTAGCTTCATTCTAGACATTATTATTGTGACATACTTTGAGATCAATTGTAAAGAGTGACATACAAGAAAGAATTGTGTAAGAGTGCAAAGACACAAACACAAGAGGGACTCATTGTAGTGAGGTTGGTTGTAAAGAGAGGGAAGTCTAAGTTAGATAGAGAACATTGTTAGTTCTTATCTTCTTCCTTTCTTCTCTTCTTGGTTTCTTCAAGAACTTGAGCTTCTTTAAGAGGGTTGCTGTAATTGTAATGAACCATTGATTTAGTGCGGAGAGTTCAGAGGAACTCACGGGGACGTAAGCTATTGTTGAACCTCGATAACAAATCGCTTGTCATCTTTTCTTTCTTGCTTTCGATTGCTGTATTTCTTTCTACAAGTCATTCTAGACTTGGGTGTTTGGAAGATCACCACCTGAGCATCTTGTCAAGGTGATTTCCAACAGTTACTTTCATTCTTTAGTTGATGATTATTCAAGAATGGTTTGGGTTTATTTGCTTAAAAATAAATCGGATGCTTTGAATAAATTTGTGGTGTGGAAAAGTTGCTGGAGACTCAAATGGGTAGGGTAGTTAAGGTGTTAAGAACCGATAATGGCTTAGAATTTTTTAATAAGGATTTTGATAAATTCTGTGAATTAAATAGCATTCTAAGACATAGAACAGTTGTGAAAATCTCTCAGCAAAATGAAGTTGCTGAGAGGATGAATAGAACCCTTATGGAAAAGGTTAGGTGCATGTTAATTGGGTCCAGTTTACCAAAATATTTTTGGGGAGAAGCTGTGTATACAGCTGCATACTTCGTTAATAGATCACCCTCTAGAGCTTTAGAGCTCAAGACTCCCATGGAGATGTGGAGTGGGAAACCCCCTGAGTTGAGTAACCTTAGGACTTTTGGGTGTGCTGCATATGCACATCAAAAGAATGATAAATTTAACCCAAGGTCTAGAAGATATGTATTTCTAGGGTATGGTGATGGGGTTAAGGGGTACAGGTTGTGGTCCTTAGAACCAAAAGGAATGAAACTAATAATAAGTAGAGATGTTATTTTTAATGAATTGCTATTTCCCTACTTGGAGAAAACTAACCCTGCAGGGACTAGTGAGCAAACTAGTCCAGAATTTGTGGAGCATCGCATCAAGGAAAATTCGGTTCAGATAGAGCAAGGAAGGCAAGAGGGTTCAGACTACGTAGAGCCCATTGATGAAGGCCAAGCGCAAGAAACTCAAGAGGAGGCTAAACTAGAAAGGGTTGATGCAGCAAGTCAGAATGACTACTAGCTTACAAGGGACTGGGAAAGGAGGGTGGTTAGACCATCTTTGAGATATGGGTTTGTGGGTGCTAATGTAGCAACTCCTTGGACAAAAGGAGAGGTTGAACCAGAAACTTACATGGATACCATGGAGTGTAAGGATTCGTCAAAGTGGCTGCTAGTTATGGAGGAAGAAATGGATTCTTTGAGGAAAAACAACTCTTGGGTATTTGTGCCCAAACTAGAAAAACAGAGAGTTCAGGGGATGAAGTCCGGTATAAAGCTAGGCTGGTGGTGAAGGGGTTCACACAAAGAGAAGGCATAGACTTCACCAAAATATTCTCACCAGTTGTGAAATACAAGATGACCAGGATAGTGTTAGCATTGGTGGCCCAATTCAATTGGGAAATCAAGCAAATGGATGTGAAGACAGTGTTCTTACATGAAGAGCTTGATCAAACCATTTACATGAGGTAACCCGAAGGCTATGAGGAAGGAAGGCAGGGAGATTTGGTGTGCCAAGTGAAGAAATCTCTATATGGCCTGAAGCAATCACCTCAGTAATGGAATAAGAGGTTTGATTCCTTTTTAACTAGCCTGGGTTTCATGAGGAGCTACTATGATTCGTGCTTGTATTATAAGGGGCACAAGATGGAGGAAGTGGTTATCATCTTGATCTATGTTGATGATATGTTGCTGGTTGGGAGTAGTATGGAGAGGATAAGAAAATTGAAGACTCAACTCAGTGACGAGTTTGAGATGAAGGATCTTGACCATGTACAGAAGATCCTTAGGATGTGTATCATCCGGGAAAGGGAGAGAAACAGATTGAAGATCTCTCAAGCTTCCTACATAGAGAAGATGATATCTAAGTTCTCTATGAAAGATAACAAACCAGTGAAGGTTCCCCTTGCTGGTCATTTCAAGTTCTCCAATGATCAATGTCCAAAATCGAATGAGGAGAAGAAGGAAATGGAAAAGATCCCCTACTCTAGTGCGGTTAGTTCTGTAATGTTCACCATGGTAAGCACAAGACTTGATATTACTCATGCAATAAGTATCCTCAGTAGGTTTATGAGTAATCCCGGAAAGGAGCATTGGCTTGGGATGAAGTGGCTGCTGAGTTACTTGAAGGGAAGCCCAGATGTGGGGCTGGTTTATAAGAAAAGAGGTAAGTCCATCTGCCTTTAAGGTTATGCTGATTCAGACTATGGAGCAGATCGAGATAAAAGGAGATTGATTACTTCCTACTTCTTCAACTTAAACGGATGTTGTGTAAGTTGGAAGGCTCAGTTGCAGCCGGTGGTAGCACTCTCAACAACCGAGGCTGAGTACATAGCGGCTACGGAAGCCATCAATGAGGCTATGTGGTGCAAAGGGTTGTTGGAAGAGTTGAAGGTACTAGAGGAGCAGGATATGGTGTATTCAGATAGCCAAAGTGCATTGCATTTGTGCAAGAATTCGGTGTTCTCTGAGAGGAAAAAGCACATGGATGTTCAGTACCATTTAATTCGAGAAAATGTTATGGAATGATGCATTCATGTGGACAAGGTGGCCATGGAATAAAACCCTGTGGATTTAGGTACTAAAGTTCTACCTCTAATCAAGTTCAATCATTGCCTTGGACTGCTTAGGATTGGAGTCAATTGATATGATAAAGATGAGTTTGGATATTGAGTTCTCTGCACGTGGGTTCGGGTTTAATCGCTTAGACAAAGGTAGAGATTGTTGGTATTTGTCTTAGCATTAAACGGTTGCAAGGAAGGAGGAAAAAATCAACATCAATGCACACCAGTGTGCGCCGCGGCCCAACTCATTCAAGGGTGCGGCGCCCAGCAAGGAGAACTGCTGGAAGAGGTGTGCCGTAGCTCAGCCTCCCCTAGGCCCCGGCGCCCAGAATGGTTACACTTGTGGAGAAGTTTCAGCTCACTCCAGGCCGCGACATGCCCTGTTCTAGGCTGCGGCCTGAAGGCACACTAATACCATTTTGTTCTGCCTTTTGAAAAGTGCATGGGGCATATCCAAAACGCACAGCTTCACTTAGGATTGATGGAGGGCTAAGGTTGATTGGTCATCAAGATCTAAGGGTGGATATTGACCCTCAAGATAGGTCAAGAAGTTGGTGACCTATATAAAGGGTCACCTAGCTTCAATCTAAAACAGATAACACATTGTGACATACAAGTGATCATTATACAAGAGAGTTAAAGTGCAAGTGTGAGAGTGCAAAGACACAAAACACTGAGAGGTACTAGAATAGATCTCAAAAGAAAGGCTGGTTGTAAAGAGAGAAGTAGTATGGATTGTGGGTAGAGTGCTTTTGTAATAGTTCTATCACTTTTTTTCTTCTCTTTTTGTTCTTCAAGAACCTGTAAGTTCTTGGAAGGGTGCTACTGATTGTAAAGAAATCCATTGAGAAGATAGTGTAGAGAGCTCGGAGAAGCACATGGGGATGTAGGCATATTGTCGAACCTTGTCAACAAATTGCTTGTGTTCTTTTCTTTCTTGCTTTGATTGGTTGCTGTCTCTTTTCTTTACATAAGTCACTATAGACTTGGGTGTTTGGAAGATCACCTCTTGGGCATCATCTAAGGTGGTTTCCCAACAATACAGTTTTAGCCCATTGAACGAGAATTACGACACCAGTCAACATTTACCATTCATCATTAAGAAATTGACTTTAGTCAATAATTCCTCTTGATGTGGAACTAACTGCTTCCAAATCCATACAGTTTCACGCCCGTCAATAGAAATTATGACTTGAGTTAACATCTATCATTCATCAGTAAGAAGTCGAATATAGTCAACAATTCATCCCGGTTTGGAACTAAGTGCCTCTGAAGCCATACAGTTCTACCCTAGTAAACAAGAATTACAAATCTAGTCAACATTTACCATTTATTAGTAAGAAGTTGACTATAATCAACAATTCACTTCTAGATGTGGAACGAAGCGCTTTTGGAGCCATATATTCCCACCCTGGTAAATAGGAATTACGACTCGAGTCAACATTTACCTATCGTTAGTAAAAAGTTTACTATAGTCAACAATTCCCCCCGACGTGAAATTAAGAACTTTCGAAGCCATACAGTTCCACCTCGATCAACAAGAGTTACGACTCCAGTCACACCCCATCAAAGAAGAATCAAGGCTTGCACCTCACAATTCCTACTTCAGTGGAGTTGTGACTTTAACTATTTAATTCCCGCTGAAGTAGAAATACGACTCCTAAGCCTTATAGTTCAGTTGAGAAAAAGAGGAATTATCGCTTCAATCACACTGCCACTAAAGTGGAATTAAGGCCCCAACTATACGAATCCCCCGAAAGAGGAGACTATGACTTCTACACCAAACAGTTCCAGCTAAAGTGGAATTAAGGTCTCAACTATACACGTTTTCCAAGAAAAATAACTATGACCCTCATACCTTATAGTTCCACACAACTAAAAGAAGGGGAATAATTCAGTCGACAACTTTTACTAACATGGAATTACAGCCTCCAAAGTCACGAAATTCCACATTGGATTAATGAAGAGTTAAAGACTCAAGTTGCACGACCTCGATGAAGAACACTATTTTAGTCATATAACCTTTAACAAAAATAGAAGCTTGGTTTCAGTTAATCAAAACCCCACCTACATGGAAGTATGATGAAAGTCATGAAATTTCACCTCAGATCAAACGAGAGTTCAGACTAAAAAAAAAAAATCACAATTGAAGCTGGGAGTAAAGGTTACTATGGTCGTACAATCCCAACTTAGTACAATTAAGAGTTACAACTTCAGCCTAGTAAACCCTTATAGGTGCCAATCTTTTTCGCTGATTACCCATGCATCTGGCTTGTTACCCAAGGTCACTCCCTTCAAGAAAGAATGATATGACAAAGGTATGGATTACAGTTAGTGGATATATGGAAATGAGTGAAACTTACAAAGTCATTTGAGCATGGGGCAATGATGATGGGTAAAGAGTCTTCATTTGACATTGAAGGGGGTCAAATCTCTTGTCATTGGTATGCGTGACAGATTTCAAGGCTTAAGAGATTTGGGTGCAAGAAACTGAGGAATTAAAGCTCCCTTTCTTGCCTAGACCGAAATCTAGCCCTTTGTGTTTCAAAGGAAATTATTAAAAACTTTAATTTAAATCTTATTACCAAACACTAATAAAACAAAACACACATTCACAATTTATATTCAAACAAGATTACATTGAATATTATTTTAAAATGGTGTGATAAGAGTAAATAAATACATAACAAGAAAGAGGAAAATTACCTTAAGCATGAAACAAAAGAATGATTAAAATCACTTGTGATGTGCGGATTAAAAGAAAAGAAGTTGATTAAAGCATGCAAATTTAAGTAAGCGAACTAGACGTGTGAGGATTTAATGTACGAACCAAAACTACTTTAAACAAAAGGATTCAAATAAGTGGATTATACATGTAGATTAAACAATGTAAATTGAAAATGCAAATTTAAACATATGTGGGTTAAAATTAAGCTAAAAATCCGGATTTGAATAAAGGACTAAAACTAAAATGTGACGAATGAGAGATTCAAAATAGCTTGTGACATACAAATGTGTAATGAAGCACTCAATGATGGACCAAAGGGGGTCGTAACGGTTTGTAGAATAAAAAATGCATGTGATTAGTAACAAACTGAAAGAAAGCAAAAAACTTAGAAAAAATGAAATAAGCATCATAAATGAACTAAGATAAAAAATGAACATTGAAGCTACCATGGATTTCATCAAATAAAAAGTAAGATAAATTGTTTAATACATTTTCAAGGTGTTTCAAATATATTAAGTGTATTAGAAATTTTATTTCAAAACCCAAAGAAGTATAACCAACCTTTTTTGCTAAGGAAAGTTTCCACGTGCATGGATAATCATCGAAGATTCCGCGCACCCTTGTGGATTTAGTAAGTTTGGGGGATTAGTTTGATTGTAGATTAGAAAACTATTTGTAAGTGTATGACTAATTTGATTAACTTTCTTTTTGTTCTTTTTTTTTTGTTTCATTTTCCACTATTTTCTTTCTTTTTTGTGTGCTCTCCTCTCTTTTGCTATACTTCTTTCTTTTCATTGTTATGCATCTCTCTTTTCTCTTTCTATGCTTATCTTTTTTGCTTTCATACTTCTTTCTTTGCTCTTTCTATACTTCTCTATTGCTCTATTTTCTTTTCATTCCTTTATTATGTTTCTTCTTCTTTGTGTTAACATGAGGGTATTTATATGAGAAAGGTGAGGTGCCCATGTGAATTAAAAACAACAAAAACAATGAAAAGAAAGGTTGGTAGTCTAGCCATGAAGAGGTGGGAAAGAGGGGTGTAACTTTTGAGGTGAAGAGATGAGAGCTTGAAAGGAAATGTGTGTTTAACAAAACAAAAATAAGGGGAAGACTTTCTCTCTTGGTGGCTGGTTTTGGGAGGAGGAAAAGGTGCAATTTTTGAGGTGAAGAGATGAAAGATTGAAAAGGAAATGTGTGTTTAACAGAGCAAAAAAAAAAAAAAAAAGACTTCCTTTCTTGGTGGCCAATTTTAGGAGGAGGAAAAGTTGCAATTTTTTAGGTGCAAAGATGAAAGCTTGAAAAAGAAAGATCTGTTTAACAAAGCAAAAAGAAGAGGAAAACTTCTTCTCTTGGAGGCCAGTTCTTAGAGGGAGGAAAATGTGTAATTTTTTAGGTGAAAAAAATGAGAGCTTGCAAAGGAAATGTCCAATTAACAAGGCAAAATGAGATGAAGAAAATTTCCTATTATGGAACACATATGGTTGGACATGAGAAAAAGAAAAGGGTTTTATTTTTCATGTGAAAAATGTGGATTTTGACACACGGGTAAAGAGTGAGAGCTTATAAAGGAATTTTCCAATTAATAAGGAAAAAAAGGGAAGAAGAAATTTTTTTCTTATGGCACACAAATGTGGCTAGTCATGAGGAGAAGAAAAAATGTAATTTTTTAGGTGGAAAAGATGGAATTTGATACATAGGAATGGGTAGGAGCTTGAAAAGGAAATGCCCAATTAGCAAGGCAAAAAGGAAAGGGGGTAATTTCTTTTTATGGCATATAAATGGTCGACCATGAGAAGAAGAAAATCGTGCAATTTTTATTTTTTATTTTTATAGAGAACAGGTGTTGTTTTTTTATAAGGGAAAGGTGGATTTTGACTTGGAGGTAACTTTTACTTTCTGTCTTTAATTAATGATTATTCAAGAAAAGTGTGGGTTTATTTACTTAGAAATAAATCAGATGTCTTGAATAAATTTGTTGTGTGGAAAAAGTTGCTGGAGACTCAAATGAGTAGGGTAGTTAAGGCTTTACGAACCAATAATGGCTTAGAATTTTGCAATAAGGATTTTGATAAATTTTGTGAATTAAATGGCATTCTGAGGCATAAAATGGTTGTAAAAACACCTCAGCAAAATGGAGTTGCTGTGAGGATGAATAGAACCCTTATGAAAAAGGTTAGGTGCATTTTAATAGGATATGGTTTACCAAAATATTTTTGGGGAGGAGCTGTGGCTACTGCTGCATACTTGGTAAATAGATCACCCTCTAGAGGTTTAGAGCTTAAGACTCCTATGGAGATGTGGAGTGGGAAACCCCCTGAATTAAGAACCTTAGGACTTTTGGGTGTGCTGCATATGCACATCAAAAGGATGATAAACTTAACCCAAGGTCTAGAAAATGTGTATTTCTAGGATATGGTGATGGGGTTGAGGGATATAGGTTGTGGTCCTTAGAAAAGAAAGGCATGAAATTCATAATAAGTAGGGATGCTAGTTTTAATGAAATATTATTTCCCTACTTGGAGAAAACTAACCTTGCAAGGGCTAGTGAGCAAACCAGTCTGGAATTTGTGGAGCATTGCATCAAGGAGAATTCGGTTTAGGTAGAGCAAAGGAGGCAAGAGGGTTCAAACCAGATAGAGCCCATTAATGAAGGCCATGCTCAGGGCACTCAAGAGGAGGCTGAACTAGAAGCGGTTGATACAGCAAGTCAGAATGACTACCAGCTCATAAGGGACCAGGAAAGGAGGATTGTTAGACCACCTTTGAGATATGGGTTTGCGGATGCTAATGTAGCAGCTCCTTGGATAGAAGGAGAAGTTGAACCAAAAACTTACACGGATGCCATGGAGTGTAAGGATTCGTCAAAGTGGCAATTGGCTATGGAGGAAGAAATGGATTCTTCGATGAAGAACAACTCTTGGGAGTTGGTGCCCAAATCAGAAAAACAGAGAGTTGTGGATTGTAGATGGATCTACATGATCAAAGAAGGGAATACTCCAGGGGATGAAGTCCAGTATAAAGCTAGACTGGTGGCAAAGGGGTTCACACAAAACGAAGGTATAAATTTCACCAAAATCTTCTCACCGGTTGTGAAGTACAAGACGATATAGATAGTGTTAGCATTGGTGGTCCAATTTGATTGGAAATTCGAGCAAATAGATGTGACGACAGTGTTCTTACATGGAGAGCTCGATGAGACCATTTACATGAGGCAACTCGAAGGCTATGAGAAATGAAGGCAGGGAGAGTTGGTGTACAAATTGAAGAAATCTCTCTATGGCTTGAAGCAATCACCTCAGCAATGGAATAAGTGGTTTGATTCCCTTGTAATCAGCTTGGATTTCATGAGGAGCTACTATGATTTGTGCTTGTACTACAAGGGGCAGAAGGTTGAGGAAGTGGTGATCTATATTGATGATATGTTGCTGGTTGGGAGCAGCATGGAGAGGATAAGGAAATTGAAGGCTCAACTCAGTGAGGAGTTTGAGATGAAGGATCTTGGCCATACACAGAAGATCCTTGGGATGTGTATCATCCGAGAAAGGGAGAGAAATAGATTGAAGATCTCTCAAACTTCTTAGATAGAGAAGATGATATCTAAGTTCTCTATGGAAGATAGCAAACAAGTGAAGGTTCCCCTTACTGGTCATTTCAAGTTCTCCAGCGATCAATATCCGAGATCAGAGGCGGAGATGAAGGAAATGGAAAAAGTCCCTTATTCTAGTGCTGTTGGTTCTGTTATGTTCACCATGGTAAGCACTAGACCTGATATTACTCATGCAATAAGTGTTCTTAACAGGTTTATGAGTAATCCCGGAAAGAAGCATTGGCTTGGGATGAAGTGGTTGCTGAGGTACTTGAAGAGAAACCCATAAGTAGGGCTGGTTTATGAGAAGAAGGGTAAGTCCATCTGCCTTGAGGGTTTTACTGATTCGGACTATGGAGTAGACCGGGATAAAAGGAGATCGATTACCTCCTACTTCTTCAACTTAAACGGATGTTATGTAAGTTGGAAGGTTCAGTTGCAGTCGATGGTAGCACTCTCAACAACCGAGGTTGAGTATATAGCGGCAACGGAAGCTATTAAGGAGGCTATGTGGTGCAAAGGGTTGTTGGAAGAGTTGAAGGTACTAGAGGAGCAAGTTGTGGTGTTTTCGGATAGTCAAAGTGCATTGCACTTGTGCAAAAATCTGGTGTTCCATGAGAGGACAAAGCATATGGATGTTCGGTACCATTTCATTCGGGAAAATGTTACGAAAGGATGCATCTATGTGGACAAGGTAGCCACGGAAGAAAACCCTGCGGATTTAGGTACTAAAGTTCTACCTCTAAGTAAGTTCATTCATTGCCTTGGACTACTTAGGATTGGAGTCAGTTGATTGATGACTCAAGATGAGTTTGGATCATGAAGTTCTCTACACAATGGTTTAGGTTTAAACACATAGACAAAGGTAGAGATTGACTCCGTTACCTTGACAAGATGCCCAGGTGGTGGTCTTTCAAACACAATCCATTACTAGCCACTACTCCTAAACGGCATCCCCTCTAACCTTACATAACTGACTTCCTACAACTAACCCATTCACCATGCTCATGCAACTAGAGTCTACAAAACCTTAAACCTAAAGCTCTGATACCAAAAAATGTAACGACCCATCCCAAGTGGACCCTACTCAGAATGACTTCATCACTTTTCAGTATTGAGCACCTTGACCCATAATGCAAGCATACAAAACTTACAAACCATACAACAATTCTTTTTAAAACATTACAATTTATACAAATATATATATATATATATATATATATATATATATATGTTTTATCCATGTAATTTCTCAATATATTATGATCAACTCTTAAGAATTTACATGAGACACAAGTAAAAAGAAACCTTCCTCTATCACATCTAATTTAATCATTTTTTTTTTAATGAAAATCATGTCATAAACAATTTCTAGACTCCCAAAAGACCAAAGAGATGCGGATGATGTGGACCTTACTAAGGACTCCTTCTATCTTTGATCACCTCACCGACTTGATCCTAAGCCTTCCGGCGTTTTACTAAAATGTTAATAAAATAGGGAGGGGTGAGCTAAAAAGCTCAGTGAGTTTTCACATTACTAGAAGTAATCGATTTGGAATTTGTTTCTTCATTTTTGAACCTCGTTGCATAACCAAATATATATATATACCTTTTATATGCGTCTTTGGTTACTTTTTTCACTACCTATCACAAAAAGGAACAATTATTACAACAAAATGCTAATACTTTGAATTAATCATATAGCACAAAATTTTTATCTCACCACACACATCACAAGGAAAAATCATTCATGAGTAACAACCATCTCAACATTTTTCACAGTACAAACAATTGACATCTTATGCCTTTCACTAGGCTAATAACATCAATCACATTAGTCATCAATGAAATGCAATGCAATGCATAATCATGTCTCAGCTTATCTCATCTCATTTTGTCTCTCTCATATCATTATATTTCATTGCCCCTAACTGGGCTAATCATATCAAAATGCCCTTCATTGGCCTAATCATATTACAATGAGGACGTCTCCCCGCATACTAGTATGTCAATCATCACATCATAAATTTTTAAATCCTCTACCTTTTTTGGGTAAGGTCTTACCATTCTAATATTTCTTCGAATCCCCTACACCCCTTCTAGGCGAGGTCCTATCTTCGGAACCCCTACACCCCTTCTAGGTGGGGTCCTACCCTCACATTTCACTCCACTCGTTCCACAAAATCAGTAAGAATTTATGCTATATGAAATTCATTCATAACACAACCAATTCTCAACATAACTAATAACACACTCAATTCATAACAATCCACCACATCTTCAAAAGAATACATCATTAAGCAAATCAACAATTTCTCAAACACAAAATTGATCAATCAATCACATTATAGTATTTCTTCGAAGAAAAAATTCATCAAAACAAATCTACATTTATTCTTATAGATGTATATACATGTATATATATACATATATATATATATACACACACACACATATAAGACTTGTTTATATTATTTGTCTTCCCAAAATCATTCACGTTTATATATTTTTAACTTTTCATTTTTGTTGTACAATTTATTATGTTTACTAAAATTAAGGTGAAACCACCTTTTGACATGCCAATAATCAACCTTGGATTTCTTCCTAGCACTTAACATGCCAATAATTAACCTTGGATTTCTTTTTAGCACTTGGAACAGTCGACTGTCTAACAAGATTCCAAATTTTTTTTGGCGAAAATCATCATTCTTCATAAAAAATTTCACTTATCTCTCATGGGACTTCTAATCCTTTCAAAACACGTTCTTATGGGTTCTAAATCAAATTCTTTACACTATTCATGAGAAGAATTTGAACTCAAAACCCCTTTTTGTTTGAAACAAACATTTTTCTCAAACTTTTCTTAAGCAAATCTTCAATTTCATAACTCCAAAAACTCAAATTCTTAGTTTAATAAACATGCTGTATGATTAAGAGTAAAGAAGGGCAAGTTTTACCTTGATTTTTAGTAAAAATCTTCTCATTTTTTCTCTTTTCTTCCTTTCTTTCTTCTCTTTTCCTCTCTCTCTCTCTCTCTCTCTCTCTCTCTCTCTCTCTCTCTCTCTCTCTCGATCCTTCCAGAGAAATCCAGCACATGCTAGTCTCTCTCTCTCTTCCATTCCCTTTTATAACCCAAGTTTCCTCTTATTACACAATCACCCTTCCACTTTACATTTCTTTTACAATTCACTATACTACTCTTTAAAATTTAAGTTTTTACTTAGTTTTTTTTCACTACCTTTCAAATTTTGAAATCCTCCCATGACATAGGTTTTTATTACTTGTTCTTATTTTATTTACTTATTTTTAAGTCTTGCAAATCCATTATGAATTAATTATAACTCATTTCGAATAAACACACCAAGTACGTGTCGAAGTGAAACCCCATGATTTTAAAATATTCTAATTAAAATATCAGACTCCACAAGTATAACCAAATACCTTGGGATAAGTTGAAGTTCAACCTCAATAAGTATAACATAAAGACCATGTGGCTGATCAAGTTACTCCAGTTCCACCAATTCCTAACTTCAAGGACTTTGTGCATGGGAATCAACCTCATATTTAAGATAAAATGCCACATAGATGGCTCAAGCAGTTCGAGAACCTAATTAGGCATAGGGTCTATAGGGTACTGAGGCTTGTTTATAAGAAGCCTTACCCTACTTATATATACTAACATCTTCGAGTTTTTCCAAAATTAAAAAAATCCCCAATTTCACGACTTTTTCAGGGGATGACGAGAAAACAACCCTAAAGCACATTGGACGTTTTATCAGTCAATCTGGAGAATACTTTAACCACAATTTTATGAAACTTCATTTGTTTCCTAATTCTTTGACAGTTAAGTCATTCACATGGTACATTAACCTTCCTCATAACTTGATCATGAATTGGGATTACATGAAAGAATGGTTTTTGACCCAATTTGCTCGAACGAGTCTAGATGTTTCCATGACTGATCTAGCTAGGCTGAAGAAGCAATCGGATGAGACTGCTGAAGATTACCTAAATCATTTCAAGTGAGCTCAAGCCAAGTGTTATGTTGTTTTGCCTAAAATCATGTACATGAGGCTAGCTTAGGATGGGTTGAGCTTAAACTCTGTAAGAAGATCGGGGGAATAGTATTTTATGACTTGTTCAAGCTAGCAGAAATAGCTACTCAATATGAGTACATACTGATGGAAGAACATAAAAAGAGGACTTCATCTTATGGTACATACTACAGCGATTGCAACTTCGAGGTGGATGTAGCTGAGTTTGCAGGTCAAGAGCTTTCATATGTGCAGCTCTTGCAAAGAAACAAACTCAGATGCAGGAGTTGAACAGACCCACTGTCCCAATAAGGTCATATTCCTTCAATATAAGCAAAGCATATCAAATTTTTGATATGTTATTGCAGGCTAAGTAACTTAGATTAGTGGGGCGACATAGGATGCCATTTAGTGAAGAGCTTCAAGGTAGAAATTTTTGCAAGTGACATAGTTCTTTTACTCACTCGACAAACAAATGCGTCGTATTTAGAAACCTAATTCAAGATAAGATAAATCATGGGATATTTAAATTCCTCTAGAAAGAAACAAAAACCATACAAGTTGAAACTAACCCATTCCCCTTTTCATTTGATTTTAACATGCTTGCTATAAATGTAGTTGCCTCAAGACAATAAGGTGTTTACTAATCCTTAGTGCCTATTTTCAAGAATAACCATGAGTATTTCGTGAAGGAAGACTCAGTAACAGATTATAAAGGAACGAAATGAGCTCGGGGACCCTGAAGTCAAACTGTTAGAAGAACCTTCAAGCAAGTTCGAATATTATATCATATACTCTAAAGTGGTAGACCCCGTACCATTCGATAGATCAAACCCATAAGATGGAGCGATGAATTTGATGACCAACCAAAAATGGTTGATAACAAAGCTCTGAAGTTGAAAGTTACTAAAGTCTCAAGACCAACGATGGTTAACATGAGAATTCAAGAATTAGTTTACCTAATGAACTTACCTTCCCTTGGGAACATCTTATGTATTGCTTGAAAAGAAAAGGTGATGGTAAAAGGAGGCTAAGTTGTTCAATGAACATGTGATAGTAAAAGACCACGCGAAGGCGGAAGGAAAGAAACCAGCTTGAGAAGAAAGACCACCAGCTACCCCTTGACCAACATCAAGCCTGTGAATGGTCAATGCTTGAGGAAAGAGGGGTGATTATTTGCAAACGGAGAGGTTAAGCTGGTTTGAGAGTTAGGCCTTCTATACAGCAGGTTCTCAGCCAGTTAAAGGAAAAATTAACGCAGATCATGTTAAGAAGGCTAAGGACCTTGAAAGTGCCACTCACATAACTAGGAAAGTGGCACCACCTTTAAACAAACATAAAGGATCATTTGAAGCCAAAATAAAAATACGATTACAACCCAAAATTCTCTAATATGACTTGAACCTTATAGAGAAGATGATTAGACCAGTAGGCTGCCAAACAAAGACAGGATATAAGAGTAAAACAACCAGAAGTATCCCAAAGAGTTAGAGAATGCAAGAAGCTCAAGAGGAGAATTGAGAGTCTCAACTCAGAGGAAGAAAAGGAAATCAATCGGTCCTAGGAGAGACGAGGAAATAAAAAAGTCACTAACTTCACAAATAGGAAAAAAATCATAGTGACCTTTTCTGATGGAAGTAATGATGAGGAAGAGGTGTACTTAGGTGGAACCCTGACCAAGGATAAGGGACTTCATCCTAGTTCTAAAAAAAAAGGTTCTATATCGACCCTACCATAAGAGCGATAAAAAATGAGTGGCTGGAGTCCATGGACTTCAAAAGGCCATACACATCATGAATATGGAAAGAGAAAACCAATAAGGGCAATCCTCAAGGATCCAAGAAATTTTAGAAGAGAGATAAACCTTTGAGGGAGACCACAACTACAATAGTACTAAGGATGATTCCATCGAGGATGAAAAATACTAGAGTGAAGAAGACCTAAGCAATGACCCCAAGAAAGAAAACTCAGAGGAACAAGTCATAACCATGGATTGCAACATGGTCATACTCTTGCCTTTTTCTTTTCGAGCAGTGCACAGTCAGACACTTGAGGTTGAAGAGGTTGAGATATGGATATAGGGATAATCAAAGAACAACCACAAGAGGTAATGTGCACATGAAATGAGGAACCAGGGTCAGAGTAGTCGAATATGGAAGAAATAACTCTCATAATCATTGAAAAACCTCCTCGAGGTATGGCTCAATACCTTAAACCCATATGTATTCAAGTTCATATGGAAGGCAAGCCTATGAATCGTGTAATAGTTGAAAATGGAGCAGTAGTAAACACACTACCACGTACTATGATTTATAAAATGAAGAAAACAAAAGATGACTTATGTAACGACCCATCTCGGGTTGGCCACCCTCGAGATGGTATTGTCATATTTTGAAATCCCAGCACGACATATATATGCAATAATATAAAAACATACATCAACTGAATGTATATATATCTATACATCTATCCTTAGCCCTCAACAAAGGAGTTACCTCATTAAAATTTTAATTGAAATAATATATATAACATATGATGCATGAATATTTACAAATATTTTTTTCCATTAGTCTGAGGATGTGGACCACGTGGCTTACGGAAAATGATTCAGTCTAAATCTTAGCTCACTAATCTATCTATCTTTCCCACTACCTAAAATTATTTAACAATGAGGAGTGAGCTTCATAAGCTCAGTGAATTAAATTTACTGAAAGTACTCGATTATATACTTCCAGTCACATCTTATAATTCAATCTTTTTTAATTTTGCCAATATAAATCATCTATTTATTCACGGATAATCATTTAATCTTTCAAATAATCTTCCCATAATCATTCATTTGTTATCTCATATAAATCAATAATAGCATCCTATTATAATTTCAACCATTTATCAATCTCATATTAAATTAATCATCAAACATATCAATTTTTCTTATCATATATTTAATCATCTTGAGATTATCAATTTAACATCATTATTTACCTTGTTATGAGGTTCATAGCATATAATCAATCAATGAAATAAATTTTTATCATATCATATTGTCATATTTCTTTCTCATCATATTTGTCTCTCTGTGAGACTCATTTTTCTATCAATAAATTCATGATCAAGAATGATACTTTAGCATCTTAAGCAATAATAATCAATATTTAAACAAATGAAATACATGAAGTTATATTATCAGGCCATTTCATATTATCATTTGGGAGTGTCTTCCCACATGTCGACATGTTTTAGCTTAGACTAGCTGCCTTCTTGGTTCTTTATTTTCAATTAGACCGGCTGCCTTCCTAGTTCTTTTATTTTCAGCTAGACCGACTACTTTCCTGTTTCTTTTATTTTCATTTAGACTGGCTGCCTTTTTGGTTTTTTTATTTTCATTTAGACCGGTTGCCTTCACAGTTCTTTTATTTTCATTTAGACCAGCTGCCTTCCCGGTTCTTTTATTTTCATTTAGACCGGTTGCTTTCACAGTTATTTTATTTTCATTTAGACCGGTTGCCTTCCCGGTTCTTTTATTTTAATTTAGATCGGCAACCTTCTTGGTTCTTTTATTTTTATTTAGACTGACTGCTTTCTAGGTTCTTTTATTTTAATTTAGACTGGTTACCTTCCTGGTTCTTTTTATTTCATGCATATGCACAATAATATGAAAACAAATAGACTAGCTACCTTCCTGGTCTTTTATTTTATGCATATAAGCAATAATATGAAAACTAGCATACATTCAAGCATTCAATTTAACTATCCAGCTCTTTCTCAAAATTATTATTTTTATCATATTCATTAAATTATCTCCTCATATATCATATCAAATTATGAATCATAGCTTGTCAAGAATTTCATTTATCCTTTTATTTTATTTTTCATCAACTCATTATTTCATTAATATTACTTCTCATATAATAAATTTTGAACCTATCAATTATTCATATAATATCAATCAACCAACTTTCATATATCATCCAATCATTGTAGTTCAATAATTAATTCAAATATCATAACTTTATATTTCATATTTATCTCGAGTGCTAAAAGTAAATTTAGCTCACCACGTAGCACTTAAAGCTATCCGTGGATCACCTCCTTGCCTTTCTTGCTCCTTTTAGCAATTTAACCTAATTATTAATCGTCAACACCTGACATAATATTTATATTAAAATTTCTTATTTATTCTTTAGTTCTTCCATAATCCATACCCTTTAAATTTCTACATCAAATTTCGAGTAATTTCATTTATGCATAATTTCAAAAATAAAATTCGCATTATTACCTTTTGTTTTTCTTAAGGCTTCTCTCGAATCTCTTAAAAATTCTCTCGTAAACTTCTTCAAAATTTCAATTTTTCAACCTTTCTTTGAGCCCCCAGGTGTTTAAAGAGAGAGAGTAATTTGAATTGAAGAAAGAAGGAAACCGAAAGAGATTTGGTAAGAAATACAAAAAAAAAAAAAAAAAAAAACTAAATTTATATAGCCAAAACCGTTTCACCTGACTTGCCACTCTTTCATCCCATTTTTGTTATCAAACATGCAAGAAGTGCATGTTATGTTGACAACGCCTGGACATCCAGGTGTTGTCTCTTTTTAATTAATAGTACATCTTTCATGTATATATTATTTTAATTCCATGTAATATCTATCAAATTACTTCTTTACCCTTACTTTAAGAAGACTGGTATTATAACTTAATCCCTTATGAGGTCTCTGTTTCTAGTTTTTTAGGGAATACAACCAAAACACGAGGAGTGATCCCCCTCTAGTTACAAGTTTAAAGTCGAGTTATAGTAGTTTCATTTTTTGTGGTTAACTTAATTTCAAGTTACAACGCCTTACTAGGGCAAGATTGGATTCATTCTAATTACTATGTACCATCATTGTTACATCAGTCACTTTTCTTCAAGAATGATAATAACCAGGTTGAAACTGTGTATGCAGATGATAAGCCATTCATGGCTTCCCCCAAAAGCATCAAGGCAACATTTTATAAGAAAAGTATTGTCTGTATAAAGATGTTGGGAAGAAACAAACATAGGAAGCCCACTGAGATAACCTTTTTTATAGAAGAGCTAGAGCAAGGGCTCTCGAGCAGGTCTATAAGGAGCTATCCAGGCCACACTTGTTAGAAATGAGGTCAAAGACACTCTTGATTGAATACAAGGTGGATGATGAGTAGTCAACCCTACAAAGACAAGAGAGACACCATAGCACTGGCCCATTTAAGGTTAGCCACTTATATGGCTGAACAAAAAGTTATATACCAGCACAGTGTTGAGAGTTTGGAAGACCTTGGTGAAATCAAACTAAAGGATCTCAAACCTACCTTAGTTAAGCTTGAAGACTTAAAGGTAGAAACACAAGATCCCATAAAAAAAGTTGATCTGGGTGACGGAAATGAAGTAAAACCAACTTTCAATAATCTACTTCCTGAAAGCTTGAAAGAGTAATTCATGTCTCTCTTGAAACAATAAAAGGATTACTTTGTTTGGCACTATGACAAGATTCCTAGACTGAGTCAAACCGTGGTAAAACATTGATTACTGATTAAAAAAAGGCTACAAACTATTCTAACAAGTACCCATAAAGATGTCCACAAAAGTCATACTCAAAGTCAAGGATGAGATAGAGCGCTTACTGAAAGTCAGGTTCATTCAAATAGCCAGGTATGTAAAGTGGATTTCTAATATAGTCCAGTAATAAGGAAAATGGAAAACTCAAGGTGTGTACTAACTTTAGGAACTTAAAAAGTGCTACTCCTAAAGATGAATAGCCTATGCCTGTAGCTGATCTATTAGTAGAAAATGCAGCTTGTAACTTAGTTCTTTCCTTGATGGATGGGTACTGTAGATACAATCAAATCTTTATAGCTCCAGATGATATGCATAAGACTGCCTTTCATTACCCTGGTAATCTAGGGACATTTGAATGGGTAGTGATGCATTTTGGTTTAAAAAACATTGGAGCACGTTATCAGTGTGATATGAATTTAATTTTGCATGACATGATTCAAAAATTTATAGAAGTCTTGATGATATAGAGGTGAAATCACAAGACTTTACCTTAAAACTCAAGACCCTCAATAGAGGATTTAAAAGAATGAGGATTCACCAATTAAAAATAAATCTTTTTAAGTGTGCATTCTAAATGAATGTATGAGTGCCATGTTGGCACCATACTTAGTATCGGAACAATAGTTTCTCAAAGAATTCAATGATGTAACTATATGTCATGTCCCTTGAGGGGAAAACTCAAGAGCAAATATACTAGCTCAAATGGCTACAGGGCTTCAAGTCCCAAGAAATTAGGGAAGTAAATTAGTTAGACTAAGTCAAAGAACGCTCCCTCCTATCACTGACAGGAACTTGCAACAAACGCTTTTATTGTCCAAGTTTATCAGGACAATGATTAGAGAAAACCAATTATAGAATTCCTAAAGAATCCAAATACAAAAAGAAGTAACTATTTGAAGTTAAAAGCTCGACATTATGTTCTTTGCGGGAGAATGAAGAGTTGTATAAACAAGACGCTAAAGGATTACTTCTAAAGTGTCTAAGAACAGAGGAGTCGCTGCATGTCATAATCGAAGTGCACGAAGCAATTTTTGGTGCTCATCAGTCAAGACTTAAAATGTGCTAGCTAATACGAAGGTATTGGTATTACTGGCCTTTGATCTTAAAGATACCCTCAAATACTCTAAGGGGTGTCAGGCATGTCAATGGCATGGGAACATACCTCGAGTTCCTGCTAGCCTTTTATATTTTATAGTCAAACCATGGCCATTTAGAGGATGGGCCATTGACATAATTGGAAAGATCTACCCTGTTTCAAGTAAAGGACATGCATTTGTGCTAGTTGCCACAAATTATTTTACAAATTTGGTAGAAGTTAAATCCTATAAAGAAATAGAATCTTTAACTATGGATAATGCGTTAGTTTTTAACGGGCAATAGGCTCGAGCATTCTTACAGGATTATAGGATTAAGTTAATCAATTATAGTATATACTATGCCCAAGCTAATGGTCAAGCTAAATCGACTAATAAGATTATCAAAAATAATCCGAAGAAGGTAATACATCAGAATCTCAGGAAATGAGATGATTTGCTATATGAAGTTCTATGGGCCTATCGAACCTCGAAAAGATCAAGTACTAGAACTACCCCATTTGCCTTAGTATTTGGTAACGATGCAGATTTGCCTATGAAAATTACTGTTAAATTATTAAGGGTTGCCATGCAAAATGAATTAAGTGATGTGGATTATTATGATACTATGTTGGCCGAACTCGATGATCTCAAGGATGCCCAAGCCAAAGCACTGGATAATATAATGCAACAAAAGTTAAATGTTGCAAAGGCTTACAACCAAAAGGGTTAAAATAAATGTTGCAAAGGCTTACAACCGAAGGGGTTAAATTCTATATCCAATACAAAAGAAATAAAGAGAAAAATTTAGAATAAAACTAAAGTTACAAAAAATATTAAACTGTGCGGTTGAAGAAATCAACTACAACCTCCCATTTCGAGCGAATATACTTCGTTGAATCAGCTGTATCATTGTGGATCTCCATGATGGTATGATGAAGAAAGCTAGTTTCCCCGTGGAGAGTTGTCAAGATAGAATACTCCTACTCAGGAACCTTTGATTTACTTGATAGGGTTCCCATATGAGAATTGACTTGCTCGAGCTCCCGTTCGAGCTTGCTCTTTCGAGCTTAGGCTTGTTTGACCTCTGTCATAGTACTTTCGAGCTCTTTACAAAGGTTCTTAAACTTACCTTATGAACACTCAAATTCTTGATAGTTTTGCTATAATTTTTGGTTTTTGGCTTTACTCTCATTAGCTAGTAGTAATAATTTATCAAAATCTTCATGCAAAAGGCATATAGCATGAAGTCGATGTTAAAGGAGTTGAGCTTTCCTTTCTAATAATCAAGACACTAGCTGGCAAATTTGTGCATGCGCCTTAGTGTGAGTTCATAAAGGACTCCCACCTTTGATCCACCAGTTTCTTGGGCCAAAACATTTGGCCTATCACTTCAGGAGAGGAGTCTTGGATTTGAGCACCAACTATAAGGAGACTGGGAAATTTATCTAGCACAGCCTCGAGTTCAGTCTTTGGTTGAGATAATTTCTTCCTCTTATCCTCCTCTAATTCTTCCTCGACAATTTATAGAAGGAAAAGGGTTCCTTTGTCACCAGGGAAGGAGATGACCCGCTGCTCTTCAGAAGTTGCAAGAATGCCTTCCTCCTCATCAAGGGCAGCCTCTTCCTTAATAGTAACCTATACAAAAGAAAACCACAAAGTTATGACATCAACACCTAAAAAATGGTTATATTGACATTAAAAAATAGTAATGTTATGATCATACCTTGAGTGCTGGAGGCTCAACAACTAATGATGTGCCATCAACTGCTATGGATTGAGCCACTAAGTTAAGAGAGGTTTGGCCCTCAAGGGCCATCTCCATAGCCTTATCTCGTGAAGGTATCTCCATCAAATCCTCATCACCTAGCTCAATCACAGTCAAGGTCAAAATGGTCCTAATTGTTATTTTATTCATTTGAGGGTCTACGGTCTTGAAGAGCCTTGACCATAAAGCTTGCTCCAGAAAGGCATGTACTCAATGCCTGTAAGGGAGAGTTTAAGCAGATCGTCGAGGCAATCCTTGAACAAGGGACGAGGGTGTTGATAATCATAGACTTCCATACAAAAGAACTCTACATAGTAGAAGAATTGATTGGCATTCCTGCTGGCTCGAGTGCATGGGGAAAATGCTGGAAAGTAGGCGTAGGCCTAAACCTAGAGAAGCCACAAGGGTGTAACAACCCATCATGGGCTGGCCACCCTGAGATGAAATCGTCACGTTTTGAAATCCCAGCATGACTCATATATGAAACAATATAAAGCATATATACACTGCAAATAATATTTAAATAAAAAAACTCTTTTCAGAAGATATACATCATCTTTCTCCTATTAGAAAAAAATATATACAAAAATATCAAAATGCATGATTATACAACATTTCTCAAAATTTTCTTTATTTCTTATTATAATCTTAGGATGTTGACCACGGGACTTACTAAACTACTTACTCTAAATCTTAGCTCAATAAGCTACTAGTCCTGTCCACTGCTTGAAATCATTCAATAATGAGGAGTGAGCTTCACAAGCTCAGTGAATTAAACTTACTAAAAGTATTGGATTTGTATACTTCTAATCATAACTTATAATACAATACTTCAAATAATATTCAATATTCTTTCATCTATCATCTCATATATATTTCAATAATAACATTCTTCTATCTCTACTCAAATCATAAATTCAATCAATTCCCATGCTATATTCTTTCACATAAAATATCTCATATATTTAATCAGCTCAAAATTTTAATTTCAATATCATTATCATCATCTTACTATCAATTGATTTCTCATCATTGTTGTCTCATTATGAGACTCTTCTTTCTATAATCATCATTCAATCAAATTAATGCTAATGCAACTTATCAACAATAATAAAATATTCAATAAAATAAATGCCCATCATAATGTCATCATCATTTTTTTCTTTCTTTCTAATCACTCCATACAATCAACTCATGGGATTACCAATTTCTGGTATATCATCTGGGAACGTCTTCCCACATGTCGACATGTTTCATCCAGACCAGCCATGGTACTGGCCTTCCTCTATACATATGATCATTAACACACAAGCAAACATATTATAATATCAATATAAATCACATAATCTCTTTCATAAAAATCTTGTTTTTTTCATATGTATATCAACTATCTCTTCATATAATATTAATTTATTGATCACAACCTTAAAGATTCATTTCTCAGCTGAACATATATTTATATTAAGTAATCTTTTCATACATACAGTATTGATTCAATAATATTTCAATTGTCTCAATTTATCAATCTATTGTTCATAATATCCTTCCATTTAAAAAAAATATCATATATCTCATATTTTTCCTTAATAAGCAATTCATATAATATTTCAATATTATATTCATACCATTATTAATTCATTATCCATATTGGTCTCATTTACTAAAAGAAAATCTAACTCAATAGCACTTAAAACTACTATTGGACAACCTTCTTTCATTTTCTGCTCTTTTCAGCAATTCCACGTGATTGCTGTTCACCAACACCTAACATAACAACTCATTAATTTTTTTTTATCTCATTCTTTAATTTTTCCTATATTTTATACTTTATATTCCTATACCTAATTCCTGGCAGTTTCATGTATGCATAAATCAATTTTTCTCAATTCAACTTTTTAACAAAATTTCTCTTTGTTCTATAAAAATTCAAATTTCAAAACTTCTTTTAAGAAATGTAGAAACAAAACCCATAAAAATTTAATTCTTCAAAATGAAATTCAATAAAACTACCTTGCAAAGCTTTTTCTTAATTTCCTTGAAATTCCTCTAATGAATCCAACGATTTCAATACAAAACTAGCAAATCTTTCCAATTCAAAGTGTTTGCAGTGTCTATTCTTCTTTTTCTAGATAGAGAGTGAAATCATACAGAGAGAAAACGATTTCGTAAACTTATTTCAAACTTCAAAATCCTTTATATAGAAAATTTTTCTTTAGTCGACTACCCTTCATTCGAAAATTATAACTTTACCATTCTTCTTAAAATTCCAATTTTTCAACCCTTCCCTTCCTTCCGAAATTTTTTGAAAATTTATATTTTCTTCAACCGAATTTTTCAAATATTTTTCTCAACTTTATTTCATATTTTTCTTCAAAATTCTTTCAATTCAACTTTCAATCTTATCAAAATTCAATACTTTCTTCTTAAAATTTTCTAACTTTTCCAATCAAGATTCCCAAATACCTTATTTCAAAGTCAATAGTCAATATTTCATGTATGCATTATTTAACTCAATATAAAAGTCAAATTAATTCTTTACCCTTGCTTTAAGGATACATGTATTACAATTCTATCCTCAAAATTTTCTTACCTAACTCGTGAAATAATTGGGGATAATCTTTCTTCATACTTGCCTCATGCTCGCATGTAATCTCCTCAACATATTTATTTCGCCATAAAACTTGAACTAATGGAATCACTTTGTGACACAAGACTTGTTCCTTTCTGTCTAAGATTCTCACTGGTACTTGTATAAAGGTCAAATCTTCCTAAGTTCAACAGCCTGACTCAGAATACTATAGGATTTATCATGTAAACATTTTTGCAAAAGTGAAACATGAAATACATTGTGCAATTGCTTCAAATCTGGAGGCAAATCCAATCTATATACTACTGGCCTAACTCTCTCAATCACCTCATACAACCCCACAAACCTCAAACTTAACTTCCCTTTCTTTTTCAATCTCAAAACACCTTTGCATGGAGATATCTTCAAATACACACAGTCACCCACTTGAAACTCAAGTGGTCATCTTTTATTATTAGCATACCTTTTCTGTTTGCTCTGTGTTGCTCTAAGGTTCTCTTTAACCATTTTGGTCCTCTCAATAGTTAAATCTATCATCTTTGGACTAAATTTCTTTTTCTCGCCTAATTTTTCCCAACATACAGGAGTTCTGCATCTCCTACCATACAACGCCTCAAATTTTGTCATCCTAATGCTAGCTTGATATTGATTATTATATGAAAATTCAATCAAATGCAAATAAGCATCCCAGCTCACTGAGAAACTCAATACAGTTGCCCTCATCATATCTTCTAGTATTCAAATTATCCTCTCTATCATCCCATCTTTTTTAAGATAAAAAGTTGTACTAAACTACAACTGTGTACCCATGGCTTTCTGAAAAGCCTCTCCAAAATATAAAAGTAAATCTAGAATCTCTATTTGACACTATGCTCAAAGGTATCCCATGTAACCTCACAATTTCAGCTACATATAACTTAACCAACTTTTCAGGACACCACGTAGTCATAATAGGAAGAAAATGAGACGACTTGGAAAGTCTATCTACAATCACCTACACAACATCATGCCCTCTCTGGGTATGGGGAAAACCATAAACAAAATCCATACTAACATTCTCCCATGGCCACTAAAGCACTAGAAAATGCTGTTGTAAACTTCCTGGATGTCTATTCTCATATTTTACTTACTAATAAATCAAACATCTAGAAATGTACTCAACTACATCCCTCTTCATCTTTGACCACCAATAATTTTGTCTCAACCCCTTATATATATCTTACTGTTGCCTGTGTGCATAGAATACACTGTATCAACATTATTGGGAACACAAATTCTCTATCCTAATACCAATATGCCATCATCCCTGATTTTGAACTCGGTTTGTTCCCCATTCAACACTTCTTGCTTGATCTTCTTTATCTCTTCCCTGCATCTCCAACAAACATTTAACTATAGAAGACTACACTACCATATTTGCTATTAATACTCCTCTGTCACTGATATTTAACTGCATTATCATCTCTCTCAATTCCTTCATCAAACTCATATATGACTCCAAATATCAACTAATCTTCTTGTAGACTTCATATTTAATGCATCAGCTACCACATTCATCTTCCCTATATGATAATGAATTGTACAATTATAGTCACTAATAAACTTCATCCACCTCCTCTGCCTCAAATTCAACTCCCTTTGGGTAGGTAAATATGTCAAACTCTTTTGATCAATAAAAATCTCACAAGTGGCTCCATACAGATGATGTCTCAAAATCTTCAAAGCAAATACTATGGCAGCCAATCATGGGTCGGGTAATTTCTCTCATGGTTCTTCAATTGCCTATAAGTATAGGTTACTACCTTCCAAGTTGCATCAACACACATCCCAACCCTTGATGCGATGCTCCACTATATGCCACAAATCCTTCATCACCAGAAGGGAGCACTAACACCAGAGCAGTAGTAAACTTTTATTTCAATAATTAAAAACTCTTATGACCACAAAAACTTCGTCTCTTTCCCAGTCAATCTTGTAATCAATACTGTAATAATAAAAAAGTTCTGTATAAATCTTCTATAAAAACTTACCAACCCCAAGAAGCTTCTAATCTCAATCACATTAGTTTGTCTCTCCTAATTCAACACTACCTCTACCTTATGTGGATCAATAGCTATACTATCACCAAACACAACAGGCTCGAGCAAGATACTTCATTCAACCAAAATTAACATTTAGAAAACTTTGAAAATAATCTCTCTCTCCTCAAAATCTCCAATACTATCTCTGAATTCTTCATATGTTCTTCTTCATTCTTGGAATGCACATGAATATCATGAATAAGCACAACCAAAAATTTATCCAGAAATAATTTGAACACCCTATTCATCAAGTCCATGAATGTTGCAGGAGCATTAATCAACCTAAATGGCATTACAAGAAACTCACAATGGCCATATCGTGTCTTAAAAGCAGTATTAGGTATGTCCCCCCTCTTTTATCTTTAACTGGTGATAACCTAATCTCAATTCTATCATAGACACCCTCGCTTCCTACAACTGCTTAAACAAATCATCTATCCTGGGTAAATGATATTTATTCTTGATGGTGATCATATTTAGCTGCCTATAATCAATGCATAATATCATGGTTCTATCTTTCTTCTTTACAAACAACACATAAATTCCCCATGGCGACACATTAGGTCGGATTTATTTTTTGTCTAACAACTCTTAAAGCTGAGTAAATCCCTCAACTCAACATGTGCCATTCTATAAGGTGCTATGGATATAGGTGCTGAACCTAGTATCACATCTATAGAAAACGAATTTTCCTTATTAGGGGGCAATGCAGAAAAATCTTCAGGAAATACATCAGTTAAATCTTTCACCATTAAGAGTTTTTCTAACTTTCTACTCTCATTTTTAGAATCCACTACATAAGCCAAATACCCCACATAGTTCTCCCTGAAAACTAAACTTCCTTTGTCTAGGTATCTTGAACACTACATTCTTCCTGAAACAATCAACCAAAGAGTAATACACCGACAACTAATTCATCCTCAAAATAAAATCAAAATCACTCATATTCAAAGGCAACAAATCAACCTCAAATTCTCTGTAAGCCATACGAATCACATAACCCCGAGATATAGTTCTAATTATAACTCTATCCCTAGTGGAAACTTTAACAATAACATTATGCATCAAAGGACTAACATAAGCATCAATAGACTTCATAAAAGTACTAGATGCAAAAGAATGGGTTACACCAGGATCAATTAAAAATCTAGCATGTCTATCAAGAATAAATACCATAACCATAACAACATCAAGAGTAGCCTGAGCATCTTGTTTGGTTAAAGAATAAACTCTACTATCTGAAGGTTGCGTCTGACTACCTCGTCCTCTCTCAGCAATTGCTCTTATGCCTGAAACTCTAGCTCAAAGACCACTAGATCGACCATTTCTCTTTAACTGTCTCCGCCCAATATCTATAGCACTCACCTCAACACATCTCCCCAATAGATAATCCATACTGATGTGTCCACCTTGTCCACATGCAAAGCACCTCAAAGTAGGACAATTCTATGATAGATTTTCTATCTGATTATGGCTATAACAAGATCTGGTCTCTCTATCAAATATCATGCTACCATCTCTACTGGGTGGCACACTCCCACCTCTACCATATCCTCCAATTCACATAGGTTATCGCCCAAACCTATGGGTCCCACCAACAGAACTCTGAGCTATAGAATCTAAACTACTTACTCTATTTACTATAGTCCATGTATGCTGACCACGAGACTTACTAAACTACTTACTCTAAATCTTAGCTCAATAATCTATGAGTCTTGCCCGCTGCCTGAAATTATTCGACAATAAGGAGTGAGCTTCACAAGCTTAGTGAATTAAATTTACTAGAAGTACTCAATTTGTGTACTTCTACTCATAACTTACAATTCAATAATTCAAATAATCTTTAATATTATTTCATCTATCATCTCATATATATTTCAACAATAACATTCTTCTATCTCTACTAATATCGTAAATTCAGTCAATCATCATTCTATATTCTTTCAAATAAAATATCTCATATATTTAATCAACTCAAAATTTTCATTTCAATATCCTTTATCATCATCTTACTATCAATTGATTTCTCATCACAGTTGTCTTACTATGAGACTACTCTTTCTATAATCATCATTCAATCAAATTGATGCTAATGTATCTTATCAACAACATTAAAATATTCAATAAAATTAATGCATGTCATAATATCATCATCATTTCTTTCTTTATTGTTTTCTCATCACTCCATACTATCAACGCATGGGAATACCAATCTATGGTATATCATTGGGAAATGTCTTCCCACATATCGACATGTTTCATCCAGACCAGCCATAGTTCTGACCTTCTCTCTATGCATATGATCATTAACACATAAGCAAACATATTATAATAACAATACAAATCAAATAATCTCTTTCATAAAAATCTTGCTTTTATCATATGTATATCAACTATCTCTTCATATAATATCAATTTATTGATCACAATCTTAAAGATTTATTTATCTGTTCAACATATATTTCTATCAATTAATCTTTTCATACATGTAGTATTAATTCAATAATATTTCAACTCTATCAGTTTATCAATCTATTGTTCACAGTATCCTTCAATTTCAACAAAATATCATATGTCTCATATTTTTTCTTAAATCAGTATTTCATATTATACTTTAACATTTTATTCATATCATTATCAATTCATTGTTCATATTGGTCTCATTTACTTAAAGTAAATCTAACTACCCTAATAGCACTTAAAGTTACTGTTCGATAACCTCCTCTCATTTTTTTTGTATTTTTTTTAACAATTCAACCCGATTGCAGATCACCAACACCTAGCAAAACAACTCATTAAATTTCTATCTCATTCTTCAATTTTTTTTATTCTATATTTCATACTTTTAAATTTCAATACCCAATTCCAGGTAATTTCTTGTTTGCATAAATAAACTTTTCTCAATTCAACTTTTTAACAAAATTTCTCTTTGTTCTATAAAAATTCAAATTTCAAAACATCTTTCAAGAATTTTAGAAGTACAACCTATAAAAATTCAATTATTCAAAATAAAATTCATTAACATTATCTTTCAAAGCTTTTTCTTAATTTCCTTGAAATTCCTTCCGTGAATCCAACGATTTCAAAACAAAATTGGCAATTCTTTCCAATTCAAATTGTTTGCAGTGTTTATTCAAAATTTTCTAGAGAGAGAAAATGATTTCATAAACTGATTTCAAACATCAAAATCCTTTATATAGAAATTTTTTTGTCGGTCGACTACCAAGTTGACTTCCATTCAATCAGAAATTACAATTTTGCTATTCTTCTTAAAATTTTAATTTTCAACCCTTTTCTTTCTTCCAAAATTTTCTGAAAAATTATAAAAAATTATCTTTTCTTCCATCGAATTTTCCAAATATTTTCCATAAGTTTATTTCATATTTTCTTCAAAATTCTTTCAATTCAACTTTCAATCTCATCAAAATTCAATATTTTCTTCTTCTTTTTTTAACTTTTTTCGATTAAAATTCTCAGACATCATCTTTCAAAATTATTTCAAAGTCAACAGTCAATCTTTCATGTATGCATTATTTAATTCAATATAAATATCAAATTACTTATTTACCCTTACTTTAAGGATACAAATATTATAAAGGGGCCATCCAGAGAAGAAGGAAACCCTCTTTTATATATCTTGTATAAACAGCTATACAGATTAGCTACTACAAATTTTGCAAAGCCAACCGTTTTACCCAGAGCTAGCGTATATGCAATGGCCAAAAATTGTTTGGTAACTCATTTGGCAGAAATGCATACTATGTATTTGCAAATAAAATACAAGAAAAAAGCTGTTAACTCTATTCGAGAAACAAGTTCACCTGCATAACCCATATAGTTAGTAAGGAAAATACTAAAGATCAGTTAGCTTTCCATTAGATAGTTGAATTCTATCCTGCTTGTTGACATTTGAGGATATACAACCGTACTCGTTTGTGAGATGTTTAAAAGTGCAAACACACCCTCAATCATTATAATGAGTTGCCCGGTAGGGAAATGGAAAGTGTTCGACACAACAGACTAGAAGAGTAGTAGAGTTCTTAACGAAGGCTGATTCAAAGACATATTACACGTCAAGGATCGAATTGCCTTGAGCATGCCCACCTCTTGCAACCTCTGAGCATATTGGGCAAAAATCCTTTCTACCCACGTAGACCATTTATCACCAACATGGTACCAAGAAGCATTGGGAGTTTCAGCACATCAGGAATTCCATGAGAAATCCTAGGGCCCTTTTTTAAATTGAGGGCAGTCTACGAGGTCATAAGGGTATATAGCCCTTAAAACTATTGGTGCTTCATCAATGAAGGAAGGTCCAGCCAAAACAAAACCCACATGGGATGAAAGATTCTCAATAGGGATGAACTAACCACTAACAGAGATTGACTAGGTTTTCATACAGCTGACCCATGTCACGAGAAGTCTAGAAGAGTTCTTTACCATAAGCAAGAAAATCGACATTGGACTCTCTCTCTCGGTAGCTTTAACAGCTGCAAATCCTTTCCCCTTACCAGAGGAAGGTTCAATGACATGGTGAGGTGACTATTTAGGGGAAATATCACTAATACAAATGCTCTTTCCTTTAAAAGTCATTGAGAGATTGAATTAATTTGAAGGAAATTAGTCGAAATAGAAGATTGAGGTACTAAAGAAATTTGAGGGTTAGGGCTTGCATAGAGAATGTGTGAAGCAAAACAAAAGAAGGAATGAGGTATTTATTGGGTATAGAAGCACAATCAATCTCAATCCCTAAGGGGTGCAAAAATCTAAGATAATCACGTTAAGGAGGCAATTGTTTGAACCAAATATGAAAAAAAAAAATCAGGGGATTATCCTGATTGGGCCACATGTAAAGGCCCCAACTGTTTGTTCCAAGGATGAAAAAGTAGGAAATTATCCTGATTGGGCCACATGTGAAGGTCCGAGCAAGCAGGAGAGAAGACGGCTCGAAAAGGAAGAGGCATAATGAAATATTAATTAGCCATCGAAAAGCCCATGAATCAAGAACTTTCAAAAAATGAGAAGTTCAAGGGGCAACATCGAGGCAAAAATAATAACTAGAAGGCCCAGGGCTATGAGATTGAGATAAAAGAGTTAGATTCAATACCTCGACCTCGAGCATAACAGATGAGTCATAACTACTAACCCATCTATTCAGAGATCGAGAATCACTCAAGAGTCGTGCATTTAACTAGCTAAAGTAAAAGTGGTCATGATTAAATACAACCCATGTAATGAGATCGGAGACTGTGACATGTGGCACATTAAGTGCATTTAATCAAAAATACTTAGGAGATGCTTGGAAATTATCAATGCAACTGTCTAGGCCAGAAGAAGTATAAATAGCAGCATATCAATCATGTGGAGAACACACGGACAATCATCCAACACATATTATCTTTTCTGCATTTACGCTCTTTACTTTTCAGTAACCATAGTTGTAGTTGTACTCGTAGTGGTAGTTTACATTCTTCACTCCCTTTTCTGTCTCGAAGTTGATTCAAGCCAAGGAAGCATTGAAGGCTTGATCTACATACAACAAGTTCAAGAAGTTTGCATTTGGTACTTTGAGGTTTTAATCCTGTAAAACCTTGTATCAAAGTTGTTAGAGATATAAATATATTGAGTTTTTTGTTATTGCAAAGTCGTTATTTATTTCAATCATTAACAGCTAGATTAAATTCTTTATCTTGAATTTATAACGGCATATCATTAAAGTCCTCTTAATTATGGAAACACTGAACCCATCTAGAGAAGTATTGTCCCAATCGAGTCAGCCTCGATTGACACATAAATATTTCTTGTGCAAACAATACGATATAAAAGAAGTTTAAGGGGGTTGAGGGAATGAAGTGTTAGTGTTTTTGTTGGTAAAATATGTTATATCATGCCCAACGAAAGGAATAAGATTGTCAAAGTTAAGATGGCATTCCTATTCTTTTTCTTTTGGCATGCGCAAACATACTTTACTAATAAAAACATCATCATTCCATTCCCTTAATCTCTTTCAAGCTTCATCTATTATATTAATTCTATTCCATTCCAATTTCCTTATAAGAAGTTCTGAAAAAAAATTCCCCCTTCTTTAGAGATACTCCATGCAATTCAAGTAAACAAGAATAAAGTGTCTTCACTTTTTTTTAAACCAAAAAGGAAATGCATTAAAAGAAAAATAAGGCGGGACAAAAGGAAGAATCTTGACCTAACCCAACCTAATACAAAGCAAGACGAAAGAAAGATACAACTTCAAAAAGAAGCCAAAAAATGCAACTCAACAGTTTTCTTCTTGATTTTGACACCTTTTTTCCTTTTAAGCTTTAATTTTTTAAAATGAGAAAAGAGCTCCAAGAGCTTATCCCCTTCATATTTCTTTTGAAAACTAGCATCTTGTAAAAAAAAATTCCAAAGGAGAGCGATGCATCGATGAGTAAGGTTGAGCCGGAGCATAGGAAATATCATCATTATACTTCATTGAACTTCAAATCAAATTTATACGAACAATCTTGCAATCCATCGTCTACGAAGTCCTTCACCTCCTTAGATTTATTTTTAGCCCTCTTAGACTTTAGTTGTTTTGCTGATTTAGTACCCACCTTAACCGCATAAAAAAAGAAAAAGAAAAAGTGTCTTCGCTTTCTTTTTGGGTGCACGATGTCTTCACTTATTTATAGATGAAGCAATGCAACTTTGGATCCAAAACTCGAATGTTAGGTTCAAATAAATATAAAGTTTCCCACTAATTATTGTGTGAAAGATTAGGAGGAAAAATTAAATTTATGTTTCTCTCTAAAACTCATTAATTTTATTTCATTATTGGGTTAATTATTATTAAGAATTATTTCTATATATATATATATATATATATATATATATGTGTGTGTGTGTATGTGTGTGTGTGTGTGTATATATATATATATATATACAGACTTAATAATGTGCACACATATATTGTAGAACCTAAACATGATTCACAAGTATAAGTCACTTGGAAGAAGTATAATATATAAACGGAAGGAAGACTTAGCTATATGCTCATCATTCTTCCCTGGAATTGGTGTCTCGGTATGAAGAGTCACAATGCATCTATCCGGACTAATAATGTATACAATACTTGAATTCTCAATGTAGATGCTACATGGTTGGTTCTAATCCTTCAAAAACGAGTGTAATAGGAGCATCCGTCAACAAAAAGATCACCCTAAGATGATTATCTCATGGCTATTGAAAACGAATCAAATCAGATGGTATTCAATCGCATATAATACAGCTGTGTAGAGGCGCACACCAGATTACAAAACTACCATCTTACAACACACTCAATGAAGAATAGATTGAAATGGGGGAGTTTAAGGTAAATTGTCTAGTGTTCAGCAAAACCAGGGCACGTTTACGTAAGACTGTTACACTATTGTCTAACAAACGTTAAGACACCTAAGAACAGGACACTCACCAGCTATATAACACATGATGATCCAAATAACAAATTTGCCTGAAACCGAGATGCAGTTTTAACAGTGTCCAATCAAAATCTTACTCCATAACATTATTTTTTGAAGAAAAAAATGGTGAAACAAGCAATAAATTATAAAAATTACATATAAACATATCTATGCATAAGAACTACGGAGAACTATTGTATTTATTCGATTTCTTTGCTGTTTTCTTTACTATCTATTTACCCCTCCCTAACCAGCTAGCAATTGCAGGCCTGACAAAATATGGACCAAAAGTAAAATGAATATGATAAGAGGAACTGAATTAGTCAAGCGCAGCTTTGTTTCTCCGACCAGTAATTGGCTTTGGTAATCCATCAAATATTGGTCTTGTGATGGCTGCTGTTGAAAGGGCCTGCAAATCAGGCTTCAAACTCCACTTGGATGTTGCCCAGATGGACGAATAAGTACTACTGTCCTGATCTTGTAAACTTGAGGTGCTCGATGATTTCCTCACTCCAAAAAACCCATCAGCCACAACAGAATCTGTCAGGCCTATCGGTATAGGGTTCAAACCACCTGCATCAGAATCTGCTGCCAAAGTAGTTCTGCTCGCTGCTTTGGATCTCAGGGCTAAGCCTTTTCCTTTCATTGCCGAAAAGCCACCCCCACTGCTGTTATCCTCTTTCAACAACATTTCTGGGGTGCGAGAATTAAAGTCAGCTTCAGATTTCTGGCGCCTTCTTACCAATTTTTCATTCCATTTATCAGAATTGCCTTCTCTAGCCTCTGCAACGTGCATGCTGTCAGTCAATTCACCATTCTCATCAGGAAGCGCATTTACTAAGCTTTTTGATTTCCGATGTTGGCTCAAAGGTCGGCCAGATGTGGGAGAGGTTGTAAGGTATTGACCATCTTCCAGATAATGAGCACCTTCTTTCCTGTTGACTGCCATTTCAAAACATTCAGATGAGGTATTCTGACCTGTTGACTTGAGCCCATAGTAACCTTGTAAAGAGCTCATGGCTGGAGAAACCTTCTGCTGGTAAGACTTCAGCTTGATGGACTGGAATGAATCAAACAGATCACAGTGCACATGGCGTGATGAGCTCTGATCAGAACTGCTCTGTCTGCAAAAGAAAATTCAGATGAAAAACATATTGAGTCGCAGGTCAAAATTTGATCAGGACAGAGATCTGCTACAAAGCATTGAAATATAAGATTCTAATATCAGATAGTTATCAGAAAATTGCGAAGGATAAAAGAGCAATTTGAACTTCCACAGTTAACTGGACAACATTAAAATAAGGAAAAGAAACACGACCATACAGTTATGATTGTGATTGTACTGAGTACCGATTAGATACAATTCAAAGGCTATTATTTGAAGCATAGTTGCCTAAAATGGGTTGCAAAAGAAAACAATTTATTGGTCTGTTGTCTTCCTACAAAGAGGGAGGGAGGAAGAAAAGGCAAAACGCTAAAAAAAAAGGAAAATAGCTGTGGAACTTACCATATGGTAGAAAGGTTTCAAAAAAAAAAAATGATTGGGAAGTCCATCTCCTAGTGGTGGACTCAAAGTATATGAGAATATAATGGCACATATTCAATTTTTTCTGGATTCTAGAAGCATCAAACAAGGTCGCATCTCTCTATCAAATTCACTACATTTTGTCTCATATAAATGAGATATGGCTCCTGCTAATATATCCTCACTAATGTTCGTATAAACAATGAAGTAACATATAAATGAGATACAGCTTCTGCTAATATATCCTCACTGATGTTGGTATAAACAGTGAAGTAATCATAAGGTACTTCAACAAAAACCACATCATTTTACCAAAAGAATAAATTAGAATGGTTCTTCGTTTCACTCGAGTGACATTAAGCATTGTGCAAATTATCAGAAAGATACTTCATTATTTACCAATGACGATATGCCTTTTCTATACTCCAGGAGTGCCATAAAGTTTAGAAGGAAAAAGAACTTCATTCGGAGAATGCATTAGCAAAGAAGTGTTTGACATATGAGGTTTTAATAGATACTTGTCAATATATTAATGCAACATTCAGAAAAATGACCTCAAATAATTTCGTGAAGGTACGCTAAACAACTATAATTTTGAGCAAGTTGCTTTTGGAGATAAGGAAGTATGAGGAAGAAGAAAAAAAGTGAGAAACATATTGCCCACATAGCATATAAGTATTACACAAATTCACTATAAAAGATAAACTTATTCGAACCCATCATTCTAGACAAAAAGGAAACCACAAAGCATTCAGGGTACACGGCTTTAAGCAGATGAAAAAGAGAAAAGGGGGGATGGTTAGCGAAATTGCTAAACAGTCATCTATGCTTCTTGATAATTCTTGAATAATGAGGCTATCTGCTACCAGTACGTAGTCAGTAGCAAAGTTAAAGAAAAAGCAGCTGTAAAATGAGTAACTTCAAGTCTTCAGTAAATAACACAAATACTAACGAATTAGACAGGATATAATTTAAACTTCTGAGAATAATATAATACAAATACATAATAAGAACATAAAATTATCAAGATAGCAATTGGCAAGTACACGAACTCATTGCTAGTCATTTTCAAGTAGACATTGCAATAAAGAAGTTCAAATAACAATAGCATCCAAAGAGAAACAGAATAGCTCCTATGCATTCCATGTACATTACAAATAGTAGAATGAGAGTAAAAAGAAGATTTAAAATATAAATACCCTGGGGTAATGGAACCATTTGATAAACAAGGAGATGGAGGATGCCTCCCTGGTAGTGGAATCTGGAGAGACTTCAGAGCAAACATTTGAAGATCCGTAACCAGGCCATTCATCTTTTTTATGTCGGCCACCTAAAATACATAAACAATAGTACCCCCAAGGGGAGGGGGGAGAGGAAAAGCATTAATAGTATATTGGAAGGCAAAAGGAAGCAAAAAACAACAGCCAGATCCAGATATATTAAACACCCAAGAGTTGGAGTCATTAGTTTCCCTGATTAGAGGACAATTGAACGCATGGCAAGGGGAAACATTTTCGGCACCCAAGTATAGCTTAATAAATAAATTCGTAAGGTTCATCAAATAAATTAAAAAAAAAATTACAAGAGATTTTCTAAAGCAAATTGAAAATTAAATAATCGATCAGCATCACAAAATTAATTTTCTCAAGTATTTTTTTGTGTATGTGAGAAGGGGGGGGGGGGGGGGGGGGGATTTCCTGTTCTTGATACAATTATTCTGAGACAATTGGATGGCTCCATGAAAAGCATATATCACAGAAATTCTTTATAGAAAGAGAAAGCATATACAATTCACAAAAGGCATGAACCATGTCTGTTATAATCGGTGCATACAGATCAACATTTCAACATTCCAATCAATAATAAAAGAACTGCAATAATTTAGCATCGTATTGAATCCTATATAGAAATATACCATCCACATAAAAATTATATATATATATATATATATATATATATAAATGAATTTACCTCAACACCATACTTGATGGCAATGCCAGCAAGAGTGTCTAACTTGGAAACGCGATGCTCAATAAAGCCAACACCAGCAGCAGGAGAGAGGGAAGAAGGCAACGGTGAGGAGGAGGAGGAGGACGACGGTGATGATGTGATTGCAAAAACTTTGGCTCTATAGCCATCCACTCGATCTACACTTTTATGATTATAATAATAATCATTACAAAATTGACCGTAGCTGCAATCGTAATTCCCATTAGAATCTGTATTGTGCCCCTCTCTTCCCATCTGCATCTCTCCAAAAAGAATCCTAATCCATATATTCCAATTCAATCGAATTCCTATTAACATATCATTTGACAAAGAAACAACTATACAATACGATTGATTTGAGAAATTTAAAAAATAAAAAAGCCCTAGATCTAAGGCAGGGGAATGTGTGTGTTTGGAAAATAACACGTGAGGTGTGGTGTTTTCTTCCTCGATCGACTTCTCTTCCAGTTTTTCCGGGAAAATGAATGAAAGATCCTTTCGTCTCTGTTCAGAGTGCCTTCAATTCAGGATACCAAAATAAATATAAATAAAAATATCAACTAATAAAAGTAACTATAAATATACTAAGTACAAAAGGGAGTAAATATGGAAGTGTTTAATGGATTCAGAGATTTTGACCCAAAAAAGAGAAAAATGGTTTGAGCTTTTGACCAAACAAAACTGCAGACCCTGGATTCCCGTTGTAACTAAACTACTCCACGGCGTATACACGTGGTACTGTCGAGTATATTCCTTTTTTCCTAGGTACCAATTATCGAACTAGAGATTGAAATCGGTTAGGTCGGGTTAAATTTTGAATGGATTATTCGGGTTAGGATTATTTTAGTTAATGAATCATTCAAGTTTATATGTTGGTATTTGTCTAAGGTTTGCATAGGTCCAACTATGGTTCAAAGATGGTTAAAATGTAAACTAAGGTTGGAGGATTAAAGTTCAGCAAGTTAGAAGACTGCACACACGTGTGTGCATCAATTTGGAGCAAGGGAAGGTCATGCGCACTAGTGTGCGCACTTCTGCACACAAGCAGAAGGGTGTGCGCACAGCAGCAGAAGGGAGCAGCATCAGGTCAAAGCGCAGCGCACCTACTCCAGGGCGCGCCTCCCAGCATGCACACCATCAGGTCTGCACCACCGCCGCACCGCCCAGGCACACTGCTGCACACATAGGTAACATGCATAAGGACCCTCTTAGGTGCGTGGATGCAATATTAAAATGCACAGTACCACTCGGGAAGTGATGGAGGGCTATGATTAAGTGATGATCTTGATCAAAGGGTGAGGATTGAATCTCAAGAATGACTAAGAAGTGGATGGCTATAAAAGAGGTTTCCTAGCCTCATTTTTCAGCATTAGAAACACGCTAGTTTGTGACATTGTGAGATCAACTGTAAACACATAGAGAGAATTGTGTGAGAGACATAAACACAAGAGGGACTCTTTGTAAGTGAGGCTGGTTGTAAAAGAGAGAGAAGTCTAGATTAGATAGAGAGCATTGATAGATAGCATTGTTAGTTCTCATCTTCTTCCTTTCTTCTCTTCTTGGTTTCTTCAAGAACATTGTGGTTTCTTGAAGGGGATTGCTGTAACTTGTAAGAACCATTTGATTTAGTGCAGAGAGTTCGGAGGAACTCACGTGGATGTAGGCACATTGTCAAACCTCGATAACAAATTGCTTGTCTTCTTTCTTTCTTTGATTTTCTGTTGTTGTGTTCGATTGTTGTATTTCTTTCTACAATTCATTCTAGACTTAGGTGTTTGGAAGATCACTACCTGGGCATCTTGTCAAGGTGATTTCCAACAGTAGTATCAGAGCTGCACAACTGGGTATCAGAGCAAGAACAAGAAGGTGATGGAGCCAAGGCTCTAAGAATCAAAGATCAACTTCTTGGGTGATTCAAGAACGGTGTAAAGATCAAGATCTGATCGTGTTCTTGGGGTAGATTCAAGAATGGTGTTAAGATCCATCTTCGATCGATGTTCTTGAGGTTGAAGAAAGCATTTGTGGGTATGCATAAATCAGGGATCTTGTCCGCAAGAGATGGCTTCAAATTTCTGTGTTGAGAAGTTTGATGGAAAAGGGAGACTTTGCCATTTGGAAGTGGAAGATCATGGCAGTTCTAATGCAACAGAAAGTGGACTTGGCTATTGGAGAAGATGATACTTTTCTAGCAAGTGTCACGGAGGACCAGCGGACCGAGATAAAGAAGATGGCTTACAACACCATTTTCTTGTACATGTCAGACAGTGTCATAAGGGAGTGGGGAGACTCGGAAGATCCGGCTGTCATATGGAAGAAACTAGATGAGTTGTTTCTTACCAAAACTTTCCCTAACAAGATTTATCTTCTTAAAAGAATCTTTGCTTTTAAAATGGACCTTAGTAAAGAGTTGCAAGATAATCTTGATGTCTTTAATAAGCTAGTTCAAGATTTGAATAGCTGTAGTATTACTTTTTCGGATGAACAATTGGCTGTTATTTTGTTAAATTGACTTCCTGATTGCTTTGACAATTTGATTAATACAATTTAGTATGGAAGAGATAGTTTGACAAAGGAGATTGTGATCAATGCTATAAGGGCACATGATTTCAAAGCCAAGATGAAGGAGACATCAAGTGGTGATGGGCTGTTCATAAGAGGAAGGCTAGCAACTTAGAATGGCAGCAACAATGGCTACTAGCGGGACAAAGGTAGAGGAGAGAGCCATGTGAGATCTCATTCCAAGTCAAGACTTGGAGGAGGAAGGAGATGCTTCTACTGCAACAAGGAGGGCCATTTTAAGAAATATTGCAAGAAGAGGTTATTGGATGAGAGGAGAAGCCATACCAACAATGGAGAGGCTTTAGTTGCCATGGGAGAATAGCAAGGTGATGATGTTCTTGTTGTGTGCTCGGATATGAGCAAGGGGCAAAAAGGTAGTGGGAAATGGATTTTGGATACCGGGTGCACTTATCACATGTGCCCTTACCGGGAATGGTTCAAGAATTTCAAGGAGATCAATGATGGAAGGGTCTTCTTGGGGAATGATAATTCTTTCCAAGTGAGAGGCATGGGAGACATCCAAGTAAGGATATTTGATGGAATAACAAGGCTGCTGGAAAATGTGAGGTATCTCCCAGATTTAAGGAGAAATTTGATCTCATTGGGGCAGCTGGATTCCATGGGATACACATGCAAGATAGAGGGAGGAAAGATCCAGGTGGCCAAGGGATCTTTGGTAGTGATCAAGGCAATAAGAAACGATGGACTCTATGAGATGATCTGAGAGACAGAAATTAATGATCAAGCAGCAAGCTTGATGGTTGAGATGGACAATGCAGCTCTATGGCATACTCGCTTGGGACATATGAGCGAAGAGGGCCTATAAGTTCTCACCAAGGATGGCCTACTTGGTGATGACAAAGTAAAGGAATTTGATTTTTGCAAGAGTTGTGTTCTTGAGAAGCAACACCGGGTCAGCTTCAACATCAGAGTGCACAAGTCTAAGGGCATTCTTGACTACATTCATGCGGACCTTTGAGGACCAGTAAGGACACTAACACAGGGAGGTAACTTTTACTTTCTGTCATTAATTAATGATTATTCAAGAAAAGTGTGGGTTTATTTGCTTAGAAATAAATCGGATGCCTTGAATAAGTTAGTGGTGTGGAAAGGGCTGGTAGAGACTCAAATGGGCAGGGTAGTTAAGGGGATAAGAACCGATAATGGCTTAGAAATTTTTAACCAAGAACTTGAGCAATTCTATAGGTTAAATGGGATTCTAAGACATAGGACGGTTGTGGAAAGCCCTCAGCAAAATGGAGTTGCTGAGTGGATGAATAAGACCCTTTATGGAAAAGGTTAGGTGCATGTTAGATGGATCCGGATTACCCAAATGTTTTTGGGGGGAAGCTGTGTCTACTGCTGCATATTTAGTGAATAGATAACCCTCTAGGATTGTGTACCATAAGACTCCCGAAGAGATGTGGAGTGGAAAACCCCCTGAGTTTAACAACCTTAAGACTTTTAGGTGTTCTGCGTATGCACAACAAAATGATGATAGACTTAGCCCTAGATCTAGAAAGTGTGTATTTCTAAGATATGGTGATGGGGTTAAGGGATATAGGTTGTGGTCCTTAGAAAAGAAGGGCATGAAACTGATTATAAGTAGGGATGTTATTTTTAATGAATTGTTATTTCCCTACTTGGAGAAAACTAACCCTGCAGGGGCTAGTGAGCAAACCAGTCCGGAAGTTATGGAGCATCGCATCAAGGAGAACTCGGTTCAGGTAGATCAAAGGAGGCAAGAAGATTCGGATCAGGTAGAGCCTTTGGATGAAGGCCAAGCTCAAGAAACTCAAGAAGAGGTTGATGCAGCAAGTCATAATGACTACCAGCTCATAAGAGACCGGGGAAGAAGACTGGTCGGACCACCTTCAAGATATGGTTTTGCGGATGCTGCGGATGTAGCAGCTCCTTGGACAGAAGGAGGGATTAGTGAACAAAAGACTTACATTAATTCCATGGGATGTAAGGAGTTGTCACAATGGAAGCTAGTTATGGAGGAAGAAATGGATTCTTTGAGGAAGATGAACTGCTGGGAATTGGTGAAAATTCCAGAAAAGCAGAAAGTTATGGAATGTAAATGCACTTGCAAGGTCAAAGAAGGGTACCCTCCAGGAGATGATGTCCGGAACAAGGCTAGGCTGGTGGCGAATGGGTTCACAAGAAAAAAAGACATAGATTTCACAAAAACTTTCTCACCTGGACACAAGGTGGAGAAGATGGTGAGTATCCTCATTTATGTCATTAATGGGCTATTGGTTCAGAACAGCAGGAAGAGGATGGAAAAGTTTACATCTCAACTCAGTGAAGAGTTCGAGAGGAGGGATCTCAGCCTTACACAAAAGATCCTTGGGATGTGTATAATCCAAGTAAAGGAGAGAAACCGGTTGAGGGTTTCTTGGGCAGTGGATATTCTCAGCAGATTTGTGAGTAATCCTGGAAAGAAGCATTGGCTTGGGATGAAGAGGTTGCTGAGGTATTTGAAGGTTTAGTGGCAGCCAGTGGTAGCACTCATAACAATCGGGACAGAATGCATAGCGGCTACGAAGGCCATAAAGGAGGCCATGGGGTGCAAAGGGTTGTTGGACGAGTGGAAGGTCCAAAAAGAGCAGGTGGCGGTGTCTTCGGATAGCCAAGGTGTGTGGCATTTATGGAGGAATCCAGTGTTCCATGAGGGAACAAAGCATATGGATGTTTAGAATCATTACATTCTGGAAAATGGTATGAAATGAAGCATTCATGTTGACAAGAAGACCATATAGAAAAGTCTTGTAGATTTAGGCACCAAGGTTCTACCTCTAAGAAGGTCCAATCATTGCCTTGAACTTCTTAGGAATGGATTCGATTGATTGATGACTCAAGATGGGTTTGGATCCCGCAGCTTTCTACACAATGGTTTAGGTTTAAACACTTAGACAAATGTAGAGATTGTTGGTATTTGTTTAAGGTTTGCACAGGTCCAACCATGGTCCAAAGATGGTTAAAATTTAAACCAAGGTTGGAGGATTAAAGTTCAGCAAGTTAGAAGACTGCACACATGTGTGTGCATCAATTTGGAGCAAGGGAAAGCCATGCGCACTAGTGTGCGCACTTCTGCACACAAGTAGAAGGGTGAGCGCATAGCAGCAGAAGAGAGTAGCATTAGGTCAAGGAGCAGCGCACCTACTCCAGGGTGCGCCTCCCAGCATGCACACCATCAGGTCCGCACCAGTGCTGCACCGCCCAAGCACACTGCTTCACACATAGGCAGCATGCATAAGGACCCTCTTAGGTGCGTGGATGAAATGTTAAAACTCACAACACCACTTGGGAAGTGATGGAGTGCTATGATTAAGTGATGATCTTGATCAAAGGGTGAGGATTGAATCTTAAGAATGACTAAGAAGTGGATGACTATAAAAGGGGTTTCCTAGCCTCATTTTCAACATTAGAAACACACTAGTTTGTGACATTGTGAGATCAACTGTAAACACATAGAGAGAATTGTGTGAGAGACATAAACACAAGAGGGACTCTTTGTAAGTGAGGCTGGTTGTAAAAGAGAGAGAAGTCTAGATTAGATAGAGAGCATTGTTAGTTCTCATCTTCTTCCTTTCTTCTCTTCATGGTTTCTTCAAGAACATTGTGGTTTCTTGAAGGGGATTGCTGTAACTTGTAAGAACCATTTGATTTAGTGCAGAGAGCTTGGAGGAGCTCACGGGGACGTAGGCACATTGCCGAACCTCGATAACAAATTGTTTGTCTTCTTTCTTTCTTTGATTTTCTGTTGTTGTGTTCGATTGCTGTATTTCTTTCTACAAGTCATTCTAGACTTTGGTGTTTGGAAGATCACCACCTGGGCATCTTGTCAAGGTGATTTCCAACATTATATCTTTTTGAAATCGAGTCATTTCAAGTCTCAAGTCATCTGAGTTATTGGTCATTCGGATTCAGAGTATTCAGGTATCGTTCATTTGAATCACAAACCATCTCGAGTCGGGTCACCTCAAACTTCGAATGGATTTAGGTTGATTCCTTGCCCCAATATTTTCTTTACTTCCCTTTTTAATTTCTATAGGTGCTATTTTTATTACTATTTAGGTTAGATTAGGTTGACTTACTAAGTTTACTAATTATGATTATCTACGTATTGAAATTATATATGCATACATAATTATGGGAAGTTACATTAGAAAGAATTTATGAAGAAAACATGTTGAATGAAATTAAAGAATTGTAAATAAAGATATTGTACATTTTATTTGAAAAGAGTTAGAAATTTTACAAAAGTACAGAAAAGTTTTGAAAGATTGAAGGACGGAGATAGAAATTTTTTTGAAAGAAAGTTAGAAAAATTTATGAACAAGAAAAGTAATTTTTAAAAAATGCATAAGAAGGGACCGATCAACCAGGTGGTCGACTGGTTGGATGCCAACCGACCGGCATTTGTGGAATGGCAATTTGGTGATTTTCGAAAGAGTGGTGGTCGGTTGGTTGTTGGATTCATCGATCGGTCGGTCGATAGGCGGAGGAGTTGGTCCTAACCGGTTGACCGATCGGTCGGCTACTAGCCAACTGGTGGTACAATGGCAAATTTAAATTTTTTTGAAAAGATTGAACCGATTGATCGGGTAGTTAACCGGTTAAACTGAAAATTTTCGTATAAAAGCAATTTTGAAAGTAATTCATTTTATGAACATTTGACGGTCATTCTCTCTCAAGAAACTTACTTTGTCTCTCTAAAAAAGCTTATAAATACATCCAAACACTTTACAATTGAAGAATTGGATAATCTCGTCTTGAAATCGAGTAATTTGCAGAAAACTTTTCAAGAAATCTGAGGAAAAGATTTGAAAAAGGTAAAGTTATTAATTTTATTTTGGGAATTTCATTCTTGAAAAGTTATTCATCTTTTTTTTTTTAAAAAAAAAAGAAGAATTGAATTTGAATTTAAATTGAAAGGAAAAGGATTTTGGTGAAAATTTTAAATTAAAGAATGTAAAGATGCATACATGAGAAATTAACCCGAAAGGAGGTATAAAACTTAAAGTATGAGATATAGAAAAATTAATGAGTATGATATTATTATTTGGTGGTGATAATTAGCAATTTGATATAATTGCTAAAAGGACCAGGAAGGGAAAGAAAGTGGTACAAGAATGGCTTTGAGTACTACTAGGTGAGTTGAGTTGAGTTTACTATTAATATGCGAGACAAACACGGAAATCTACATAAAATTTAAATTGATAATAGTATGAGTTAATTATTTAAATATATTATGAATACGCTGATTTGATGAAATATATTTGATGTGTCATAATTGGATGATTAAATAAGATATATGAATATATTATACGTTTGAAAACAAATATATGAGAAGTTAAGGAGATTGTATTCTTGAAAGAATAAGCTGATAGAAATTGATGGAATATATATTTTGAAAAGATAAATGAATTTCTTGAAAGTTATGATTAATGAGTTGATAATATGAAAAGATGATTTGATATATACATATGATAGAAGAAAGATTTTATGAAAGAGATAGTTTGATTTGTATGATGTTATGATATGCCTACTTGTATGTTATTGATCATATGCATAGAGAGAAGACTAGATCCATAGCTAGTATGTACGAAAAATGTCGACATGTGGGAAGACGTTCCCAGATGATATACCAGAGATTGATATTTTCCATACGTTGATTGTATGGAGTGATATATGAAATGATGATGAAATGATTAAATGGAATGATGATAAAGAATGAAAGAAATGAAATGATGCTGAAATGAGGATGTGAATCCATGCATGTATTTAATTATTTATTTTTATTAAGATGCTAAGACACCAAGTTGATTATAAATGTTAATAGAAATACTAGTTTCATAGTGAGACAGTTATGATGATAAAGTGATTTAAAATAAGATGTGATATGATATATATAAATAATTTTTTTATATGATGTGAATATCGTGATAAGGTAATTATGATGAAATTGAATTTAAAATGATAGTTTTGAATTGATTGAATATATGAGATAGAATCTGAAGGAAGATAAATATAATAATTGAAATTATATGATTTAGAAATGATTAATAAATAATTTGATCTATTTATATGAAAAGTCATAGGTAAATAATTATCTTGAATTATGATTATGATTGAAATATGAAATATGACTAGAAGTATACAAATTGAATACTTCTAGTAAATTAAATTCACTTAACTTGTGAAGCTCACTCCTCAATTATTAATGATTTCAGATTGCAGGTAGAATCATAGATTTTATTTTGAGACTAGAGTTAGAATCTAAGTAAGTCTACATGGTTAGCATTCTTAGACAGTATAAGAAAGAAAGAGAGAGAAAATTTTGAGAAATACAGATGTATGTCCATGCACTGTAAATATTTGAATATTATGTGAGTTGAATTTGTGAAAAATTATAACTCCTCTGAAAAGAGTTGAGGAAATGTTTGTAAATATTATTTCAATTGATGGTGCATTAATTAGTTGCATATATGTGTCATGATTGTATCTCAAACGGTGACAAGACCATCTTGGGTAGGCCAGCCTGGGATGGCTTATTACAATTTTGGTATCAGAGCTATATGTTTTATGATTTTGTAGACTGCATAAAACTTAAGAAAGTGGAAGTTTAAAATAAATTATATTTTAATGTAGAGTTTGACGATGCCACGTGGACGTAATAGACCTAGACATAGTCTTATAAATCAAAGAGGGCGTGGTAGGCCCCTAATGTATAGAAAAGAAGAGATAGAGATTGATATTGATTTTTTGGTTCTTAAAAGGGAACATGTTGATAGTTCACTTGGAACTAGTGGTGTTGTGAGGGAATCTGGTGTTGGGAGAGATGAGTTAAGAGAAGCTCTTGCTCATGCTCTTGAGAGAATGAATGCAACTGAGGGTAGAGCTGATAGTTTATAGCGTAGACTAGATGAACGAGTTAGGACAAAACCTGATATTGTAAATTCTATGAGGCATGATGTGGGTGAGGGTGAGTTTGTACAGAAGTGTAGGGCAACTGTTTCACCATATTTGTTAAATTGAAACCCCTGTCTTTTAGAGGGTCTAATAATCCTTCTGAGACTGAATTGCTGGTGAAACGCGTTGAACGCCTATTTGGTGTGTTGCTAGTGACTGATAAGCAGAGGGTTTCCTTTGCTTCTTTTTAATTAAAGTGCAAGGCTTCTTAATGGTGAGAAGATATTCTTTATAAGTTGAGTGTAGATATTGAAAGACCCTTAATTTGCAATAGGTTAAAGAGACATTCTTTGCAAAGTATTTTTCAGATACTTTTAGAGTTGAGTAGACGAGGGATTTTATTCATTTGAGGTAGAACATGATGATTGTGGCACTATATGATAGTAGATTTGTGGCTTTATCAAGGTTTGTTCCTGAGTTGATGAATATAGAGGAGAGGAAGTGTAAGAGATTCCTTGATGGATTACACTTTAAAATACGATCTAAACTTTCTTATATGAGGCATTTGAATTATGCTATTTTGGTGGATAAATCACTTCAGAATAAAAATGATATAATGGATTCTAGAGGACGTAGAGAGTGACTGAAGAGCACTAGACCTGAGGGTTCTAGAGGTAGTAGTATGAGTGTTCAGAGTTGATGATCACCCTAGGAGGACATTCTTTTTCACATGACCTATTATTAAGTTTTAGTAGAGGTAGGCTGGATTTGTAGCTTTGGTGGCTCAAAGTTCTATTGATGGGACCCCTAGGTTTGGGAAACAACCTATGGGAGTTGGAGGATTTGGTAGAGATGGGAGTGTACCACCCAGCGGAAGTGGTAGTATTGTGTTTGACAAAGAAACCAGAGCTTGTTACAAGTGTAATCAGATAGGGCATTTATCCCAGAAATTTTCTTATTTTGATGTACTTTGTGTGTGGAGAAGGTGGGCATATTAGTGTGGATTGTCCAAAAAGGAGATCAGATAAGGTGAATTTTTTAGGTATGGGGGAGAGGACATTTAGAGATAGGTGGTGGATCTGGTTTGTTTGGGATAGAGCTTCAAGTAGAGGAGCAGTTGCTAACAGAGGACATGGTAGTTAGATGCAGCCTAGAGATAGCAGAGTAAATGCACTGACATAACAGGATGCTCAAGTAACTCTTGACGTTGTGATGGGTACAATATCTATTCTTGATAGACCTGCTAGATTGTTTATTGATCCTGGTGTAACTCATTCTTTTGTATCTAGTACATTTATAAAATCTGTTGATGCATGTGTTAGTCCTTTGACTCATAGTATCATTGTTGAGGTTCCCACTAGGGATAGAGTTGTAATAAAAAATTGTTATCAGGGTTGTGTGATTCATATTGGTGATAGAGAATTTGAAATGAATTTATTATCTCTGAATATCTTAGATTTTGATTTAATATTGAAAATGGATTGGTTGTCGGCATATCATGCTTGGGTTGATTATTTAAGAAAAAAATATAATGTTCGGAAGACCTAGGTAGGAGGAGTTTAGATTTCAAAAAGAATGTAAGATACTTTCGAATTGACTTATTTCTGCCTTGACTGCTAGTAGATGGTTAAGGAAAGTTGTGAGGGATATTTGATATATGTGGTGGATTCTAGAAAGGAAGGTAGAAAGTTAGAAGAAATATTAGTGCTGAAAGGTTTTTTTTTTGATGTATTTCCTGATGAGTTGTCTAGTTTTCCTTATAGTAGGAAGATTAGGTTTTTCATTGATATGATATCGGGTTCAATACCTATTTCAATAGCACTTTATAGAATGACACCTGCTGAGTTGAGAGTGTTGAAGGTTCAACTTTAAGAGTTGTTAGATCAATAATTTATTCGACCTAATGTGTCACCATGGGGAGCCCCTGTATTGTTTGTGAAGAACAAAGATACAACGATGAGGTTGTGTATAGATTACAGACAATTGAATAAGATAAACATTAAGAACAAATATCCTTTGCCCAGGATAGACGATTTTTTTTTAGTAGTTGTAGGGAGAGATGGTATTTTCTAAGATAGACTTGAGATCAAGTTATCAATAGTTGAGGATAAAGGAGGGGACGTGTCTAAGACTGCTTTTAGGACACGTTATGGCCACCATAAGTATCTTGTGATGCCATTTGTGTTGACTAATGCTCTAACAACATTCATGGACTTGGTGAATATAGTGTTTGAACCATTTCTTGATAAATTTGTGGTTGTGATTATTAATGATATTCTCATATACTCTAAGAATGAGGAAGAACATGTAAAAGATTTAGAGATTGTGTTGTAGATTCTGAGGAGAGATAGATTGTATGCAAACTTTTATAAATGTGAATTTTTACTGAATGAACTTTCTTGGGGCATGAGTTATCTGGAGATAGTATAACAGTTGATCCACAAAAGGTAGAAGCAGTGTTGAGTTGAGAGAGACCAATTGATGTGACTGAGATTTGAAGTTTCTTGGGGTTGGTTGGTTATTATAGAAGATTTATCCATAACTTATCTATTATTATTGTACCTTTGGCTAGATTAATCAGTAAAGATGTGAAGTTTGTGTGGTTTGAGGAGTCTAAGAAGAGTTTTCAGTTGTTTAAAGAGAAGTTAACTACCACTCTAGTGTTAATGCTTCCATCTAGTTATGAAGGATTTGTGGTGTATAGTGATGTATCACATCAAGGGTTAGGATGTAAGTTGATGCAACATGAGAAAGTTGTGGCCTATGCATCTAGGCAATTGAAGAATCATGAGAGAAATTACTCGACACATGATTTAGAGTTGGCTGTCATAATGTTTGCTTTAAAAATTTGGAGACATCGTTTATATAGATCCACTTGCGAGATATTCACAAATCATAAAAGTTTGACATACTTACCTACCCAGAGAGGGTTGAATTTTAGATAGAGATGGTGGATGGAGTTGATTAGTGACTATGATTGTATAATTCACTATCATCCAGGGAAGACGAATATTGTAGTTGTTGTGACAATTATCTACCTAAATAAATACGCAAATAACCATCCTAGTTTTACTTGCAAAGAGGCGGCAGAGCCAGAATTGGAAAGAAGTCTCCAGACCTTAAATAGGAAATTAGGGTTTCGGGGCACCCTTAGAGCCCTATATATAGCCTTGTAAAACACCGAAAACACATTTTTGGATTAAGCTTGAAGTTGTAAGCTTTGGAGAGGAATTGACAACTCGTCTCCTCAGCATTCTTCGAGTTTTATTTTTCTGTTTTAGTTAGTTATAGTTATGATGTTTAGTTTACTGAACATGTGTAACTAACCTCTCAAAAGGGCTTGATTGAAGCCCTGATTATGCTTTCCTATATACATGATCATTGATTACCTTTTCTAATAGCCATGTTATGATGCTTTAATTGATTAATGCCTATGTTTATTTAAATTCCTCATATATGTGTGTCTGATCAACTTATGCATGTGGTATGGATAAGTTAGTTAGATCAATTTGGATGACCGAGTCCTGGGTATAACAATGTAACAAAAGATATCCACGCCAAATTCTTGGATTAATCAACATGGGAAACCGAGAGCGGGCCAAGTCCTAGGTCCCATGTGGTTGTCGATTTCCACAGCTCTTATGCTCTCTTAAGGAACAACTCAGTATACATCATGTTGAATCCCTTAAAAGAGAAAAGAGTTAGAGAATACACCATGCCTAACTCGTTGCTTAGGGAGATCAATAGCCTAAGGAGTGGACGAAGCCCTTATGGTTGGCAACCATTAGGTATTCATGATAGAGCTCTAGCATTGGCACTTTACTTAATAAGAAAGTATGATTAGTGGTGGATATCAAAGTCCTATGTTCTTATCATTATTAATTCACACTCAACATTTATTTCTATCTCTTTTTATTTTGAGAAACTAATTCTAAATTGAAATTAACCAATCCCTGTGGAAATGATCTCGCACTTGCACACTATGCTACCATTGACCTTGTGTACTTGCAAGTAAAACAAGTATGATTATTTGCTTATTAATTTAGGTAGATAAAAGCACAACAAGTTTTTGGCACTGTTGCCGGGGATTGCACTTAAACTTCTTTTTAGAACTATTTTTTCGTTTAGTTTAATCATTGTTATTTCTTTTTCATTCTATTCTATTTTTATCTCAAAGTTTATGTTTTTATCTTATTTTTGTTTCATTAAAAACCCTAATCTAATTCCTTTTTATTTTCTGTTTCAGGCACACCTGGAGAACTTTCTGTGCCACTTGCGATCAAGGGCACCCCTCTGTGCGATCGAGCGCATTTGAGGCAAAGAGTTACATGGGCAACAGTGTTAAACTGCTGCACTAAGGAAATTGTTACCAATTCATGCACGGGCTTCGATCCAGACATCCAACATTATTTCCCCTCAATACCGAGCTTGAGTGGACCATCCGATAAAGGCTTAGAGACACTCTTGAAGAGGTAGAAAAAGAGATCAAGGAGGAAGCACCAATGGCGGAACATATCAAAAACACACAGCCACCTAAGCAAAGACCGATGAAGCAGTCCTTCATCCCACGGAACCTCGATCAGCCATCGTGCATTGTGTATCAACCTGAGGCGGAAGGAAATTACTACATATCTTTGAAGAAACTAAGTGCACTGACTCACTTTAGGAGTACATCTAATGAGGATCCACACTTGCACCTTCGAGAGTTCTTTAATCTCTGCAAATTTCAGCACATCCGAGGCTTAGACTAAGAAGGAATAAGGTTAATTATTTTCCCTTTTTACTTAAAAGATAATGCTAAACTATGGTACAATTCATTGCCTACAGTTTCGATCCACACTTGGGAGGAGTTGGCCAACAAGTTCCTAAGGAAGTTTTTTCCTGCTCAAAAGACAAGGCAAATGAGGAAGGAGATTTAGTCCTTCCAATAAAAGGATGGAGACCTGTTCTTTGAGGCATAGGGACACTTCAACGAGCTGCTACTCAAATTCCCAGATCACAATCTACCTCGGGATGAACTGGTACAAGCTTTCTATGAAGGTTTAAGTGATACTAACAAAAGTATTGTGGATTCAGGTTGTGGAGGAGTGCTGATGGAGAAAAGTAGCGAAGAAGCTATGGAGCTCTTCGAAACCCTAAGTGAACACACTCAACAGTTCTCCTCTCGAGGCAGACATGTAACCAAGAGTAAGGTTATGTATGAGGTAAACTTAAATGAAGGATCATCCACTCAGATAGCTACTGTGGAAAGGAAATTAGATCTATTAGTTAAGGCCATGGCTGCTCAGAATGCCTCACCTAACCCACCAGCTACACCACGCTAGGTATGTGCTATTTGTTCCCAATTTGATCATAACACTGATACATATCCCTTGTATTCATTTGCAGATCATGAGCAAGCAAACTTTGTGGGACCAAACAACTATCCACCGAAGAACAATCATTATGCAAACACCTACAACCTTGGATGGTGGAATTCCCAAATTTTTCTTGGAGCAACAATCAGAATAGTCAAGGACAGCAAAGAAACTTTCAACCAATAGCCTAATCTGTTCCTGAACCAAAGAAAAGTGACCTTGAAAGTCTTGTGAGGTAATTGGCAACTCAGCAGCAACAATTAATGACTTCACATGAACAATTCATGGAAGAAACTAGACAATTTCGGACTGAGATGAGACAAACCACTGCAAAACATGATCAAACCATTCAAGGACTAGAGGTACAAATGGGGAAATTGTCCAAGGAACTGAGTAATAGAAAGCAAGGTGAGCTTCCCACCCAACCAATACCGAATCCAAGGGGACATCAGCAACTGAATGTTGTGACAACCCTAAGAAATGGAAAGATCATAGGCGTCAATAAGCTTGCACAAACATCTCCAAATAAAGCATCCACATCTAAGGTAAGTAAGATGGAAAAGGTAGCACCTCTACCCTTCCCTCAAAGGTTAGTAAAACCTAAGAAAGAGACTAAACTAATTGACATTTTTGAAACTTTGAAAGAAGTGGAAATAAACATTTCTTTGTTAGATGCTGTTGTGAGTTTTAAATTACTCGCAAGCGCACGAGTCGTTTGCAGTATAGCGTTGTGCAAGTGTGAGGTCGAATCCACAGGGAATTGCGTTGTGAAAGAATATTTTCAATCTAAACTAACTCTATCTTAACCTAGTTCCAAATTTCAGATGATAATTTGCAAAAGAAATTAAAATTAAACTAAATTGATTTTTAAAAACTAATAATTAAAACACTAAGGTTTCCAAATCCACCTCACCGAAGTTAAGCATATATGTTCTAAAAATATAGCCTATCAAAACATTCCATGAATCCAACTATAAGACAAAAAACAAAGAATATCCCAACTAAACCAAAAGCATCCAATGTATCCGCTCTCAACAAATCACATAGGAAATCCAATTTAATCGAAAAGCATTCAATGTATCCATCAGATGAAACACAAGGAATATCCAACAGACAATTTAAACTCAATCAATTATATGATTAACTCAAATAATTGACAGAACATTTATACTAAAAATTGTCAGATTTGTATAAGCAAATCTGAACTACTACGCCAAACAACGGCGGGGCTTCATCTTCAACCTTAGCTGAAGAGTCTAGCCACTCATAACTATGAAACTACAATTCATAATAAAAGTGCTAAACATTTAAACTAAAACAACTAAATGTAAAGAAATAAATAAATAACTTTATATGGAAGAAACTCCACTCACTGATGGACGGCGCTTCCCCTCGTGGTGACAAAGCCTTCGAGATCCACCAGAATGCTAGCGAATGTCCACCGGTAAACACCAAAGTGGCTCAGGAATTGTACACTGAATGATGAAGTGGAGTGGGTCTTATATAGGCAAATACCACGAGTGCAATGTGTTTCCAATCCGATGTGGGATGTGGGATATAGAAATGTGTTTCCAACTGATGTGGGATGTGGGATTTAAGTCTTCACATGCCCTTCAAAACTTCTGTTTACGCTGAAATCCCGCACAGCCCGCACAGCCTGACCTTTGTCTACTAAAACGGCCATAATTTTCTGTAGAAAAATCATTTTTACGAGCCGTAAAATTCTCCAAAAAATAGACTTCTTGATCTTTCTAAGCATATATGGTTCATATCCTGGTTCTTCTTGAATCAATACAGTTTAATTTTCAAAGATGATTGATCTGTACAGGAAATTCTGGCAATTTTAGTGAAACTCCTTTCCCAGTGCTTGTAAATCTGAAAAACAACGAAAACAACTCAAAGTAACAAAATCCTAAGCTAACAAATGTAAATTAAGTGGCCAAAATATGCAATATTTTTCTCTCATCAACTACCCCCAAACTTACATTTTGCTAGTCCCTTAGCAAAACAAAATGAAAAACAAAGAACATAAAGATAAGTTCAGTATTCATGGTATCCAAAAATTTAAGGAGCATTCAAAATCATGAGATTCATTCATGAGCAAGCTTAAATAATTCCAACTCATCTTCACAATGAATAAGAATTTAAAACCTAATTACTTACAAGAGGCATGGTAAGACATCACAAGCTTGAATCAGTGTAAAGTGATTTAGCATATACAGATGAGGTTTCCAAATAACTTCAATGTACAAGGTAATCAAGTCTCAAGATCCACAGAATTTCTCATTGGAAAGAATAACGATGGCATAGTTTTTTTTTAATATATATATAAGGCTCTGCTATGTTTAGTTCCCTTAAGCTTTCTAATCGACCCATGTAGCGAGTGTTGAGTCAATGACTCCCAAACCAGATGGTTTTAGGGCATTAGGTGTAAAGACACCCCTAAGGACTTACTAACTCGAGTCAAAAAGGCTACGAAATTAAACCAGCCTTAATACTACCAAGCAAAATTTCACCTTTTGACGTGAACATTCACTGCTTACTGAGGCAAAAGGTCCAGTTACTCAGCGAAAAGTTTCGCAATGATCATTATGAATAAAATTCCCACCTTTTGACGTGAACACTCACTGCTTACTGAGGCAAGAGGTCCAGTTACTCAGCGAAAAGTTTCGCAATGATCATTATGAATAAAATTCCCACCTTTTGACGTGAACACTCACTGCTTACTGAGGCAAGAGGTCCAGTTACTCAGTGGAAAGTTTATTGATGATGATCATTATAACTATTAGTAGTATTAGTTGTTTTTTTTTATATATATATGCCCAAGTGTTTATCCAACAAGTCATCTATTTTCAGTTAAGACAAGGAAACGTATACATTCAACTCACTTGTCATACCTCACACAAATATGTGCTGATGTGCTCGTGTTAGATTAGATCAAACATGTGAATTCTCGAAAATGCCTAAAGTAAGTAACTAAAGTTTAAACTCTATCATCAGATCATGTGTTCAAAGTTTTAAACTCACCAATGAAATCACATCATAATTTTTCAGAACAACCAAAATTTTTAGATGAACATGAACATGCATTTATCTTTACGACAAAAAGATAATAAATTAGGACAAAGTGTGTGATGTGTCTCCCATACCCCTAAACTTAAATTACACATTGACCCCAATGTGTGACTAATATAGAAAGAGCTGACCTGAGATATGGAGAACTATCTGGACTGGTATGGCTTATAGCATACCCCCAAACTTGAACTGAAGTATGTATTGTCCCTGAAAAATAAAAAAACTGAAAAACAAAAAATACTGGAAACAAACATTAATCATAAAAATGCGAAATAATAAATAAACAGAAAAGATGAGCTGTGGGGTGCCTCCCATGAGCACTAAGTTTAACGTCTTTAGCCAGACCCAACATTAGTAAATATGCCCAACTAAGTGCTCCACCATCTGATCAATAAATGGGAATGAAAAATGATCAGGTCTAGTGGCAGCATTCAACTTACAGTAGTCTATACTCACTCTCCCTCCTGACTTGAATCAGGCTCACCCACTTGCTATCAGAGATGGGATAAATGATCCCTACCTCTAACAGCTTAATATCTTCTGCCCTCACAACCTCTTGCATAGCAGGGTTGAGCCTTCTTTGTGGCTCCTTCGATGGCTCAGCATCCTCCTCCAAATGTATCCTGTACGTCACCACAGAGGGGCTGATCCCCTTGATGTCCTCAATGGTCCAGCCTATAGCTTCCTTATGCTCTCTTAAGACGTCCAATAATTTCTCCTCTAGAGCATCACCCAGATCTGAAGGTATAATCACAGGCAAACTATCGACTGAACCTAGGAACGTATACTTAAGATTATCTGGTAAAGGCTTAAGTTCCTTCTTGGGGGTTTCAGGTGCGGCAGTCTCCTCCGTCTTATTGCTCTTCCGAGGAGGAGACTCTAAAATGGCATTCGCTTGCTCAAGTAATTTATCTAAATCCATATCCTCTCCAAATTGAGCAAAGAATGCCTCTAGGGGGTCCTCAGTGCGGGAGTCATCCACAATTTCCTCCGTCTTACTGCTCTCCCGAGGAGGAGACTCCAAAATGGCATTTGCTTGTTCAAGTAATTTATCTAAATCCAAATCCTCTCCAAATTGAGCAAAACATGCCTCCAGGGGGTCCTCAGTGCTTGATTCATTCACAGTCTCCTCAAGAATCTCCTCTATCAAGCATACATTTCTCACTTCATCATATTCATGTGGTTGCCCAGTGATATCAAAAATATTCAACTCCACTGTCATATTTCCGAAGGATATCTTCATCACCCATATCCTACAATTTATCAGGGCGTTAGCCGTGGCTAAGAATAGTCGCCCTAGAATAACTGGTATTTGAATCCCTACATTCTGAACTGGCTCTGTGTCAAGCACAATAAAATCCACGGGGAAATAGAACTTATCCGCTTTTATCAAAACGTCCTCAACTATTCCCCATGGTCTTTTCACTGACCTATCAACCAATTGAAGCGTAGTGGATGTGGGCTTCAATTCTCCTAACCCCAACTGTAAATAGACTGAGTAGGGTAGAAGATTCACACTCGCCCCTAGATCCAAGAGAGCCCTCTCAATATGGATGACTCTTATCGTGCAAGAGATGGTAGGACACCCCGGGTCCTTATACTTGATGGGTAGCTTGCATTGAAGGATTAAGCTGACCTACTCGGTCAAAAATTCCTTTTTTGGGACATTCGTCCTCTTTTTGATAGTGACCAAGTCCTTATGATGGCATTTGATGGATGGCATCCAAAAATGGGATATTGATTTGGACTTGCTTGAATACCTCCAGAATTTCCTCATACTTCCCTCCTTTCTTTGGCGCCTGTAGTCTCTCGGAGTAAGGTGCTCTAGGTACAAATGACCTAGGAGGGTCCTTCTCAATAGGTGTGGCTGTAGATGGCTCAACATCTCTCTTCTTTGTGTTGCCACTCCCTTGCCCTTGCTACATAGTAGGGCTCTCTTCCACTTGATTGTCCACTTGTCTCCCAGACCTCAGTGTGACAATCGACTGTACTTGTTCCTCCCCATGCGTAGGAGTTGATGAACTCTCAACCATATATTGTCCTTTCGGGTTGGGCACGGACTGACTGGGGAACTTCCCCTTCTCTCTCTCACTCAAGTGACTTGCAATTTGCCCTATTTTACTCTCCAGCTTGGCAATTGCTTGGGTGTTTACCACTGTTGCACTCCTCACATCACTCATATTTTGGCTAGTCGCCTTCATGAACTCCTTAAGGGTGTCCTCTAGCGACTGTGAAACTGGCGCTGGTGTTTGAGTGGGTGCGTGGTAAGCAGGTGAAGGTGCTGGATGGGCAGAACGACCATGATTAGGAATTTGTGGGGCAAATTCGGGAGGATATTGATTTTGAACATGATGAGGGGCTTCTCCCTGATTCATTGGTTTGTTCTGCCTCCATGAAAAATTTGGGTGGTTCAACCACCCTGGATTGTACGTCTCGGAGTACAATTCATTTGACTGCCTTCGAAAGTCATTGAAAGCATTTACTTGTTCCATAGGATACTCGGAGCAATCAGGCATTGATGGGAAATTCTGTGCTATATGCATGGGACTAGCATAGATGGAACAGCTTTCAACATTGAATGTGTTGGCAGCATTGATGGATTGGCTCATAGTGAGAGTGTCAATCTTCTTAGTGAGGGCATCTAACTTTATCCTCAAATCAGCGTCCTCCCTGACCTCATAGATGCCTCCCTTCTTAGGAGCATGAATGGACTTATCTCGACAGCTTGAAAAATCCCACTACTGTGAGTTGTCAGACAATTTGTCCAACGCCATATATGCTTCGTCTCCTGTCAGACTCAAGAATGCCCCCCCATTCATAGACTCGATCATGCTACGGTTGGGTTGAGTCAACCCTTGGTAGAAGAATTGAACGAGTCTCCACTTCTCATATCCATGTGGAGGGCATCTGATCAGTAGCTCTTTGAAGCGCTCCTAACCCTCAGAAAATTTTTCATCCTCATCCTAAGTGAAAGAGCTGATCTCCTTTCGGCATTCATTCACTCTAGACATTGGGAAAAACTTATGATAAAATTTGGTAAGCAGGTTTTCCCAAGATGTAATAGACCCAGGCGTGTTGGAATCCAACCACGCCCTAGCTCTATCGTGAAGAGAAAAAGAGAAGAGTCAAAGATGGATTGACTCTTCAGAGAAGTTCTGGAATTTGAATGTGGCACAAATGTCTTTGAACTTCTTCACATGGCTATAAGGATTTTCAAGATCTAAGCTATAGAATGAGAGTAAGAGTTGGATGACATGTGGCTTCAAGTCAAAGTGGGTGGCATTGATCGGTGGCAACACTATGCAAGAGGATGAGTTAGTCGCAACGGGTGCGAACAAGTCCCTAAGGGATGTAGTGGAGTCCACGTTCCAAGCTATAGGTTGCTCTACATGTTCAGGATGATTTGCATTCCTATAATTCTCTGCCATCTCAACAGTCTCTCTCTCAACTAGCGCTCTTTTCTGTCTCCTAAGAGTTCTTTCTAAGTCGGGATCTAAATGTATCAGATCTAAGTCCAAGGATCTCCGACCAAGCATACACCAATACAAAAAGCACTAAAGTAAACTAACCAGCAGAAACTTGCAGAATAAAATAAAATAACCGCACAAACAGCAAACACACTACTCACAAAATGAGCCAACAAAAAATATTAAAATAATATTTATTATTATTTTTTTGGATAACTAACTAGCAGAAAAATAAAATCAATTTAGACAAAAAATTTTCACAAACCAAACAACTCCTCGGCAACGGCGCCAAAAACTTGTTGTGAGTTTTAAATTACTCGCAAGCGCACGAGTCGTTTGCAGTATAGCGTTGTGTAAGTGCGAGGTCGAATCCACAGGGAATTGCGTTGTGAAAGTATATTTTCAATCTAAACTAACTCTATCTTAACCTAGTTCCAAATTTCAGATGATAATTTGCAAAAGAAATTAAAATTAAACTAAATTGATTTTTAAAAACTAATAATTAAAACACTAAGGTTTCCAAATCCACCTCATCGAAGTTAAGCATATATGTTCTAAAAATATAGCCTATCAAAACATTCCATGAATCCAACTATAAGACAAAAAACAAAGAATATCCCAACTAAACCAAAAGCATCCAATGTATCCGCTCTCAACAAATCACAAAGGAAATCCAATTTAATCGAAAAGCATTCAATGTATCCATCAGATGAAACACAAGGAATATCCAACAGACAATTTAAACTCAATCAATTATAAGATTAACTCAAATAATTGACAGAACATTTATACTAAAAATTGTCAGATTTGTACAAGAAAATCTGAACTACTACTCCAAACAACGGCGGGGCTTCATCTTCAACCTTAGCTGAAGAGTCTAGCCACTCATAACTATGAAACTACAATTCATAATAAAAGTTCTAAACATTTAAACTAAAACAACTAAATGTAAAGAAATAAATAAATAACTTTACATGGAAGAAATTCCACTCACTGATGGGCGGTGCTTCCCCTCGTGGTGACAAAGCCTTCGAGATCCACCAGAATGCTAGTGGACGTCCACCTGTAAACACCAAAGTGGCTCAGGAATTGTACACTGAATGATGAAGTGGAGTGGGTCTTATATCGGCAAATACCACGAGTGCAACGTGTTTCCAATCCGATGTGGGATGTGGGATATAGAAATGTGTTTCCAACTGATGTGGGATGTGGGATTTAAGTCTTCACATGCCCTTCAAAACTTCTGTTCACGCTGAAATCCCGCATAGCCCGCACAGCTTGACCTTTGTCTACTAAAACGGCCATAACTTTCTGTAAAAAAATCATTTTTACGAGCCGTAAAATTCTCCAGAAAATAGACTTCTGGATCTTTCTAAGCATATATGGCTCATATCCTGGTTCTTCTTGAATCAATACAATTTAATTTTCAAATATGATTGATCTGTACGGGCAATTCTGGCAATTTTAGTGAAACTCCTTTCCCAGTGCTTGTAAACCTGAAAAACAACGAAAACAACTCAAAGTAACAAAATCCTAAGCTAACAAATGTAAATTAAGTGGCCAAAATATGCAATATTTTTCTCTCATCAGATGCAATTAAAAAAATTCCTGCATATGTTAAATTTTTGAAAGATTGTTGCACTAACAAAAGGAAGTTTCAGGAGTATGAGACAGTAGCCTTGACTAAAGAGGTAAGTGTTGTGCTATTAAGAAAAATACCACCAAAACTAAAAGATCCGAGTAGTTTTACTATTCTTTATAGACTGGGTGACCAGCTATTCGAGCATGCACTATTGGATCTAGGAGCGAGCGTCAATTTGCTACTATACAATGTATTCGAGACATTAGGTTTGGGGGAACTTCAACCAACCTCCATCACTTTGTAACTAGCTGACAGAAGCATCAAACGACCGAGAGGTATTCTCGAGGATGTTTTGGTAAGAGTAGATAAATTAATTTTACCTGCTGATTTTATTATATTGGATATGGAAGAATGTACAATGCCATTACCTCTACCCATCATCTTAGGAAAACCCTTTATGATAACTGCTGACACAAATATTAATGTAAAAAAGGGTATTGTCACAATGAAGGTAAATGATGAAGAAATAGAATTCAAAATATTTAATACAGTAAAATCAACCAAAGATGATAAGGAATTTTCTAATGTAAGCTTGATGTAAGGTGTTGTTGAGCAAGTTTCTCAGGTCCATAACAATGATCCATTAGCGACAAACCTCCACCATGGTGTCATAAGATTGGGTATTGAGCCAGCGGATGAAGATATGATTAAAGACCTCAAAAAGGTATGCAACCCTTTAAGGCCACACCAAAGCACCTAGGTAAGATTGTTCCTCTAGTTGAACTTCTAGAACCAACTTATACTACTTTTCTTGTCCAGGCACAACAATTGGAGAGAAAATAGAGAGCACTTGAGCCACAAGAGATGGGCCCTAAGTGCTCCCTTAAAAAAGAATAGCACTGCATCAAGAGACCGCTTGAGCCGTTCCACCTTTGACAATCATGTAGCTCAAGCGCCTCTATCAAGTGTAGTGGTACTGAGGCCACTAAAGTATGGTATGGTTGTATCGTTACCAGTTCTACTCCTTGTCATTTCATTATTTTTATTTCTTTTATGTTTCATCACTATTAGCAATTTCTACCTTGCGCTCGAGCACACTACATAATGTGATCGAGAGCACTTACGCCCTGCACTCCATTACGCGCGAGCACATCACCCTATACACTTGCACACAAGTGCGATCGAGCTCACTTCACAATGCACTCGAGTGCATTCGGGGCAAAAAGACCACATGATGGTTTTTAAAACATTTACCCCTCACTCTCACTCATTACGCTCAATCGCACTGCCCAGTTCTATCTCTCACACTCTCGCCCTCTCAAACTCGCACATCGTTCCCCACACTCTAAATCTCTCAACCTCTCACTCCATCATTTTCCTGTCAAGATACACCTTCCCATCCCATATTTCATTCCCCCATCATCATTCTCCATCTCCTCAAACACACATCTCTCTCCCCGTACCCACAAGGTATGCCCATAGCCATTGTTATTTTCTTTTCAACTTAGATACACACAATCACACACAGTTTGATTTACATTGTACTATTTACATATCTCCACCATGTGTTATGATTATCTGTGACGTTTACAAGAGATTGCGTTCGAGCTTGTACAACTCTCACAGCTTTGTGTCTTTGTTGCCCACAATCTGTTCGACAAAACACCTGACCCAGTGCGCTCGAGCGCAAGACTCCTACAATCGAGCCTAGTGCACCCAGTGTGATCAAGCGTACACCAGTTGTGATCGAGTGCACATTGAACAACAGCTCACCCAAAATGTCTCAATAGGCAACCTCCACTTCCTGAGCCTCCAGCAGCCGCCACCAGGCCACCCGGCCCAGTTTTGAGCAACATGACATCCTATTTAAGACTGTGTTCAACATTGATGAGAACTTCAAGATCTTGGACTCCACGAGATGGGGAGTTTAAGGCCCGGGGTCTCAAGCAGCTGTTCAAGCCGATCTGTTTGACAGCTTACACCAGATTCTTGGTCAGCTTCTACGATAACCTAACCTATGACTGCACCCAACCAGAGATCTTATCTTCTTCAGTCTAGGGAAGATTCATAGAGCTGACCACCACCGACATCGCCAGTTCCCTCTTTTGCTGTGATGAGTCCCATCCGGAGGACAGCCATATAGAGGAACAGCCAGACCCGTTTCCTCTGCCACACATCATAGAGGACATGTGTGCAGGCCAGTATACAGACCGGCACAACAACGCCGGGAATTGGTCGAGGTTGCCTCCCCATTTATGGTTCGTGGACTCCGTCCACCAGCATAAGGTGTGTCCTTTAGGGCACAAGACATAGATAAGAGATCAGTTTCTATAGGCTCTCTATGCTTTTCACCGGGTCACTGGTACTCCATCCCAACAGCCATATGGAGTCAGATACACAAATTCTGGGACCATGTGCATAGCCGTCAGACCACCATGGCTAATGTATAGAGGCTCCCTTTCCCCTTCTTGCTAAGTCATAATTTCAAGAAGAAAGGGATTAGAGGCTCCTCTATAGACAGGCCTGTTAGCGATCATCCATTCTTTGGGAAGGTCTAGTGGAGCCTCAGCCAGTCCCACATGCCCCGAGGACCCTGGGTGTCGATTCCTGTTGCTGAGCCTGTAGCAGATGATCCTATGAACACCGAGCACTCGACAGTGAGCCTTCCGAGGGAGGAGGACCAGCCAGACATGGGATCCACCGCCTCTCGGCACTTTTTCAAGGAACTGTCCTCCCTTCGGTATAAGCTCTCTGATATTCACAGAGAGGATAGGGAGGTGAGACTATTGATCCATCAGCGGATGGATAGGCTAGAGGCATAGTTTGCACGACAGGAGGCGATGCTACAAACCATCCTCGATCACCTACCACCAGCACCCGGTACCTCTTCGACTGCACCACCTGATGACCAGCAATGAGAGGATACCCCGTCTAACTGAAGACGTAAAACTCAGGACTCATGGGAGGCACCCCACAACATATCTTTTTCATTATAGTATTTTTATTTTATTAATATTTATGTTTATATTTAATTTTTTATTATCCATATTTCTTGTTTTCCGGCACAACATTTGTTTTTCTTTGTCATAAACTGAGTGCGTGCATCCAGTTCAAGTTTGGGGGCGTGCTACGAGCAATGCAAGCAATCTAGTTCTACATCTCCTAGGTCAGATCTTTCCATGTCACACACACATTGGGGACAATGTGTATATTAAGTTTGGGGGTAGTAGGAGACATTGACACATGCACGCACTTGAAACACATGCACACACTATGTCCCAGTTTTTTTTTTAAGAAAAGATAAATACATGTTCATTTTGTGTTAACAATTTTGGTTGATTTAAAATATGATAAAACTTCATTAGTAAGCTTAAAATCTAGAACACATAGTCTTGTAATAGGAATTTTAAAAAGTTTAGTACCTACCTCAAGGCACTTAAGAATTCACGAGTTTGATCCAAATCTAACACGAGCATATTAGCATGCATTTGTGTAGGGTATGACATATAATTCTTATGTATATGTTTCCATGACCTAACTGTAATCGGATAACTTTTTAGAAGAACACTTTGGCATAAGAAAATAAAGAAAAAAATTGTCCATCATGCAAAAAGAAAAAGCTTCTAATGATCATTAAAAACTTTTCAATGAGTAACTGGACCTCTTGCCTTAGTAAGTAGTGAGTGTTCACGTCAAAAGGTGGGAATTAAACATTTAATGATCATAAAGATTTTCACTGAGTAACTGGGCCTCTTGCCTCAGTAAGCAGTGAGTGTTCACGTCAAAAAGTGAGAATTTCACTTAGCAAGCTGATGAGAGTCATAAAATGCATCATAATAGTACTTATTTGTTAGCATTTTAGGGTTGATCGAGGTTTGAATTACACTTTTATACCTTAATAACTCTAAAGTAATATTTTTGGATCATTGACTTATTTCAGTGGATTTTTAGGTACTTTGAGTTCACAAGAGAGGAAAGCTATCATAGCTTAAAGCATGATGCTTCGATGCACATTCGAGTGAGGGCATGGTTGTGGAAGGACAAAATGAAGAGAAAGCCAAGTCTTAAGTATGGATGCTACGGCTTGAAGAAGTCTAAGCCTTAGCCTCCAGAACCAAACCCAAAAGAGTAAGGAAACCATTAGTGTGCGCCGCGGCCTGGACTAGGCAGGGCCGCAACGCCCAGAGCATCCACAAGCATCAGCACCAGGTTGAGTCGCAGCCTGGACCAGGAAAGGCCGTGGTGCCCAGAAGCTCACTTAACTAAGACCAGACAGAGCCACGACATAAGTAAGTGAGAGCCACGGCACGCACATGAACCCCTGTTTTCCTAATTAGGGTTTTAGTTGATTGATTAGACCCAAACCGCCCTTGGACCTTTGTATTATAAATAGATCACTTAAGGTTTGATAAATAAAAAATCATTGAAGGCTGGAAAACTCAAGAAGACTACCATGCTCTCCATCAAAGTGTTCAAACATGAACCCCATGGCCAACTAATCTCCAAGCAAGGTGAACGGATGAATCCCTAGGTGTAGTTATTCTTATTTTCCATTATTGGTTCAGTTGTAGTTTGGATTTATTGTCAAAACATTGTTATGATTTACTCTTTGATTTAATTAGAAGATTTTCTCTTAATCCAGTGATTGTATCTTTCCCCTTGATATAAGTCTAGTCATGTTCTTTTTATGTCAAGATTGTTGGATGTGATTGAGTCCGCTAGATTTATCTTTTAGGTTTGTCCATTACTACGATATTGTCATTAAGATATATTGTTGTTTCTTGATAAATCTATAAGATAAGTCATGTGTGCTTAAATCAAAAGTAAAGAGTAATTCATATCAATTACATTAGGGTTTACATATGCTTAATTGAATATTTGCCGATTGCCTGTTTGGGATGTGAAACTAGCAATCAAGATAAAAACAATTGAATCAAGATTGGAATAAGGCAATGAACCTAAGGAGGATTTCCAAAACCTTGTGTTTCTCTATTATATTCTTTAATCTATTCACACAATTTTCTCATATTACTTCACTATCAAAACACAAAATTTCTCACTTGATCTTTATCGTTCTTGTTAAGGTTTACACTTTTCTTTGTAGTTCGCTTTTCCTCGTGGGATCGACACCTCAACTATACACAATAACTGCGTATTAGTTTGAGTGTAATCAAATTTTGGCGCCGTTGCCGGGAAAATGCACATACATACAAGGAAGATTGTCAACTTTAAGACAAGACGGTAGTATTGTTCCCTTCTATAAGTTTTTGATTTTTTGATTTTCTTTTATTATTCGGTTTTATTTATTTCCCCTTTAACTCATTTGGTGTATGCTTAGACCAAGAGATTCGCAAGGTAGATTCATTAAAGGACCTAAAATAGAGTTACCCTCTCCTTCCTCGTCCGTTAGTGAAACCTCGCCTAGATCAAACTATAGTGTACACCTAAATGAGAACGTAGAGGATTTTGTTAACATGGTTGATAACCCCAATGAGAATGTTGCTACGACACTTAAGGATTACTTGCATCTTAGCCGACCAGACACACCATCATGCATCACGTTTCCAGCCAATACACGCCATCAAGATTTTAAAACAGGGATGATACAATTAATCCCTACATTTCATGCTTGGAAAATGAAAAACCATATGTACACATTAGGGAGTTCGAAGAAGTAGTTGCGACTTTTCACAGTCAAGATGTAACTGATGATATCGTGAGACTCAAGTTTTTTCTTTTTTCCTTGAAGAATAAAGCTAAGAGTTGGTTATGCTCGCTGAGGCCACGATCTATTGGGTCATGGAATGAGATGACCCAAGTCTTCTTTAATAAATATTTCCCTCAACATAAGACCAATGCTTTAAAAAGACAAATCTCCACCTTTGTACAAAAGGACAATGAGACTCTGTATCAGTCTTAGGAGAAATTTAAGGAGTTATTAAGTATATGTCCTCATCATAGGTATGAGAATTAGCGTTTAGTGAGCTACTTTAATGAGGGACTTACCTATAGAGAACGCCAATTTGGAGAGATAATGTGTAATGGTGATTTTTTGCAAAAATATCCTGATGAGGCCATAGAATACCTCAATAAGCTTGCTGAAAAAGCTCACACTTGGACTGGACCTAGTGCTAATGAAAGCACAAATAGGTCACGACCTGTATGAAACCCAAGTGGTGGTGGAATATACCATCTTAGGGAAGAAAACAACCTAAAAGCTAAGGTCGAGATGCTCACTGGGGAGTTAGATGCATTAAAAACTAAAGGCTCAAAGCCAACACACATGGCTAATCATGCTTAATCTTGGGAACCATGTTTTGGGTGTGGCAGGGTAGGTCATCCCGCCTAAGAGTGCCCCACATTTGTTGATATGAGAGGGATGTATGAGGAAAAATGTAATGCCATAGGCATGTACAAAAAGCCTCTTGCACCCTTCTCTAACACCTATAATCCGGGATGGTGCAATCACCCTAAATTCAGCTGGAAGTCTGAAAACCAGTAGCTTACATAACCCTCTAGATCATACCCTGCACCATATCATGCACACTCATCGATAGGGGAGTTTCCATAGCTCATGATTTTGATCCTCTTGAGTATTTTCTTCTTAATTCTGAGTTTGATTCAATTAATGATAAATCTGATATAATTGATATTTATGTTGTTTTTGATAAATCTCAGGATTATGGCACTCGAGCATGGCAACCAAAGTTTGAGAAGTTGCCTGAGAGAAGCGAGAAACAAATCCCCTCAAGTGTTGAAGCACCAAAAGTTGAATTGAAGCCATTATCTAAGGGTTTGAAACATGTCTTCCTCGGTCCAAGTAATAATTTTCCTATTATTATCTCATCTGAATTGTCCGAGTCTCAAGGTGAGAAATTAATTCAGACCTTAAATTAACATAAATCAACCTTATGATGGAGCATGATTGATTTAAAAGGTATTAGTCCCTTGATATGTTCTCATAAGATAAATGTGAATGAAGGAACTAGTCCTCGTAGAGACCCCCAATATAGGCTTAACCCCACTATGAAAGAAGTAGTGAAAAATAAAGTGTTGAAACTATTAGATGCGGGATTTATATATCCCATAGCTGATAGTAAATGGGTAAGTCCTACACAAGTCGTTCCTAAAAAGTCCAGTGTCACTGTGGTAAAGAATGACCTAGGAGAGTTAATCCCGACAAAACTTGTGACTGGGTGGCGAATGTGCATTGATTATAGACAATTAAATGCTGCCACCCGGAAAGACCATTTCCCACTCCCCTTTATCGATCAAATTCTTGAGCGTGTAGCTGGTCATCATTTTTACTGTTTTTTAGATGGTTATTCTGGTTATTATCAAATTGAAATTGCATTAGAAGACTAGGATAAAACCACTTTCACTTGTCCTTTTGGCACTTATGCTTTACGTAGAATGCTATTTGGATTGTGTAATGCACCTGCCACTTTTCAACATTGCATGATGAGCATTTTTAGTGACATGGTTGAAAATTGCATGGAAGTTTTTATGGATGACTTGACTATTTTTGGATCTTTATTTGATGCATGCTTATTGAATTTAAAAAGAGTATTAATTTGTTGTGAGGAGAAGGAATTAGTCTTAAATTGGGAAAATACCATTTTATGGTACCTTCGGGTATTGTCTTAGGGCATATTGTTTCTTCTAAGGGGATAGAGGTTGATCAATCTAAGATTGAATTAATCTCTAAGCTGCCTACATCTAAAACAGTAAAGGATGTGAGATCCTTTCTTGGTCATGCTGGTTTCTATAGGAGGTTCATACAAATTTTTTTCAACATATCTAGACCACTATGTACCCTCCTAGTTAAAGATGCCCCATTTGAGTGTACACAATCTTGTCAAGAGGCCTTTAAAATGCTGATTGGTAAGCTTACGTTAGCACCCATCCAGTCTCCTGATTGGACTTTACTTTTTAAAATAATGTGTGATGCTAGTGATTTTGCTGTAGGTGCTGTTCTTGGACAGCGAAAGGAGGGGAAACCTTTTGTCATTTACTATGCTAGTAAAACTCTAAATAATGCTCAAATGAATTACTCCACTACTGAAAATGAATTGCTAGCTATATTATTTGTTTTGGACAAGTTTTAGGCTTATTTAATTGGTTCTTCTATTCTTATCTTCACAAATCATGCAACCCTTAAGTATCTTCTTACAAAGAAGGATGTTAAAGCACTACTAATACGGTGGATCCTACTCTTACAAGAATTTGACATCACCATAAAGACAAGAAAGGAGTAGAGAATATAGTGGCTGACCATCTCTCGAGGATCACATTTGAGAACACCTATGACGACATGCTAATCAAGGATGATTTTCCCGATGAGCATTTACTCTCTGTTACTTCTCTACCATGGTTTGCTCATATCGTAAATTATTTGGCTACCGGTGAGATACCGATGGATTGAAGCGCTCAAGACAAGAGGAAGTTCTTGACTGAGGTATGTAATGTTTATTGGGATAACCCCTATCTTTTCAAGTACTGCCCTAACCAAATTTTAAGGCATTGCATCCCTAAGGAAGAGATTGCCAGCATCTTGGAATTTTGTCACTCTCAAGCTTGTGGAGGCCACTTTTCAATGAAAAAAACCACTGCAAAAATTTTATAGTGTGGATTTTATTGGCCTACCTTGTTTAAAGATACAAACATCTATTGTCGCTCATGTGAAAAGTGTCAGAAGTTAGGAGCTATGTCTCGTTGTAATATGATGCCCTTAAACCCAATTCTAGTGATTGAAATCTTTGATTGTTGGGGCATTGACTTTATAGGACCATTTCCTCCTTCTTTTGGATATCAATATATCATTGTGGCAATAGATTATATGTCAAAATGGGTAGAGGCAATAGCTTGCCAAAGCAATGATAATAGAACGGTAATTAAATTCCTAAAAGAAAATGTGTTATCTCGATTTGGTACACCACATGCTATAATTAGTGATCGAGGTACTCATTTTTATAACCGTTCTTTTGAAGCTTTGATGAGAAAATATGGGGTGTTATATAAGATCTCTACTGCCTATCACCCTTAGACAAGTGGACAAGTAGAACTTGTAAATAGGGAAATTAAAAAAATTCTAGAAAAAACGGTCAACTCGGATCGCAAGGATTGGTCTTTGAGACTAGTTGATGCGCTTTGGGCTTACCGTATAGCTTTCAAAACCCCTTTAGGTATGTCACCATATAGGCTTGTTTTTGGAAAGCCTTGCCATTTACCTATAGAGCTCGAGCATCAAGCTTATTGGGCCATCAAGTCTTTCAATTTTGATATAGGAGAAGCGGGTAAGTTTAGGAAATATCAGTTGAGCGAGTTAGAGGAGTTAAGAAATGATGCTTATGAGAACTCCATAATCTATAAGGCTAAAATGAAAGTGTTTCACGATAAAAATATTTTGAGGAAAACATTTAAACCTAATGACCGGGTGTTCTTATATGATTCTAGACTCCATAAGCATCCAGGAAAACTTTGGTCGAGGTGGACCGATCCTTTTGTAGTGAAAAATGTTTTTGCAAATGGGGTGGTAGAAATTGAGGATACTAGAGATGGTCTAATATTTAAAGTAAATGGTCAATGCCTTAAAATCATAATCGATAGGCAAGATCTGAAAGTGGAAGACATTCTGTTTATGGATCCGGTCTATTCACCTTGACCACACCACAAAAGGTATGTTTTTATTTATTTATTTTTCTTTTGTTTATTTTGTTTTTAATTAAGTTCATTTCAATTTTCATTTTTAGTTCTTTTTCTAGTTTGATTTACTCTAATTTTTAGTTTAACATTTATTTTTATTAATTTTATTTTGCTAATTTTATAATTTTATTGGCACACAAACAAATTTTTTTTTACCAAAAATAGCAGCCCATGCTCCTAGGCCCGACCCATAGCGCGCCTTGCCCACGAAGAAGCGCACTAGCCTAGCAGCCCATGCACTTAGGCCCGGCCCACAGCACACCTTGCCCCACAAAACCTGGCTCAGGTTGCCTATCCCTCACGCCATGCCCCAGCATCTTGCGTGCTGCAGCGCCCAGAATGCACACCACACACGCCCATCCTTCAAGCCGTGGCACACCTTAGCCCACGCCGCAGCGCCAGCTCGTGTCCAGCAATTTAAAACCCCAAATCATCCCTTTTCCTCTTCATTTCTCTTTTACAAAAACACAGCACACTCATTTCTCTTTCATCCTCTCTCCAAAACTTCACTTACCCACTCACTTTTGCTCCAAATTTCTTGATTCTAACATCATTTCTTGAAGGACTAAGCACTGATATTGCAGATTTTGCTGGAAATTTCTCTAAAAAAGCTTGGTACTAAGAAGATTTTGGGTTCTTCAAAGAAGACTTCAAATTGGTGGGTACTCTTTCTCTCTCCAACTTTGGGCATCAAATAAGACCAATTCTTTCTCTTTGTTGTTCATTTGTGCTATTTGGGTGGTTAATTTTGAATTAGTTCTATTGTTATATACATTTGATCAAATGGCACCTAAGACTAAAAGACCAAGGGAGAAACAACCTCAAGAATATGATGAGAGAAAATTTGTTAGTTTTGAGGCTAGTGAGAGGTATGTTAAGATGATGCAAGCTAGAAAACCCATTCCTGAGAGAGGATTCACTATCACCGAGAGGGGAAACCCAACCTTATTTAGAATGATTCTTGATAGGAATTAGGGTACATTTGTTAGACAACCATCTTGATGAGAGTCACAAAATGCATCTTAACAGTACTTAATTGTTGGCATTTTAGGGTTGATCTATGGTTTAATTACACTTTTATACCTTAATAACTCTAAAGTAATATTCTTAAACCATTGACTTATTTCAGTGCATTTTCATGTACTTAGTGTTCAAAAGAGATGGAAAAACTATCATTGCTTGAAGCACTAAGATTCCATACATAGCAAGGTGGAAGAGAGGTTGTGGAAAGATAAAACGAAGAGAACCTCCACCAACTAATGAGAGCCGCAGCTTGGACTAGTGAGGGTCCCGGCCTCCAGAAAGATTGCCTAAAAGAGCCAAGTCCACTTTCAGTGGCCGCCTAGAGCCTTCACCTAACCAAGCACCAGCCAAAGCCTAGGTGCCCAGAAGAGAGAGCTGCGGCGCTGATAAGTGCTTAAATAGTCATATTTAAGCCCCTTAATTTACACTTGTTAGGCTCTTTATTTATCTATTTTAGTAGTTTCTACTTCATTTTCATGTGTTATGTGTTTTTTCACAGGACTTGGACAAAAAGATGATAATTTGGAGCTTTTAGAAGCAAAAGTCATTTTGCAATCCAGTAAGGTGTGCTTGAGCGCACCCCCCTTGAGATCGAGTGCACAAGAGCACAAGCGCACTTGAAGAAGGCTCGAGTTCACACATACCCTCGAGTGCATCCCACATACGCTCGAGCGCAATTACTCCAGAGGAAATAGAGCTAAATATGGAAAGAAGTCTCCAGACTCCAAATAGGAAATTAGGGTTTCGGGACACCATGAGGACCCTATAAATATCCCTGTAAAACATATAAACCAGACCTTTAGTTTGAGATTCGAAGTAGCAAGTTTAGGAGAGGAATTGATGACTCGTCTCCCGAGTCTTCTTCAGTTTTAGTTTTCTGTTTTTATTTCATTATGTTTAGAATGTTTAGTTTAACTAGCATGTGTAACTAAACTTCTATAGCTCGATTGAAGCCCTAGTTATACTTTTCCGCATGTTTATTCATTGATTATCTTTGCTATAGCCTTGTTAGAATGTTTAACTTGATTAATACCTGTTTATATTTAAATTCCTCATATGTGTGTGCCTGATCAACATGTGCATGTGGTATGGATAAGTTAGTCGAATCAATTTGCATGACCGAGTCATGGGTTCGACATTAGTAACAAGGGATATCCACACCGGATTTCCAGGTTAATCAATTGGGAAACCAAGAGCGGACCAAGCCCTAGGTCCCGTGTGGTTGTCGATCTCCACAGCCCTCATGCTCTCTTAAGGAACAACTCAGTATACACCCATACTGAATCCCTTAAGAGAGAAAAGAGTTAGAGTATACACCATGCCTAACTTATTGCATAGGGAGATCAATAGCCTAAGGTGTGGGCCAAGCCCTTAGGTTGGCAACCATTAAATATTCATGATAAGGCTAGATCATTGACACCTTATTTAGTGGGAAAGTATAATTAGTGGTGGATATCATAGTCCTATGTTCTCATTATTGTTATTTACTCACAATCAACAGTTATTTCTTTTTTTACCTTAAAGAAACTAATTCTAAAATGAAATTCACCAATCCCTGTGGAAATGATCTCGCACTTTCACACAGTTATTTGCATATTTATTTAGGTAGATAATCATCACAACAGGCACCTAGAGCCTTCACCTAACCAAGCACCAGCCAAAGCCTAGGCGCCCAGAAAAGAGAGCCGCTACGCGCACTCAAAATATTTGTTTCCGAGTTATGACCTAATTAGGACTTTAATGATTGTTTAAACCCTAGAATATCTTTGGACCTCTTGTACTATAAATAGATCACTTAGGGTTTTAGAAAAGATATCTTTGAAAGTCTGAAAAACTCAAGAAGGCTACAACACTCTCCTCCATCAAAGTGTTCAACTATGAACTTCATGGCGAACTAATCTCCAAGCAAGGTGAAGGGATAAATCCCTAGGTGTAGTTGTTCTTATTTCCTTTATTGATTCAGTTGTAGTTTGGATTTATTATCAAAACATTGTATGAGTTACTCTTTGATTTAATTAGAAGATCTTTCTCTTAATTCGGTGATTGTATCTTTCTTCTCCATATAAGTCTAGTCATACTTTTCTTATATGATGTTGTTTAGGTATGATTGAGTCTGGTAGATTTATCTTTTAGGTTTGTCCATTACTGCAATATTTTCATTAAAGCTATATTGTCATTTCTTGATAAATCTATAGGATAGGTCATGTGTGCTTAACTCGAAAGAGTAATTCATGTCAATTATATTAGGGTATATATATGTGCTTAATTGAATATTTGTCGATTGCTTGTTTGGAATGTGAAACTTGCAATTGAGGTAAAAACAACTGAATTAAGATTGGAATAAGGCAACAAACCTAGGGAGGATTCCCGGAACCTTATTGTTATTGTTTTTTTTTGTTTTTTTTATCATATACTTCAATCTATTTACACAATTACTTCATCATTCATATCTTCTCATTTGATTATTATCGTTTGTGTTAAGGTTTACACTTTTCCTTTATAGATCGCTTTTCCTTGTGGAATCGATACCCCAAAGCCGTGCTACAACTACCACATTATACTTTTGCGTAATCAAATTTTGGCCTCGTTACCGGGGAAACGCACTTGCATACAAGGAAGATTGTCAACTCTACAGTCACCCGAGCAGTTAGAGAGAGAAGCTCTCAACTGTGAACAGTGCTGCCCATGGTCTCTAGATTATCTCTCCTCCTTCTACACCTCTTTCTGTGTCATTCTTCCTGCCATCTTCAGTATGGGGAAGAAGAAATCTATTAGGAAGCCTCCTCTAACAGTCCAAGAACAAAATGATCTGGATTATGTCCAGAATCATTTCAAGAACAAAGCTGCTACAGTAACTTTGTCGCGAGAAGAAGATGCAGGCAGCGCAAGCTTGGATGGGGCCAAGGGTCCATCCAGAGGGTCAGCATTCTCCTCCTGCTCCTTGGGAGAGAAGGATATCCATCCCTTAGGGGCTCAAAATGAAGCTTCAAGCTTGGGCAAGAATGGAAGCTCTGCGAGAGCATCAAAGGTGAATAGTACCAAAGTTCCACTGCAGGGAAATGCTGCTAGCCAGGCTATGCAAGAAGAGTCTCAAGCATTAGAAGATGAGAACTCAAGCTCCTCTGAGGAGTGTGGTGAGGGCTCAGACCATTTGGAGTCCTACTCTTCCTGTGAGGAAGACGACACTAGTTGTCAAGCTACTGTTCATGGAACTGTTCATGGTAGGAAGGTTGCATTAAGGCAAGGAAGGGAAGAGGAGAGCAGTGAGTCCAGACCTCATTCCTCTGTGAAGAATGGGAGCCTCCATCATGACTCTAGGGACAATGTAGCCCCTCCTGCCTCAGGTCCTAAGGATGCTCAGCAATCCTCAAAGCCCACTGGCAAGAGGCTGGCTACTAATGAGGAGACCAAGAAAGCTCCTTGGGTCAGCCTCTTTGCAGAGAATAGAATGCAAAGTAAGGGCCTCCAGCTCTCCTCCATAGCCAGTAGGGAGGTATAGTCAGAGTCACTCAGGAAGATATGCTTGAAGTGTTTGATGAACAACCTTTCTGCCTGGTGGGATACTTTGCAGGGAGATTTCTAGGGAGGACAGCCCTTAAGATGCTTACTAATTCCTGGAAGGTAAGAGTCTCTACTCAGTTTAATGAAAATAGATGGATAGTGTTTAAATTTGATAATGAAGAATCTAGTTTAAACGTGTTGCAAGAAGGCCCTTACCAAGTGTATGGCAGGCCTTTACTCTTGAAGTCAATGCCGAAATTCTTCAAGTTTGGAAATGAGGAAATCACTACCATTCCAGTTTGGATTCAACTAAAGCGCTTGCCCCTTGAGTTATGGCCTGCTAGCCGCCTTAGCAAGATTGGTTCCTTAATTGGGAAGCCACTTTATGCTGACCAATTCACAAGGACTAAAGAGAGAATATCCTATGCTAGACTAATAGTTGAAATAGATGTAGCTAAGGATATTCAATTCTCTGTCCCATTGTCCCTCCTCAATGGAGAAACTTTTGAACAAAAGATCTCCTATGAAAACCTCCCTAGATTTTGTTCAAAGTGTAAGGTTGAAGGACATGACCTCCACTCTTGCAGCCAGAATGCCAATCTTGAAAGGGGTAGGAAGCCTACTGAGAAAGGGAAAGAGACAGCTAGAAAGGAAGTAACTAAGGCTAAGAATGATATAGCCAAAGAGGTGAGCAACCAAGCTGTGGAGCCTAGTGGAGAAAGGGTTAATATGAATGGGCCTGAAAAGGATGGTCCCATCCTTGAGCCTAGAGAAGCTGCCCAAGAAGAGAATGGGGAAAGATTAGAAGATCTAAGCCCCAATGATGCAAGGGGAGAGGGGGCCCTAGGGACTTCTAATCCTCCTATCCATGTGGTGGCTGGCCTCAAATCTCCCAACCATCCTGATCCTTCTTGCATGGATCCAAAGAAAAAATCAAGCCTTGGCCAAGGTAGTAGTGAAAGAGACAGGGGCCCTGTGATACAAGGGGATGATGGGTTTCAAGCAGTCCAGAGAAAGAAAGGAAGAATAGCTCCAAAAGGCCTAAAATCATCTAGGAAGGGAGGGGCTGCCTCCCTACCCCCTTAATGATAGTGGCATGCTGGAATATCAGGGGCTTTAACAAGCCTCTGAAGCACAATGGGGTGCTACACTTCATGAAGAAAATAAGGTTGACATAATGGGGATTTTGGAATGCAAGCTTGATGAATCAAAGTTGCTTAAGATCATGGGCAAAAAATTCCATTTGTGGAGACAGGTGAACAACTTTTCCACCCACTCATTAGGTAGAATTTTGTTATTATGGGACCCCTCAAAGGTTAGTCTAACTTCCATGGATATTTCCCCTCAAGTTATCCATTGTAATGTTACATGTTTAATCTCTTCTTGTAATTTTGTAATCAGCTTTGTGTATGGTTTAAACTCTATTGTATCAAGGAGACCCTTATGGGACAATCTTTGTAATTTCAGTTATGAATTGTCCTCCCCTTGGCTTGTCTTGGGTGATTTCAATAATGTTTTTGCTGTTGATGAAAAATCTAATGGGCTGCCTGTAACAGATTATGAGATAAGGGACCCCTCCTTTTGTTGTAGGGAGACTGGGTTAAGTGATGTAAATGCTGCAGGGTGCTTCTTCACATGGACAAACAATAAGGTTTGGTGCAAGCTGGATAGAGCTATGGTAAACAATGTATGGTTCCAAAAGGGGATGAGAGCTCAAGCAACTTTTCTCCCTGCTGGGTGTCTCTCTAACCACTCTCCATGTATTGTTAGCTTGATGGATGAGGTTTATGGGGGTAGGAGATCTTTCAAATTTTTTAATATGTGGGCTGATCATGGCATGTTCTTAGACATAATAAGTGCTCACTGGGGTTGCCCTGGTAGGGGCACCAAACAGTTCATTCTTTGTAAGCTTTTGAAAGGCCTCAAACCCCACCTCAAGAACCTCAATAAGAACCACTTCAGTCATATATCTGAGAGAGCTTTGGAGGCTGCAAACATGCTATCTGGCTTGCAACAAGAGCTTCATGACAACCCATATGATTCTGAGCTTCAAATGAGGGTGGCTAATGTTAGGCTGAAAGCTTTCCAACTTACTGAGGCTGAGAGAAGCTTCTTATCCCAACAGGCTAAATGCAAGTACCTACTTAATAGTGATAGAGGGACTAAACTGTTCCATGCACTGGTCAAGAGGAAGACTTTAAAGAACCATATTGCTTCTATAAGAGCTGTCAATGGTTGCTAAACAACTTTTGAAGCAGAAGTGGTCCAGGAATTACTAGGTTCTACAAGGAGCTTTTAAGCTCTTTTGGCAGATGCAACCCCATTGAGATGGAAGTTATTAAAGGGGGGCCAGTCCTTCAAGAAAGCCATATAGTTGAGTTGGTCAGGAATGTCACAGAGGAAGAGATCAAGGCTGCTTTATGGAGCATTGGGGAGGAAAAATCCCCTGGTCCAGATGGTTTCTCATCTAAGTTCTACAAGAAAGCATGGGAGGTTGTTCACAAAGAGATTTTAGAGGCTGTCCAAGAATTCTTTTTGAATGGGAAGCTATTAAAGCAGTTTAACCACTCATCTCTTGTCTTGATCCCCAAAGGCAAGCAAGCATCTAAAGTTGAGGACTTCAGGCCTATTGCATGTTGCAATGTGATCTACAAGATAATCTCCAAGATCCTTGCATCTAGATTGGCTCCTTACTTGAATCAGATTGTCAACCCTGCATAGGCTGCATTCATCAAGGCCAGGAGTATGGCTGAAAACATCTACCTGGTCCAAGAATTACTCAGGAGGTATTGTAGAAAGAAGATTCCTCCAAGATGCATGATTAAGATTGACCTCAGGAAAACCTATGATACTGTGGAATGGGAGTTCTTAAACAGCATATTAGAGGGTCTGGAGTTTCCTGGAAAGTTCATAGGCTGGATTATGGAATGTGTCACCACAACTACATTTTCATTATCTATAAATAGTAGCCTGCATGGGTTCTTCAAAGGAAAAAGAGGCATGAGACAAGGTGATCCACTTTCTCCCTACCTCTTTGTGTTGATAATGGAATACTTATCAAGGCTGCTCAAGAGATTGAATAAGGATGAGGGATTCAGATTCCACCCCAAGTGCGATAAGCTCAAGATTACTCACCTGGCCTTTGCTGATGATCTAATCCTGTTTACTAGAGGGGAGGCTAAATTAGTGGGATTGCTTATGAAATGTGTCAATACTTTCAATGATTGCTCTGGACTTAAGGCTAGCCTTGCCAAATCTAACATATTCCATGCTGGAGTGAAGCCTGAGGAGCTTATGGAAATAAGAAGATGCACTAGAATGGAGGATGGCAGCCTCCCATTCAAGTACTTAGGGGTCCCTCTTGCCTCTGCAAGGTTGAATGCTACACATTATGCCCCCCTCATTGAGAAAATCTCTAGCTATATCAATGTATGGGCTGGTTCCTCCTTATCATATGCTGGGACAACTGAGCTTATCAAATCAGTGCTTCAAGGTGTGGAGTGCTTCTGGCTTGTAATCTTTCCCATCCCTGGCAACATCCTTGAAAAGATTGTTAAACTTTGCAGAACCTTTCTCTGGAATGGTAAGAATGGGGGCATGAGAAAAGCTCTTATTGCATGGGCTGACATTTGTAGGCCTAAACCTGAGGGGGGTCTAGGACTGGTGGAGCTCAGAACTTGGAACAAGGCTCTCCTTACTAGGGTCTTATGGAACATTCATATGAAGAAGGACTCCCTATGGATCCAATGGGTCCAACACTATTATCTTTTGAACAAAACCATATGGGAGACCAAGGCAAATAAGGATGACTCTCATCTCTGAAAGAGGATCCTGGAAATCAGAGATGAGATGGTTGGCCAGCCCCTTTGTTCTCAACAAGCTACTAATAAGCTTATGGAATGGAGACTGCATGATGAGCTGAGCATTAAGAAAGTGTATAATGCTATGAGACAGAAAGTCAGTGAGGTCAGATGGGCATCCCTGGTCTAGTATTATCACTGCCCCCCTAAACAATCATTCATTCTCTGGCTGGCTGTAAGGGATAGACTGCTCACAAAAGATAAGCTCCACCTTGAAGGGAATGACAAGCTATGCCCTCTTTGTTTTGACCATGAAGAGACCAAGGACCACCTCTTCTTCTCTTGTAAGGTCAGTAAGGAAGTCTGGGGTTCCATCAACAATTGGCTTGGTTGTAGGAGGCATATGAGAACAATTGAGAGTGCCATTAGATGGACTTCAAAAGTCAAAGGCACTAGCCCTCTCACAGTGGCCAGGAAGACAGCCCTTGCAAGCACAGTCTACAATATTTGGCTGGCCAGAAATGCCAAGCTGTTTGACAAAGCTCCTGCCCTACTTGCCAGCTTAGTGAAAAAAATCCAGATTGGTATTTACAGAACTGTTTACGCTGCCTGCCCTGAGTATAGGCTACTGCTGTAGGGTTCAATCCAGCTGTGTTCTCTCCTTCAAGTTTGGTTGTTGGATGTATTTCCTTGTTTATCTCCCTATGTATTTTATAGGGTATGCCCTGGACTGTTTTATATGCTTCAGCATTGCTTGTTGCTTTGATTGCTTAGTTATTCCTGGGTATGCCCAGCTCCCTTGTAATCTTTAATGGCTGGTAGTCTATATGTTTACTGTCTGTTAAGGTTCAGCAGGTCCCCTTACTAGGTTTTGTATAAGCCTCATGTTTATTTTGTATATGCCTTATTTGTAAATCTCCTGGGTATGCCCAGTGAAAATTTTGTACATTTTTGATCAATTAATACAAATTTATTTACTGATAAAAAAAAAGATTGTCAACTCTAAGACAAGACGGTACTATTGTTCTGTTCTTTAAGTTTTTTATTTTTTGATTTGATTTGATTTGTTTTGTTTTATTTATTACCTTTTAACTCAGTTGGTGTATGCTTAGGTCGAGAGATTCGCGAGGTAGATTCACTAAGGGACCTGAAATAGAGTTACCCTTTCCTTCCACGTCCGTTAATGAAACCTCGCCTAGATCAAACCCTAGTGTACTCCCAACCGAGAATTTAGAAAATTTTGCTAACATGGCTGAAAACCCTAATGAGAATGTTGCTAGGAAACTTAAAGATTATTTACTTCCTAGCCGGACAGCCACACCATCATGCATTATGTTTCCAGCCAACATTCGCCATCAAGATTTCAAAATAGGGATGATTTAATTACTCCCTACATTTCATAGCTTGGAAAACAAAAAACCCATATGTACACATTAGGGAGTTTGAGGAAGTAGTTGTGACTTTTCATAGTCAAGATGCAACTAATGATATCATGAGACTCAAGTTTTTTCCTTTCTCTTTGAAGGATAAAGCTAAGAGTTGGCTATACTCGCTGAGACCACGATCTATTGGGACATGGAATGAGATGACCCAGATCTTCTTTAACAAATACTTCCCTCAACATAAGACCAATGCTTTAAAAAGACAAATCTCCACCTTTGCACAAAAGGAGAACGAGACTTTGTATCAGTCTTGGGAGAAATTTAAAGAGCTATTAAGTATGTGTCCACACTATGGGTATGAGAGTTGGCGCTTAGTGAGCTACTTTTATGAGGGACTTACCTATAGAGAGCGCCAATTCGTAGAGATGATGTGTAATGGTGAATTTCTGAAAAAAGATCCTGATGAGGTCATAGAGTACTTCAATGAGCTTGCTGAAAAAGCTCACACTTGGACTGGACCTAGTGCTATTGAAAGCACAAATAGGTCATGACTTATAGGAAACCCAAGTGGGGGTGGAATATACTGATGAATCTTAAATATTGCATATTTAAGCCCTTAAATTATATATGTTAAGCTCTTAGTTTGTATTATTTCACTTTATTTTATGTCTTTTCTGTGTTTTGTGTATTTTTATAGGTTTGTGGAGAAAATGAAGCATTTCGGGAGATGTCAAGCTTCAAGAGCAAAAGCTGAGGATGCCTAGTGCGATTGAGCACACGAGACATGCGATCGAGCGCACCTGCCTAGGAATGAGTACATAGTCAACATCGCCCATCGAAATCTTTATAGTGTAGTGCACATGCGATCGTGCGCACAAGACATGCGATCGATCGCACCATTCTACGATCGAGCAAACTCGGGTAGTATCCCACATCGAATTTGCAACCCATTGTGCTCCGGGACTCCCCCTACAAAAGCACCATCTCACTTCATCATTCAGTGTGCAAATCCTAGGCCATTTGGTACAATCCGATGGACGTCTGCTAGCATTCTGGTGGATCCCGAAGGGTTTGCTACCACAAGGGGAAGCGCAGCCCAACAGCGAGTGGAATTTCTCCCATGTATAGTTAGTTTTAATTTACTATTTTTTTGTTAGTTTAATGTTTAGCACTTTTATTATGAACTCTAGTTTCATGATTATGAATGGCTAAAATTTTCAACTAAGGTTGAAGATACAGCCTCGCCATTGTTTGGCATAATAGTTTCAAATTTGTTTATACAATTCTGATGCTTTTTTTAGTATAAATGTTTTGTCAATTATTTGAGTAAAATCTTATGATTGATTGCGTTTAAATTGTTCTGTTGAATATTTCATGTGTTTCATCTGATGGATACATCAAATTGTTTTTGATTAAATTAGATTTCCTTTGTGATTTGTTAAAAGCGGATACATTGGATGTTTTTGGTTTAATTGGGATATTTGTTGTTTTTTGTTTTAAGTTGGATTCATGGAATGTTTTGATAGGCTGTTTTTTGAACATGAAGATATATGCTTAACTTTGGTGGGGTGGATTCAAAAACCTTAGTGTCTTTATTATTAGTTTTAAATCAATTTAGTTTAGTTTTTATTTGTTTTGCAATATACAATTCAAAACTCGGAACTAGGTTAAGATAAGTTTAGTTTAGATAAAATTACATTTTCACAACGCAATTCTCTGTGGATTCGATCTCGCACTTGCACAACACTATATTGCAAACAACTCGTGTGCTTGTGAGTAATTTAAAACTCACAACATATACCATCTTAGGGAAGAAGATAACCTGAAAGCTAAGGTCGAAATGCTTACTAGAGAGTTAGATGCATTAAAAACTAAGGGCTCAAAGCCAACACACGTAGTTAACCATGCCAAATCTTTGGAACCATGTTTTGTGTGTGCGGGGTAGATCATCTCGCTCAAGAGTGCCCCACATTTGTAGATATGAGAGGGATATATGAGGAACAATGTAGTGCCTTAGGAATGTACAAGAAGCCTCTTGCACCCTTCTCTAACACCTATAATCCGGGATGGCGAAATCACCCGAATTTTAGCTGGAAGTCTGAAAACCAACAACTTACACAACCACCTAGATCATACCCTGCACCATATCATGCACCCTCATCCTTTAGGAGTTATTTAGAAGACACTTTACATGCTTTTATAGAGGCACAAGGTAAGACAAATCAGAGGTGTGAAGCATTAATTACGTAGGTTGTTGAAGAGAACAATGAGATAAGGAGCCAAGTGACCAAACTGATGGGCTTCTTGAGTGTGAATGAGCGAGGGAAGTTCCCTTCCCAAACTCAGTCCACACCCCATGGGCAACACATGGCACAAACAAATCTGGAAAATGTAAATACCATTGTGACAAGAAGTGGTAAGACATTACATATCCCAACAACGAACAAATTCGAGGATGTGGAAAAGGGTCAAAGTAGTAGTGATGCTGAACTGCCCAAAGACCCTAAGATTACCAAGAGCCCTATTAAGGCACCATTCCCTCAAGCCTTAAAATCAAACAAGAAAAATCTGGAGCTAAATAGTGAAATCCTAGAGAACTTAATGTAAGTAAAATTGAATCTCCCACTTTTGCATGTGATTAAACAAGTTCCTACTTATGCAAAAGTTCTCAAGGACTTGTGTACCATTAAGAGGAAGCACCATGTAAAGAAAACAAAATTCCTAACTGAGCAAGTCAGTGCTTTAATTGAGCAAAGAATTCCCCCAAAATACAAAGATCCTGGCTGTCCAACCATTGCGTGTAGCATTGGAAATCATAAGGTTGGACAAGCATTGCTAGATTTAGGAGCTAGTGTAAACCTGATGCCATTTTCTATTTATTTGCAGTTGGGTTTAGGAGAAATCAAACCAACCGCTGTGGTATTAAAATTGGCTGACCGTTCAGTCAAAGTACCCTGAGGTGTGGTAGAGGATGTCTTGATTCAAATTGATAAATTTTACTATCCTGTTGATTTCATAATCCTTGATACTACTTCTGCTGTTGACACTAACTTTAAAATTCCTTTGATTTTAGGTAGACCTTTCCTTGCTACTGCAAATGCTCTAATTAATTGTAGGAATGGACTCATGCAGCTGTCCTTTGGAAACATGACCCTCGAAGTGAACATCTTCAATGTTGCAAAACAGCCCGAAGATGAGGACGAGAACCACTAATTATACATGATCGAGTCACTCATCGATGAGGGAGTTTATATAGCTCATGATTTTGATCCTCTTGAATATTTTATTGTTAATTCTGAGATTGATTCTATTAATGATAAAACTGATATAATTGATGTTTGTGCTATTTTTGATAAATCTCAGGATTATGGCACTCGACCATGGCAACCAAAGTTTGAGGAGTTGCCCGAAAGAAGTGAGAAACAAATCCCCTCAAGTGTGGAAGCACCTAAAGTCGAATTGAAGCCACTACCTAAGGGTTTGAAGCATGTCTTCCTCGGTCTAGGTGATACCTTTCCTATTATTATCTCATCTGAATTATCTACATCTCAAGGTGGGAAATTAATTCGGACCTTAAATGCACATAAATCAGCCTTAGGTTGGAGCATGGCTAATTTAAAAGGAATTAATCCCCTGATCTGTTCTCATAAGATAAATTTGGATGAAGGGACTAGCCCTCGTAGACACCCTCAACGTAGGCTTAACCCACTATGAAAGAAGTAGTGAAGAATGAAGTGTTAAAACTATTAGAAGCGAGAATTATATATTCCATAGCTGATAGTAAATGGGTAAGCCCTACACAAGTCGTTCCTAAAAAATCCGGAGTCACTATGGTACAGAATGACCTAGGAGAGTTAATCCTTACAAAACTTGTGACCGGGTGGCGCATGTGCATTGATTATAGAAAATTAAATGCTACCACCTAGAAAGACCACTTCCCAATCCCCTTTATCGATCAAATTCTTGAGCATGTAGCTGGTCATCCTTTTTACTATTTCTTAGATGGTTATTCTGGTTATTATCAAATTGAAATTGCATTAGAAGACCAGGATAAAATCACCTTCCCCTGTCTATTTGGTACTTATGCCTTTCGTAGAATTCCATTTGGACTGTGTAATGCCCCTACCACTTTTCAACGTTGAATGATGAACATTTTTAGTGATATGGTTGAAAATTACATGGAGGTTTTTATGGATGGCCTAACTGTTTTTGGATCTTCATTTGATGCGTGCTTAATAAATTTAGAAAGAGTGCTGATTGGTTGTGAGGAGAAGGAATTAGTCTTAAATTGGGAAAAATGCCATTTCATGGTACCATCCGGTATTGTCTTAAGGCATATTGTTTCTTCTAAAGGGATAGAGGTTGATCAATCTAAAATTAAATTAATCTCTAAATTTCCCACACCTAAGACAATAAAAGATGTAAGATCTTTCCTTAGTCATGCTGGTTTTTATAGAAGGTTCATACAAAACTTTTCCAACATATCTAGACCACTATGTGCCCTCCTAGTTAAAGATGTCCCATTTGAGTGGACTCAAGCTTGTCAAGAAGCCTTTAAAACACTTATTGACAAGCTTAATTCAACACCTATAATGCAGTCACCTGATTAGAATTTACCTTTTGAAATCATGTGTGATGCTAGTGACTATGTTGTAGGTGTTGTTCTTGGACAGCGAAGAGAGTGAAAACCTTTTGTCATCTACTATGCTAGTAAAACCTTAAATAATGCTCAAATGAACTACTCCACCACTGAAAAAGAATTACTTGCTGTAGTATTTGCCTTGGACAAATTTCATGCTTATTTAATTGGTTCTCCTATTCTTATCTTCATAGATCATGCAACCCTCAAGTACCTTCTTACAAAGAAGGATGCCAAGGCATGACTAATACGGTGGATCCTACTCCTACAAGAATTTGACATCACCATCAAAGACAAAAAAGGAGTAGAGAATGTAGTAGCGGACCATCTCTCAAGGCTCACATTTGAGGACACCTCTGACGACATGCCAATCAAGATGATTTTTCGGATGTGCAATTACTCTTTGTTACTTCTCTACCATGGTTTGCTCATATCGTTAATTATTTGGCTACCGGTGAGATACCGATGGACTCAAGCACTCAAGACAAGAGGAAATTCTTGAATAAGGTATGTAATTTTTATTGGGATGACCCCTGTCTTTTCAAGTACCAACCAAATTTTAAGGCGTTGCATCCCTAATGAAGAGATTGCTAGCATCTTGGAATTTTGTCACTCCAAAGCTTGTGGAGGCCACTTTTCAATGAAAAAAAACCGCTGCAAAAATTTTACGGTGTGGATTTTATTGGCCTACCTTGTTTAAAGATGCAAACATCTATTGTCGCTCATGTGAAAAAGTGTCAGAAGTTATGAGCTGTGTCTCGTTGTTGGAAATCACCTTGACAAGATGCCCAGGTGGTGATCTTCTAAACACCTAAGTCTAGAATGACTTGTAAAGAAAATATACAGCAATCAAAGCAAGAAAGAAAAGAAGACAAGCAATAAAGAGCTCTCAGTCAGTAGTCAAAAAAGTCGGGCAGCTAGAGAGAGAAGCTCTCAACTGTGAACAGTGCTACCCATGATCTCCCGATCATCTCTCTTCCTCCTCCACCTCTTTCTGTGCCATTCTTTCTGCCATCTTCAGTATGGGGAAGAAGAATCCACCTAGGAAGCCTCCTCTAACAATCCAGGAGCAAAATGATCTGGAATATGTCCAGAATCATTTCAAGAACAAAGCTGCTACAGTAGCTTGTCGCAAGAAGAAGATTCAATCAATTCAAGCAAGGATGGGGCCAGGGATCCATCCAAAGGGTCAGCATCCTCTTCCTGCTCCTTGGGAGAGAAGGTTTCTCAATCCTTAAAGACTCAAGTGGAAGCTTCTGTCCCGGGAAAGAATGGAAGCTCTGTTAGAGCTTCAATGGTGAACAGTACCAAGGGTCAAATGAAGGGCAATGCAACTAGCCAGGCTCTGCAAGAAGAGTCCCAGACCATTGAGGATGAGAACTCAAGCTCCTCTGAGAAGAGTGTAGAGGGCTCAGACCAAATGGAGTCTTACTCGTCCAATGAAGAAGAAGACACAAGTTGTCAAGCAACTGTTCATGGTACTGTTCATGGGAAGCCTGCTGTAGGGCAAGGAAGGGAAGAAGAGAGCTACGAGTCCAGACATCACTTCCCCTTGAAGAATGGGAGCCTCCAATCTGACTCAAGGGACAATGCAGCTTCCCCTACTCCTGGTCCTAAAGGAACTCAGCAAACCTCCAAGTCCATAGGCAAGAGGCCTGCTTCTAATGAGGAGGCCAAGAAAGCTCCTTGAGTCAGCCTCTTTGCAGAGAACAGAATGCAAAGTAAGGGCCTCCAGCTCTCCTCCATAGCTAGTGAGGGAGGAATAGTCAGAGTCACCTAGGAAGATATGTTGGCAGTGTTTGAAGACCAGCCTTTCTGCTTGGTGGGATACTTTGCTGGAAGATTTCCAGGGAGGGCAGCCCTGAAAAAGCTCACTGATTCCTGGAAGGTAAGAGTCTCTACTCAGTTTCATGAAAATGGATGGATAGTGTTTAGATTTGATAATGAAGAATCTAGCTTGAATGTGTTACAAGAAGGCCCTTACCAAGTTTATGGTAGGCCTTTGCTTCTGAAATCAATGCCTAAACTTTTCAAGTTTGATAGTGAGGAAATCACTACCATCCCTGTATGGATTCAACTAAAAGGTCTTCCTCTTGAGCTATGGTCAGCAAGCTGCCTTAGTAAGATAGGTACCTGGATTGGAAAGCTCCTCTATGCTGACCAATTTACTAATAGTAAAGAAAGAATCTCCTATGCTAGACTACTTCTGGAAATTGATGTTGCTAAAGACATTCAATTCACTGTTCCATTGACTTTGCTAAATGGAGATACATTTGAACAGAAGATTTCGTATGAGAATCTTCCTAGGTTCTGTTCAAAATGCAAAATAGTTGGCCATGACCTTCACTCCTGCAGCCTCAATACCAATCCTGTTAAGGGGAGCAAGCCAAAGGGAAAAGGGAAAGAGCCTGTTAGACAAGAAGAGCAAACTTTCTCTAATGAACAGACTAAAGGAGTGAACAATCTGAATGAGAAGAATAGGGGGGCTGCAACTAGTTTAGACTCTCCAGCTAGGGGTAGTCCTGACCAAGAGCGAAGAGAAACAGTCCAAGTTGAGAATGATCAAGCCAGAGAAGAACCCTGCCTTAATGATGTAAGGGTGGAGGAGGATCAGGAGACTCCTCTCCCTCCTATCCATGTGGTGGCAAGTTTGAAATCTCCCCATCACCCTGAGGCTAGGGGGAAAGAGCATAAGAAAAAGTCTACTCAAGAACAGGAAAATTATGAGAGAGATAAGGGACAGAGTGACCCTAATGTGCAGGAAAGTGGCTTTCAAATAGTCAAGAAAAAGAAAGGAATAATAGGCCAAAAAGAAACACATTCAACTAGGAAGGGAGGGACAGCTTCCCTACCTCACAAATGATAGTTGCATGCTGGAATATTAGGGGCTTTCACAAGCCCCTGAAACATAATGGGGTGCTAAACCTCATGAAGATACATAAGATTGATGTAATGGGGATTTTGGAATGTAAGCTTGATGAGACAAAGCTGCTAAAGATAATGGGAAACAAATTCAATGGGTAGAGCCAGGCAAATAACTTCTCTACTCACACAGTAGGCAGAATTTTGTTACTTTGGAACCCCTCAAAGGTTAGTTTATCTATTATTGATTCTTCCCCCCAAGTTATCCATTGTAATGTATCATGTTTAATCTCTTCTAACAATTTTGTAATCAGTTTTGTGTATGGTTTTAACTCCATTGTATCAAGGAGGCCCTTATGGGACAATCTGTGTAATTTTGGTTTTGACTTGTATTCCCCTTGGCTTGTCTTGGGTAATTTTAACAATGTCTTTACTATTGATGATAAAACCAATGGGCTGCCTGTAACAGATTATGAGATTAGGGACCCCTCTTATTGTTGTAGGGAAACTGGCCTATCTGATGTCAATGCAAGTGGCTGCTTCTTCACTTGGTCCAACAACAAAGTTTGGTGCAAGCTGGATAGAGCAATAGTTAACAATGTGTGGTTCCAAAAGGGGATGAGAGCCCAAGCTTCCTTCCTTCCTGCTGGTTGTATCTCTGACCACTCTCCATGTATTGTGAGCTTGATGGATGAGGTTTGTGGGGGTAGGAGATCTTTCAAGTTTTTTAACATATGGACTGACCATGACAAGTTCTTGGACTTAATAAGAACCCATTGGGACTGTCCATGGAGAGGCACCAAACAGTTCATTTTATACAACCTCTTGAAAGGTCTTAAACCCCATCTCAAGAATCTCAATGAGAAGCACTTTAGCCATATATCCAAGAGAGCCTCTGAGGCTGCAACAAAGCTAACTAACATGCAGCAAGAGCTACATGATAATCCTAATGATACTAATCTTCAAGTTAGGGTGGCTAATGCAAAGCTCAAAGCATTCCAGCTTGCAGAGGCTGAGGGAAGCTTCCTATCTCAACAGGCCAAATGCAAGTACTTACTCAACAGTGATAGGGGGATCAAACTATTTCATGCCCTGGTCAAGAGAAAGACTATAAAAAACCATATAGCTTCTATAAGGCTAGCCAATAGTTGTCAATCAACCTCTAAAGCTGAAGTGGTTATGGAGTTCACCAGATTCTATAAGGAGCTCCTGGGCTCTTCTGGCAGCTGCAATCCCATTGAGATAGAGGTTATTAGAGAGGGGCCTGTCCTTCATGAGAACTAGGCTGAAGAGTTGATCAAAGATGTAACTGAGGAAGAAATTAAGGCTGCTTTGTGGAGTATTGGGGAGGATAAATCCCCTGGTCCAGATGGATACTCTTCCAAATTCTTCAAGAAAGCATGGGAGGTTACACACAAAGAGATCATTGAGGCTGTGCAAGAATTCTTCCTGCGTGGCAGGCTTCTTAAACAGCTCAACCACTCCTCCTTAGCCCTGATCCCCAAAAGTAAACAAGCTTCTAAAGTTGAGGATTTCAGGCCCATTACTTGCTGCAATGTGATCTATAAGGTTATCTCCAATATTATGGTTGCAAGATTAGCTCCTTGCTTGAATCAAATTGTTAGCCCTGCTCAGACTGCTTTCATTAAGGCTAGGAGTATGGCTGAAAACATCTACTTGGTTCAGGAGTTGCTTAGGAAATATTGTATGAAGAGGATCCCTCCTAGATGCATGATCAAGATTGACCTAAGAAAAGCTTATGACACTGTGGAATGGGAGTTCTTGAACAGCCTTTTAGAGGGGCTTGGGTTCCCTGAAAAGTTTAGAGCATGGACCATGGAATGTGTATCTACAACATAATACTCTCTATCCATCAATGGTAGCTTGCATGGATTCTTTAAAGGCAAAAGAGGAATCAGACAAGGAGATCCCCTATCTCCTTACTTCTTTGTGTTGATAATGGAGTACTTGTCTAGGCTACTTAGGAGATTGAATGAGAAAGATGGCTTCAGATATCACCCCAAGTGTGACAAGCTCAAGATTATTCACCTGGCCTTTGCAGATGATCTCATTCTGTTTGCTAGAGGTGAGGCTAAATCAGTGGGATTGCTTATGAATTGTGTAAACACCTTCAGTGAGTGTTCTGGGCTAAAGGCTAGCCTTGCTAAGTCTAACATCCTCCATGCTGGTGTGAAACCAGAGGAGCTTATGGAGATCAGAAGATGTACTGGAATGGAGGATGGCAGCCTTCCCTTCAAATATTTAGGGGTCCTTCTTGCCTCTGCAAGGCTAAATGCTACACACTATGCTCCCCTTATTGAAAAAATTTCTGGCTACATTAATGTGTGGGCTGGCTCCTCTTTATCTATGCTGGGAGAACTGAGCTTATCAAATCAGTGCTCCAAGGAGTGGAATGCTTTTGGCTTGCAATCTTCCCCATCCCTGGAAACATCCTTGAAAAGATTGTTAGACTTTGTAGAACATTTCTGTGGAATGGTAAGAATGGGGGCATGAGAAAAGCTCTTGTTGCTTGGGCTGACATTTGCAAACCTAAGCTTGAGGGAGGTCTTGGGCTGGTGGAGCTTAAAACTTGGAACAAGGCTCTCCTTTCAAGAGTTTTGTGGAACATTCATATGAAGAAAGACTCCCTTTGGATCTAGTGGGTCCAGCACTACTATCTTTTGAACAAATCCATATGGGAGATTAAGGCATGCAAGGATGATTCCCCTCTTTGGAAGAGGATCCTGGAAATTATAGATGAAATGGTTGGGCAGCCTCCTAATGTATTACAAGCTACCAACAAGTTTATGGAATGGAGGCTGCATGATGAGTTGAGCATCAAGAAGGTGTATAATGCAATGAGACAGAAAAGTAATGAAGTCAGATGGGCTTCCCTGGTCTGGAATGGTCACTGCCCCCCTAAACAATCCTTTATTCTTTGGCTGGTAATAAAGAACAGACTTTTCACAAAAGATAAGCTCCATCTTGAAGGGAATGATAAGCTGTGCCCTTTATGCTCTGATCAGGAAGAGAACAAGAAGCACCTCTTCTTCTCTTGTAGAGTTAACAAAGAAGTCTGGGTATCCATCAACAAATGGCTGGGGTGCAGGAGACAAATGATATCTATTGAGAGTGCCATTAGATGGACTCTCAAAGCAAAAGGTACTGCCCCCCCTGCAGTGGCCAGGAAGTCTGCCCTTGCAAGCACAGTCTACAATATTTGGCTGGCCAGAAATGCCAAGCTTTTTGATAAATCCCCTGTCCTGCCTGCCAGCTTAGTGAAGAAGATCCAGATTGGTATTTACAGAACTGTCTATGCTGCCTTCCCTGAGTATAGGCTGCTGCTGTAGGGTTCAATTCAGCTTTGTTTCTTCTCTGTGTTATGTGGCTGTGTGCTTTCATTGTAATGTATCCTCTTGTATTTTCCAAGGTATGCCCTGGTTTGTTTTGTATTGCTTCAGCTGTACTTTGCTGCCTTGCTTGCTTGGTTATTCCCTGGGTATGTCCAGATCCCTTGTAAGCTATTGTGGTTAATTGTTTTTGTATTTGCTGCCTATCAAGGTCCAGCAGGCTCCCTTAATATTCCCATATTCCTTGTTCAGTTATGGGCTTTAGGTAAGCCTATGTTTATTTTGTATATGTCTCATTTGTAAATCGCCTGGGTATGCCCAGTGAATATTTTTGTACATTTTGATCACTTAATACAAGTTTTTTTACAGATAAAAAAAAAAGACAAGTAATTATTATCGAGGTTCAGCAATAGCCTATGTCCTTGTGAGTTCCTCTGAACTCTCTGTAGTAAATTAATAGTTCTTTATAATCCAGCAACCCTCTTTAAGAACCCTCAAATTCTTGAAGAAACCAATAAGAGAAGAAAGAAGATGATAAGAACTATTACAATGCTCTCTATCAAATCTATACTACTCTCTCTTTACAACCAGCCTCCCTACAATGAGTCCCTCTTGTGTTTTGTGTCTTTGCACTCTCACACAATTCTCTCCTATATGTCTATCACTCTTTATAATTGATCTCAAATTATGTCACAATGTTAATGAGAATAAAGCTAGGTGACGTTTTATATAGTGCACCAACTTCTTGTCCAATCTTGAGAGTCAATCTCCACCCTTACATCTTGATGACCACTCAACTATGGCCCTTGATCAATCCTTAGTGATCCTATGCATTTTGGACATGTCTCCATGCACTAAACAAAGCCTGAATCAAATGGATTATGTGTGCCTTCAAGGTGTGGCCAAAAACAGGGCAAGGTGCGGCCTGAAACAGTGCACACTTGATGCCACTCTATGAGCTGTGGCCTGGGGTAGGGTGCGTAGTGGCCTGGCCTTCCTCTAGCATTCCTCCATGCTGTGCGCTACAGCCTGGATAAAGCTGGGCCATGGCTTGACCTGATGCACATATTTTCCAGCTTGTGTGCTTAGGCGCACACACTAGTGTGCCTACCTTTGCCTTGCTCCAAGATGCCGCACACACTTGTGTGCACTTCTTTAACATGCTAAAATTTATTCTTCCAACCTTAGTTAGACATTAACCTTGTTTAAACCATGTTTAAACCTTATACAAATATCAACAATCTCTTCCTTTGTATAAGCGTTTAAACCTGAAACATTGTGCAGAGAACTTCAGGATCCAAACTCATCTTGAGTCTTCAATCAACCAACTCCAATCATAAGTAGTCCAAGACAATGATTGAACTTACTTAGAGGTAGAACTTTAGTACTTAAATCCACAAGGTTTTCTTTCGTGGCTACCTTGTCCACATGGATGCATCATTTCATAACATTTTCCCGAATGAAATAGTACCGAACATCCATGTGCTTTGTCCTCTCATGGAACATCGGATTTTTGCACAAGTTCAATGCACTTTGACTATCCAAAAACACCACAACCTGCTCCTCTAGTACCTTCAACTCTTCCAACAACCCTTTGCACCACATAGATTCCTTAATGGCTTCCATTGCCGCCATGTACTCAGCCTCGATTGTTGAGAGTGCTACCACCGACTGCAACTGAGCCTTCCAACTTACACAACATCCATTTAAGTTGAAGAAGTATGAGGTAATCGATCTCTTTTTATCCCGGTCTGCTCCATAGTCTGAATCTGCAAAACCCTCAAGGCAGATGGATTCACCCCTCTTCTCATAAACCAGCCCTACTTCTTGGCTTCCCTTCAAGTACCTCAGCAACCACTTCATTCCAAGCCAATGCTCCTTTTTGGGATTACTCATAAACTTGCTGAGAACACTTATTGCATGAGCAATATCAGGTCTAGTGCTTACCATGGTGACATAACATTACCAACAGCACTAGAATAAGGGACTTTTTTCATTTCCTTCTTCTCTGCCTCCGATCTTGAACATTGATCGCTAGAGAACTTGAAATGACCAGCAAGGGGAACCTTCACTGGTTCGCTATCTTCCATAGAGAACTTAGATATCATCTTCTCTATGTAGAAAGTTTGAGAGATCCTCAATCTGTTTCTCTCCCTTTCTCAGATGATACACATCCTAAGGATCTTCTGTGCATAGCCAAGATCCTTTATCTCAAACTCTTCACTGAGTTGAGCCTTCAATTTCCTTATCCTCTCCATGCTGCTCCTAACTAGCAACACATCATCAACATAGATGAGGATGATCACCACTTCCTCAACCTTCTACCCCTTATAGTACAAGCACGAATCATAGTAGCTCCTCATGAAACCCAAGCTGATTAAAAAGGAATCAAACCTCTTATTCCATTGCCGAGGTGATTGCTTCAGGCCATAGAGAGATTTCTTCAATTTGCACACTAACTCTCCTTGCCTTCTTTCCTCATAGCCTTTGGGTTGCCTCATGTAAATGGTCTCATCGAGCTCTCCATGTAAGAACACTGTCTTCATATCCATTTGCTCGATTTCCCAATCAAATTGGACCACCAATGCTAACACTATCCGTATCGTCTTATACTTCACAACCGGTGAAAAGATTTCAGTGAAATCTATACCTTCTTTTTGTGTGAACCCCTTTGCCACCAGCCTAGCTTTATACTAGACTTCATCCCCTGGAGTATTCCCTTCTTTGATTTTGTAGATCTATCTATAATCCACAGCTCTATGTTTTTCTGGTTTGGGCACCAACTCCCAAGAGTTATTCTTCATCAAAGAATCCATTTCTTCCTCCATAGCCAGCTATCACTTTGACGAATCCTTAGACTCCATGGCATCCGTGTAAGTTTCTAGTTCAACCTTTCTTTCTATCCAAGGAGCTACTACATTAGCATCCGCAACCCATATTTCAAAGGTGGTCTAACAATCCTCCTTTCCCGGTCCCTTGTGAGCTGGTAATCATTCTAACTTGCTGCATCAACCTCTTATAGTTCAGCCTTCTCTTGAGTGCCTTTACCATGGCCTTCATTAATGGGCTCTACCTGGTCCGAACCCTCTTGCCTCCCTTACTCTACCTGAACCGAATTCTCTTTGATGCGATGCTCCACAAATTCTGGACTGGTTTGCTCACTAGCCCCTGCAGGGTTAGTTTTCTCCAAGTAGGGAAATAATAATTCATTAAAAATAACATCCCAACTTATTATGAATTTCATGCCTTTCTTTTCTAAGGACCACAACCTATATTCTTTAACCCCATCACCATATCCTAGAAATACACATTTTCTAGACCTTGGGCTAAGTTTATCATCCTTTTGATGTGCATATGCAGCACACCCAAAAGTCCTAAGGTTGCTTAATTCAGGGAGATTCCCACTCCACATCTCCATAGGAGTCTTGAGCTCTAAAGCTCTAAAGGGTGATCTATTTACTAAGCATGCAGTAGTAGCCATAGCTTCTCCCCAAAAATATTTTGGTAAACTAGATCCTATTAACATGCACCTAACCTTTTCCATAAGGGTTCTATTCATCTTCTCAGCAACTCCATTTTACTGAGGTGTTTTTAAAACCGTTCTATGCCTTAGAATGCCATTTAATTCACAGAATTTAACAAAATCCTTATTGCAAAATTCTAAGCCATTATTGGTTCGTAAAGCCTTAACTACCCTACCCGTTTGAGTCTCCAACAACTTTTTCCACACAACAAATTTATTCAAGGCATCTGATTTATTTCTAAGTAATAAACCCACACTTTTCTTGAATAATCATCAATTAAAGATAGAAAGTAAAATTTACCTCCCTGTGTTGGTGTTCTTGCTGGTCCCCAAATGTCCGAATGAATGTAGTCAAGAATGCCCTTAGACTTATGCACTCCGGTGTTGAAGCTGACCCGGTGTTGCTTCCTAAGAATGCAACACTCACAGAAATCCAATTTCTATACTTTGTCTCCTCCAAGTAGACCATCCTTGCTAAGCACTTGTAAGCTCTTTTCGCTCATATGTCCCATGCGAGTGTACCAAAGGGCTACCCTATCCATCTCAACCATCAAGCTTGCTGCTTGATCCTTGGTTTCTGTTTCACCTATCATCTCATAAAGTCCATCTTTTATTGCTGCCTTGATCACTAACAAAAATCCATTGGTCACCTTGATCTTTCCTCCCTCTCCTTTGACACATTTCTCACATATATCAAAGTTAATTGTACTAATGGTGGCTATTCAATGGTTTCCAGTAGGTGCTGTGAAACAACCCTTTTACTGTTTGCCCATGAACTCAATGGTGGCTATTCAGAGTTGCAAGGATGGCATGCAGATGATGGCTTGGGTGTGCGGTTGCTCACCTGGGGCATTGAATTGAGCGACGGTGCACCGTCAACCATTGCACTAGGCTCATGAACCGGGCCTTGTTTTTAACTTTTTTTTTGCCATTTATAGCATCTAAAACGGTCAAAACAATGATGGGCTTTGACGATGGTGATGATGCGATTGTGATTGTTTTAATCCCAGGTGGTTTCCGGTCAATTTTAGAAGAGTTTGAGAAATTTTTTTCAGTGAGCTGGAGAATTTTAACGAAACATTAAATGCTCCCAAACCATTAAATTTTTTGGGAGTTTTCTATGCTTTTTTCAGTTGGATTTTGCGTAGCCACAAGTACAATTCATTGACTAATTTTGATGATGAAGATAATACATATTCTTCAATGAGTGTTAGTGGGTGAAAGTATTTTCAATTAGATCTTCTATGTCGCTGGAAATTTCAATGACTTTCGGTTGTTCTTCTTCAAGTAAATTGCGATGCTAAAATTAATTCCTCTACAGTTCAAAGTAATATGATGCTTCTTCATGAACATTTGAAGGATATTGATGAAGATGAATTTATGAATTTTCAAAAGAGTTAAATATGAGTTTTAAAAATAATTGGCGTGACATACATTGATAAATCGGTTGCTGATACCATTGATGGTCAAAGAATATCAATTTCTATTGTCGTGAGACTATTAGTCTCACAGACAAGAATCGATAATCTATAGTTATGTAACTCTCTAAAAATTAGTATTGCAGAGAATAAAAAGTGAGTTTTCACAAATGAGAGGGGTCCTATTTATAGTGAATCGAGAGGTATATAAGTGACACTTCATTAAGGATACAACTCTTGAAAAGTTGTGTTCTTAGTGAAAGATTATGACTCTTGCTGGAGAAGGTTCTAGCCATGAGTTATCATCTGGTGTGGCATATCCATGGTGTTACAATGTGTCCACCAATTACAACATGCCAACATTGGGTTTATATCCCCCTCAACTAGTTGTTATGTATTTTAATTTTCCCGCGAAGTTTTAGTTTATGTCCTCTCTGTCTTATTTGTAATTTCCTATTTTAAATTAATAAACTGGTAGAAATTCGTGCCAAACCACAAAGGAAAAAATACTTTTTAACAGTAATTTGGTTATATCATTTAACATAATTGAACCATAGTTGCACCCGATGACCCGAGAGAGATTAGAGAGGAGTAGTAAAATAAAATAAAGAAGGAAGAAACATAATAACAGAAAAAGACATTCAATACATCATAATGACTTTATTATGGGCATTTTTAAGCTGATATTATTATTAAAGGAATTGGGGCCACAACTAAAGTAGCGGTGACAATAGCTCCATCTTTAATTTGTTATGTGAATTAATCAATACAACAACAAAGGCTTTCTCCTATTTTCTGTCGTACACATTTTATAACCTTAGGTTTTTCCCCGTGGAATGTTCAGGGATCTTTACAATCTGCATCATTGTTGCATAAATTAATATAACGACACTCTTACGGTCCACTTTGGGGTAAATAGTCTCCATCAGTCTTGAAATTATAAAGATCAGTTTCCGCAACACAGAAAAACACGATCTATTGTTAAACTATTGACATCATTGAAAAACTGAAAACGAGTTTGGCAAACCAATTTAAAAAGCTATATAAGCATGAGTGCATATAATTCATTATAGCCTCATTATATAGTGGAGAGAGAGAAATAAAGAGTACCATAAGGTTTTGCGATGGAAGGGGAAAAAAGCATGGCCATAACTAGAAGAGCAACAAGCACATGGAACTTTTGCGATACCATATTTTTTTATTGCTATATGATTGATAAGTAAAGATGTTGGATTTTATAGGCCTTAGCTCTCTCTATTTTCCCTTTTTTTCTCATTTTCTTTTGTAGTAAAGATCAACCTCTTTGTAGTAAAAAAAGTATGATGTAAATACTACAATACACCTAAATTTTGATTGTAAAGTGGGCCCCCTAAATTTGAAAATTTAAGTGGTCCAAATAAATGTTCAAAAGCTAGAGATTAGCTATTCCATTGTAAAAAATTGTAGAATTAAATCCTGCGTACACATAAATTTTGATTGTAAAGTGGTTCCCACCAAATCTCAAAACTTAAAGAATACAAATCCACGTGAAAAAATATTGTACTGCAGGCTTTACTTTACACTTTTTACTGGAGGGGAGTTGATCTCCAAAAATAGTGTATTACAGCCTTTACTTTACAATTTTTATTGTAGAAGAGTCAATCTGCAGTAAATTCCTTTTTTAAGGCCTTAATAGATTTCTCAAGGAGCATTTCAACTTTCGTTTTAAATTCTTTGCATTTTTCCACAGATTCTAATTTGTGTTTAATAAGATATGTGTACCCGTATCTTGAAAAAACATCAGTGAAAGTTATAAAGTATTTCATTGCTCTATAAGTTTTCTTCTCGGAGGTCCATAAATATCTAAATTATTAACCACAAATAGTTCTAATGATTTCCATCTTTTGGAAAAATATTTTCAACTTACTTTTCCTTTGACACATTTCTCACATATATCAAAGTTAATTGTACTAATGGTGGCTGTTCACTGGTTTCCAATAGGTGCTGTGAAACAACACTTTTACCCTTTGTCTATAAACTAAATGGTGGCTGTTCAGAGTTTCAAGGATGGGATGTAGATAATGGCTTGGGTGTGCTACTGCTCACCCGTGGCATTGGCTTTAGCGACGGTGCACTGTCAACCATTGCACTAGGCTCATGAACCGGGCCTTGTTTACCACTTTTTTCGCCATTTATACCGTCTAAAATGGTCGAAGTAATGTGGTGATGAAGCGGTTGTGATTGTTTTAATCCCAAGTGGTTTCCAGCAAATTTTAGAAGAGTTTGAGCCTTTTGAAAAAAATTTCAGTGAGTTAGAAAATTTTAACGTAACATTAAATGCTCCAAAACCATCAATTTTTTTTGGGAGTTTTCTATCCTATTTTCGGTTGGATTTTGTGTAGCCACAAGTACAATCCATTGACTATTTTTGATGATGAAGAAAATACATATTCTTCTATGAGTGTCAGTGTGTGAAAGTATTTTCAATTATATCTTCTTTGTCGTTGGAAATTTGATTGACTTTCAGTTGTTATTCTTCAAGTAAATTGCGTTGCTAAAATTTGTTCCTCTATAGTTCAAAGTAGTTTGATGCTTCTTGATGAACATTCGAAGGATAATGATGAAGATGAATTTTCAAAAGAGTTAAATATGGAGTTTTAAAAATAATTGGTTTGACATACATTGATAAATCGGGCGCTGATACCATTAATGGTCAAAGAATATCAATGGCTATTGTCGTGAGACTATTAGTCTCACAGAGAGACTATTAGTCTCACAAACAAGAATCGATAATCTATAGCTCTATAACTCTCTCAAAATTAGTATTGCAGAGAATAAAAACTGAGTTTTCACAAATGAGAGGGGTCTTATTTATCGTGAACCTAGGTACATAAGTGACGCTTCATTAAAGATACAACTCTTGAAAAGTTGTGTTCTTAGTGAAAGATTGTGACTCTTGCTGGAGAAGGTTCCAGCCATGAGTTATCATGTTATCATCTGGTGTAGAACATCCATGGTGTTACGATGTGTCCACCAATTACTACATGCCAACATTGGTCTTATGTCCCCCTCAACTAGTTGTTATGTATTTTAATTTTCCAACGGAGTTTTAGTTTATATCCCCTCTGTCTGATTTGTAATTGCATATTTTATATTAATAAACAGGTAGAAATTCGTGCCAAACCACAAAGAAAAAAAATACTTTTTAACAGTAATTTGGTAATATCATTTAACATAACTGCACCATAGTTGCACCCGATGACCCGAGATAGATTAGAGAGGGGCCATAAAATAAAATAAAGAGGGAAAAAAGATAATCATAGAAAAAAGACAATCAATACACTATAATGACTTTATTATTGGTGATGAGAGTCATAAAATGCATCCTAACAGTACTTATTTGTTAGCATTTTAGGGTTAATCTAGGGTTGAATTACTCATTTATACCTTAACAATTATAAAGTGTCATTCTTAGATCATTGATCTATTTCGGTGCATTTTCAGGTACTTTGAGTTCAAAAGAGATGGGAAAGCTACCAATGCTTAAAGCACCAAGAGTCCATGCATATCAAAGTAAAAGGAGTGGTTTCAGAACAGTTCCATGCCACAGCACAGAAGGGCTAAGCCGTGGCCTCCAAAAACATTAAGAACCCATAGCCAACTAGTGTGTGCCACGACCTGGAGGGTCTGAGCCGCGGTGGCCAGAACCTTGCAAAATTCGAACACCAGTGTGCACCGCGACCTCCAGAAAGTTAAAGAAATTCAGCCAAAGGTGAAGCCGTGGCCTGGATTAGTGTTCGGCGCTGCGCAAGCGCAATGCCCTGTTTCCTAATTAGGCTTTTAATGATAGTTTAGACTCGAAAACACCCTTGGACCTTTTGTATTATAAATAAATCACTTAGGGTTTGATAAGAGGAGGCCGAAAAACTCAAGAAAGCTACTACATTCTTCTCCATTACGGTGTTCAAGCATGAGCCCCATGGCCAACTAATCATCAAGCAAAGTGAAAAGATGAATTCTTAGGTGTAGTTGTTCTTATTTCTATTCTTGATTCAGTTGTAGTTCAGATTTATTGTTAAACATTGTTATGATTTGCTCTTTGATTTAATTAGAAGATTTTCTCATAATCCAGTGATTGCATCTTTCTCCTCTATATAAGTTTAGTCATGCTCTTCTTATGTCAAGATTGTTAGATGTGATTGATTCCGATAGATTTATCTTTTAGGTTTGTCCATTACTGCGATATTGTCATTGAGATATATTGTCGTTTCTTGATAAATCTATAAGATAGGTTATGTGTGCTTGAATTGAAAGTAAAGAGTACTCCATAGCAATTACATTAGGGTTTTCATATGCTTTGATTGAATATTTTTTGATTGCTTGTTTGGGATGTGAAACTAGCAATCGAGATAAAAACAATTGAATCGAGATTGGAATAAGGAAAAAAAACCTAGAGAGGATTCCCAGAACCTTGTTATTTCTCCATTACATTCTTCATTATATTTACACAACTTTTTCCCATTACTTCATTGTCAAAACTCAGATTCTTTCATTTGATCTTTATCGTTCGTGTTAAGGTTTACACCTTCCCTTGTAGATCGTTTGTCTCCCTGTGGAATCGACACGCCAAAGTTGTGCTATAACTACCGCGTTATTCTTTGGGCGTAATCAAATTTTGGCGCTGTTGCCGGGGAGACGCGCTTAACTTAAGGAAGATTTTCAACTTTGAGACAAAATGGTAATATTTTTCTTTGCTCTATGGTTTGATTTTCTATTTTTTTTGTTTTTTGTTTTATTCATTTGCCCTCTAATTCCTTTGGTGTATGCTTAGACTGAGAGATTCGCGAGGTAGATTTATTAGAGGACCTGAAATAGAGTTACCCTCTCTTTCCACATCCATTAGTGAAACCTCGCCTAGATCAAACCATAGTGCACCCCCAAACGAGAATTTAGAGGATTTTGTTAACATGGCTGATAAACCCAATGAGAATGTTTCTAGGACACTTAAGGATTACTTGCATCCTAGCCGAACAGCCACACCATCATTCATTATGTTTCCAGCCAATACTCGCCAACAAGATTTTAAAACAGGGATGATATAGTTACTCCCTACGTTTCATGGCTTGGAAAATTAAAACCCATATGTCCACATTAGGGAGTTTGAGGAAGTAGTTACGACTTTTCATAGTCAATATGCAACTGATGACATCATGAGACTTAAGTTCTTTCCTTTCGCTTTGAACGATAGAGCTAAGACTTGGCTATACTCACTGAGATCATGATCTATTGGGTCATGGAATGAGATGACTCAGGTCTTCTTTAATAAATACTTCCCTCAACATAAGACCAATGCTTTAAAAAGGTAAATCTCCACCTTTTCACAAAAGGACAATGAGACTTTGTATCTGTCTTGGAAGAAATTTAAGAAGTTGTTGAGTATGTGTCCTCACCATGGGTATGAGAATTGGCGCTTAGTGAGCTATTTTTATAAGGGACTTTCATATAGAGAGCACCAATTTGTGGAGATACTGTGTAATTGTGAGTTCTTACAAAAAGATCTTGATGAGACCATAGAATACCTCAATGAGCTTGCTGAAAAAGCTCACACTTGGACTGGACCTAGTGCTACTGAAAGCATAAATAGGTCACAACCTATAGGAAACCCAAGTGATGGTGGAATTTACCATCTTAGGGAATAGGAAAACCTAAAGGCTAAGGCTGAGATGCTCACCATGGAGTTAGATACATTAAAGACTAAAGGCTCAAAGCCAACACAAATGACTAATCATGCAGAGTCTTTAGAACCATGTTTTGTGTGCAGTGGGGGAGGTCATCCCGCCCAAGAATGTCCCACATTTTTTGATATGAGAGCGATGTATGAGGACTAATGTAATGCCTTAGGCATGTATAAGAAGCCTTTGGCACCCTTCTCTAAGACCTATAATCCGAGGTGGTGCAATCACCCTAATTTTAGCTAGAAGTCTGAAAACCAGCCGCTTGCACAACCCCTTAGATCATATCCTGCACCATATCATACACCCTCATCCTCTAGGAGTTCTTTAGAAGACACTTTGCATGCTTTTATTGAGGTACAGAGTGAGACAAACCAAAGATGTGAAGCATTGATTACGCAGGCTGTTGAAGAGAACAAGGAAATACGGAGCCAGGTGTCTAAATTGATGGGCTCCTTGAGTGTGAATGAGCAAGGTAAGTGATGAGTGCCAAATATTGCATATTTTGGCCCTTTAATTTACATTTGTTAGCTTAGGAATTTGTTAATTTGAGTTGTTTTCGTTGTTTTACAGGTTTACAAGCTTGAAAAGAAGTTTCACTAAATTGCCAGAATTGCTCGTGCAGATCAGCCATTTTTTAGGATTAAACTGTATTGGTTTAGGAAGAACCATGAGATGAGCCATATATGCTTGGAAATATCCTGATGTCTATTTTCTGGGGAATTTTACAGAACAATAAAATGATTTTTCTAGAGAAAGTTATGGCAGTTTTAGTAGACAAAGGTCAAAGAGCAAAAAACTGGAATCTGCAGTATCCCACATCGGATTGGAAGCATATTGCACTTGTGATATTTCCTTATTTAAGCCCTTCTTCACTCTATCTTTAATATACAATTCCTGAGCCACTTTGATGTTTACCGGTGGACATCCGCTAGCATTCTGGTGGATCTCGAAGGCATTGCTACCACGAGGGGAAGCGCCACCCGTCAGCGAGTGGAATTTCTCCCATGTAAAGTTGTTTATTTATTAATTTTTATTTAGTTGTTGTAGTTTATTGTTTAGTACTTTTATTATGAATTATAGTTTCATAGTTATGAGTGGCTAGACTCTTCAGCTAAGGTTGAAGATGAAGCCCCGCCGTTGTTTGGCGTAGTAGTTCAGATTTGCTTGTACAAATCTGACAATTTTTAGTATAAATGTTCTGTCAATTATTTGAGTTAATCTTATAATTGATTGAGTTTAAATTTTCTGTTGGATATTCCTTGTGTTTCATCTAATGGATACATTGAATGCTTTTCGATTAAATTGGATTTCCTTTGTGATTTGTTGAGAGCGGATACATTGGATGCTTTTGGTTTAGTTGGGATATTCTTTGTTTTTTGTCTTATGGTTGGATTCATGGAATGTTTTGATAGGCTATATTTTTAGAACATATATGCTTAACATTGGTGGGGTGGATTCGGAAACCTTAGTGTTTTAATTGTTAGTTTTTAAATTAACTTAGTTTAGTTTATATTTCTTTTGCAATATCATTTACAATTCGGAACTAGGTTAAGACAAAGTTAGTTTAGATTAAAAATATATTTTCACAACGCAATTCTCTGTGGATTCGACCTCGCACTTGCACAACTCTATACTGCAAATGACTCGTGCGCTTGCGAGTAAATTAAAACTCACAACAAGTTTTTGGCACCGTTGCCGGGGATTTGTTTGGTTTGTGAAAATTTTGGTTTGAATTAATTTTATTTTTCTACTAGGTAATTAAAAAAAAAATTCATATTGATGAATCCAGCGCCGGTTTCACAGTCTTTAGAGGACACCATTAAGGAGTACATGAAAATGACCGGCCCGTCCCTCAATGCTGCCAACACATTCAATGTTGATAGTTGTTCCATCTGTGCTAGTCCCATGCATCTAGCACAGAATTTTCCATCAATGCCGGCTTGTGCCGAGTACCCCATGGAACAAATGAATGCTTTCAATGACTGTTGTTGGGAATCAAATGGATCTTACTCCGAAACATACAATCCAAGGTGGTGGAACCACTCTAATTTTTCATGGAAGCAGAACCAACTGATGAATCAGGGAGGAGCCCCTTATCATGCTCACAATCAATACCCTCCCGAATTTCCTCCACCAATACCAAGTTATGCCTATCCAGCACCATCACCCGCTTATCAAGCTCTCATTCAAGTGCCAGCATCGGTTTCACAGTCATTGGAGGACGCTCTCAATGATTTCATGAAAACGACTAGCCAATCTATGAGTGAAGTGATGAGTGCAACCATAGAAAACACCCAAGCAATTTCCAAGCTAGAGAGTCAAATTGATCAAATCGCAAGTTACGTGGGTGAAGAAGAGAATACAGAGTTCCTTAGTCAACCTGATCCTAACCCAAAGGAACAGTTTGCGGTGGGAAATTTATCAACTCCTATGCATTGGCAGGAACAAGTGCAATCAATTGTCCCATACTTGTCTGGGAGACAAGTGAACAATCAAGTGGAAGAGAATCCTGCTATTCAACAAGGACAAGAAAGTGGCACAAGGAAAAGAGAGATGCTGAGCCATCTACCGCCACACCTATTATTAAGGATCTCTCTAGGTCGTTTTTACCTAAAGCACCTTACCCTGAGAGACTACAAGCGCCAAAGAAAGAAGGGAAGTCTGAGGACATTTTGGAGGCATGCTTTGCTCAATTTGAAGACGATTTGGATTTGGATGAGTTGTTTGAGCAAGCAAATGCTACTTTGGAGTCTGCTCCTCAAAAGATTAGTGAGATGGAGGAAACCACAACACCTGAACCCCCCAAGAAGGAACTTAAGCCTTTATCGGACAATCTTAAGTATAAGTTCCTAGGTCCAGCAGATTCTTTGCCTATAATTATAGCTTTAGATTTGGGTGATGCTCCAGAGGAGAAATTATTGGACGTCTTAAGAGAGTATAAGGAAGCTATAGGCTGGACTATTGAGGATGTCAAGGGAATCAACCCCTCGTTGGTAATACACACGATACAGTTGGAGGAGAATGCCAAGCCATCGAGGGAGCCACAAAGAAGGCTCAACCCTGCTATGCAAGAGGTTGTGACGGCAGAAGATATTAAGCTGTTAGAGGCAGGGATCATTTATCGCATCTCTGATAACAAGGGGGTGAGCCTGATTAAAGTCGTGCCCAAACGTACTGAATTGATGGAGTAAATAAAGACGACGAGTTGGTTCCAACTCGAGTACAGTCAAGATGGAGAAAGTGTCTAGACTACCGTAAATTGAATGCTGCCACTAGGCCTGATCATTTTCCATTCCCATTTATTGATCAGATGGTGGAGCGCTTAGTTGGGCATGTTTACTAATGTTGGGTCTGACTGAAGACGTTAAACTTAGCGCTCATGGGAGGCACCCCACAGCTTATCTTTTCTGTTTATTTATTATTTTGCATTTTTATGATTAATGTTTGTTTCCAGAATTTTTTGTTTTCCAGTTTTTATTTTTCAGGGACAATGCATACTTCAGTTCAAGTTTGGGGGTATGCTATGAGCCATACCAGTCCAGCTAGTTCTCCATATCTCAGGCCAGCTCGTTTCATATTAGTCACACATTGGGGTCAATGTGTAATTTAAGTTTGGGGGTATGGGAGACACATCACACACTTTGTCCTAATTTGTTGTCTTTTCGTCGTAGAGATAAATGCATGCTCATATTATCGTGAAATTTTGGTTGATCTAAACAATTTCTGTGATGTGATGTCATTGGTGAGCTTAACATTTTGAACACATGATCTGGTGATAAATTTTAAAATTTAGTTACTTACCTTAGGCATTTGATAATTCACATGTTTAACATAATCTAACACGAGCACATTAGCATAAATTATGTGAGGTATGACATGTGATTTTAATGTGTATTTTTCCTTATCTTAACTGAAACTGGATGACTTGTTGGATGAACTCTTGGGCATAGAAAAGCATAAAAAATAAAAAATAAATAAAAATAAATTATTATCATAAATAAACTTTCCGCTGAGTAACTGGACCTCTTGCCTCAGTAAGCAGTGAGTATTCACGTCAAAAAGTGGAATTTTGCTTAGTAGTATTAAGGCCGGTTTAATTTCGTAGCCTTTTTTACTCGAGTTAGTAAGTCCTTAGGGGTGTCTTTACACGTAATGCCCTAAAACCATTTGGTTTGGGAGTCATTGACTCAACACTCGCTACATGGGTCAATTAGAAAGCTTAAGGGAACTAGACATAGTCGTGCCTTATAAAATATATATATATATATATATATACCTTTCTCGTTCATTTTGATGGGAAATTCGGTGAATCTTGAGACATGGAGACCTTACACATTGGAGTCACTTGGAAGCTTCATTTCTATATGCTAATTCACTTTACACAGTGTCAGACTTGTGATGCCTTAACCTACCTTTTGTAAGTAATTAGATTTTAACTTTTCTATTCATTGTGAAGATGGGTTTATCTTTTTAAGCTTGCTCATGAATGAATATCATGGTGATGTGTGCTCCTTAAATTTTTGGATACCATGAGTGATGAACTTATCTTTATGTTTTTTGTTTTTCATTTAGGTTTTTTTTTTATTATTTTGTTTTGGTAAGGGACTAGCAAATTGTAAGTTTGGGGGTATTTGATGAGTGCCAAATATTGCATATTTTGGCCCTTTAATTTACATTTGTTAGCTTAGGAATTTGTTACTTTTAGTTGTTTTCGTTGTTTTACAGGTTTACAAGCTTGGAAAGAAGTTTCACTAAATTGCCAGAATTGCTCATGCAGATCAGCCACTTTTTAGGATTACACTGTATTGATTTAGGAAGAACCACGAGATGAGCCATATATTCTTGGAAAGATCCCGATGTCTATTTTTTGGGGAATTTTACAGATCAATAAAATGATTTTTCTAGAGAAAGTGATGGCAGTTTTAGTAAACAAAGGTCAAAGAGCAAAAAACTGGAATCTGCAGTATCCCACATCGGATTGGAAGCATATTGCACTTGTGATATTTCCCTATATAAGCTCTTATTCACTTCATCTTTAATGTACAATTCCTGAGCCACTTTGGTGTTTACCGGTGGATGTCCGCTAGCGTTCTGTTGGATCGCGAAGGCATTGCTACCACTAGGGGAAGCGCCGCCCGTTAGCGAGTGGAATTTCTCCCATGTAAAGTTGTTTATTTATTAATTTTTATTTAGTTGTTGTAGTTTAGTGTTTAGCACTTTTATTATAAATTATAGTTTCATAGTTATGAATGGCTAGACTCTTCAGCTAAGGTTGAAGATGAAGCCCCGCCGTTGTTTGGCATAGTAGTTCAGATTTGCTTGTACAAGTCTGACAATTTTTAGTATAAATGTTCTGTCAATTATTTGAGTTAATCTTATAATTGATTGAGTTTAAATTATCTGTTGGATATTCCTTGTGTTTCATCTGATGGATACATTGAATGCTTTTCGATTAAATTGGATTTTCTTTGTGATTTGTTGAGAGCGGATACATTGGATGCTTTTAGTTTAGTTGGGATATTCTTTGTTTTTTGTCTTATAGTTGGATTCATAGAATGTTTTGATAGGCTATATTTTTAGAACATATATGCTTAACTTTGGTGGGGTGGATTCGGAAACCTTAGTGTTTTAATTGTTAGTTTTTAAATCAACTTAGTTTAGTTTATATTTCTTTTGCAATATCATTCACAATTCGGAACTAGGTTAAGATAAAGTTAGTTTAGATTAAAAATATATTTTCACAATGCAATTCCTTGTGGATTCGACCTCGCACTTGCACAACACTATACTACAAACGGCTCGTGCGCTTGCGAGTAAATTAAAACTTACAACAGTAAGTTCCCTTCTCAAGGTCGGTCCACACCCCATGGTCAACACATGGTGCAAGAGAATCTGAAAGATGTGAATGCCATTGTGACATGAAGTGGTAAGTCATTACACATCCCAACAACGAACAAATTAGAGGATGTGGAAAAGGGTCAAGGTAGTAGTGATGTCAAGTTGCCCAAGGACTCAAAGGTCACGAGGAGACCTATTAAGGCACCATTCCCTCAAGCCTTAAAATCAAGCAAGAAAACTCTATACCTAAGCAATGAAATCCTAGAGAACCTAAGGCAAGTAAAAATCAACCTTCCTCTTTTGCATGTGATTAAACAAGTTCCTACTTATGCAAAACTTCTCAAGGATTTATGTACAGTTAAGAGGAAACACCATGTGAAGATGACAGTGTTCCTGATAGAGCAAGTTAGTGCTCTAATTGAGCAGAGGATTCCTCCCAAATATAAGGACCTTGGTTGTCCAACCATTGCATGCAGTATTGAAAATCATCAGGTTGGACAAGCATTGCTAGATTTAGAAGCTAGTGTGAATCTAATGGCATTTTCTATTTATTTGTAGTTGGGATTGGGAGAAATCAAACAACCGCTATGGTATTGCAATTGGCTGACCATTCAGTCAAAGTACCCTGGGGTGTGGTAGAGGATGTTCTAATTCAAATTGACAAATTTTATTATCCTGTTGATTTCCTAATCCTTGACACTACCTCTGCTGTTGACACTACCTGTAAAATTCCTTTGATTTTGGGTAGGCCATTCCTTGCAACTGCAAAGGCTCTTATTAATTGTAGGAATGGGCTCATGAAGCTATTCTTTGGAAACATGACCCTCGAGGTGAACATTTTCAATGTTGCAAAACAGCCAGAAGATGATGACGAAAGCCACCAGTTATACATGATCGAGTCACTCATCGATAGGGGAGTTTCTATAGCTCATGATTTTGATCCTTTTGAGTATTTTCTTGTCAATTCTGAGTTTGATTCTATTAATAATCCATCTGATGTAATTGATATTTGTGCTATTTTTGATAAAACTCAGGATTATGGCACTCGAGCATGGCAACCGAAGTTTGAAGAGTTGCTTGAGAGAAGCGAGAAAAAAATTCCTTTAAGTATGGAAGCACCCAAAGTTGAATTGAAGCCTCTACCTAAAGGTTTAAAGCATGTCTTCCTCGGTCCAGGTGATACTTTTCCTGTTATTATCTCATATGAATTGTCTGAGTCTCAAGGTGAGAAATTAATTCAGACCCTAAATGAACATAAGTCAGCCTTAGGATGGAGCATAGCTAATTTAAAAGGTGTTAGTCCCCTGGTCTGTTCTCATAAAATTAATTTGGATGAAGGAACCAGCCCTCGTAGAGACCCCTAGTGTAGGCTTAACCCCACTACAAAAGAAGTGATGAAAAATGAAGTGTTGAAACTATTAGATGCGAGAAACATATATCCCATAGCTGATAGTAAATGGGTAAGTCCTACACAGGTCGTTCCTAAAAAGTCAGGTGTTACTGTGGTGAAGAATGACCTAGGAGAGTTAGTCCCTACAAAACTTGTGACTGGGTGGTGGATGTGCATTGATTACAGAAAATTAAATGATGCCACCCAGAAAGACCATTTTCCTCTCCCCTTTATCGATCAAATTCTTGAGCATATTGCTAGTCATCCTTTTTATCGTTTCTTGGATGGTTATTCTGGTTATTATCAAATTGAAATTGCATTAGAAGACCAAGATAAAACCACTTTCACTTGTCATTTTGGTACTTATACTTTTCGTAGAATGCCATTTGGATTGTGTAATGCACCTACTACTTTTCAACATTGCATGATGAGCATTTTTAGTGACATGGTTAAAAATTACATGGAAGTTTTTATGGATGACTTGACTATTTTTAGATCTTCATTTGATGCATGCTTATTGAATTTAGAGAGAGTATTGACTCATTGTGAGGAGAAGGAATTAGTTTTAAAATGGAAAAATGCTACTTTATGGTACCTTCAGGTATTGTCTTAGGGCATATTATTTCTTCTAGAGGGATAGAGGTTAATCAATCTAAAATTGAATTAATCTATAAGTTGCATATACCTAAGACAATAAAGGATATGAGATCCTTTCTTGGTTATGCAGGTTTTTATAGGAGGTTCATACAAAATTCTTCCACCATATCTAAACTACTATATGCCCTCCTAGTTAAAGATGCCCCATTTGAGTGGACACAAGCTTGTCAAGAGGCCTTTAAAATGCTAATTGGCAAGCTTACTTCAGCTCCCATAATGCAGTCACCTGATTGGACTTTACATTTTGAGATCATGTGTGATGCTAGTGACTTTGCTATAGGTGCTGTTCTTGGACAGTTTTGGGAAACCACCTCTCAAGAATGCTCAAGTGGTGATCTTCCAAACACCCAAGTCTAGAATGACTTGCTTAAACAAATAAAGCAACCTAAGGTTGCTCAACTCAGGGGGTTTTCCACTCCACATTTCCATGGGAGTCTTGAGCTCTAAAGCTCTAGAGGGTGATCTATTTACCAAGTATGCAGCAGTAGACACAGCTTCCCCCCAAAAATATTTTGGTAATCCGGATCCTATTAACATGCACCTAACCTTTTCCATAAGGGTTCTATTCATCCTTTCAGCAACTCCATTTTGCTGAGGTATTTTTACAACCCTTCTATGTCTTAGAATGCCATTTAATTCACAGAATTTATCAAAATCTTTATTACAAAATTCTAAGCCATTATTGGTTCGTAAAGCCTTAACTACTCTACCCATTTAAGTCTCCGACAACTTTTTCCACATATTAAATTTATTCAAAGCATCTAATTTATTTTTAAGCAAATAAACCCAAACATTTCTTGAATAATCATCAATTAAAGATAGAAAGTAAAAGTTACCTCCCTGTGTTGGTGTTCTTGCTGGTCCCCAAAGGTCCGAATGAATGTAGTCAAGAATCCCCTTAGACTTGTGCACCCTGGTGTTGAAGTTGACCCTGTGTTGCTTCCCAAGAATGCAACACTCGCAGAAATCAAGTTTCTCTACTTTGTCTCCTCCAAGTAGACCATCCTTGCTAAGAACTTGTAGGCCCTTTTTCGCTCATATGTCCCAAGCAAGTGTGCTAAAGGGCTGCCTTATCCATCTCAGCTATCAAGCTTGCTACTTGATCCTTGATTTCTGCCTCTTCGATCATGTCATATAGTCCATCCTTTCTTGTTGCTTTGATCATTACCAAAGATTCATTGGCCACCTTAATCTTTCCCCCATCTACTTTGTATGAATACCCCATGGAATCCAGCTACCCCAATGAAATCAAATTCATCTTCAAATCTGAAAGATACCTCACATTTCGCAGCAGCCTTGTGACTCCATCAAACATCCTCAACTGGATGTCTCCTATCCCCCTCACTTGGCAAGAAGTGTCATTCCCCAAGAAAACCTTTCCATCATTGGTTTCCTGGAAATTCTTGAACTATTCCTTGTGAGGACACATGTGATAAGAGCACCCGGAAACCAGGATCCATTTCTCATTGCCTTGCCTCCTACTCACATTTGAGCACACAACAAGAACATCATCTTATTGTTCTCCTTTGGTAACCGAAGCCTCTCTATTGTTGGTAAGGCTTCTTCCTCTCTCATCCCACATCTTCTTCTTGCAATCTTTCCTGAAGTGACCCTCCTTATTGTAGTAGAAGTATCTTTTTCCTCCAAATCTTGTTTTGGAATGAGATCTCTCATGGTTTTTCCCTCTACCTCTTGATTTCTCCTCGTAGTTGCCATGAATGCTACTGCCATTCCAAGTTACTGGCCTTCCTCTAATGAATAGCTCTTCTCCACTTGATGCTTCCCTCATCTCGGCTTTGAAATCATGAGCCCTTATGGCATTGATTACAATTTCCTTGGTTAAAGTATCTCTTCCATAATCAATAGCATTAATCAAATTATCAAAACAATCAGGAAGAGAATTCAACAAAATAACAGCCAATTCTTCATCCGAGAATGTAATGCTACAGCTATTCAAATCTTGAACTAGATTATTAAACACATCAAGATTATCTTGCAACTATTTACTAGGATCCATTTTAAAAGAATTTTATTAGGGAGAGTTTTAGTAAGAAACAACTCATCTAGTTTCTTCCATATGACAGTAGGATCTTCTGAGTCTCCGCACTCCCTTGTGACACTATCCGACATGTGCAAGAAAATGGTGTTGTATGCCATCTTCTTCATCTTAATCCACTGGACTTCCGTGATACTTTCCGGAAAAGCGTCATCTTCTCCAATCGCCAAGTCCACTTTTTGTTGCATAAGAATAGCCTTGATCTTCCACTTCCAAAGGGCAAAGTCTCCCTTTCCATCAAACTTCTCAACACAAAAATTTGAAGCCATCTTTCAGAGAAAATCCCAGATTTATGCAGCACCCACAATTGCTTTCTAACTTCTTATAAACCTCAAGAACATGACCAAAGATGGCTCTCAATACCGTTCTTGAATCACCCTCAAGAACACGATTTGATCTTGATCTTTACTCCGTTCTTGAATCACCTAAGAAGTTGATCTTTGATTCTTAGAGTCTTGACTCTGATACCTTCTGTTCTTGCTCCGATACCTGCTCTTCAAAGCTCCTCCGGCTCTGATACCACTATTGGGAAACCATCTCTCAAGAATGCCTAGGCGGTGATCTTCCAAACACCCAAGTCTAGAATAACTTGTACAAACAAATACAGCAACCAAAGCAAGAAAGAAAGAACACAAAAAATGTTATCGAGGTTCGGCAATAACCTATGTCCCCATGAGTTCCCCTGAACTCTCTGCACTAAATCAATGAGTTCTTACAAGTTACAGCAACTCCACTCCAAGAAACCCAAGTTCTTGAAGAACCAAGAAAAGAAGAAAGAAAGTGATAGAACTATTACAAAAGCACTCTACCCACAATCTATACTACTTCTCTCTTTACAACCAACCTTTCTTTTGAGATCTATTCTAGTGCCTCTCCTGTGTTTTGTGTCTTTGCACTCTCACACTTGCACTTTAACTCTCTTATATGATGATCACTTGTATATCACCATGTGTTGAGATTGAAGCTAGGTGACCCTTTATATAGTGCACCAACTTCTTGACCATTCTTGAAGGTCAAAATCCACTCTTAGATCTTGAGGACTCGATAGCCCTTCATCAATCCTTAGTGATCCTGTGCATTTAGAACATGCATCCACGCACTTAACAAAGGTTGAACAATGTGCATCAGTGTGTCTTCAGGCTGCGACCTAAAACAGGGCATGTTGCAGCCTGGAACAGGGCTGAACAACTTCCTCTTTCCACCTTTCTGGGCGCCGCGGCCTGGGGGAGGCTGAGCCGTGGCACACACTGGTTCCAGGAGCTCCTCCATGCTGGGAGCCGAGGCTTGAAAAGAGTTGAGCGGTGGCCTGACCTGGTGCGCACTCCTTTAACATGCTGAACTTCATTCTTCCGTTTAAACCTTAGACAAACTCCAACAGACAGTGAAGAGAAGGGAAGCTTTTTGTCATTTACTATGCTAATAGAACTCTAAATAGTGCTCAGATGAATTACTCCACCATTGAAAAAGAATTACTAGCTGTAGTATTTGCTTTGGACAAGTTCGTGCTTATTTGATTGGTTCTCCTATTATTATTTTAACAGATTATACAGCCCTTAAGTACCTTCTTACAAATAAGGATGCTAAAGCATGACTAATACAGTGGATCTTACTTTTGCAAGAATTTGACATTACCATCAAAGACAAGAAAGGAGTAGAGAAAGCAGTGGCTGACCATCTCTCAAGGCTCACATTTGAAGACACCTCTGACGACCTACAAATCAGGGATGATTTTCCCGATGAGCATTTACTCTCTATTACTTTTCTACCATGGTTTGCTTATATCGTGAATTATTTCGCTACTAGTGAGATACCGATGGATTAGAACGCTTAGGACAAGAGGACTTCATGACTGAGGTACATAATTTTTATTGGGATGACCCTTATCTTTTCAAATACTGCCCTGACCTAAGTTTAAAGTATTGCATCCCTAATGAAGAGATTGTCAGCGTCTTGGAATTTTGTCACTCCCAAGCTTGTGGGGGCCACTTTTCAATGAAAAAACCCATTGCAAAAATTCTACAGTGTGGATTTTATTGGCCCACCTTGTTTAAAGATGCAAACATCTATTGTCGCTCATGTGAAAAGTGTCAGAAGTTAGGAGCTGTGTCTCGTCGTAATATGATGCTCTTAAACCCAATTTTAGTGATTGAAATCTTTGATTGTTGGGGCATTAATTTTATGGGACCATTTCCTCCTTCCTTCGGATATCAATATATCATTGTGGCAATAGATTATGTGTCAAAATAGGTAGAGGTAGTAGCTTGCAGGAGCAATGATAATAGGACGGTAATTAAATTTCTCAAAGAAAATGTGTTATCTCGATTTGGTACGCCACGTGCTATAATTAGTGATCGGGGTACGCATTTTTGCAACCATTATTTTGAAGCTTTGATGAGAAAATATGGGGTGTTACATAAGATCTCTACTGCCTACCACCCTTAGACAAGTGGACAGGTAGAACTTGCAAACAGGGAAATTAAGCAAATTTTAGAAAATATGATCAACCCGGATCGCAAAGATTGGTTTTTGAGACAAGTTGATGCGCTTTGGGCCTACCGTATAGCTTTCAAAACCCCCTTAGGTATGTCACCTTATAGGCTTGTTTTTGAAAAGCCTTGCCACTTACCTGTGAAGCTCAAGCATCGACCTTATTGGGCCATCAAGCATTTCAACTTTGACATGGGAGAAACAGGTAGCTTAGGAAATTTTAGTTGACCGAGCTAGAGAAGTTGAGAAATGATGCTTATGAGAACTCTAGAATCTATATGGCTAAAATGAAAGTGTTTCATGATAACAAAATTTTGAGGAAAACATTTAAGCCTAATGATCAGGTGTTCTTATATGATTCTAGACTCCATAAGCACCCAAGAAAACTTCGGTCGAGGTGGACCGACCCTTTTGTAGTAAAGAATGTTTTTGCAAATGGGGTGGTAGAAATATAAGATACTAAAGATGGTCGGATCTTTAAAGTAAATGGTCAACACCTTAAAATTTTAATTAATAGGCAAGATCTGGAAGTGGAAGACATTCCACTTATGGATCCAGCCTATTCACCTTGACCACACCACACAGGTATGTTTTTATTTATTTCTCTTTTGTTGGTTTTGTTTTTAATTAAGTTTATTTCAATTTTAATTTTTAGTTTTTTTTAGTTTGATATAATCTAATTTATAGTTTAAAGGTTATTTTATTAATTTTATTTTGCTGATTTTATTTTGCACAAACAAGTTTTTTTAACTAGAAACAGGTCTGGGCCGCGCCTAGGTCTAGCAGAGCGCGCCTCAGCCCATAGTGTCCAGTAGATCTCCTCGCGCAGCACCCCAGTCCATAACGCACAACAGAGTGAAATTTTGGGTTTAGGTCAGCGAGCCACGGCGTGAGTAAGTCCAAGCCGCGGCACCAACCCGTGATCTAGACTTTTAAAAAACCCATTTCTGTACCATCTTCTTCATTTCTACTTTGAGAAAACACAGCACACTCCACTCTCGCTCATCCTCTCTCCAAATCCTTCCTTACGCATTCACTTTTTCTCACTATTTCTTGATTCTAACACCTTTTCTTGAAGCATTTCTCACTCATATTACAGATTTTACTGATAATTTCTCCAAAAAGCTTGGTTCTAATAGGATTTTGGGTTTTTCAAGAAGATTTCAAGTTGGTGGGTACTCTTTCTTCTCTCCAACTTTGGGCATCAAGTAAGATCAATTTCTTCTCTTTGTTGTGAATTTGTGCTATTTGGGTGGTTGATTTTGAATTAGTTTTGTTGTTTTATACATTTGATTCAAATGACCCCTAAAGAGACCAAGGGGGAAACAACCTCAAGAGTATGATGAGAGCAAATTTGTCAGTTTTAAGGCTAGTGAGAGATATGTTAGCATGATAAATGCTAAAAAACCCATTCCTGAAAGAGGATTCACTATCACAGAGAGGGGAAACCCAAACCTTGTTTAGAATGATTATTGATAGGCATTGGGGTGCATTTGCAAGACAAACACTTTATTCCCTTACAAATGTGGTTAGAGAATTCTATGCTAATGCAGAAGAGCATAGGAATGGTAAGGTGATGGTGAGAGGAAAAACAGTTTCTTTTAGTAGTACATCTATCAATAGATTCTATGGGCTACCTGACATAGAAAATAGTGAGTATATTGCATATGTGTTTAATATTGACTATGAAAAAGTTTGCTATACTCTCTGTATTCCGAGCACAACTTGGAAAATGATGGGTGATACCCTCAAAACCTTGCCCGGTACTTCTCTGAATGTCAATGCTCTGGCTTGGCAATATTTTGTGTGTCAGAGGTTGATGCCTACTACGCACTATAGCGATCTTACTATTGAGAGAGCTGTTCTGATTTATGACATTTTGATGGGCATGACTATTGATGTGGGCCAAATCATATTTAATTCTATCATACACACTGTAAGACAAAAGCTTGGATTGTACTTCCCTTCATTAATTACCCAATTCCCCATGATTTCCTCTGAACTCTCTACACTAAATCAATGGTTCTTTACAATCCAATAACCCTCTCCAAAAAACCTCAAGTTCTTGAAGAAACCAAGACGAGAACAAGAAAGTTATAGAACTATTACAATGCTCTCTATCTATACTACTCTCTCTTCTTTACAACCAGCCTCTCCAATGAGTCCCGCTTGTATGTCTGTGTCTTTGCACTCTCATATAATTCTTGCATTCACACACATGTCTCACAAGTTACATTACATCACATTCTCTCTTGAGATTGAACCTAGGTGACCCTTTATATAGTGCACCAACTTGTTCATTCTTGAGTGTCATTCTCCACCCTTAGATCTTGATGACCACTCAACCATGGCCCTCCATCAATCCTAAATGATGCTATGCATTTTAACCTTGCACCCACACACTTAACAAGAGGCTGAATCAAGCTGTCCATGCGTGCATCAGTGTGCCTAGCGCTACGGCCTTGAACAGGGCATGCTGCGGCGCTAGGCAAAACACCCTTTTTCACCATTGTTGGGCACTGCGGCCTTGGTGAAGGGGCACTGTGGCCTTAAACTCTTCTCCAGAACCTCCCTTGCTGGCTGCTACAGCCTTGGTGAGGCAAAGGTGCAGCGCACATTGAAGCTGGAGCCTTCACAGGTGTGCGCACTTCTTGTCTTGCCGAAAAGGGAAGGCGCGCACACACCCAAAGTGATGCGCACACTTGTGTGCATTCTTCTAACATGCTGAAATTAATTCATCCAACCTTGTTTAAACCTTAAACCATGTTTAAACCTTATAAAAATATCAACAGGAAAAATATTTTCTACTTACTTTTCCTTTGACACATTTCTCACATATATCAAAGTTAATTGTACTAATGGTGGTTGTTCACTAGTTTCCAGTCGGTGCTACGGAAAAACACTTTTACCTTGTCCATGAACTCAATGGTGGCTATTCAGAGTTGCAAGGATGGGATGTAGATGATGGCTTGAGTGTTTTGCTACTCACCTGTGGCATTGGCTTGAGCGACGGTGCCTCGTCAACCATTGCACTAAGCTCATGAACCAGGCCTCGTTTTTCACTTTTTTTTTTCCATTTATATCGTCTAAAATGATCGAAACAGTGATGGGCTTTGAAGGTGGTGATGATGCAGTTGTGATTGGTTTAATCCTAGGTGGTTTCTAGCAAATTTTAGAAGAGTTTAAGCCTTTTGAAATATTCTTCAGTGAGCTGGAAAATTTTAACGAAACATTGAATGCTCCCAAACCGTCAAATTTATTAGGACTTTTCTTTGCTCTTTTCGGTTGGTTTTTGTGTAGCCATAAGTACAATTCTTTGACTACTTTTGATGATGAAGAAAATACATATTCTTCGATGAGTGTTAGTGTGTGAATGTTTTTTCAATTAGATCTTCTTTGTCGCTTGAAATTTCAATGACTTTCGGTTGTTCTTCTTCAAGTAAATTGCGATGCTAAAATTCATTCCTCTATAGTTCAAAGTAATCTTATGCTTCCTGATTAATATTTGAAGGATAATGATGAAGATGAATTTTCAAATGAGTTAAATATGGATTTTTAAAATAATTGGTATGACATACAATGATGAATCGGGCGCTGATACCATTGTTAACTAAAGAATAACAATGGCTATTGTCGTGAGACTATTAATCTCACAGACAAGAATTGATAATCTATAGTTATGTAACTCTATGAACATTAGTATAGCAGAGAAATAAAAGTGAGTTTTCACAAATGAGAGGGGTCCTATTTATAGTGAACCAAGAGGTACATAAGTGATCTTCATTAAAGATAAAACTCTTGAAAAAGCTTTATTCTCTGTGAAAGATTGTGACTTTTGCTGTAGAAAGTTCCAACCATGAGTTATCATCTGGTATTGCACATCCATGGTGTTACGGTGTGTCCACCAATTACAACCTGCCAACATTGGTCTCATGTCCCCCTTCAACTAGTTGTTATGTATTTTAATTTTCCTGCGGAGTTTTAGTTTATGTCCCCTCTGTCTTATTTGTAATTTCATATTTCAAAATTTTAAACTAGTAGAGATTTGTACCAAACCACAAGGAAAAAAAAATACTTTTTAACAGTAATTTGGTAATATCATTTAATATAACTGCACCATAGCTGCACCCGATGACCCGAGAGAGATTAGAGAGGGGTAATAAAATAAAATAAAGAGGGAAGAAACATAATAACAGAAAAAAGACATTCAATACTCCATAATGACTTTATTAAGGGCATTTTTATCAGCTGATATTATTATTAACGGAATTGTGGCCACAACCAAAGTAGTAGTGACAATAGCTCAATCTTTAATTTGTTAGGACAATTAATCACTACAACAACAAAGGCTCTCTCCTGTTTTCTGCCGTACACATTTTATAACCTTAGGTTTTTCCCCATGGAATGTTCAAGGATCTTTACAATCTACGTCATTGTTGCATAAATTAATATAACGACACCCTTGCGGCCCACTTTGGGGTGAATATTCTCCATCAATCTTGAAATTATAAAGATCAGTTTCTACAACACAGAAAAAAATGATATATTGTTAATATATTGATATCAATGAAAAACTAAAAATGTGTTTGGCAAACCAAATTGAAAAGGTATATAAGCACGAGTGGATAGAATTCATTATAGCTTGCCTCAATATATAATGGAGAGAGAGAAATAAGGAGTACCATAAGGTTTTTCGATGGAAGGGGGAAAAAAGCAAGACCATAACTTGAACAACAACAAGCACATGAAACTTTTGTGATACAATATTTTTTTTATTGCTATATGATTGAGAAGTAGAGTTTTTGGAATTTATAGGCCTTGGCCATCTCTATTTTCACTTTTTTCTACTTTTTTTTTGAAGTAAAGATCAACCCCTCTATAGTAAAAAAGTATGATGTAAATCCTACAAGACACCTAAATTTTGATTGTAAAATGGTCCCACCAAATCTGAAAATTTAAGAAGTCCTAATCCATGTGCAAAAACTAGAGATGAACTCGCCCTTTGCAAAACATTGTAGAATTAAATCTTGTGTACACATAAAATTTTATTGTAAAGTGGTTCCCACCAAATCTCAAAACTTAAAAAGTAGAAATCCACATGAAAAAACATTGTACTGCTGGCTTAACTTTACACTTTTTACTAGAGAGGAGTTGATCTCCAAAAATAGTGTATTACAGCCCTTACTTTACAATTTTTACTGTAGAAGAGTTACGCTACAATAGATTCCTTGTTTAAGGCTTTAATAGATTTCCCTAGGAGCGTTTCAACTTCCTTTTTAAATTATTTGCATTTCTCCAAGGATTCTGATTTGTGTTTAATAAGATATATGTACCCGTATCTTGAATAAACATCAGTGAATGTTATAAAGTATATCATTCCTCTATGTGTTTTAGTCTTGGAGGTCCACAAAATGAATAACCACAAGTAGTTCTGATGATTTCCATCTTTTGGAAAAATATTTTCTACTTAATTTTCCTTTGACACATTTCTCACATATATCGATGTCAATTATACTAATGGTGGTTATTCAGTGGTTTCTAGCAGGTGCTATGAAACAACACTTTTCTCATTTGTCATTGAACAGAATTGCGGTTGTTCCGAGTTGCAAGGATGGGATGCAGATGATGGTAGGGGTGTGCTTCTTCTCGCCCGTGGCATTGGCTTAAGTGACGGTGCACCGTCAACCATTGCACTAGGCTCATGAACTAAGCTCAGTCTTTCACTTTTTTTCACCATTTATACCATCTAAAATGGTCAAAATAGTGATGGGCTTTTAAAGTGGTGATGATGCGATTGTGATTGTTTTAATCCCGTATGGTTTCTGTCAAATTTTAGAAGATTTTCAACCTTTTGAAATTTTTTTCAGTGAGCTGGAAAATTTTAACGAAACTTTATATGCTCCCAAACTGTCAAATTTTTGGGGAGTTTTGTTTGTTTTTTTTGGTTGGATTTTTTATAGCCATAAGTCCAATTCAATGACTAATTTTGATGATGAAGGAAATATATATTCTTCAATGAGTGTTAGTGTGTGAAAGTATTTTCAAATGGATCTTATTTGTTGTTGCAAATTTCAATCACTTCTAGTTGTTTTTCTTCAAGTAAATTGCAATGCTGAAATTCATTCCTCTAGAGTTCAAAGTAATCTAATGCATCTTGATGAACATTTGAAGGATAGTGACGAAAATAAATTTTCAAAAGACTTAAATATGGAGTTTTTAAAATAATTGGTTTGATATACTTTGATAAATCGGGCGCTAATATCATCGATGGTCAAAGAATATCAATGGCTTTTGTCATGAGACTATTAATCTTATAGACAAGAATCGATAATCTATAGTTATGTAACTCTCTGAACATTAATATTGTAGAGAATTAAAAGTGAGTTTTCACAAATGAGAGGGGTCCTATTTATAGTGAACCAAGAGGTAATAAGTGACGCTTCATTAAAGATACAACTCCTGAAAAAGTTGTTTTCTCTGTGAAAGACTGTGACACATGCTAGAGAAGGTTCAAGCCATGAGTTATCATCTGGTGTGGCACATCCATGGTGTTACGGTGTGTCCACCAACTACAACATGCCAACATTGATCTCATGTCCCCCTCAACTAGTTGTTATGTATTTTAATATTTCAATGGAGTTTTAGTTTATGTCCCCTGTGTCTTATTTGTAATTTCATATTTCAAATTAATAAACTGGTAGAGATTCGTGCCAAACCACAAGGAAAAAAATATTTTTTATCAGTAATTTGGTAATATACACCATAGTTGCACATGATGACCTGATTACGCCCAAAGTATAACGCGGTAGTTATTGCACAGCTTTGGGGTGTCGATTCCATAGGGAAACAAGTTAATTACAAGAGAAGATGGAATCCTTAACACGAATGATAAAAGTTGAACGAGAGAATTTGAATAATAAAGTAAAGTGATATGCGAATTGTATAATTGTAATGAAAACTATAATGGAAGCAACAAGGTTCCGGGAATCCTCCCTAGGTTTGTTGCCTTATTCTAATCTCAATTTAGTTGTTTTTATCTCGACTGCAAGTTTCACATCCCAAACAAGCAATCGGCAAATATTCAATCAAAGCACATATATAAACCCTAATGCAATTGTTATGAAATACTCTTTACTTTCAAGCACACATGACCTAACTTATAGATTATCAAGAAACCACAATATACCATAATGATAATACTACAGTAATGGACAAATCTAGAAGAGAAATCTACTGGACTCAATCATACCTCAACAACATCACATAAGAAGAGCATGACTAGACTTATATGGGGGAGAAAGATGCAATAACCGGATTAAGGGGAAATCTTCTAATTAGATAAAAAGCAAATCATAACAATGTTTAATGAAAATAAATCCATACTACAACTGAATCAAGAAAAGAAAATAAGAACAACTACACCTAGGGATTCACCCCTTTGCCTTGCTTGGAGATTAGCTGGCCACGAAGCTCATGCTTCCTTGAGTTGCCTTCGGCCTCTCAATGATCTCCCCTTAGGTAGCAAAGCTTTGGAGATTTCTCAGCTTGCCTTCCAAAAGTTCTTCGAATTCCTCCTAAAGGCCCTCTGGATCTGATCCCAGTTTATTCCAAAAGATGAAATGAAGTGGGGTTTTTATAGGGGAATTCCTAGAGTGCAATGTGTTTCCATTCCAATGTGGGATACTGCCCGTGTGCGCTCGATCACAGCATGGTGCGATTTCTTTTCTTTTGTATTTTGACATAAGACCATTCATCTCCTTCTTCATTTTTTTTTCTTTTCTTTTCCACAACCCCCAACTTATCTCCTTTAATGTACTTGGGTTGTGGTAGTGATATATATTTTTTTTCATATTTCCATCCTTACTCCTTTTAAGTGCTTCTCAACAAATGTGTATAACTAAGTTCTTTTAAAAGAAAGGTAAGGATAAAATATTTTTAGGCTCATGAAGGTGAGTGAATGGGCTATTGAAAGAAACAATGCTCAAATTCTTTTTCAAGAAAAAGCTCAAATAGGTGACTAGCGATAAATATAGCAATGGTAGGTTTAAAAGGCTCAAACGGTTCAAAAATGGCCTATATCATGTCCTAAGCAATGCACATTCTAGGAATTCGCCTCAAGTGATTATCAAATAAGTTCTAGAGCTTGTCAAGACTACAAAAGTATTCACAAAGTAATCACACATAAAACTTCTCTAAATATTTTAGACTAATCATACAATCTTACCGCAAACTAGAGTCTCAAACCAAATGAAGAATGATACTTAAATTATTTTCAAACTGAAGCAAGATTTAACTTCTTCTAAATGCTATATGCTATCTCAATTAAGCTCATATCATTGACTTGTGAATAAACTCTAAGGCTAACACCAAGCATGCTAAAAACAAACAAAAAAGGGAAAATGACACTAAGCAGTTCAATGGTATGCAATAAGAAATGTGTTTCCTCCACCCCCAACTTAAGATAAACATTGTCCTCACTGTAAAAGCAAAAATTAAGGAAACTCCCTTTTTAACCAAAGGTGTGTGGAGCTGAAAATTGTGCACGACCAATTGAACTAATGTGCATGTTTGTCCCTGAAAAAGAAATACAAAAGTAAAACTGGAAAACAGCAAAATAATAATAATAAACAAGAAAAAGAAATATGAAAAACAGTAAAAATAAAAGGATATTTTGCGGGTTGCCTCCCATGAGCGCTAAGTTTTACGTCTTCAGCCAGACGCTTTTATTCCCCCCTAAAAAAACATAGGTTGAATGCACCAGCCACTGCTTCACTGCCAAATTCAGTGCTTGTATGCTTTGGAGAGGCCTCAAGGATGTCATCAGTAACATCCGCAAATTCTGGCTTGATATATGCTCTTGTGAGGCCATGGGTGAGGGTGGACTCCAATGGATTAAGGTGTTGGACCTTTTCCATGAATGAGTCAATCATGTATACTTGCTGGTTTTCGTCCACATCCTCTAATTTTTTCGTTATTGGGAGGTGTAATAACTTACCATTTAGTGTCTCAATGGCATTCACCTCCTTTAATTCATTTAAGCCAAGTGTTGATTATAGGGTGTGGAATGAGCTTGGGAAGGGAGCTTACCTCACTCATTCAACTCAAGGAGCTCATTAATCTGGACACTTGGCTCTTTAAATCCTTATGTTCTTTAACAACCTGCGTAATCAAAGATTCAATTCTTTGATTAGTCTTGCCCTGTACCTCAATAAAAGCATGCAAAGTTTCTTCTAAAGGACTCCTAGAAGGTGCATGTACATGATATGGTGCAGGATATGATCCAGGGGGTTGTGCAAGCTACTGATTTTCAGACTTCCAGCTGAAATTGAGGTGATTGCGCCACTCTGAATTAAACATATCAGAGAAGGGTGACAGAGGCTTATTGTACATACCTAAGGCATTACATTGTTCCTCATACATCCCTCTCATCTCCGCAAATGTGGGACACTCTTGGGTGAGATGATCTACCCCGCCACACACAAAACACGGTCCAAAAGACCTTGCATGGTTAGCTACTTGTGTTGGCTTTGAGCTTTTAGTCTTTAACACCTCTAGTTCCCTAGTGAGCATCTCTACCTTGGCCTTAAGGTTATCCTTTTCCCTAATATGGTAAATTCGACCACCATTTGGGTGCCCTATAGGTCGTGACCTATTTATGCTTTCAGTAGCACTAGGTCCAGTCCAAGTGTGAGCTTTTTCAACAAGCTCATTGAGGTACTCTATGGCCTCATCAGGATCCTTTTGCAAAAATTCATCATTGCACATCATCTCTATAAATTGGTGCTCTCTATATGTAAGTCCCTCATAAAAATAGCTCATTAAACACCAATTCTCATACCCATGGTGAGGGCACATACTCAACAACTCCTTAAATCTCTCCCAAGACTGATACAAAGTCTCACTGTCCTTTTGTGCAAAGGTGGAGATTTGCCTTTTTAAAGCATTGGTCTTATATTGGGGAAAGTATTTATTAAAGAAGACCCAAGTCATCTCAGTCCACGACCTAATAGATCGTAGTCTTAGTGAGTATAGCTAACTCTTAGCTCTATCCTTCAAAGAGAAAGGAAAGAACTTAAGTCTCACAATGTCATCAGTTTCATTTTGACTATGAAAAGTCGCAACTACTTCCTCAAACTCTCTAATGTGCACATATGGGTTTTCATTTTCAAAGCCATGAAATGTAAGGAGTAACTGTATCATCCCTGTTTTAAAATCTAGTTGTCGAGTATTGGCTGAAAACATGATGCATGATGGTGTGACTATGCGTGTAGGGTGGAGGTAATCCTGAAGGGTCCTAGTGGGTTGATCTCCATGTTCACTCATTTCTTCAGGACTAGATAGATTATCAAATAAAGGATTTAAAAAGTTTGATTCTAACTCTAGCATAGGCCTACAAGCAAATCTACCCAAAGTGTTTGTATATCTGAGCATGCAAGGTCACAAAATAATAAAATTAAATTAAATTAATGCAGTAAGCTAAAGTGGGAACGAAGTTATTGCCTTTACAGCTGCTGAAAAGAAAAACTATTTACAATTCTTCTACCATCATGTCAAAAGTTGACAATCTTCTTTGTACTTAAGTGCGTTTCCCCGGCAACGGCGCCAAAATTTGATTATGCCTAAAGTATAATGCGGTAGTTGTAGCACAGCTTTGGGGTGTCGATTCCATAGGGAAACAAGTTAATTACAAGAGAGGATGGAATCCTTAACATGAACGATAAAAGTTGAACGAGAGAATTTGAATAATAAAGTAAAGTAATATGCGAATTGTGTAATTGTAATGAAAACTATAATGGATGCAACAAGGTTTAGGGAATCCTCCCTAGGTTTGTTGCCTTATTCTATTCTCAATTTAGTTGTTTTTATCTCGATTGCAAGTTTCACATCCCAAACAAGCAATCGGCAAATATTCAATCAAAGCGCATATATAAACCCTAATGCAATTGTTATGAAATACTCTTTACTTTCAAGCACACATGACCTAACTTATAGATTATCAAGAAATGACAATATACCATAATGACAATACTACAGTAATGGAAAAATCTAGAAGAGAAATCTACCAGACTCAATCACACCTCAACAACATCACATAAGAAGAGCATAACTAGACTTATATGGGGGAGAAAGATGCAATCACCCAATTAAGGGGAAATCTTCTAATTAGATAAAAAAAAAAAGTAAATCATAAATATGTTTAATGAAAATAAATCCATACTACAACTAAATCAAGAAAAAAATTAAGAACAACTACACCTAGGGATTCACCCCTTTGCCTTGCTTGGAGATTAACTGGCCACGAAGCTCATGCATCCTTGAGTTGCCTCCGGCCTCTCAATAATCTCCCCCTTGGTAGAAAAGCTTTGGAGATTCCTCAGCTTGCCTTCCAAAAGTTCTTCGGATTCCTCCTAAAAGCCTTCTAGATTGATCCTAAAGGCACTCTGGATATGATCCTCGTTGATGCTCAAAGCTGAAGTGGAGAGGGGCTTTTATAGGGAAACTCCCGGAGTACTATGTGTTTTCTAACAGATGTGGGATTCTGCCCAAGTGCGCTCGATCGTAGCTTGGTGCTCTCGATCACATTTGGTGCTGCAAAGTACTTCTAGTCGATGTGGGATGGCGCTTATGCACTCGATCGCACTGCTTATGCGCTCGATCGCAGTGCACGCTGCAGCTCTTTGCTCTTTTAAGCCCAACAGCTCCCAAAGTGCTTCCTTTTATTTAAAAACCTATAAAACATAGAAAACCCAGAAAACACATAAAATAAAGTGAAATAACACAACTAAGGACCTAATAACTGTAAATTAAGGGGCTTAAATATGACTATTTAAGCACTTATCATGACCCGAGAGAGATTAGAGAGGGGTAATAAAATAAAATAAAGAGAGAAGAAACATAGTGATAGAAAAGAAGACATTCAATACACCATAATGACTTTATTAGGGGCATTTTTATCAGTTGATATTATTATTAATGGAATTATGGCCACAACCAAAGTAACGGTGACAATAGCTCCTTCTTTAATTTATTAGGAGAATTAATTAATACAACAACAAAGGCTTTCTCCGGTTTTCTGTCGTACACATTTTATAACCTTAGGTTTTTCCCTATGGAATGAACAAGAATCTTTACAATCTACGTCATTGTTGCATAAATTAATATAACGACACCCTTGAGGTCCACTTTGGGGTAAATAGTCTCCATTAGTATTGAAATTATAAAGATTAGTTTCTGTAACATAGAAAAACACGATCTATTGTCAAAATATTGACATCAATGAAAAACTAAAAATGTGTTTGGCAAACCAAATTAAAAAGGTATATAAGCATGAGTGGATAGAATTCCTTATAGCTTGCCTCAATATATAATGGATAGAGAGAAATAAAGAGTACCATAAGGTTTTGCTAAGGAAGGGGGAAAATGTAAGACCATAACTAGAATAGCGATAAGCACATGAAATGTTGGTATTTTTCTAAGGTTTAAACATGGTTTAAGGTTTAAACAAGAGATGGAAGTATGAATTTCAACATGTTAAAGGAGTGCACACAAGTGTGCGCATCACTTTGGGTGTGTGTGCACACCTCTATTCAGCAAGACAAAGAAGTGCACACAGCTCTGAGGGGTCCAGCTTTAGTGTGCACTGCAGTCTTCCTCCTCCTAGGCTGCAGCGTCTAGCAAGGGAAGTGTTGGAGGAAGGCCAACGTCACACCTCTCCCTCACTAAGGCTGTGGCGCCCAGAAAGTGGTGAAAAGGGTGTTTTGCAGCATACCCTATTCAGTGCCTAGGCACTAGGCACACATATTCCACTTGATTCAGCCTTGTTAAATGTGTGGGTACAAGGTTAAATTGCACAGCATCACTTAAGATTGATGGAGGCCCATGGTTGATTGGTCATCAGGATCTAAGGGTGGAGAATGACACTCAAGATTGAACAAGAAGTTGGTGCACTATATAAAGGATCACCTAGATTCAATCTCATGATAGAATGTAATGTGAAAGGAATTGTGACAAGACACAAAAGTGTGTAAATGAGAGAATTGTATGAGAGTGCAAAGACACAGACATGCAAGAGGGACTCATTAGAGAGGCTGGTTGTAAAGAGAGAGATTTGTATAGAAAGTGATTAGGTCTTTCTTGTTCTCTTCTTTGTTCCTTCAAGAACTTGTGGATTCTTGAAGAGGGTTGCTGTAACTTGTAAGAACCATTGATTTAGTGTAGAGAGTTCAGAGGAACTCACAGGGATGTAGGCTATTGCTGAACCTCGATAACAATTTCTTGTCTTTTTTCTTACTTTGGTTGCTGTTTCTTTTCTTTACAGGTCATTATAGACTTGGGTGTTTAGAAGATCACCACCTGGGCATCTTGTCAAGGTGATTTCCAATAGTGGTATTAGAGCTTGCACAACTGGGAATTGGAGCAAGAGCAAGAACAAGAAGGTGACGGAGTCAAGACTCTAAGAATCAAAGATTATCTTCTTGGGTGATTCAAGAACGGAGTAAAGATCAAGATCAGATCGTGTTCTTGAGAGTGATTCAAGAACTGTGTTAAGATCCATCTTCGATCGTGTTCTTGAGGTTGAAGAAAGCCTTTGTGGGTATTGCATAAATTAAGGGATCTTCTCCGCAAGATGGGTTCAAATTTTGGTATTGGGAAGTTTGATGGAAAATGAGATTTTTCCCTGTGGAAGCGGAAGATCAAGGTTGTTCTTATGCAACAGAAAGTGGATTTGGCAATTGGAGAAGATGATACTTTTCCAGCAAGTACCATGGAGGACCAGTGGAATGAGATGAAAAAGATGGCATACAACACCATCTTCTTGCACATATCGGATAATATCACAATGGAGTGCGGAGACTCGGAAGATCCAGCTGTTATATGGAAGAAACTAAATGAGTTATTTCTTGCCAAGACTCTCCCAAATAAGAGGTATCTTCGTAAACAAATCTTTGCTTTTAAATTTGATCCTAATAAAGAGTTGCAAGATGATCTTGATGCCAAGATGAGGAGTGTACCAATTGGAGGAAGGCTGTTCATTAAAAAAAGGCCAGCAACTCGGTATGGCAGCAACCATAGCTACTACCGGGACAAAAGTAAAGGAGAGAGCCATGGGAGAATGCACAGCAACATCCATGGCTACTACTGGGACAGAGGTTGAGGAAAGAGCAATAGGAGAGTGCACAGCAACATTCATGGCTACTACCAAGACAAAGGTAGAGGAGAGAGCCATGGGAGAGTGCACAGCAACATGCATGGCTACTACCAGAACAGAGGTAGAGGAGAGAGCCATGGAAGATGTTTCTACTGCCATAAAGAGGTTCATGTTAAGAAAGATTGCAAAGAGAATATGAGGGATGAAGGAAGAAGGCATACCAAGAATAGAGAGGCTTCAGTTTACAAAACAGAATAGCAAGATGATGACGTTCTTGTTGTGTGCTCAAGTGTGAGCAAGGGGCAAGAAGGCAGCGGGAAATTGATCTTAGATTTTGAGTGCACTCATCACATATGCCCTCACCGGAGTTGGTTCAAGAATTTCAAGGAAACCAATGATGAAAGGGTTTCCTTGGGGAATGATATTTCTTACCAAGTGAGGGGCATAGGAGAAATCTAGGTGAGGATATTTGATGGAATGACAAGGCTGCTGAAAGATGTGAGATATCTCCAAGATTTGAGGAGGAATTTGATCTCACTGGGGTAGCTGGATTCCATGGGATACACATTCAAGATAGAGGGAAGAAAGATCAAGGTAGCAAGGAATCTTTAGTAGTGATCAAAGCAGCAATGAAGGATGGACTCTATGAGATGATCAGAGACATGGAGATCAAGGATCAAGCAGCAAGCTTGATGACTGAGATGGATGAGGCTGCCCTTTGATACACTCGCTTGGGACATATGAACGAAGAGGGCCTGCAAGTTCTCAGCAAGGATGGTGTACTTGGTGGAAACAAAGTAGAGGAACTTGATTTCTGCGAGTTTTGTGTTCTTGGGAAGCAACATCGGGTCAGCTCTAACACCGGAGTGCACAAGTCTAAGGGCATTCTTGACTACATTCATGCAGACTTTTGGGGACCAGTAAGGACACCAACATAGGGAGGTAACTTTTACTTTCTGTCTTTAATTAATGATTATTCAAGCAAGGTTTGGGTTTATTTGGTTAGAAATAAATCAGATGCTTTGAATAAATTAGTGGTGTGGAAAAAGCTGGTAGAAACTTAACTGGGTAGAGTAGTTAAGGTGTTAAGAGCCGATAATGGCTTAGAATGTTTTAACAAGGAACTTGATCAATTCTGTAGGTTAAATGGGATTTTAAGACATAAAACGATTGTGAAAATGCCTCAACAAATTGGAGTTGCTGAGAGGATGAATAAGACCCTTATGGAAAAGGTTAGGTGCATATTAGATGGATCTGGATTACCAAAATGTTTTTGGGGGGAAGCGGCATCTACTACTGCATATTTGGTTAATATACCACCCTCTAGCATTGTGTACCATAAGACTTCCAAAGAGATGTGGAGTTGGAAACCCCCTAAGTTTGATAACCTTAGGACTTTTAGGTGTGCTGTATATGCACAACAAAAGGATGATAGACTTAGCCTAGGATCTAGAAAGTGTGTGTTTCTAGTATACGGGGAAGAGGCTAAGGGGTATAGGTTGTGGTCCTTAGAACAAAAAGGATTGAGACTCATAATAAGTAGGGATGTCATTTTTAATGAATTTTTATTTCCCTACTTGGAGAAAACTAACCCTGCAGGGGCTAGTGAGCAAACCAGTTCGGTATTTGTGGAGCATAGTATCAAAGAGGATTCAGTTCAAGTAGAGCAAAGAAAGCAAGAGGGTTCAGACCAGGTAGAGCCCATTGATGAATGCCAAGCTTAGGACACTCATGTGGAGGTTGAATTGAAAGAGGATGATGCAGGGAGTCGAAAGGATTATCAGCTCACAAGAGACTGGGAAAGAAGGCTGGTCGAACCACCTTCAAGATATGGTTGTACGGATGCTGTGGATGTAGCAGCTCCTTGGATAGAAGGAGAGATAAGTGAACAAGAGACTTACATTGATGCCATGGGATGTAAGGATTCGCCAAGATGGAAGCTAGCTATGGAGGAAGAAATGGATTCTTTGAGGAAGAACAAGTTCTGGGAATTGGTGCACATTACGGGAAAACAGAGAGTTGTGGATTGTAAGTGGACGTACAAAATCAAAGAAGGGTGTCCTCTAGGAGATGAAGTCCGGAATAAGGCTAGGCTGGTGGCGAAGGGGTTCACGCAAAGAGAAAGAATAGATTTCACAGAAACCTTCTTACCTGGACACAAGGTGGATGAAGTGGTGATTATCCTCGTCTATGTCGATGATGTGCTGTTGGTTCAGAACAGCAGGGAGAGGATGGAAAGTTATACATCTCAACTCAGTGAGGAGTTCAAGAGGAAGGATCTTAACCTTGCACAAAAGATCCTTGAGATGTGTAGAATCCAAGAAAAAGAGAGAAACTGGTTAAGGGTTTCTTGGCCAATAGGTGTTCTCAGCAGATTTGTGAGTATTCCCGAAAAGAAGCATTGGCTTGGGATGAAGTGGTTGCTGAGGTATTTGAAGGCTCAGTGGCAGCCGATGGTAGCACTCTTAACAACCGGGGCAGAATACATAGTGGCTTCGAAAGCCATAAAGGAGGCTATATGGTGCAAAGGGTTGTTGGACGAGTGGATGGTCCTAAAAGAGTAGGTGGTGGTGTCTTCGAATATCTAAAGTGCATGGCACTTATGGAGGAATCCGGTATTCCATGAGAGGACAAAGCATATAGATGTTTGGTATCATTACATTTCGAAAAATGGTACAAAAGGATGCATTCATGATGACAAGAGGGCCATGGAAGAAAGTCCTACAGATTTAGGCACTAAGGTTCTACCTCTAAGAAGGTTCAATCATTGCCTTGGACTTCTTAGGCATTGTTGCTGTTTTTTAGGTGAAAAAAGTCTTATTTTGTGTGGAAAAAAGGTAGCATTTGGTACAAAAGAAGGTGAAGGAACCTAGGAGGGAGAGATGAGTTCAAAAATTAAAGAGGAGGAGTGAAAATTCCTCATTATGGCCAGCCACATAGGGAGAGAGAGAGAGAGAGAGACATCTTTTCGGTTGTAAAAAAGTAACTTTTACTTTGAGAAAAATGAACCAATCAAGGAGTGTCAAGTGGAGGTTAAAATGATGGTGTTTATATAGGGGGAGTCTCGGAGCACTGTAGGTTTCAGATTCGATGTGGGATACTGGCCCGAATGCGCTTGATCGCAGAATGGTGCGATCGATCGCATGTGCGCTCGATCGCATGTCTTGTGCGCATGATCGCATGTGCACTCGATCGCATGTCTGTTATAATCGATCGCAGTCGCACTGAACTGCAAATATTTCGATGTGGGATGTTGACCTTGCGCTCGTTCGTAGGCAAGTGCGCTCGAGCGCAGGTGCGCTCAATCGCATGTCTCGTGTGATCGATCGCACTATGCATCCTCTTTGCTCTTGAAGCTTGATATCTTCAGAAATGCTTCATTTTCTCCACAAACCTATAAAAATACACAAAACACAAGAAAGACATAAGATAAAGTGAAATAATACAAATTAAGAACCTTACAAGTATAAATTAAAGGGCTTAAATATGCAATATTTAAGACTCATCAAATACTCCCAAACTTATATTTTGCTAGTCCCTTAGCAAAACAAAATAAAAACTAAATGAAAAACAAAGAACATAAAGATAAGTTCATCACTCATGTTATCCACAAATTTAAGGAGCACACACCACCATGATATTTAGTCATGAGCAAGCTTAAAGAGATAAATCCATCTTCACAATGAATAGAAATGTTAAAATCTAATTACTTACAAAAGGCAGGATAAGGCATTACAAGTCTGATACTGTGTAAAGTGAATTAGCATAGAAAAATGAAGCTTCCAAATAACTCCAATGTGTAAGGTCTCCATGTCTCAAGATTCACCAAATTTCCCATCAGAATGAATGAAAATGACATAGTTTTTATTTTCTTCTTTATATATATATATATAAGGCTTTGCTATGTTTAATTCCCTTAAGCTTTCTAATTGACCCATGTAGCGAATGTTGAGTCAATGACTCCCAAACCAGATGGTTTTAGGGCATTAGGTGTAAAGACGCCCATAAGGACTTACTAACTCGAGTCAAAAAGGCTACGAAACTAAACTGACCTTAATGCTACCAAACAAAATTTTCACCTTTTGACATGAACACTCACTGCTTACTGAGGCAAGAGGTCCAGTTACTCAGCGAAAAATTTTGCAATGATCATTATGAATAAAATTCCCACTTTTTTACGTGAACACTCACTGCTTACTGAGGCAAGAGGTTCAGTTACTCAATGGAAAGTTTATTGATGATGATCATTAGTAGTATTATTATTATATATTTTTTTTCTATGCCTAAGTGTTTATCCAACAAGTCATCCAGTTTTAGTTAAGACAAGGAAACATACACATTAAAATCACATGTCATACCTCACACAATTTGTGCTAATGTGCTTGTGTTAGATTAAATCAAACATGTGAATTCTCAAATGCCTAAAGTAAGTAACTAAATTTTAAAACTTTATTACCAAATCATGAGTTCAAAATTTTAAGCTCACCAATGACATCACATCACAGAAAATGTTAAGATCAACCAAAATTTCAAAATAACATGAGCATGCATTTATCTTTACGATGAAAAGACAACAAATTAGGACAAAGTGTGTGATGTGTCTCCCATACCCCAAAACTTAAATTACACATTGAACCCAATGTGTGAATAATATAGAAATAGCTGACTTGGGATATGGAGAACTATCTGGACTAGTATGGCTCGTAGCATACCCCCAAACTTGAACTGAAGTACGCATTGTCCCTGAAAAATAAATACTGGAAAACAAAAAAATACTGGAAACAAACATTAAGCATAAATATGTAAAATAATAAACAAATAAAAAGATAAGCTGTAGGCTGCCTCCCATGAGCGTTAAGTTTAAAGTCTTCAGCCAGACTCCCCTTAGTAGACGACACTCAATCAGAGTAACTAGGATCCTCCAATAATATCGTCTCTATGTCCGGACTCCTCAACTCCAAGAATGGTTTTAGCCTTTGTCCATTTACCTTAAAAGTGTTACCATTCTTGGGATCCTCAATCTCGATGGCCTCATGAGGAAAAACTGACCGAATAATAAATGGGCCTGTCCAACGAGATTTGAGCTTGCCTGAAAAAAGATGCAAGCGTGAATTGTAAAGAAGAACTTTTAGACCCGGCTCAAAAGCTCGTCTCAAAATGTTTTGGTCACGAGTCTTCTTCATTTGTGCTTTGTATGATCGAGCACACTCATATGCATCATTCCGCAGCTCCTCCAATTCATTGAGTTGGAGCTTCCGTTGTGAGCCAGCCTTAGAAAGATTGAAATTTAGTTGCTTGATAGCCCAATACGCACAATGCTCTAATTCGACCGGAAGGTGACATGCCTTTCCGTACACAATACGATAGGGAGACATGCCAATTGGCATCTTGAAGGCTGTCTGATATGCCCACAGTGCATCAGTTAATCGCAGAGACCAATCCTTTCTACTAGGGTTCACAGTTTTCTCTAAAATGTGTTTGATCTCGCGATTAGAAATTTCCACTTGTCTACTCATCTGTGGGTGATATGGGGTGGCAACCTTGTGTATAATGAAATACTTCTTCATCAACTGCTCAAAAATCTGGTTGCAAAAGTGTTTACCTCCATCACTTATGATTGCTCGAAGCGTACCAAATCGAGCAAAAATAGTGTCCTTTAAAAATTGGATCACAACTCTGTGGTCATTGGTCTTGAATGCAACGGCCTCCACCCATTTGGACAGATAATCCACAGCAACTAGAATGTATAAGTTGCCAAAGGAGTTTGGGAACGGTCCAATAAAATCAATGCCCCACACGTCAAAAATCTCAACAATTAGAATAGGATTGAGGGGCATCATATTCCTCCTAGAAAGACTCCCTAGCTTTTGGCAACGCTCACAAGATACACAGTAGGTGTGAGAGTCTCGAAACATGGTAGGCCAATAAAATCCACACCGCAAAATATTTGCAGCGGTCTTTTTAGCACTGAAATGGCCTCCACAAGCATGATCATGACAAAAGGCGATGACGTTAGATTGGTCATGCTCAGGAATACACCTTCTGATGATCTGATCGGGACAATACTTAAACAGATAAGGATCATCCCAGAAAAAATGTTTTACCATGGCTAAAAACTTTGATTTATCTTATCGCCCCCAATACAAAGGCATGTGTCTGGTGATAAGATAGTTTACTATATCAGCAAACCATAGAGCAGGATTTTAAGCAATAAGCATTAACTGCTCATCAGGAAAGGTCTCAGAAATGGGAGTGGTTGCCTCAGTGAAATGCACAATCAATCTAGATAAATGGTTTGCCACCACATTTTCTGAACCTTTCTTATCCCGAATCTCAATGTCGAACTCTTGAAGTAGTAAGATCCATCGGATAAGATGAGATTTAGCATCTTTTTTAGAGAAAAGATACTTCAATGCTACATGGTCCGAGTAGATAATGACTTTAGATCCTAACAAGTAGGATCTGAACTTGTCTAATGCAAAAACGACTACAAGCAACTCCTTCTCAGTGGTAGAGTAATTAAGTTGTGTGTCGTTTAGAGTTCGACTTGCATAGTAGATAACATGGGGAAGTTTATCAACACACTGCCCCAAAACAACTCCAACAGCATAATCTGATGCGTCACACATAATCTCAAAAGGCACACCTCAGTTGGGTGGCTGAATAATGGGTGTGGGCGTCAGAATCTTCTTCAGATCCCCAAATGCTTTCTTACAGTCCTCATCAAATATAAATGGGGCATCCTTTTGTAATAACTAGCACAAGGGCCTAGCGATCTTACTGAAATTCTGGATGAATCGCCTATAGAAGCCTACATGGCCCAAAAAAGATCGAACCTCTTTCACTGCACGTGGGGGTGGAAGGTTGGAAATCAGGTCCACCTTCGCTTTGTGGACCTTAATCCCCTGATGAGATACGACATGCCCTAGTACAATACCTTTCTTAACCATAAAATGGCACTTCTCCCAATTAAGCACCAAGTTCTTCTCCTTGCACCGTACTAAAACCAAAGTGAGACGGTGCAGGCACTCCTCAAATGTTGAATCGAAGACGGAGAAATCATCCATGAAAATCTCTAAGAATCGCTCTACCATATCAGAAAATATACTGACCATGCACCGCTGAAAAGTAGCAGGTAAATTGCATAACCCAAAGGGCATGCGACGATAGGCGAATGTCCCAAAAGGACAGGTAAATGTTGTCTTCTCTTGATCTTTGGGGTCTACGGGGACCTGGTTATATCCAGAATAACCATCCAAAAAGCAATAATACTCGTGCCCAGCCAAACACTCCACCATCTGATCAATAAATGGGAGTGGAAAATGATCCTTCCTTGTGGCAGCGTTCAATTTACGAGTCTATACACACTCTCCACCCTAATTGAACACGAGTTGGCACCAACTCGTCGTCTTTATTCTTGACTACCGTTAATCCAGCTCGCTTGGGCAGGACATGAATCGGGCTCACCCACTTGCTATCAGAGATGGAATAAATGATCCCTGCATCTAACAGCTTAATTATTTCTGCCCTCATAACCTCTTGCATAGCTGGGTTGAGCCTTCTTTGTGGCTCCCTCGATGGCTTGGCATTCTCCTCCAAATGTATCTTGTGCATTACCAATGAGGGGCTAATTCCTTTAATATCCTCAATAGTCCAGCCTATAGCTTCATTGTGTTCTCTCAACACATCTAATAATTTCTCCTCTTGAGTCTCAACCAAATCTGAAGCTATAATCACAGGCAAACTATCGGCTGAACCTAGGAACTTATACTTAAGATTATCTGGTAAAGGCTTAAGTTCCTTCTTGGGGGTTTCAGGTTTGGTGGTCTCCTCTGTCTCATTGCTTTCTTGAGGATCAGACTTCAAAATGGCATTCACTTCCTCGAGTAGCTTATCTAGGCCCAAGTCCTCTCCAAAGTGAGCAAAACACGCCTCTAAGGGATCCTCAATGCTTGATTCGTCCACAGTCTCCTCAAGAATCTCCTCTATCAAGCATACATTTCTCATTTCATCATACTCCAGTGGTTGCCTAGTGATATCAAAGATGTTTAACTCCACTGTCATATTTTCGAAGGAGATCTTCATCACCCCTGTCCTACAATTGATTAGGGCGTTACCCATGGCTAAGAATGGTCGCCCTAGAATTACTGATATTTGAATCCCTACATTCTGGACCGGATCTGTGTCAAGCACAATAAAATCCACTGGGAAATAGAATTTATCCACTTTTATCAAGACGTCCTCAACTATTCCCCATGGTCTTTTCACTGACCTGTCAGCCAATTGAAGCGTCGTTGATGTGGGCTTCAATTCTCTTAACCCCAACTACAAATAGACTGAGTAGGGTAGAAGATTCACACTCGCCCCTAGATCCAAAAGAGCCCTCTCAATATGGTTGACTCCTATCGTGTAAGAGATGGTAGGACACCCCGGGTCCTTATACTTGATGGGTAGCTTGCACTGAAGGATTGAGCTGACCTACTCGGTCAAAAATACCTTTTTTGGGACATTCGTCCTCCTCTTAATAGTGACCAAGTCCTTTAAAAACTTGGCATATGATGGCACTTGATGGATGGCATCCAAAAATGGGATATTGATTTGGACTTGCTTGAATACCTCCAAAATTTCCTCATACTTCCCTCCTTTTTTGGGCGCCTGTAGTCTGTCGGGGTAAGGTGCTCTAGGTACAAACGACCTAGGAGGGTCTTTCTCAGTAGGTGTGGCTATAGATGGCTCAGTATCTCTCTTCTCCTTGTTGCCACTCCCTTGCCCTTGCTGCATAGCAGGGCTCTCTTTCACTCGATTGTCCACTTGTCTCCTAGACCTCAGCGTGACAATCGACTGTACTTTTTCCTCCCCGTACGTAGGAGTTGATGAACTCCCAACCATAAATTGTCCTTTCGAGTTAGTCACGGGCTGACTGGGGAACTTCCCCTTCTCTCTCTCACCCAAGTGACTTGCAATTTGCCCTATTTGACTCTCCAGCTTAGCAATTGCTTGGGTGTTTACCATTGTTGCACTCCTTACGTCGCTCATGGATTGGCTGTTCATTTTCATGTATTCCTTAATGGTGTCCTCTAGTGACTGTGAAACTAGTGCTGTGTCTGAGTGGGAGCTTGGTAAGTAGGCAATGGTGCTGGATGGGCAGAACGACTATGACCAGGGATTTTTTGGGCAAATCCAAGAGGATATTGATTTTGAGCATATGAGGGGCTCCTCCCTGATTCATTGGTTGGTTCTGCCTCCATGAAAAATTTGGGTGGTTTTGTCACCCTGGATTGTATGTCTCAGAGTACGATCCATTTGACTACCTTTGATAGTCATTGAAACCATTTACTTGTTCCATAGGATACTCGGCACAAGCCGGCATTGATTGGCAGTTCTGTGCTAGATGCATGGGACTAGCACAGATGAAACAGCTTTCAACATTGAATGTGTTGGCAGTATTGATGGATTGGCTCACAGTGAGAGCATCAATCTTCTTAGTGAGGGCATCTAACTTTATCCTCAAATCAGTGTCCTCCCTGACCTCATGGATGCCTCCCCTCTTAGGAGCACGAATGGACTTATCTCAACAGCTTGAAAAATCCCACTGCTGCGAGTTGTCGGACAACTTGTCCAACACCATTTATGCTTCATCTCCTGTCAGACTCAAGAATGCCCCCCCATTCATAGACTCGATCATGCTACGGTTGGGTTGAGTCAACCCTTGGTAGAAGAACTGAACGAGTCTTCACTTCTCATATCCATGTGGAGGGCATCTGATCAGTAGCTCTTTGAAAACCCTCAAAAAAAATTTCATCCTCATCCTGAGTGAAAGAGCTAATCTCCTTTCGGCACTCATTCACTCTAGACATTGGGAAAAACTTATGATAAAATTTGCTAAGCAGGTTTTCCCAAGATGTAATAGACCCGGGCGTGTTGGAATCCAACCACGCCCTAGCTCTATCGTGAAGAGAAAAATGGAAGAGTCAAAGATGGACCGACTCCTCAGAGAAGTTCTGGAATTTGAATGTAGCACAAATATCTTTGAACTTTTTTACATGGCTATAAGGATTTTCAAGATCTAGGCCATGGAATGAGGGTAGGAGTTGGATGACATGGGGTTTCAAGTCAAAATGGGTGGCATTGGTAGGTGGCAACACTATGCAAGAAGATGAATTGGTCGCAACGGGTGCGAACAAATCCCTAAGGGATGTAGTGGAATCCACGTTCCAAGCTCTAGGTTGCACTACATGTTCAGGATGATTTGCATTCCTAAAATTTTCTCCCATTTCAACTGGTACTCTCTTCTGCCTCCTAAGAGTTCTTTCTAAGTCGGGATCTAAATTATTAAATCTAAATTCAAGGATCTCCGACCAAGCATACACCAACAGAAAACAATGAGGTACTAACCAGCAGAAATAACAGAATAAAGCAAAAAATAGCAAACACACTACTCACAAAAGTTAATTAATTTTTTTTGGATTAAAAATGATAACTAACTAGTAGAAAAATAAAATTAATTCAGACAAAAATTTCACAAACCAAACAATTCCCCGGTAACGGCGCCAACAACTTGTTGTGAGTTTTAATTTACTCGCAAGCGCACGAGTCGTTTGCAATATAGCGTTGTGCAAGTGCGAGGTCAAATCCACAGGGAATTGCATTGTGAAAATATAATTTAATCTAAACTAACTTTATCTTAACCTAGTTTCAAATTTTGAATGATATTTTGGAAAACAAATTAAAACTAAACTAAATTGATTTTAAAAACTAATAATAAAAACACTAAGGTTTCCGAATCCACCCCACCAAAGTTTAAGCATATATGTCCTAAAAGCATAGCCTATCAAAACATTCCATGAATCCAACTTACAACAAAAAACAAAGAATATCCCAATTAAACCAAAAGCATCTAATGTATCCGCTTTTAACTAATCACAAAGGAAATCCAATTTAATCGAAAACAATTCGATGTATCCATCAGATGAAACACAAGGAATATCCAACATAACAATTTAAACTCAATCAATCACAAGATTTACTCAAATAATTGACAGAACATTTATACTAAAAAAATGTTAAATTTGTACAAGCAAATCTGAACTACTATGCCAAACAACGGCGGGGCTTCATCTTCAACCTTAGCTGAAGATTCTAGCCACTCATAACTATGAAACTATAATTCATAATAAAAGTGCCAAACATTAAACTAAAATAACTAAATAAAAAGAAATAATAACTTTACGTGGGAGAAATTCCACTCGCTGATGGGCGGCACTTCCCTTCGTGGTAGCAAAGCCTTCGAGATCCACCAGAATGCTAGCAGACGTCCACCGGTTAACACCAAAGTGGCCCAAGAATTGTACCCTGAATGATGAGGCCAGATGGTGTTTATATAGGGGGAGACTCGGAGCACTGTAGGTTTTAGATTCGATGTGGGATACTGGCCCGAGTGCGCTCGATCGTAGAATGGTGCGATCGATCGCATGTGCGCTCGATTGCATGTCTTGTGCGCACGATCGCATGTGCGCTCAATCGCATGTCTGTTATGATCGATCGCAGATGCATTGAACTACAAATATTTCGATGTGGGATGTTGACCTTGCGCTCATTCATAGGCAAGTGTGCTCGAGCGCAGGTGCGCTCGATCGCATATCTCGTATGATCGATCGCACTATGCATCCTCTTTGCTCTTAAAGCTTGATATCTCCAGAAATGCTTCATTTTCTCCACAAACCTATAAAAATATACAAAACACAAGAAAGACATAAAATAAAGTGAAATAATACAAATTAAGAACCTAACAAGTATAAATTAAAGGGCTTAAATATGCAATATTTAAGACTCATTAGTCCAAATCCACAAAGGCAGATGGACTTACCCCTCTTCTCATAAACCAGCCTTACTTCTGGGCTTCCCTTCAAGTACCTCAGCAACCACTTCATCCCATGCCAATGCTCCTTTCTTGGATTATTCATAAACTTGCTGAGAACCCTTATTGCATGAGCAATATCAGGTCTAGTGCTTACCATGGTGAACATAACAGAACCAACAGCACTAGAATAAGGGACTCTTTCCATTTCCTTCTTCTCCACCTTCGATCTTGGACATTGATTGCTGGAGAACTTGAAATGACCAGCAAGGGGAACCTTTACTGGTTTGCTATCTTTCATAGAGAACTTAGATATCATCTTCTCTATGTAGGAAGTTTGAGAGATCTTCAATCTATTTCTCTCCCTTTCTCAGATGATACACATCCCAAGGATCTTCTGTGCATGGCCAAGATCCTTCGTCTCAAACTCCTCACTGAGTTGAGCCTTCAATTTCCTTATCCTCTCCATGCTGCTCCCAACTAGCAACATATCATCAACATAGATGAGGATGGTTACCACTTCCTCAACCTTTTGCCTCTTGTAGTACAAGAACGAATCATAGTAGCTCCTCATGAAACCCAAGCTGATTATAAAAGAATCAAAACTCTTATTCCATTGCCGAGGTGATTACTTCAGGCCATAGAGAGATTTCTTCAATTTGCACACCAACTCTCCCTGCTTTCCTTCCTCATTGCCTTCGGGTTACCTCATGTAAATGGTCTTATCGAGCTCTCCATGTAAGGACACTGTCTTCACATCCATTTGCTCGATTTCCCAATCAAACTAGACCACTAATGCTAACACTATCTGTATCATCTTGTACTCACAACCAGTGAGAAGATTTCGGTGAAATCTATGCCTTCTTTTTGTGTGAACCCCTTCGCCACCAGCCTAGCTTTATACCGAACTTCATTCCTTGGAGTATTCCCTTCTTTGATCTTGTAGATCCATCTACAATCCACAACTCTCTATTTTTCTGGTTTGGGCACCAACTCCCAAGAGTTGTTCTTCATTAAAGAATCCATTTCTTCCTCCATAACCAGCTACCACTTTGATGAATCCTTACACTCTATGGCATCCGTGTAAGTTTCTGGTTTAACCTTTTATTCTATCCAAGGAGCTGCTACATTAGCATCCACAAACCCATATCTGAAAGGTGGTCTAACCACCCTCCTTTCTCGGTCCCTTGTGAGCTAGTAGTCATTCTGACTTGCTGCATCAACCTCTTCTAGTTCAGTCTCTTCTTGAGTTTCTTGAGCATGGCCTTCATCAATGGGCTTTACCTGGTCTGAACTCTCTTGCCTTCCTTGCTCTACCTTAACTGAACTCTCCTTCATGCAATGCTCCACAAATTCTGAACTGGTTTGCTCACTAGCCCCTGCAGGGTTAGTTTTGTCCAAGTAGGGAAAAAACAATTCATTAAAAATGACTACTGCCATTCCGAGTTGCTGGCCTTCCTCTTACGAATAGCACTTCTCCACTTGATGCCTCCCTTATCTTGGCTTTGAAATCATAAGCCCTTATGGCATTGATCACAATCTCCTTGGTTAAAGTATCTCTTCCATACTCAATAGCATTAATTAGATTATCAAAGCAATCAGGAAGAGAGTTTAACAAAATAACAGCCAAGTGTTCATCCGGGAATTTAATACTATAACTAGCTAAATCTTGAACTAGTTTATTAAAGACATCAAGATTATCTTGCAACTCTTTACTAGGATCCATTTTTAAAGCAAAGATTCTTTTAAGAAGATAAATTTTGTTAGGCAGAGTTTTGGTAAAAAACAACTCATATAGTTTCTTCCATATGACAGCAGGATCTTCCAAGTCTCCACACTTCCTTGTGACACTATCCGAAATGTGTAGGAAAATGGTGCTGTAAGCCATCTTCTTCATCTCAACCCGCTGGTCCTCCACGATACTTGCTGGAAAAGCATTATCTTCTCCAATAGCCAAGTCCCCTTTCTGTTGCATAAGAACAGCCTTGATCTTCCGCTTCCATAGGGAAAAATCTCCCTTTCCATCACACTTCTCAACAATGAAATTTGAAGCCATCTTTGCAGACAAGATCCCAGATTTATGTAATACCCATAAATGTTTTCTTCTAAACCTCAAGAACACAATCGAAGATGGATCTTAACACCATTCTTGAATCACTTTCAAGAACACGATATGATCTTGATCTTTACTCCGTTCTTGAATCACCCAACAAGTTGATCTTTGATTCTTAGAGTCTTGACTCTGTCACCTTCTTGTTCTTGCTCCGACACAAATCTCCTCCGACTCTGATACCATTGTTATGGTATCTCCTCTAGCTCTGATAACACTATTGGAAATCACCTTGACAAGATGCCCAGGTGGTGATCTTCTAAACACCCAAGTCTAGAATGACTTGTAAAGAAAAGATACAGCAACCAAAGCAAGAAAAAAGATAAGCAATTGTTATCGAGTTTCGACAATAGCCTACGTCCCCGTGAGTTCCTCTGAACTCTTTACACTAAATCAATGGTTCTTTATAATCCAGCAACCCTCTTCAAGAAACCTCAAGTTTTTGAAGAAACCAAGAAGAGAAGAAAGAAGATGATAAGAACTATTACAATGCTCTCTATCTAATCTATACTCCTCTCTCTTTACAACCAGCCTCACTACAATGAGTCCCTCTTGTGTTTTATGTCTTTGCACTCTCACACAATTATCTCTTGTATGTTTGTCACTCTTTAAAATTGATCTCAAATTATGTCACAATGTTGATGAGAATAAAGCTAGGTGACCCTTTATATAGTGCACTAACTTCTTGTCCGATCTTGAGAGTCAATCTCCACCCTTAGATCTTGATGACCACTCAACCATGGCCTTTGATCATTCTTAAGTGATGTTGTGCATTTTGGACATGTCTCCACATACTTAACAAAGACTCAATCAAATGGACTATGTATGCCTTCAAGGTGCGGCCTGAAACAGGGTAAGGTGCGGCCTGAAACAGGGCACACTTGCTGCCACTCTGTGCGCTGCGTCCTGGGGTAGGGTGCTGATGAGTAAAAAATATTGCATATTTTGGCTACTTAATTTACATTTGTTAGCTTAGGAATTTGTTACTTTGAGTTGTTTTCGTTGTTTTTCAGGTTTACAAGCACCAAGAAAGGAGTTGCACTAAATTGCCAAAATTGCCTGTATAGATCAATCATCTTTGAAAATCAAACTGTATTGATGCAAGAATAACCAGGAGATGAGCCATATATTCTTAGAAAGATCCGAAAGTCTATTTTTTGGAGTATTTTACAGCTCGTAAAAGGATTTTTCTAGAGAAAGTTATGGCAGTTTTAGTAGACAAAGGTCAGGCTGTGCGGGCTGTGCGGGATTTCAACGTGAACAGAAGTTCGAAGGGCATGTGAAGGCTTAAATCCCACATCCCACATCGGTTGGAAACATATTTTTATATCCCACATCAGATTGGAAACACATTGCACTCGTGGTATTTGCCTATATAAGACCCACTCCACTTCAGCTTTAGGCATCATCGAAAAATCTGAGATCATCAGAAAGTGAATCCAGAGGGCCTTTAGGAGCAATCAATAGGGCTCTTAGGAGGAATCCGAAGTGCAAATCCAAGTGCCATTTTGGTGCAATTCGGTGGACACCTGCTATCATTCTGGTGGATCCCGAAGGCTTTAATACCACGAGGGGAAGTGCCGTCCATCAGCGAGTGGAATTTCTCCCATGTATAGTAATTTATTTCTTTTTATTTAGTTTTAATGTTTAATGTTTAGCACTTGTATTGTGAACTTTAGTTTCATAATTATGAGAGGCTAAAATCTTCAGCTAAGGTTGAAGATGAAGCCTTTCCTTTGTTTAGCATTATATTTTCATATTTGTGCATAACAATTCTAATGTTTTTAGTATAAATGTTCTGTTCAATTATTTGAATAGATCTTGTGATTGATTGCTTTTAATTGTTAAATTGGATATTCCTTGTGTTTCATCTGATGGATACATCGAATCGTTTTCGATAAAACTGGATTTCCTTTGTAATTTATTAAAAGCGGATACATTGGATGCTTTTGGTTTAATTGGGATATTCGTTGTTTTTTTGTTTAAAGTTGGATTCATGGAATTTTTTTGATTACTTTTATATAGAACATGAAAATATATGCTTTACTTTGGTTGGGTGGATTCAGAAACCTTAGTCTTTTTATCATTTGCTTTAAACCAATTTAGTTTAAGTTTATATTTCTTTTGCAAAAATACAATTCAAAATTCGGAACTAGGTTAAGATAAGGTTAGTTTAGATAAAATTATATTTTCACAACGCAATTCCCTGTGGATTCGACCTCGCACTTGCACAACACTATATTGCAAACGACTCGTGTGCTTGTGAGTAATTTAAAACTCATAACAGGTGCGCCGTGGCATGGCCTTCCTCCAGCATTCCTCCATGCTGTGCACTGTGGCCTAGACAAAGCTGGGCGGTGGCCTAACCTGATGCACATACTTTCCAGCTTGTGTGCTTAGGCGCACACACTAGTGTGCCTACCTTTGCCTTGTTCTAAGGTGCCGCGCACACCTGTGTGCACTTCTTTAACATGCTGAAATTTATTCTTCCAACCTTTGTTTAAACTTTAACCATGTTTAAACCTTAGACAAATATCAACAAGTCCTAAGGTTGCTCAACTCAGGGGGTTTCCCACTCCACATCTCCATGGGAGTCTTGAGCTCTAAAGCTCTAAAAGGTGATCTATTTACCAAGTATGCACCAGTAGACACAGCTTCCCCCCAAAAATATTTAGGTAAATTGGACCCAGTTAACATGCAATTAACCTTTTCCATAAGGGTTTTATTCATCCTCTCAACAACTCTATTTTGCTAAGGTGTTTTTACAACCATTCTATGTCTTAGAATGCCATTTAACTCACAGAATTTACCAAAATCCTTATTGCAAAATTCTAAGCTATTATCGATTCATAAAGCCTTAACTACCCTACCCATTTGAGTCTCCAGCAACTTTTTCCACACCACAAATTTATTCAAAGCATCTGATTTATTTTAAGCAAATAAACCCAAACCTTTCTTGAATAATCATCAATTAAAGACAGAAAGTAAAAGTTACCTCCCTATGTTGGTGTTCTTGTTGGTCCCAAAAGGTCCAAATTAATGTAGTCAAGAATGCCCTTAGACTTGTGCACTCCGGTGTTGAAGCTGACCTAGTATTGCTTCCCAAGAACGCAACACTCACAGAAATCCAATTTCTCTACTTTGTCACCACCAAGTAAACCATTCTTGCTGAGAACTTGCAGACCCTTTTCACTCATATGTCCTAAGTGAGTGTGCCAAAGGGCTACCTTATCCATCTCAGCCATCAAGCTTGCTGCTTGATCCTTGATTTCTATCTCTCCGATCATCTCATAGAGTCCATCTTTTATTGCTGCTTTGATCACTATCAAAGATACCTTTGTCACCTTGATCTTTCCTCCCTCTGCTTTGTATGAATACCTCATGGAATCCAGCTACCCCAATGAGATCAAATTCCTCTTCAAATCTGAAAGATACCTCACATTTCACAGCAGCCTTGTGACTCCATCAAACATCCTCAACTGGATGTCTCCTATCCCCCTCACTTGGCAAGAAGTGTCATTCCCCAAGAAAACCCTTCCAGCATTGATTTTCTTGAAATTCTTGAACCAACCCTTGTGAGGGCACATGTGATAAGTGCACCCGTTATCCAAGATCCATTTCTCGCTGCCTTGCCTCCTACTCACATTTGAGCACACAATAAGAACATCATCTTGTTGTTCTCCGTTGGCAACCGAGGCCTCTCCATTCTTGGTATGGCTTACTCCTATCTCATCCCACATCTTCTTCTTGCAATCTTTCTTGAAGTGACCCTCCTTATTGCAGTTGAAGCATCATTTCCCTCCAAACTTCGATTTGGAATACAATCTCCCATGGCTCTACCCTCTACCTCTTGATTTCTCCCGATAGTTACCATGAATGCTACTACCATTCTGAGTTACTGGCCTTCCTCTAACGTAAAGCCCTTCTCCACTTGATGCTTCCCTCATCTTGGCTTTCAAATCATGAGCCCTTATAGCATTAATCACAATTTCCTTGGTTAGTGTATCTCTTCCATATTCAATTGCATTAATTAAACTTTCAAAACAATCAGAAAGAGAATTTAACAAAATAACAGCCAATTGTTCATCCGAGAACTTTATACTACAACTAATCAAATCTTGAACTAGTTTGTTAAACACATCAAGATTATCTTGTAACTCTTTATTAGGATCCATTTTAAAAGCAAAGATTCTTTTAAGAAGATAAATTTTATTAGGGAGAGTTTTGGTAAGAAACAACCCAACTAGTTTCTTCCATATGACAGTAGGATCTTCTGAGTCTCCGCAGTCTCTTGTGACATTATCCGACATGTGCAAGAAAATGGTGTTGTATGCCATCTTCTTCATCTCAATCCGTGGGTCCTCCGTGATACTTGCTGAAAAAGCATCATCTTCTCCAATAGCCAAATCCACCTTCTGTTGCATAAGAACAACCTTGATCTTCAGGTTCCAAAGGGCAAAGTCTCCCTTTTCCATCAAACTTCTCAACAATAAAATTTGAAGCCATCTTGAGGAGAAAATCTCAGATTTATGCAGCACCCACAATTGCTTTCCAACTTCTTCTAAACCTCAAGAACACGATCAAAGATTCATCTCAATACGATTCTTGAATCACCCTCAAGAATACGATCTGATCTTGATCTTTACTCCATTCTTGAATCACCCAAGAAGTTGATCTTTGATTCTTGGAGTATTGATTCTGTCACCTTCTGTCCCAGCTCCGATACCCGCTGTCCAAAGCTCCTCCAGCTCTGATACCACTGTTGTGGTATCTCCTCTAACTCTGATACTGCTGTTAGGAAATCACCTTGGAGATGCCTAGGTGGTGATCTTCCAAACACCCAAGTCTAGAATGACTTGTAAAGATTAATCGAAAATAAAAACTAAAATCAAAGAAAGGAAAGGACACAACGATTGTTATCGAGGTTCGGCAATAGCCTACGTCCCTGTGAGTTCCTCTGAACTCTCTGCACTAAATCAATGGCTCTTTACAAATACAACAACCCTCTCCAAGAAACTCAAGTTCTTGAAGAACCAAAGAAGAGAAGAAAAAAAGTGATAGAACTATTGCAAAAGCACTCTACCCACAATCTATACTACTTCTCTCTTTAACACCAGTCTTTCTTTTAAGATCTATTCTAGTGCCTCTCCTGTGTTTTGTGTCTTTGTACTCTCACACTTGCACTTTAACTCTCTTGTATGATGATCACTTGTATGTCACAATGTGTATTATTATTGAGATTGAAGCTAGGTGACCCTTTATATAGTGCACCAACTTTTTGACCATTCTTGAAGGTCAATATCTACTCTTAGATCTTGAGGATTAATCAACCATAGCCCTTCATCAATCCTTAGTGATTCTGTGCATTTTGAACATGCATCCACACACCTCTTAAAGGCTGAAACATGTGTGCACCAGTGTGCCTGGTGCCGTGGCCCAGAACAGGGCAAGCTGCGACCCAAAGCAGAGCACACTTCCTTCACTTTCTAGGCACCACAGCTTGGGGGAGGCTGAACCGTGGTGCACACCTCCTCCAGGACACCTCCATGCTGGGCGCCGCACCTTAGAAGAGCTAAGCTACGGCGCACACTAGTGTGCACTTGATGTTGAGCCCTTTAACATGTTGAATTACACTTGTTTAAACCTTGGACAAAATACCAACAATAAGGATAGTGTTAGCAATGGTGGTCTAATTTAATTAGGAGATCGAGCAAATGGATGTGAAGACAATGTTCTTACATGGAGATCTTGATGAGACCATCTACATGAGGCAACCCGAAGGCTATGAGGAAGGAAGGCAGGGAGATTTGATGTGCAAATTGAAGAAATCTCTCTATGGCCTGGAGCAATCACCTCGGCAATGGAATAAGAGGTTCGATTCCTTTATAACTAGCTTGGGTTTCATGAGTAGCTACTATGATTTGTGCTTGTACTACAAAGGTCACAAGGTGGAGGAAATGGAGATCATCCTCATCTATGTTGATGATATGTTGTTTTTTGGGAGCAGCATGGAGAGGATAGGAAAATTAAAGTCTTAACTTAGTTCAGAGTTTGAGATGAAGGATCTTGGCCATGCATAAAAGATCCTTGGGATGAGTATAATTCGAGAAAGGGAGAGAAACAGATTGAAGATTTCTCAGACTTCTTACATAGAAAAGATGATATCTAAGTTTTCTATGGAAGATAGCAAACCAGTGAAGGTTCCTCTTGCTGGTCATTTCAAATTCTCCAGCGATCAATGTCTGAGATCAGATGAGGAGAAGAAGGAAATGGAAAAGGTCCCTTACTCTAGTGCAATTGGATCAGTTATGTTCATGATGGTAAGCACTAGACCCGACATTTCTCATACAATGAGTGTTCTTAGTAGGTTTATGAGTAATCCCGGAAATGAGCATTGGCTTGGGATGAAGTGGTTACTGAGGTACTTGAAGGGAAGCCCAGATGTGGAGCTTGTTTAAGAGAAAAGGGGTAAGTCCATCTGTCATGAAGGTTATAAGGATTCGGACTATGGAGCAGACCGAGATAAAAGAAGATCGATTACCTCTTACTTCTTCAATTTAAACGGATGTTGTATAAGTTGGAAGGCTCATTTGTAGCCGGTGGTAGCACTTTCAACAACTGAGGCAGAGTATATAGCTGCAACAGAAGCCATTAAGGAAGTTATGTGATGCAAAGGGTTATGGAAGAGTTGAAGGTCCTAAAAGAGTAGGTGGCGGTGTATTCGAATAGCCAAAGTGCATTGCATTTGTGTAAGAATCCGGTGTTCCATGAGAGGACTAAGCATATGGATGTTTGGTATCATTTCATTCGGACAAATGTTATGGAAGGATGCATTTATGTGGACAAAGTTGTAATGGAAGAAAATCCTGCAGATTTAAGTACTAAAGTTTTACCTCTAAAAAAGTTCAATCATTGCCTTGGACTTCTTAGGATTGGAGCTGGTTGATATGGTGACTTAAGTTGAGTTTGGATCCTGAGTTCTCTGCACAATGGGTTCAGGTTTAATCACTTAGACGAAGGTAGAGATTGTTGGTATTTTTCTAAGGATTAAACGGATTAAAGAGTTCAACATCAGGTCTAGGTGTGCATCGTGGCACAGGTGGTGTGCGCCGCGGCCACCAGAAAAGGAAGAAGTCCAGGGAGGTGTGTGCCATAGCACAACCTCCCCCATGCCGCGGTGCCCAGTAAGGATAAAGACCTAGAGGAGTGTCTGCCCTATGTGCACTGCGGGCAGTCTTGTTCTGGGCCGCGGCGCCAGGCACACCTAATGCTTCCTGATCAGCACTTTGGATTGGTGCGTGGGACTTGGTTAAAATGCACAGGATCACTTAGACTTGTTGAAGGGCTATGATTGATTGGTCCTCAAGATCTAAGGGTTGAGATTAACTTCAAGATTGGTTTAAGAAGTGGTTGCACTATATAAAGGATCACCTAAGAGCAATCAAAAAGAATGAGACAAGATAAGTGAGATCGAGTGTGAGAGTGCAAAGACACAAAACATAAGAAAGTCTCATTGAAGAGAGGATGGTTGTTTAGAGAGAGAGAGTAGTATAGATTGGGGATTCAAGGGCTTTGTAATTGGAATTTTCTTAAGGAAAATTCCAAGGAAACACTTAGTTCTTATCACTTTCTTTTTCTCTTCTTTCGTTCTTCAAGAACAAGAGGGTTCTTGAAGAGGTGTTGCTGTAATTGTAAAAGCTTCATTAATTTAGTGTAGAGAGCTCGAAGGAGCTCACAGGGACATAGCCACATTGCTGAACCTCGATAACAATTGTTTGTCTTCTCTTTTATGCTTTGATTCTTGTTTCTGTTTGTACAAGTCATTCTGGACTTGGGTGTTTGGAAATATCACAATCTGGGATTCTGCAAGAAGGTGATTTTCCAACAGTAGAGACGTTGGATTTTATAGGCCTTGGCTCTCTCTATTTTCCCTTTTTTTTGTAGTAAAGATCAACCCATATGTAGTAAAAAAAGTATGATGTAAATCCTACAATACACCTAAATTTTGATTGTAAAGTGGTCCAACCAAATTTGAAAATTTAAGAAGTCCAAATCTATGTGAAAAAACTGGAGATGAGCTCCTCCATTCTAAACAATTGTAGAATTTAATCTTGAGTACACATAAAATTTGATTGTAAAATGGTTCCCTCCAAATCTCAAAACATAATAAGTACAAATCCACATGAAAAAACATCGTACCACATGCTTCACTTTACACTTTTTCTGGAAAGGAGTTGATCTCCAAAAATTGTGTATTTCAGCCTTTACTTCCCAATTTTTGTTGTAGAAGAGTTAATCTACAATAAATTCCTTATTTAAGGCTTTAATAGATTTCCTAGGTGTGTTTCAACTTCCTTTTTAAATTCTATGTATTTTTCTAAGGATTCTGATTTGTGTTTAATAAGATATATGTACCTGTATCTTGAATAATCGGTGAATGTTATAAAGTATTTCATTCCTCTATATCTTTTAGTCTCGAAGATCCACAAATATCTAAATGAATAACCACAAGTAGTTTTGATGATTTACATCTTTTGGAAAAATATTTTCTACTTAATTTTCCTTTGACACATTTCTCACATATACCAATGTTAATTGTACTTGTAAACTTTCAGAAAAAATGAATATCTTATATATTGAATATGAGGCCTTTTCGGTTATATGTACAGAATAATCTTTGCTAATTACAATGAGATAATTGAGAGATGAGATAAATAAGAAAACTAACTCCTAGAAAATAGAAACAAAGTTATTTGTGTGATTTTATCTTTTCGAATAGTACTAATGGTAGTTGTTCAATGGTTTCCAGTAGGTGCTGTGAAACAACACTTTTTTCGTTTGTCATTGAACTCAATGGTGGTTGTTCAAAGTTGCAAGGATGGGATGCAGATGATGGCGGGGGGGTGCTGCTGCTCGCTCATGTCATTGGCTTGAGCGATGGTTGATAAGTTCTTAAATATTCATATTTAAGCCCCTTAATTTATATTTATTAAGCTCTTAGTTTGTGTTATTCCATCCCAATTTATCTCCTTTCTGTGTTTACTGTGTTTTTCTATGTTTTTCTAGGTATTTGTCACTGAACTCAATGGTGGTTGTTCAGAGTTGCAAGGATAGGATGCAGATGATGGCAGGGGTGTGCTATTGCTCGCCCGTGGCATTGGCTTGAGCGATGGTGCACCGTCAACTGTTGCACTTGGCTCATGGACCGGGCCTAGTTTTTCACTTTTTTCACCATTTATACCATCTAATATGGTCAAAACAGTTATGGGCTTTGAAGGTGCTGATGATGCGATTGTGATTGTTTTAATCACAGGTGGTTTCCAGTAAATTTTAGAAGAGTATGAGCCTTTTGAAATTTTTTTCAGTGAGCTAGAAAATTTTAACAAATCAATATATGCTTCAAAACTGTCAAATTTTTTTGGAGTTCTCTTTGCTCTTTTCGGTTGGATTTTGTGTAACCACTAGTCATATTCATTGACTACACTTGATGATGAAGAAAATACAAATTCTTCAATGAGTGTTAGTGTGTGAAAGTATTTTCAATTGGATCTTCTTTGTCGCTGGAAATTTCATTGACTTACGGTTGTTCTTCTTCAAGTAAATTACGATGCTAAAATTCATTCCTCTACAGTTTAAAGTAATATACTACTTCTTGATGAACATTTGAAGGATATTGATGGAGAAGAATTTTCAAAAGAGTTAAATATAGAGCTTTTTAAATAATTGGTTGGACATATATTGATGAATCGGGCGCTAATACCATTGTTGGTCAAAGAATATCAATGGTTATTGTCTTGAGACTATTAATTTCATAGATAAGAATTGATAATCTATAGTTATATAACTCTCTGAACATTAATATTGCATAGAATTATGTTTGAAAATCACCTTCTTGCAGAATCTCAGGTAGTGATCTTTCCAAACACCCAAGTTTAGAATGACTTGTAATAAACAGCAATCAGATCAATCAAAGAAAGAACACAAGCAATTGTTATCGAGGTTCAACAATGTGCCTACGTCCCCGTGAGCTCTTCCAAGCTCTCTGCACTAAATCAATGGAGTTCTTAGAATTACAGCAATACCTCTTCAAGAACCCTCTTGTTCTTGAAGAACGAAAGAAGAGAAGAAGAAAGTGTTTCCCTAGAATTTTCCCCAAGAAACTTCCAATTACAAAGCTCTTGAATCCCCAATCTATACTACTCTCTCTCTAAATAACCAGCCTCTCTTGAATGAGTCTCTCTTTTTTTTAGTGTCTTTGCACTCTCACACACCATGTGTTCTATTTCACACACAATCACATGTCATTCACATATATCTTGATTGCTCCTAGATGACCCTTTATATAGGGCACTAACTCCTTCAACCAATCTTTGAGATCAATCTCAACCTTTAGATCCCAAGAACCAAAGACTCATAGCTCTCTAAGATTCTAAGTAATCCTGTGTGTTTTAATCAAGTCCCACGCACCATCACAAGAGGCTGAAAACCATGCTCCAGGTGTGCCTAGCACCGTGGCTCAGAACAGGGCAGATCACGGTGCACAACAGAGCAACAAAGCACCATCTTCTAGAGGCCATGGCGCCTAAGGCTGGGCCACGGCGCGACCTGGAGGAGAAAAGATCCGAGCATGCTGGAGGCCGCAGTGCACAAAGCTGACCTGATGCTGAATTTTTCTCTCTTTAGTTCTTAAACAAATCCCAACAATCTCTACCTTTATCTAGGCAACTAAAATCGAACCCATAGTGTGGAGAACTCAGGATCCAAACTCAACATGAGTCACCATATCATCCGACTCCAATCCTAAGAAATTCAAGGCAATGATTGAACTTGCTTAAAGGTAGAACTTTGATGCCATTACGACTTTGTCCACATGAATGCATCCTTTCATAACATTTTCCCAAATTAAATGATATTGAACATCCATATACTTAGTCCTCTCATGGAACACTGGGTTCCTACACAATTGCAACGCACTTTGGCTATCCGAATACACCACCACCTGCTCTTTTAGGACCTTCAACTCTTCCAACAACCCTTTGCACCACATAGCCTCCTTTATGGCTTCCGTTGTCGCTATATACTCAGCCTCAGTTGTTGAGAGTGCTACCACCGGTTCCAATTGAGCCTTCAAAAACCTTAGCAACCACTTCATCCCAAGCCAAAGCTACTTTCCAGGATTTCTCACAAATCTTCTGAGAACACTAATTGCCTGAGAAATTTTGGGTCTAATGATTACCATCATGAACATGACTGATCCAACTACACTAAAGTAAGGGACCTTTTCTATTTCCTTCTTCTCCTCACCCATTCTAGGACATTGTTTGCTGGAGAACTTGAAATGACCAGCAAGGGGAATCTTCACTGGTTTACCATCTTCCATAGAAAACTTAGACAACACATTTTCTATGTAGGAAGACTGACAAACCTTTAACTTGTTTCTCTCCCTTTCCCAGATTATTCTCATCTTAAGGATCTTTTGTGCAAGGCCAAGATCCTTCCTCTCGAACTCCGAACTGAGTTGAGAGTTCAACCTTTCTATCCTCTCCTTGCTGTTACCAACCAACAGCATATCATCGACATAGATGAGGATAATCACCATTTCCTCCATCTTGTGTCCAGGTGAGAAAGTTTATGTGAAATCTGTGCCTTCTCTTTGTGTGAAACCCTTCGCCACTAGCTTAGCCTTATAACGGACTTCATCCCCTAGAGGGTTCCCTTCTTTGATCTTGTAAATCCACTTACAATCCATAACTCTCTGTTTTCCTATAATGTGCACCAATTCCCAAGAGTTGTTCTTCCTCAAAGAATGCATTTCTTCCTCTATAGCTAGCTTCCATCTTGATGAATCCTTACATCCCATGGCATCAATGTAAGTTTTTGGTTCACTTATCCCTCCTTTTGAATAAGGAGCTGCTATATTTATAGCCGTAAAACTATATCTCAAAGGTAATCTGACCAGCCTTCTTTCCCGGTCCCTTATGAGCTTATAGTCATTCTGACTTAGTGCATCATCTCCTTCTAGTTCAGCCTTCTCCTAAGTGTATTAAGCTTGGCCTTCATCAATGGGCTCTACCTAGTTCGAACCCTCTTGCCTTCCTTGCTTTACCTGAACTGAATTTTTCTTGATGCTGTGCTCCATAATTACCGAATTGGTTTGCTCACTATCCCCTGCAAGGTTAATTTTCTCCAAATAGGGAAATAAATTCTCACTAAAAATGACATCCCTATTTATTATGAGTTTAAATCCTTTTTGCTCAAAGGACCACAACCTATACCCCTTAACCCCTTAACCCCTTCCCCATATCCTAAAAACACACATTTTCTAGACCTTCGATTAAGTTTATCATCCTTTTGATGTGGAAACATAGCAAATCCAAAATTCCTAAGGTTGTTCAACTTGGGGGGTTTTCCACTCCACATCTCCTCAGGAGTCTTAAGGTCCACAGCCCTAGAGGGCGATATATTAACCAAATACACAGCAATAGACACCGCTTCCCCCTAAAAACATTTGGGTAATCCGGATCCTATAATTATGCACCTAACCTTTTCCATAAGGGTCTTATTCATCATTTCAGCAACTCCATTTTGCTAAGGGGTTTTCACAACTGTTCTATGTCTTAGAATCCCATTTAACTTACATAATTGATCAAGTTTCTTGTTAAAAAATTCTAAGCCATTATCGGTTCTTAACGCCTTAACTACCCTGCCCGTTTGAGTTTCCTCCAGCTTTTTCCACACCACTAATTTATTCAAAGCATCTGATTTATTTTTAAGCAAATAAACCCCAACCTTTCTAGAATAATCATCAATTAAAGACAGAAAGTAGAGATTACCTCCCTGTGTTGGTGTTCTTACTGGCCCCCAAAGATCGACATGAATGTAGTCAAGAATGCCCTTAGACTTGTGCACTCCGATGTTGAAGCTGACCCGATATTGTTTCCTAAGAACGCAACATTTGCAGAAATCAAGTTTCTCTACTTTGTCACCATTAAGTAGATCATTCTTGCTGAGAACTTGCAGGCCCTTTCCGCTTATGTATCCCAAGCGATTATGCCAAAGGGCTACCTTATCCATCTCAGTCATCAAGCTTGCTGCTTGATCCTTGATTTCTGTCTCTCTGATCATCTCATAGAGACCATCCTTTATTGCTGCTTTGATCACTATCAAAGATCCCTTGGTTACCTTGATCTTTCCTCCCTTTGCTTTGTATGTATATCCCATAGAATCTAGTTGCCCCAATAAGATTAAATTTCTTCTCAAATCTAGAAGATACCTCACATTCTACAGCTGCCTTTTGACTCCATCAAACATCCTCAATTGGATGTCTCCTATCCCCCTCACTTGGTAAGAAGAATCATTCCCCAAGAAAACCTTTCCATCATCAGTTTTCTTGAAATTCTTGAACCAATCCCGGTGAGGACACATATGATAAGTGCACCAGGAATCCAAGATCCATCTCTCACTGCCTTCTTTCCCCTTGCTCACATTTGAGCACACAACAATAACATCATCATCTTACTGTTCTCCATTCTTAGTATGGCTTCCTCCCTCATCCCTAATCATCTTCCTGCAATCTTTCTTGAAATGACCCTCCTTATGGTAGTAGGAGCATCTCTTTCCTCCAAATCTTGGCTTAGAGTGCGCTCTCCCATGGCTTTGTCCTTTACCTTGTTGTTTGTCCTGGTAGTAGCCATGTATGTTACTGCCATACCTACTTGCTGGCCTTTCTCTAACGAACAGACCTTCCCCACTTGATGCTTCCCTCATCTTGGCTTTGAAATCATGAGCCCTTATAGCATTGATCACAATTTCTTTGGTTAGTATATCTCTTCCATATTCAATAGCATTAATCAAGCTTTCAAAACAATCAGGAAGAGAATTTAACAAAATAATAGCCAATTGTTCATCCGGGAATTTTATACTACAACTAGCCAAATCTTGAACTAGTTTATTAAACACATTAAGATTATTTTGCAACTCTTTATTAGGACCCATTTTAAAAGCAAAGATTCGCTTAAGAAGATATATCTTATTAGGGAGAGTTTTGGTAAGAAACAACTCATCTAGTTTCTTCCAAATGGTAGCTGGATCTTCCGAGTCTCCGCACTCCTTGTAGCGCTATCCGACATGTGCAGAAAGATGGTGCTGTACGCTATCTTCTTCATCTCATTTCGCTAGACCTCCATGAAACTTGGTGGAAAATCATCATCTTCTCCAATCGCCAAGTCCACCTTTTGTTGCATAAGAACCACTTTGATTTTCCTCTTCCAAAAGGCAAAGTCTCCCTTTCCATCAAACTTCTCAACAATGAAGTTTGAACCCATCTTGCAGAGAAAATCCCAGATTTATGCAGCACCCACAATTGCTTTCCAACTTCTAAATCTCAAGAACACGGTCAAATCTTGATCTCAATACCATTCTTGAACCTCAAGAACATGATCAGATCTTGATCTCAGCTCCATTCTTGAATCACCTATGAAGTTTTCTTTGATTCTTGGAGTCTTGCTCCGATACCCCCTATTCAACTCTGATACCCACTGTTGCAGCTCTGATACCACTGTATCACTACCAAAGAATCCTTTGATTCTTGGAACCGAGCTCTGACACCACTATTGGAAAATCACCTTCTTGCGGAATCCTATGTTGTGATATTTCCTAACACCCAAGTCTAGAATGACTTGTAATTAACAGCAATCAGATCAATCAAAGAAAGAACACAAGCAATTGTTATCGAGGTTCGAAAATATACCTACGTCCCCGTGAGCTCCTCTAAGCTCTCTGCACTAAATCAATGGAGTTCTTACAATTACCGCAACACCTATTCAAGAACCCTCTTATTTTTTAAGAATAAAAAAAGAGAAGAAGAAAGTGATAAGAACTAAGTGTTTCCCTGGAACTTTCCCCAAGAAAATTCCAATTACAAAGCCCTTGAATCCCCAATCTATATGTTGGTATTTGTCTAAGGTTTGAACAAGGTTGGAAAAGGTCAAGCATGAAGTCCTTAAAAGCCTCAGCACACTAGGAGTGTGCCTCATCACAAAGCTGGAAAAAGGTGTGTGCATCAGGTTAGGCTGCGGCCCTGCTCTTCCCAGGCTGTGGTGCCTAGAAGGTGGAAGGTGCTGAAGGAAGGCCAGGCCATGACACCCCCTCCCTAAGGCCGCGATGCCCAGAAGCTGAGGAGTGTGTGCTCTGCCCTGGGTCGCGACGCACCATGTTTTAGGCCGCAACGCCAGGCACACTGATGCACACATGTGTAAACCTCTTCCATGTTTCGTGAGACATGTCCAAAATGCATAGCTTGACTAAGGAATGATCAAAGGCTATGGTTGATTGCTCATCTAGATCTATGGGTGGATATTGACCCTCAAGATTGGACAAGAAGTTGGTGCAATATATAAAGGGTCACCTAGCTTCATTCTCAACAACAATGTGGCATAACTTGTGATCAAAAGTGAGAGAATTGCAGGAGTGCAAAGACACTAAACTCAAGAGAGATTCCGTAGAGAGGCTGGTTGTTTAGAAGAGTGAGTAGAATAGAAAGGGGATTGAAGGGTTTGTAAAGGGAATTTTCTTGGGAAAATTCCAGGGTTAGTTCTTATCACTTTCTTCTTCTTCTTCTTTTATTCTTCAAGAACCTGTGAGTTCTTGGAAGGGTGTTGCTGAGTGTAAAGAACTCTATTGATAAGATAGTGCAAAGAGCTCGGAGGAGCTCACAGGGACCTAGGCATATTGTTGAACCTCGTCAACAAATTTCTTGTGTTCTTTTCTTTCTTGCTTTGATGGGTTGCTGTTTCTTTTTCTTATATAAGTCCCTCTAGACTTGGGTGTTTGGAAGATCACCACCTGGGCATCTTGTCAAGGTGATTTCAAACACTATACTACTCTCTCTTTAAACAACCAGCCTCTCTTGAATGAGTCTCTCTTGTGTTTAGTGTCTTTGCACTCTTACACACCATGTGTTCTATTTCACACACATTCACATGTCATTCACATATATCTTGATTGCTCCTAGATGACCCTTTATATAGGGCACCAACTCCTTCAACCAATCTTTGAGATCAATCTCAACTCTTAGATATCAAGAAACAAAGACTCATGGCTCTCTAAGAGTCTAAGTAATCCTATGCGTTTTAACCAAGTCCCACACACCATCACAGGAGGCTAAAAACCATGCTCCAGGTGTGCTTGGCGCCGCGGCTCAGAACAGGGCAGGCCGCGATGCAAAACAGGGCAACAAAGCACCATCTTCTGGAGGCCGCGACGCCTAAGGCTGGGCCACGGCGCGACCTGGAGGGGAGGAGATCCGAGCATGCTGTAGGCTGCGACGCCTAAGGCTGGGCCACGGCTCACAAAGCTGACCAGATGCTGAATTTTTCTCTTTCTTAGGCAAATCCTAACAAACCAAAAGTGAGTTTTAACAAATGAGAGGAATCCTACTTATAGTGAACCAAGAGGTACATAAGTGACTCTTCATTAAAGATACAACTCTTGAAAAAGCTGTGTTCTCTGTGAAAGATTGTGACTTTTGCTGTAGAAGGTTCCAACCATGAGTTATCATCTGGTATGGCACATCTATGGTGTTAATGTGTGTCCACCAATTACAACATGCCAACATTGGTCTTGTGTCCCCCTACAGCTAGTTGTTATGTTTTTTAATTTTCCAGCAAATTTTTAGTTAATGTCCCCTCTGTCTGATTTGAAATTTCACATTTTAAATTAATAAACTGGTAGATATTTGTGCCAAACCACCAGGCAAAAAAAAAACTTTTTTAACAGTAATTTGGTAATATCATTTAACGTAGCTGCACCATAGTTGCACCCGATGGCCCGAGAGAGATTAGAAGGGGTAATAAAATAAAATAAAGAGGGAAGAAACATATTGATAGAAAAAAGACATTCAATACTCCATAATGACTTTATTAATTGCATTTTTATCAATTGATATTATTATTAACGAAATTGTGGCCACAACCAAAGTAGCGATGACAATAGCTCCATCTTTAATTTGTTAGGAGAATTACTTAATAAAACAGCAAAGGCTTTCCCCTGTTTTCTGTGGTACACATTTTATAACCTTAGGTCCCCATGGAATGTACAAGGATCTTTACCATCTACATTATTGTTGCATAAATTAATATAATGACACCCTTGCGGTCCCCTTTGGGATAAATAATCTTCGTCAGCCTTGAAATTATAAAAATCAGTTTCTAGAACACAAAAATCACAATCTAATATTAAAATATTGACATCATTGAAAAACTAAAAATGTTTGGTAAACCAAATTAAAAAGGTATGTAAACTTGAGTGGATAGAATTCATTACAACTTGCCTTAATATATAATGGAGAGAGAGAGAGAGAAATAAAGTGTTCCATAAGGTTTTGCGATGGAAGGGGGAAAAAGCAATACCATAACTAGAACAGCAACAAGCACATGAAACTTTTGTGATACCATATTTTTTTATTGCAATATGATTGATAAGTAGAGATATTAGATTTTATAGGCTTTAGCTCTCTCTCTTTTCCCTTTTTTCTCCTTTTCTTTTTTTATAGTAAAGATCAACCCCTTTGTAGTAAAAAAGTATGAAGCAAATCCTATAATACACCTAAATTTTGATTGTAAAGCAGTCCCACAAAATTTGGAAATTTAAGAAGTCTAAATCCATGTACAAAAACTAGAGATGAGCTCCTCCGTTGCAAAAAATTGTAGAATTAAATCATGCGTACACATAAATTTTGATTGTAAAGTGGATCACTCCAAATCTCAAAACTTAAAGAGTACAAATCCATGTGAAAAAACATTTTACTGCAGGCTTTACTTTACTCTTTTTACTGGAGAGGATTTGATCTCCAAATGCCTTTACTTTACAATTTTTACTGTAGAATAGTTAATCAGCAATAAATTCCTTGTTTAAGGATTTAATAGATTTGTTTAGGTGCGTTTCAACTTCCTTTTTAAATTCTTTGCAATTTTCCATGGATTTTGATTTGTGTTTAATAAGATATATGTATCCGTATCTTGAATAAACATTGGTGAATGTTATAAAGTATTTCATTCCTCTATGTGTTTTAGTCTCGGAGGTCCACAAATATCTAAATGAATAACCATAAGTAGTTCTGATGATTTTTGCCTTTTGGAAAAATATTTTCTATTTAATTTTCCTTTGACACATTTCTCACGTATATCAAAGACAATTGTACTAATGGTGGCTATTCAATGGTTTCCAGCAGGTGTAGTGAAACAACGTTTTTACCGTTTGTCATTGAACTCAATGGTGGTTGTTCAAAGTTGCAAGGATGGGATGCAGATGATGGCGGGGGTGTACTGCTGCTCGCCCATGGTATTGGCTTATGCGTCGGTGCACCATCAACCGTTGCACTAGGTTCATCAACCAGACCTTGTTTTTCACTTTTTTCTTCATTTTTATTGTCTAAAACGATCGAAATAATGATGGACTACGAAAGTGGTGATGATGCAATTGTGATTGTTTTAATCCCAGGAGGTTTTCATCAAATTTTAAAAGAGTTTAAGCCTTTTGAATTTTTTTTCAATGAGCTGGAAAAATTTAACAAAACATTATATGCTCCCAATTTATCAAATTTTTTGGGAGTTTTCTTCACTATTTTCGGTTGAATTTTATGTAACCATAAGTCCAATTCATTGACAACTTTTGATTATGAAGAAAATACATATTTTTCAATGACTGTTAGTGTGTGAAAGTATTTTTAATTGGATCTTCTTTGTTGTTGGAAATTTCAATGACTTCTGGATGTTCTTCTTCAAGTAAATTGCGATGCTAAAATTCATTCCCTACTGTTCAAGGAAATCTGATGCTTCTTGATGAATATTTGAGGGATTTTGATGAAGATAAATTTTCAAAAGAGTTAAATATAGAGTTTTTAGAATAATTGGTTTAACATGCAATGATGAATCGGGCGTTGATACTATTAATGGTCAAAGAAAATCAATGGCTATTGTCGTGAGACTATTAATCTCACAGACAAGAATTGATAATCTATAGTTATGTAACTCTCTGAACATTAGTATTGCAGGGAATTAAAAGTGAGTTTTCACAAATGAGATGGATCCTACTTATAGTGAACCAAGAGGTACATAAGTGGCGCTTCATTAAAGATACATCTCTTGGAAAAGTTGTGTTCTCTGTGAAAGAATGTGACTCTTGCTAGTGAAGGTTCCAACCATGAGTTATCATTTGGTGTGGCACATACATGGTGTTACGGTGTGTCCACCAATTACAACATGCCAACATTGGTCTCATGTCCCCCTCAACTAGTTGTTATGTATTTTAGTTTTCCAACGGAGTTTTAGTTTATGTCCTCTCTGTCTGATTTGTAATTTCATATTTTAAATTAATAAATTGGTAGATATTCGTGCCAAACCACAAGGAAAAAAATACTTTTTAACAGTAATTTGGTAATATCATTTAACTTAATTGTACCATAGTTGCACATGATGACCCAAGAGAGATTAGAGAGGGGTAATAAAATAAAATGAAGAAGGAAAAAACATAATGACAGGAAAAAAGACATTCAATACGCCATAATGACTTTATTAGGGGCATTTTTATCAGTTGATATTATTATTAACGAAATTGTGGCCACAACCAAAGTAACGGTGACAATAGTTCCATCTTTAATTTGTTAGAAGAATTAATCAATACAACAACAAATGCTTTCTCTTTTTTTTTTTTTTTCTGTCGTACACATTTTATAACCTTAGGTTTTTCTCCATCGAATGTTCAAGGATCTTTACAATCCACATCATTGTTGCATAAATTAATATAACGACACCCTTGTGATCCACTTTGGGATAAATAATCTCCATCGGTCTTGAAATTATAATGATCAGTTTCTATGACACAGAAAAACAGGATCTATTGTTAAAATATTGACATCAATGAAAAACTAAAATCGTGTTTGATAAACTAAATTTAAAATGTATATAAGCATGAGTGGATAGATATCATTATAGCTTGCCTCAATATATAATGTAAAGAGAGAAATAAAGAGTAGCATAAGGTTTTGCAATGAAAGGAGAAAAAAGCATGACCATAATTAGAAGAGCAACAAGCACATGATACTTTTGCGATACCATATCTTTTCTTATTGCTATACGATTTATAAGTAGAGATGTTGGATTTTATAGGCCTTGGCTCTCTCTTTCTTTTCCTTTTTTCTCCTTTTTATTTTTTTGTAGTAAAGATCAACCCCTCTGTAGTAAAAAATTATGATGTAAATCCTACAATACACCTAAATCTGAAAATTTAAGAAGTCCAAATCCATGTGCAAAAACTAGAGATGAGCTCCTCCGTTGTAAAAATTTTTAGAATTAAATCTTGCGTACATATAAATTTTGATTGTGAAATGGTTACCACCAAATCTCAAAACTTAAAGAGTACAAATCCACGTGAAAAAACATTGTACTCTAGGCTTTACTTTAAATTTTTTACTAAAGAGGAGTTGATCTCCAAAAATAATGTATTACAGCCTTTCTTTTTCCATTTTTACTGTAGAAGAGTTAACCTGCAGTATATTCCTTGTTTAAGGCTTTAATAGATTTCCCTAGGTACATTTCAACTTCCTTTCTAAATTCTTTGCATTTTTTCAAAGATTCTGATTTGTGTTTAATAAGATATATGTGCCCGTATCTTGAATAAACATCGGTGAATGTTATAAAGTATTTCATTCCTCTATGTGTTTTAGTCTCGAAGGTCTACAAATATCTAAATGAATAACCACAAGTAGTTATGATGATTTCCATCTTTTGGAAAAATATTTTTTACTTAATTCTCCTTTGATACATTTCTCACATATATAAAAGTTAACTATACTAATTGAGGCAATAACCCAAATTTATTCATTCTAAACATTTTGTCTTTATTTATTTGTCCTAATCTCAAATGCCATAAATAAGATTTACTGGAATTGAGGGAAGAAGCAGAGGTTGACGTATTTATATACTCAAAATTTGAAATGTTTTTCTTCTTAGTAAGATATTACATATTGCATATTTTACACCATTTAGTAGACTTTCCATTTCTGCGTATTGAAACATGCCTTTTTCTAAACCTAATGTCATATCCTTAGTCATCTATTGTGGATACAACAACTAGATTTCTTCTAAGGTTGTGAGTGTATAATACATTTCGTAGTGTTATACCAGTGCCATAACACATGATGCTATAGTCACATTCTCAAATTACATTCACATAAGTGTCATTACCCATTAATAACTTTAAATTTTCTAGATATTTTCCATGGATTTGATGAAGTTGTCTTTGTCCTTGCACACGTGCCTTGTAGTGCCTGAATCAATGCACCAAGTTTTACTTGGATGTCGTGCCATCATTATCTCATAAATGGTCAATGCTATTTCTTTCTTGGTTTTCTACTAATCACAGTTGAAACTGAAGTGACCAATTCTATTAGAGATAAAACATTTTTTTATTTGTTTTCCTTGCTTGCTTTTGATTTCTATGCATATATTGGTTCCTTTGAAATTTTCAAAACTATGTTGTCTTTTAGAAGACTTGTGTTTGGAATTTGTTTTATAGAACATTGACTTTTGTGAAAACTTTCTTGAATCTTCATATAGAAACAAATTGTTATGATTATTCCTTTGAAATTTTCTTCTATTTTTTCGTTTCAGAAGCTAAATATGATGGCAAGGTTTACACTGTTAGATCATTCTGACCATATGTCAAAGAAGTCACCGTATTTTTCCATGAATTTGGCAAACTATTTAACTGTGCTAAAACTCTAGTTATACCTGATAGAGGGTGACCAGTTGTTGCCAATTCATTGGCAATTAATTCCATGTTTTGAATATGTTCACCAATTTTTTTCATTTTCAGTCATCCTCATACTATAATACTTATCAACCAATAATTGTATATAAGTTTCATATTTTATGCCAAATATTTTAGAAAGTGTATCCATAATTTCAGTTTCAGTGATATATTTTTCTTAAATGTGATAGTAGCTCTGTTGTTCTTTCTTTTAAGGAAGAGAGGCATCCCTCTCAGCATTCACATGATGATGGTAGCTCAGGCTCGGCTTTTGACATTTTTCGTGGCTGCTGGTCTATTTTGCACATAAATTCAGCGTTTGTCGAATCGAGGACCAGCTTATTCGTGGGTTCATTTCTTCTTAAAGCTGATGATCAGATCGCGAGTTATCCTCCTAAGGTTGTGGCTAGTACAATTAGTCAATCATCTCAAAAGGTATGTATCTTCCTTTATTTATGGTTATCTTTGGTTTTTACGATTAGTGTGTGATTCATCTTTTTTGCTATTTTCATATGGGGATCTTCTGCGCCATGGTGGCAGAGAGGTACCTCTAGGCCGTGGCAGAGGCTGGTTGCCTGGCCAAAGAGAGGGACAATCTCCAAGCTTAACTGGGTGCCTGAGCCAAGTAGGTGACTGAACTAAGATAAAATCTTCGGGCTCTCTGATGTGGCCTCTAGGCAGTGATTACCCTGAGGAGACAACTAAGGCTGAGGTGAAAAGACTTTGGTCTGAGTCAAAGAAGTCCCAAGAGGAGATCATTGAGGTGTTCAAGAATACTATGGCCTTTGAAGGAACTCCCACGAGGGATAATGGTGCTCAAGAGGCTCAGATCACAATTACCGACTCAGATGAGTGGGTTATCACAGAGTATATAAGGGATCAAAGTGACCAGCATAGGGAGCAGGTTTAGCCCTTTATTTTAGGTGTTATTTCTCCATGGCTTGTATTTGGCCATAGCAGCCTGTTTCTGTACTTTTCCATTTTTTTTTTTATGAAATGGATTGTGCTTTATTGTTCTTTGTATTTTATACTTGTTATTTTTATGCTTGTGTGTTCGAATCAGGGCTTTCTTTTCAAGCCTATAATTTGGTTTTGTGCACATTGGGGTTTCCTTCGTGGAACTCCAAGTTCTTCCTAGGTCTTCTTTGCCCGAGTCAAGGTTTTCCTTTATGGAAGCCCGAGTTCTTTTCAAGTCATCTTTTTTAGAGTTGGGGTTTTCCTTTGTGGAATCCCGAGTTCTTTTCGCATCATTTTTGCCCGAGTTGAGGTTTTTATTTATGGAACCCCAAGTTCATTTTGGGTCTTCTTTGCTTAAGTTGGAGTTCTTTGTAGAACCCCAAGTTCTTTTCAGCTCTTTTTTGCTTGAATTTGGGTTTTCTTTTGTGGAACCCTAAGTTTTGGGAGATCAACTTCGGTCCTTGGTTACGGGAGTGTGTCGGAGATGAGGACCCTTTTGGGTGCTTAACGTTGGTCCTCGGCTATAGAGGATATCCGAGGTGAATACCATTTTGGGTGCTTCACTTAGGTCCTCGACTGTGGAGAATGTCTGGGCTTTGGTTGCTAAACAATAAATATATACAAGTTTTTGCCAAAATTCGTTTGATTAATGAAGTTGGAGTTCTTACATAAATTGTTTAGCTCACAGGTTGTTTTAAACTTATAATCTATTAACAAAATTTTCTCAAATTCTTCGAGTTCCATCTCCATGGTATGGGTGTGCCATCTAACTTTTCAAAATCGAAGGTTCTTGTTTTGATTACTCACTTGATGTGGTATGGGCTTTCAAATTTTTCGGAGAGCTTCTCCATGTTGCGAAGATTTGAGACTTCTTTCTTTCAGAAGACGAGTTCTCCAAGTCTGAAGGTTCTTTGCTTCACTTTAAAGTTGTAATACTTGGCTATCCTTTGTTGATACGTTGCAAGTTTCAACAACGTTTTGTCTCAAGCCCCTTCAATTAAGTCAAGTTCACTCTCAAATCCTTATCGTTGTTGCTTGGGTTGAAGAGTTGAATTCTGAGGGAAGGTTCTCCCACCTCAACGGACACCACAGCTTCTTATCCAAAAGCTAGGAAGAAACATGTTTATCTTGTTGGCGATCGAGGCATGGTCCTGTAGGCTTATAGTGCATGTGGAAACTCTTTGACCCAAAGTCCTTGGGCATCTTTAAACTGTTTCTTCAAGGTTTACAATATAGTTCTACTTGTGACTTCAACTTGACCGTTGGCTTGTGGGTATCCAACCGAAGTGAACCATTGGTTGATTCATAGATCTTAGTAGAATCTTTTGAATCGTGCTCCTTCATATTGTTTTCCATTGTCACTCACTAGTACCATTGGGATCCCGTAGTGATAAACTATCGACTTCCAAATAAAGCCTTTGGCTTTGTCTTCTATTATCCATGCAAGCGGCTCTGCTTCCGCCCATTTGGTGAAGTAGTCAGTTGCCATTATTAGGAACTTAAGCTGTCTGAGTGCTATAGGAAAGCTCTCGAGTATGTCTACGCCCCACATTGCAAATAGAACTGAGTTGGTACAATCATCAATGGGTTTGCTAGGGAGCAGGGGGATTGGTGTGAATTTCTGACACTTCATGCATGTTTTGACAAAATCTATGGCTTATTTCTAGAGTTTGGGCCAATATTAGCCTTGCCTTAGTATTTTGTGGGCTAGAAATCACCAACCTAGGTGATTTTCACATATCGCCTCGTGTACCTTAGTTAGGGCACAGTTAGCTTCCCTAGTTTGAAACACTTAAGGTAAGGCTATGTAAGGGACTGCGGGTATAGCTAATCTCCAATTATGCAGTAACGGGTTACTCTGGATAGAGGCTTTCTTACTTCTACTCCTCCTCTTGGGAGTTCATCACTTTTCAGGTACTTGACAATTGGGTCCATCAAGATCAGTCCATCATCAATGTCTATGACTTCTATTTTATCTACACTTGGTTTTGGCAGGATCTCAACATATGCGGCTTTCGGGAGGTCAGAGGTCTTAGAAGATTCTAGGTGTGCTAAGGAATCAGCCTTGTCGTTTTCTCTTTGGTACTTGGTTCACACTAACTTCTTTGAACATGCTCATCAGTTCCTTTACTCTGGCTAAGTATTGGATCACCTGTTTGTTCCTTTTATCTCATATTTTCTGGTCAACTGACTCACCATTAGTTGAGAGTCGCTGAATACTTCCAAATTCTCCACAACCAGAGATCGGGCTAGTATAAGCTTGGCTAGGAGGGCCTTATATTCTGCTCGATTTTTACACTCTAAAGTTAAACCTGCAGGGCTTACTCAATTATGACATTTTCAGGGCTGACTAAAATGAGAGCTCACCACTTCCTCGATCATTAGAGGAACCGTCTATGAAGAGTTTCCAAGTCTGTTGTTTTTTCTCCTTATTCTTTCAGTGTCCCTTTAGGGAATGTGAACTCGACAATAAAGTCAACTAGTGCTTGAGCCTTAATCATTGGTCTTGGCTTGTACCTGATCTCAAATTCTCCCAACTCAATAGACCACTTTACAAGTCATCCGAAGAGGTCAAGTTTTAAAGTACTGATCTTAAAGGATGATCTATTAGTAAACTGATAGGATGGGATTGGAAGTAAGGTCATAGCTTTCGGGCCAAAATGACCACTGTGAATGCCAATTTTTAAAGGGGTTGGTATCATGTTTTTAAATTTTGAAACACTCTGCTGATGCAATAAATCAATCTTTGTACCTTCTTCGCTTTCCTTATGAAGGTTGAAGCGACGAGTACTTCACTTGCTGCTAGGTACAGGTAGAGCTCCTCTTCCTCATTTGGTTTTGTTAGGAGGAGCGGTGAACTTAGATATCTTTTTAGTTCTTCAAACGAGCTCTGACACTCTTCTGTCCATTGAAAATCAAGAATCTTCTTCAGATCCTTAAAGAAAAGAAGGCATTTGTCTGCTGACCTAAACATAAAGTGACCTAGCGTGGTGATTCAACCAATGAGTTATTGTACTTTTTTCACACTTACCGGGGCTTCATGTCTAGAACAACGTTAATCTTCTTAGGGTTTGCTTTAATTCCCCTTTGGGTAACTATAAAACCGAGATATTTTTTCGAGGTTACCCTGAATACACACTTTGAGGGATTGAGTTTCATTTATTCCTTCCTTAGTATTGAGAAGTATTCCTCTAGATCAGCCATATGGTGAGCCACTTGTATGCTTTTCAAGAGCATATTGTCAACGTACACCTCTATGTTTCTTCCAATATAGTATTTGAATAGCTTGTTGACGAGGCTCTGGTATGTTGCTCTAGCGCTCTTTAACCCGAAAAACATTAAATTGTAGCAATAAAGACATTTTTTCTGTTACAAAGGCGATATTCAACTGATCTGGCTCATACATTTTGATTTTGTTGTAGCCCGAACAATCGTCCATGAAACTCAACACCTCGTACCCTGAGGTCGCGTCGACTAGTTGGTCGATTCTTGGTAAAAGAAAGTTGTCTTTTAGGTATGCTTTGTTCAAGTTGGTGCAGTCAATATAGATCCTCCACTTTTCATTTGCTTTCTTCACCATTACTATATTAGCCAACCACCAGGGATAGTCAATCTCCTTGATGAACCTAGCTTCAAAGAGCTTGTTGACCTCCATATCAATTGCTAACTGTCTCTCTACTATGAAATCCTGTTTCTTCTATATAACTGACTTTTGATTAGGGTCGACATTTAGACAGTGTACCATCGCCTTCGGGTCGATGCCCAACATATCTATTGTAAACCAAGCGAATACATCTATGTTTTCTTTGAGGAATGAGATCAATTATGTCCAGAGTTCTCCCACCAAACCTACACTGATATGTACCACCTTGTTCGGTTTTTCTTCTTTAAGGGGTACTACAACTAACTTTTCATGGATTTTTCCCTTTGGGTCTTGGAGTCATCCCTCAAGCTTTCTATTTGATAGACACTAGCCTTGTTCTTTCTCTTCAACGATGCCTAGTAACAGGTTCAAGTAGTAGCTTGGTTTCCTTTTACCTTTTCCATTCCATATTCTATTGTAAATTTCATTTTCAAATGGTATGTCGAGATTACTGCTTTCAGGGCATTCAAACCTGGTCACCTGATGATAGCATGTGTTGATCCTTAACTTGATTTTAATGATAACAAAATTGATTTGAGTTTCTCTAAACAAATTGCTGAAGTGTTTTTGTACTTAAAGGTTTTTCATACAACGATGCATGCACCTCAAGAAAAAAAACTAAAGAACAAGATTAGAAGCTACTAGGTAGTTTATTTAAATTGTGAATCTTCTCTTAAAATCTATAGCTTTGTCAATGGCTTAAATGTTTTCAAAATGTTTTAGACAAAAGCTTTTGAACAAAGTTAAATCTATTAAGTTTTTATAAAATAGAAAAGACTGTTTCAAGGGATTCAATCGACTGAAAGGATTATTCAGTCGACTAAATGAAGGACAAAAAGTTCTGCCCTTCTAACTCAATCCACTGAATGAACCACTCGACCGACTGAATAACACAGTAAACTAAATGAACCTTTCAGTCAACTGTAAGAAGGTCATGCTTTCTAGCCTTTTGACTCAGTCTACTGAATGGATAATCCAGTTGACTAAATGAGGGATAAAGCTCAACTCTCTGACCCAGTCAACTGAATGATCAATTCACTCGATTGTATGGTGAATACATGAAACAGAGCAAACCTCTTCAATCGACTGAACAAGTATCCAATCGACTGAACACCCAAGTGTAACGACTATAATTCAAATTTTTAAGCACCGTTGGAAGCATTAAATGCTCCAAACCATTCCCAAACGACCTTACTTTGTTAGTAACGACCATAAGGGTTTAAGACTATATAAACCCATCATAAATGAGCTGATCTAACACTCTTTGATTATTCAATACTTCTTCATCTCATTTATAAGACCTCTAAAGCTTTCAAAATCCTTTTCGAGCCATTTTTAAAAGCTTTGTACTTAAGAAAGATCATTCTTCTTTTTAAGAGTATTAATTGAAAATCTCACTTTTTCCTTAAACTTTAATTTTCAATCATTGTAAAAGAAAGAGTTGGTGTAACTCTTAGAGATGTTTAAGTGTAAAACATCTTCTTGTGTACTTCCTAAGTTGGAAGAGAACCTTGTAATGTTTGGGCAACACCCGTAAAGTTGCTTGACCATTTTAGTGGATTGCTTCAAAGAGGATTCCTTAAAGAGAGTGGATGTAGGGTCGGAGAAAATTCGATATTACCAAACCACTGATAGACGCTTAAATATACATATTTAAGCCCCCTTATTTACACTTGTTAGATCCTTTATTACGTTAATTTGGTATCTTTTACTCCATTTGTGTGTTTTACATGTTTTTATAGGGACTTGGAGAAAAAGAAGCAGTTTTGGCACTTTAAGGAAGAAATCTAGAAGCCCTGGAGCACTTTCTGGACAAAGTGCGATCGAGCGAACATGCAATGCGATCGAGCGCACATGCGATCATGCGCACACTTATAGGATCGAGCGCATATTGCGATCGAGCGCACACATACGGGCATGAACAGTAAACTGCAGAACCCTGTTTTGGAAATAATCCTATTTTGGAAATAAAGGAGTTTTGCGTTTTTGGAAAGTTTAGGAACTCATGAGCCGATTAGGACTTCTCAAAGACCTATAAATACACTTGTAAATCACACACAAAAGGCATCACCTCTTGGGGGGATCAATTCTTAGATCCATTCTTTTATCTTTTGCTTTAGCTTGGAGAAAGAGACCGTGGAGCGGAATTGACGACTCTTCTCTTGGGTTTCTTCTTTCCTTTTTATTTTATTATGTGTAATTAAATTCTTAGTAGGGCTTGGTTGAAGCCCTAATTATGTTTACTCAATAAATTTAGTATTGGCACCTTGCGATATTTATGTTGTGTTGCTTAAACTTGATTAATACCTGCTTTTATTTAAATTCCTCATATGTATATGTCTGATCAATATGTGCATGTGATATGGACTTGTTAGTTAGATCAATTTGGATGACCGAGTCCTGGGTCTAACATTAGTAACAAGGGATATCTTATCCGGATACCCGGGTTAATCAACATGGGAAACTGGGAGTAGATACCATGCCCTAGGTCTCATGTGGTTGTCGATTTCCATAGTACTTATGTTTTCTTAAGGAACAACTCAAGCAGATACCATGCTGAATCCCTTAAGGAAGAAAAGAGTTAGAGTAGATACCATGCCTAACTCGTTGCTTAGGGAAATCAATAGCTTAAGGAGTAGATACCATGCCCTTAGGTTGGCAACCAGTAGGTATACATGGCATGAATAAAGCATTGGCATACTGTTATATTGTGGTAGCATAATTAGTGGTGGATATCAAGTCCCTACGCCTTTATCCTTAGTATTTTATCTTTATTATTTCTCAACACTTTTATTATTTCTATCTTTTTATATTGCGAATATAATTCTAAATTGAACTTTACCAATCCCTGTGGAGATGATCTTGCATTCGCACACTATACTACACTGTTGACCTTGTGCACTTGCAAGTAAAACAAGTGCTATTATTTACTCATTAATTTAGGTAAATAATCGCTCAACAACCACTATAAATGGAGTTTGCATATCTTCTTCCTCTCCCCTTTTAATTCTAACACTTTATTGTTTATTGTTATTACTTGGTTTTACAAAGTTTTTAAAAACTTGTTTGTTATTTGCAAATATTTTTAAAACCCAATTCACCCTCCCTTTATGTTTGTACTTTGGTCTACAGTTGGTATCATAGCCCTATTCTCAATTTTAGGCTTAAAATAATTGAGTTGATCCTATAGCTTCCAATAATTACACTGAAGGACATTCTTATACTAGACCTCCTTTGTTCAATAGCACAAATTATAATTATTGAAAAAATAGAATGAAAATCTTTATAGAAGGCCAAGATTATAATTTATGGAGAATCATTGAAGAATGATCTAGAATTCCTACAAAGGATGTAGCCATTGGAGAAGTAGTTCATCATTTGCTAAAACCCAAATTGAGTTTGATGAAGAGGATTGTAGGATTATGTCTTTAAATAGTAGAGCTACTAGTATCATTCATTGTGCTTTAGACATAAATGAATACAATAAAGTTTCAGCATGTGTTTCGCTAAATTAAATTTGGGATAAACTTCAAGTGACATAACACAGAGAATGAGTGGAGAAAAATCCAGTCTGGGTTATTCTCCATTAGGTAAGCAAAGATCAAATAAGATTATCTTTATGAAAACAACAAGTGTGGATGAAGCCACCACTTCTACAGGTAATGCTAAAAATATTCCTTTGAAAAATGTTAAGAAGCCTAAGAATACAAATTTCAATTCCAATACAAAGAATTCAAATGCCTATGCTAGGAATATACATCTGAGAAATACATATGCTAATATGTACGCTCCTCCTAGAAATACAAATGCTATGAATACATATTCAAGAAATGCATATCCTAGAGATAACATGTATGCTCATAACTCCTATGATAGAAACATTTATCTTAGGAATATTTATCCATTGAATGATAGATATACATACTGAAGACATCCTAGAAACTTCTATGATTATCATTCTAGGATTAAGCATCATCCACATACCTATAATTATGGAGCATCTTATAATGTTAAAAAAGTATGGGTCCCTAAAAAAGCTATATTTTCTAAGATTAACCCTAAAAAACCTAAGAAATTTTGGGTACCTAAGAGTGATATTGTGTATCCTTGTGTGATGTAGATATGTCTCCACACAAAGGAAAAAGGTGACCATTGGTACCTTGATAGTGGGTGGTCGAAGCACATGACCAGTGATCAAAGTGTGTTCAAAGAGTTGACTCTAAAAGGATGGCAAACACATCACTATTGGAGATGACATCAAGATGAAGATCATCAGACATGGTAGAGTGATTAAAAATTTCTCAATCCTTGATCATGTTTTATATGTGCAAGGCCTTAAGCCTAATTTGCTTAGTATTAGTCAACTTTGTAATAAATGCAATAAAGTAGTATTTGAATCCTACCATTGTCTTATAATATACATCAAGAAATGCACATCCTAGTATTTTATTGTAAAAACTGAGGAAACTCTGTCAAAATATTATAAAAATCCAAACACTTGGTTTTTGATAAGTTTTTTTCTCAAATGGTTTTGTCACCATCAAAAAGGGGGAGATTGGTGACCTTTAACTTGATTTTAATGATAATAAAACTGGTTCGAGTTGATCTAACTAAATTGCTTAAGTGTTTTTGTACTTAAAGATTTTTCATACAAAGATGCACACACCTTAAGAGAAGAAACTGAAGAATAAGATTAGAAGCTATTAGGTAGTTTATTTAAATTGTAAATCTTCTCTGAAAGTCTATAGCTTTATCAATAGCTCAAATTTTTTCAAAATGTTTTAGACAAAAGCTTTTAAACTTAAACCTAAATCTATGAAGTTTTTGTAAAATTGAAAAGCTATTTCAAAGGATTCAGTCAACTGAAAGGATTATTCAGTCGTTTGAATGAAGGACAAAAACTCCTGGCCTCCTAATTTAGTCGACTGAATGAACCACTCAGTCGATTGAATAACACAGTTGATTGAATGAACCAATCAATCGACTAAATAACATAGTCGACTGAATAAACCTTTCAGTCGATTGTAAGAAGGTCATACATTCTAGTCTTTTAACTCAATCTACTGAATATACCATTCAGTCGACTGAAAAAGAGACAAAGATTTCAACTCTTTGACCCAGTCGACTGAATGATCAGTTCAATCGATTGTATGGTTAATACCTGAAACAGAGCAAGCCTCTTTAATCGACTAAACAAGCATCCAATCGATTGAACACCTGAGTATAATAGTTATAATTCAAATTTTAAAGTGTCGTTTGAAGCATTAAATGCTCCAAACTACTCTCAAGTGGCCTTACTTTATGAGTAATGGCCATAAGGGTTTAAAACTATATAAACTCGTCATAAATGAACTGATTTAACACTTTTTGATCAATCAACGCTTCTTCATCTAATTTATAAGAATTCAAAGCTTTCAAAATCCTTTTTGAGCCCTTTTTAAAAACTTTGTACTTATAAGAGATCAATCTTCTTTGTAAGAGAATTAATTGCAAATCTCTCTTATTCCTTAAACTTCAATTTTCAATCATTGTAAGAGAAAGAGTTGGTGTAACTCTTAGATTTGTTTTGGTGTAAAACATCTTCTTGTGTACTTCCTCAATTAGAAGAGAACCTCTTAAGTTTTGGGCGACACCTCTAAAGTTGCTTGACTATTTTAGTGGATTGCTTCAAGGAGGATTCCTTTAAGAGAGTAAACGTAGGGTCGAAGAAAATTCAATATTGTCGAATCACTATAAACGAAGTTTGCATATCCTCTTCCTCACTCCTTTTAATTCCAACAATTTATTGTTTATTGTTATTGCTTGGTTTTACGAAGTGATTAAAAACTTTTTTATTATTTACAAAAAGTTTTAAAACCCAATTCACCCCTCTTGGGTTTACACTTTGGTCTAAAGCATTGAATGAAGAGGGGAGGTCTATGACCAGGAAAGTGCTCAGGATGGTCAAGTGATGAGGCGAGGTCCATGCTGTTACTGGTAGCTTTATGCTTCCTTTTGGGTAAATTGTATCACCTGAGAACCTATACAAATGATAGTTTACTTTTTAGGCAGTCTTTTAACGGTTTCATATTTTTAAAAGCGTTGAAGTACAGTATATCTCGGGATGACCTACTATTTAGCAGGATTCTTTTTATTACAAATTTTGAGATTACCAAATTTACGACAACTACGTCATCGTGGGGGAATTTTACTCCTTCAAGGTCTTTGTAGACTGAGGTTTCAACCCAAGAGGGGGGTGAATTGGATTTTTAAAAACTTTCGCGGAATAAATACAAGTTTATAAAAACGTATAAGCAACAAGCAATTAAACAAGTAATGTGCTGTAAATAAAGAGTTTAAGGAGTAGAGAATGCAAACTCATATTATAATGGTTCGGCAATATCGGATTCGTTCCGACCTTATGTCCACTCTCTTCAAGGAACCTCCTTGAAGTAATCCACTAAGAAACTTAGTCGTACAACTTCAACAGTGTTGCACAAACCTTACAATCCCTTCCTCTCGGAAGCTATCCCCTTCCTCTCGAAAGTAATCCCTTTACAAAAGATGCTGTAAAGTAAACAGTAGAGAGATAACAAATGAAAGCTTATACAACTGAATAATGTCTCTCTTTTAAAGTAAAGCTTGAAGAATGGCTCAACAAGAATATTTCAAAGCTTTTTATGTTTCACAGAGTATAATAACTTGATTGTGTGAGTTCAACTCTTTTTGAATATCTCCAGCTCCCTATTGAATGCTCAATAGAGTGGGTTTATATAGCCATCAATTAATATGGCCGTTAGGACCTTAATTTGAAAAGATTGTGCTTATAAAAGTTTAGATCTTGTGTCCAACGGTCATATTTTTTAACTACCGGTGGACTGGGTTCTCTTGAAAAAATCTCGTTTTTAAAGCTTCTGGGGTACCAGTCGACTGGGTTATTCTTACCAGTCGACTGGGGACTGTCTGTCCAATTTACTAGTTAACTAGTATGTTCCATCCAGTCGACTGGGGACTCACTGTCCATTTCACCAGTTGACTGGTGTGTCTTACCCAGTTAACTGGGGATTTACTTTCCCATATACCAGTCGACTGGTATATGTACCCAGTCGACTGGGTTGTTTTCCAACCCAGTTTTTCTGTTTTAACTTAAAAAAATTGTTTAAAAAGTTTGATTTAGAAAACCTTTTGTGTTCAAGCCATTGAACAAGCTATTACAATGTACAAGGGAGACTTACACTGGTTTTACTACGTTAGACCTATACTAGTTCTTCAATCTTCACTTGAAAGTTTGATTCGGTTTGAGTTCTTCACCTTGATCCTTGGTTGAATGCTTTTGTTGCTTACTACACTTAGTTTGCACTGTTAGTATAATAATAGTTGTGTTTTATCATCATTAAAATACAGGTGAGGGTCAACAATCTCCCCTTTTTTGATGATGACAAAACTAATAATGTGAAAATAGTTTTAAAAACTAAGTGTTTGGTTTTTCAGAAAAAACGGACAGAGTTTCCTCTGTTTTTTTAGTAAAACCATCCTATAAATAAGCAAATGCAGTTTATATTTTCATTTCAACCAATCAATAACAACCTAACCAATTAAATGAATCATTTTCAATATTCTTTGGAGCAGTGCTCCCCCTAAATCTATGCATTGGTTTCTGTTTTACTTAGTTTTCTCGTTTTCTCATTTTTCTCCTCTGTTTTGACAACAGCAACCAAAGGGGCCAAAAACTAAAAAATAAGCTATTTAGCAACCATAGTCAACTAGAGTATGCTAAAACAAACTTGTATGCAAAAACTTGGCTTCATTCGAAGTTCGAAAGCCTTCCTGGGAAGAACCGAAAGTTTTCATACAAGCAAAACCAGTTTCAGAGCATATTTTTGAATAAAAGCAGTTAGAAACTAAGCAAGCATATCACAAATAAAGTAAATAGATGCATGAAATATGACTAATGAAAAAACATCACCATATATAAAAAGTCAATACACAAACTGTCTTCATAGAGCCATATATAAGATAGAAATACATAAATATGTACGTGCTACATGGTAAGAGCTGGAAAATCCTATGTACATCAAACTAGCATAGACAATGACTCAAGGAGTGGGAGAATCTGAGCCGTCACGAATGAGATCCCGTATCTTAGCTAATGAACTCTCTGTATGCTCTCTGTGTAGCTCGAAGTCGTCCCGCAGATGCTCGATGGATGAGCTTAATCTCTAGTACTCTGATTGCATGGTCTGGAACTCGGACTGCATGGTCATCTGGAGGCTCGTGATAGCCTGTAGTAAATTGCCATACCCAGCCTGACCAGTACTCGAGTCACCAATGGAAAGTGCTTGGGTATCTATGCCCATATCAGCAGTGTCAGCAGCAGCTCCCTCATCATCACTGCTCTCATCCTTTCGGATCTGAATGTGCTTCCCGGCCTTTGAGTAGATGAAGCTGTCATGAATCGTGCATCCTATCTTCTTTAGTGATAAGATGTTGATGATGTCCGTCGGTCTGATATCCTGAGCCTTGGAGGCAAGAAGAGACACTCGGAAGTGCTGGGGTATGAGCGTAATGAGCATCCCGTAGGGTAAACACCCAGAGTCACTCGCTTCGTCACTAATCATATTGGCGAGCAACATGAGATATATATTGAAGTGGTGCCTTGATTTAAGGCACCAAATCAATATTGTATCTATCTTAGATAGATACCCCCGACTCCCGAGTCTCGGGTGGATGGTCCAACTCAATATGAGGTTGAACAATTTCGAGTCGAGGGGCATATCACTACATGTGTGAAATGTAGTGGGTCTATACACATAGTTAGGGTCACCCTTGACTATCTGACAGGCCGCCTCGACATCAAAATTGTCTGGCCATCCGTCCAAACTCCATTGGATCCCTCCTACAGGGATCCTCAATATGCTCATGAGCAGGTCAGTGTTGACCTCAAACTCCACACCCTGGACACTGGTTCTGAATCTCAGAGCCAGTGGACTGGGTTTCACCAAGTTCGCATAGAACTAGTGAATCAGTCTCAGGTAGTACTTTTCATGTACTATGACCAGTAGGGTCAGGTTTATTGCCTTAAAGGCTAGCAAGATATCAAAATTACCATAACGAATAGAGTCTAAGTCAACAACTCTACCCATCATGATCTTCTTATGACGAATTACGGAATCATACCTCGCTTTAGCAGCAGGACTGAAAAACAGAGCTTCATCAAGCTCTGTTCTGGGCTTTTTGTTTGAAGAGCCTGCCACTCCCTTCCCCCATGAATCCGAATTAGAAAGTTTGGTAGACCTTGGCCTTGTAGGCGCATTTGGTCCCCCGGTACTGTATTTGATACAGATTATATCGATCATTTTTGGAAAAAAATGGGGTTTTTAAGGAAAAAGGTTTTTGATGAAAATGGAGGATTTCAATCGTAGAAAGTTGAAAATAATGTTTGGGATGAGTAGATCGGTGTGTTTAGATGATCTTTGGATGGTTTTTGGATCAAAATGGTGAAATTTTCTAGAGAGAGAAAGCTAGGTTGCTTGAAAATGGCGTAAAAATTAGAAAAAATGAACAGTCTTTACATAGAATCGCGATACCAGTCGACTGGGTCGTGATACCAGTTGACTAGGTCCTTTTGAAAAGATGAACATTTTTCATACCAGTCGACTGGGTCAATGTCCCAGTCGACTGGGAAAACTGGCAGTAAGATACCAATCGACTGGGTTGTGTTTACCAGTCGACTGGAAGACAACTGATTTTCAAAAAATTGGCTCCAAACAGGGTCTAGATGTACCAGTCGACTGGATGTGACTTACTAGTCGACTGGAAAAATTGGCAGAGACTTACCAGTCGACTGGGTCATATTTACCAGTCAACTGGACCCTTAAGAAAATTTTCAGTCTTGAATCTTAGCACGAAATTTGTTTATTTATGACATCTTTAAGTGAGGGAGATATTTAAACAAGAATTAATACTCTTTCACTAGATATCAATCATGCATATGATGAATGAATGAGCAATCAAATATTCAGTTTATCATAATCCAGCAATCCCAGCAACATTCTAATCTTACAAAAACTAGCTTCACTTAGGGGTTTTGTAAGAATGTCAGCTATTTGATCTTCCAAAGGTATGAATTCTAATCTTATATCACCTTTTTGAGCATGGTCTCTTAAGAAATGATGTCTGATTTTTATGTATTTGGTTCTAGAGTGCTAAATAGGGTTCTTGGTTAGGCTGATAACACTAGTATTATTACAATGAATTGGGATGCCTTTTAGGTTCATGCCATAGTCTTCTAGTTGTTGTTTCATCCATATCACTTGGGCATAACAACTTTCAGCTGCTATATATTCCGCTTCAACGGTTGATAGTGCAACGGAATTTTGTTTATTGAAAAACCAAGAGGTTAACATTGCACCTAAGAATTGGCTTGTTCCACTTGTGCTTTTCTATCTAACCTACATCCAGCAAAATCAGCATCTGAGTATCCTATAAGCTCAAAAGATGAATCTCTATAGTACCATAATCCTATGGTTTGGGTTCCTTGTAGATATCTAAGGATTCTTTTTACTATAACTACATGTGATTTCTTAGGATTAGCCTGAAATCTAGCACACGTATATACACTGAACATAATATCAGGTCTACTTGCAGTCAAATAAAGCAAAGCACCTATCATGCTTCTATAATATTTAATATCTACAGTTTTACTTCCTTCATCAAGATCAAGTTTTGTAGTTGTGCTCATAGGAGTTCCAAGCAACTTTGAGCTTTCCATCCCGAACCTCTTTAGTAGGTCCTTAGTGTACTTCGATTGATTGATGAAGATGCCTCCTTTTAGTTGTTTGATTTGAAGTCCAAGGAAGTAGGTAAGCTCTCCCATCATGCTCATTTCAAATTCACCTTGCATGCACTTTGCAAACTCTTAATACATAGATTCATTAGTAGCACCAAATATAATATCATCAACATATATTTGGACTATAAGAGTGTCATTTTTGTGAGTTTTTGTGAAGAGAGTTGTGTCTATTCTACCTCTTACAAAATCATTGTCAATCAAAAATTTACTTAATCTTTCATACCACGCCCTTGGAGCTTGCTTCAACCCATATAGAGCTTTAGAAAGCTTGTAGACATGATTTGGAAGACTAGGATTTTCAAATCCAAGAGGTTGCTCAACATAAACCTCTTCTTCTATAAAGCCATTTAAAAAAGCACTTTTTTACATCCATTTGAAATAGCTTGAACTTATTAATGCATGCAAAGGCTAATAACATTCGAATAGCTTCTAATCTAGCCATGGGAGCATAGATTTCATCAAAGTCTATTCCTTCTTCTTGATTATATCCCTTAGCAACTAGTCTAGTCTTGTTTCTAGTTACTATTCTATTTTCATCCATCTTGTTTCTATATACCCATTTAGTTCCAATTATTGAATGATTCTTAGGTCTTGGAACTAGTTTCCGAACATTGTTTCTCTCAAATTGATTTATTTCTTCTTGAATTGCAATTATCCAATCATTATCTTTTTCAGCTTCTATAAATGTCTTAGGTTCTACTTGAGACAAATAAGCTACAAAATTGAAAATATTTCTAATAGAGGAGCCAGTTCTTACCCCTTGTGAAGGATCACCAATCACTTTATTAATCGGGTGATAATTTACATACCTCCAATCTTTGGGTAGACTTTCCTCTAGTTAGCTTGTAGATGATTGATCCAAAATGTGAGTTTTCATCTCTTCATTTGCTTGAGATGGATTCTCCTTTGGGTCAACAATGGGAGTAGGAGTTTCTGTTCTTGGAATGAAATCTGCATCATCTTTAAAGGAAACTTCTCTACTACTTACTTGGTTAGACTCATCAAGAGTTACATGTACATATTCTTCTACTACTAGAGTTCTCTTATTGAAAACTCTATAAGCCTTACTAGATGTTGAATATCCTAAAAATATCCCTTTATCTGTCTTAGAGTCAAATTTACCCAAGTTAGTTTCATTGTTATTTAGGATGAAACATTTGCAACCAAATATACAAAAATAGGAGATATTAGGCTTTCTTTCTTTCCATAGTTCATATGGAGTTTTATCAAGCAGAGGCCTAATTAAAATTCTATTTAAGATATAGCAAGAAGTGTTCACGGCTTCAGCCCAAAAGTGTTTTGGTAAACTATTTTCACAAAGCATTGTTCTTAAAAATTCTTCTAGAACTCTATTTTTCCTTTCAACAACTCCATTTTGTTGAGGAGTTCTAGGAGCTGAAAAATTGTGATCAATTCCATTTTCATCACAAAAATTTGAAAAGCTTTGGTTTTCAAATTCTTTTCTATGATCACTTCTAATACTTGAAATATAAATCCTTTTTTCATTTTGAACCATTTTGCAAAACTTTTCAAATCCTTTGAAAGCTTCATCCTTGTAAGCAATAAAAATAACAAAGGTATATCTTGAATAGTCATCAACAATAACAAGAGCATATTGATGGCCACCTAGACTAATGGTACTAATTGGACCAAATAAGTCCATATGCAGAAGTTCTAAAGGTCTAGTAGTTGAGACTACATTTTTTTCTTTAAAAGAAATTCTTGTTTGTTTTCCCATTTGACAAGCATCACATACTTTAGCTTTTTCAAAATTGATTTTGGGAAGTCCAATGACTAAATCTTTTCTTGAAATGATTTTTAGCAAGTTCATGTTCACATGACCAAGCCTTCTATGCCATAGCCATGAATTTTCACTAAATGTAGGAAAACATTTTTCATTTTCAGAATGCAAGGATTTCAAATCAACTATATAGACATTTTCATGTCTATGACCAACAAATTTGATCTTGTTGCTCTTGATGTCTATAACTAGACAATGAGAGGTCTTAAATGTGACTTTGTTGCCTTTATCACATAGTTGACTAATGCTTAGTAAATTTGGCTTAAGGCGTTGCACTAGCAATACATTATCTAAGGTTAAGAAATCATTACCGACTTTTCCATACCCGATGATCTTTATTTTGGTGTTGTCTCTAATGGTGACATATCACCATCTCTTAAAGTTAGCTCATTGAATACATTTTTATCACCGGTCATGTGCTTTGAGCATCCACTATCTAGGTACCAACAGTTACTTTCTCCTTGGTGTGAAGACATATCTACATCACACAAGGATATACAATTGCACTTTTAGGTACTCAAAATTTCTTGGGTCCTTTGGGGTTAGTCCTAGAAAACACAGTTCCTTTTGGGATCTATACTTTCTTAACAATATATGGTGCTTTATGGACATGTTGATGATGCACAATCCTAGGATAATAATTATTGAAATTTCTATGATTTCTTAGTTGTGCATGCCTATAATCCTTAGGATAGTAGTTCCTAGAATACATGTTTCTATGGTAAGAAATATGAGTATGCATGTTATTTCCATAAAATGTATAATGATGCATTCTAGGATACATGCTAGCATGAGTATGCAAATTATTTCTAGGATAACCATGATGGTAGTTCCTAGGATGTGCACGTGCAGTGTGCAAGTTTTGATTAGACATATTATTCCTAGAATGTACATGATGGTTATTTCTAGGATGTGTATAAGCATTTCTAGAGTGTGTATACATATAAGCATGTGTATTTCTAGGATGCTTCATTTTTATATGAACATTTGAATTTCTAGAATTCCTAGCATTTATTGAGTGCTTTTAACCTTGCTAGGGGTTTTTGAAGTAGAGGTTTCATTCACACATGAGGCTTTCATGAATAAGCTGTCTTTTGATTTTTGTTTTCCTAATGGAGAGTATCCTAAACCAGATTTTCCTCCACTTAATCTTTGGGAAGAAAGCGCTTCATCAAGCTTTTCTTTTCCAAGCATAAGCCTAGATATAGTGCCATTTAATTTTAATATTTTATTCTTTAAATTCTCATTCTCATCTTTGAGGAAATCTTGAGAAGAATCATACAACAATGAAGATAATTTATCTTTTTCTTCTCTAAGACTTATCATTTCTTTAGAAAGAGATGATACCTCCTTTTTAAGAATTGAATTTCTAGAATCGAATTTCTTCAATTCATCATGCATTTCATTTATTACTTCTAGCAGTTCTTCACTACTACTCACAATATTATTCTTAGAAGAATGAGAAGATGTTACCTCACTTTCATCGTCGATTGCCATCAGACAAAGGTTGGCAATTTCCTCGTATCCGACTTCTTTGTCCGATGACTCTTCTTCTTTTTCTTCATCATCGCTCCAAGTAGTTGCTATCATGGCTTTCTTTTTGAAGCTCTTATATGGTTTATTTGAAACCGTACAATCAGCCCTGATGTGACCGGGCTTCTTGCAGCCATAACACGTAAGTGGTTCCCTTTTTAAAGTAGGATCCTTTGTATAAGGTTTCTTGCTTTTTTTCAAGAACCTGTGAAATCGTTTGGTGATTAATTCCATTTCACCATCTTCTTCGCTGCTCTCCGCTTCTTTTTTCGATTCCATTTCTTTGCTGCTCGTAGAAGCTTTGAGAGCAATTTACTTTTTCTTCTTCTTAATATTATTGACGGTAGGAGTCATTTCTTCCATCTCGTATGTCAACAATGACCCAAGTAGTATCTCAACATCAAGTTTGTCAAGATCTTTGGCTTTATATGGCTATCTTCTTTGGTTTCTATGAGGGTGGCAGAGATCTCAAGATTTTTCTAGTTAGTTCAAACTCCTCAATATTCCTACCAAGCAGCTTTAAACCATTTACAATAGTTGTGAACCATGAGTGCATTTCAGAAATTGTTTCGTTAGAAGACATTTTAAAGGATTGATATTCAGAAATTAGCATATAGATTTTAGTTTTTTTTACTTCACTAGTTCCTTCATATATAATTTGCAGTTTATCCCATATCTCTTTAGCCGAAACACATGCAGAGATTTTATTATATTCAGAAATATCTACAGTACAATGTAAAATACTTGTTGCTCTGCTATTAAGAGACATCATTCTACGATCCTCGTCTGTGTACTCAGTTTTGAGTTTAGGCATTGTATGATTGATCTATCCAATAGTTATTTCCTTTGAAGGAATTCTAGGTCCTTCTTCAATGACTCTCCACAGATTATAATCTTGTTCTTCGACAAAGATTTTCATTATGTTTTTCCAATAGTTATAGTTGGAGCCATTGAACAAAAGAGGTCTAGTATAAGAGTGTCCCTTAGAATAGCTATTTGCTGCCATCGGATCAACTTAAAGATTTTAAGCCTAAAATTGAGAACGAAACTCTGATACCAATTGTAGATTGTGGTTTCAACCCAAGAAGGGGGTGAATTGGGGTTTTAAAAACTTTCGTTGAATAAATACAAGTTTATAAAAACGTATAAGCAACAAGCAATTAAACAAGTAATGTGTTGTAAATAAAGAGGAACCTCTTTGAAGTAATCCACTAAGAAACTTAGTCGTACAACTTCAACAGTGTTGCACAAACCTTACAATCCCTTCCTCTCAGAAGCTATCCCCTTCCTCTCGGAAGTAATCCCTTTACAAAAGATGTTGTAAAGTAAACAGTAGAGAGACAGCAAATGAAAGCTTATACAACTGAATAATGTCTCTCTTTCAAAGTAAAGCTTGAAGAATGGCTCAACATGAATATTTCAAAGCTTTTTGTGTTTCACAGAGTATAATAACTTGATTGTGTGAGTTCAACTCTTTTTTAATATCTCCAGCCCCCTATTGAATGCTCAATAGAGTGGGTTTATATAGCCATCAATTAATATGGCCGTTGGGACTTTAATTTGAAAAGATTGTGCTTTTAAAAGTTCAGATCTTGTGTCCAACGGTCATATTTTTGAACTACTAGTCGACTGGGTTCTCTTGAAAAAATCTCGTTTTTAAAGCTTCTGGGGTACCAGTCAACTGGGTTATTCTTACTAGTCGACTGGGGACTGTCTGTCCAATTTACCAGTCGACTGGTATGTTCCATCTAGTCGACTGGGGACTCACTGTCCATTTTAGTAGTCGACTGGTGTGTCTTACCCAGTCGACTGGGGACTTACTGTCCCATATACTAGTCGACTGGTATATGTACCCAGTCGACTGGGTTGTCTTCCAACCCAATTTTTCTGTTTTAACTAAAAACATTTGTTTAAAAAGTTCGGTTTAGAAAACTTTTTGTGTTTGAGCCATTGAACAAGCTATTACAATGTACAAGTGAGACTTACACTGGTTTTACTACCTTAAACCTATACTAGTTCTTCAGTCTTCACTTGAAAGTTTGATTCAGTTTGAGTTCTTGCACATTTATCCTTGGTTGAATGCTTTTGTTGCTTACTACACTTAGTTTGCACTGTTAGTATAATAACAGTTGCGTTTTGTCATCATTAAAATACAGGTGAGGGTCAACAGTCTTCGTTAGAGAAGCTGATGGTTTAATCAACTCACTTTTTTTTATGGGTTTTTCGACTGATCTCACGAAGCGGGCATATGCCCTCCAGATGTTGTCCCTCCCCCTGAAGATAGTTCGGATGATGCCTGCTATCGGAGCGTGGAAGATTCTCCTCCAGATATTGTCCCTCCCCCCGAAGATAGTTCTAATGATGCCTGCTATCGGAGCATTATCCAACTTCTTATTGGGGGTCTGTCAACTTCTATTAGTCTCCCTCTTAACTAGAATCTGCCTAGTTCTGTTTCATTCCCTACATTATGAACTTCTTCGATCTGGGATTCTTCGGCCCAAACTTCTTCTCAACTCTATCTTCACAAACTTCTTCAAGTTTCCTCTCTATATCAGACTTTCAATTTCATTCTTCAAATGTTTGCATTCATTTGTGTCATGGTCGTGGTTCTTATGAAAATGACAGAAACAGCTCATGTCTCTCTTAGCAGTTGGGGTCTTGATCTTGGAAGGCCATATGATGATGTCTTGGTTTGCTATCTCCATAAGAAGGTTAGCCCTCAAGGTGTTGAGAGGAGTGTAGGTGTCGTATCCTCAAGACACTCGAGTGTCGTTCTGTCTCCCCCTTTTTCTACTCACTTATGGGCTTGTGTTTTTCGGGATCTTTTCTTTTTCTAACCGTTAGGGAATATTTTCTTCTTTTGTGGAAGGCTTGGTCCTCTTCAGTGATCATGAACTCGTTTGCTTTTTCTAGGAGGGTTGGCATGGTATGCAACGAATTTCTAGAAAGGTAATGACTGAAATCAAAAGCTTTGAGGCCGTTAGTGAAGGACATGATTGCCACCTTTTGGTCTAGATCCCTTACTTGTATAATGGCCGAGATGAATGATGAAATGTAATCACGGAGGCTTTCTTTTACATGTTGAGTTATTCTTACCAAGCTTTTAGGGGTCCTTTCAAGACCTTTGCTACTAAAGAAGTGCGTTGTGAACATTTCACTGAGCTCATCAAATGACTTTATTGACCCTGTATGCAATATGGAGAACCAACTCCTTGCTACCTCTCGAAGATTTATGGGGAATGCGTGACACATTGCTGCTTCTAAGTGGATGTGGAGGAACATTAAGGACTTCAAGGTTTTCCAAATGGTCTATAGGACACATCTTCTTAGTGTATGGGTCTATGTGGGGAATTTTGAAATTCGAGGGCATCTTTTCATCCATCAACTCCTAAAAGAAAGGATTACCAACATATCTGATTTCATAGAGGATGTTTCTTCGGGTAGATTTGATAATGAGTATGATACATTCATTCATTCCTTTTAGTTGTTTTCTCTCCTCAGACTTATCTTGCTCCTGTTGTTTCTTAGACAGACGCGAATTTGACATAGACTCATAATTTTGGATTGAATGTCGGGGACTTTGTAAGGGACTTTGTCGACTTGGTTCTCCTTGAGGATGCCCTCAACTTTTATCTTACGCTGAGGGTTCATGTCTCATTCCTGAACTCACCTCCTTGGGTCGGATGCTTTGATGCTGAGGTGCTAACTCGGTAGTCTTTCAGATAGTGTAGATTGTTCGGACTGTAAACTGATGGTTTTCTAGTTCTACTCGGTTCGGGTTGTTTGAAGAGTGCGATCACTTTCGCGATTCGGCGCTGAAGAGTGTTTTACACGGTTCTATCGACAGGTTCATTAAGGTCTATTTCATGGGTTTATTGTTGGACTACTTGGTTTGAGTGTGAACCAGGTTGTCAATTGAGTGAGCCCCACTCTTCGTTTAGATCGGTTGGGTTATTACTCGCCGAAGCACGATAAGGGTTTTATTCTTTCACTAGAGGTAGGGGTGGTGGCAACTGGGACGGGTTGACCTCTGAAGTCGTTTGGGTGGTGTTTCGCGTTAAGATTTTCTTGGGTAACATTATCAACATAGTAAGTTTTGCTTTCGCTTCCCATAGATAACATCAATTCTGTTGATGCTGAAAATAGGTCAAGCCTGCTACTAGAGTCGGGTCTGAGTTGGTAAAAAGAGGGTCCTACGTTGACTTGCGTTTGTTTGGTACAAGCTAGTTCTGGGGCACCTGAAAAGGAAGTCGACCTTGAGTGATTGACTCAGGGTCGACTTTGGGAAGGACCATTCGAAGTTTAAGTCAAATTACGAAGTGAAAAGAGTAGAAAATGGGAGTGATGATTATGCTTTTTTTTTTTTTTTGGGAGGGGGGTCTTCTATTTATAATATCTAGACAAGTTAGAGATTATCATTTTATCCTTGTAATAGATAGGTGTCAGCTTTTGTTTCGAGGGTATATTTGTCTTACATCAATCTCTAATATCGACCCACAAATAAATAGAACATCAATATTCTTGACCAATAAAATTAGCTTTCACCAATGAACAAAACATTGATATCATCAGCCAACAAGATATCAATTTTCACCACAGTATGAGCATCACATCAATACCAAATATATTTTAAATAAAAAACTTACACTTTTGGAAATAAAAGGAAGATTCAAGAAAAAATCACAATATAAGAAAATTCAAGAAGAATTTCACAATATAAGAAAAATTTATTTATTTATTTTATTCTCTCTTTTATGCTATAAATATTCAAAGTGATGATATAAAAAATTTTTAATTTATTTTTCGATTATATAATACATCCATCACAATAAAAATAAAATAATAAACATATTTTTATACACTGTGATCTTGAAAAATTTTATATAGGTAATATTTTTAAACAATTCTATGTATGATTATTTTACAAGTTGACAATTAGAATATTTTTTTAGGATTTCAGTTCTTTCAATTTTGGTAGGGAACTTTATAATCAAGTTAAGTTCATTTTAATCATTCAGTTGTTGTTGGATGGATAAGATTTTGCCACTAAATAAAAATAATATCATGTTAACAATACATCTTATTGGATTATTAAAAGATGATATGAAATTGTTTTTATTTAATAGTAAAATCTTATTTATTAAAAAGCAATTAAAAGATTAAAATGAGTTTAATCTAAGTTTAAAATTTCATACCAAAAATAAGAAAACCTAAACCCATTTTTTTAAATGTTAAAAAAGGTAAAGAAATTCTAAATTTATTAAATAAAGATGCGGGCATCAACCCTTGTACCTCTAACATGCTAAGTGATCGCTCTACCCAACTGAATGGCTGTAGTTATATGATGTCACAATTGAACTAAATCTGACTCACTCTATCCGGTTAGATTTTGGGGGCTGCCCGCCTAGTCGTTAAATAACCACCACTCGGATAAGGCAGAGAGATAAGAGCAACAAGCCAAACTGCAGCAATAGCAATGGCAACTCTACACCTAAGCGACTACTCGAATCCATCAATCCTCCTAAAACCCTCATTGACCTCTTTCTTCAGCCCTCGCCTTCTCCACCGAACGCAGCACCGTTTCATCCCCAGGGCTTCTCTGGAGCAGCAATCATCATCATCGACTGTCAATCGAAGACAATTTATATCCCAAACAGCCGCGATTTCACTGTCAGTCACTCCTTTAATCGGCCTCGAGAAGGAAGCGAAATCCGAGGAAGCGCTTTCCGAATGGGAGAAAGTGTCCCTTCCTATAGATCCTGGCGTTGTTCTTCTTGACATTGCTTTCGTACCCGATGACTTGAACCACGGTCAGTTTCTTTGTTTTCCTAATTTTCTGCTTGGTTGCTGGGAAAGTGAACGTAAATTTTCTTTTTGTTTTCCTTTAATTTTGTTTTGTTGGCATGATAGGTTTTGTACTGGGGACTAGGCAAACCATTTTGGAGACCAAGGATGGTGGAAACACTTGGGTTCCACGTTCTATACCCTCAGCTGAAGAGGAAGATTTTAACTATAGATTTAACTCAATCAGCTTCAAAGGAAAGGAGGGATGGATTATTGGAAAGCCTGCCATTTTGTTGTACACTTCAGATGCGGGAGAAAGCTGGGAAAGGATACCATTAAGCGCTCAACTTCCTGGAGATATGGTAAGGGAGCTTCTATTTAAATCCCTTTCATTCTTCACCATAATGAAATGAGAGTGATAACATAATATCTTCACTTACTGTCCTTAAACCTTGGATGCTCCATTATAAAATATCTTTTGTTTTATCTTTTATTTCGTTTGTTATGCATTAAGTGACTTCAACTTTTCATGCTATGTGGTCACTTAAACTATACATGTAGTAATGTGGTGGGTTTTGATTTTATTGGCTCATAATGTTATGTATTTTTGCATATTGGTGACATTATCACATTTATGTCTTCTTTTTATTAGTAAAAAATATGGAGTATATTTTTATTTATAGCACCAGGGGAAGAGGCATAAAATTTAATATCATATACAGGAGATTGATTATTCCGAATTGACTTGAGTAAGTGGTAATGCTAGTGACTATTTGAAAGGTCATATTGATATAGACTTTCTGATAGCAAGGAATATTTTTTTTGTACTATAAAAGTAAGGTTATTATTTTTAAAAAATTGGTCATACCTTATCTAATTAGCTTGTTATTACTCATGGAAGTTTCCAAGAAGGGGTATGGATGAGGAATATTGGATAAAAAAGCGTATATTTATTTTTCTTGCCTTGCCGCTACTGAAGTTTGAGAAAATTCTGAAATTTCGATGTCATGTTAAAATGGTGGCCATTTTCTTCTAAATACTATTGGACTTCTGGGAATGTCACTTGAGTTCACTTGAGAATAACTGACGTTGAAGATGGTAATCTGAACAGTGTATACTAGTCAATGTACAAAGTATTCTAAGTGAGTATTGAAAGTATCATGGTGATTTATGCATTTAGTTGGTAATTCACAGATAAGATAGAAGGAATATGAACTTTGAAATATAGGGAAAAGAAGCGATAGTGTCCTGTATTGAATTTGATGAAAGGGTGGTGCAGATATATATTTTTTTTGGTAAGTAAAAGGGTGGGGCAGATATTTAAGCTTTATGACAAAGTAATTTTTCAACCAGTAGGGATGGAAATTCTTGATTATATATTTAGGATTATAAATTAAATCTTTTCGAAAGAAGAAATCAGATTGTAAGATCCATGATGATTCATTAAGAAGGGAAAATAACCCTTCAATAAGTTTCTGTTTTCCGCGAGTTATAGTGATGAAACTAGAAAATCTGTCTTTTACAAGAACTGAATCCAAACCCCTTGAATTAGTGTTTGCAAAATAAAACCCTTGAGATGCATTACTTCCGCTTCCTTCTTTATCTTGGTTAATCGTGTCCTCCATGGTTGTAGAGGGCTTTGGCAAGGCAATCTATTGTCGCCTCTTTTATTACTTTGGTGGTTGAGCCTCTTTTATTACTTTGGTGGTCGAAGTCCTTAGCAATATGTTGACTAAGGCGGGTGAGGACGGTCTTTTGAGTTGTTTCAAAGTAGGGAAGAATGATGGAGAACTTATGGCGTCTCACCTTCCTTTAGCTGAAGATACCATTGTCTTTCGTGTTTCAAAGATGGAGTAAATTCTCAACTTTAGACTTGTCTTGCTTTGCTTTGAAGCGGTATCCAGGTTTAAGGTTAACTTTGGAAAGTGTGAATTAATTCTTCTTGGTGTAGATGTGAGTGAGACATTTTCGTAAAATATCGTGGGGTATAAGAAGGGCTCCCTCCCATTATTTGTTTAGGCCTCCTGTTAGGTTTACAAAATTTCAAAGAGAAAAGAGTGTGGGATCCCATTGTTGAGCGTTTCGAGAAGAAGTTGGTCAGGTAGAAGAAGCACTACTTATCAAAAAAGGGGACATTGACTCTTATCAAAAGTACCATTTCTAGCCTTCCGATCTATTTCATATCCCTTTCTCCCATTCCTAGCAAATAGCTAGAAGGTTGGAAGGAATTTAAAGAAGATTTCAAGATGAGTACAAGTATTATTTTGTGAGATGAGAAGTGGTCAAACAACTTATTGAGAGAGGAGGGTTGAACTTAACAAACTCTTACTCTTTCCAATGTAGCCTTACATGATAAGTTTTCGTGGAGGTTTATGGTTGAAAGAGACCAATTGTGGAGGAAACTAATTGAGCCTATGTATGAATTTGATCATTATATGGGCTTCTAAAGATGATAGAGGCTCCTATGGAGTGTGAGTGTGAAAATGGATTTGAAAGCGATGGGATAGTTTTACCGATTTTCCTTGTGGAGGGAAATCATTGCTTTAAATCCCTTCCATCTTTCGGATTGTTTAGAATGATGGAAATAGAGAGGCTTTAGATGGAGAAGGGAGGTCAATTGTGGCAACCAAGGGTAGATGACTACACACCCTTAATTTTTGGTTAAGTGGGTATTCTTTTTTAAATGAAGAAGAGTTTATAGGGTTTGTTGGTTTTTTTTTCTTCTATTCAATAGTTTTTTTTTGCATTGGTTTGCAGTCCAAGGTGCCTATTTTATACATTCTTTACTTATCAATGTATATATCTGTGTGTGAGTGTGCAATGAAGTTTTTGTTTTTGTTTTTGTTTTTTTTTTTTTTTTTTTGTTTGCGTGTGCGCGAGCGCAATGAAGTTTTTGTTTTTTTTCTCTCTTTTCGCTGTAATTTCTATAGTGTACTTTCAGTTTCTCATCAACTCTTTTGTTGAGATTTTATACATTTTTTATTACATACAACGTCTGAAGGTATATATAAAGGCAACTGGAGAAAAGAGTGCAGAAATGGTGACTGACCAAGGTGCAATATATGTAACATCAAATAGGGGCTATAACTGGAGGGCAGCTATTCAGGAGACTGTTTCAGCTACTCTAAATAGGTAGGTTTTTGCTCAGAAGCTAGTTTAACTGCAAAATTGTTTGAAGACCTTTCATTTTGTGGGTTGAAGCTTCTGTTGAAATCATTAAGAGTAAAAGTCAGAAAGATTTGAGATATCATAAGAGCATGAATAGGATAGATCTCATCCTAGCTGAGCAAACACTTGGAACACAAACAAAACCACTTTAGAATTTTATTAACCTATTATGTTGATTTATTACCATTTATATTTCTATATGCATTCTCCTATTTTTTTTCCTACTATAATAAATAAAGTATTCTACTACTTATAGAGAAAGACTACATATGAAAACAAAAAATTTATACCTGAGAATCGGCTATTTTTGGGTCTAGTTGTGCTTCATTGGTAATCGTAAAATTAGGTCTGACGAGCCTTCTCTTTGATTTTTGATGCTCTTGCTGTTTGTGAAATGTCATGGAAACTTTTTCTACATCAAAATTTGAGAACAAGTTTCTCTGGTTCCATTAACAAGATAGGTATTAGTTTAATTTATGTTAATCTTTTAAGCCTTTGACCTCTTGTTTGAGTTGATTATGGAACACAATTTTTCTTAGTAGTTGAATCACTCCTTTTTGTTGTTTTAAAATGAGTGTCAACTGTCTTTTATTTAGTTGTTGAAGTTGCTCTAAAGATACACTTAACGTGTTAAATTTTGAGTTGCTCTTCCAATTATCATATTGGTCTGGAAACCTTACTTTGTCATTTGGTCAGTTTGATATGCATGTAAAAGATTAATATAACTTGAGAAGTACATCACTACTTAAGGAACCTGATTGTTCACAAATTTTATTCTCTTGTATGTAAGTAATGTTCCCATTTATTTAAGAGCTAGGCATTTTCTTCCTTTTCACTTAGTAAACCACTAATTAAAACCTCTGACCTACCTGCTACTTCTGAGATGGTAAATCATCCTTGAAAAACATTTTCTTTAGCCCAGTTTCATTCTTTTTGGGAGACTGACATGTGGAGAGTCTTCTCGTGAGTGTTTTTGTTAAATGTAAGAAGCATTGGACTAAATGTTGGGCAGCACTGATACTTGGGGAGTCCTCTGGTGAGAGTTTTTAAGTGCGTGGTGGAGACCAGTTTAGTCCTCAAGCTTGTGCTGTTGAGTTTTTTTCAGCCACATAAATCAATCTCTCACTCTTATTGTTTCACCATTGTCTGAAACAACATTCACACATAAGCTCAATAGATTTTTTTTTTTAATTAAAGTACATTGATATTGTTATATTTTCTTCTCTCGTTTTTTTTTTTTTTTTTTTTTTTTTTTTTTTTTCTATGCAGTATTTGTTCAATGCATGGCAAATAAAGGACTTGTCTTCTTCATTTTATTAAATGGAAAATTGATTGAACATTTTAGTGGTCCACATGCATTTCAGAAACTAAGAAGGTCAAATCTTTCTTTTATTTTTATTCCACTGCACTAGCTTCAGGTCTATTAGTTGTATATTTGTCCATTATAATTAAAAGGAGCAGTACACTTGATATTTTCAGTCATTTAGCTTACCTCCTATATGGGATGGATTGGTAGGAGTAGAATTTCTGAAAGTTTAAACAAAGCTATATCTCTGAAAATTTTATATGTTTCTACAGTGGTTCACAAACAGAGTCTAGAATCCACAAGTATAGTGAAAGGTTACCAAATTTGAACAGGGGGCAAGATATTCATGCATCTTCGTTGCTTTTGCAGAACAGTTTCCAGTGGTATCAGTGGTGCAAGCTACTATACAGGAACTTTTAGTACTGTGAACCGCTCTCCAGATGGAAGATATGTTGCTGTCTCAAGTCGTGGTAATTTCTATCTGACATGGGAGCCTGGGCAGGTGAGATACTTCTCTTTGATTCATTCTGGCTTTCCTTGTTTTTATCACCCTGCTGTATTGAGAAGCTTTATGGCGCTTGTGTGCGTCTTGAACTCCTCATGTTGGATATAAATTAAATCCAGCTTGATACACTGTTGAGATTATGAATTTCATTTGAAACATATCTAAACCTCTGTTTATGTCTCGCCAAACAGCCCGGACTTGTTATTATTGAGAGTGACATCATTGTTTGAACCATTAGCATCCAAAATTGTTGTGTTCTGTGACAAAGAATGTTTTATAGAAGTGGTGCATAAGTTTAAAATTGCCTAAATGTAGGCCAAGTTGCTCATTGTCTTGGATCAGCTAACTCAGCAATATGCTTTCTCATGGTAAATATTATTAAGGCTGAACTTTATTATTGCAGCCGTGATTTCCATGCCTGTTAGTTCACATTAGAGGGATGATTGTTGCTTTCCTTTTTGAGTTAGTATAAATAAGATAGGCACCTAAATAGAGGCTTGAAATTTTACCCTTAGGAGTCAGGATATCTACCACTATGAGTAGGTACGGAGCCAGAATTTGTATGTTGCCAGGAGTGGGGCACTATTATAATGGAAATTTTTATTATCTTAAGATTGAGGGGGAATAAAGAAAATAAATCAATTGTGGGGGGACTACTATATAAACTCTACAAAAATATAAAATCAAATTTTGCAATTTGGAAATTTTTTTTTTTTTGGGGGGGGGGGGGGGGGGTGGGAGGGCATTCAAAGTCATGATTGTTATTGTATGTCAGTTGCAAAGTCATTGAAATTTCCTCTGCTTGTGTTGGATGTATATTCTGAATGGTTATTAGCAACACACTGGCTGGTATCCTCTATGGGAGTCAGTAAATCAATCAGAGGTCTGAAATACTAAACATATTAAATGCTGTTGTCGATACAGAGGATAGAGTTCAACTTCTCATAATTTTTTTCTGCTCAAATATTTTGAAAGGACAGGTAAAAGTCAGGGCTTGACAATTACCTCTTTCTTACTGTATTTTTTTCTGGCTATATGACAGTCGAACCAGGTGACAGCTTCCAATTAGCCATATTATTTTCAGGCCGTGGCTTACTGGACTTTGCAGATGCTAATTAATACAACTTGTTGGCCTTCCCTATACTCAGTTCAAGCAATGGATATATTCATCATTTAGTCAATGAGGTCAAACAACTAGTTTTAGGAACTAAAGAAAATCCAATGTGCATTAGAATTAGGCCAATCAGGCACCATACACATTGAAACTAAACAGTTTTCTCATGGCTATTTCCTTTATTACTAACTATTTTCACTTGTTCTGGTGATTGGAAGAAGACAGAAAGGATAGGGTAACATGAACAATTCTTTTTTGAAGAAAAAGAGAGAGAAAAGACTAGTTTTAAGAACAATTCAAAATTTACGGTACTTTGTTCAGGTGGAGTTCCTATACAAGTTGAATCTGTTTGCTTACAATTCTTAATGGATTTCTTTCACCATGGTATTTGGCTGTTTACAATGGCCACTCAAACTAGATATCAAGCTTATGTCAAGTAAAGCCACTGTCACTGTAAAGAGTGTTTAGATATCCTGATTTCTCTGTGTGGCTGCGGAGTAGCTCATGTTATTGGAGTGATATCAAACATATGTTAGAAGAATATGGATTCACTATAAAGAGTAATCCCATCATCATCTTCTATCTATGTTTTTGCTGCATTGTTGTTCTTATCTGTACCTTCTTTTCTATTGTTTGTTCCTATCAGTGCCTACTTTTCCTTGGGTCTCTTTTTTGGTGGGCAATGGGGAAAAGGTTCGGCTTTGATGTGATTCTTGGTGCGGGTATACTCCCATGAAATTTCAATTGACGGATGTCTTTGCTATTTTGCGAGATGAGGATGCCCGAATTTGCTCTTGCATATACTTATCCGATGAGGTGGTTACTTGGGATGTGCCTTTCCATCGAAAGCGTTAACAAGAAGAATTGAAAAGAATTGTCATATTGATTGATGATCTGAATACAATTCAACAGTCATATACATAGACTTATGAATATCAAACCTAAAATGAATAAGAGACATAACTAGATAAGATAGACATAAAATAGATAAGGTTTAAGAAACCTACTATGACACATAATAAGAAACTTAATTAGGACTCTCAACACTCTTCCTAAAGTTGGCGTATAGATGCTATATGCACCCAACTTGGTATAAATAGATCTAACTCGTAAGTCATCCAATAGTTTAGTGAATAAATTTGCTAACTGATCTGCTGACTTCACATGTTTGGTACTATCACATTTTGCACAAGTTTTTCTCGAACAACATGACAATCAACTTCAATTTGCTTCATTCTCTCATTAAACACTGGATTTTTTGCAATATGAATAGCTATTTGATTGTCACACACCAAACTCATAGGACCTACCTGCTTAATCCTAAATTCTGCTAATAATTGTTTCAACCAAACTAACTCACAAGTAATGTGCGCCATTGCTCCTTATTCAAACTCAATACTCGATCTAGCAACCACAATTTGCTTTTTACTCTTCCACAACACCAGATTACCTCTGACAAACACACAATATCCAGTAGTAGACCTATGGAGATCATGCTCAATCTGCATCAGTATAACCCTCAACCTATATATGACTATGATTTTGATAAAGTAAACCATGACTAGGAGATGTATAATAACAGCATGACTGATGGATGATGCTAGAATTGATCACGAAAGTAGTAAAAGGATCTAAAAAATAGTCACGAGCATTATCAATACGAAGGATTTTGATAGATGAACTAAATTGGGTTTTCACCTCAGCACAAAAGACACAAAAAATAGAAAATAACTCAGAATGGTTTCCATTAAATAAATCCAGGTGAACCTGCAATAATCATCCACAAATGTAACACAATACCGAAAGCCAAGTTTAGAAGACACACGACTCGGACCTCAAACATCAGAATGTACTAACCTAAAAGGACTAGACACACATTTATTAATGCGGGAAGGAAATGACACATGATGATACTTACCCAACTAACATGACTCACACTCCAAAGATGAAACATGATTACGGGACTAACTTCTTCAGTCTATCCAAAGATGGATGACCAAGACGACAATGAAGCTAGAAAAGAGACACATCAACTGACAACAGCTGATGGAATAGGATCAAAATAATAAAGACAATTGGATTGATGCCCTCCACCAATTATCTTTCGCGTCTTTAGATCCTGAATAAGAATAGAATTAGGGAGAAAGGTAACAGAACAATTTAGATCTTTTGTAAGCTGACTAACAGAGAGCAAATTATATATAGAAAAAGGAGCATAAAGTACGGAAGGCATAAAAGAACTAGGATGCACAGTGCCAATTCCACTAACAGTGGTTTTAGATCCATCAGCAAGAGTAAATCAAGTGAGGATGATGATTGAGAAAAAGTACAACAAAATCAGTGGTACCTGACAAAATATCAGCTGCAAAATCAAGAACCCAAGGTTTAGATGAAGAATTACTAGAGGGTAAACAAGCAACTAATTTATCTTTCTAGGTCAAAAGAATAGTCATAAAGATGCGTGAGCTGCCATATACTGAGGGCTTTCTTTTACCGCCCTTTTTCTTATTGCTAGATCTTTTTTTGATAGCCTTCTTTTTTTTACTTCATTTTTGCTCTCTTTTTCTCTGTACGAATCTATTTATCAAACTTTCTCTGTTACTTGTAAATAATACTCGAAAATAATGCCATGAACAGTACTCGAGAACAGTGTCATGAACAGTACCTGAGAATGGTTTTTTTAGAAGAAATAAGAAAAATTTATTTAGGATCCCAAGAGAGATCTAGCTTTGATACCATGTTAACAAGAAGAATTAAAAAGAATTTTTTATTATTGATGGATGACTTGAATACTATTCAATAGTCATATATATATATATTGACTTATGAATATCAAACTTAATATGCCCAAGAGACATAACTAGATAAGATAGACATAAAATAGATAAGATTTAGGAAATCTACTATTATACATAATAGGAAACCTAATTAGGACTCTCAATAGAAGTATTCATCATTAGGAACTTCAGAGTGTTGGGAATTTTTTTGAGACATTACAGCAATAGCCTTGATTTTTCTAGAGAGGATATGGTACGTTGGAAGTTAAATACGGAAAAGGGCTTCGAGGTAAAATCTTTTTTTAGGAGTTTCTTGGGATCCTCCTTTGGAAGATTCCCCACCTTTCCTTGGAAATCTATTTGGATTGCTAAAGCACCTAATAAGGTGTGTTTCTTTGGGTGGGAGGCTTCTTGGGAGAAGATACCAACTCTAGACAATTTACAAAGAAGAGGGAGAGTGCTTGTCAATAGATGCTTCATTTGTAAGGAACGGGCTGAGTTCGTGTCTTATCTTTTCGCGGAGTACTCGTTGGCTAGAAGTCTTTGGGAGATGGCTTATTGTGTTGTGGATATCTCTTGGGTGGTTATCGGCTTCATGAAAGATGTACTTTGGACTATGAATGGGCTATGTGCCTCAAAAGAGTTGAAGAAAGCTCTTTCCTCGAGTCCACTTTCTAATTTTTTGGCTTCTGTATAATGAGAGAAATAGAAGGACTTTTGACAATAAAGAAAGGTCCTTGGAAGTGATTCGGGATAGTTGGTTCAATTCTCTAAAATTTTAGTTTGGGGGTAAACTTTTTCTAAATGAGGAACACCTTTTAGAGTTTGTTGAGTTTCTTTCTTGTAAATAATGTACATGAGTTGCACTTTCTTGGTGCTTTTCTAATATACTCTTTTACTTAATAAAAATGGTGAGGTCAACTCTTTTTATCTAACCTAGATGGATCTCATTTGTAATGCTTTCACTCTTATCTTCCTTTCTTGTTTCCTCTTATAATAAAAAGAAAAAGGAAGAAAGGAAACTGATCCGTACACATGAAGTTCTCATTGGAAACAATTACTGGAGCAAGAGAGGGAAGAGAATGATAAAGGGGCCTTTTGGTGTAGAAAAGATAAAAATAGAAAGTAAAAATGAGAAAAGTTTACTAAGGAAACAAAATGGAAGAGGGGAATTTTTTTTTATCATTTCCTTTTTCTTTTCTATTTTATATGGTGTAAAGAAAAATGGATGAGCTATTTCACCATAGTGAAGTATGATCAGTGCAAGTTATCTTTGTCTCATGTAATTTGAATAAGTTATTTAATGCCTTTGCATGCCAAATATACTGGGTGATTTGTGTAGGAATCAGTTGCATTCATTTTGAATGAGCTTACACATACTGCATCAAAGTAATAGGCTCTTTTCTTCCATTTTATATAGTTTTCCATCAATGACCTATCTTTAAGTTTTATGAGCTTGAATGGCCTCTTTTGATGGGTTTCTCATTGCAGACATTAGTGTATGATGGAGAGGGGGTTCCTCTGGGTAACTCTGGGTGATTTTGGGATGTCAATTTGAGGCTTTGGAAAATATAAGACATTAGGTGGGTTTGTGCCGGTTCGGTTAGTGATGAGTTATGGGCTTAGTTGGGCATTCAAACTTAAGAAGAAAAGGGGAAGTTGCTTGCTTTTGTACATGGATATATATATATATATATAGACACACACACACATACATACATATATACATATATATAGGCAAGGTATTATTCTGTTGAACTATAAATAAGAATAGGGAATTATATGGAATGGCCACTTTGTTCTTCAGGTTGCTCAGAAGAATTTTTAATTGTATGGAAGCATCAACTAGGAATTGTAGCTGTTTCTGCCGTTTGTGATGACACTTTTGAATTCTCAGTGATCCATGTGAGAGTAGCTACAGGAGCTTGTCTATTTGGAAGTAGCTGCCTTTTGTTTTATTTATTTGACCTTTTCTTTCTGTTTAGGTGCTTCTTTCCTTTAATTTTTCCTGTGTGATGAAGAAATATTAGATGTGGCCAATTGTTGTCAGTTTTGAGTCTCAAATAAGAATTTTAAATTAAACTGTAATTAATTAGTTCTTCGCTATTTGCAGCCATTCTGGCAGCCACATAACAGAGCAGTTGCAAGAAGAATTCAGAACATGGGATGGAGAGCTGATGGTGGTCTTTGGCTTCTTGTTCGTGGAGGAGGACTTTATCTCAGCAAAGGCACAGGGGTAAGTAAAATGTGAGGATATCTCCTCTAATTATATCAATATTTTATATTATCATGAAGAAATTTTTACAAGGTGAAGTGATTCTGAATTGCATGCAAGCCATAGAGCACAATATAGATCAGTGAATGTACTTCTACCATGTAAGTTCAAAGATTTTGAAGTAGGAAACAAATTTCGGGTTGAAAAGACTGGTCAAGATCATTTTGGGGGAGGAGGAGAGAACACAAAGAAAGAAGTTCAGAAATTTGAAAGAAGGACAAAAGAAAAACAAAAAGTTATGAACAGTTTTTAGAGGAATCCAACTTTTCTAGAATGATTGGTAGGAATCTTTATAGGTTTTCCCCGTTTGGTTTAATTTCCACCTTCCCAATTTTGTGGAAACTAATTTCCTAGTGTCTAACTGATTTTCCTCACCCCCTAAGTAATCTTAATTTCCTAAATTGAAGGAAAATTAATTTTTTTATGCAGAAGCTTTACCCTCAAATGTAATTACATATACAGTGCCCCTTCACATATGTGCTACTAGTATTATTTCTAGTTATACATTGTGTTCTCTGGAATAACTTTGAAATTTTCAATTACTCTAAACAAAAAATTAAATTATTCTGAAGTTCTTACACTTTCTCTTTAACAAAACAACCCAGAAGAATTTTGGCCCTATCAAAGGGTAATTTAATAACTTGGCCAATGAGGCCTTGGCTCAATGATTAAGGCTGAGGCCCTAGGTCCTAAAGATTCCAGGTTCGAGTAGTGTATGTGTGTGTTTTACCAATAAAAATAAGAGGGTAATTTAATAACTTATAGAGTTATAAGTGGTGAAATGGCTTTTCCAGTGAAAATCAAATAAGGAAGTTCAACTTTCCCACAGTTCTGTTATTACTTTTTCTGAAAACATTAAGTAATAGGATTCCTTGATTTATGGGAAGTTGGTTTCCTGAATTTTACTTTCTAGAAATCAAATGGCTCCTTTCTGTAATGTTGTTCACAGCAAAGAGAAAATGCATTTTTTATAAACACTAGGACAGTAAGAAGGTGCTTTTCCCCCTCCATAAGACTCAAACGAAAGGATTTTTAAGTTACCAAAGAGTCACAGAACAAGGGAAGTATATGTAATGTTCATTTATAGGTGAAGGTAGAAGCATTCCAAAAGCATATAGCTATGCAAAATGTTATGTATTGATTTTAGTACACATAATTTTTCCTGTTTGGAAATATGAATGTGAAACCTTAACTGTAGAATGTACTCTATATGTTTGAAAGCGAGAGCAAAACGCATAAGAAACATATCTTCACACAGCCAATAAGGTTATATATCAGAATTTAACGATGACTTGATCATTTGTATCGTGATTGTTTTCCCTAGATCGTAATTAGTCAGTTGGAGAAAACAAAAAAAGAGAGATAAACACTGAAGCAAAAAACACAAGGATTTGCATGGTTTGGAACAAAACCTATATCTAAAAGCTTAGGAGATAGAGAATTTCTTACTATAACAGCTGGACATTACAACCAGCTTGAATCTTAACCTTTGTTCCTAGTACACCTAAATTTCTTCTAGTTAAACTAGGATTACCTCTCTTACATTTCTTACGTTTCATCACTTGAAACAACCCTAAAAGACCATTATATGATAGGAAAAAGAGACATAGTGAAGTGGGACGCTAGATAGTCAGGTAGAAATCTTCTTCTATTTAATTAATTTTTTTATTTACTTATTTAATATTTTAATTCAGTTACCTATTTCTAGCACCTATCAAACAGGTCAAAATCTATTCTATTTAGAAATTTATTTATTTTTAATTGAAAATTTTCAATAATGATGGTACTTAAGTAGTGAATTAGAATTCGAGATCGTATGTCAATTTCAAATACCACGTTGACTCCGACTGCGTTAAAATAGCTGATTGGCTGTCGATTTTGCCAATTAGTTTCCTTGTTTACTGATTGGGTTTGAGGTGAAAACCCAATTGTCCACTAGAATGATGTTTTTCAGCCATAATTGATTGGAACTAACTGATGCTAATAGTTGATGGGAAAGTTCATTTCTTGATCTGACTTTTCCTTTGGTTGTTTGATTAAGCCTTTAACCAAACGGACATTCTTTATTAGTTAAAAGAATTAAAGTCACACACAACAGTTGGCCAGCGTGAAGTCTTCATAGTTTCAAAAACAGAATTAGTGAACCGTGCTTTAAAATTCAAAATTTTTGTTGTGGTATTTTAGTTTGGTTCATGGGTCTATTCACTCCTGATATTTTTATTTCTTATTAATAATTGTTTTTCAAGAGTTTAAAACTCTTTTATGAAAAGAAAAATGAGTTTAAAACTCTTGAGGGTGAGATTTCTTAAGAATTAACTTTTTCACTGTTCATATGTAGAATTTAAGTTATCTAATCAAAATTTTAACAAACTTTATTGGCCCTTAATGCTTCACTCTTTTGTTCCTTTTCGTACTATTTCCAGTTGTGTCATTAAATTTATATATTCTCTTATCATATTCTTCCTATAAGTCCCAATTAGTTTGTTTTATTTTGGAGGCAGGCATTTCTTGCTCTTAATAGCAACTTCACCTTGTAATTTTTTCGTTTTACATTTGAACATTTCAGATAACAGAGGATTTCGAAGAAGTTTCAGTGCAAAGTCGAGGTTTTGGTATTCTCGATGTGGGGTACCGCTCAGAGGTAAGAGCTTTGTCTTTACAGAATAGCAGTACCATTGAAGAGTTTTGTCTTTACAGAATAGCAGTACCATTGTTTGCTGTCCTCATTCGGTGACTTGTGAAATAAATTAAGAAGAGGTATATATAACCCCCAAAGATGTGTCAACTGTTAAGAATGTCACCCTCATGTCACTCAACAAATACATTATCCATCATGAATAGTGATACCTTATTTCTTTATGCAAATGCATGCACTAATTTTGTTAAATTTTTAATGTGCATGCATACTGCTTTAGATACATCATACATTTAGGTTTTAATTGCCCAAAACCCCCCAAGTTAGGGGATTGTTTCACCTGATACCCTACACTTTTGATTGTGCTAATTAATAACCTGAAGTTACAAAATTGATGTACTTGAAGGAATTCTTCAACCTACCATTTAATCAAGCTAACAAACCAATTATGTGTGACTGGTTTGTGCCTCAAATTTGGCACCACATTAGCTAAATAAGAAGGAAAAAAAGAATAAAAAACATTCTCAAAAATTAAAAAGAAAAAACGTAAAAGCTAAATTAACTGAAAGAAAAGGAACCCTAAAATCCATGCACACTTGATTTATCAAAGATATAATTCGTTCTCTCACAAGATCTCTCATTATCCAGATGCAGTTTTAACCCAATTTCATACACAATATCGACCTCATTGGGAGTATTTTATTGAATTTTTTTTCTTAATCTTCAAAAACCAGAATCTATAATACATCTTTACTTATAAAAAAGTGCCCTTCCGCCATGCCCACATCCTTCTCCCACACCTTCTCCCACACCTTCTCCCACTGCCACCTCGGTCCCAGCTCGTATCCGAAGAACTTCATGCTGCTTTTAAACGGAGTTTGGCCATCATGGATTTGTGGGTTGGCAATTTCTTAGCAGGTGTCTCATGTTTCTCTCCTCACAGTTCCCATTTTTCTTCAGTGACAACACCATATCATAGCCACCAACATAACCACCTCTCTCCCCTGTCACCCGCTCCCGCTACTCCTCTCTCTCTTGTCAATTAAAATTTTTGGTTAAGGTGACTTATCGAAAAAGAAAAAAATCGGGTTAAGGTGGTGCCAAACATGTGTATCAAAGGCCTCCTTCATAAATTACCCAAGCTAAAATCTTTACAGCAAGTAATATCTGAGTCATTTATAGTGTAATTTCCATAATAGAGCTTGTGGTAGGCTGTGGGCTCCGACACGGTAGCAGAGCATGAAGCATATTTTTGGGGCCGCCAGACTATAAATATTCGTATTTTTTGTTATATTCAAGTGAACTATAGCTTTAACAAATTGATGCAGGTGGCCATGACAATGAAACTTTTAAAAATGGGGTGATGTCATCCCATGGATTAAGATCTACTTCATTTGGTGGTTAAGAATAAGATCACATAGAACATGAATGCATTTAGTATCAGGTTGTTATCAGTCAAATAAATGAGAGATCAAAAACATACCTTAAAGATAATATATCTAGTTTTTTGTTACTTTTTTCAACCAAATCTAGTAAATAATGACTTTCACACAAAGGGTCAAAATTGTACACATTTGTGACTGCAGATTCAACTTTTCTTTGATGTGTTGTGGTTGACCTGAAAAAAGTTTGTTCCGTTATCAGCCTTTCCAATATGCATTCCACAATATCAGACTCTTCATCCTATATAACTTAATATTTAAATTGATGGTATTGTGTCTCAAATGTTTAATTACGATGCACTGAAAAATGATACTTCCAGAAAATGTACTACCTTATTCTATATTTTTCAAAGATGTCTTACCAGATATTTGATAAAATACTTTTTTGAATCTTTATCAAAAAGGACAAATGTAACATTGCAAGAAGAATCATATGCTTCAACAATTAGCATATATCTGTCAAGATATAAACTACAAATTGATTATCACAATAACTTGGAATCAGTAGCATTTATTTCAATAGATGCTTTATTAAACTTATGAAGCTTCATAACATGGGAATCGGACATCTGATCTCTGCAGCAAATGAACGATGAATCACAATGGTATTCACCACCAATCTTTTAAGTTTTTACGAAAATACTCACAGGAAACATAGTACGTTCTATATGTGCTATCAAATTTCAATATTTTCGTTTATATGTTTAATTGTTCTCCTATATATATAAATTATGAAAAAAAAAAAATAAACCATTTAGTATGAATTCAGTAATTATAAGTAACTGAGTACGGATGGAGAAAAAATATGTTGAGGTATCTTCTCTATTGGATTTATACATGTGAATGATTTAGATTACATACTTTGCATGTAGCACTACACATAACTTAAAATCCTAGTAAGCAAGCTCCTATTTTTTAACATCAAATGTTCTTTAGGAACTATTACTCTTTGTGGTGTTACATTTTCTTCAATTTGTGAATCCACCATGGATACAATTCAAATTTAAATGTAAACAATACATGATATGTGATATCTCACTCAATAATAATCATCTGACAATTCTTTTTTTTTTTTAATGTGATATTTGTTCTTGATAAGTAAAATTTGTATTAAAAAGCACCAAGAGGTTGCAACCCATATACAAAAACTATCTACAAACTCCACAAAATCTAAAAGATCTACGTCGTTCACAAAAAATTTCCCTTTAAACCAAAAATTAAGGGTATTGAACCACGTATCTCTAATTACTTGAATAGACTTTTCTTCACCATAAAAACCTCTATGATTCCTCTCATACCTAACAATCCAACAAATAGAGAGGGTATTAACAAGTACACCTTCTTAAGCTCCTGAGAAGCACATACACCATTCGAAACCCATACTTTATCTATCACGGAGCCGGCAACCACCCATGAAATACCCAAGGTTCTATAAGCCATTTTTCACAAGCTTCTAGCCAACGAACACTCCAACAAGAGATAAAACATGGACTCGACACATCATTTGCAAATGTAGCACCTATTGAAAAGCACTCCCCTTTTTTGAAGATTGTCAATAGTAAGGATCTTCTCCCAAGCGGTTTCCCACATAACTTACTTTCTTAGGTGCTCCCGAACACCAAATTGTTTTTCATAGGAAGTTGGGTGAGCCTTCTACAACATTTCTACCAAGAAGAATCTTATAAAAAAAATTCACCTCAAAATCCTTTCTCTGGACTAGCCTCCCATCTAACCAAATACTCTCTAGTCACATCCAATCTAGAGCTATATAGGGTCTCCAAAAAAGTTTCAACCATCTCAATCTCCCAATAATAGACATTGTGGAAAAAACGCACATCCCAAGAGATCACGTCATTGGTAAGGACAGTTCTTTGCTGAATAGGATCTTGAGGTGTGGACATATAAGAAAATCATTGGATTATAAGTGAGTGTTGTACACACATTTTTCTTTCATAACTGCTCCTCAAAGTGGCCATCTCTTATATTTTTAGATTCACGTGTTGGTGGAACCTGTTAAGGATAATTGTATATACCTAGAATATAATACATGTCAAACGCAATATCTTAACTTGTTCAATTTATTTTTACTATTATCATAACGACTAAAATAGGACACTGAATACTTTGGGAATAAACGTACCCTTGAACTTTTTTCATAGTTATCGACGTGACAATCAAAATGATTGGAGATGATATGTCTTGAATGTGCATCCTCATCAATCTGAAATGCAAGACTACACCACAATGCGGTCTCAATGAGCCCCTTCAAACTTACAGCTAACTTTTCATTCTCAATTCCAATCATCCTCTTTTTGGTCTTTTTTCCCTAACATCTTGATCCTGAATACGAAAAAGCTTCTTACTATTCCTACAGCTTCTTAAAATATATATATATATATATATATATATATAAAATTGCTTTTATAATATATATATATATATATATATATATAATTACTAAATTTTATTAGCAGACCCAAAAAATATACTGCACCAGAAAAGAAATTAGACAAAACTATGGATTTTGGGTTTGTAAAGTTGTTTGATGTACCTTTCAAATGCATATATACTGAAAACGTGCAGGATTGCTATCAATATCAACAAACTTAAATTTAGGCCTTTTAGTCGATCCTATGGCTCCTCCACCCGTCTAACCATGACGGTCACAATAAGGTGCACATAGTCATGGTGTTCAGGCCTATATTTACCTGTAACTTGAGGAATGTTGAATTTTTGTATAAGAGATCCGTAAACTCTACATCTATGTATTTGCACATGTAAAAAAAATAAATCATGCATGTAATAAAATTCAAAAGAAATTCAAAATTTTGGGAGGGGCTCATAAACATAAAATACTAATAGATGTGTATAGAGCAGAAAAAAAAAATATAGATATTTAAAATTTTGAGGGGACCATGGCTCCTCTTTGTCCTTGTGAAGCTCCAGCAATGCTCCCACTCGCATATTGCTTGTGTAGAGGTTAGGGCTTCCATGCAATGTAGAGTAACTGGCAATGTGGTAAGGCTTACATGTGAGGAGATTTCTTGTACCGGATACTTCAATTGATAAGGAGAGGTAGGGGCAAGGATAATTCCTACCATTCATTCAGAGTATGTATGTTTGTACATGCACATAGTCACATATAGGCACACAGGCGTATGCATTTGGATTGAAAATCACAGATATCTCTAACTGATATTATGCAGTAGAATTCTATGATTCTATATAGTTTTTTGAATTTTGTACCATCTAAATACCAAATGATATCATTATACAGGAAGAGGCATGGGCAGCTGGAGGCAGTGGCATTCTGTTGAGGACGACCAATGGTGGCAGGTCTTGGACCCGTGACAAAGCAGCTGACAATATTGCTGCAAATCTTTACTCAGTGAAGTGAGTTTAATTCTATAAAAGGCGTGCTAATTTTTATCATTTTGATTATTTAAATTTTTCTAAATGTGAAGCATGCATCAACAGTCCTATGAATAGACTTATGAATATCAAACCTTATAGGAATAGGAGATATCGATTAGATAAGATAGATATAAACTAAGTAAGACTAAAAAATCACATTATAGGAAACCTAATTAGAACTCTCAGCATAAACCTAATTAGGACTATCAACACTCCCCCTCATGTTGGAGCATACACATTGGTGTGAAAATATTTGCAAGTGAATAAAATTGCAACAAATAGTAAAGTTTTAAAGAAAAAAAAAATGTCGAATCCACAAGGACTAATTATGCTATTGAATATTGAAATTTACTAAATTATTTACTATTTGAAAATTAAACTGAAATTTTAAAGACTTTACCACCTAAATTAAACTAAAGTGCTGGACAAAAATAAATTAAAAGAAAAGATAATAAAACTTAAGGTTGTAGGGATAATAATTATAAATCTAGAGCTTTAGATTTCACTTAGTTAATCCCACACAATTTATTATTCCTTGTTATTAAATTCCAAATTTTCAAGTTGATGAAAAATAAATCCCTTTATTATTCAATGTTTTCTCTCAAATATCATTGGAAATATCTCCACCTAATAATTCATCATATCTCTATGTAAATTAAATTATTTGAAGATTCATTAAGTACTTTGGATTTTTCTTAATCTAAAATCACACTAATTGCGGTAAAGTATCTCTGTCTTTCGCTCAACTTATGGTGTTTAATCCTAAAAGCTTCTAATCATAAATTACCTCTCGGTTTCATTATGATTCAATAATCAAACAATAGTTGGCTAGAAAATTATGAGTAATAAGATCAAGGATAAACACTCAACATAAAAAAACTTTGAAATAAAATAACTTGAAATTTAAATTGTGTGTTCAAAGCTACACTACATCAAAGCCTTAGAAAAATAAAATTAATTCATAACAATTCTAAAATCAACCATGTTCTTATTGGAATACATTAAAAGAAAACTAAAGAGAAGAGAATAAATTTCTTTTGCTTAAAATAAATCGATGAAGCATTCAAGATTGTTAAAGATCTCTCTTCATTCAGACTTGGCAGCAACCTTCATTCTCTTTTCTCCTTTTTTTTATTTTTTTTTTATTTTTATGGCTCAAATCTCTCTCCCTCAATGAATGAAATGCCTTAGCTATTTATTGCCACCAGCTGATAACTCCAGTTGTTAGGTTTTAGGAGCACTATTTGATCATGACTCTTTGATCTTATCCACTCATTAAGTAACCACCCACTAACAGTTATCCACATTTTGCGCATGTTGATTGACTTGGTCAATCTGCACACCAGACTGGGTCATCAACGTGGGCCACTTGCATCTTGCAATGCCAGCCCGTTTGTGCAAGGCCTGCTTAACTCAGCCCGCTATCTGTCTTGGTCTAGTCCGTGGATCTTCTTGGCTGCTTCGCCCATGCCAATGCCAGCCGTCTTTTCAGGAATCAATCTTCCTTTTCAATAAACCTTCTTATTCCTTCAAACACTAGCAAATAAAATAAAATAAATAAAAATCAAATCAAATCAAAAGAAATAAAGGAAAACTAACAATTTTAATAGGTATTAGAGTAATAAAAATCATGTAAAAATTATACTTATCACACATGCACCAAATTGTTACAGAGAAACTCATACCAATAACAAACCTCATCCAATCTGAAACAAATAAACTCAAACCCATAAATTACAATAACTCATGACAACATGTCGGGGCTCCACACCCACGACAAACAGTTAGCTTACCACATCGGTACCACCTAACGAGACAAGATCCGAGAACATCTAATCAACAAGATTTTGACATTTTTTTTACTAACTTTGACTTTGACTTGGATGGGTTACAATATTGCTGCAAATCCTTACTCGGTGAAGTGAGTTTCATTGTATACAAGGCGTGCTAATTTTATCTTTTTGATTATTTAAAATTTTCTAAATGTAAAGCATGCATCTTCCCTATGATAATTCCCCATCCCATTATAAGATGTCATGCATCTTTTTTTGCTATATTGCTGTGATTTTTAAATAATCCTTTATGTAACCTGTTAACAAGAACAACTGAAAGGAATTTTTTATTATTAATTGATTATTTGAATACAATTCAATTGTCGTATATATAGACTTATGAATATTAAACCTAATAAGACTAAGAGACATAACTAGAAAAGATAGATGTAAACTAAGTATGACTAAGAAACCTACTAGGACACACAATAAAAAACCTAATTAGGACTTTCAACATAAACCTACTTAGGGCTCTCAACACTCCCCCTCAAGCTAGAGCATACACATGCTCCAACTTGGAATCTTAACACTCCCCCTAAAGTTGGAGTATACACATGTACCAACTTGTTACAAAGAAACTCATACCAACAACAAATCTCATCCAATCTGAAACAAATAAACCTAAACCCATAAATTACAATAACCCATGAGAGCAAGCCAAGGCTCCACACCACGCCAAACAATTACCTTTGATCAACAAGACTTTGACATCTTTTTTTCGTCTTGTTCTTTTTTACTAACATTGACTTTGACTTGAATGGGCTGCAATCATTGAGTCAGGAGGATTCAATATCAACACAAGTTGGACTGGGTTAACAACATCAACATGTATCGGTCAACAACATCAATATCGGGTTGAGGAACTCTCCTCCTCCTCCTCCTCCTCGTCGAACTCTTCTTCTTTTTTTTCAACTTCTTCAACTCTTTTTCTTCTTTTTCAACTTCTTCAACTCTTTTTCTTCTTTTTTAACTTCTTCTTGAACTCTTCGGATATATATATTTTTTTGTAACAACTTTTTTTATAAAAATAAAAAAATTGCTGCCTTTCTTCACTCTTTTTTTTCCCTACGAATCTATTTATCAAATTTTATCTGCTACTTCTGAACAGTACTCGAAAATAGTGTCGTGAATAGTACTCGTGAACAGTGTTGTGAACAGTCCTATAAACAGATCCATAGTTTTTTTTTTTAACGTACAACACTAAGGTCTTCTTCTCCTTCTCCTTCTCCTTCTTCTTGAACTCTTCTTCTTCTTTTTCAACTTCTTCTTGAACTCTTTTTTTTCTTTTTTAACTTTTTCTTGAACTCTTTGGATATGTTTTTTTTTTTTTTTTGTAACAACTTTTTTTTTTAAAAAAAAAATTGCTGCCTTTTTTCCCTCTTTTTTTCCCTATGAATCTATTTATCAAATTTTATCTGTTACCTGTGAACAATATCGAAAATAGTATCGTGAACAATGCTCGTTAACAGTGTTGTGAACAGCCCCGTAAACAGATCCATAATTTTTTTTAACGTATAGCACAGAGGTCTTGCTGGAAAAATTGCCAGAAACTCAAAATATTCTAATATATATATATATATATATATATATATATATATATATATATATATATATTAATGGTGTTTATCTTAAATCACCTCTAGGATCCTAAAGTTTGAGCTTTGATATCATGTTGAAATTAAGAATTGAAAAGAATTTTGTGTTATTAATTGATTATATAAATACAATTCAACAATCCTATATATCAACTTATGAATATCAAACCTAATAAGACTAAGAGACATAACTAGATAAGATAAACATAAACTAAGCAAGACTTAGAAACCTACTAGGACACATAATAGGAAACCTAATTAGGACTCTCAACATAAGCCTAAATAGGACTCCACACTCCCCCTCTTGAGGAGGAGTTGTTGGAGGAGTCCCAGCAGAAGATGACCTTCTCAGGGGAGTCGAAGTGAGTGGCGGCGGTTTCGTGGTCGTTGTTGATCAAATCGGTGATGTTTGACAAGCAGTTGTTGAAGCCAGAGAAAATGAGGAGCATGTCCTCACGGACTTCTTTGAAGGTGTTGAGACTCTTCACGATCTGTTGCGCCGTCGTCATCATTCGATCCTCGCCCCCCGTATTGATGCTTGTGGTGGTTGTTGTCGCAATGTTTCTAGGATTTTGTTTTTGGATGTGTGATCTTCAGAAAGAGAGACAGAGAGATTGTTGGATTGAGATAATTAGGACTATTAACATAACCAATATTGGAATTTCGGATCCCCACATCCTTTGAATCTTGATTTTTTTCCTAAGATACTTTTTTTGGAAAATTCTGTTTAGGATTTCCTTGTGTCAGATAGGTTAAGAGAAACATTTGAAAGCATTGAGACAAGAAATTTTTTGGACTCAATATTAAAGGTTTGGTTAAACTGTTGTGTTTTCCCTCCTCTTTTTGGTTTCTATATGATTTCTTTTTGGAATTTGTTGTTTACAAGATAATATACTCGTTCCCCTCATCAGCAAATACTAGTTGTTAAAAGTCTTAATTAGGTTTTTTATTATGTGTCATAGTCGGTTTCTTAAATCTTATCTAGTTATGTTAATTAGTCCTATTAAGTTTGATATTCATATGTCTGTATATATGACTGTTGAATTGTATTCATATCATCACGCAATAATACAAAATTCTTTTCAATTCTTTTTGTTAACATGGTATTAGAGAAAGATCTCTCTTTGGATCCTGAATAAATTTTTCTCTTTCTTCTCAAAAAAAAAAAAAAAAAAAATTTGTTTATGGGTACTTTTCACGTCACTGCTTGGGTACTATTCACGACAATGTTCTTGGGCATTGTTCTCGAATACTATTCATGGCACTATTTTCAGGTAGTAGAGAAAATTTGAGAAATAGATTCGTACAAAAAAAATGAGTGAAAAAAGGAAGTAAAAAAAGAAGATTGTTAGAAAAACAGAACATGTAGTAAAATAAAACCCTTAGTATAAAAAAAAGTAGTTCACAAAAAAAAAGGGGGCAATAAAAAAAAAAGGTCATTCCTATTCTTAAAATAAATCTGCGTTGGCAACTCACACTTGGCAAGGTGGTCGAGTTGATGTTAGTAGTACTAAGGACATGGTTTTAGTGATATGAGTCCTCATAATGGCAGAGGTGGTCGTGAAATTGGTGGTAGTCGTATATTTGTTGGTCATAGTGGTGATGGTCGGAGTTCAGTTCGTCAATGCACTCACTGTCACTGTTATCGGCATACTCGAGAGACATGTTGTCACTTGGTTACTCGTCCCATAGTTGTTAATGGTGTGACTTCTAATTCAGTTGAATGTGATCTTGTGCTTCTGATTTCTCTGACAGTTTCCAAAGCTAAGTATGATGAGTTCTTACAGTATAAGGTAGCTCACTAGGCATCTTTTATGACTACTACTCTTTTAACCTAGAAAGGTACACCAATTACTTGTTTACCCTCTAGTAGTTTTTCATCTAAACCTTGGGTTCTTGATTCTGCAGCCACTGATAATTTTTCAGGTACCATTGATGTTTTTTCTCCTTTTTCTCGGTCATCATCCTTACCTGATGTTACTCTTACTGATAGATCTAAAACCACTGCTAGTGATATTGGCATTGTGCGTCCTAGTTCTTCTGTATCTTTATCATTCGTACTTTATTCTTCTTTTTCTCAGTTACCTTTCTCCCTAATTTTGTTCTTATTCAAGATCTGAAATGCAGAAGATAATTGGTGGAGGGCATGAATCTAACAATATTTATTATTTTGATCCTGTCCCATCACCTATTGTCTGCTCAGTTGACGTATGTCCTTTCCAACTTCACTTTCATCTTGGTCATCCATCTTTGGAGAAAGTGAAGAAGTTAGTATCGACTTTGAATCATGTTTAATCTTTGGAGTGTGATTCGTGTCAGTTAGGTAAGCATCATCGTGTGTTCTTTCGTTCATGCATTAATAAATGTGTGTCTAATCGTTTTATGTTAGTATATATTGATGTTTGGGGTCCGAGTCGTGTGTCTTCTAAACTTGGCTTTCAGTATTTTGTTACTTTTATGGATGATTATTCCAGGCTCACCTGGCTTTATTTAATGAAAGATGGTTCTAAGTTATTTTCTATTTTTTTTTTTTTTTGCTTTTTTTGCTTAGCTGAAACCCAATTTAGTTATCTGTTAAAATCCTTCGTAGTGATAATGTTCGTGAGTATTTTTCAAATCCTTTTACTACTTTCATGACCAAATCTGGCATCATCCTGATGTTGTACATCTCAACAAAATGGGATTGCTGAGCGAAAAAATCGTCATCTTTTAGATATTGCTCGTACTCTTTTATTTCATGTACATGTTCCTAAATTGTTTTGGAATGACGATATTCTTGCTACCTATTAATTAATTAATCGTATATGGCCCTCTATTCTTAATGGCAAATCGTTGCACTCTGTGTTATTTCCTAACGATACACCTTTTCATTTACCTCTTCGTATTTTTGGGTCCATTTGTTTTGTTCATCTGCTTAGTATCAGCTTAGTTTAGGCATTGACAAACTTGATCCTCGCTACATTAAATGTATTTTTTTGGATTATTCTCGCACACAAGAGTTATCGATGTTATAGTCTGTTGTTAAAAAGATATTTTGTTTGTGCTGATGTTATATTCTTCAAGACTACCTCGTTTTATTCTGAGTCTAACTTTGTATCTCATCTGGCTGATTTTTTTTCGTTTTCATTACCCATTCTAATGCCCTTTACACAATCAGATCCTCCTACTATGGTTTCCCTTTCGTCAGTTTCTCCTAGGTCAGTATCTCCACTAAAAGTTTATACTCGTCGTTCAAAGCCTCTAGTCTCGATTGCTCCACCCATTACTTCCTCGTTAACATATCTGGATCCATCTTTAACTACTTCATTTGAGGATGATCTTTCCATTTCTCTTCGAAATGGTAAGCGTTTATGCATGGCTCATCTTATTGCTAATTTTGTGTCGTATGATCATTTATCTCATTCATACGCTTCATTTGTGGCTTCTGTCTTTACTATCTTTGTTCCTAAGTCTGTTACAGAAGCTGTCTCATTCTGGGTGGAAAACAGCCATGGAAGAAGAGATGCATACCTTGAGTACTAATGATACATAGGACTTGGTTCCTCTCTTGTTTGGGAAATATGTTGTTGGATGTCGTTGGGTTTATACTGTAAAAGTTCATCATGACGGTACTATTGACAAATTGAAAGCTCGTGTGGTAGCAAAAGGACATAAGTATATGGTATTGATCATGCTGAAACATTCTCTCATGTGGCTAAGATTACATCTATTCGTGTTTTTCTCTTTGATGTCTACGTTTAATTGGTCGCTACATCAGTTAGATGTCAATAATGCTTTCCTCAATGGTTCTCTATAGGAGGAGGTTTATATGGAGCAACCTCCTGGATTTGTTGGTCAGGAGGACTCTGGGTTAGTCTGTTGGTTGAAGAAGTCCCTATATAGTTTGAGATAATCTCCTCGAGCATGGTTTGACAAGTTCAATGAAGTAGTGATTGATTTTTGTCTAAATGGATGTGGTGTAGATCATTCAGTCATTTATAAACATAGTCAAGCGGGTAGGATATTGTTGATTGTGTATATGGATGATATTGTGATCACAACAGACGACAAGGGGGGAATTTAAAAACTAAAACAGTTCTTAAGTACTAAGTTTCAGATAAAGGATCTAGGAAAACTAAGATATTTTTTGCGTACCAAAGTTGTTAGATCTCGTCATGGTATTTCTTTATCTCAGCGTAAATATGTTCTTCATTTGTTGAGTGATACTAGAATGTTTGGGTGTAAGCTTATAGATAATCCTATGGATCCCAACACAAAACTTGCAGTTGATCAAGGTGAATTATTATCTGATTCAGGAAAGTATAGATGATTGGTTGGGAAATTGAATTATTTGACTGTTACTAGACCATATATTTCGTTTGCAACAAGTGTAGTTAGTCAGTTTCTAGATAAACTAGTCATTGGGATGTTGTTATTCATATTTTGAGATATCTGAAGAGTGCTCCTAGTCGTGATTTACTTTATCAAAATCATGGTCATACGTAGGTTTAGGGTGATACTGATGTAGATTGGGCAAACACTCCATCTGATAGGAGGTCTACTACTGAATATTGTGTGTTTGTCGAGGGTAATCTGGTGTCATGGAAGAGTAAGAATCAAATTGTGGTTATTAGATCGAGTGCTGAGTTTGAATACAAAGTAATGGTGCACACTACTTGTGAGTTAATTTAGTTGAAACAGTTATTAGCAAAACTTGAGATTAAGTAATCACGTCCTATGAGTTTCGTGTGTGACAATCAAGCAGCTATTCATATTGCAAATAATCCAATGTTTAATGAGATAACGAAGCATATTGAAGTTGATTGTAATGTTGTTAGTAAAAAACTTGCACAAAATGTGAGGAGTACCAAACGTGTGAAGCCAGCAGATCAATTAGCAGATTTATTCACTAACCATTGGATGGTCCGTGAGTTGGAATTATTTGTACCAAGTTGGGTGCATATGACATCTATGCTCCAACTTGAGAGAGAGTGTTGAGAATCCTAATTAGATTTCCTATTACTAGTTATGTCTTTTAGTCCTATTAGGTTTGATATTCATAAGTCTATATATATATGCCTGTTGAATTGTATTCAGATCATCAATCAATAATACAAAATTCTTTTCAATTCTTCTTGTTAACACTGTCAATGATGTTTTTTGCAATGTAAAAGAAGTTCACTACTCATTTAATGAGCTTAATGAAAGCCACACCATCCGGTGAATAAATATGGTAGATTTTATCCGGTATACATAAGTTTGCTATATGTTGTTTGAGGTAATTTTGTTTTCATCGCCACTAGCCACAGGCCCAAAACAGCACTGATAGGAATCAGGTAAAAAATGAATGGAATAATTCTGACTGCTAGTGATGGGAGGTCATTTCTTTTCTCTTTATCTCCTTGAAGCCAGAAGGTGATTAAAGATATTATTTAATTTACATCCGTCGAATGTTAGCCAAGGAAGAACAGGTAGTAAGTTTTAAAGAATAAAGATGGTCTTTAAAGTTATGTACCGATGTCTTGCTTACATTGGACCATGCTCCAAGGAACTCACCCAAATCGTCCATTGGACTTACCTATTCAACTAAACACTAGGATGCGTTGTAACCTAACAATTTCAGATGCAGTTACAAGTTATTGATATCCATAATCTCTTGTAATGTAGGTTTATCAGTGATAAGAAGGGGTTTGTGCTGGGGAATGACGGGGTCTTGCTTCGATATCTTGGATAAAGTTGTAATTCACACAAGGTAATGATTGTATCTCCTTTTTGACTACTTTTGACATAATTTATTTATATATTCTCTTTTCTAAGTTCTGTGTTGTTTATGAACAATTCATCTCTTCAATAACTTGAGAAAAGGTGTCTGCTTGGTGACTAATGCATACATGTTGACTAACGTTTGCATGTGGCACTGTACAGGTTTATCAAAGTGGTTGCAATTTTGTATAGCTGATGTACGCCTTCATATTTTGGCTGTAAAGAGGGACCAAATTTCGGGGATGAAATACTGTATTTTCAGCACAATTATTTAAATAGAATTACTTTGATTCTTTGTGATAGTGTTGTACTCGAAAGGAGAACTCTCATAGAATTGAAGATACGTGAAATAGTTTTAAGTATTGGCTTCAACCCAAATAGATTATCTGGTTTCATTTTTCTTCTCTCTTTTTAAAGTGCATTATCTGATTTCCATATTTGATTGGACATAAATAGCAATAGTACTTCTTTTTATGTTATGATCGGTAAAAAAAAATGAAAGAAAGAAAGAGAGAAAAAATGAACGAAAAACTTTTTTTCTTCTGTTCATTGATAAGTGAGAAATGTAATTGTGCTTCTTTGGGATACAACTTCATTACATTCTCTATTTTTACGTTTCTAAAGGTCCGTTGTCCTTTCTTCATTATTCTTCTTTTTTGTTTGGATCGGTGAAGACCTCTTGGCTGATGGACGACACAAGAGCAGGTGTCCCCAGGCATCTTTTATCTCCTTAATATTTGGTAGAAGCAGGATTTGATTTTAAGTTTCTTATATTACAACAAATGGCTTTAGCAATTTAGTTGGCATTCACTTTTGTTATTCTTTTAGACCCAAGTTTCAGGGATATTATTATTAAATTATTTTACATTTTGATCACTACTTCAATGTCTTTTAGGTTTTTAAAACAATCAAACAAGACCCTTTTTGAGGTTGTTTTCAGCAACTTTATGGCAACTTTTCTATTAAATGTTTCTTTTTAGAAAAAAATCTCCCCAACGTTTTATTAATATGAAAAAATGTACAAAGAAACTTTTCTATTAAATCTTGATTGGTGCATATTTATTTGCACGTGTAACACTCGCGATTAACACATATAACTATTGAAATAAGAAAAAGATAAAAATAACCTTTGTTTTATCTTTTATCTTCATCCTCTTCACTCAAATTATAAATTATGCCACTCACTTTAGATGATTATAAGAGGGTAATAAAGATAAAAAAAATAAAGAGAAAGAAATTTTAATCTTTTCTTTTGTCAACTGTCACCTGAGTTGAGCGTCAATATCGTATGCAAGCATATTAGCACCGTTCTTGAACAGCTCTCAAAAATTGATTTCAACAAAGTTTGTGAAAAGATTAGTGAGATGTTTCTGCTGTGTACGTTAGGTAAAACGAAATTTCTTAAATCATTTCATTAAATTTATTTTCCAATGTGTTACAACCCCTTCTCGCTCCCTTTTAATGGTACACTTACTGTTATCTCTTCATTATATCCATTAATCTCCTCCATGTTTTCGTGTTAAAGGTTGAACAAAATACCTTATTTAAAGGAATCTCCATTCAAAGGGGTTGTCTTTTATATTATCCATATGATTTTTGCATATAACTGCTTCATCTTTTTCCAATTGAATCGATCTGTATGTTATTTCTATAATTTGAGTAGCATTTGAGACCTTATTTCTCTACTCAGTATTCCCCTAAACTTATCAAGAAAAGATTTTTAATTTTCTTGGTCCGATGTCTCCTCGTATGTGCTACGTTCATCATTATCACTACAAGTTTCCACTGTAGCTTTCTTCTTTGGATTCTTATTTTTCCTCTTGGCTTAAGAATATTGTGCCTTAATATACCATCGCCTTTTCCATTCAGAGCAACTAATGGCAAGGCTTGCTTTTTCACTACTCCTTATGACCGGCCACATGGGTGAAAGAATAAGTTTTTTCTTCTCTTTTTGTTTTGTTAAATGAAAATTTTCTTTTAAAACTCTCACTCTTTCCTATATACCAAAGACCACCATTTCAACACATAAAAAACACCATCCTCCTCTCCTCCAAAAACCGGTCATATATGGAAATTCTTGCTTACCTCTACTTTAGCCAAGGGTTTGTTGCCGCCTTGTCATTTCTTTCTCAAGAATCTCTTGAATTTTCTCTGGGTCATGGAAAGTTACCTCTTCTTATTTATCATCATCCACGATGGAGGACTTGAGAGTTACGCTTGTCATCATTTTTATCACCATCTTTTTCATACATCCAAATAGGTCATGAGTTGTGAGGGAGCGGCGAAGTTTGTCATTGTGATCCATTACTTATTGAGTTACCTATTCCTTTGACTCTTAAGATTTTTGTAAGGACTTTAAAATATTTCTCTTTATTTTCTTATTAAAACAAATTTTACTAAGAGATTCGAACTAATGTTTTCAGAGACAATGACATTGAACAATAAATTTTATCTCAGTGACACAAATTAAAGTGTAAGTATTGAAGTGTTGAGACATAAACATTTTGAAACTTTATGGTGTTTTAAATAAAATAATAATTACAAAAAATTACCAAATTAATATTTAAATTTAGATAAAAAATCAAATTATTAAATTTATGTTTAAATGTATTTATTAAAACAAACTTTCAGTAACTAAAAAATAAATGGAGTACTAAATAATATTGTACTAATTTCAGTACCAATCCTCTTTACATAGTCTACATACAAGCCCAAGTAGGGGTGGCAATTTTGGACGCGACACATGAACCCGACACGACACGACACGAAATAAAGCGTGTTAGGGTTGAGTATAGTCGGGTTCGTGTCGTAATCGTGTCGACACGATTATGATACGGAATAATCGTGTCGTGTCACGGGTTGACCCGCTAACCCGAATTGACACGATTAGGACACGATTAATAAATTACGGGTTGATGGGTCGTGTTGACACGATTATGACCCATGACCCGTTTATGACCCATTTAAAAAATTTATATATTAAATTAAAAAAAAAACTTAATATATATATATATATATATATATATAAATAAACCCTAAATTACAAACCCAAAGCCGCACTTCTCTGGTCTCTCTCTCGCCTCTGTTACAAACCCAAAACCTCACCATCACAGCTCAACTTTCTCCTCCCAGCAGGCAGCATCGCAGCATCACCGGCACCGGATCGATCTCTACCTTCAACGCTTTCAAGTCCTCAACTTTCATCTCTTGGAAATCTGTATGCTCTCTCTACTTCATATCTATTGTTTAGAATCTAAACTGGAAATATACACTTCATTGTTGATTTTTGATTTATTTCCAAGAAAATGAAAGGAACCCAAATCTATTTCCAAGAACCCATATTTAAATTTAATTAAAAGTAGTATTATATATATGAAACAACAGATCTATTTCCTGGATATATTTTCAAGAAAATTATATGTAAAGAATGCATATTTTGATGCGCGCTATACCGGTTGATGATGAGTTGTCGCATTGTAGTCTGCTGATTGATGAAGCTACTTAGATCTGTCATCAATCTGACCCTTGAACTGAACCATCGGAATTTCCGTGGATTCATCAAACTCAGGTGAGTCGTCCCTGTGTTGACCACGAGACCTCTTTGCACAGAGAAGAGGGACTAGAAAGACAATAAAAATGGTAAAAAGTAAGAGAATAACAAGCATCATGATCTCACCATGAAGAGCAAAATTACGATCATCAGAGAATAAAATCTCATATTTTTTAGTGATAGTGGAGTAATGGCACTAGCCATGGAAATGGGTTACTATATAACTCTACTTTTCTGATTGTATATGGCTATAGGTTTTTGTAATAATTTAGTCCAGGTGCTAAGCAACTTTATATCAATCAGTTAACTAAAACAATTTTTTTTTAATACCAATCAGACTTTGACAAATATATATGCCTTGTCAATTTTGGATGGCCCAAAATGCTTGATTAGAAATGATTTGGAGTCATGGCTGCTATTAGACGTTGATCAGTCGTATCCTGCTTATTGCTATAATAGTATTGTTGATCAGCTTCAGCAGCAGGTCAGCATATATGACTATGAGTTATCAGGGTTAATATAATTAATGACTATGAAATTATACAAAAATTTCAGAGCATACAGTAATATATAGTGTACTTAATTATATAGTTTCCGTGTATTAATTCTTTGTATAGATACCCAATTAATTATTATGTTCATTGGTATATATATACATGTAAATTGCAAATCATGTTGCCCAATTTATTCTTCTTGTCAAATGTTAATTTAATCGATTGAATTTATTTAATGGAGTTGTATTCAAATGGGGGAAATAGCTAACTAGCATTCTAATTCCTTTTCCATAGAATTATGATTGCAATGTTCGTGATCGTGTTTGTGTTTTGACAGTGTATTGTAATATCATGAGCGAATCCGATCCCACATAAGTGAATTCTAGCCTTGTTCCATGCAGGAGTGTTGATTGATGTCTATTAATTTTTTTTATACGTAATATGACCGGATATTTGTAGCATGACTTATGTTTGACTATATGTAATTGTTTTTGAAATATCCAATGTGTTGCTTTACATGTAGATCGATGGGGGATAAAGATGACATTATTGTTGAGGCTTGTGATAGCATGGATGTGTTTGATGAAGAAGATGATGATGTAGTTGAGTTAGAGGAAGTAGTTACTGCTACAGATTCTAAAAAAAAGGTGAAAAAACGTAAAAGAAAACTTACCTCACCAGTGTGAAAGTTTTTTGACATGCTTCCTCTTGGAGATGATAAGAAAAAGAGATGCAAGTGCAAGAGGTATGGAATAACATACATTTGTGATAGTAGGTTCGGAACAGGTAATATTAAACGTCATATGAAGACATGTGCTAGATTAGATATACGATATGTGGGTCAGTTACTTTTATCACAAAATAATGGTTCCATGTCTTTATCTAATGATTCATTTGATCATGAGAAGTTTAGGGAGTTACTAACAGCAGCTATTATCATGCATGAATTACCTTTTCGATTCACTGAATGGGTGGGACTTAGAGCTGTTTTCAATCACTTTGGATAATGCATCTGCAAATGATAAATCTATTAAGCGTTTACAAGATCAGTTGTTATTGGGGGGTGGTTTGTTGTGTGATGGAGAATTTCTTCACCTTCGTTGTTGTGCTCATATATTAAACTTAGTTGTTCAAGATGGGTTAAAAGAGATAGATGAGTCTATCCAAAAGATCTGTAAAAGTGTCAAGTACGTGAAAGGGTCACAAGTTAGGAAACAAAATTTTTTGGAATGTGTAGCTCATAGATCTCTTGATGCTAAAAGAGGTTTGAGGCAAGATGTCCCAACTAGATGGAATTCTACTTTCATTATGCTTGATAATGCTCTTTACTATAGCCATGCTTTTATGCATCTAGAGTTGAGTGATTCAAATTACAAGCATTATCCAACTAGGAATGAATGGGATAAGGTTGGAAGGATTTGTATGTTCTTGTCACTATTTTATGAAATCACTTGTATCTTCTCTGGCTCTAAGTATCCAACTGCAAATTTGTATTTTCTTGAGGTGTTTTCGACACATGTGAAATTGAAGGAAATAATGGGGAGTGAGGATGACTATTTGAAAAAAATGGCAGTTAATATGTATGCAAAGTTTGAGAAGTATTTGTTTGATTTTAGCATGATATTAGCTATAGCAGTTATTTTGGATCCTCGTTACAAATTGAGTTTTGTTGAGTGGTGCTACTCAAAACTCTATGGTGATGAAGGGTTTTATGAGTCTTTGCGTGTGAAAGAAAAGTTGATACAACTTTTTAATGAGTATGTCAATGTTGAAAATCATTTGCAAAGTCAATCTTCATCGGGCTCGATAGGGAACAAGCCAACTCATAATCCTCATTGTTCTTCTTCTCACAACCTTGGAAAATCTTATTGTGGACGTACCCGAGATATGCTAAAGGTATATTGATTTTAGATTATTATTGTAAGATTTATATTGTTTTCATGTGCTTTAATTAATGTTTTGAACATGTTGTCCATGTGATTTAATGTTTTATTATTGTAGTTTTCAATTGTTGTCCATTTGGTTTTGTATCTTTTTTATAGGAATTTATTTCATATCAAAGTCAAGAAGCTACCCCACAGAAATCCAAGCTTGAGCTTTATTTAGATGAGCCAATTTTAAATAGCAATGTTTCACTGGATGTGTTGCAATATTGGAAAGCGAATCGATTTCGATATCCTGAAGTTGCTGCGATGGCTCGTGATGTCTTAAGCATACCTATTTCAACTGTTGCATCAGAAAGTGCTTTTAGTGTTGGTGGGATGGTGCTTGATCAGTATCGGAGTGCGCTTAAGCCTGACACAGTGGAGGCTTTGGTGTATGGAGAGCAAGGTAACAAGTAATCACAAATAATATTATTGAACTGACCATGCTAACATCTTTATTTATATTTCTAATTTCTCTTTGAGTGTTTTTTTGCTTATGCCTTATATAATATTCAGATTTGCAATGACTAGTGGCTTGCTTGTTTTAACATTTGTTTTATTTTTTTCTTTGTAGAAATGGCCGCAAAAGCATTAGAGGAGCTTACTTTTGATGTAATGAATATGAATATGCATGAGAATGAATCATTTCCACCTCCATCGGAGGGTTCTGCTGCTAATTTGGTTCGCTGATGTTGTAATATTGTGTTCTTGTAATTGGATGACTTATGGTATTATTGTTTCTTTTTTACTTTTTTTATTATGGTTGAACCAATATGGATAATAGTTGACAATATAATGTTTATGTTATTAATTGGATTTTTTTTTATGTATATTTGGATAATGAATATGTTGAAATTTGGATTATGAATGACTAGATAATAACTTATAAATGCTTATGTAATAAACAGGTCATGGCGGGTTAATCGTGTCGTGTCGTGTTGTCGTGTCGGGTCTAACACGACTCGTTTATTAAACAGGTTATGCGTGTCGTGTCGTGTCGTGTCAGGTCTAACACGACCCATTTATTAAACGGGTTAAGAGTGTCGTGTCGTGTTACCCGTTTAATAATCGTGTCGTGTTCGTGTTGGGTTTTCTTGACACGATTAATAATCGTGTCGTGTTCGTGTCGACCCATTAATAATCGTGTCGTGTTCGTGTCGACACAAACATGACCCGTCAACCCGAATTGCCACCCCTAATCCCAAGTGACATACACACTGGAACCCTATTTTTAATATTCCCTCCTCTAGGCTCTTCTAGTCTTCTTTATATATCTGAATACTCAAACTTCCACTTCATTAGACTAAAATCTGAGCTGAAATAAGTGGTGTGATATGCAGGGAATAAATTCCCCTAAATTGAGACCCAGTTTCAGATGGTTCTAGTTGGTTTTCCACTACCCTCTTCTCTCCTTGGTTGATCTACTCCTAGTCTCCCTTTCTCTCCCTCACTCTCTTTCACACTATCATACACTTTGATTTGGAGGATCTGATGGCCAAAACAAGGTATTAGAAAGTTTTCAAATTTCTCACGTGAATTTATATTGATTTTTCAAAAGTCATTGGCTATTTTAATATAATTAATAAATTGAAGTTACAAATTTATGATTAATCTCAATAAATTAAGAGTTACAAATTTGTGATTATTTTTAATAAATTAAAGGTTACAATTTGTGATTAATCTTAATAAATTAAGAATTACAATATTTGAATTTATTTTTATTTTAAATTTTGAATTAAATTCTTAAGTTCACTTATGCTCATAAATACCAAACTTTTCAAGAGTTTAAGACACACAATTTTCATAATCTTCTTCTTGTCTTCTATGCTTTGAGAGTGTTATTCTATTAGTTTCTATATATTTGTGTTTTTGGACAATCTTGATTAGGTCAGTCAATCTCCGCTTCCCAATAGACATGCACATTGTTGAAGGCAAAGTTGCAAGCACTTCGGTTTGATCTTGGAGTCAGTCTTAGCCATTCGTACCTATACGTAGGGAGGTTATAACAACTTTAAGACATCGGTTTTCCATGACTCACAGGTCATCTCCTTCTATTTTCTACTCTTCCGTTTTAATTAATTATATTATTTTGTTTTATAGCTTATTATACATGTTGTGTTAAATTATTTTGAATTATACAAATATATATTAGAATTTTTCTTCTAATTTTTTTTATAAATAATTATATATTTTCCAACAACTAAAGCCGTTATAAGTTCAAATTTGTAAATCTATTTATATTTATTTAAAATAACTTATTCTAAAATTTGGTTTAAAAAATTGCATTCTATATACAAAATATCTATTATAAAAAAAAATAACTTGTTGGTTTTGAATAACTCTATTTTAATTTATTTTTCGTTTTGTTTTTTTTAAAAAAAATGTTTTGATATTTGTTTTAAACCAGCTTCCAAAACTTGTTCAAATTTTAAAAACATTTTATGTTTTAAACATATTACGTTCAATTCTAAACTGTGTGTTTTAAAATTCTATTTAAATATAAAATTTAATGAAATCAGTTTCATATCTGTATTAAATCAAAATAAATCTGTTATACTCAATATGTCTTTAATTACAATTAATAATACTTAAATTAGTTTCTATTTTATTTATAAAAAACAGTTACATATCAATTTCAAATATATTATAATAATTAAACTAATACAATTTTATTTTATAAACGGATTTTTTGATTATTTTTTTAATAAAACATTTAAAAGGGGAAACAATAAAGCAACCAAAAAAATATATCATTATTACAAAGTTTTAGAATACTTAATATCTTATTGAAATTTTTCTTAGGTGGTAGTTTGTACCGTACTTAAATTTGATATATATTTTCTTTTGTGCAAATAATATACGCTATAGTTATTAATTTAGTGTATTTGTGTTAATCTTATTCATATATATTTCTTTTAGTAATTGAAATACTGAATCTAGATTTTATTACTCACAAAGACTTGAGTTGCCCTAAGTAGTTCCTAGAATGGCATCATATAAGGAAGCCAATAGTGTAATACCCAAAAAGTTTGATGGACTCTTTTTTAGGAGATGGCAAAAGAAAATGATGTATTGGTTAACGGTGTTAGGTTTCATACCCGTTATAGAAGATTCAACTCAACCTAAAGACACATCAACTAGTGAATCCAAAATCCCTAAGTACACCCCTCAAGAAATAGAATACCATTGTCACAATCGAATTCTTAGTGCCATTTCTTTGCATCTTGACGATATTTACCATTCTACCAAAAGTGCTAAAGATCTATAGAAAGCCTTAGAAGATGAGTATGGTATAGATGATGCGGGTATAAAAAGGTTTGATGTTTCAACCTATAATAAATACTGCATGGTAGATGGTAAATCAATTAATGAACAAATTCATGAGTTTCAAAACCATCTTAGAGGTGTAGAGGAGAATGGTACTAATTTTAGTGAAGATTTTAAGGTGTCGTGTCTTATAGATAAACTTTCACCTTCTTGGAGTGAATTTTCTAAAGGCCTTAGAAATAAACAAGGTGCTTTGGCCTTAACCCAAGTTTTCAATTCTCTTAGAATAGAAGAACAACATAAGTTAAGTTTCAAGTCAAAAAATGAGATGGAGGCTAAGGTGAATATGGTAGAATAAAATAAAACCTCCAACTGATTTAAGCCTAGGGGAAACAACTTTCAAAATTTTTTTGGAAGAATAATAATAACAACCAACCTCATAACTTTAGGCCCAACAATTCACCCAATAACTTTCAACCCAATCAAAACCAACACAATCGTTCCCATAACCTAGATTCTATAAACTTTAAGGGCAAAGGCAAGACTCAAGGACTGTGCTACATATGTGGAAGGACTAATCATATTGCCTGAGATTGTTACTACAAGAAGACTAGTGAGTTCAAGCCTAACTTTGGGAATAAAGGCTATCAAGTCAATATGCTAGAGGATGAAGAACCCTCTATTAGGATACTTAAATTTTTGGATACCATGAAAGGTGGATTTATCTTTGTGTTCTTTGTTTTTCATTTAGTTTTTAGTTTCATATTGCTAAGGGACTAGCAATATGTAAGTTTGGGGATGTGATAAGTGCTTAAATACTCATATTTAAGCCCCTTAATCTATATTTGTTAAGCTCTTAGTTTGTGTTATTTCATCCTATTTTATCTCATTTTTGTGTTTGCTACGTTTTTCTAGGTTTTTGGAGCATTATAGAATTATCCGGCTTAAAGAGCAAAATAGGGAAAAGCTGGAATCTGCTGTTGCGATCGAGCGCATTTGCGCAGTATGGCGACTGGGCCTATTTTTGAAAGGAGAGAGACGATTATCAGCGCACCATGTTGAGAGAGAGACGATTAAGAGAGCATGTCTCTTTTATTTTAGATTTGAAGAAAAGGAAGATCCAAATTTTAGCAGCCTATTGTCTAAGGATTTTTTCTCTCGTTTAAATTAAGATTTTATTTGAGCATATAAGCTGCTAAAATAAAAGAGACGTGGGTAGAAGTTTTGAGCGGCATGTGAAGGCTTAAATCCCACATCCCACATCCCACATTGGTTGGAAACACATTCCACATCCCACATCCCACATCGGTTGGAAACATATTCTACATCCCACATCCCGCATTGGTTGGAAACACATTGCACTCATGGAGTTTTCCTATAAAAGCTCCATTTCACTTCATCTTCAGGGGGTGGATCTCGAAGGCTTTGCTATCAAGGAGGAGAGCGCCGCACAGCAAAAACAAAAAGAAGAAAAAATAAAGAGATGAGCTGTAAGTGGAATTTCACTCTCAATGTATTTTCAACTTTAATTTATTTCTTTTGTGTTTTAAAGTTTAATGTTTAGCACTTTAATTGCGAAATTTATTTTCATAATCATAAGAGGCTAAAACCTTCATCTAAGGTTAAAGATGAAGCCTCGCCATTGATTAGCATTATATTTTTATATATGTTCATACGGTCTGATATTTTTGTATTGATGTTCTATTTCAATTTAATTGTTTGAGTAAATTCTTATGATTGATTGTTTTGTTTATAAATTGTTCAAATTGGATATTCGATGTGTTTCATCTGACGGATATATCGAATCATTCAAATTAAATCGGATATCCATTGTGATTCTAAAGTAAACAGATACATTGGATGATTTGATTTAATTAGGGTATTCGTTGTGATTTATATATCGATGGATTCATGGAATTATTTGATAAATTACTTTAAATAGAACATACATAGGATGTAATTGCTTGTCGGTTGTAGGAAAAAAATCATGAAAATATATGTTTAATTTGGTGGGGTGGATTCAGAAACTTTAGTGCTTCTAGCATTTCTTTTAAATCAATTTAGTTTAGTTTATATTCTTTGCATGACACGGTTCGAAATTCGGAACTAGGTTAAAATAAGTTTTGTTTAGATAAAAATCTGTTTTTCTGATGCAATTCCCTGTGAATTCGACCTCGCACTTGCACACACTATACTGCAAACGACTCATGCACTTGCGAGTAATTTAAAACTACCAACACCTTCCATTTGCAAACCATATTGGACTAAGGCCTACACTAGCTGTTGACCCACATTAATAATATTAAGATGCGTACAAACCTAAACAACATGATCACCAATTAACAACAGTTAACTCTCATACTTTTCTCATTTGACCAAATTCGCAAACCCAGTTTTATGAAACCAAAACACTTATAATTAGTGGTAGCCCACAAATAAAAATTTCAACATTCTCCTACTTAGGCAATACTAATTATAGCTCTCAAAATTTTAAAACATTGTATTCAATTTAAAATTACTCATGGGTTAGACAACTTGATTTTATTATGGCCACATTTGAAAAACGATTTGGTCATGTGAGACAACATCTTAAATGACCTGGTCCCATAAAAAAACACCATACATGGAATCATGACAACCATTTTGCTTTATTACTCGTACAAAACCAACCCATGGAGCATGCAGATGGTTCTATTGACATGGATCCAATGTGGTTGTGTAGCAAGAAAATAGCATCTAACAAGGTGATCAAATAATGTGTTGTTTTTATTTTCAATCCTCAATATGACTCTCAGTAAAACATGTCAATTAATAGGCCAGAGAAGCTATCAACAACATAGTATGTCTCAAAGTACCTCGAGGATTCAACATGGTGTTAACCACGAGACATCCCAACCAAACTCAAAACTGACACCAAGTTTTAAATTTCCACAACATGACATGTTATATGTTCAAATGCATTCATATATAAACAGAGATAAGATAACACAATATAATGAAAATATATATGATGGTCATCAATTAATATCATAATATCCAACTATTGTACCCAAAACATTATGGGTTCCAAAATTATATAAATCCAATTAAAAGAATATTAAAACATAATTAACTCACACTAACCACTATATAAAAGGACTCTAAAACACCCATACTATCAACATGTTTCTTAAAAACAATGGGTCTCAGACCTTTAGTTAGACGATCAACAACAATGTTCTTCATTTGAATGTGCTCAACAACTACTCTGGCATAAAACACAATTTTCATGGATTCTATCCCAAGATCATTCTTAGGATATAGACTCAAATTCAATTTATCCCCTTTCACTATTCGCACATCTCTTTATTTACAACTCAACATATTAAACCAGTTGAGTACATGATCTATGTAATTCTCTAAGAAAAAAACCCAACATCCAAAGATGTCTATCCCTACGGATCTCAACACCAAGAACAAAGGGCGTCTCACCATGATCTTTCATATCAAACTTCTTGAACAACAACTGCTTTGTCTCGTGCAATAACCCAAGATCATTACTAGCAAGCAAAACGTCATTCACATAAGCAATCAGGTAAACAAATTTACTCCCACTGACCTTTAAGTACATGCACTGATCTACCTTATTCTCCTCAAAATGAATAAAAGTTGCCACCTCATCAAATTTTAGGTACCACTAATATCAATATGCACTATTTCTAGAAGATCAGAACTTTGAGTTGAACTATTTTCTTGGTTTTGGTTAACTTTCTCCTTATACAATCAACATAAATCTCCATATCCCCAAAATCAAAAGTGGGTAAAATATCGTCCATAACAAGCATTTCAACTCTCTCTAGAAATGTGACCTAGATGTCTATGTCATAAGGCAGACTCAACATCTTTCTTCCATTTCTAGGAATTCGAACCAATCATGATTTGATTGGCCACTTCGTTATTTTTCAAAGAAAAGGAGACCAGTTCAAGACAAGAATACAATACTTTAGTATAAGGGAAATAACCAACATATTCCAAAATAGAGAATCTAAGAGTATAGTTATAAACTCCCCTTTAGGCGGAGAATACAATATACACTCAGAAACTCTACACATGAAGCATATGAAGAAAACGTCTCAGTTTTTGAAAGAATTGTCCTCTTTAGGCAAAAATATCTTCTAAACTACCCATCATCTTCTCACAATGTTCCATGTATTTCCATAAATTACAGCACACAACTACCTTATTTGGGTAAGTAACTACATGATGCAATTAAAATCATCCCACAACATGTTTTAGCAAAATCCCACAAGTATTAATGAGTGTGTCACTTTGGTAGTATACACCCATATAAACCCATTAAATTTCCTAAAACCAGGATAGACGGTTATGCCCTTTACAACCACAAACGCATGCAAAAACAACGAGCATGCATGTAATTATACAATATGAGGTACTATAAACATGTACCTCTATGAGTCACTAAACAATCATTAATTGCATCCTTATGACAGGTCTTGAACACAACAAAATATATTTAAATAATTAGATCAATTATTTCTTGCAACATGCATATTTTCTGCATTTTTTTCAAGCTGAGAATACAATAAATATGAAAACTAATCTAGGAGAGTACCTACTGTCAACATCTCTAAAAAACAAAATAATTTACTGCGAAATGAAATTTCAAAATATATGCACAAATTTCGAGAAATAAGAAATTAATCAAATATTTTCATAAATAAATATTTATTGAACCCAACTAAAAGCAATCACATAGATAATTCCATGTTATACCTCACAATTAGTGCTCTTTTTTTTGGGGTTGATGTTTCAGAGAATTTTAATAACAAATGAGCATAGTTAATGATTGGCTCATAATTCAATACCGATAAGTACACCAATTGAGCAAATATGAATTAAAAAATATGTTTTAGAAAATTTAAGAAAGCTACATATTTTCTGTAATTTTAATTTTAATCTTTTCTATACACTCCCGTGAAAGTAAACTTGATTTTATTATTTGGCCTAGTCGAAATTTCAATAGTAGCACTATTGTTATCAACAACAATGAAAATTATTCAGGATAATCAAAAGACAATATATTAATAAGAAAGGTAACTACAACAACCAGATTCCTAGCGCGTCATTACTTACTCCCCTTTGGGTAGAGTATGCAACATGCATGTGGAATCTCTTACATTAAACCAGCACATTAGCGTATCTCAGTTTTCAAAAAGTCTAACACTTTTGGACAGAAATACAATCTAGACATAAATAAATTCCACCAAATGTTTCATGTCAACCTCTAAATTAAAACACACAATTACCCTATTTGGGCACACGATTGAATGCAATAACCCAGATAAACGTCCTATAACAACAACATGAAATAACCCCATAAATATCAGTGAATGGACCACTTTAATGGTAACCATCCATATCAATTGATGAAACTATTTCAAATCGAGACTGATAAAATATATTATCCAACATGTATACATACTAAAACAATATGTATGCATTTGATCCTCTCAATATGAAATAGTAAACGATATGTATCTCTTCGGATCAAAATCTAAACATATGTTGCACAAGAAAACAAATCTTGAAATAAAATTAATAAAATAATCATATAAATGATTCATATACAAAGGTAAACACAGTTAATATATCAAAGATTACAATTAAATGTTTTGTGGAAGAATCATAAATCATATATGTGAGCATTATAAAGAAATTTCACATATTTATTTAATAATTCAAATGAGGCCCCATAAAATTAATAGAATGAATTCATACTACAAAATAAATCATTTATCTTATGGGTACAATAACTTCACCCCACACTATGTGGTTGTGTCATCTTGTTTTGTTCGACAACCACGTTGCATAGAATAAGAAAATTCCAACAAATCCAAGTCCTAGGTCATTTAAATTCTTTATGAATTTATTTAAATTCATTTAATCAAATTTTCAGATTCAAGAATTTTCTTAAAATGTTGAAATTGACAATGATTCAAATTTATGAACATGTCTCAATAACCATATACAAAACTAGTTAAGTCACCAACAATCATGTTCAAGAAGAATTTCTACTTCAACTCGAGAACATATTTGCATATCAAGTCAAACACTTATAAAATTCTCAGTGCCATATTCTTGATCAACCCAACAATCAGGTCTTATACCCATCTCAATTTCCTACCAATTAACAGTGCTGGATATTCAAGATTAATTAGGTACACTATGCCAATAAATATGACCAAATAAATTTATAAATTCATTTGTGAAGTTTAAAACAACATGTTAGCTGTGATCTGATTTCATCAATAAACTTATTATATACACATTATTAATTATTCCCTATAAATTTAATATCAATAATTATTTTTATAACTGTTTGAATGTAAATTTACCTCTAAATACACTTCAATATATATATATGAAATTTTACACCAAAACAAAAATCTTATCAAAATCCTATCGATCTATATTTTCCCCTCTAACAATTCACACTCAATGTAAGATTCCGAAAATAATGAACTCTATGTTCATAAACATTATAAATTCCAATCCGTTTACTTTATCGATTTCCCATTTTAAACATAAAACCATATTGTTTTGAAATAAATTTAAATGTGTAATGAATGGATAGTTCTTAGGATGAGATGGTATTTGCCAAATAAAAAAAAAAATTAAGCGCTGAAATTTGAAAATCCTTATGGATATAGACAAACTAAATAAACACCTTTTTTTTTTATAAACACTCAACATCAATCCGATTTCTTTAGAATCAATTCTTCGATCAGTGGAACCAGTTTCGAGAACATGACTATATATGAACTTAAAAAAAAAACAAGAATCTTTCTTTGATTTGGAACTGAGAAAAACTTTTGGTGGGATGCACTAAATCTATCTTGGAATAAAGAATTCAAAGGTGACAAATTCTCAGCAAAATATAACATATGCTAAAACCCATACTAAGGATGGTTTGCTCCACCCTATAGGTGCCTTACTTTCTGTACAATAGTCGGGATCATGCCAGGGATCATATTAAGAACAACACCCCAACACAGGGTCGTAGCAAGGACACATTTAGGCTATCCATAGCCCAAACCTATTCCGGTATAGTTTAAATTATGCTTCTTTTCATTTTATTTATTTTTGTAGCTTAATTTTATGTAATATAATTTACTTGTAACTAGTTAACATATTATGCTTGATCATTTGGTTTATGGATCCGTCGATTTTTATTTTAATAAATATCATCAGTGTCGTTTTAGCTAAAATAAAAATGTTGGGCATGAGAGGACAAGGGTAGGATGGGGTTCCATATCTCCCAAGAGTGGACATGTGAGAGTTAAGTAATTCATGACGTCATGCAAATTCATATATATATGCCCAAAATCGTCAAATTTCAAGTACGAGAAGCCTTAACAACCTGCAAGCAAGCCTTTTTTTTATGCAAATCAATCAGTGCCTAACAAATCTCCATGTCGATTATTGAGAAACTGGACAACCCATCTTCACTCAGATCACACAAATCATCCAAAAAAAACACATAATTAATCTTTCAACATAACAATGACAAATCTAGCGAAATCCAAACGGCAACACTGAGTTTTCTAGCAATAAAAAATCAATCGATAGTAAACCAATCCTTAAATGACATCCATATGATCAGATCTGAATCGAAGACATGTAAAATAATATAATTTCACTTTAAATTAATTGAAGTAATCTTAAATTAGGTTCTAAATTCATGTATGCAAGCTCTGATACCACATGTAGACTTAATTAACATAAATATTAATATTATACATGAAATTAGAACACATATAATTGCATAAGGAAATTACATACCTGATTGAGTCATCATCACAGCAGAAAATTAAATTACCTCACAACGGAAGTGATCAAGGTTAGGTCTTCCATTTTTTACTCCCACAACAATAGCTTTATCAAATGGATAGAAAAACTGAATACTCAAATGCACTGCGAGCCAAAGAAGAGACCTAACTTGCTAATATATACATCAGTATTATTGAGAGTCCAAATGGACTCTTCCATCTACTAGCCATATTGGACTAAGGCGTACACTAGCTGCTGACCCACATTAATAATATTAAGATGTGTATACGCCCAAACAATATGATCACCAATTATCAAAAATGGGCTCTCGTACTTTTCTCATTGGACCAAATCCGCGGACCCTGTTTTATAAAACCAAAACCACTATAATTAGTGGTATCCACATATAAAAATTCCAACATAAACGTCTAATGCTGAAGGTAAATTTGCGTTAATTTTCACAATAATATCATTTACATATTATCATATTTAGTATTTGTTAGGATTTTGGCTCAAATCCCAAAAAAATGATAACTTCTAATTGGTTTGAGAAAAAAATAATTTTTTATTTTGTAGTTGTTTATTCTTGCAGGAGTATAATAGTATTTTCTTATTGGATGGTTGCTTATTCTATTAGGAGTAGTAGTAGTCTCCTATGTTGTTGTTCTTTCCCTATTGGTATTAGGATAATATTGTCTACATAAAAAGGGTCCTGTAGAAGATTTGATGTATATTCATAATTTCAATATATATTGTAAGTCAAAGGGGTTTACTACTAAAGTTAGGATGAGAGCATCGGGTATGTTGAAGTTTTGGGTTGTTAAATAGAGGGAGTACTTACAACTAAAGATAGGTTGAAAGCTTTGGTTTTATTGGGCTTTTGGGTTGTGAGATAGTGAACGTTTAGCAGCTTTTCTTTTCCAAAAGTTATATTTGAAAATTAATAAACTGATGGGGTCTGTTGGTGGATATAAGCAAAGAGGTTGCCGAACAAAATTAATTATTGATCTTTTTACTCTTTGATTGTTTTGCCTATTTAATTGTTGTGGTTATGTCTTTTGCTTAAAATTTGAGTAGATGGATTTTTGAGATAAAATTGTAATAAGTGGTATCAGAGTTGTGGTTCCAATGACAAAAATACAAAAAATAAAAATAAACATGATTAATTTTGAGCTATTTGATGAAAGAAGATGGGTGATGGTATGCTTATTAGTCTTTTTCAATTATGTTATCACTATTTTGTTGAGTAGTATATTGGTAGATGGTGAGTACTTGTCACCACATTAATGGTGGACAAGGAAGTTTGGATTCATGGGGAGGTTCCCACGGCACCTCCAAAGAGAGATAAGTTGAAAAGGCCAAGGGTGTTTGTTGTTGAAGAATTATTCATGACTGTTAACGTTTGTGTTTAGGGTTTAGACAGTGATTAAAGTTTCGAGAAAGAAAGGAAATAGAGAGATACTAAGCAGTAAACTGGTTACTAACCCTAAGGTTAGTAGTCATATATATAGAGAACTTAATATTTTGAAATTACATCAATACCCTTAAACTCTAATACTCTCAACACTCTAACACTCCCCCTCAAGTTGGAGCATACTCCAACTTGTTACAACGATACCCATCCAATATGTTACAAATAAATTCAAACCCAAATAACAGCGAAACTCACAACAATTCGCTGTAACTAGGCCTAAGACAATAGTTAGGTCACCATGTCAGTACCACCTAACGATAATGGATCAACACGATCCATGAACAAGGTCTGGGGACATTGGACAAACAAGACCCTCCACTTAAGGGTCAACAAGACAACAAAACAGACTGGAACGAGTTGCTTCATATGGGCTAAATCCACAAAATGGGTTGGATTGTGTCGAGGGGCAAATCTGACTTGGATTCGGGTCAGTTCAACACATAAACAAAAAATAAAAAACTTTCTTTTCTTCACGCAGCATCACCACACATAACAGGGGACTCATGACCGGTAACATGATGTCACAATCTCACCGGAAAGAAAAAAAACTAAACCTGTCAGAGACGAAACAACAAGTTGTTGGAGAAGAGGGAAAACACTTGAAGAGCGCCGAGAAATTCATTGGAAAAACATAATAAAAACTAAAATTAGAATCTAAACCTAGCTATATATATATATATACATACATATATATATATACATACATACATATATATATATATACATATACATATATATATATACATGTATATATATATATACTTTCCTTTGGTTTACCTAAGAATGCCACCAGGGCCCCAAACCATGGGCTCTGATACCATGTTAACGTTTGTGTTTAGGGTTTAGACAGTGATTAGGGTTTCGAGAAAGAAAGGAAATAGAGATATAGTAAACAGTAAACTGGTTATTAACCCTAAGGTTAGTAGTCATATATATTTAGTAGTCATATATATAGAGAACTTAATATTATGAAATTACATCAATACCCTTAAACCCTAATACTCCCAATGCTCTAACAATGACTATATCAAGAGATGAGCCAAACAATGAGAAGATGGCTACTTTGAAAAGTAAGTTGGTGAGATGGGAAGACCAAAAATAAATATCACACCAACTAAAGAAGAAACTCAAATTTAATTATGAGGGGGAGAATTTGAACCAAGTAGAGATTTGTTAGGATTTTAGCTCAAATCCATATAAGGTAGACTTCTAATTGGTGTAGGAAAAGTGGTTTCTTATTTTGTAGATGTTTATTCTAGTAGGAGTACAGTAGTAGTTTCCTATTGAATAGTTGTTTGTTCTAATAGGAGGAGTAGTAGTAGTCTCCTATGTTGTTGTTCTTTTCCTATTAATATTAAGAAAATATTCTCTATATAAAGGGGGTCCTAGAAGGTTTAAGGCACACTCATAATTCCAATATACATTGTAAATCAAATGAGTTTACTACTAGAGCTAAGATGAGAGTTTTAGGTTGTATTGAGATTTTGTGTTGTCAAGTTGAGAGAGCACTATCAACTAGAGTTGGGTTGAGAGTTTTGATTGTATTCATGGGCTGCCAGCTTAAGTAGCCAACCGTGTGGCCTTAGGCTCGGAAACACCTCCATGGGAATGCCTAAGTCAGCCTTCCACTTTGCACAGGGTCATTTTATCAGCATGAAACTCAGCCTATGCAGTGCCTCGCCTCTACGAGGACAGCCTTCAATCTGCCTGGTACTATTTCTCGAGACCAACTGGTTTCGCCCTGCCTTAGGCTTATCAGGGAAGGGCTCCAGCCCCCGACCAATTTGTGCAGAGTGGCTTAATCCCTCTCGCACTCTTGCGAGCTCCCGCATTGCTACTCTCCTTCGCAACACGACTCCCTGCACCCATTGTGCCCCGGAAGCCGTTCCCTCTAGTCAATCCCGATTTTAGGGAGTGTCACATGATCCCGATTTTAGGGGTCGTCACATGATCCCGATTTTAGGGGTCGTGACATACTCCCCCCGTTAAAAACCTTGCACACCCTCGTGCAAGTGTACCTTCGGCACCATCTCATACCAAGACCCACACATCCAACTCCTTACTCCCTGCCTGCTTGCTTTCGAAGTGCTTGGCGAGCGCTTTTAAGTTGTGAGGTAGTGAGCGTTTAGCAATTTTTCTGTTCCGAAAATTGTAATTGAAGATTAATAAATCGATGGGGCTTATTTGTGGATGTAGATAAAGAGGCCGTCGAACCAAATTAATTATTGGTGTTCTTACTCTTTGTTTGTTTTGCTAATTATTTAATTGTTATGATTGTATTTTTTACTTGAAATTTGAATAAATGGATTTTAAAGGTAAAATTCCAACAATATTTAATATATTTCTTTCCGGCACTAGATTCATCTTCAAATTTGTTCTTGACTTTTTAATATATTTTGTTCTAAATATCGTTTTCCCTCATTACAGCATCAACTGGGCTAGGAAGAGAAGCTTGCAAAAGAACAGGGAGAGAAACCAATTCTAAAAAGTATTATAATTTGAGTTTCAGATGATGATTCTGGTTTTAGTTTTTTAAGTGACAATAAACAACATTGTACAGAATGTAAGATGCATGTTAGTTATGGGAAATCACTGTGCTGTTGGCATGTGTTCCAGCTTTATGACCCTTTACCAACATATTATTTTTTCCTAGAAATTTTCTCTATCATTTGATTGTGTACGTTTTCCTCTGTAGCAATGAAGTATGACAACATTGTTGTCCCTTCTTTTTCTTCTAAATCTCGCACTGCTGATCAGGCACCATGCGCTATATCAGTGCATGCGGTAAGAAATTTAGTAGAAATTGACGTAGCAAGGCAGGCTAACCCTTCAGAGATGATAGATGATGGTGGATGAGGGTTGTGACGTTCCATAATGTATTATCACATTGCACTCCATAATTTATATTTTGCAAAGTAGATTTAATGGATTTAACCTTTCAATTATGTTAGCCATACATGTCAAATTGTCTATCAATCTTCCTGTCTATTTTGTAAGTTAAAAAATGTTCAATTAAAAGATAGTTGATGAAATACTTATAAATATATTATTGATTTCAAATTTTAATATGTATGATCTATATAAATAAAAAATTAGTCAGATGACTGGTTTTATAAAAAAATAACTAATACAAAAAATTATAGAATGGTGGTATCAACGAATCGTCAAAGTTAAAGGATGAGGTAATAAGGTGGGATAGAGAGGCAGTAATGCTTGTGCTTGAGAAACACAAACTGTAACTAAGAAAATTAAAGGTTTAAAGATAACTGTGATACCATGAAAAACGAACACTGATTTGATCTTTTCACTCGCATGAAAAGAGTAAGCAAGAGTTCTTGTGTGATATATATATATATAAAACGATATCATATATGCACAACTGAATACAACTTAATTTACAATTAATTCAACAATGATGAAACTACAAATGAAAGTTGGGATAGGTTAGACATCACATAAGGGATTAACTAAGTGAAAGAGTTTAAGACTTTGTTTGAAAGTTCCTTAAATACAACTTAAATCATCAAAATTTAAAGTTTTGAGAGCTTTTGACTATAAGAACTTAAGTTTTGGATATCTAAATTGTGATTTAAGTTGTACTTAAAGTCACCCAATCAACGCCTAAGTTTAATATGTTTCCGGACAGATATGATTTGTTTAGAATGGAACCTTAAAAATCTATTTTTGATGTGTTACTCATTTTACCAATGCTATTAATAGTTTGAATAAGTGTTTTCAAAGGCGATTTTTTTATGCACCCAGAGACGAGGCAAACCTAAAACGCCTTAAGGCTTAAACTTAAAGAGGACCTTTAACTAGGTGTGCATATTTTCTTACTTTAGGCCCATAAGCCTTAGTGGATATATTTTTCCAAATCCTAGGTGTTGGTATTTGTCTAAGGATTAAACGGGAAGAAATTCAGCATGTTTAGCATCAGGTCGCGCCGCGGCACAGCCTTCCTAGGCCACGGCGCACAGCAAGGAAGAGACCTAGAGGAGGTGTACGCCGCGGCTCAGCCTCCCCAAGGCCACGGTGTCTAGAAGATTAAAGAAGTGTGCCCTGCCCTAGGGCAGCCTGCCCTATTCTGGGCCGCGGCGCCAGGCACACTGATGCACACATGTTTCAGCCTTTCAAATGGTGCGTGAGGCATGATCAAAACGCACAGGATCACTTAGGATTGATGAGGGACTATGATTGATTGGTCCTCAAGATCTAATGGTTGAGATTGACCTTTAAGATAGGTTCAAGAAGTGGTGCACTATATAAAGGGTCACCTAGCTTCAATCTCAACAATGTGTGTGACATAACATGTGATGACATGTGAGTGTGTGTGAAATAGAACACATGGGTGTATGAGAGTGCAAAGACACTAAACACAGGAGAGATCTCATTGTAGAGAGGTTGGATGTTTAGAGAGAGAGTAGTATAGATTGGGGATTCAAGGGACTTGTAAGTGGAATTTTCTTGGGTAAAATTCCAGGGTAACTCAAGACATTTTCACTTTCTTTTTCTCTCTTCTTTCATTCTTCAAGAATGGTGTTAAGATCAAGATTATATCGTGTTCTTGAAGAGGAGTTGCTGTAATTGTAAGAACCATTGATTTAGTGCAGAGAGTTCGGAGGAACTCACGGGGATGTAGGTTATTGCCCAACCTCGATAACAAATTGCTTGTGTTCTTTCTTGCTTCATTTGCTGTTTTTTTTCTTTACAAGTCATTCTAGACCTGGGTGTTTGGAAGATCATTACTTGGGCATCTCCAAGGTGGTTTCCCAACAGTGGTATCAGAGCTAGAGGAGATACCACAACAGTGGTATCAGAGCTTTGGATAGTGGCATTAGAGCCAAGATTGGTGGGTATTGGAGCAAGAATAAGAGGTTATCGAAGAAAGACTCCAAGAATCAAAGGTCAACTTCTGGGTGATTCAAGAACGGAGTAGAGATCTATATCTGATTGTGTTCTTGAGGTAATTCAAGAACTGAGTAGAGATCAATATCTGATCGTGTTCTTGAGGTGATTCAAGAACGGAGTAGAGATCAAGATCTGATCGTGTTCTTGAGGGTGATTCAAGAACGGTATTGAGATCCATCTTTGATCGTGTTCTTGAGATTCAGAAGAAGTTGAAAAGCAATTGTGGGTGCTGCATAAATCTGGGATCTTCTCCGCAAGATGGGTTCAAAATTCATTGTTGAGAAGTTTGATGGAAAGAGAGACTTTGCCCTTTGAAAGCGGAAGATCAAGGCGGTTCTTATGTAACAAAAGGTGGACTTTAGGATTGGAGAAGATGACGTTTTTCCAGCAAGTATCACGGAGGTCCAGCGGAATGAGATAAAGAAGATGGCATATAGCACCATCTTCTTGCACATGTCGAATAGTGTCACAAGGGAGTGCAGAGACTCGGAAGATCCAGCTGTCATTTAGAAGAAACTAAATGAGTTGTTTCTTACAAAGACTCTCCCTAATAAGAGATATCTTTGTAAACGAATCTTTGCTTTTAAAATGGATCCTAATAAAGAGTTGCAAGATAATATTGATGCCAAGATGAGGAGTGCATCAAGTGGAGAAGGGCTGTTCGTTAAAGGAAGGCCAGCAACTCGATATGGCAGTAACATACATGGCTACTACTGGGACAGAGGTAGAAGAGAAAGCCATGGGAGAGCGCACTCCAAACCGAGATTTGGAGGGAAGAGATGCTTCAACTGCCATGAGGAGGATCATTTCAAGAAAGATTGCAAGAATATGATAAGGGATGAGGGAAGAAGCCATACCAAGAATGGAGAGGCTTCGGTTGTCAAGGGAGAACAGCAAGATGATGATGTTCTTGTTGTGTGCTCAAATGTGAGCAGGGGGCAAGAAGGCAGCGGGAAATGGATCTTGGATACCGGGTGCACTCATCATATGTGTCCTTACCGGGATTGGTTCAATAATTTCAAGGAAACCGATGATGGAAAGGTTTTATGGGGGAATGATACTTCTTACCAAGTGAGGGGCACGGGAGACAGCCAGTTGAGGATCTTTGATGGAGTCCCAAGGCTGCTGCAAAATGTGAGGTATCTTTCGGGTTTGAGAAGAAATTTGATCTCATTAGGGCAGCTAGATTCCATGGGGTACACATACAAGGTAGAGGGAGGAAAGATCAAGGTAACTAAGGGATCTTTGATTGTGATCAAAGCAGCAATGAAGGATGGTCTCTATGAGATGATTGGAGACACGGAGATCAAGGGTCAAGAAGCAAGCTTGATGGCTGAGATGGATAAGGCAGCCCTTTGGCATAATCACTTGGGACACATGAGCGAAAAGGGCCTGCAAGTCCTCAGCAAGGATGGTCTACTTGGTCAGCAAGGATGGTCTATTTGGTGGTGACAAAGTAGAGGAACTTGATTTCTGTAAATGTTATGTTCTTGGGAAGCAACATTGGGCCAGCTTCAACATCGGAGTGCACAAGTCTAAGGGCATTCTTGACTACATTTATACGGATCTTTGGGGGCCAATAAGAACACCATCACAGGGAGGTAATCTTTACTTTTGTCTTTAATTGATGATTATTCAAGAAAGGTTTGGGTTTATTTGCTTAAAAATAAATCAAATGCTTTGAATAAATTAATGGTGTGGAAAAAGTTAGAGGAGACTCAAACGGGCAGGGTAGTTAAGGTGTTAAGAACTGATAATGGCTTAGAATTTTTTAACAAGGAACTTGATCAATTCTGTAGGTTAAATGGCATTATAAGACATAGAATGGTTGTGAAAACCCCTCAGTAAAATAGAGTTGCTAAGAAGATGAATAACACCCTTAAGGAAAAGGTTAAGTGCATGTTAAATGGATTCGGATTACCCAAATTTTTTTGGGGGAAGCGGTGTCTACTGCTGCATATTTGGTTAATAGATCACCCTTTAGGGTTGTGGACCTTAAGACTCCCAAGGAGATGTGGAGTGGTAAACCCCCTGAGTTGGACAACCTTAGAACTTTTGGGTGTGCTGCGTATGCACATCAAAAGGATGATAAGCTTAACCCAAGTTCTAGAAAATACGTGTTTCTAGGATACGGGGAAGGGGCTAAGTGGTATAGGTTGTGGTCCTTAGAGCAAAAAGGATTTAAACTCATAATAAGTAGGGATGTCATTTTTAATGAATTGTTATTTCCCTATTTGGAGAAAACTAACCCTACAGGGGCTAGTGAGCAAATCAGTTTGGTATTTATGGAGCATAGCATCAAGGAATATTCAGTTCAGGTAGAGCAAGGAAGGTAAAAAGCTTCGGACTAGGTAGAGCCCATTGATGAATGCCAAGCTCAGGACACTCATAAGGAGGCTGAACTAGAAGGGGTTGATGCAGCAAGTCAGAATGACTATCAGCTCACAAGGGACCGGGAAAGAAAGCTGGTAAGACCACCTTTAAGATATGGTGGACAGAAGGAGGGATAAGTGAACAAGGGACTTACATTGATGCCATGGGATGAAAGGATTCGTCAAGATAGAAGCTAGCTATGGAGGAAGAAATGGATTCTTTGAGGAAGAACAGCTCATAGGAATGGGTGCACATTCTAGGAAAATAGAGAGTTGTGGATTATAAGTGCACTTACAAGATCAAAGAAGGGAACCCTCCAGGGGATGAAGTCCGGAATAAGGGTAGGCTAGTCGTGAAGGGGTTCACGCAAAGAGGAGGCATAGATTTCACAGAAACCTTCTCACTTGGACACAAGGCGAATGAAATGGTGATTATTCTCGTCTATGCAGATGATATGCTATTGGTTCAGAACAGTAGGGAGAGGATAGAAAGGTTAACATCTCAACTCAGTGAGGAGTTCGAGAGGAAGGATCTTGGCCTTACACAAACGATCCTTGGGATGAGAAGAATTCGGGAAAGGGAGAGAAATAGGTTGAAAGTTTCTCGGTCTTCCTACATAGAAAAGCTGTTGTACAAGTTTTCTATGGAAGATAAAAAACCAGTGGAGGTTCCCCTTGCTGGTCATTTCAAGTTCTCCAACGAACAATGTCCTGGAATGGATAAGGAGAAGAAGGAAATGGAAAAGGTCCCTTACTCTAGTGCGGTTGGATCAGTCATGGTCATGATGGTCAGCATTAGACCTGACATTTCTCAGGCAATTAGAGTTCTCAGCAGGTTGATGAGTAATCCCAGAAAGGAGCTTTGGCTTGGGATGAAGTGGTTACTGAGGTACTTGAAGGCTTAGTGGCAGCCAATGGTAGCACTCTTAACAACCAGGGTTGAGTACATAGCGGCTTCGAAAGCCATAAAAGAAGCTATGTGGTGCAAAGGGTTGTTGGACGAGCGGAAGGTCCTAAAAGAGCAGGTGGTGGTGTCTTTGGATAGCCAAAGTGCATGACACTTGTGTTGAAATCTGGTGTTCCATGAGAGGACAAAGCATATGGATGTTTGGTATCATTTCATTCGGGAAAATGTTACGGAATGATGCATTCATGTGGACTAGGTAGCCATGGAAGAAAATCCTGTAGATTTAAGTACCAAAGTTCTACCTCTAAGAAGGTTCAATCATTACCTTAGACTTTTTAGGATTGGAGTCGGATGAATGGTGACTCAATATGAGTTTGGATCTTGAGTTCTCTGCACGTGAGTTCGGGTTTAATCGCTTAGACAAAGGTAAAGATTGTTGGTATTTGTCTAAGGATTAAACAGGAAGAAATTCAACATGTTCAGCATCAGGGTTGCGGTACAGCCTTCCCAAGCCATCACGCACAGCAAAGAGAAGACCTAGAGGAGGTGTCCTCCGCGGCTCAGCCTCCCCCAGGCCATGGCGCCCAGAAGCTTGAAGAAGTGTGCCCTGCCCTGGGCCCTGGCCTGCCCTGTTCTGGGCCGCGATGCCAGGCACACTAATGCACACATGTTTCAGCCTTTCAAATGGTGCGTGAGGCATGATCAAAATGCACAGGATCACTTAGGATTGATGAAGAGCTATGATTGATTGGTCCTTAAGATCTAAGGGTGGAGATTGACCTTCAAGATAGGTTCAAGAAGTGGTGCACTATATAAAGGGTCACCTGGCTTCAATCTCAACAATGTGTGTAACATAACATGTGATGACATGTAAGTGTGTGTGAAATAGAACACATGGGTGTGTGAGATTGCAAAGACACTAAACACATGAGAGATCTCATTGTAGAGAGGTTGGATATTTAGAGAGAGTAGTATAGATTGAGGATTCAAGGGACTTGTAAGTGGAATTTTCTTGGAGAAAATTCCAGAGTAACTCAAGACCTTATCACTTTCTTTTCTCTCTTCTTTTATTCTTCAAGAACAGTGTTAAGATCAAGATTAGATCGTGTTCTTGAAGAGGAGTTGTTGTAATTGTAAGAACTATTGATTTAGTGCAGAGAGTTCGGAGGAACTCACGGGGACGTAGGCTATTGTTGAACCTCGATAACAAATTGCTTGTGTTCTTTCTTGCTTCATTTGTTGTCTCTTTTCTTTACAAGTCATTCTAGACTTGGGTGTTTGGAAGATCACCACCTGGGCATCTCCAAGGTGGTTTCCCAACACTAGGTTTCAAAACATCCTCGTTTTGGTGATGCATTAACAAAAAAGAAATCAGGTTAGGGACGAGGAGAGCCACCGAATCCAAAATAATAAGGAAAAAAAATTTACAGCCCAACAATAACTCAAAATCACTGATCTATGATATTCATATTAGAATTTCAAGCAACAATCAACATAATTCAACTCAAAATTAGAAAGAGTAGCTCTAGAATTTTCATTTTTTCTTGTTAAAATTGAAGATTCATGTTAAGGATTTGACTTCAAAAACTTGAAATATTGAATCACGCATGATTTACTTGGATGTCAAATCTTGAATCACAGAGAAGGCAAAGACGAGGAGAGCCAAAGAGTGCAAAAAGATGTCACCAGCCATGGCTTGGACCTAGAGTCCTCAACTAAGAAGACATTGCCTCATTCGTTACGACAACTGAAAGCTATTAGAAAATATAAAATTATTTATAGAAAATTAGAAGATAATTTCGAATATATATTTGTGGAATTCAAAATAATTTAACACAACTTGCATAATAAGGTATAAAACAGAATAATATAATTAATTAATTAAAACTGAAGAGTAGAAAATAGAATGAGTTAACCTGTGAGTCGTGAAAAGCCAATGTCCTAAAATCGTTATAGCCTCCTTACGTGTGGGTACGAATTGCTAAGATTAACTCCAAGATAAAACCCAAGTGCTCACAGCTTTGCCTCCTACAATGTGCATGCCCGTTGGGAAGGGGGATAAGCTGACCCGATCAAGGTTGCCTAAAAACACAAATATATAGAAACTAATAGAATAAATCTCTCGAAGCATGGAAGACAAGAAGAAGATTTTGAAAATTGTGTGTCTTAATCTCTTGAAAAGCTTGGTATTTATAGGCACAAGTAAGCCTAAGAATTTAATTCAAAATTTGTAACTCTCAATTTATTAAGATTAATAAAAAATTGTAACCTTCAATTTATTGAGATTAATTACAAATTTGTAACTTTCAATTTATTAGCTAAATTAAAATAGCCAAATAATGGCTTTTGAAAAACCAATATAAATTCATGTGAGAGATTTGAAAACTTTCTAACAATCCCCCACAAGTTTTAAAATTTCAAAACTCAAAATAACAAAATAAAATATAGAAAGTATATAATGACAACTCTAGTACTATGCAATAGGTACAGGAGTCTTCAGGACTTGAACCTATACTTAGTGCTGACAGTATTCATCTGAGGGAGTCGTAATGGACTACGCTCTGAATTAGGTCCCTTGATCAGACTTCAACAAGTCACACACATAGTACTTAATATAAGGTCAGGTTTGCGGGTTAGCGCTATTAATGGCCATGCGCTCTTATCTTGATGCTCATAAGAGTCTCTAGGGAATAGCCCAATCCCATAGTCGCGGCCTCACGACAAATCTCACTTAGGTGAGACTCCAAAGGTAAGTATGATAAGTACCTCATAGAAATACCCGCCTTGGTCTCATTAATGGTAAATACCAATCCTGAACATCACACTAATAAGCACTATCACCTTAGAGATTGGAAAGAGATTCTCTTTTGGAGATATGCTCCTCAAAATTAGTGCTAAAATTGAGTCACGTGCTGCAGATTGTTTCTACCCACTAAACCTTCTTCATGGGATCTCCAATTACAAAGGCTGGGTTACCCTTATTGGTGACTCCTTATCGGCTAAGCCTATCCCCTTCGATGTATCAAGTATACCCTTCATGGATAGACTTTTAGTCAAGCCGTCAGTTATATTCTTTTTATATCTCACAAAATCCGAAGATACAACACTTCTACTCAGTAGTTCTTTAATCGACTTATATCTTACTTGGATATGTCTATTCATATTCTTATTAGAATGAGATTGTCATATAAGATCTATCACAACTTTACAATCACAATGTATATGTATGGCGAGTAGAAGTTTGTTCACAGTAGGAATATCCATTAATAGATTTTTTTACCACTCAACATCTGTACAAGTTGTATCTAGAGCTATTAACTCAGCCTCCATATTACTTCTAGATATTATTGTTTTTTTAGATCTCTAAGATATTGGTGCACCTCCCAGTACAAATACATATTGAGTAGTAGACTTTACATCTAAACTATCAGTAATCCAATTTGCATCATTGTACCCTCCAACCACATTAGGAAAACATCTATAATGTAAAGAGTATCCCAAAGCTCCTATAATATATTTCAAAATTCTTTCCAAGGCAATCTAATGCTCTCTACTCGGATTGTGAGTATATATTCTAAGTCTCCCAATTGCATAGACAATATCAAGTCTTGTTCTATTCGTAAAGTGTAATAGTGATCCTATTATTTGGGAGTATTTCAACTGGGATACAAGTTCCCCTAAATTCTTCATTAGACTTACACTCGAATCATACGGAGTAGCTACAAACTTAATATCATAATATCCAAAAAACTTTAAGCATTTTTTCTAGTGCTCTGGACTAAGATAAAATTATCCCTTATGAAGTTCTTTCTAACTTCATTCCTAAGATTACATAAGCCTCTCTCAAATATCTGATATCAAAATTCTTTGATAAATAAGACTTCACATTATTCACAACCGCTAAATTTGTCCCAAAAATTAAGATATCATCAACATATAGGCATAAAATCACATGTTCTTTGCCAAAATCTTTATAATACAAACATTTGTCATGTTCATTGATCCTGAAACCATAACTCAAGTTATCATTATCAAATTTTTTATGCCTTTTCTTAGGAGCTTGTTTCAAACCATACAATGATTTTACTAGTTTATATACTTTATGTTCTTAGCCTTTAACTTTGAACCCTTCAGGTTGCTCCATATAAATCTTCTCATCTAAATCTCCATTTTAAAATGTTGTCTTGACATCTATTTGATGTATTACTAAGTCATTTATAGATGCTAGTGCTAAAAAAGTTTTAATAGTAGTGACCCTAGCAACTGATGAATAAGTATCAAATTAATCTATCCCTTTATTTTGTGTAAAACCTTTAGTTACTAACCTAGCTTTATATTTATCTATACTTCTATTAGGTTTCAACTTTTTTCTGAAAACGCACTTACAACCTATAGGCTTACTCCCAGGAGGTAAGTCAGATAAAACCCAAGTATTATTCTATATTTTTTTATTTAAATTCATCATTAATAGCTTCCTTCCAAAAAAGTGCATCTCCATAAGACATAGCCTCACTATAGGTAGAAGGTTCTTTGTCTACTAGAAATGTAAAGAATTCATCTCCAAAATTCTTTTCAATTCTAGCTCTCTTACTTCATCTAGGTTCAAAAAAAGGTTTCGGATTTATCTCCTAAGATAAGCTAGAAGCTATGTCCTCATTTAATTGGACATTAGACGACTGAACCGACACCTTGGTTTTAAAAGAAAAAATATCCTCAAAATATGTTGCATATTTAGCTTCTATTATTGTGTTATTAGATAATTCACTTATTTATGAATTTATCACTAAGAACCTGTTTGCATTACTAGTTTGTGCATAACTTATAAAAGCAACATCTATAGTTTTGGGTCCTATTTTCTTTCTCTTTGGTTCGGGTATAGCTACCTTAGCTAGACACCCCCACACTTTTTGAATATCGAACCTTGGAGGACTATTTTTCCATATTTCAAAAGGATTTTTCTCACTATTTTTAGAAGTTACTAGATTTAATATATAACAAGAAGTTAGGATAGCTTCTCCCCACAAATTCTAGGGGACACCAGAACTTATTAACATAGAATTGATCATATTCATTAATCTTCTATTTTTCCTTTCAACTACACCATTTGATTGAAAAGAATAAGGAGGAGTAACCTCGTGTATCATTCTTTTATCTTTACTAAAGCCCTTAAGCTCATTCAAACTATATTCTCCACCTCTATCGGACCTAAGAATTTTAATCTTCTTCTCTAATTGATTTTCAACTTCATTCTTATATGTTTTAAATTTATTAAATACTTCATCTTTTTTTTTATGAGATAGATATAACAATATTTTGAGTGATCATCTATAAATGTTACGAAGAATTTATTTCCACCCCTAGTTGCAGGTCAGTTTGAATCACAAATGTCATTATTTATGAGTTCTAAGAGACTAGTATTTCAGTTGACATGTCTATAAGGCTTTCTAGGTTGTTTAGCTTGTACACAAATCTCACATTTATGCTTTATATCTAAAGAAGTTTTAGGAATTAAATCCAAATCCATCAAATTCTTTATCTTCATAAGGCTTATGTAGCCTAATCTTTCATACCATACATTACTAGATTCAATATTGAAAACTAAATGAGAGACATTGTTCAAGATACTTGAGATATTTAATTTAAATAAATCATTTCCCAATAAAAACATTATTTCTACTTATTACAACTTTATTGGATTCCTTAACGAGCTTATAACCTTGTTGAACTAGATCATATTCACTTACTAGATTTCTCCTAACATCAGGAACATGCTGCACTTCTTCAAGAACCAATGTCTTCCCATATGTCAATTTCATATCAATTCTTCCCATTCCTAGCACTCGTACAGTGGTACTATTTGCTAGAGTCACACTTCCTCCACTTGAGTTCTGATACATTTTAAAAAATGAACGATTCAAACAAACATGTATATTAGCCCCAAAATCTAACTACCACTCACTGTCTTCATAAGTAAAGTTTACTAAAGAAGGTAAAACCATAATATTCATTCATGCGCAAACTTAAAACGATAAACCCATCTTCGCAATGAATAGAAATGTTAAAATCTAATTACTTACAAAAGGCCGACTAAGGCATCACAAGCTCAAATCAGTGTAAAGTGAACTAGCACATAAATATGAAGCTTCCAAATAATTCCAATGTGCAATGTCTCCATGTCTTAAGAGTCACAGAATTTCCCATAAGAATGAACAATCAATTAGATAGTTTTATTTTTTTCTTTCTTTTATTATGAGGCTCTACTATGTTTAGTTCCCCTAAGCTTTCTTATTGACACATGTAGCAAGTGTTGAGTCAATGACTCCCAACATATGGTTTTAGGGCATTAGGTGTAAAGTCACCCTTAAGGACTTACTAACTCGAGTAAAAAAGGCTACGAAACTAAACTAGCTTTAATGCAACCAAGCAAAATTCCAACATTTTGACGTGAACACTCATTGCTTATTGAGGTAAGAGGTCCAGTTACTCAATGGAAAGTTTATCAATGATGAGCATTTTTCTCTTTTTGTGCAATTTTTTTTATTATGCCAGAGTGTCCATCCAACAAGTCATCTGGAATCAGCTAAGCCATGGAAACATAAACATTAAAATCACATGTCATACCTCACACAATTATGTGCTAATGCACTTGTGTCAGATTAGATCAAGCATGTAAATTCTCAAATGCCTAAAGTAAGTAACTAAACTTTAAAACTCTATCATCAGATCATGTGTTCAAGATTTTAAGCTTTCCAATGAAATCACATCACAATATTTTTTCAGATCACCCAAAATTTCAAAACAACATGAGCATACATTTATCTTCACTTTAAAACGAAGAAAAAAAAAACAACAAACTAGGACAAAGTATGTGTAATGTGTCTCCCATCACCCCCAAACTTAAATTACACATTGTCCCCAATGTGTGAATAATATGGAAAGAGCTGACCTGGGAGATGGAGAGCTAGCTGAACTGAAGTACACTTTGTCCCTGAAAAATAAAGACTAAAGTAATACTGGAAAACAAAAAAAAAACTAGAAATAAACAGTAATAAGAAATATGAAAAAATAATAAAAACATAAAGGATATGTTGTGGGGTGCCTCCCATGAGTGCTAAGTTTTACGTCTTCAGCTAGACAGTGCAACCGCTCACTGCTGTTTGGGTAGTTTTTGAAACTGCGCTCGATCGCTTCAAGTTGGGCACTCGATTGCACTACACTCGATCACTATAAGTTGACGCTTGATCGCAATACCAGGAACTTCTCAACCGTAGACTGAATGGGCGGCACAAGTCGGGTGTGACGTATGAGCACGCTCCCCAAACTTGAATAGCAAAAATTTGTCCTGAAAAACACAACAAAAACAAAAACCAAACAACAAGATCTAATGATAAGGAATAAAAAGATAAGGGTTGCCTCCTACAAGCACTAAGTTTAAAGTCTTCAGTCAGACTCTCCATAGTAGATGACAATCACTCGGGTTACTAGGATCCTCCAATAATGTCATCTCAATCTCCGGACTCCTTAACTCCAAGAATGGTTTTAGCCTCTATCCATTCACCTTGAAAGTGTTACCATTCTTTGGATCCTCAATCTCAATGGCCCCATGAGGAAAAACCGACTGAATAATAAATGGGTCTGTCCATCGAGATTTGAGCTTGCCTGGAAAAAAATGCAAGCGTGAATTGTAAATAAGAACTTTTTGACCAGGCTCAAAAGATCGTCTCAAAATGTTCTGGTCATGAGCCTTCTTCATTTGTGCCTTGTACAATAGCGTACAATCATATGCATCATTCCGCAGCTCCTCTAATTCATTGAGTTGGAGCTTCCTTTGTGAGTTAGCCTTCGCAAGATTGAAGTTCAGCTACTTGATAGCCCAATACACTCTATGCTCTAATTCCACCAGAAGGTGACATGTTTTTCCGTACACAAGACGATATGGAGACATGACAATTGGCATCTTGAATGCTATCCGATATGCCCATAGTGCATCATTCAATCACAGAGACTAATATTTTCTACTAGGGTTCACAGTCTTCTCCAAAATGTGCTTGATCTCGCGATTAGAAATTTTCACTTGTCCACTCGTTTGTGGGTGATACGGGGTGGCAACCTTATGTGTGATGAAATACTTCTTCATCAACTGCTCAAAAATCCGGTTACAAAAGTTCTTACCTACATCACTTATGATTGCTTGAGGCGTACCAAAACGAGCAAAGACAGTGTCCTTCAAAAACTGGACCACAACTCTCTGGTCATTGGTCTTGCATGCAACGGCCTCCACCTATTTAGACAAATAGTCCATAGCAACCAGAATGTACAGATAGCCAAAGGAGTTTGAGAAAGGTCCCATAAAATCAATGCCCTACACGTCAAAAATCTCAACAATCAGAATGAGGCTGAGGGGCATCATATTCTTCCTAGAAATACTCCCTAGCTTTTGGCAAAGCTCACAAGATACACAGTAGGGCAGTCTTCTTAGCACTGAAATGGCCTCCACACGTATGATCATAACAAAAAGAGATGACATTAGATTGGTCATGCTTAGGAATACACCTTCTAATGATCTGATCAGGACAATACTTGAACAGGTAAGGATCATCCCAGAAAAAATGCTTGGACTTACCTAGTCGCCCCCAATGTAAAGGTATTTGACTGGTGACAAGATAGTTCACTATATCAGTAAACCATGGTGTGGGATTTTGAGCAACATTCATCAATTTTTCATAAAGAAATGTCTTAGAAATGGGAATGGCGACCTCAGTGAAATCCACTATCAACCTAGACAAATGGTCCACCACCACATTTTCGGAACCTTTCTTATCCTGAATCTCTATTGTTGGTATTTGTCTAAGGTTTAAACATGTCAAAACATGGTTCAAAGATGGTTAAAGTCTAAACTAAGGTTGGAGTATTAAAGTACAGTAAGTTAAAAGACTGCATACATGTGTGTGCATCACTTTGGAGCAAGGTAAGGGTAGACACACTAGTGTGTGCACTTCTGCACACAAGCTGAATGAGTGTGCGCACTGCTGGTGAAGGGTAGCACCGCATTGCTCCCTCACCAGCGGCACACCATCTAGAATGCATGCCTCCTGAAGTGCCCCAGCACTGTACCACCCATATAGTGTGCAAAGGGACTTTGCCCAGCACTACACCATGCCCTATTGAGCGCCTAGGCGCTAGGCAAAGTAAAGCACACATGGACAACTTGTTTTAACCCTCTCTTAGGTGCGTGGGTGCAAGGTTGAAATGTACAGCACCACTTAGGAGTGATGAAGGGCCATGATTAAGTAATAATCATGATCAAAGGGTGAGGATTGAATCTCAAGAATGACCAAGAAGTGGGTGGCTATAAAAGGGGTTTCCTAGCCTCATTTTTCAACAATAGAACAACACAAGTTTATGACGTACTTTGAGATCAATTGTAATAAAAGAGAGAATTGTGTGAGAGTGTAAAAATCAAACACAAGAGGGACTCATTGTAGTGAGGCTAGTTGTAAAGAGAGAGAAGTCTAGATTAGATAGAGAGCATTATTAGTTCTTATCTTCTTCCTTTCTTCTCTTCTTGGTTTCTTCAAGAACTTGAGCTTCTTGAAGAGGGTTGTTGTATTTGTAAAGAACCATTGATTTAATGCAGAGAGTTCAGAGGAACTCACAAGGACGTAGGCACATTGTCGAAGCTCGATAACAAATTGCTTGTCTTCTTTATTTCTTTGAATTTTTGTTCCTGTTTTCGATTCCAAATCTTTACAAGTCATTCTAGACTTGGGTATTTGGAAGATCACCACCTAGGCATCTTGTCAAGGTGATTTCCAATAGTGGTATCAGAGCTTGGTTAGAGGGTATCAGAGCAAGAACAAGAAGGTGACGGAGCCAAGACTCCAAGAATCAAAGATTAACTTCTTGGGTGATTCAAGAACGGTGTAAAGATCAAGATCTAATCGTGTTCTTAAGGGTGATTTAAGAACGGTGTTAAAATCCATCTTCGATCTATGTTCTTACAGTTAAAGAAAGCATTTGTGGGTAGTGAATAAATTAGAGATCTTGTCCGCAAAAGATGGCTTCAAATTTCTATGTTGAGAAGTTTGATGGAAAGGGAGACTTTGCCCTTTGGAAGCGGAAGATCAAGGTTGTTCTAATGCAACAGAAAGTGGACTTGGTTATTGGAGAAGATGATGCATTTCCAGCAAGTGTCACGGAGGACCAACGGACCGAGATGAAGAGGATGGCTTACAGCACCATTTTCTTGCATATGTCGGATAACATCACAAGGGAGTGCAGAGACTCAGAAGATCCAGCTGTCATATGGAAGAAACTAGATGAGTTGTTTCTTACCAAAACTCTCCCTAACAAGATTTATCTTCTTAAAAGAATCTTTGCTTTTAAAATTGATCCTAGTAAAGAGTTGCAAGATAATCTTGATGTCTTTAATAAGCTAGTTCAAGATTTGAATAGCTGTAGCATTATTTTTCTGGATGAACAATTGGCTGTTATCTTGTTAAATTCTCTTCCTGATTACTTTGATAATTTGATTAATGCTATTGAGTATGGAAGGGATACTTTAACAAAGGAGATTATGATCAATGCCATAAAGGAACATGATTTCAAAGCCAAGATGAAGGAGACATCAAGTGGAGATGGGTTGTTCGAAAGACGAAGGCCAGCAACTTGGAATGGCAGTAACAACCATGGAAACTATCGAGAGAAATCAAGAGGTAGACGGCAGAACCATGGGAGATCTCATTCCAAGACAAGACTTAGAGGAGGAATGAGATGCTTCTACTGCAACAAGGAGGGCCATTTTAAGAAAGATTGCAAGAAAAGGATATGGGATGAGAGAAGAAGCCATGCCAACAATGGAGAGGCTTCGGTTGCCAAAGGAGAATAGTAAGATGATGTTCTTGTTGTGTGCTCAAATATGAGCAGGAGGCAAGGTAGTGGAAAGTGGATTCTTGATTCTGGGTGCACTTATCACATGTGTCCTCACAAGGAATGGTTCAAGAATTTCAAGGAGATCAATGATGGAAGGGTCTTCTTGGGGAATGAAAATTCTTTCCAAGTGAGAGGGATTGCAGACATCCAATTGAGGATGTTTGATGGAGTCACAAGGCTGCTGCAAAATGTGAGGTATCTTCCAGATTTGAAGAGAAATTTGATCTCATTGGGGCAGCTGGATTCTATGGGGTATACTTGCAAAGTAGAGGGAGGAAAGATCAAGGTGGCCAAGGGATCTTTGGTAGTGATCAAGGCAGCAAGAAATGATGGACTCTATTAGATGATCGAAGAGACAAAAATCAATGATCAAGCAGCAAGCTTGATGGCTGAGATGGACAAGGCAGCCCTTTGGCACACTCTCTTGGGACACATGAGTGAAAAAGGCCTGCAAGTTCTTAGCAAGGATGGTCTACTTGGAGGAGACAAAGTAGAGAAATTGGATTTCTGTGAGAGTTGCATTCTTGGGAAGCAACACTGGAGTGCACAAGTCTAAGGGGATTCTTGACTACATTCATTCGGACCTTTGGGGACCAGCAAGAACACCAACACAGGGAGGTAACTTTTACTTTCTATCTTTAATTGATGATTATTCAAGAAGAGTGTGGGTTTATTTGCTTAAAAATAAATCAGATGCCTTGATTAAATTTGTTGCGTGGAAGAAGTTGCTGGAAACTCAAACGGGTAAGGTAGTTAAGGCTTTATGAACCGATAATGGCTTAGAATTTTACAATAATGATTTTGATAAATTTTGTGAATTAAATGGCATTCTAAGGCATAGAACAGTTGTACAAACACCTCAGCAAAACGGAGTTGCTGAAAGAATGAATAGAACCCTTATGGAAAAGGTTAGGTGCATGCTAATAGGATCCGGTTTACCAAAATATTTTTAGGGAGAAGTTGTGGCTACAGCTGCATACTTGATAAATAGATCACCCTCTAGAGCTTTAGAGCTTAAGACTCCCATGGAGATGTGGAGTGGAAAACCCCTGAATTAAACAACCTTAAGACTTTTGGATGTGCTGCATATGCACATTAAAAGGAGGATAAACTTAGCCCTAGATCTAGAAAATGTGTATTTCTAGGATATAGTGATGGGGTTAAGGGATATAGGTTGTGGTCCTTAGAAAAGAAGGGCACGAAACTGATTATAAGTAGAGATGTTATTTTTAATGAATTATTATTTCCTTACTTAGAGAAAACTAACCCTGGAAGGGCTAGTGAGCAAACCAGTCTGGAAGTTATGGAGCATCGCATCAAGGAAAACTCGGTTCAGGTAGAGCAAAGAAGGCAAGAGGGTTCAGACCAGGTAGAGCCCTTGGATGAAGGCCAAGCTCAAGAAACTCAAGAAGAGGTTAAACAAGAAGAGGTTGATGCAGCAAGTCATAATGACTACTAGCTCACAAGAGACCAGGGAAGGAGGGTGGTTAGACCACCTTTGAGATATGGGTTTGCGGATGCTAATATAGTAGCTCCTTAGATAGAATGAGAGGTTGAACCAAAAACTTACACGGATGCCATGAAGTGTAAGGATTCATCAAAGTGGCAGTTGGCTATGGAGGAAGAAATGAATTCTTTGAGGAAGAACAACTTCTGGGAATTGGTGAAAATTCCAAGAAAATAGAAAATTGTAAAATGTAAGTGCACTTACAAGATCAAAGAAGGGTACCCTCCAGGAGATGAAGTCTGAAACAAAGCTAGGATGGTGGTGAATAGGTTCACAAGAATATAAGACATAGGTTTCACAGAAACTTTCTCACCTGGACACAAGGTGGAGAAGATGGTGAGTATCCTCATCTATGTCGATGATGTGCTGTTGGTTCGAAATAGCAAGGAGAGGATGGAAAGGGTTACATCTCAACTTAGTGAGGAGTTCAAGAGGAAGGATCTCAGCCTTACACAAAATATCCTTGGGATGTGTATCATCCGAGAAAGGGAGAGAAACAGATTGAAGATTTCTCAAACTTCTTACATAGAGAAGATGATATCTAAATTCTCTATGGAAGATAGCAAACCAGTAAAGGTTCCCCTTGCTGGTCATTTCAAGTTCTCCAGTAATCAATGTCTAAGATTGGAGGTGGAGAAGAAGGAAATGGAGAAAGTCCCTTACTCTAGTGCGGTTGGTTCTGTTATGTTCACCATGGTAAGCACTAGACCTGACATTGCTCATGCAATGAGTGTTCTCAACAAGTTTATAAGTAATCCTGGAAAGAAGCATTGGCTTAGGATGAAGTGGTTGCTGAGGTATTTGAAAGGAAGCCCAGAAGTAGGGCTAGTTTATGAGAAGAGGGGTAAGTCCATCTGCCTTGAGGGTTTTGTGGATTCGGACTATAGAGCAGACCAGGATAAAAGGAGATCGATTACCTCCTACTTCTTCAACTTAAATGGATGTTGTGTAAGTTGGCAGGCTCAGTTGTAGCCAGTGGTAGCACTCTCAACAACTGAGGCTGAGTACATAGCGGCTACGAAGGCCATTAAGGAGGTTATGTGGTGAAAAGGGTTACTTGAAGAGTTGAAGGTACTGGAGGAGCAGGTTGTGGTGTTTTCAGATAGTCAAAGTGTATTGCACTTATGTAAGAATCCGGTGTTCCATGAGAGGACAAAGCACATGGATGTTCGGTATTATTTCATTCGAGAAAATGTTATGAAATGATGCATCCATGTGGACAAGGTCGCCACAGAAAAAAATCCTGCGAATTTGGGTACTAAAGTTCTACCTCTAAGTAAGTTCAATCATTGCCTTGGACTACTTAGGATTGGAGTTGGTTAATTGATGACTCAAGATGAGTTTGGATCCCGAAGCTCTCTGCAAAAATGGTTCGTGTTTAAACACTTAGACAAAGGTAGAGATTGTTGGTATTTATCTAAGGTTTACACATGTCAAAACATGGTTCAAATATGGTTAAAGTCTAAACCAATGTTGGATTATTAAAGTACAGCAAATTAAAAGACTGCACACATGTGTGTGCATCACTTTAGAGCAAGATAAGGGTAGGCACACTAGTGTGTGCACTTCTGCAGACAAGCTGAAGGAGTGTGCGCACTGCTGGTGAAGGGCAGCACCGCACCGCTCCCTCACCAGTGGTGCACCATCCAGAATGCATGCCTCCTGAAGCACCCCAGCACTACACTACTCCCCACCAGCACTGCACCACCCAGAGAGTGTGCAAAGGGACTCTGCCCAGCACAACACCGCGCCCTGTTGAGCGCCTAGGCGCTAAGCAAAGTAAAGCACACATGGGCAGCCTATTTTAACCCTCTATTAGGTGCGTAGGTGCAAGGTTGAAATACATAGCACCACTTAGGAGTGATGGAGGGCCATGATTAAGTGGTAATCATGATCAAAGGGTGAGGATTGAATCTCAAGAATGACCAAGAAGTGGGTGGCTATAAAAAGGGTTTCCTAGCCTCATTTTTCAACAATAGAACAACACAAGTTTGTGACATATTTTGAGATCAATTGTAATACAAAAGAGAATTGTGTGAGAGTGTAAAGATCAAACACAAGAGGGACTCATTGTAGTGAGGTTGGTTGTAAAGAGAGAGAAGTCTAGATTAGATAAAGAGCATTGTTAGTTCTTTTCTTCTTCCTTTCTTCTCTTCTTGGTTTCTTCAAGTACTTGAGTTTCTTGAAAAGGGTTACTGTATTTGTAAAGAACCATTGATTTAATACAGAGAGTTCGGAGGAACTCACGAGGACGTAGGCATATTGCCGAACCTCGATAACAAATTGCTTGTCTTCTTTCTTTCTTTGATTTTTTGTTCTTATTTTCGATTCCAAATCTTTACAAGTCATTTTAGACTTGGGTGTTTGGAAGATCACCACCTGGGCATCTTGTCAAGGTGATTTCCAACATCTATGTTGAACTCTTGAAGTAACAAGATCCATTGGATAAGACGAGATTTAGCATCCTTTTTGGAGAAAAAATACTTCAATGTTGCATGATCCGAGTAGATAATGACTTTCGATCCTAGCAAGTAGGATCTGAACTTGTCCAATGTAAAAATGACTGTTAACAACTTCTTCTTAGTGGTAGAGTATTTGATTTGTGCGTCGTTTAGAGTTATGCTTGCATAGTAGATGATATTGGGGAGTTTATCAACACGTTGCCCCAAAATAACTCCAACTGCATAATCTGATGCGTTACACATAATCTCAAAAGGTACACCCCAGTTGGGTGGCTGAATAATAGGTATGGATGTCAGAATCTTCTTCAGATCCCTAAATATTTTCTTACAGTCCTCATCAAATACAAATGGGGCATCCTTCAACAACAACTTGCATAAGGGCCTGGCGATCTTGCTAAAATCCTGGATAAATCACCTGTAGAATCCTACATGGCCCAGAAAAGAACAAAACTCATTCACCGTATGTAGGGGTGCAAGGTTGGAAATCAGGTCCACCTTCACTTTGTCGACCTCAATCCCCCGATGAGATATGACGTGCCCTAATACAATACCTTCCTTGACCGTAAAATGGCACTTCTCCCAATTAAGCACCAGGTTCTTCTCCTTGCACCGCACTAAGACCAAAGTGAGATGGTGTAAACACTCCTCAAATGATGAACCGAACATGAAGAAATCATCAATGAAAATATCTAATAAATGCTCTACCATGTTTGAGAATATGCTAACCATGCACCGCTGAAAAGTAGCAGGTGCATTGCATAACCTAAAAGGCATACGACGGTATGCGAATGACCCAAAAGGATAGGTAAACATCATCTTCTCCTGATCTTCAAGGTCCACAGGGACTTAGTTATATCCAGAATAACCATCCAAGAAGCAATAGTAATCGTGCCCAGCCAAGCACTCCACCATCTGATCAATAAATGGGAGTGGAAAGTGATCTGTCCTTTTGGCAGCATTCAACTTATGGTAGTCTATATGCACTCTTCATACTGACTAAACACGAGTTGACACCAACTCGTCATCATTATTCTTCACTATCGTCAATCCATCCCGCTTGGGCACAACATGAATCGGGCTCACTTACTTACTATCAGAGATTGGATAAGTGATCTTTGCATCCAACAACTTTATCACTTCAGTCCTCACAACCTCTTGTATAGCTGTGTTGAGCCTCCTCTGTAGCTCCCTCGAGGGCTTAGCATTCTCCTCCAAATATATCTTGTGCATCACCACCAAGGGGCTGATCCCTTTGATATCCTTAATAGTCTAGCCGATAACTTCCTTGTGCTCTCTTAAAACGTCCAACAATTTTTCCTCTTAAGCATCAACCAAATCTGAAGCTATAATCACAAGCAAAGAATCTGTTGGACCTAGGAACTTATACTTAAGATTGTCCAGTAAAGGCTTAAGTTCCTTCTTGAGGGGCTCAGGTGCTATGGTCTCTTTCGTCTCACTGCTCTTCCGAGGAGCAGACTCCAAAATGGCATTCGCTTGCTCAAGTAACTTATCCAAATCCAAATCCTCTCCAAACTGAGCAAAGCATGCCTCCAGAAGGTCCACAATGCTTGATTCATCCACAGTCTCCTCAATAATCTCCTCTATCAAGCATACATTTCTCACTTCATCATATTCCAGTGGTTGCTTACTGATATCAAAGATATTCAGCTCCGCTGTCATATTTCTGAAGGAAATCTTCATCACCCCTATCCTATAATTTATCAGGGCATTAGCCATGGCTAAGAATGGTCTCCCTAGAATCACCGGTATCTGAATCCCCACATTCTGAACTGGTTCTGTGTCAAGTACAATAAAATCCATAAGGAAATAAAACTTATCCACCTTTATCAAAACATCCTCAATTATTCCCCATAGTATCTTCACTGACCTGTCAGCCAATTGAAACGTCATGGATGTGGGCTTCAATTCTCCTCACCCTAAATGCAAATAGATTGAGTAGGGCAGAAGATTTACACTCGCTCCTAGATCCAAAAGAACCCTCTCAATCCGGTTGACTCCTATCATTAAAGAGATGGTAGGACACCACGGGTCCTTATACTTGATGGGCAGCTTACACTAAAGGATTAAGCTAACCTACTCGGTCAAAATTGCCTTCTTCGAGACGTTTGTCCTCCTCTTGACAGTGATCAAGTCCTTTAAGAACTTGGCATATAACAGCACTTGCTGGATGGCGTCAAAAAATAGGATATTGATTTGGACCTGCTTGAACACCTCCAGAATGTCCTCAAACTTCCCTCATTTCTTGGGCACTTGTAATCTCTCAAGGTAAGGTGCTTTAGGTATAAACGACTTAGGAAGATCTTTAACAGTAGGTGTGGCTGTAGATGGTCCAACGTCTCTCTTCTCCTTGTTGCCACTTTCTTGCCCTTGCGGCATAGCATGGTTCTCTTCCACTTGTCTCCCAGACCTCAATGTGACAATCGATTGCATTTGTTCCTGCCCATGCATAGGAGTTAATGAATTTTCAACCTCAAACTGTCCCTTCGAGTTAGGTATGGGTTGATTGGGAAACTTTCCCTTCTCTCTTTCACCCAAGTGACTTGCGATTTGACCCATTTGACTCTCTAGCTTGGCAATCGCTTGGGTGTTTACTATTGCCGCACTCCTCACTTCATTGATGGATTGGCTGGTCATCTTCATGAAATCCTTGAGGGTGTCCTCCAATGACTGTGAAACCGATGCTGGCGCTAGAGTGGGAGCTTGGTAAGCGAGTGATAGTGTTGGATAGACTGAGCGACCATGACTTGGAACTAGTGGAGGAAATTCGGGAGGGTATTGATTATGAGCATGATGAGGGGCTCCTCCCTGCTTTATCGATTGGTTCTGCTTCCATGAAAAATTAGGGTGGTTCTGCCACCCTGGATTGTAAGTCTCAGAGTAAGATCCATTTGATTGCCTCTGATAGTCATTGAAAGTGTTCACTTGTTCCATGGGATACTCGACATAGATGGACAATTCTGTGCTAAATGCATAGGACTAGCACAGATGGAACAACTATCAACATTGAATATATTGGCTGCACTGATGGACTGGCCCACGGCGAGAGCGTCAACCTTCTTGGTGAGAGCATCTATCTTTATCCTCAAGTAAGTGTCCTCCTTAATCTCATAGATACCTCTTTTCTTAGGGGCACGAATGGACTTGTCCCGACAGCTTGAAAAATCCCACTGCTGCGAGTTGTCAGGCAACTTTTCCAATGCTTTGTATGTTTCATCCCTCGTCAGACTTAAGAATGTCCCCCCATTCATAGATTCGATCATGCTATGGTTGGGTTGAATGAACCCTTGGTAGAAGAACTGAATGAGTCTTCTCATATCCATGTGGAGGGCATCTGATTTGTACCTCTTTGAAACGCTCCCAACTCTCAGAAAACTTCTCATCCTCCTCCTGAGTGAAAGAACTAATCTCCTTTCGGCACTCATTCACGTTAGACATTGGGAAATACTTATTATAGAATTTACTCAACAAGCTTTCCTAAGATGTAATAGACCCGGGTATGTTGGAATCCAACCATGCCCTAGCTCTATCGTGAAGAGAAAAAGGGAAAAGTCTAAGATGGACCGACTCATTAGAAAAGTTCTAGAACTTGAATGTGGCACAAATATCTTTGAACTTCTTCACATGGCTGTAAGGATTTTCAAGATCCAAGCCATGAACTGAGGGTAGGAGTTGGATGACATATGGCTTTAGATCAAAATGGGTAGCATTGGTTGGTGGCAACACTATACAAAAAGGGGAGTTAGTTGCAATGGGTGTGAACAAATCCCTAGGGGATGTAGTGAAGTCCATGTTCCAAGCTCTAGGTTGCTCTACATTCTTCGATTAATTTGCATTCCTTAAATTGTCCCCCATCTCAATCGTCTCTCTCTCAACAAGTGCTTTCTTATTTCTCCTAAGAGTTCTTTCTATTTCGGGATCTAAAGGTATCAACTCTAAGTTTAGGGATTTCTGACCAAGCATACACCACACAAAAAGCAATAAAATAAACTAACTAGCAGAAACAAAAAAAAAATAAATGCAAAAACATGAAGCACAATACTCACAAAATGGCCAACAAAAATTGGCAAATTATTTATTTATTTTTTTGGGCAATTGCAAATAGAAACAAATAAACTAAAAGAAAATTGCAAAAAGAAAAATAAAACAAAAATGCTAACTAAACTAGTAGAAAAATAAAATCAATTCAGACAAAAATTTAATTTTCACAAACAAAACAAATCCCCGGCAATGTCGCCAAAAACTTATTGGTAGTTTTAAATTACTCGCAAGCACACGAGTATCGGACTGTATGAACATATATGAAAATATAATGCTAATCAATGGCGAGGCTTCATCTTCAACCTTAGATGAAAGGTTTAGCCTCTTATGATTATGAAAATAAATTTAACAATTAAAATGCTAAACATTAAACTTTAAAACACAAAAGAAATAAATTAAAGTTAAACATACATTGAGAGTGAAATTCCACTTACAGCTCAACTCTTTATTTTTTCTTCTTTTTGTTTTTGCTGTGCGGTGCTCTCCTCCTTGATAGCAAAGCCTTCAAGATCCACCCCCTGAAGATGAAGTGAAATGGGGCTTTTATAGGGAAACTCTATGAGTGCAATGTGTTTCCATCCGATGTGGGATGTGGGATATAGAATGTGTTTCTAACCGATGTGGGATGTGGGATGTAGAATGTGTTTCCAACCGATGTGGGATTTAAGCCTTCACATGCTGCTCAAAACTTCTGCCCACGTCTCTTTTATTTTAGTAGCTCATATACTCAAATAATATTTTCATTTAAATGAGAGAAAAAGTCCCTAGACGATAGGCTGCTAAAATTTGGATCTTCATTTTCTTCAAATCTGAAATAAAAGAGACGTGCTCTCTTAATCATCTCTCTCTCAACATGGTGTGCTCGATCAGCATGGTGCACTAATAATCGTCTCTCTCCTTTCCAAAATAGGCCCAACCGCCATACTACTCGAATGCGCTCGATCGCAACAGCAGATTCCAGCTTTTCCCTATTTTGCTCTTTAAGCAGGATAATTCCATAATGCTAAAAAAAACCTAGAAAAACATAATAAACACAGAAATAAGATAAAATAGGATGAAATAACACAAACTAAGAGCTTAACAAATATAGATTAAGGGGATTAAATATGAATATTTAAGCACTTTTCAGAAGGACCCATTTGGACTCTCCTAATGTGTGTATAAACAAGTTAGGTCCCCTCTTTGGCTCCCAGTATGTCTGAGTATTCAATTTTTCAATCCATATGAGAAAGCTGTTGTTATCGGTGTACAAAGGGGAAGACTTAACCCTAATCACTTTCATTGTGAGGTAATTTAAGTTTTCGCTGTGATGATGACTCAATCAAGTGTGTGATTTACGTATGCGATTATTTGTGTTCTAATTCCATGTATGATATTATTGTTTATGTTAATTAAGTCTACAGTTTTTACTTCTTCTCTACCTCAAAATCATCATCACTTGGATCTAACACAAAGCTTTATAGGGTAATCATCAAACATCTCTGCCTGAGCAGCGGTGCCCTCATAAGAGATTGAGCTAACTCAAAGACAATTGCTTTGAGTTCTCCATCTCCACCAAAGCACATAGTGGAATGTTCTTCGATCCCTTATAGTTTGGGATAAAGTGGACACTCTTGAAAGTTCTCAATACAGATTCAATTTCATAAGGTGAGATATTATCAATGTACATTGTTTGTCTCATCTTCTCTTCAAATGCAGTGTAATCTACTTGTGCTAAAGACCCCACGCACCACAAAAAGACAAGTCTAACAATATCGAAAAGCAAAATGTCAGTAAAATCATTCATATATATTCTTGATTTCACAAGTGTACGTATCCTAAAACTTAATTATTTTATTAAACAATCATGTGCCAAGCTCATTATTTTACTCGTTTAATTATTTTATTAATAAGGTCACATCCAAGACTATATGGTTAAATTGATCATTTAAAAACTCGTGCTAATGTATCAAAGTTCATCAAAAAATTTGAAAGTCTATTTGGAACCAAATGAAAATGGAATTTATTTAATTTTCATATGAATTGAAAAACGAAATTAATTTAGAAATGAATTTTTATTTTTAGCTTTCTTATTTTAAATTGTAGAATTTATTTGAATTCTCATGTGTAAATTCAAAAGAGGAGAGAGATATGGAAGAGAGAGGAGGGATGAAAATAGAGAGTATTTTGGTCAACATAGCTTTTTACTCTCCATTTTGTAGAATTCATTTGTAATTCTATCAATTTTGATAGAATTTGTAACAAGCCAATTCAATTCCATAGCAAATCTATTTCGAAATGAATTCTATACTTTCACTTTTCCAAACATGGAAATTATAGAATTCAAAATTCATTTGTTTAAACAATGTAAGTCTTTTGCTTGAAAGGCAACAACGAAAATTTGTAGGTTTGCCGGATTCTCCATTTTCGGCTCAATGATGGTGTTTATTTGCGACAATAATACCCAAAAACATACAAATCTAAAGGTACACCCACTCCAGTCACACAAGTGGTCGATGTGGGCAATTGTTCCAACAGGAAGTAGGGAATCCGGATCCCATATTATAGATCTTGTCGAACTCTTTCCAACAGTACTAAGGACGCACTTTTGCCAATCACCAGTTGACTCGATATCGCAAAAGTCTCTGGAAGTTAAAAAATTAAGTCAATGAATTTATTGAATTACCTTATTACTCCTACAATTATTTTACATAAAATTGAATCCTTAGGGACATTTTGATCCTAAATATTTAGTGTACAATGCTAATTTACAACTAAATTTTAAGTTAGCAACCTAATATATATATATATATATAACTTACACTTTGTGTTGGGCATAAAAGTGTATGGTTTTGCAAAGTTACCCTGACATCACAACTTACAATAAAAATAAACGTTAAAAAAGTAAAGATAATTTAAAAAAATTTAGCAAACATAGGTTAACTTTTCAAAGTGGAAGTATATAACCTACTTAAGCTATAAGTTAGCATTTTTCCCCAATAGCTTGGACCAAAAATGCCCCTGACCCACTTCATTTAAGTAAGAACAACTTAGTAATTTTATGCTCTTCTTCTACCTTGCCTTTCTACATTGTCTTACCCCAAACCCTTTACTTACAACTCGTCCTTTATTACATTTTTACAAAAGTATATCGGTCAAGACTCGATGAATAGGGGTTATGAGAAACTGGTAATGGAAAACTACCTTTAAAGATTGATTTTAACTTCACTTGCACTTACTAATCACTATAAACAAAACTAGATACTGAAAGCAACTTTTCCCACATTCAAAGCATTCACACAACAGGATCCTTCCCTTTATTTATGAATGAAGCCAAACGTTTGATTAAGTCCTTAGCTTCCTCACAATTAGGGTCAAAGTGTTAGGATTTTGGCTCAATTCTCCCACAAGAAGGACTTCTAATTGGTTTGAGAAAGTGGTTTCCTATTTTATAGTTGCTTATTCTAGTAGAAGTAATAGTAGTAGCTTATTATATTGTTGTTATTCATTTATTAATTGTATTAGAAGAATATCATCTATATAAAAAGGGCATTAGAGAAGGTTTGAGACATACTAATAATTCCAATATTATAACAAAAGATAGCTGGAGAGTTTTGGGTGTTTTGGGGATTTTAGAGTTGTGAGGGTAATAATTTTGTTTTTATAATGTTGTTGTTAAGATTAATAAAATTGTGAGTTTGTTGGTGGCATAGGCAAAGAGGTTGCTAAACCACATTAAATAATTTTGTGTTTGATATTTGTTTGTTTATTGCTTAAAATTTGAGTAAGGTTTAGGGATAAAATCCCAACAAGTGGTATAATAGCATAATCATCTATTTGAAGAAATTGTTTGCTGTTATCTGTTGCATCTATGCCACCATGTCGACAAGTATACCTAAATTTGAGATTATTTTATTTAATAGAAGTAATAATTTTACTCTGTGGCGGAGTACAGTTCAAGATCTTCTAGTGCAACAAGATCTTGATCAAGCTTTAGAGGAAGAAAAGCAAAAAGAGGCGAGTTTTAAAAAGTGGCAATTGATTCAGAGAAAGGTAGTAAGTACAATCAAGTTGGCTCTTGCTCTCCAGATCAAGTATATTGTGTTGAAGAAAACTATGCCCAAGGGTTAATGGGATAAGCTTGAGAGCATTTTTGTGTCAAAGTCTTTGACCAATAGATTGTGTCTCAAGATGGAAGAAGATATAAGACTTCATGATCACTTAAATGAATTTAACAAATTAGTGTCTCAATTGTTGAATGCAGAAGAAACATTGAAGGATGAGGAGAAGTCATTGCTCTTGTTATCATCTTTACCAAAATCGTACAAACCATTAGTGCAAACATTATTCATGAGCAAGTCAACATTGAGCTTAGATGATGTGACCATGCTCCTATGTAAGAATAAAAGGTTGATGGGAAACAAGAGCTTGGCTAGTGGTAGTCAAGTACTTGCCATAGATAATTCTAATCAATAGAGGAGCCAATGGAGAGCGAACAATGGTTCAAAGTGGAGATCTAAATCTAGGCCTAGAGATTTCAGTGAGAATTAGTGTTTCTATTATGGAGAAATATAACACATACAATATTATTGTAAGCCTACGAAGAATGATTTAAAAGAGTTGAGAAGGATGAGTGGGCAAAAAGAGTGATGGTGGAAATATTAGTGAAAGTACTAATATCACCGAGGGAAGTGATGAAGATATGCTGGCTATTGAGCACACTGAAGAAAAAGTTGATGAGAGTAATATTATGCTACTTGATTTGGCATCATCTATTCACATATTCAATAAGAAGAAGTACTTTGATTATATGAAGGAATTGACTCATGTCAAAGTTGCTACCGCATGTGACGACCACAAAGCAATTGATGGTGAAGTAAACCTAAGGTTGAAGCTCCATGATGAAAACGTGAAGACACTTAAGAAGGTGAAGTTTGTTTCCACTCTCACTATAAATATCATCTCTTTTGGGGAGCTCGATAAGATGGGATACACATGGACTACGGGCAATGGAGACTTGCAAGTTCTCAATGGATCAAATGTAGAGTTGAAGGCTACTATGAACAAGAAAAGCTTGTATATGATGGATGAGAAAGTTTTGCTTGGAAAATTAGGTGGAGGAGATATGGAAGGATCACACCAACCAAGAAGAAAGTTGATTTGTTGATGAGGGGTGGAGAATTTGAGCCAAAGTGGGGATTTGTTAGGATTTTGGCTCGATTCACCCATAAAGACTTCTAACTGGTTTGGGAAAGTCATTTTCTATTTTATAGTTGCTTATTCTAGTAGGAGTAATAGTAGTAGTTTATTATGTTGTTGTTATTCTTTTCTTAATAATATTAGGAAAATATTCTCTATATAAAAGGGGCCTTAGAGAATGTTTCAAACATACTCACAATTCCAATATTGTAACTAAAGCTTTGCGTGTATTGGGGATTTTGGTTGTGAGGTTTTAAGGGTAATAATTTTGTTTTTCCTAAAGTTGTTGTTAAGGACTAATAAAATTTTGAGTTTGTTGACGGCATAAGCAAGGAAGTTGTTAAACCACATTAAATAATCTTGTGCTTGGTATTTGTTTGTTTATTGCCTAAAATTTGAGTAAATTGATTTTATGGGTAAAATCCGAATAAGTGGTAACATAGTCTAGTCATTTATTTGAAGAAGTTTCCTGCTGCTATTTGTTGCGTCTGCGCCACCATGTTGACAGGTATACCTAAAATTGATATTCTTTTATTTAATGAAAGCAATCATTTTACTCCATGGAAGAGTATAGTTCAAGATCTTCTAGTGCAACAAGATCTTGATTAGGCTTTAGAGGAAGAAAAGCCAGAAGAGGAGACTGATAAAAAGTGGCAATAGATTCATAGAAAGGCTGTAAGTATAATCAGGTTGGCTCTTGCTCCCGAGATCAAGTTTATTGTGTTGTAAGAAACTACACCTAAGGGTTTGTGGGATAAGCTTGAGAGCATATATGCATCAAAGTCTTTGAGCAACAAATTATGTCTCAAGATGAACATATATTCTCTAAAGATGGAAGAAGGTACAAGTCTTTATGTCACTTGAATGAATTTAATAAGTTAGTTCTCAATTGTTGAATACAGAAGAAACATTGAAGGATAAGAAGAAGTCATTGCTCTTGTTATCATCTTTACCAAAATCTTACAAACCATTAGTGCAAACATTGTTGGTGGGCAAGTCGACATTGAGCTTAGATGATGTGACCATGCTCCTGTGTAAGAATGAATGGTTGATGGGAAATGAGAGCTTGTCTACTGGTAGTCAAGTGCTAACTGTGGAGAATTCTAATCAAGGGAGGAGCCAATGGAAAGCGAACATTGGCTTAAGATAGAGATCAAAATCTAGGCCTAGAGATGATAATGAGAATGAGTATTTCTATTGTGGAGAAATAAGACACATACTATATTATAGTAAGGCCATGAAGAATAATTTAAAAGAGTTAAGGATGATAGTGGAAAAAAGAGTGATGGTGGAAATAGTAGTGAAAGTGCTAATATAGTCGAGGGAAGTGATAAAATATGCTAGCTATTGAGCATATTGAAGGAAAAGTGGATGAGAGTAACATGGTGCTACTTGATTTGGCATCCTCCATTCACATATTCAATAAGAAAAACTACTTTGATCGTATGAAGGAACCTACCTTTGTCAAAGTTGCTACCGCATGTAGGGAACACAAAACAATTGATGGTGAATGAATCCTAAGGTTGAAGCTCAATGACGGTAGCATTAAGACACTTGAGAAGATAAAGTTTGTTTCCACGCTCATTACAAATATCATCTCTTTGGGGGAGCTCGATAAGATGGGATATACATGGACTGCGGGCAATGGAGAGCTGCAAGTTCTTAATGGATCAAATGAAATGTTGAAGGCTACTATGAACAAGAAAAACTTGTATGTGCTAGATGGGAATGTTTTGGTTGGAAAATTAGATGGAAGAGATATGGAAACCAAGAAGAAAGTTAGAATTTGAGCCAAGGTTGAGATTTTTTAGAATTTTGGCTCTATTCTCCCACAAGAAAGACTTCTAATTGGTTTGGAAAAATGGTTTCCTATTTTATAGTTGCTTATTCTAGTAGGAGTAAAGTAGTAGTTTATTATGTTGTTGTTATTCTTTTCTTAATAGTATTAGAAAAATATCCTCTATATAAAGGGGGCCATAGAGAAGGTTTCAGACAAACTCATAATTCTAATATTATAACTAGAGCTTTGGGTGTATTAGGGATTTTGGGTTGTGAGGGTAATAATTTTGTTTCTCCTAAAGTTGTTGTTAAGGATTAATAAAATTATGAGTTTGTTGGAGGCATCGGCAAGGAGGTTATCGAACCACATTAAATAATTTTGTACTTGATATTTGTTGGTTTATTGTCTAAAATTTGAGTAAGTAAATTTTAGGGGTAAAATCCCAACACAAAGATATGAAATACATGATCCTTCTTTGCTATCTCAACAATCATTACCGTTCCTCCCCACTCACTCTTCATCATATTTTCATGGTAAAGCTTCCCTCTATCCCTTAATATACCCTTCTCTGAAACCATAACGAGCAACTTATCACTTGCCAAGCCTAAAAGACACGGAGCTACATAAAAAATGGGTTTATTAGTGGATCATCACATCCTTTATTAGATTAGCAAACAAACTTCCACCAGCAGTTCACCATTTCTTTCTTAAACACTGTTGGGAACAACACGAATACACGAAAGTGACTTGATACCGAGATTTAATTAAACCAGGCACACACACGAATTGATACCCAGTAATTAAGAGTTATACTTGTCTTTATTTTTACCACCCTTTTTTTTTCATACATCCAAATAGTTCATGAGTTATGAGAAAGTGACGGAGTTCCTTGGTTGTGATCCTTTAATATTGAGTCGCCTTTACCTTTGACTCCTAAGATTTTTGTAAGTACTTTAAAATATTTCTCTCCATTTCATATTAGATCAAGTTTTATTAACGGATTCAAACTAGTGTTTTTAGAGGCGAGAGCTTTGGATGAGACATTTTTCCATAATGAGACGAGATGTAAGCTTGAGGCATTACACCTTTTCAAACGTTGGGGCATTTTGAAAAAATAATTGAATTTTTTTTTTCAAATTAATATTTAAATTTTGAAAAAAAATCAAATTATTAATTTTATGTTTAAATACATCTATTAAAAGAAAATTTTGGTAACTAAAAAAATGAATGGAGTACTAAATAATATTGTACTAATTTCAGTACCAATCCTTAGTACCTAGTCTACATACGAGCCCTAGTGGTATACAGACTACAACTGAAGCCCATTTTAACTTTTTTTTTAATTTTCCTTCCTCTAGACTCTTCTAGCCTTTTTTCCAAAATATCTGAATACTCAAACTTCCACTTCATTAGATTAAATTCTCAGCTCACAGAAACATTATATGAAAAGAAAATAAATAAGTGATACGATATGTGGGGAATAAATTCCCAAAATTGAGACCTAGTTCCCAGATGGTTCTAGTTGGTTCTCCACTACCCCCTTTTCTCCTTGGTTGATCTACTCCCAATCTCCCATTCTTCTCCTAACTCTCTTTTACTTTCTATCATACACTTTGATATAGAGGATTTGTGGCCAGATCCAGTTGCTAGAACCAGGATGCCTCAGTTGTTGTCACATAGGAGGCAATGTCTTCTTAGTTGAGGACTTGAGGTCCAAGCCATGGTTGGCAACTACCTTTTGCAATCTCTAGCTCTCCTTGTCCCTACCTTATTTTGATTCAAGATCTGACATCTAAGTAAATCATACGTGATTCAAGATTTCAAGTTTTTGAAGTAGAATCTTTAAAAAGAATCTTCAATTTTAACAAGCAAAAAAATGAAAATTCCAGAGCTACTCTCTTTAATTTTGAGTTAGATTATGTTGATTATTGCTTGAATAAACATTGGATACAAGTAATCCCAATTTAATCCATCATAATCTCATCCCTTGCTAACCCACTTTAATTCTTTTCGAATCATGTTAGTGATCCAAATGGACCCTAAGAGGCAGTTTGGTTTGGGTTATTAAGGTGGGATTAGACAAACTTAATCCCATCTTAATCCCTTGTCCATATTTGGTTTGATAAATTTACTGTTCATTTTTGGATAGAAGTGGGATAAAATTAATCTTTATCCCACCAAATTAATCCCAGAGGGTGTGGGATAGAATTTATCCCACCCCATAGGACTAATTTATTTTTGTCCATTCCCTTTTTGCCCATTCTCCCATTTTTCTTCTTCCTCACTAAGTTCCTCTTCTTCTTCCTTATACGATTTCTCTCCTTCTTTCTCCACCTTCTTCCTTCTCTTCCTCTACCTTCTTCCTCTCTCCTCCACTCATCTTCCTCCTTCTTTTTCTTCATTCACACCACTTCCCCTCATTCCTCCTCCTTCTCATGCGCCATCCCCTCTTTCCCTCCCCACCACGCGCCTCCTCCCCATGCCTCCTCCCATCCTTCCCCCTCCTCCCTGCACCTGCCTTCCTCGTCCTCTCCGAGCCTCCATTCTTCCTCCCTATGCCTCCCCTTTCCTCCACACGCCTCCCTTCCTCCTTCCTTCTCCTTCATGTCTCCCCTATTTTCCCCTCCTCATCCACTTTTAATTCTCCTTCCCCTTTCTCTTTCCCCTCCTCCTTCCCTTTTGCCTTCTCCCCTATCCTCCTCATCTATGCCTGAACTTCTTCTATATAGATTGCACCATCGTTTAGGCCTAGGTTTTCCTCCTTCTTCCCATCTCTCCTCTTTTCTTCTCCTCCTTCCTCTTCTCATCCTCTCTCTCGGCATCCTCTTTCCTTTCTTCTCTCCTCTCTCTTTTTTTTTCCCTAGATCTCATGGGTTTGTGATGTACTCATGGGTTTTCCTGGGTTTGTGATGGTTTGGTATTAGTTATAGGGAAGTTGATGGTGATTGATGGAAGAAGAACCGAAGAAGTTGATTTGGGTTTGGCATAGAAAAGGATATTGGGTTTACAAGGTTATTTGGGTCATTTTTCATGTTATCTTAATTTAATCCTAACTCAGAAATAGGTAGTCCCACTTTAATCCCATCTAATCCTATCTCACTTTAATCCTAATCTTATCTTATTATAATCCTGTCCACAAACCAAATGTACCTTAAGAGTTGAAAAGAGAGCTTGAGTGTCAAGGGTAGGAGTCTAACCCCACAACAAAAAAGAAAAATAAAACAAAAAGTGAATTTTTAGAGAGTGTTAGAATAAAGGATAGAGTGTTAATGGTATATGAGACTTTTTTTTTCTTTAGGGGAGCATAATAAAGGGCATAGAATCTATGGTTTAAAATTTTAGACTTCCTTAATTTTTATTTTTAAAAAGAAATCTTGAGAATGGGTAAGTGCCCCTGCCCACCACAAATTTGTTTATGCTCTCATTGTGATATTATAGCAAAAGGAAATAGTTGAAAAGAGAGTAATATATCATTTTTTTTCTTTTTATAAAGGATGAAAAGGAATGAAATTCTTAAGTTATAACAAAAAATTACAAAAAAATTATCCTTCTGTATTAATTATAAAGAATGAAACCTAACTAGATAGATTTAGAGGTTTCAAGTCAAAATGAATAAGTTAGGATCACATTACCTCAAAAGTGGAATAACTCCAAAAGTTTGGTTTTGGAGGTAAAAAAAAAAGTTCTTAAACTCTATCCTGTTTTTTCTATATACAAAAAAGAACTCTCATAAATAAGGGTTACTTTACTTTTCATTCTATTCTCTTCAATTACTCTTGTCCAAACACATAAGAGAATATTCAAAAAGGAATTTCCTAATCATGTAAGGTGATACAGTCTAAGTGAAAGTTTCTGTTGGCTGGTTTACAAGTTTCATAAAAAAAGGAAAAAAAAAATAACCACTATCATAACTCCAAGACTTATTATTCTGAAGAAGGGGCGGCAAAGAGACATGTAACATTCACTTTCATCTTTTACTTGAACTTTAAATGTAAATTCTATCTAACCAATAATGTTTATTGATATTGGTTATTTTAGTAAGGTTTATGCATAGGCCAATTTTTTTAAAATGGGTTCAATAATGCTTGTAGCAACTTTGATAGGTGTTCGATCCATTGTAATCATCTATAGTTAATATCAGTATCCTACTGGTGAAAAAAGTGATAACAACTCGAAGTTGAGTCTTCTTCAACCAGGGGGCTATTAGAGTTGGTGCATACTTCACGGGACCAGATCTATAGAACCCCGGAATAACGCAGGGTCTCGGTCCCTAGTGAGCGAGCAGGGTCCCACTCATCGAAGAGTGAGCAGGGGTTAGGGGGAAACGCTCTCGAAACTTTCAGGCCATGTACATGAGTTGGGCCTGGTTTTTTGCTTGGTGATTTGGGCTTGGGTTCATGAATATCCATAGTTCTGCAGTAGAACAGAAATCCTAATTAGACCCTAATTAGGACGCTTAAGTTGCTTATAAATACTCTTTTTGTACTGAGCATACATTGTAATGAGAGATTTGTGAGGTTGATAATAAAAAACTTACGATAGTATGTAGCCCTATTCTGGGGTGAATCTGGGTAAATCTTGTCTTCTTTTCTTTCTGTTTATAATTCGTGTGATTTACAGGTCTCGAATCGTTCAATTGGTATCAAAGCCAGGTTTGAGGATTAACGATCAAAGATGTCGATTAGATCACGGATTGAAATCGAGAAGTTTGGAGGGAAGAGCTTCGAGTTATGAAAACTGAAGATGGAGGATCTACTCGTGGATAGGGATCTACGGACAGTGATAATTGATGAGATACCGAAGAGTATGGCATCCACGGCAGAAATGTCGCTACTGGTGGTTTCGACATCATCTTCAGCAACCATCACGGAGTGGAAGAAGCTTGATTGGAAGACACGAAGTCTGATTCGGCTATGCCAGGTTGATTCTGTCCTGATAAATGTTTCTGGAGAAAAGACTACGAAAGATCTCTGGAAGAAGCTAGAAAGCCTTTATCAAAGTAAATCTCTAGTAAACAAATTGTTTCTACGGAAGAAGTTATACAACCTTCGGATAGCTGAGGGCAATTCTTTCTCTGTTCATCTACATGAGTTCAACACTTTGATAAGTCAATTATTATCTATTAGTGTTGATGTGATGGATGACGATAAGGCTATTACACTGCTCTGTTCACTGCCTGATTCGTGGGATAACTTGATAGTTGCGATTGGTAGTGGTAAGACCGATCTGTCTTTTGAGAATGTTGTGGCAGCCTTATTGTCTGAGGAGATGAGGAAGCAGGGTACAAAGAACTTGTCAAATAAGGCCTTATTTGTCAAAGGGCGAACCTATGATAAAGACTACAAGTGGTCTGGTGATAAACCTAAGTTCAGGGAAAGATCGAAAAGTAGGGATAAATCTGAGTTGAAGTGTTGGATGTGTAGGATGCCTGAGCATTTAAAAAATGAATGCAGAAGTAAGAGTGTGAACCCTGAAAAGCGGACAGGTGAGAGATCAGCCACAGGAAATAAGGACTAATATGATGATGATGATGCTGGTGACTTAAATATGGGAACTTGTTTGGCTCAATCAGATCATAGTGTTTGGATAATTGACACAGGAGCATCATTTCACATGACACCTCACAGGGATTGGTTTCGTGAGTATGAAACCTTTTATCGAGGAAATGTTTTATTGGGAGATAACTCTCCAGTGAAAATTATTAGTCGTAAGAAGGTAAAGTTGAGGATGAATGATGGGATAGTTAGAACGCTTCCAGGCATGATGCATATTCCAAGTCTTAGCAAGAACCTGATGTCAGTCAACAAGATGGCAGATGGGGGAGTGAATTTCAACTGTGACAAAAATTCTTGCAGGATGACTCGGGATCGTTAGTAATTGCATGGGGTGTTCAGTATGGTACGTTGTACAAGTTGCTGGGAAGTGCAGTACAAAGTCAGTGCAGTGGAGTTTTTATCTCTGAGAAGGTGACTGATGATGAGGCGATGTCCTTTATGTTGTGGCATCAGAGGCTTGGGCATATCGATGAAAATGGACTATCTAATTTATCGTCAAAGTAGATGCTTAAAGGAGTCCTAGATTGCTCAATAGGATTCAGTTTCTGTGAGCATTGTCTACATGGCAAGCAAAACTATGTGAGTTTTAAGTCCGCTAGCACGAGGGCAAAGGATATTATGGATTTAATACATAGTGATGTGTTTGGGCAAGTTTCGATTCAATCTCTTGGAAAATCAAGGTATTATGTCTCTTTCATTGATGATTTTTTAAGGTATGCATGGATTTATTTCATTAAGAATAAAGTTGAAGCATTTGATAAGTTTCGTGAGTTTAAAGCATTGGTAGAAAATCATATGGAAAGAAAGATAAAGGCACTGAGAACAGATAATGGAGGGAAATTTTGCTCAGACAAGTTTGAGCAATTTTGTGTGGCAAACAACATTGTTAGACAGAAAACAACTCCACATACACCTCAACAGAATAAGGTGGCCTAGAGACTTAATCGGTAACTCATGAAGAAATCGAGGAGTATGTTAAGTTATGCAGGCTTAGAGCCGAATTTATCAGCAGAGGTTGTAGCTACGACATGTTATCAAAAGAACAGGTCACCTACATCAGTTTTACAGGATTAGACACCGTTTGAGGTATTATTCGGGAAGAAGCCGAGTTTGGCTCATGTTAAGGTGTTTGGGTGTGATGCTTATATGCATGTGCCAAAAGAAAAGATGAACAAACTTGACAGAAAATCAGTAAAGTGCATCTTTATTAGTTATAAGGGTGGGATCAAGGGGTACAAGTTATGGAATCTAGAAAACAAGAGTACAGTTTACATCAAAGATGTTATGTTTAGGGAAACACAAAGGGATGTGGCGGCTATCCAAGATATACCGGAACAGCCAAAATAGGTTCAGATTGATCTTAGACCGGGAGATAAAGAGTGGGAGACTACCCCATTAACTACACCAGATACTTCAAATACTAAGTCAGTTGGGTATGAACAAGATATTCATGTTTCTAACGTAAATGATGAGGATTCAGATTTTGGCTCGGAGGTAGAGACCACACCTGTCATAAGGAGATCGACACGGGTTAAGAGACCACCCATTAGGTATTCCTCTAGTGCTTACAATGCATTATATGCTTTAAATACTAATGGTGATGATCCTAGCACAGTGGAAGAGGCAAGAACCTCGGAGGATTTAAATCTGTGGGAGGGTGCTATAAAAGAGGAGATGCAGGCACTGGAAAAGAATGAAACATGGAGCCTTGTGAAATTGCCTAAAGATAGGAAGACAATTAGGTGCAAATGAAGATGGAATGGTAGAAAAGTACAGGGCACGTCTGGTTACAAATGGGTACTCACAAATAGAGGGAATCGACTATGGTGAGATATTTTCCCCGATAGCAAAGTTGACATCTATCAGATGTGTCTTATCTATGGCAACTACTTATGATCTAGAGGTTAAGCAATTGGATGTGTAGGCAGCTTTCCTTCATGGGAACTTAGAGGAGGAAATTTACATGAAACAACTTGAAGGCTTTGTGAGCAAAGGCAAGGAAGAGTTGGTTTGTAAATTGAAGAAGTCTTTGTACGGACTAAAGCAACATATGCCATTTAGCTTATGTTCACTCGCAACTATGCTGATCACTGTGTCTACGTGAAAAGGTTAGTGGTTGATTTTGTCATTTTAACCTTGTATGTTGATGATATGTTGTTAATTGGAAATAAAAGGAAGATGATTAACACTGTGAAGGCATTGTTGGCAAGGCAGTTTGACATGAAAGACCTAGGGCCAGCAAACTTTATATTGAGCATGCAGATAGAGAGGGATCATGAAAATCGAAAACTGTGGCTAAGTCAGAATAAATATATTGAAGAAGTATTGAAGAAATTCAACATATCTGACAGCAAGCCGGTAGGGACTCCCATGCCTTTGGAAACCAAGTTATCTGCAGAACGATGTCCGAAGACAGAGGAAGATGCTGAAGATATGGTGCACGTACCTTATACTAGTGTGGCTGGAAGCTTGATGTACGCTATGGTGTGTACGAGACCAGATATTGCTTAAGTAGTAGGAGTATTGAGTAGATATATGTCTAATCCTCAGAAAGAGAATTGGACTGTAATCAAGAGAGTTTTTAGATATCTTCGTGACACGTTAGAGTTTTCATTGTGTTATAGAGGTATGTGAGGTAAGAAGAATCTTGATATTGTAGGATCAGTTGGTGCTTACTAGGGAGGAGACATTGATAGCAAGAGGTCTACAAACGGATATGTGTTCAATCTGTTTGGTGGGGGCAATGAGTTGGATGAGCAAAAGGCAAAGCATTCTTTCCCTTTCATCTATAGAAGCAGAGTATATGGCAATAACTCATGCTAGAAAGGAAGTAGTTTAGCTTCAAAGGTTATGTGCTAAGTTTGGGTTTAAACAAGAAGCGGTGAAGGTAAAATGTGATAATCAATGTGCTATCTTCTTAGCAAAGAATCCTGTATTTCATTCACGGACGAAGCACATTGATATCCAATATCACTTTATCTGGGAAAAGATTGAAAAAAAGGTGATAATCTTGGAGAAAGTTGATACAACAGTGAACAACGCATATTTCTTGACTAAGGTAGTTAGTCTAGCAAAGTTTGAGTGGTGTGCTACTGAGATGGGCTTAAAGAAATAGAGTCCTGGGAAGTTTTCCATGTGTGTGAAGTATTTACTAAGTGGGACATTGTTAGAGTTGGTACATACTTCACGGGATCAAATCTGTAGAACCTCAGATGAATACGGGGTCCCGTTCCCCAGTGAGCGAGCGGGGGTTAGGGGGCAGCGCCCCCGAAACTTTCAGGCTATGTATATGAGTTGGGCCTGGTTTTTTGCTTGGCAATTTAGGCTTGGGCCCATGAATAGCCGTAATTCTGCAGCATAACGAAAATCCTAATTTGACCCTAATTAGGATGTCTTAAGTTGCTTATAAATACTTTTTATGCACTGAGAATACATTGTAACGAGTGATTTGTGAGGTTAATAATAAGAAACTTTTAGCAGGATATAGCCCTATTCTGGGGTGAATATGGTAAATCTTGTTTTCTTTTTTTCTGTTTATAATTTGTATAATTGATAGGTTTCGAATCATTCAGGAGCATGACACTAAGCTTTCTTCTAACCCTTCAAAAATATTAAGGAAATGGGAGTTTGAACTAGTGTTACAAGCCCATGAAGTCTTACAAGTCATTGGTCAGCAGAAAGTGGGCCTGATTTGAGTTTAATTCTGGCATGATCAATAATAAGTTAGTATGCAAGCAAAATGTTGATTGAAAGTACGATGTGTTATGGCTATTTTTCTAGAAGAGGTCTGTAGTTATCAATCTAATCTTAAAAGTGACTTTTGTGTTCCCTAGAGTCAAAACCGTGTATTTGTTCAGGGTAAACAACAATTTTGGTCTTTTAAGGTTTTAATCCAATAACAATGGAGTTCTTATGAATCCAATTTAAATAATCAAGTCGTGAACAATTAAATCATTGAACCGACGACATAAAAAAACCCTAATAAAACACAAATAAAATACCAAAACTGCCCCTTAAACCTTTCACTCTTCTCTTTCTCCTCTTCGATCAGTCAAGGTGTTGTCCTTAACAGCGAATCGTGCCCTTCAACTTCTCTATCTTCAACTGATTATCGTAGCAGTATATCGAAATTAAAATAGAGAGAGGGGGAGTGCAATTACGACGTCGTGTTAGGAGGTGGAGGGGTGGGTGGTGAGGATGACGGAGAGAGTGACAAGGAAGAGGAGAGAAAACATGGCGGAGATGAAGATCCGAAACGAAAAGAAGCCTGATCCTGACCCACCACCTCGGCTTCCTGGGACGGCCTCCGTGAAATCTCACGAACTCAAGCATGAACCTGGACTCACTAAGTTGGGAACGACCTAGTTCTTGAACTCTTTCAAAGCCTCTGTATCTCCCCAGTATGTCTGTGATTCTACTTTGCTCTCCACCAGCCACCCAGGCTATTGAAGAGGTTGTTAATCCTGTAACATTTGCATCCCAATGCCATTTCTCAAAGTGGATTGATAAGCCAGAATTCATTTTTGCCCTTGTATATAAAATTACCAGGGATTATGTTGACTCAATGGATGAACTATTGCAACCACTGGTTGATGAAGCAAAGCTTGCAGGGTATAGTTGCAGAGAAGAATGGATTTCAGCAATGGTAAACTCCTTATCAATATACCTGGAAAAAGAGATATTCCCTATTTATGTTGGTCAACTGAATGAAGAAAGTGTCACTGGTATTAGATCACAGGCTAGGATTTCATGGCTTCATCTTGTTGACTTCATAATCTCCTTTGATAAGCGGATTAAGTCTCTTGTATCACAGTCAGGAATAATCCTTTCGCTTCAGAAGGTTGGGAACCTGCAGAAGGTTTCATCTCTGTCTGTCTTCAGTGATCGACCTGATTAGCTTCATTTATGGGCAGAAATAGAGCTTGGTGACACACACTCAAGCTGCCGAGATTTACTTAGCCTCTGCATCTCCTGCAGACTACACAGGGCAAGAAAGTTTTCACAGTTCTGATTTTTGAGGTCTCCTTGCATTGTAAGAGAGGATTTGGGACTTCAGTTGATTTCCTTGTATCTGGATTTGAGGAAGCCAAAGTAGAAAGTGGTGGTGGCCATCCAAGAGAAGCAAGTAAGGCTCGGTACGTGATCTGAAAGTGCCTGGGGTCTTATTGTCTTAATATGGTCAAAGCTCGATCTACTCTATGATCTACATTTTATCTGCAACAGAATTTAGTTTCTCATAAATAAAAGGTTCTTACTTCTGAATTGAGCGTAGATGAAAGCCTCAGATTTTTTTTTTTTCATAACAGAAGATACAGCATCTTCAATATCACCAACCAAAGTGTCAAGCTTCAATGCTGTCTCTAGAACATAGAAGGAAGCCTTTGAGAGACGAAAAAGAAAGAATCTAATCACACCACATAAATAATGGCGAGCAATGAGAAAATCCGTATTAATTTATAGAAGGCATAACTGTAGGAAAAATGTAAAACATATAAGCCAATGAAGATGGAGGGAGCCAAGATGATGGCAGCACAGATACTACGAAACTATGAAAAGAAGTTAATGAGGTTCTCATCTACAAATCAGACAGGCAAGGTTTCAACCTCATCTCTTCATCATTCTTGGCGGAATAGCAGGAAAAAAAAAAGGGAAACAGAAACAGAAAACTAGGAGAGATCCAGCTAACTGATTCTCATAACCAAACCAAATTTAATCAAATTTTTCCACAATGAAGATCTGGACGGCAAGATGGGGCTTCCCGGCCTGGAGATAGGCATTGATGGAGGTGTCGAGGAGGGTATTGGAGGCTCTAGGGAAGGCGCGGAGGTTCTGCGGGAGGAGGAAGCGGTGGAGGGAGAGTCGGTTGTCAGAGCCGATGAAGGAGATGAGAAGGTACTTGACGTCTGAGAACTTGTTATGGGGCGGTGGAAGAGGGAAGGAGAGGGGAGGCAATGCCCCTCCAATTTTTTTTTATTCTATTCGTATTTTTAAAAAAAAAATAATAATCTAAGAGACAGTTTTGGTATTTCATGTGTGGCATAGTCCAAAAACCTAATTGTTCTACATTTGACATGTTAAAAACCTGATTATTAAAATTGAAACCATAACTGATATTTATCCTTTAGTTTATTATAGAAATTGTCCAATCTAAATTCATTTATATTTTAGTCTGTAATTTTATCTATTACTTATGCATGAGGGGTTGTCCCAAATTTGATTATAAATATATCAGATCATGAATGAAATGAACAATTCATTTTGAGTTTGATAACCAAACGTTTTCTTTGGGGAGAATTTCCCTTCTCCTTATCTCTCTATCTCTAGTCTCCTTATCTCTGTATCTCTAGTGTGGATTCCTTAGGGTGATGAGCTTCCTTTGCTCTGTATTTCTAGGGTAGTGATACATTGGTGAGCCGATCTATCCAAGTTGAGTGTACAAGTGTGTTAGTCAGCTTTCGTATTCCTTATCAGTTTCATTCATCAGCCTCAAGCATCTATACAACATTATTATCTTGGGTCATATATGTAGTGAAAAATATATTTAATTAAAAAAATTCATGAACCAGGTTTAGAAACAATTTTTCCAAACCAATAGGTGAATCTATGTTCCGCCTAGAGGGCACGTTTTAGAGTAGAACATTTTTCATTGATTTAACTACAAGGTTTTGGTCGACAACTTCTTTAGTTCTTGTCCCCAACGGTATCTTTAGCCACTGATCAATAAGATTAACCTGATAAGTTCTTCATGGAGAGAGAGAAAGGACTTCTTAAGAAAACATAAATTTTGCATTTACAGTCGCCAGATTTTAGAATTTTGTACCTCATTAGCAAGTCACACATAGTGATAATTTTCTTTAATCAAATTATGTCTGGTGGAAAAATGATAGGGTGAGTATGATGATAAAACGAAATAAAAAAGAGAAGAAAGAAAAGACAAAAAAAAAAAAAAAAAACGAGAGATAAAAGAAAAAACAAAGTCAAATTTTATTGTTGACTTAAAGATGTCTTTAACCTTGGCCTTTTCTTAAGTGTCTTGTCTTAAAAACAAGGAAAAAATATCACATTTACTAGTATTTTGATCATATTTGCAAGTATAGTCACATTTGCTAAATTATCAAATTTGGGGTATTACTCCCAAATGTGACAATTTATTATTAAATCTAATAATTTTGCCAACAAATGTGACCAAAATATTAGTATATATGTGTTGACACCCAATTTTATATAATTTGATAAATGATAATCCGTCTTTTTAACTCTATGAAAACCCCAAAGATGATAGATTGTCATGTGCGATTGAGGTTCATTCTGTGATGAGTTCACGTACTTACCATATCAAGAGTTGATTGATACAAGATAATAGGAGAATTCTTAGGCCACAAAAGATGACTTTGCTAAAAGACCCGTTTTAACAGTTTTTGAGATCTTAATTTTCTTCAGAATAGTTGAACACCTCTTATTTTTCATATCAATAGATCTTTTAATTATATTTCTAAAGATATATTATGGATCTAGATTCGATAAGATGAGAGTGAGGAAATAAATTTTTTTTTTTTTTTTACCAAAACAGCTTTGAAACTAACCAGTTTTAATGTATGGGATTTCATTTAAAATGTATGACGAATTTGCACATTAAGCTAGTAGGACCTGAAAGAAGATTATTTTGGATTTCCAAAAAGTCCATGAATAGACCAAAAATCGTTCGTATGAGCAAGTTAAGCCCATTTCAAGTCAGGGTCCAGAATCCACCTAATTTCCTTATTAGCACGAGAATTCAATTTGGAAAGTCACTAAATACTTATCTATTTTCTTTAGCAGCATTAGAACTTCTTAAACCTTATAAATATCCCTCTTAGCGTCTCTAGAAGGAATCCCTTCCATCTCTTTTGAATCTACACACAAACCCTAGAAAATAAACACCTAATTTTCGAATTTTTGTCTCCTCCTTTACCAAAACACAAAACCTAGCCTGTAAACACTCATCTAACATAAAAAAAAACACAGCCCTCACTCAATACCTAACCAATAACCTTCATCAAGAGAGAATTTTTTTTTTCTTATCACTCATTTGACGATGATAAGTGACAAACAATACCCGGTTTGTTTTCTGATCAAACACAAAGTAATGACGTCTTCTTGAGTCTTCTAAGAAAACAATCATCCAATTTCAAGGAAGGAGAAGAGTTTTTACCTTGTAATTTCGTGCAAACCTACTTAAGGAAGATTAAAGAAAGCGATTTGTTGATCTTCGCAAGAGTTTTACACGCAATCAAGGTATAAAGTCAAGTAAACTTTCTTGTATATTTCTGTTTTGTTCTTTTGATAGTTACTTTGATTTTATTTGTTTCTTTAGTGTCTTAATTCATTATTAATCTTGTTTTTATTATATAAAATCATTCATATGTGAATGACTAAACTTTTTATGTTAAGTGTTCTTTTAGTTTACAACTTCTTGAATTGAGTGTCAGAATAAAGAAAAAATGAATCAAGAGAATACTTTTTCATGCAAACCTCCTAGCCAGCACTTCAAACTGGTAGACTGAGTGTCGCTGGGTCTTCCCTCCACTTCAAAGTGGCGACCAAACCTTAGTTGTTCTCCTTTTGTTCGTTTCTTTTACGGTTTAATTCCAATGACTTGCCTACATGCTTGTATGACTTTTGACATGTTAATATGACTTATATGGCATCTTGAAACTCCATAATTATATGATCTACGGTTCATTATGCATTGATATTGTTCCATGATCTCAAATCTAAATCTATGATTGAGTATATGTATCGACATGCTTCTTTTTCATCGGTTGATCTTTAAATAAATACCATGTTGTTCTTAGGTTTAATATGATGATTTAAACATGTTAAAGTCGGTTCTTTTTTGTCTTTTATTTTACACTTCCATACTTATTTGACACCTATGTTTAGTTTACATTCCCTTTGATGCTCTTAGGCCATCGTGCGCATTGATTTCTCATTACGTTCTTGAATGATTGATAAAGTTTATTTGAGTGCTTATATTTGTGTGTATTATCAATGGTATGATTAATGATTATGTGATGTCATGAGATGCTATGCTTGCTCTTATGTGTCCAAATATCGTTGCTATGTTCATGTGTTTCAAGCTTCAAATTAGCATGGATTAACTACTATTTTCTCTTAAATCATGAGTTGTATTTGTTGTTTCTAAGATAATATGTATAATTTCTTGTCTATTTTCTCTAAACTCTAGTGTCCTTTCTTGTTTATAATTGCTTGAGTGTGTGCTTCAATTGATATGTGATTATTCATATTATTTTTTGTGATTTTCGGATAATCTTTGGAGAATTATAGTTTTTTTCCTTCATGCTTAAAGATTGTTTATTCATTCAATTTAAGTCCATATAATTATTCTTCATTTATTTTACCTTTTACTCATTTTATTCACTTTCTTCCATATTCACACTTCAATTATTTACTCACTTTCATTTAAATTTATGTAATTTTTGGAATTGTAATTCGTGGTTAGATACTATTTTATTTATTGTTATTTCCCTTTAATTTCTTTTATTATTCATTTTGGGGATCCTTAGAATCGCAATTTACTTTCTTCCACTTTTAACTGCTATGGATAGATTATATTCTCATGTGAATGATCATATTTTATGTGTGCTCCCATATGCATTGTGTGCTTGCATGATCACTAAAATTAAGAAAAGAATATTTAATAATTAATATATAAAAAGATATCCATTTGAAATTCAAGAGTTAGGGCTAGATCCTTCGAGGTCTAGCCGTTGGTGGGGTGCTCACTTGTGACCTTCTCACTGTGTACCAAATCTCTAAACCCACAAATCTCAACCCTCAATTGACCAGTGACTATATGTTTTTTGGTCCTTAAAACCAAGTGGTGACTTTTTGATGTGATTGTCTGCCAATAACTTTGTGTTGTTGGCACGTCCCTAGACACACTTTTGAATAGTTAATTGAGGAGAAGTCATGTCCATTCATATTATCCTTTAGGTTTGTCCTTTACAATGATATGTCCATATCACGATTTGAGTGGTAAGTGTGAGATACTATCTTGTATCCCACAATATGACTTTTTGTGTATTTTTCAAAGCAAGACACCTAAGTTAAACCGCTTTAAACATATCAAAATAAAGTACTTTTGACTTTGACTAAAATGATTTAACGTCATTAACCTTATTTGGCTAACGGTTGAACAACAAAGTACTTGATTATTTCGATATGAAATATAGGTACTTGATTTGAAATTGGTCAAATCACAAAGTACTTGTTCTTTCATTTAAACAAACTTTGGTTGAACTCAAGCCTCTTGATCGGACCTTCAGATCCTTTATATATGAGACCGAGACCTAAATTTAATTCCTTTCCTAACAATGTATCAAAAAAAGTTTTTTTTTTTTTTAAAAGGAGATCCATTGGGTCTATAGATTACACAATAGGAGATAGTCCTCTCCCATTTCTTACCCATCTCACTTTTGATATGAGTATTTTGATTTTTGGTTTCTTATGCGATGATAAGTGACTTGATGAGTGCCAAATATTGCATATTTTGGCTCCTTAATTTACATTTGTTATATTAAGAATTTGCTACTTTGAGTTGTTTTTCGTTGTTTTACAGGTTCATAAGCACTTGGAAATGAGTTTCACTAAATTGCCAGAATTGCCCATACAAATCAGTTATTTTTGAAAATTAAACTGTATTGATTTAGGAAGAACCAGAAGATAAGTCATATATGCTTAGAAAGATTTGAAAGTCTATTTTTTGGAGAATTTTATGGCTCGTAAAAATGATTTTTTTAGAGAAAGTTATGGCAGTTTTAGTATACAAAGGTCAAGCTAGAAGATTCCTAGTACGCTCGAGCGCACCAGACCTGCGATCGAGCGCAGGTGCGCACTTTGACATCCCACATTGATTAGAAATACTTTGTAGCACACCATGATGCGCTCGAGTGCGCCAGGCTGCGATCGAGTGCACTCAGATAGTATCCCACATTGAATTGGAAACACATTTCACTCTAAGAGTTTCCCTATAAAAGGCCCTCTCCACTTCAGCTTTGAGGATCATCTTAGAGCAGATCTGGAGGGCTTTTGGGAGCAATCCAGAGGACTTTTGGAGGGCAAGCTGGGGAATCTCCAAGGCTTTGCTACCAAGGGGTGATGCTCACGGCGAGATCAAATCTTTCCCTTGAGATTTTTGTTATCCATTATATTTATGGGTAATTAAATTCTCAAGTGGGACTAAGGATGAACTTGCACAGTTAATGATATTTTTATTTATTTTTAATTTATGTATTTTAGTTTCAATTACTAAAACTCTCTTGTTTTATCATTTGCAATTCATTGATGATATTTTCTTTTCCGAATAATCTTAGAATTTATTCTGTTTATAGATTCAGTAATGTTTTTTCTATTGAATGGTTTAGCTCTTTGATTATGTTTGGATTAATTATTTATCTATATTGATTTAGCTCTTTGCTGCAATATCACTTCCTGAGTATATTATCACCGTTGGATTTTCTCAATAGTGATAATAATTTACGTATTTTAAAAGTGGTGAATGATTTTTCAAAGGGTTACATTTGGTTTAATCTTGGTTTATAAATTTACATCTTCCGATTGGGAATTGGGAAATGAATTCCCAATTGAGTTATTCAATGAATTAAGAATAATTAAAATACCATATTTGTGCAAGGGATTCCCGACGCTTCACTTTACTTTAGTTTGCATTCAAAAATTAATTTTTATTCTCCATCAATCATTCAATATTGTTCTTTAGTTTCTTTATTCTTTCTATTGTTCTTTTAATTTGTCTCCCTGTGGAATCGACACCCAAAGCTGTGCTACAACTACCACGTTATTTTTTGGGCATAATCAAATTTTGGCACCGTTGCCGGGGAGATGGTAGAAGAATTGCTAGATAGTTTTTCTTTTCAGCAGTTTGTAAAGGCGGTAACTTCATTCCTTCTTTTAGCTTGCTGCATTAATTTTTTTCTCTTCTTTTTTTATGGTATTTTTTTTATTATTTTGTGACCTTGCACGCACAGATGTAGAAACACTTTGGGTAGATTTGCTTGTAGGCCTGTGCTAGAGTCAGAATCAAACTGTTTAAATCCTTTATTTGACAATCCGTCTAGTCCTGAAGAAATGAGTGAACACGGAGATCAACCCACTAGGACCTTTCAAGATTACCTTCACCCTGCACGCATAGCCACACCATCATGCATCATGTTTTCAGCTAATACTCACCAACTGGATCTTAAAACAGGGATGATACAGTTACTCCCTACGTTTCATGGCTTGGAAAATGAAAACCCATATGTGCACATTAGGGAGTTTGAGGAAGTAGTTGCGAATTTTCATAGTCAAAATGCAACTAATGACATTGTGAGACTTAAGTTATTTCCTTTCTCTTTGAAGGACAGAGCTAAGAGTTGGCTATACTCACTGAGACCACGATCTATTAGGTCGTGGACTGAGATGATTAGGGCCTTCTTTAATAAATATTTTCCTCAACATAAGACCAATGCTTTAAAAAGGCAAATCTCCACCTTTGCACAAAAGGACAGTGAGACTGTGTATTAGTCTTGGGAGAGATTTAAGAAGTTGTGAGTATGTGCCCTTACCATAGGTATGAGAACTGGCAATTAATGGACTATTTTTACGAGGGACTTACATATAGAGAGCGCCAAGTTGTGGAGATAATGTGTAATGGTGAGTTCTTACAAAAAGATCCTGATGAGGCCATAGAATACCTCAATGAGCTTGCTGAAAAAGCTCACACTTGGACTAGACCTAGTGGTACTGAAAGCACAAATAGGTCACGACCTGCATGGAACCCAAATGGTGGTGGAATTTACCATCTTAGGGAAGAGGATAACCTAAAGGCCAAGGTCGAGATGCTCACTAGGGAGCTAGATGTGTTAAAAACTAGGGGCTTAAAGCCAACACATGTGGCTAATCATGCAAAGTCTTTTGGACCATGTTTTGTGTGTGGCCGGGTAGATCATCTCGCCCAAGAGTGTCCCACATTTGCTGAGATGAGAGGGATGTATGAAGACCAATGCAATGCCTTAGGTATGTACAAGAAGTCTTTTTCACCTTTCTCTGATACCTATAATCCAGAGTAGCGCAATCACCCCAATTTTAGTTGGAAGTCTGAAAACCAGCCACCTGCACAACCCCCTAGAACATATGTTGCACCATATCATGCACCTGCATCTTCTAGGAGTCCTTTAGAAGAAACTTTGCATACGTTTATTGAGGCACAAGGTAAGACTAATCAAAGATTTGAATATTTGATTACGCAGGTTGTTGAAGAAAGTAAGGAAATAAAGTGCCAAGTGTCCAAATTGATGAGATCCTTGAGTGTGAATAAGCGAGGTAAGTTCCCTTCTCAAAGTTAGTCCACACCCCATGGTCAACACATGGCGCAAAAGAATTTGAAAGAGGTGAATGTCATTGTGACACAAAGTGTTAAGTCATTACACATCCCAACAACGAACAAATAAGAGGATATGGATGAGAGCCACCAGGCATACATGATTGACTCACTCATGGAAAAAGTTTGTCACCTTAATCCATTAGAGTTCATCCTCAACCATGGTTTCACAAGAGTAGATATCGAGCCAGAATCGGCAGATGTTACTGATAACATCCTTCAGGCCTCTCCAAAGCATGCAAGCATCAAATTTAGCAGTGAAGTAGTTGTTGGTGCATGCAACTTATGTTTTTCTAGGAGGGAATAAGAGCGTTTAGCTGAAGACGTAAAACTTAGCGCCCATGGGAGGCACCCCACAACATATCCTTTTTTATTTTTATTTTTATTATTTTTCATATTTCTTTTCTTGTTTATTATTAGTATTTTGTGGTTTTCTAGTATTACCTTTGTGTTTCTTTTTCAAGGACAAATGTGCACATCAGTTCAAGTTTGGGGGTGTGCTATGAACCATGCTTGTCCAGCTCATTCTCCATCTCCCGGGTCAGATCTTTCCATGTTATTCACACATTGGGGACAATGTGTAGTTTAAGTTTGCGGGTATGAGAGACACATTCACACACACTCTGTCCCAGTTTTTTTTATTATTGAAAAGTTAAATGTATGTTCATATTGTTCTAAAAAAAATTTTGGTTGATCTAAACAAATACTATGATGTGATGTCATTGGTGAGCTTAAAATCTTGAACACATGATTTGATGATAGAGTTTTAAAATTTTGTTACTTACTTTAGGCATTTGAGAATTCACATGTTTGATCTAATCTGACACGAGCACATTAGCACAAAATAGTGTGACGTATGACATGTGATTTTAATGTGTATGTTTACATGACTCAACTGAAACTGGATGACTTGTTGGATAAACACTTTGAAAAAAAAAATTGCACAAAAAGAGAAAAATGCTCATGATGATCATTAATAAAATTTTCACTGAGTAAGTGGACCTCTTATCTCAGTAAGCAGTGAGTGTTCACATCAAAATGTGAGAATTTTATTCATAATAATCATTGAGAAAATTTTCACTGAGTAACTAGACCTCTTGGCTCAGTAAGCAGTGAGTGTTCATGTCAAAAGGTGAGAATTTTGCTTGGTAATATTAAGGTCAGTTTAGTTTCGTAGCCTTTTTTACTCGAGTTAGTAAGTCCTTAGGGGTGTCTTTACACCTAATGCCCTAAAACCATATGGTTTGGGAGTTATTGACTCAACACTCACTACATTGGTCAATTAGAAAGTTTAAGGGAACTAAACATAGCAGAGCCTTATAATAAAAGAGAGAAAAAAAAAAACTATGTCATCGTTGTTTATTCTGATGAGAAATTATATGAATCTTGAGACATGGAAACATTGCACATTAGAGTTACTTGAAAGCCTCATCTTTATATGTTAATTCACTTTACACTGAGTCAAACTTATGATGCCTTAGCCGGCCTCTTGTAAGTAATTAGATTTTAAAATTCCTATTAATTGTGAAAATGAGTTTATATTTTAAGCTTACTCATGATAAATATCATGGTTTTGTATGATACTTAAAATTTCTTGATACCGTGAATGATGGATTTATCTTTGTGTTCGTTTTTTTTTTCATTTAGTTTTTTTATTTTGTTTTGTTAAAGGACTAGCAAAATGTAAGTTTGGGGCAATTTGATGAATGCCAAATACTGCATATTTTGGCCCCTTAATTTACATTTGTTAACTTAGGAATTTGTTACTTTGAGTTATTTTTCGTTGTTTTACAGGTTCATAAGCACTTGGAAATGAGTTGCACTAAATTGCCAGAATTGCCTGTACAGATCAATCATTTTTGCAAATTAAACTATATTGATTTAGGAAGAACCAGAAGATGAGCCATATATTCTTAGAAAGATCCAGAAGTCTATTTTTTGGAGAATTTTACGGCTCGTAAAAATGATTTTTCTAGAGAAAGTTATGGCAATTTTAGTAGACAAAGGTCAAGCTGGAAGATGCCTAGTGCGCTTGAGCGCACCAGACCTGCGATCGAGCGCAGGTGCGCACTTTGACATCCCACATTGATTAGAAATACTTTGTAGCACACCATGATGCGCTCGAGTGCGCCAGGCTGCGATCGAGCGCACTCAGATAGTATCCCACATTGAATTGGAAACACATTTCACTATAGGAGTTTCCCTATAAAAGGCCCTCTCCACTTCAGCTTTGAGGATCATCTTAGAGCAGATCTGGAGGGCTTTTGGGAGCAATCCAGAGGACTTTTGGAGGGCAAGCTGGGGAATCTCCAAGGCTTTGCTACCAAGGGGTGATGCTCACGGCGAGATCAAATCTTTCCGTTGAGATTTTTGTTATCCATTATATTTATGGGTAATTAAATTCTCAAGTGGGACTAAGGATGAACTTGCACAGTTAATGATATTTTTATTTATTTTTAATTTATGTATTTTAGTTTCAATTACTAAAACTCTCTTGTTTTATCATTTGCAATTCATTGATGATATTTTCTTTTCCGAATAATCTTAGAATTTATTCTGTTTATAGATTCAGTAATGTTTTTTCTATTGAATGGTTTAGCTCTTTGATTATGTTTGGATTAATTATTTATCTATATTGATTTAGCTCTTTGCTGCAATATCACTTCCTGAGTATATTATCACCGTTGGATTTTCTCAATAGTGATAATAATTTACGTATTTTAAAAGTGGTGAATGATTTTTCAAAGGGTTACATTTGGTTTAATCTTGGTTTATAAATTTACATCTTCCGATTGGGAATTGGGAAGTGAGTTCCCAATTGAGTTATTCAATGAATTAAGAATAATTAAAATACCATATTTGTGCAAGGGATTCCCGACGCTTCACTTTACTTTAGTTTGCATTCAAAAATTAATCTTTGTTCTTCATCAATCGTTCAATATTGTTATTTAGTTTCTTTGTTCTTTCTATTGTTCTTTTAATTTGTCTCCCTGTGAAATCGACACCCCAAAACTGTGCTACAACTATCACGTTATTTTTTGGGCGTAATCATGACTCTATCAATTAAGTTAGCTAGCACTAAAAAAAATAACAAGAGTCACATCCTTCCATGTGTTTTTTTTATTATCATTTAACAGCAATAAGTCAATTTCAACAAATTTTTCTACCAAATACAATCACATCTTTATATTTTATTCAGCACTTTCCTTTTAATTATTTAGACATTAAATTATTTATTTAATTAAATTGCTTTAATTTAGCACTTGATTTAACCAAATTCTGATTAAATTTATAAATTGGTTTTCCTCCGCAATCCAAACGGATTCTAGACCTTTGAACCTCATGTGATGTTTATTCAAAGTGGAGTATTTGTTTAATGATCGATCTCTGAAGATGAAATTAGGTAATTCACTAGACTAGCTATATCGTATTCCTAGGTGTCGGATTTTTGTCAGATTCTTATTGATATGGCTCTAGATGACCTAAAATCAAACTACCACCCCATAATACTTGCAACAAATTTTGCTTACAAAAATACTGCGGCACAGGGCTGCATTTCAGGTGGCTGGGTTCTTAAAGTCACATAAAGCATAAATCTTCAAAAGAATTAATAGGTTCACCTAAATTCAAAATTAAACAACTAACGGGTTTACAAAAGCACCAACCCCTTTTTGACATGGTAAAAGACTTATATGTTTGATGCAAAAGTGGTGTCAAGAATGTGAATTTGAAGAAAATGTTAGAAGTATGTACTAAAAATTCAATAATATTTTATGTTAATGCATATTATTTATTATAATCTTATTTATATTATTATCATTGTATTAATGATAGTGCTTATTTATCATGAATACATACATAATCATGATTAAATCTATATAATAAGAGCAATAGGGATAAAATTATGATGTGATCATAATAATAAAATATATTCATCTCGAAATCTTTATTCTTAAATATTTTTTGTCATAGAATACTAATTGAGCGTTAGTAATTCGGTTAGACTCTTATATGCTATGTTTGTTCAATTGGGAGAGTGATTGATCTCAATGTCACTTGTGTGTGAGGCACTAAAACAAGTGGAGAATGAGTTCACTGCACATGACTGGACTTAATTAATAACACTTGTATGGAGTTTTACTTATCTGTCAATAGCTAACTCTTATGTTACAGTTGTGCATGCAATCTTCAGACCTAAGACGCCATAGTTTTCTTGTGTGTGACTTACTATACTTTGATGTTATTTAATATAGTTTTATTCATGGATCATTAGTATGTAGTAATTTGGTGTAAGGGGTTATGTGAGTGTACAATAAGGGATATATCACTTTTAAGTAAAAGGAACGAATGTCGGTGAGAATTAGAAAATAGTTTCTAATTTCACCATTAGAGTTATAGTCTTGAGATCTAGGCACATATAATTAATGCTAAGGATTTGACAGTAATTTCATACCCTAATTAGCTTAATTGAGAAATTGCATTATGGAATGATTGAATTGCACTGTAACTGATAACGGAAAGGTTCAAGGTTTTAAAACTAAATTCACATAGTCTGGGTAGTCATGATAAGCTGCTAAGTGTCATTCATGACTGTAGAAGCCTTAAGAATTAATTTAATGAACAATTAATTAATTGTCATAAAAGGGAGAATCAAAAGAGATTTTGATTTAAAATAAATTAGGAGTTCTAATTAATTGAAAATGGTTACAATTACAATTACATAAAAATTATGACTTATAATCAAATTAGTTTGAATTTAAGGGCTCACACACAAATGTGACAATGTGTAATTAAAGTCTGTGATAAACTCCTCGGTAATAAACTTTTTCATCAAGCACCCAAAAATCCCTCGGTGAAAAAATATCACTGACGAAATTTCCTTTCATGTTAATTTTTTTTTAAATTAAAATTTTCCTAGGCTTTACAAAAAAATATTAAAATATTGTTTATTACTGAGGGAAATTGTCTCTTGATGGGCATTTTTTGCTTTATAATATAAAATTTCTGAAAAAAAATAATTATCACTGAAGGACAAAATTATTTCGGTAATAATATTTTTCTTGAAAATGATTATAATTTTTTAAAAAAACTATTATTACTGAGGAAAATTTCCCTTAGTAAAAAAAAATTTCTTCATTTTTTAAATTTTCACTTTTTTAAAAAAAAATTCCCTGTTAAAAATACATTTAAAAAGTACAAAATAAAACTCATTCAATAATACAAAAATATTCAGTAAATTAATTACATATTTTAAAAAATGCATATTAAAACTCATTCAACAATACAATTTACGTAAATTTAATACAATATTGTCACAAAATCAAATCACGGATCTACTAGGTCCATGTCGTCATCGTCTAAATGCTTAGTATTATCCTCAAGAGCTGGATCCTATAAAACAAAACATATTACATGATCAAATATATATATATATATATATATAGCAGTTAAAATATACGTAAATTGAAATCGAAATTAGCTATCCAAAATGTATTCCGTTTGTTCTCACTGGTCATAGTTGACCAAATGGACGTGACAATAACCCCACCTCGTCCATTAGAGAAGTATTTTATAGTTTTGCTCTTAAAACCGCTAAGTTATGAATACTTTTACCCAAAAACCCATTTGGTTGGTAACCAGTGATCCGAAATGGATTCCGTTAGTTCTCAATAGTCACATTGGACTAGACAGACGTGACGGTAACCCCGTCTCGTCCATTAAGATAAATATTTTACACTTTTCCCTTAAAATCATTAAGTTATGATCGTTTTTACACGAAAACCCACACAGTTGGTAACCAATGATCTGAAATGGTTTCTGTTCGTTATCACTAGTCACATTCAACCAAACAGACGTGACAGGAATCTCATCTCATCTGTTAGACAAGTAATTTAAAGTTCCGCCCATGAAACTGATAATTTATGAATGTTTTTACTCGAAAACCTACACGCTTAGTAATCGATGATCCAAAATAGATTCCATTTAATCTTGATAGTCACATTCGACCAAATGGACGTGACAGTAACCCCACCACATCCATTAGACAAGTATTTTACATTTTCGCACTTAAAACCGCTAAGTTATGAACGTTTTTACCTAAAATCCCACACGGTTGGTAACTAGTAATCCAAAATGGATTCTGTTTGTTCCAAATAGTCACATTCGACCAAACGAACATGATATAAACGCCACCTCGTCCATAAGACAAGTATTTTACAGTTCTGCCCTTAAAACTGCTAACTTAAGAACGTTTTTACTCGAAAACCTACATGGTTGGTAACCAATGATCCGAAATGGATTCTATTTGTTCCCAATATTCACATTCGACCAAATGAATGTGACAATAACCCCACCTTGTCAATTAGACAAGTATTTTACATTTATGCCCTTAAAACCGCTAAGTTATGAACGTTTTTACTCGAAAACCCACATTGTTGGTAACCGATGGTCCGAAATGGATTTTGTTTTTTCTTAATAGTCATATTCGACCAAACAAACGTGATGGTAACCCCATCTCGTTCATTAGACAATTATTTTACATTTTTACCCTTCAAATCACTAAGTTATGAATGTTTTTACCCAAAAACCTACACGGTTGGTAACCGCTGATCTGAAATGGATGTTTTTATTTCCCACTAGTCATATTCAACCAAAATAATATGACATTAACTCCACCTCGTCCATTAGATAAGTATTTGCAGTTTCGCCCTTAAAATCGTTAACTTATGAACGTTTTTATCCGAAAACTTACACGGTTGGTAACTGGTGACCCAATGTGGATTTCGTTTGTTCTCACTAATCACATTCGACCAAACGGATGTGATGGTAACCTGCCTCATCCATTAGACAGATATTTTACAATTTTTCCATTAAAACCGCTAAGTTGTGAACGTTTTTACCTTAAAACCCACTCAGTTGGTAACTTACATTTAAAACATTCTATGTGTTGAACTTCAAATTAAAATAGTTTACTTATAGTGGGTGGTGAAGGAGATGTCACCAGAAAACGCTGCACCATTTGTTTCATTTATTGTTGTTGTGATTCCATGGTTTGGAGACGTGGCTACATTTCCTCCTTTCTTTGCCTCTCCTAGTCTAGTTATTGTTGCTTTGCTCTTATATTGGTGAACAGTGTAAAGTGTGATACAGTGGACTTGCATAAGAAACTATTCCCTAGAGAATTGTTAGTAAATTGATGATCGTCAATCATCCTCTCGAAGCTATAAAATCGCACATTCTTCATTCCATCGGATGCTTGCAACCATACCTCGAGATCGATATGAGGTTGTGAGGATGCTTTAATCTGACTATCACTTTTTCTCGAATGTGTTGCTCACAAGTTTCCTACAATATAAATGAATGCATACGATCAATAATTTTTTTTCTCCCAAACAATGTTAATAACAAGAGTTATTTTATGCATAAGTAAAAAATATACATTTTATACATACCACAGTCTCCTTTGACCTCTGATCAACATATTCACATGTCCTTGGGCACCTATGTGTCCTGTTAAACACATCAATAGGTGTGGCATCTCTGCCTAGCTTATGGGACTGCATATTACAATTGGTCAATAAAAATTAATTTAACTATGCATGTAATGAAGAAACCATATACCAATGTATATGTGTGAGCGCCCATATTGACGGAACCCCCAATATGGTGAACACGCCAATCATCTCCCAATCACCTGTTCACCGATGCCGCATTGGAGCGATGAGCTCACATATCTGAGATCACAAAACCAATACAAAAGTGGTTGACATATTATATAATACAAAATTTAACAAATAAATTAAATTAACAAAATATGTAATAACATAAGAACAATACAAAAGTGAAAGGTAATTTTACCTGTCGACGAGGTAGTAGTAGTCTCAGGAGGAGCCTATGTGCCAATGGCAAGAGTAGTCTCGGGGGACCTTGCCTCCAGTCTTCTGCGTCAACCCCTACCTCCTAGCATCCTGTTTTGTAGAAAATAGGAAATATGAATACATACAATTGATACAATTTGTTTAAAAAAAGCTTATGTAAATCACATTAAAGAATTCATACAGTTGATACAATTTGTTAAACATACTACTCGTATGTTGGAAATCACTTTGACAAGATGCCCTGGTGGTGATCTTCCAAACACCTAAGTCTATAATGACTTGTAAAGAAAAGATACAGCAACCAAAGCAAGAAAGAAAAGAAGACAAGCAATTGTTATCGAGGTTCGGCAATAGCCTACATCCCGGTGAGTTCCTATGAGCTCTCTGCACTAAATCAATGGTTCTTTACAATCCAGCAACTCTCTTCAAGAAACCTCAAGTTCTTGAAGAAACCAAGAAAAGAAAAAGGAAGATGATAAGAACTATTACAATGCTCTCTATCAAATCTATACAACTCTCTCTTTACAACCAACCTCACCATAATGAGTCCCTCTTGTGTTTTGTGTCTTTGCACTCTTACACAATTCTCTCTTGTATGTCTGTCACTCTTTACAATTGATCTCAAATTAAGTCACAATGTTAATGAGAATAAAGCTAGGTGACCATTTATATAGTGCACCAATTTCTTGTCCAATCTTGAGAGTCAATCTCCACCCTTAGATCTTGATGACCACTCAACCATGGCCCTTGATCAATCCTTAGTGATCCTTTGCATTTTGGACATGTCTCCACGCACTTAACAAAGGCTGAATCAAATGGACTATGTGTGCCTTCAAGGTGCGGCCTGAAACAGGGCACACTTGCTGCCACTCTGTGAACCGCGGCCTGGGGTAGGGTGCGCCGTGGCTTGGCCTTCCTCCAACATTCCTCCATGTTGTGCACTGTGGCCTGGATAAAGCTGGGCTGCGACCTGACCTGATGCGCATATTTTCCAGCTTGTGTGCTTAGGCGCACACACTAGTGTGCCTACCTTTGCCTTGCTCCAAGGTGCCGCGCACACTTGTGTGCACTTCTTTAACATGCTGAAATTTATTCTTCCAACCTTGGTTTAGACATTAACCTTGTTTAAACCTTAAACAATTATTAACATCATATAATTCTCATCATCCATGAATAAAGTTGATCATACCATTCACTAATCGATATCTATGTTAGTACTAGAGTTGTTGTCTTCATTATCATCTTCGTTCTCGTCATCATCTTCTTCTTCTTCATCATCATTATCTTCTTCATCATCATCATTTTATTATTTTATTATAAAAAATAATGCTTAAATTTTAACTAACATAACAAAATTTAGCTGTTACTTTAAATTTTTAATTATTTTTTCCTAAAAAATAATTCTTAAACCTAAACTAACATATCAAAATCTATGACTAACCTATTTTTTATTATTATTTTTCTACACAAAGCAATTCTTAAATTTAAACTAACATAACAAAATCCAAATTAGAATATCAAGATTCTTCTAACATTCAAACAAATATATCAAAATCGAGTGTTAACTTAATTTTTTCATTATTTTTCTATACAAAATAATGATTAAATTTAAACCAACATAACACTTTTTAATTATTTTTCCATAAAAATACGTGAATTTTAACTGACAAAAAAACCTCTAATGTTAACCTAAGATTTTAGCTTCATATATATAACAAAATTTAAAATATATATATATATATATATATAGAAAATAAATTAAATAACAAAGTGAGTGAGGGAGAGAAAAACTTACAAATGGAGGTTGGTCCACGCAAAAATAGTTAGGTGGAGAAACAAGGAGACAAAATGGGTGGAGAGAGAAAGAGAGGATGAAGGAAGAAATGTCGTAGGAAGGTTCTGCATTAGAGAGAGAGAGAGAGAGAGGAAGAAGTTGCATAAGAGAGAGTGAAAGATGAGAAAGAGGAAAGTGAAAATGGCGTTTGGGGGGTGATGGGTTCATGGCACTACTCGAAAAAATGAGAGAAGGGAACTAGTAGTCTAGTTTTAGGTTTTATTTTCACCAAGGGAATTAACTCCCTTGGTGAAAATCACCTTCCCCTCGCTGATAAGTTTCACTGAGGGAATTAATTTCCTCGTGAAAGTACTTTTCCCTCGCTAAAAATTGTCCCCATTCCCTAGTGTTGCACGCGTATTCTTGTATATTATGTATTATGCATGTATAATATTATATATTATATATGTACTATATATAATAATATTACATTATTTAATTATATATATTATTTAATTATTTTATTATATTATTTTCAAATATTTAGTATAATAAAATATTTAACTATATTTTTATTTATATTAATTATTAGTGATCATATCAATTTATTATATTTCTAAACCCTAAACCCTAATTAACCAACTCTAATTAATTAGTTAAACTAAACCTTGATTAACTTAAGATAAACCCTGAACTTAATTTACCTAAACCCTAAATCCTAATTAACCTAAACCATAATTAATGAATCAAACTAAACCCTGAACCCTAAGATAAATATTTAACATTATATATATGATTTAAAAAATTATCGATTTGAAAACACTATAATGCCATTTTAACCCTAAACGTACCATAAACCCCTAAACCCTAATTAACCTAAACTCTAATTAATTTTAATATGTCAAAATTTAAATTTTCTTGATTCTCATATGTCCACATTAATTAATTAGGGTTTATGTCAATTAGGGTTGGGTTTAGGTTTAGGATTTAGGGTTTTTAGAGTCTAGGGTTTTAACATGTAGGTTAATAAGTGTTTAGGGTTTAGGGTTTAGGTTAATTAAAGTACAGGGTTTAGGTTAAGTAGAGCTTAAAGTTTAGGGTTTTAGGATAATTAGGGTTTTAGGGTAATTTGGCTTTCGGTTTAGGTTAATTAGAGTTTGGGGTTTAGGCTAATTAGAGTTTGGGGTTTAGGGTTTATGTTAAATAGAGTTTATGGTATAGGATTTTAGGGTTTAGGTTAAATTGAGTTTATTGTTTGGGGTTTAGGTAAATTTTAATTTACCGGATGTAATGATGCAATGTACTGTAATGAAGTAATGAAGTAATGTATCGAATGTAATTGTAATGTAATGAAAGTTGTAATGTACTATTAGTTTATGTGCTGTAATGATGTAATGTACCAAATATAATTATAATGTAATCAAGATTGTAATGGAATCGAGGTTGGAATTCAATTATATTTTTTGTTAGAATAGAAAAGATGAAATTGAAGCTGAAATTACATTGTTTGGGTAATTAACATATGTTCATAGAAAGATTTATGAAATTAGATTGACTAAAATGTGTAGGAGAATAAAATATATATAAAACTAATCATATTATTTATTACATTATATTGTACGAACTTATTTATATTTCACATATTATTTTATATTCATCTATTTTTTAATTATTAATACATATAATAATTCATAATTTTATTATATAATTATCTTATATTAGTCAATGATATTATAAGTATTATTGATATGTGATACATGTAATATAATAAAAGTATATTACTTAACTATATATATATATATATATATATATATATATATATATATATATATATTAGTTCATTATAATATTTTATTATTTTCAAATAACTAGTATTATAAAATATTGAATTGCATTCTTAATTTTATTAATTATTAGTCATATTAATTATCGTACGAACTTATTTATATTTCACATATTATTTTATATTTATTTATTTTTTAATTATTAATACATATAATAATTCATAATTTTATTATATAATTATCTTATATTAGTCAACGATATTATAAGTATTATTGATATGTGATACATGTAATATAATAAAATAATATTACTTAACTATATATATATATATATATATATATATATATTAGTTCATTATAATATTTTATTATTTTCAAATAATTGGTATTATAAAATATTGAATTGCATTCTTAATTTTATTAATTATTAGTCATATTAATTAACTATATATATACATATATATATATATTTAAAACCCATTTTAAATATATTAATTATTAGCAAGGGAAATATTTCCCTAGCTAATAATAATTTTCCTAAAATTAAAATTAATTTTAAATGTATATATTATCACCAAGGGGACTATTTCCCTTGGTGATAATAGTTTTTTTGAAAAATTATCACCGAGGGATTTATAACCTTTGTTATTAAAAAAAAAATGTTGGAATGATTTAAGACTGTTATTTTATTATAGCAATTTTCACTGAGGCATAACTTCCTTCGGTGATGATATTTTTTTCCAAAAAATATAAATAAAATAGTTTTTAAGAAATTTGAAAACGTAATACAGAGGAAAATTAGTTATCATCGAGGTAATATTCCCTCAGTGAAAATATTTTCCCCTATATAACTCGTCGTTGATAAAGGTTCTTTTTTTTTTATAGTGATATATTTGTGATTGTTGTGAATTCAAGAATGCGAAGAAATTTAGATTTAAGAACATAAGAGAATTCGGTAACAACAAATTCAAGAAATCAAGAACGCAACGAATATAAGGTAATAGTTCTATCCTTATATGTTTTTATAAATTATAGATGTTCTATATAAATAGTAAGGTTATTCCAGTGAAAAGCAATCGATGAAATTTTTTTATATTTTCAATGCGTTTTCTATACCGATTTTCTTCATAAAATTGAGAGCAACTGTGGTAATTGTATTGACAATGATCCCATCAGTTCTGAATGGCGACCAATGAACATAGCATGCCATCCATTATTATTAATTTTTTTTTTAGCACCTAGAGACCTTACAAGAATAAAATATATACTTACATTATACTTTTCATTAATAAAGTATCTAAAAAAGTTTTTTAAATGAATATCTAACAAAAGTTAAGTAAATATATAATGAAAATGCTAACTTGCTCCACGTAAGGCACAATTTAGCATTGTATCCGAATTACTTAGGACAAAATTATCTTTTTTTATCTCCAGCATGTTACTAAAGTAGAGAGTTTTGGTAATTGAAAATTTTCAACATTAAAATTCAAACGGGTATTGTTCACCGGGATTAACCCTACACGCAGACCAGCGATGCTTGGAGGTGCGTGTCTCTAGAAACATTTATTATTTTATTATTTATTTTAGAAAAAATTAAATTATTAGAAACATTTTGATCTTAAATAGATAGGATACACTACTAACGCTTAAGTGAGAAAAAGTTATCACCCCAATATATAAAATAAAAGAGTATAATTACTCACATATCAAAAGGTTAATAAAACATTTATGATATGACCCAAAATACTTCAGCCCAAGTAAACTCAGGATCAGCAGACTCCCCGACCCAATGGACACCAACCCAAGTAAGCTCTAGGCCCGCCAGATTACTCCAACCCAAGTAAGCTCCAGGCCCAACAGAATGCTCCAACCTAAGTAAGCTCCAGGCCCAACAGAATGCTCCGACCCAATAGACACTCCAGCCCAACGATCGGCCTAGTAAACTCTTCGGCCCAGTAGAATCTTCGGACACATGAAGGATGGCCCAGCGGACCTACGTCTAGACCTCCCCTATTGCACGCCGCTCTATAGCCACTACGCCAACCTACAACGCGCAGCCGCCTGCGCACGCAACCCTACCACAACCGCCTTGAAGCTGCCCTATGGTGCGCTACCCTACGGCCACCCTACCACGCGCCATTCCCCAAGTAGGCAATCAATGCCCTCCCACAGGCAGAAGGCTATAAATAAGCCCAGGTATGGACTTCACTGATTCATATTCAGACACATCTTTACTTACACTCCAATTGTTTAAGCCCTCGGTTCTCTTTGAGCCATCGGTTTCTCCTTTAAGCCCTTGCTAACTTAAGCATCGGAGCGCCCTCAGAGGTCTTCCCCTCTCCTCTTTCAGAGATCCTTTAGTTCACCTCTGTTACTTGCACAGGGTCCAGGCCACATCAGCACCCGAGCCATATCAGCAGCCGAGCCACGTCAGCACCAACCGTTCTTTGGCATCAACAGATTGGCACCGTCCGTGGGAAACCACAATCTCTCACTACAGTGAAAGCAAAGAAGTAAAAAGAACTTATCTGTTACGATGCCACCCAGAAACAGTACTAGAAGAACCAACAACGAAGACCCAGCCGCATGCTTGGCTCCTATCCAAGGCCACGCTCGCAGTCACCAATCCAGACCCAGGTTCCCAACAATCCCCGAGCATGCCACCCCTGCCAAAGAGCAGCGCCCTCACCTCTCCAGAACCGACTCTCTTAATTACCAAAAAGCTGCGACACACCCCCAAGCCCCAGTGACTCAAGCCTAGTTCCTGGAGCTATCCAGAATGATAGCTAACCTGGCAGCCCAAGTTCGGGGAGGAGGACAACAACCTTCCTTCTCTCCTCACCAGACTTCAGAGCAAGCCGAGTCGTCCGGCAAGGATGACCCCACCTATAACCAGCCCCACACCGAGCCCTCGCTGCGTTACAGCCGATCCAAGGAGAGCTCATTCTCAAAAGACAACCTCAGCCTAGACAGACAGTTTGAGGAAATAGAAGAAAAGATAGACTTGGCCCTAAGACACAAGAATCCCAGCATTATGGATGAACTCTGCATCCAAGACCCTCCATTCATGGTAAACGTCCTCGAGACTCCGCTTCCACCCAACATCAGGATGCCTCAGGTCAGGATGTATGATGGCTTCGCAGATCCTATGGACCACCTACAGCACTATAAGACAACTATGATGCTACATTGGCATTCTGACCCTATCATGTACTGTGCCTTCCCTCTGACTCTCGAGAAGGCAGCGGATACTTGGTACTTACGGCTGAAGCTAGGAAGCATCAATAATTTCAAAGAACTCAGTTATGCCTTTGCCTTACATTTCCTCAATAGCAAGGGGCCCAAGAAGACTTCAGAGAACCTCTTCAACATTATCCAGCACCGAGGGGAGAGGCTTCGAGCCTATATATCCCGGTTCAATACAGTAACATGGGAGATTCCTGACCTCAACCCAAATATTCAGGTAATGGCATTCAAAAATGGATTGAGATCTGGCAACTTCAGCTCCAAACTAACTCGGCGCCCGCCCAGAGACATGAATGAGATCCTGACCCAAGCTGAGAAGTATATGCTGGTAGAGGATGACCAAGGCTTCAGGAGAGAGAGAGAGAGAGAGAGAGAGAGGGAGAAGCTGAAAAGAAAAGGAAGGATCCCTACCCCCAAAGGGGGACAGTCAAGAGACCTCACAAGGAGAACAGGTATAGACCGTACATCCGGGTTGACGGCTTCACTCCACTCAATGCCACCAGGACCAACATCTTCAAACAGCTCCAAGGTAAGTCAATTCTCCAGTGGCCGCCTAGGAAGCTGCATCTTGGGGGGATCGGAGATGGTGGTGCCGATTCTACAAGAATTATGGTCATAACACTAAGGAATGCCATGATCTGAAGGAGCAGATCGAAGCTCTTATTAACCAGGGATACCTAAAGCAGTTTACTGAACCCCGAAGAAGGGATGAGCCTACGCTGCTAAAAAGAGATGCTGGACGTCCCTATCGCCAATAACAAGAGAGGCAAGACCCGCAAAGAAACCCCAAGACTGAGCAGGAGGGGCCCAGTCAGAAGAAGTAGGAGGTGGCCACAACTACCCACATCATCAAGACAATATACGGGGGCCTGACCGCGGGAGGTAGTTCAGGGCAGAGCGGTAAAGCATACGCCAGAGTCGTAGCCTCCGTCAATGGTGCCAACAAGAGAAGGTGAGCAGAGCCTGTGATCTCCTTTACGGAGGACGACTTAGAGGATGTACAAACTCCTCATGACGATGTAGTGGTGGTCTCTCTCTTGGTAGCCAATTGTGAAATATGATTGGTCCTGATTGATAATAGGAGCTCAGCGGACATATTGTTTAATGATGCTTACTAACGCATGGAACTGAAGGATGGGTATCTAGAGCCAGCCCCAGCTCCCCTCTATGGTTTTAGCGGATCTCCAGTGTTCATCGAAGGGAGCATAGTCCTCCCAGTGACCGCAGGAATAGTGCCAAGGACCTCCACAGTACAAACTACCTTCCTAATAGTCAAACAGCCCTCCTCCTATAATATGATCATTGGCCGACCCACCCTCAACAAACTGAAGGTTTTTGTCTCCACCTATCATCTAAAGGTCAAATTTTCCACCAGTGAAGGTGTAGGAGTGATCAGAGGGGATCAGAAAATCTCTCGGGTCTGCTATTTGAACGCTGTCAGAGAAAGAAATAAGACAGAGGCCCTACCCCTTGAAGTAGAAGATCTTAGGGATGAGATGATGACACCTAGAGGATGACCTATGGAGGAGTTGACCTCTGTACCCCTCGGATAAGACCCCACTCGAACGGTCCAAATAGGTGCAAACCTCTCTGAAGAGCGTAGAAATGAGCTTCTCTCCCTACTTCAGAAGAACAGAGATCTGTTCACCTTGTCAGCCTCTGACATGCCAGGGATCAGCCCTAGAACTATCGAGCATTGCCTGAATGTGGACCTCAAATACAAACTAGTCGTCCAAAAGAAGAAGACCTTTGCCCCCGAACACCATATGGCTATCAATACTAAAGTAGATAAACTGTTAGAAGCCAGTTTTATCAGGGAGGCAAGGTACCCTGAGTGGGTGTCTAATGTGGTGATGGTCCGCAAAGCTAGTGGCAAATGGTATATTTGTATTGACTTCACTGATTTGAATAAAGCCTGCCCAAAGAACAACTTCCCCCTTCCTCGGATTGACTAGATGGTAGACGCCACCTCAGGGCATGAACTCCTTTCTTTCATGGATGTATCATTCGGCTACAATAAGATCTTTCTGCATAAACCATACCAGGACAAGATCACCTTCATCACTGATCAAGGGCTATACTGCTATAGAGTCATGCTCTTCGGGCTCAAGAACATCAGGGAGAACTATTAGAGGCTGGTAAACAAGATATTCAAGGAGTAAATAAGGCGAAATATGGAGGTTTATGTGGATGACATGCTAGTCAAAAACCCCGAAGCACAGAACCATTGCTCCGACCTGAAAGAGGCATTCGGAGTATTGCACCAGCATAACATGAGGCTGAATCCGTCCAAATGCGCATTCGGGGTAATCGGGGGAAAATTCCTAGGGTTCATGGTCACCTAGAGAGGAATAAAAATTAACTTGGAGAAGATAAAAGCCATCCTCGATATGACCCCCTAAATCCATGAAAGAAGTCCAACGGCTCACTGGCAGAGTTGCGGCCTTGAACCGGTTCATGTCCAAATCTGGGGAAAGGTGCCTTCCTTTCTTTAAGGCCATCAAGATGGCGAACGATTTCTCCTGGTCTGAGAGTTTCCAGGAAGCTTTTGATGGTTTGAAGAAGTATCTAAGTTCGCCGTCGCTCTTAACCAAGCCGCTCTCAGGTGAGGAGCTTTTCCTTTATTTGTCAGCCAGAGAAAGTGCTGTGGCCTCTTTCTTGGTGCGTGAAGAAGCGAGCATCCAGAAGCCTATTTACTATATCAACAGAATTCTCCTTGAAGCTGAGACAAGGTACCCTTCTATTGAAAAGATGGCCTATGCCCTGGTAGTGGCTGCGCGGAAGCTCTGACCTTATTTTCATGCGCACATCATCGTTCTCCTGACAAATCAACCTTTAAGACAAGTCTTGCATAATCTAAGTGTTTATGGGAGAATTGTAAAATGGGTAGTAGAGCTGGGAGAGTTTAACATCCGCTACCAGCCCCGATAAGCGATCAAAGGCCAAGCTCTGGCCGACTTCATTGTGGAGACGACCCTGTCCATAGACCCGGATGAATCTGCAGCATCTGTGACCAATGGACCCTCCCCGGGATGGACCCTCCATGTAGATAGATCCTCAAATTCACTAGGGAGTGGGGCAGGGCTCATTCTTTGTAGTCCAGAGGGCTTTACGATCGAGTAAGCCTTAAGGTTTGAGTTCAAGACCTCCAATAACGAAGTGGAGTACGAAGCCCTCCTTGCTGATCTGAGATTGGCCAAAATATTGGCCATCGAAGTTCTGGATGCGTTCAATGACTCTTAGTTGGTAGTGAGTTAGGTAAAATGAGAGTTTGAGGCCAGCGGGGAGAAGCTTGCCCAATACCTCCACAAAGTAAAGGAGCTAGCCACCGTGTTCAAGATGTTCCGGATAACTCAGATCCCCCGAACCGAAAACTCCAAGGTAGATGCCCTGGCCAACCTAGCCTCCTCTCGGCGCCTGGTGCCAAGCCAAGTTGTTTACCAATAAACTCTCTTTGTCCTGAGTATGGACGAAGCTCCAATCATGCCGGTAGAAGAGGGAGCAACATGAATGGATCCAATTATCCAGTATCTAAGGGATGGTACAATACCAAAATAGAAGGATCAAACCAGGAAGCTAATCTCCTGCGTCTCCCGGTACACCCTTATGGAAGGACAATTGTACAAAAGGGCTCTGACTCTACCGTACCTACGATGCCTCAGGCCAATGGAGGCCGATTATGCTCTTCGAGAAGTCCACGAAGAATATATGGGAATCACTTGGGAGCCCAACCCTTAGCCTTCAAAGTTCTCCGCCAAGGGTACTACTGGCCCAAAATGAAGGACGATGCAACTGATTTGGTCAAAAAGTGTGAGAACTGCCAACACTGATCCCCAATATCGCACCGCCCTGCTAACCCCCTTGTCTCTATCACTAGTCCTCTCCCCTTTGCTATGTGGGGGATGGACATCCTTGGTTTGTTCCCCAAGGCTACCGGATAGAAGAAGCACCTCATCGTGGCCATCAATTACTTTACTAAATGGGTCGAGGCAGAGCCATTGGCCAGCATCACGGATCACCAAACCCAAAATTTTGTCTAGAAGTCAATAGTATGCCGATTCGGGATACCTCGGGTATTGATCACTGACAACGGAAAGTAATATGATAGTTCTCTGTTCCAGACATTCTGTGATGACCTCCACATCGAGCACCGGTTCTCATTTATTGGGTATCCACAGGCCAATGGTCAGGCTGAAGTAACCAACATGACACTTCTCTAAGGAATCAGAAAGAGGCTTGATAAGGCAGATAAGCAGTGGGCTAACCAGCTCTCTAATATCCTCTGGGCCTATCGGACAATGGTACGAACGCCAATAGGAGAAACTCCATTCTTCATGACATACGGATCAGAGGCCATCATCTTTCTTGAAATCGGAGTCCCATCAATACGAGTACGATGCTTTGAACCAAGCATCAATGAAGAAAGATTAAGGATGAATGCAGATTTAGTCGACGAAGCCCGGGATAAGGCTCAAATCTGTCTGGCTGCCTACTAGCAGAGAGCCGCCTGATACTATAACTCCTGGGTTCAGCTCAAGGACTTCAACCTACATGACCTCGTTCTTCGGAAGAGTGAAGTGTCCCGTCCTCGCCATGCAGGAAAACTCGTTCTGAATTGGGAGGGCCTTTACCGGATCCGAAGAGTTTATCTGGTCGGCACCTATGAGCTTGAGGATATGGATGGCAAACCCATCCCCTGTACTTGGAACGCAGAGAATCTTCGTAAATTTTATCAGTAAAATGTAAAAGCATAAATTCAATAAAGCCTAATCCAGAGAGGCAGGAGCCTCCTGAGCATCACCATCACTCCCCTCCGCTCCCTCACCATCTCCCGCCTTCTCAACCTCACCCTTTGGGGCTGGTTGGGTCTCGCTCCCAGGTCCCTCTTGAGCGCCAGCTATAGCAGTGACCTCTGCTCCCTCTTCGAAAGAAGTGGTACCAGACTCTTTTGAAGCAGCCGCCAAATCGAGACCAGAGAAGTACAGTCTCGGAAAAAGGGACTCAACCCTTCTATTGGCTTTATCGAAACCTTCAAGGTACTGGGCTGCCCCTTTTCATTCAGGTACTCCTCCATCTTCGCGGCCTGATGACAGACCTCATCCAGCACTGATTGAAGAAGGTCCCTCTCTATGGCCTTCATCCGGAACTCTTCCAGCTCGGATCGGATGAGGTCCAACTCCTCCCTGAGGACATCCTCAGCTTGGCACTGGTGGTCCCTTTCAAAAATAGTCTTCGCCCTATCCTTCTCTGCCACCTCAAGAGTGCGAGACAGGTCATGAACCAAGCCCTGAGAATCCTCTAACTTGTACTCAGCCTTGGCCAAACGATCAGCCATGTCCATGGTACACCGAGAAAGCACCCCAGTGAGGACTCCGGCCTGAAGCGAAAAATGGACTTGTAAAAACAGTTGGCGATATAAGAACCAAGGAAAGGAGGGCAGGAAAAGAAAACATTACCTGAGACAAGCTGACCTCTCCAGCCAAGCAAAGCACCTCAATAGGCTTCGCCGAAATATCCACTATGTCGCGGAGAGGGATCCCCAACACCAGGTGCTCCTGAGCGACCTTCGGGTGGGCAAACACAGAGTCATCCACCCTTAAGGCCCACCGAGGGGTGAAAAGGGGAGCCAACCCAGCCCCTTCCCCAGACAAAGATGGCCCCAGAGGAGGAGTGGGCACGACCGGGTCCACCTGCTCTTCAGAAATCGGGGGCCTAGGGGGACTGCCCACTGGCATTGGCACCGCGACTGGGGCCTTCACTTTCTTCTTTTGTTGCGGCTGCGTGGAACCACCAGTTTTCGCGGCCCTTTTCCTCTCACGAGCCATGCGCTTGGGTCTTACAGCCATCTCTATATCTGAGTGGAAAGAAAAGCATTAATGACTTGGAAAGAAAACTAAAATTCCTGAAGCTAAAAAACCAAGGGCTACCGTTCTCGAGGCTAAGAGGAAGGCTGGGAGGACACAGGCCACGTCTGTGGAGTTCTTCATTGTCTCCAAGCACCTCAATGTCCAAAGGCGTGGCTAGTATCACATCCATCGTCTCCTGCTCTCGGTATAGGAGGTGTGACCTTTTGCATTTGCCAACACGCTCCAAACTCCAATTAAGGGGAATGTCGAAGCTCTCAGCACTCCGAAGAAAAAAAAAACCCCACTTTCACCTCTTTATGGAAGAGGGCTTCTCCTTCAGAACTTTCTTCTGTCACCTCGAGCTAACAACAACCCACCTAAAGTGGCCAAGCCAGGACAGCTGGAAGTGGGCCTTGAACACGTTAAGGTTCATCACCCCTCCTACCTCCTGACACACTGCGATAAATGCCAGGATCAGCCGGATCGAGTTAGGCACCAGCTGACTCAGTGCGATATCGAAGTATCTGAGCACCGAGCAGAAGAACGGGTGAAGAGGGAACTTAAGCCCAGCCTTAAGTTGGTGTTCGTAAACACACAGCTCATAAGGCACCTGGTTCGAAAGGGCGTCGCAGGTTCTTTCCCCATCCTCTAGAGCCTTCATATGGTAGTCTAGGGGAATTCTATACTTAATCCTCATCCCCACAAGGCTAACCTTCTCCATCACACTTGGAGTGGAGTTCGCTTCGAACATCCACTCCTCCCTCTCCGTATCTATAGCATCATCCCTAATGGTCATGGACGCTCGGACATCCCCCTCCCCAGATGACTCTCCATCCTCGCTCTTCTCTCCACCTTCCGTAAAAGGCACAAAGGCAAGACCTTCGCCCCTACGGGCCGTCTCCCGAGAGGAGACTTCGCCACTAGAAGAGGCATCCTCTGCCTCCCTTAACTCCCTCAACAGAGCCCTACTAGAGTTGCTACCACTTGACATCCTAACTCACCTAGATAAGATTTTGAGGAAGACTCCTAAGAAGGTCGAGCGCTCTCAAATTATCTCTTGCTGAACTTATGCTCTAAAAAATGCTTAGTGAGGATTGAAGTAAGGGGGGACTCCCCTATATAAAGACTCTGACATCAATAACGAGGGGCATTAGCTCAGCATGTCAGGGCGCGCCCCCTGCTGTTCCCCAGGCGCCGTTTTCAGACACCAAGGTGCCAGTTGTCGCTAAAACAGGCCCCTTGCTGTCACCAATGCGCCGCTATTTCTTATCAGCCGTCATCGTTTGTCATGCCTACAAAAAGGTAAACCTAGTAGGCCCAAAGTGGAGAAAAGCCCATGTAAGCAGGGAGGGGGAAGCCATATGAAAATAATTTCTCCAAGTCTTGATCGCTCGGCCAAGTATTCTCCAAAGTCTGAGCATATGAGTTGTGTTGCATACGCTCAGCCAAGTTTTCTCCAAAGTCCAAGCCTTGCCCAACACTCGGCCGTATTCTCCAAAGTTCGAGCGTATGAGCTGCGTTGAATACACTTGACCAAGTTTTCTCCAAAGTTCGAGCCTTGCCCAATGCTCGGCCGTATTCTCCAAAGTCTGAGCATATGAGCTGCGTTGTATACACTCGGCCAAGTTTTCTCCAAAGTCCAAGCCTTGCCCAACGCTCAGCCATATTCTCCAAAGTTCGAGCGTATGAGCTGCGTTGCATACGCTTGGCCAAGTTTTCTTTAAAGTCCGAGCCTTGCCCAACACTTGGTCGTATTCTCTTAAATCCGAGCGTATGAGCTGCGTTGCATACGCTCGGCCAAGTTTTCTCCAAAGTCTGAGCCTTGCCTAACGCTCGGCCATAGTCTCAAAAGTTCAAGCGTATGGGCAACGTTGCATACGCTTGGCCAAGTTTTCTCCAAAGTTCGAGCCTTGCCCAACGCTCGATCGCATTCTCCAAAGTTCGAGCGTATGAACTGCGTTGCATACACTCGGCCAAGTTTTCTCCAAAGTCCAAGCCTTGCCTAACGCTCAGCTATAGTCTCCAAAGTCCGAGCCTTGTCAAATACTCGGTCGTATTCTCCAAATTCTGAGCCTTATTTAATGCTCGGGTAAGTTTCTCCAAGTCCGCACATTTGAACTAATTGTCAAATGCTCGGCCAAGTTCCTGCAGAAGACCGAGCCATGTCAAACGCTCAACCAAGTTCCTCCATGTTCGAGCATCTCGAGATAGTTGTCAAAATGCTCGGCCAAGACTTCTCCTAGTTCAAGCATTTCTCCCACATTGTGCCCAAAATAAAGTTCGTTTTATTGGATAAGTATGAAAGACAAGGATATCATACAAAGACAGAGATTGAAAAAAAAAGATATTTTATTAATCTGAAGGATTAAAACTAACGACCTCAAAGTACAAAGTAAATAGGCCCCTAACGGCCTCGAAGTACAAAGGAAAACTGAAACACCAAGCTTTTTAGGCAGTCCGGTATACGAGTTGTCCCAGCCCCTTTGCCTTCTTCATAGCGCCCTCTGGAGACTGAAAGCGCTCACCTGCTAGAGACAGCCCCAGGCCTAGGGGACCTCCTCAGCCCCTCTTCTTCTTCTGTTCCAAGAAGCTTGAGGCCCAAGAAGCCCACCATCCAGAGACACGGCCCCCCTCCTAGCTTTAAATGAACCAGTGGTGCTCCTTTGAGGATGACCGCCCCCCTCTTCTTCTTTGGTTCCAATAAGCTCAAGGAACGGAGAAGCTCATGGCACAAGGAACCTCCACCGCTCCTACTTGAAATCTGGAAGAAGTCCTTGCCCCCGCTCGAAATCTGAAAGAGGTCTTGACCCCCGCTTAAAATCAAGAAAAGGTCCATGTTTGTTGAGCCACGATCCTTCTCCAGAGTAGTCTCATATTCCTCTTTGGCTTCCATAAATCCCAACAACAAGACCATCAAAACTTTCTAGGTCAGAGCGTGACCCCTCAAGAAGAGAGTAAAGCCAAGCCTCGCAAGAAACCAAACTCGTTTCAATTTAAAAAGAAACTGTGTCAGGAGCTCCTTTTTATAAGAAAGGAAAACATGTTTCGCGAGAGGAATTAATACAAAAAACAAAAAAAAGAGACTTTTTACGGTTTTGAGAGGACCTTTTCACCTCCCCCAGATGACTTTTTGTCTCCCGAGAACGACGAATCAGCTCCTGAGGACAGCTATCTAACGCCAGTTTGACTCGCGCGTGCCTCTTCAGCTCCATTGAAAGCCCATCCCACATAATACTTCCTTAAGCACCTAAAGGTACTCAAAGAAGTGGGGGGCCTATGATATGGCCCAAAATACTCCAGCCCAAGTAAACTCAGGTCCAGCAGACTCCCCGACCCAATGGACACCAACCCAAGTAAGCTCCAGGCCCGACAGAATACTCCAACCCAAGTAAGCTCTAGGCCCAATAGAATACTCGAACCCAAGTAAGCTCCAGGCACAACAGAATGCTCCAACCTAAGTAAACTCCAGACCCAACAGAATGCTCCGACCCAATAGACACTCCGGCCCAACGATCGGCCCAGTAAACTCTCCGGAAGCGTAGAATCTCCGGACCCATGAAGGATGGCCCAGCGGACCTACGTTTGGACCTCCCCTATTGCAAGTCGCTCTACAGCCACTACACCAACCTGCAAAGTGTAGCCGCTTGCGCACGCAACCCTACCGCCACCCTACCACAATCGCCCTGAAGCTGCCCTATGGTGCGCCACCCTACAGCGCACCATTCCCCAAGCAGGCAATCAATGCCCTCCCACAGGCAGAAGGCTATAAATAAGCCCAGGTATGGACTTCACCGATTCATATTCAGACACACCTTTACTTATACTCCAACTGTTTGAGCCCTCGGTTCTCTTTGAGCCCTCGGTTTCTCCTTTAAACCCTTTTTAACTTAAGCTTCGGAGCGCCCTTGGAGGTCTTTCCCTCCCTTCTTTCCGAGAGCCTTTAGTTCACCTCTGTTACTTGCACAAGGTCCAGGCCATATCAGCACCCGAGCCATATCAGCACCCGAGCCACGTCAGCACCAACCGTTATTTGGCATTAACAATTTATAAATATTAAAAAGAGCAATAAGAATACATTTTTTTTTTCAAATTAAAATTTTAAACTCAAACTTCTATTGATAATTTAATGTTTATACCCTTGACATTTTATAGAGGGGACGTTTTCATTTCAGGGATTTTTCTCTATAACTGAAACCCTAGCATCTACATTTCTCTAGCTTGCCGTCCTTGAGAGTGGCCGGTTGGCCTTCTATGGTTGCCCCGCGAAGCCTTCCAATCCCCTGATACATAACCTAAACATTACGTCTTCTTCTACAACCCGGCCGTAAACACCAACCTTAACCCTAACATAACTCTTGTGGCCACCACCAACTCCTTCCATATAGCTACCACAAATCCTAACCCAACTACTGCACCAAATCAGAAAGCCTATACCATTATCCTATCTGGTACAAACCCTCTGGCTGAAACCCCTTCTTCTTCAAGACAAATGATGTCAAAAAAAGCTAATACTAGATCTGATACTTTCTTTTAAATCTTCTAAGTTCAATGATGAACCAGCATTTACGATGTCCTCTATGGAATTTGCTAAACCATCTACTTCGTTTACCACTATGGTGATTCTTAAATTTTATGCAGGAATGCTTGCTATGAATCCGACCAGGAAGCATATTTTATCATGGAATTTACAGCATGATCCAGTAGAGGGGGTGTTTGATCCAAGCCATGTTATGGTCTGTCTCGAGTCGCAAGAGGACTTAGTCACAACCTGGACTCATGGTAACAGAATGATAGACAACATGTTGTATAGATTATTCAAGTGGACTCCTGAGTTCAGTATAAGAAAAGAGACGACTCATGCAGCAGTGTAGCTGAGGCTACCCGGGCTGCCCCTTCCTTGCTTTCATTAATCAATGCTAAAATGAATTGCTAATTCCTTTGCACGTTTCTTGAAGACAGATGATAAGACACTGATCCTAGAACGACCTAGTTGTGCATGCCTGTGTGTAGAGCTCGATCTCACTCTCCTTCGTCCGAAACGTGTATGGATTGGAACAGGGACAAAGGAAAGATTCTAGTAGAAGGTTGTGTTCGGAGGTAATCTAGATTTTTGTACACATTACTCTTTATAGGGGCACAATAATATAGATTGCCAGAAATCAATTGAGTATGGTGGCACCGCTAAGCCGAACCAAGGGTAGTCATATATTATAGAGCATCCTAAGTCTGGGCTGGGTGTGAATCAAGGTCCAAATCAAACTCAACAACTGATGTTGAAAATGGTGCTTGCTCGAAGTACTTTCTGTATTGGTTCATCTATTATGGGGTTTTCAATGCACTCAGTTATTGCCTTCTCCATGAAAGGAAATAATGCCCTTAAAATATATCTCGTGTATTTTATAATAAAAAAAAAATCAGCACCAAAAAAGTGTGTAGTCGCTGGCAAGGGAAGGGTGTTCTCCTCTCTTAATTAATGAGATCTAACCATTCAATGTAATCCTCTGCCACCCGCTTAATTCAATGCCAAGCCACATGATATCACATATCTTTCCAATGCCAAGCCACATGATATCACATGTTTTTCCTTGTTGTATTGTGTTGTATTGTACATTTATAGCAAATGAAAATTATGGTAATGGGACAAGGGTATTAGATTTCAGCTTTGAAGAACTTTACCATGCTACATTAATAAAATATAGGAAAAGGAAAATCTGAAAAATTCTTCAATGCAAATGAACCCAGTAGGAACAGTATAAATTTTGAACGATTTATGACTGATTTATCTTCAAGCTCACAAGGTTACTAATTACTTCTATTTTTAATCATGTTATGTGGGGTTGTGTTACTATTTTTACATTATTTTGGTCTTTTTTTTATTAATTGTTTTGTCCTTTTTTGGTTTTGAGCTAGAGGAATAGAGATGAGGAAATTTAAAGATTTTTTTGGATACCTTTTATGAGGAATGACTCGGTTTAGTGCTTAGATTCAATGGGTTTCTTTTTGTGTATTTGAATTTGGATCATTTGGTGTTGAAAACAGTGCTTACTTGAAGCCCTTTCTGTACTGGTTCATCTACTGTGGGGTTTTTACTACCCACAGTTATTGCTTTCTCCATTGTCCGTAATACCTAAGAGTTGATCTTTGATAGCTAATACAAAACCGTAATGACTATGCCTTTGCAAATATCAAGTGAAGAAGCTATTGAAACTACTAAGCAGCTTGCATTGAAAGAAGGTTTACTAGTCATTTTTACACTTTCTTTTTATATATTTTGACTAGGAAATATCTTTATATATCAAGCTCACAAGGGCTAAGGCCTATACTCATTGCTGTGTTGTAATCATTTTTGTTAGATGTAAACATGAAAGGAATTAATACCCTTGAAATATATCTCGTGTATACTATAAATAAAAAATAAAAATAAAAATCAGCACCAAAAAGTGCGTAGTGGCTGGCAAGGGAACGGTGTTCTCCTCTCTTAATTAATGAGATCCGACTATTCAATGCAAATTTTAGTATCACACTCTATGTAATCCTCTGCCACCTGCTTAATTCAATGCCAAGCCACATGATATCACATGTTTGTCCTTGTTGTATGGTGTTGTACTATACATTTATAGCAAATGAAAATTATTGTAATGGGAAAGGGTATTAGATTTTAGCTTTGAATAAGTTTACCATGCTACATTAATAAAATATAGAAAAAGAAAAATATGAAAAAAATTTCAATGCAAATGAACCCAGAAGGAACAATATAAATTTTGAACGATTTACGACTAATTTATATTCAACCTCACAAGGTCTAAGGCCTATACTAATTACTTCTATTTTTAATCATGTTATGTGGGCTTGTGATACTATTATTTACATTATTTTAGTTTTATTTTATTTTTATTTTTTTGCCCTTTTTTTTCATTTTTAGCTAGAGGGATAGAGATGAGGAAATTTAATGATTTTTTTGGATGCCTTTTATGAGGAATGACTCGGTTTAATGCTTAGATTCAGTGGGTTTCCTTTTGTGTATTTTCATCTGGATAATTTAATGTTGAAAATGGTGCTTGCTTGAAGCCCTTTCTGTACTGGTTCATCTACTGTGGGGTTTTCACTATGCACAGTTATTGCCTTCTCCATTGTCCGTAATACCTAAGAGTTGATCTTTGATAGCTAATACAAAACCATAATGACTATGCCTTTGCAAATATCAAGTGAAGAAGCTTTTGAAACTGCTAAGCAGCTTGCACTGAAAGAAGGTTTACTGGTAATTTTTACACTTTCTTTTTATATATTTTGACTAAGAAATCTTTTTATATATCAAGCTTACAAGGGCTAAGGCCTATACTCATTGCGTTGTAGTAATCATTTTTGTTAGATGTAAACATGAAAGGAAATAATACCCTTGAAATATATCTCAAGTATTTTATAAAATTAAAAATAAAAAAACAAAATCAGCTCCAAAAAAGTGTGTAGTCGCTGGCAAGGGAAGGGTGTTCTTCTCTCTTAATTAATGAGATCTAACCATTCAATGCAAATTTTAGTATCACACTCAATGTAATCTTCTGCCACCTGCTTAATTCAATGCCAAGCCACATGATGTCACGTGTTTTTCCTTGTTGTATGGTGTTGTATTGTACATTTATAGCAAATAAAAATTATGGTAATGAGACAAGGGTATTAGATTTAAGCTTTGAATAACTTTACCATGCTACATTAATAAAATATAGAAAAAGGAAAATCTGAAAAATTGTTCAATGCAAATGAACCCAGAAGGAACAATATAAATTTTGAACGATTTACGACTGGTTTATCTTCAAGCTCACAAGGTCTAAGGCCTACACTAATTACTTCTATTTTTAATCATGTTATGTGGGGTTGTGATACTATTTTTACATTATTTTGGTCTTTTATTTTTATTTTTATTTTTTTTGTCCTTTTTTTGGTTTTGAGATGGAGGGATAGAGATGAGGAAATTTAAAGATTTTTTTGGATGCCTCTTATGAGGAATGACTCGGTTTAGTGCTTAGATTCTGTGAGTTTCTTTTTGTGTAGTTCAGTTTAGATCATTTGATGTTAAAAATGGTCCTTGCTCAAAGCGTTTTCTGTACTGGTTCATCTACTGTTGGGTTTTCACTACACGCAATTATTACCTTCTCCATTCTCCGTAATACCTAAGAGTTGATCTTTGATAGCTAACACAAAACCATAATGACTATGCCTTTGCATATATCAAGTGAAGAAACTATTGAAACTACTAAGCAGCTTGCATTGAAAGAAGGTTTCCTGGTAATTTTTACACTTTCTTTTTATATATAAAGCTCACAAGGGCTAAGGCCTATACTCATTTCTTTGTTGTAATCATTTTTGTTAGATGTAAACAGGAAAGGAAATAAGACCCTTGAAATATATCTTGAGTATTTCATAAAAAAAAAAAAAACAAAATCAGCACCAAACAAATGTGTAGTGGCTGGCAGAGAAAGGGTGTTATCCTCTCTTAATTAATGAGTCCTAACCATTCAATGCAAATTTTAGTATCACACTCAATGCACTCCTCTGCCACATGCTTAATTCAATGCCAAGCCACATGATATCAACTAGTTTTCCTTGTTGTATGGTGTTGTACTATACATTTATAGTAAATGAAACTTATGGTAATCAGATAAGGGTTTTAGATTTCAGGTTTAAATAACTTTATTATGCTACAGTAATAAAATATAGAAAAAAGAAAATCTGAAAAACTGAAAAACTGTTCAATGCAAATGAACCCAAAGGGAACAATATAAATTTTGAACAATTTACAATTGATTTATCATCAAGCTCACAAGGTCTAAGGCTTATACTAATTGCTTCTATATACTTAAGCTAGACACAACAAAAGAAATCATATATAATGGGTCAGTTTGTTGGGTTCTCTACAATAGTAGTGTTCTTTTTACAAAAGAAAGCTCACAAGTTCTGATTTTTCTATTTTCTCATAATTATATCATATCTTTTCATACTGCTCGAGGTGGTGAACCTACCGATTATTAACCTCTATGTAGCTCTGAATTGTTTCTTTTGTCCGAAAGGTGAGTGCTGCATCAATTACTTTCTTTGCCAGTATTTCTTCCTATGTATTCTTCTCTCTCACAAAGAAGAAAAAAAGGGTTAATTATTTCTTTTGCGGTAAGTCTTGTTGTGGAATTTATTTGAACTTACTTTTGTTTTCTTTCTGGGCATGAATGAAAAGGAATGCTTTCCTTTATTTAAGTAGGCATGACTTTTTAAAAACATTTGTAGATTAGTGTTGTGTTAGCTATTAAATCTTGTGAATATGATATTTTTTTGTAAGAACATATTCTTATAAACTAGTAGAACGTATTCTACTAAATTATATTGCCTAAAATACCCTTAAATTGAAGGAAATTAGAAAAATACAGATCTACCCCTACTTAAGAAAATTCTCATATCTTTCAAGTTACAAATCTTAAGACAAGTAAGCATATTCTTCCTCTGCCTGCATCATATATGCACATGTATGTGTCTATGTGTTGAGTGTGTGTATGTATGTGTGTAAGAATTGGAGATGGGAGTTTGAAGTACTAATGAGCACTTAATAAAGTATTATGATAATATATATTATTTATTATGGAAGCACAAAGAAGGCAATCATGTCACTACAAGAAATATTAAATATTTATTAAATATGGTTGTTGTATTTTTTTATTCTTATTTGTGATTTTTAATTCGTTAAATATTATAGGAATGATAACTATTTTTTTGCTGTCCAAAAAACAGATTTTGTTACATTGGTTACATAATGGGGATATATAAAAATTGGATGGAAATTGGAGATAGGATTCGACTTGAGTATAAAAGAGGAATTCATGTTTTTCTTGATTTTTCGTTTCAATATACTGTGATACGTGGCAAGATTAGGTGTCCATGCACTTGATGTAGAAATACTTGTTCTAAGCTAAGAGACGAAGTCAAAGTTCATTTGTTAAGATATAGGATTCTTATAAGCTATACCACATGGTATTATCATGGAGAGACAGGAGATGAATCAACTTAATCCGATCATGATGATGAAACTAATGAGGAATCTTTTCTTGGTGATGACATTGAAGGATTAGTTAATGATGTGTGTGACATGGCTGGTATGAATGTTGAAATTGGTGGTGACTATAAGAAAGTGTACCAGAGGAGCATAATGCTGAAGCTGCCAAATTTTACTGTTTATTAGGGGAAGCACAAGAAAAATTGTATTCTGGTTGTGAACATTCGAAATTATTAGCTATAGTTAAATTGCTTCACCTGAAGTCTTTTCATAAATGGACCAATGCTTCATTTGACAACATGCTTCAACTAATGAGAGAGTTAATCCCCAATGGTGAGAAGATGTTGCTAGATTCTCACTATAATACAAAGAAATATATTGGTAAACTTGGGCTAAACTATGTGAAGATTGATTCATGTACAAATGATTGCGTTCTATATTGGGATATGTATGCTAATGCAAGTGATTGTCCTACTTGTGACTTGTCTATATGGAAGCCGAGTAATGACAAGGTTAAGAATATACCCATATAAAGTGTTATGATACTTTCCATTAACTCAAATGTTACAAAGATGTATATATGTCAAGCAAGACAGTTTGGGGAAATGAGGTGGCACAATGAGAAATGAGTGGATGATGGTGTTATGAGGCATTCGGCAGACAGTCCTACATGGAAGTCATTTGATAAGAAACATAATCCATTTGGAGAAGATTCTTGAAATGTGAGGCTTGGACTAGCAACTGATGGCTTTCAACCTTTTGGCAACCTGAGTTCACAACATAGTTTTGGCCCATAGTTCTCATCTCTTACAATTTTCCCCCTTGGATGTGCCTGAAGGAACCATATTTCATGTTATTCTTGCTTATTCTCGGTCTAAATTATCCTAGTATGGGTAAGATAGTGACGTAGGAGGATCTAAGTCAGATGATGCAGAGTTGGTAGATCAGTGCAGATTTGGCAGGTAGACTACCTAGAACGGGCCACGGGCTCAGATCAGGCCCGAAAGACCCTAGTCTGATTAGAAACGGGCCAATGAGCAAAACTAGATTCCAGCATTGTCGTTTTTAAGCCAAAAAACGATGTTTAAGCCATCAAATTGACAGTTTACAGTTTTTGGGAAACTTTTTATTTTATTTATTTTAATTCGGCGTTAATTTAATTTTCCTATTTTAGCTTCGACCTTATAAATAAGGTCTTAGGGTTTCGTAATCATTATCATTGTATTTTTGGCATAAATTAAAATAAAGCATCAGAGTAGTTTCTTTGTATTGTTTTAGGGTTTTTCTTGTGTTACTCCCTGTGAACTATCTGTTCGACTAGCCTGCAGAGTAATCACTATTCTGCCCGGCGTCAGATAGTGAGCTGAGATGAGACTTGGTATACTATTTTGATGCTAATGAAAGTGAGCCAAGTATATGGTGAATGTGAATTCATAAATAGTATGCATTGTTAAAAGTTACCTTGACTAGAGTCAAGATGAGGTCTTGAGCTAAAGCTTACAAAAATTAGACCGATCATGATCATCCTAGGATCATAGAAACCTGGATGGAAGTCAAATGTGAGTACTTATTAATGCTCTCAAAGGAGAGAGCTAATAAAGAACTCGAGTTAGGTGCATGAGAGCATGAAAGTGTAGATTGCGACTAGGCTAGGATTTGTATAGTGGCATATAGTTTAAAAAAAAAGACATACGCTCTTATCAAGAAAGAGTTGACCACTATAGCATGTATTTCATACTACATGTGCTTAGTAAAACCTTAAAGAGAAGTGTATGAGTGAATCTCGATGTCCTCACTATGTGAGACCCAAAGGCTTATATAAATTAAAGGCCTCAACTAGTGCTCAATGTGACTTTTGACTATGTTCTCAAAAGGATAGGCTAATGTTTGCTACTTTAGCATGTGGTATCGATGGATTCCACATCAAAATCTACGGCTGAAAATTGACCAAATTAATGTTTTTTTTTTTCCTTTCAATTGAAATTATTGGGTTTAATTAATAATTTTGAGTTCGTATTAATTACATATAGTTGATAGGAGATTCAAACTCATGAAGTTATAAGGATTGTTTTACATGTTTAGGAGCATAGAAAAAGTTGAATCATGGGTGAAGGAAAATAAACTTGGGAAAATTTGCAGATTGAGGGAAGAAGAAAGATGATATTGAAATAGAAATTACACATATGTAGAGCCTATTGCGTATATCACCAGGAACAAGAATGAAGAAAAATTGAACCTAAGCTTATCAGCGTGAGGGATGAAGAAAAGAATGGTTTAAATGAGAAAAATGTCATTACTTATATTTTAACAACAAAAGTATACAAAGAGTTATTTTGGTCCAAGATAATTGTGGAACACTTCAAACTAATATTGATGTTTGATGTGTCTAATGGCTTAATAAAGTAGGGTAACACTTAAAAAAAGTAGGATAACATTTGGCTAGAGGATTTAGAATAAGATAAAGGATAATAGAAAAGGTGAAGTAATAAGATAAGTTAAATGGTTTCTTAAAGACTTCTAAGATATAATTTGATGGTTGTGAAATTTTAATTCTTAGAGAGTTACCCCAAGTTTAATAACTATGACTTAATTCTATGGTGATAAGTGATGATTGATTAAATTGTGAAATACACAATGTTCAAAGAGATGGTTTGTTAACTTGGTGAGTAATATTGAGATTTTAAAAAAATTAAAAAATGTATACTATTGAGATTATACTTTACACTGTTTTAAAATTTTCATAATTTTTTTCATAAAGGACAAATTTTTGATGACTTTGAAGAAAGTATCACACAAACAGGTTTTTACAACTTATTATTATGGGCTTATGGCTCATTTGGAATAGTAAATAATTACTAGTAAACAAAAAGAATAGTAAATAATTTAAAATTTTAAAAAAATCACTATGTATAATTTTTTTGAGATCCTAATACGTCTGAAATCAAAAATATGTTTATTATGGCTGAATTCTTTCCTTTCTCGGTTGATAAAATCTTTCATTTGTTGTTATATCTCCATCCCTAGTTTATAAAGGAGTAAATCGATTATAAAATTAGACCTAATAAGTATTGCTTTGTTTCTTCTTATTGTAAATTCTAAATTATGTTTTCCTATGGGGCCTCACAAATAAAACACTGCTGCCTTTAGAAGAAGAATGATTTGAAGGTACTAGAGGAGGAGAAGATGATAAAGTTGTTGCTACTACTGATCGTCAAAATAAAAAGAAGAAGAGGAAGACGATAAATAAGATAGATCAGATAACTTCAGATTCAGCTATTGATAACAAAATTTGATCATATGAATTATTAAAATTTCATGAGTAATATTGGTACTGGAGATGAGGTTATATTAGAAGGGATAGATCTTCTTGGAGAAGATAAAGTGGCCGAGTTCTAGAAAGACTGTAAGGAAATTCAAATTTTGGAATTGGAGCTCAACTAGAAGAAGGCTAATCTAGTTCATGAGCAATCAATAGCTATTTTAGAAGCTTACTGTTCATTTAAGCAATGAGAAGAGGAAGAAAATAGGTTTATTTAGTTTCTTAATTATGAGTTTTTGTTTGTTATATTTTGGTATTAAATTAAAAGATATGGGAACTGGAATAGTTATGTTCTTAATGGAATGATTTAAGGGCTTTTCATTAATATACTATTATCTTTCTTGTTTGTGCTCGTGTGTATATATTATTTCCCTTTTGTTGATAATTATTTTTCTTGTCAAATCCTATTGGAAATTAGATACCTGTTAATGCAAGGATTAAGACTTGGGAAATTATGATTCAAAAGATAAAGGTTGATTTGAAGTTTTTAGGTTTGTTTGCTTGTGCATGTTGATGATTGTTGTTGTCTAATCTTTAATAACAAGACTTTATAACATACCAATTTTGCTCTCATTTCCAGCCCTTCAAATAATTTTTTCCATTGTTGGAAATCACCTTGATAAGATGCCCAGGTGGTGATCTTCCAAACACCCAAGTCTAGAATGACCTGTAGAAAAAATACAGCAATCAAAGACAAGAACAAAAAATCAAAGAAAGAAAGAAGACAAGCAATTGTTATCGAGGTTCGGCAATGTGCCTACGTCCCTATGAGTTCCTCCAAACTCTCTGCACTAAATCAAATGGTTCTTACAAGTTACAGCAATCCCCTTCAAGAAACCTTAAGTTCTTGAAGAAACCAAGAAGAGAAGTAAGGAAGAAGATAAGAACTAACAATGCTCTCTATCTAATCTAGACTTCTCTCTCTTTACAACCAGCCTCACTACAAAGAGTCCCTCTTGTGTTTATGTCTCTCACACAATTCTCTCTTGTATTAAAATTGATCTCAAAGTATGTCACAAACTTGTGTTGTTCTATTATGTTGAAAATGAGGCTAAGAAACCCCTTTTATAGCCACCCACTTCTTGGTCATTCTTGAGATTCACTCCTCACCCTTTGATCATGATTACCACTTAATCATGGCCCTCCATCACTCCTAAGTGGTGCTGTGCATTTTAACCTTGCACCCACACACCTAAGAGAGGGTTAAAACAGGCTGTCCATGTGTGCTTTACTTTGCCTAGCGCCTAGGTGCTCAACAAGGCGCGGTGCGGTGCTGGGCAGAGTCCCTTTGCACACTATCTGGGCGGTGCGCCACTGGTGGGGAGTGGTGCAGTGCTGGGGCGCTTCAGGAGGCATGCATTCTGGATGGTACGGTGCTGGGCTGTGCATGGTGCGGTGCTGGCCATCACCAGTAGTGCGCACACACCTTCAGCTTGTGTGCAGAAGTGCACACACTAGTGCGCCTACCCTTACCTTACTCTAAAGTGATGCACACACATTTGTGCAGACCTTTAACTTGCTGAAATTTAATTCTCCAACCTTGGTTTAGACTTTAACCATCTTTGAACCATGTTTAGACATGTTTGAACCTTAGACAAATACCAACAATCTCTACCTTTGTCTAGTATTTAAACCCGAACCATTGTGCAGAGAGCTTTGGGATCCAAACTCATCTTGAGTCATCAATTAACCAACTCCAATCTTAAGTAGTTCAAGGCAATGATTGAACTTACTTAGAGGTAGAACTTTAGTACCCAAATCCGCAGGATTTCCTTCCATGGCTACCTTGTCCACATGGATGCATCCTTTTATAACATTTTCCCAAATGTAATGATGCCAAACATCCATATGCTTCATCTCCTCATGGAACACTGGATTTCTCCACAAGTGCCACGTACTTTGGCTATCCGAAGACACCACCTCCTGCTCTTTTAGGGCCTCATACTCGTCCAACAACCCTTTGCACCACATAGCCTCCTTTATGGCTTCCGTTGCCGCTATACATTCTGCCCTGGTTGTTATGAGTGCTACCACCGACTGCCACTGAACCTTCCAACTTACACAACATCCATTTAAGTTGAAGAAGTAGGAGGTAATTGATCTCATTTTATCCCGGTCTGCTACATAATCCGAATCAGTAAAACCCTCAAGGCAAATGGACTTACCTCTCTTCTCATACACCAGCCTTACTTCTGGGCTTCCCTTCAAATACCTCAGCAACCACTTCATTCCAAGCCAATGCGTCTTTCTGGGACTACTTACAAATCTATTGAGAACACCCATTGCCCAAGAAACCCTTAACCAGTTTCTCTCCTTTTCTTGGATTCTACACATCCCAAGGATCTTTTGTGTAAGGCTGAGATGCTTCCTCTCGAACTCCTCACTGAGTTGAGATGTAAACCTTTCCATCCTCTCCCTGCTGTTCTGAACCAACAGCACATCATCAACATAGATAAGGATACTCACCATCTTCTCCACCTTATGTCCAGGTGAGAAAGTTTCTGTGGAACCTATGTCTTTTCTTCTTGTGAACCCATTCGCCACCAGCCTAGCCTTGTTCCAGACTTCATCTCCTGGAGGGTACCTTTCTTTGATCTTGTAAGTGCACTTACATTCTATAACTTTATGCTTTCCTGGAATTTTCACCAATTCCCGTAAGTTGTTCTTCATCAAAGAATCCATTTCTTCCTCCAAAGCTAGCTTCCATTTTGACGAATCCTTACACTCCATGGCATCTGTGTAAGTTTCTGGTTCAACCTCTCATTCTATCCAAGGAGCTGCTACATTAGCATCCGCAAACCCATATCTTAAAAGTGGTCTAACCACCCTCCTTCCCAGGTCTCTTGTGAGCTGGTAGTCATTCCAACTTGCTACATCAACCTCTTCTTGTTCAGCCTCTTCTTGAGTTTCTTAAGCTTGGCCTTCATCCAAGGGCTCTACCTAGTCTGAACCCTCTTACCTCTTTTGCTCTACCTGAACCAAGTTCTCTTTGATGCGATGCTCCACAACTTCTGGACTGGTTTGCTCACTAGCCCCTCCAAGGTTAGTTTTCTCCAAGTAGGGAAATAATAATTCATTAAAAATAACATCCCTACTTATAATCAGTTTCATGCCCTTCTTTTCTAAGGACCACAACCTATATCCCTTAACCCCATCACCATATCCTAGAAATACACATTTTCTAGATCTAGGGCTAAGTTTATCCTCATTTTGATGTGCATATGCAGCACACCCAAAAGTTTTAAGGTTGTTTAATTCAGGGGGTTTTCCACTCCACATCTCCATGGAAGTCTTGAGCTCTAAAGCTCTAGAGGGTGATCTATTTATCAAGTATGCAGTTGTAGCCACAGCTTTTCCCTAAAAATATTTTGGTAAACCGGATCCTATTAGCATGCACCTAACCTTTTCCATAAGGGTTCTATTAATTCTTTTAGCAACTCCATTTTGCTGAGGTGTTTTTACAACCGTTCTATGCCTTAGAATGCCATTTAATTCACAGAATTTATCAAAATCCTTATTGCAAAATTCTAAGCCATTATCGGTTCGTAAAGCCTTAACTACCCTACCCGTTTGAGTTTCCAGCAACTTCTTCCATACAACAAATTTATTCAAGGCATCCGATTTATTTCTAAGCAAATAAACCCACACTCTTCTTGAATAATCATCAATTAAAGACAGAAAGTAAATGTTACCTCCCTGTTTTGGTGTCCTTGCTGGTCCCTAAAGGTCCGAATGAATGTAGTCAAGAATCCTCTTAGATTTGTGCACTCCGGTGTTGAAGCTGACCCGGTGTTGCTTCCTAAGAATGCAACTCTCACAGAAATCTAGTTTCTCTACTTTGTCTCTTCCAAGTAGACCATCCTTGCTAAGAACTTGCAGCCCTCCTTCGCTCATATGTCCCAAGTGAGTGTGCCAAAGGGCTGCCTTGTCCATCTCAGCCATCAAGCTTGCTGCTTGATCATTGATTTCTGTCTCTCCGATCATCTCATAGAGTCCATCGTTTCTTACTGCCTTGATCACTACCAAAGATCCCTTGGCCACCTTGATCTTTCCTCCCTCTACTTTTCATGTATACCCCATGGAATCCAGCTGCCCCAATGAGATCAAATTTCTCTTCAAACTTGGAAGATACCTCACATTTCATAGCAGCCTTGTGACTCCAACAAACATATTCAATTGAATGTCACCAATCCCTCTCACTTGGCAAGAATTGTCATTCCCCAAGAAGACCCTTCCATCATTGATCTCCTTGAAATTCTTGAACCATTCCTTGTGAGTGCACATGTGATAAGTGCACCTAGAATCAAGAATCCACTTTTCGCTGTCTTACCTCTTGCTCACATTTGAGCACACAACAAGAACATCATCTTGCTGTTCTCCCTTGCCAATCGAAGCCTCTCCATTATTGGTGTGGCTTATCCTCTCATCCTACATCCTCTTCTTGCAATCTTTCTTGAAATGGCCCTCCTTGTTGCAGTAGAAGCATCTCCTTCCTCCTCCGAGTCTTGTCTTGGAATGAGATCTCCCATGGTTCTGTCCTCTACCTCTTGATTTCTCCTAGTAGTTACCATGGTTGCTACTGCCATTCTGAGTTTCTGGCTTTCCTGTTACGAATAGCCCATCTCCACTTGATGTCTCCTTCATTTGGCCTTCAAATCATGTGCCCTTATGGCATTGATCACAATCTCCTTTGTCAATGTATCCCTTCCATACTCAATAGCATTAATCAAGTTATCAAAGCAATCAGGAAAAAAATTTAACAAGATAACAACCAATTGTTCATCCGAAAAAATAATGCTACAGCTATTCAAATCTTGAACTAGCTTATTAAAGACATCAAGATTATATTGCAACTTTTTACTATGATCCATTTTAAAAGCAAAGATTCTTTTAAGAAGATAAATCTTGTTAGGGAGAGTTTTGGTAAGAAATAACTCATCTATTTTCTTCCATATGACAGCCGGATCCTCCGAGTCTCCGCACTACCTTGTCGCTATCCGACATGTGCAAGAAAATGGTGCTGTAAGCCATTTTCTTCATCTTGGTCCGCTAGTCCTCCATGACACTTGCTGGAAAAGCATCATCTTCTACAATAGCTAAGTCCACTTTCTGTTGTATTAGAACCACCTTGATCTTCTGCCTCCAAAGGGTAAAGTCTCCCTTTCCATCAAACTTCTCAACACAGAAATTTGAAGCCATCTTTGCGGACAAGATCCAAGATTATACACTACCCACAAATGCTTTCTTCAACCTTAAGAACATATATCGAAGATGGATCTTAACACCGTTCTTGAATCAACCTTCGAGAACACGATCAGATCTTGATTTTTACACTGTTCTTGAATCACCTAAGAAGTTGATATTTAATTCTTGGAGTCTTGGCTCCATCACCTTCTTGTTCTTGCTCTGATACCTAGCTGTGTAGCTCTGATACCACTGTTGGAAATCACCTTGACAAGATGCTCAAGTGGTGATCTTCCAAACACCCAAGTCTAGAATGACTTGTAGAAAGAAATACAACAATCAAAGACAAGAACAGAAAATCAAAGAAAGAAAGAAGACAAGCAATTGTTATTGAGGTTCGGTAATGTGCCTATATCCCCATGAGTTCCTCTGAACTCTCTGCACTAAATCAAATGGTTCTTACAAGTTACAGCAATTCCCTTCAAGAAATCTCAAGTTCTTGAAGAAACCAAGAAGAGAAGTAAGGAAGAAGATAAGAACTAACAATGCTTTCTATCTAATCTAGACTTCTCTCTCTTTACAACCGGCCTCACTACAAAGAGTCCCTCTTGTGTTTATGTCTCTCACACAATTCTCTCTTGTATTAAAATTGATCTCAAAATATGTCACAAACTTGTGTTGTTCTATTATGTTGAAAAATGAGGCTAAGAAACCCCTTTTATAGCCACCCCGTTCTTGGTCATTCTTGAGATTCAATCCTCACCCTTTGATCATGATTACCACTCAATCATGGCCCTCCATCACTCCTAAGTGGTGCTATACATTTTAACCTTGCACCCATGCACCTAAGAGAGGGTTAAAACAGGCTGTCCATGTGTGCTTTACTTTGCTTAGCGCCTAGGTGCTCAACAGGGCGCGGTGCGGTGCTGGACAGAGTCCCTCTACACACTCTCTGGGCGGTGCACCACTAGTGGGGAGTGGTGCAATGCTAGGGTGCTTTAGGAGGCATGTATTTTGGACAGTGTGGTGCTGGGTTGTGTGCGGTGCGGTGCTGGCCATCACCAGTAGTGCGCACACACCTTCAGCTTGTGTGCAGAAGTGCACACACTAGTGCGCCTACCCTTACCTTGCTCCAAAGCGATGCACACACATGTGTGCAGACCTTTAACTTGCTGAAATTTAATCCTCCAACCTTGGTTTAGACTTTAACCATCTTTGAACCATGTTTAGACATGTTTGAACCTTAGACAAATACCAACTTCCATGATAGATTTTGTCAGATTTTACAAATTGGCAACAATGCAATTGATATGTATATCAAGGCCCCATATGAATTGGAATTTTCTATTCTTTTTCCTTTGTCATGCTTTTCTTTCATCGAGTTGTATTGGAATCTGACTGTCTCACTGTGATAAACTACATGGCACAGTGCAATAATCATAAAACAAAAATTATCTTCTAAATCCAACTTCATACAATTTTTTTTATGATTTTATTAAAAAGACCTAGCATTTAAGGTAGCTCAACAATTTTTTTTTTATTTGATTGAAACTTAACAACTCAAATTGATTTTGTGAATTTTTCCAAATGTACCAAACTTACTAACTCAAGAACTCTGGCCTCTTTTCCCTTTGTGTTTTTTTTTTCATGTCAATGTACCAAAAAAAATGCACCATACATCCAATTCAACATCAGAATGCTCATCCAATATCATCCTTTGGTGTTTATTTCAACTCCATGACCAAAATCAACTAATTGATTAATTAAAAACTAATTATATTAAAATAAAGCAAGTAAACTAATTAAAAAATGAAATGTTTGTCTCTAGATTATAACTATGTTTCCATGTAAATTTAGGTATCATTTTTTGCCTATCAACACAATTATTCGTTCCCTTGATTGAGGATAATTATTGGATTTTTTTTTTAAATCTCAAATGATTATTGGAGTCTTAGGTTTCCATGTATAATAATTCAACCAAGAAAATCAAAAAAATGTGTTTAATTTTTTTATGAAACAAAATGTGCATAATTTAAGCCCAATATTATAGGATATATGTATACAAAAAAACTTTTTTTAACATTATATATGAAAAAATTTGAATTCCTCTTAATAAGAATCAATAAATACTGTCTTGATTCTCTAATTAAACTATTTCTCGTGCACAATAAAGGGACATACATGTCCAAAGCCCAAAGTTGACCAATGAGTAAGGGCAACAAATTTGAATACTGACTAAACTAATAAAAAACGTGTTATTTTATATGCAAAAAAAAAAACAAATAATAATAATCTTTGGATTCTATTACTTTGACGGAGAGGATGGAGAGGACTTGGTTATTTATTTTTTTTTCACATTTAATCACTTTCAAATGGCCCATAGAATGAATCATGATAACACCATATCATTAGTTATTTGATATAATCAAATTTAAAAATCTTAGTTCTTGATTAGATTTGTATATACAAATAATATTGATGAAATAAAAGCTTATAAATAAGAAATAGATATTTATTCGTATATTTTTCAATAAATATAATAAAAAAATATGGCAACATTAATGATGTTTATTTTGTTCCTTTTTCTTTACCATGGTTAGTTTGTGCGTAGAGTTGAGAGGCACATCTCATTGTGTTTAATGTTTAGTATAGTTGTGTTTAATGTAACCACTATCTTAGCTTGCGCTTCATCGAGTTGTATTGGAATCTGACTGACTCACTGTGATAAACTCCATGACACATCACAACAATCATAAAACAAACTTTTTGTCTCCTAAATCCAAGTACATAATAATTATTTAAAAAAACATATTTAACTGTAACATATAAATTCATTGTGTACTGGAATTAGGACAAATTCCCAAAATCAATCTGAGTTGTTAAGTTTCAATAAAATAAGAAAATTAAAGAAAAACTATCGATGAGCTACTTTAAATGCGAGGCCTTTTTATAAAATAATATATTTTTTAAATAATTGTTATGAACTTGGATTTAGGAGACAAAGAGTTTGTTTTATGATTGTTGCAATGTGCCATGGAGTTTATCTTAGTGAGTGAATTAGATTCCAATACAACTCGATAAAGCACAAGCTATGATAGTCGTTACATTAAACATAACTATACTAAACATTACATACAATGAGATGTGCCTCTCGATACTCTTTTTTCTTTAGTTATACAAAGTATTTGAACTACCACACTTTCTCTTTTTATCTTTACCAAATGATCATTATCTAAAGAAGTCAAAGTCCTTTAACACTTCATCACCCATCAATATAATAGGGCGATGCCTATTTTCCTTTTTATCATCAAAAGAAATTGTATTTTTCGCCACCTATGATTAATGGGTAAGAATCGACGATGACCCATATAACAAATCTTATTTGCACCACTTAAGTGTTGTGAGCAAGTGTCTTTATGGTAAGAAGGAGATGCTAAATAACCTTTAGTCACCCATCCTGAAAGATCAACATAGGCGGGGAAGTCATTAATGGTCCAAATTATTGTACCACACATTTTAAAATTTTGTTTTGCATATGCATCAAATTTTTCTACGCCTTCCTCCCATAATTCTTTCAATTCATTAATCAAAGGCTACAATACATTGCCTTATTGGTCTATGGTTAAATTGCATCACAATTTGGATGTCATGCATATTGAGAAGAATGTTAGTGACAATATCTTAAGTATAGTGATAAGTATAAAAGGTAAGACAAAGGACACACTCAAGGGCCATTATGATTTGATGAGAATGGGTATAAGACAAGAGCTTCACCCTATCGGAGTAGGAGAAAATATACAAGTGCCACTTGCATGCTTTATACTTTCTATGGAAGAGAAAAGGTTTTGTGCAAGTTCTTAAGTGAATTAAAGACCCCAGATGGGTATCTCTCTAATATATCACGGTGTGTGAATGAAAAAGAATAGAAGATCTCGGGTATAAGAAGCCATGATCACAACATATTTCTACAACAATGTATTTTTATGCTATGGTACACTTGATGGTTCACTTGTCAGAGGAGGCTAAACTTGCTGGTCCTGCACAATATAGGTGGATGTATCCAATTGTAAGGTATTTAAGCATACTCAAGTCATATGTGCGTAACAAAGCATGTCCAGAAGGTTAAATATTTGAATCCTATATGGCAGACGAATGTTTGATATTTTTCTCAAGATATTTGGTCGGGGTTGACATTAAATTTAACCGTCCAAGAAAGACTGATGAAGCGGTGTCACCAACCTCTGAGTAATGACTTGAAGATATTTGAGTGCATCGGTCATCCATTGCCTCTGTGCTTTATATTATGAGTCAAGAATTGACGAGGCTAGTTTAGATGTATGTGTTGAGTAATTGTGAAGATATATAGCCTTTTATTAAGTAAGTACCCACAAATGACTTGGTTTTGAAGAAATTCCATTTTTTTGTTTCTTTGGAATATGTTTAACTTATTGAAATGAACTTTGTAGACAATTGAAGAACAAAACATTAGTGGATAATGAATATGATTCATGAAGATATATAATTCTGAGTTTCCAAAATGGCTCCACAAGCATGTAAGTTTAATTTTATAAACCTTTTAGTTGAATACTAGTTGTGTTTTACATTATTGAAAACTCTTTGAATGACCAAATAATTTAGTTTTACATTAATTATGTTGATTAGGTGGCTATGTTGCATGAACAAGGAAAAGCTACTAATGGACTATATAACCTTTTACAAGAACCTCTTGCAAAAGCAATGGTTTACAAAGGTTATATAGTAAATGGCTTCAAGTTTCATACCAGAGATCGATAAAGGTTTAGGAAAACTCAAAATAATGGTGTGATGACGCATGGAGATAACAACCATCCTGATAAAGAATATTGTTGTATTTTGATTGATGTTTATGAATTACATTATATAGGTGAAAATCATGTTGTTTTATTTAAATGTGAGTGGTTTGATGTTCAAAGGCATGCAGGTTATAAAGTGGATCATTTTGAAATTGTTCGGGTCAATAATAAACATCGTTTGAATACCGATGAACCATTTGTATTAGTTACTCATCCATCTCATTCAATTGTAAGAGTCACTTTTTTCCTACTGTATTTAAATCAAAATTAAACTTCTTTACAACCCAATAAGCTCTATACTCCAACTCAATAGGAAGATGACATGTCGTTCCAAAAAATAATTAGTAAGGAGACATCCCAATAGGTGTTTTAAAAGTTGTACAGTATACCCACAAAGCATCATCAAGCTTCTTTGCTCAATCCTTCCTATTAGTGTTGACCGTCTTCTCAAGAATGTTCTTGATTTCTCGACTTGAAATTTCAGCTTGGCCATTAGTTTAAGGATGGTAGCCAAGTGCTATCTTGTGCTTTACACCATATTTAGAAAGAAGGTTGTCAAACAACTTGTTGTTTCACTAATAATAGCTCGTGGAGTGCCAAATCTTGTGAATATACTCTTATGTAGAAATTTAAGCACTACCTTTGCATCGCTTGTTTTGTAGCAATTGCTTCCACCCATTTTGACACGTAATCCACTGCTAAAAAGATATAAACAAAGCCAAAAGAAGGAGGAAAATGACCCATAAAATCGATTCCCCAAACATTAAATAACTCAGCCTCTAAGATATATTTCAATGGTAGCTCCTAACACCTTGAAATATTTCCCATACGTTGGCACCAGTCACAAGTCTTCACCAAAGTATAACTATCACAAAAAATAGAAGGCTAAAAGAAACCACTTTAACGTACCTTAGCTGATGTTCATGTAGCTCCAAAGTGCCCTCCATATGATGGTGAATGGAACTGATGGAGAATGGCTTGCATCTCTTCTTCTAGTACACACACATCTTCAAATGATTTGATTAGGACATCTTTTGAACAGCAAAGGCTCATCCCAAAGATAATAATTCACATCATCTAGAAACTTTTGTCGTTGGTGGCAAGTGATATCTGGTGGCAGTACTTTACAAGCTAGGTAGTTTACAATATCAGCATACCAAGGAAGCTTGATCTCACATGCAAACAACTGCTCATCGTGGAATGCTTCTTGGATCACTGAATTTGGTCTTACTTCCTCTTGCTCTAACCGAGAGAGATGATCAACAACTGAATTTTCGTTTCCTTTCTTATCTCGAACCTCCAAATCAAATTCTTGAAGAAGCAAGATCCAACGAATTAGCCTAGGCTTAGCATCCTTCTTTCCAAACAAATAACGAATTGCTGCATGATCAATGAACACTATCACTTTTGTACTAATGAGGTAAGACTGAAATTTTTAACAAGCAAACACAACAACTCAGTTGTTGTATAATTTAATTGAGCTTCATTCAAAGTCTGGTTTGCATAATAGATGGCCCTGAACAGTTTGTCTCCCTTTTGTCTTAATACTGCTCCAATTACAAAGTCACTTGCATCACGCATGACTTCAAAAGGTTGACTCTAATAAGGTATAGTCATCTAAATTATGCAAACATTGATCAAAAGATGTACCAAAAACTAGAAAAATCATCCATGAAAATTTCCATTATATCTTCCGCCATATCAGAAAAGATAGCCATCATGCAACGTTGAAATGTCGCTGGGGTATTCTACAATCCGAATGGCATCCTTTTAAAAGCAAATGTTTCGTAGAGGCATCTGAATGTAGTTTTCTCTTGATCTTTGGGGGCTATGGCAATCTGGTGATACCTGGAATAACCATCTAAGAAGCAATAGTAGGAATACCCAGCCCATCGATGCAATATTTGATCAATGAAAGGAAGTGGAAAATGATCCTTCCTTGTTTCTTTGTTCAACTTGCGATAATCCATACATATACGCGAACCCATGACTATTCTTGT